>JARKIP010000010.1:16392500-17642500 GCA_029990175.1 Petunia secreta
ATTAGATCCCTGGATATGGAATTTCCCGAAGTAGAGATGGTTGATAAGATTCTAAATGTACTTCCTGAAGTGTGGGAACCTAAGATGACTGCCATCATTAAGTCTAAACCTCTAAGATCCATCAAACATAAAGAACTGGTTGGTAGCTTGAAAACTCATGAAATGATGAAAGACTCAAAAGCTAAACCAGCTTTGAAGAAGGACAAGACCCTTGCGCTTGAAGCAACTGAGGAAACTGATGAATATGTTGATTTGCAACCAGTTGAAGCAGCAATGGTTAGTGCTCTAAGACAGAATCTTAATCTGGGTAGATTCAAAGGCTTCAAAAGAAGTGGCAAGGAGAATTCTGGCAGGAAGAACATAGTCGACAATCCAGATTACTTAGGATGATTTAAGTATTTCAAGAAAGATCACGCCGTCATGGATTGTCCTATGTGAAAAATAGAGTGGGTGAAAAACAGAGCATCTAAGGAAAAGGAGAAGGAGACGTCAAAGGAAATTGACAAAGATAAGAAGAAGTCAAGAAGACCTCCAAACTTCAGAGCAGAAAGAAGAAAGAAGAAGGAAGAAGGAAGCCTTCTATGCTACATGGGGACCAACTGACAGTGAATCTGATCATGAAAAGGAATCCGGAGATGATTCACCACTAGCACTAATGGGCCTGACAGACATAAGTTCTGATGAAGAAGACCTTCGAGAGTTCAGAGGAGGGAGAGATCCGTCAAAGCCACCTGTGTTCAACGGTATTAACTATAAGAGCTGGAAGAAACAGATGAAAATCTTCTTGCAAGCAACTGATTACAGTCTGTGGCTGATTGTAAAGAGAGGACCTCATGTCCCTGTGAAGAGAGCAGCTAATGGAGTTTCTGGTGCCAAAGAAGGTGGAAGAACTAGATCCTCAAGATCTAGATTGGTTGCAGGAAAATTCCAAGGCTGAATTGTACTTGAGGAGAGGACTCACCTATGATGTGCTTGCAAGGATACTTGAATACAAGTCTGCCAAGGATGTCTGGGAAAAGCTGAAGGAGTTGTACACAGATGACATCCAAAAGAAGGACTCTGCCCTTATGCCAACTGATGGAGCTGAAGCTGCTTATTCAGCAGAGGTGTGTTTATCTGATCTTAAGGAAACCTTACATACATAATCTTCTGAAAAATTGATTCTAATCACTGCCACTTTGATTGAGGGTTATGAAAAGGAGAAAATTGAAAAGGAAAAATTAACGGAAGAGCTAGGTGATCTTAGAACCAAGCACAAAAGCCTTCTAGAACAAAACATTGAACTAGAAGAATTCAATGCCATCTTAAAAGGGCAGATTCTTGTGTCAAACTCTAAGATCACCGATCTAGAATTGGAATGCAATCAATTAAGAGAGAGTATAAATGGTAAGAAAGTAATAAGTGAAGTTCAAACCTTCTTGGAAAATGAACTGAAAAGAGCTAACGAGATTCTGTATCAGGAAACTGAAAAGAACCGAATTTTAAATCAAAAGGTTGAAAAATCTGAATTTGAGCTTACCAGATTAACTAAATGAAATAAATCATCGGAGGCAATGAACTGGGTTCTTGAAAATCAAAACAAAGGAAAGCAAGGGCTAGGATTCAAGAAACCATTGCCTCCATATAACCCTAAGAGCAAGTATGTGGGGTTGCCTTGCAATATTTTGTGTACCTTTTGTTGTGAAACTGGACACTACAAACAAAAGTGCATGAGTGTTAGTAAGGCAAAGGCCCAGAATAAAAGAAGTGTTCTACCTAAATGGGCTAGACAGGATTTGATTTATCCATTCTCTCGTAAGAAGGGACCCAAGCTTGTCTGGGTTCCTAAGGCTAACCTCTAATCTGTTTTGCAGGCTGGAGTGAGGGAGAACAACCCAAGCTGGATTCTTGATAGTGGTTGTTCAAGGCACATGACATGAGATAGAAGAAATTTTCTCTCACGCGCAGCATTTCAGGGAGGCAGTGTGGCCTTCGGAGGAGGAAAAAGTGGTCAAATCGTGGGAATTGGAAAGATTGGGAGAACTCTGGATCATGCAATTGAAAATGATTACTGTGTTGATGGTCTCAGACACAATCTGCTGAGCATCTCCTAACTATGTGATAGAGGTAATGAAGTAAGTTTCTCATCTGTAGGATGTATTGTGAAGAACCTACAGAGTGGAGAAATTGCTATGGAAGGAAAGAGGGTGAACAATGTATACAAAGCATCGCTGAAGTCACTACCTGAAAATAACTAAACATGCCTGAATGTGCAAGAAAGTGACTCTCAGTTGTGACACAAAAGGATGTGTCATGCAAGTCTCTCACAACTGAACAAGCTTGTATCTAAGGAGCTGGTTCATGGATTGCCAAGCAAGAGATTTGAAAACATAAAAATGTGTGATGCGTTTGTAAGGGGGAAGCATGTGAAATCATCATTTAAATCCAAAAAGGTGGTAAGTACATCAAAGCCACTAGAACTATTGCATATGGATCTGTGTGGTCCTGTGAGAGTCAGGAGCAGAGGAGGAAAGAGATTCGTGTTCGTGATTGTTGATGACTACTCGAGGTATACATGGACCTTGTTCTTGGCATCTAAAGATGAAGCTTTTGATAGCTTTAAAGACTGGGCTGGTGTAGTGCAGAAAAAGTTAAGTCTAGAACTCATCAGCATCAGGTCTAATCATGGAACTGAGTTTGAAAACTCAAAATTCATTGAGTGTTGTGCAAAGAACAGCATTGATCATAACTTCTCTGCACCAAGAGCTCCACAACAAAATGGAGTGGTTGAAAGGAAGAACAGGTCCCTGGAGGATATGGCAAGGACTATGCTGTTGTCAAGTGGGCTTGCAAGAAATTTTTGGGCTGAAGCAATAAACACTGCATGTTATTTGCTGAACAGGTGTTCCATCAGAGAAATTCTTGACAAGACCCCATATGAGCTACTCAGAGGAAGAAAACCAAATATCGCTCACCTGAAACCCTTTGGTTGTAAATGGCTTGTTAACAACAACGACAAGGAACCACTGGGGAAGTTCGATGCTAGGAGTGATGAAGTAATATTTCTTGGTTATTCCACTCAAAGCAATGCCTACAAAGTGTTTAACAAAAGAACACAAACGGTGGAGGAAAGTATGCATGTTATATTTGATGAATCTGATTAGGCATTGGGTGAAACTGAGGCAGATGATCAAGTGATTGGCCTAAGTCGGGAAGATGGAGTAGATGGACTGGAAGACTCAGAAGACAAAGAGATATCTGGTGAAGATTCGAGCACACTAGAACAAGGAGTCAACATGACAGGGGGAACATCAGATGAAGTTGATGATACAGCAAGTTAGGAAGAACCTCCCTAAGATAATGCTGCAGGTTCTTCCAGTCACATTCAACTCAGGCCATGGAAAGATCAAAGCTCTCATCCCTTGGAGAATGTATTGTCAGAACTAGACACTGGAATCATGACCAGGTCATCCTTGAAAAACTTCAATGCATTCTTTGCATTCCTCTCATCTGTGGAACCAAAGAATGTAAAAGAAGCTCTAGTAGATCCAGATTGGGTTCTGGCCATGCAGGATGAACTTCATCAATTCGAAAGGAGCCCAGTGTGGCACCTAGTTCCTAAGCCGAAGGACATATCAATAATTTTAACAAAATGGGTGTTCAGGAACAAACTGGATGAGCATGGTATAGTGACAAGGAAGAAGGCAAGGTTAGTAGTTCAAGGATACAGTCAGGAAGAAGGAATAGACTATGATGAAACCTTTGCCCTAGTTGCAAGGATGGAGGCCATTAGGATGTTGATCGCCTTTGCTACATACATGGAGTTCACACTATATCAGATGGATGTGAAGAGTGCCTTCCTGAATGGCTACTTAAATGAAGAGGTATATGTAATATAGCCACCAGGATTTGTGAACACTGAATTTTTTGATCATGTTTACAAAGTTGACAAGACACTCTATGGATTGAAGCAAGCTCCTAGAGCCTGGTATGAAAGACTTTCAGGATTTCTGCTGAAGAATGGTTTCTCAAGAGGAAAGATTGACAACACGTTATTCCTCAAGAAGAAAGGAAAGGATCTATTAGTGGTTCAAGTGTATGTCGATGTCATCTTTGGAGCCACTGATGAGGAGCTATGTAAAGGGTTTGCTGATCTGATGGGAAGTGAATTTAAAATGAGCATGATGGGGGAACTTAAATTCTTCCTTGGATTGCAGATATAGCAAATGCCTGAAGGGACTATGATTCATCAGCAAAAATATGTCAACGAACTTCTGAAGAAATTTGACATGGAAGGAGCAAAAGAAATGACTACTCCCATTGCTCCTGGAACCAAACTGGATATGGATGAACTAGGTCCTTCGACAAACGAGACAAAATATAGAGGAATCATAGGTTCACTCCTCTATCTCACCGCTAGTCGACCTGATATAGTATACTGTGTAGGACTGTGTGCCAAGTTTCAGTCCAAGCCCAAGGAGTCACACTTGACAGCTGTGAAGAGGATCCTGAGATACTTGAAAGGAACTCAGGACCTCTGTCTATGGTACTCAAGGGGAGGTACTTTTGAACTAATTGGTTTTGCTGATACAGATTATGCAGGTCATTTGGTGGACAGGAAAAGCACTTCAGGAATGACACACTTTCTTGGTCCTTGTTTGGTCTCTTGGGCTACAAAGAAGCAAAACTCAGTTGCCCTATCTACTACGGAAGCTGAGTATGTAGCAGCTGCATCATGTTGCTCACAACTGCTATGGATCAAACAACAGCTGGAGGACTTTGGTATCAAGTGTGGAGCAGTGCCAATTTTTTGTGATAACACAAGTGCAGTGAATATAGCCAAGAACCCAGTCCAACACAAAAGAACAAAGCATATTGATATTAGACACCATTTCCTTAGAGATAATGTGGAAAAGGGTCTGATTACTATGAATTCTTGCAGGACTGAAGATCAAATTGTTGACATATTTACCAAAGCATTGAACAAGGTACAATTTGAGAGGAACAGGTTGGAATTAGGGATGACCAAAATACACGGATGACTCAGCAGGTGGTCCCTAAATGATTGGTTAGTTAAGTATTCAATTATCTGTGTGTAAAATTCTGTTATTACTGTTCAGTCTAATTGTGTACTTTATTAAGTATACTTGTTCAGACTTTAAGCACCAGGTGATGATCCCACGAAGAACCTACTATGTACTGAGAAGGAATCGACTGAAGCATGAGGAATCATGTCCAGGTACAGTCACACTACCTTGCATCATAGAAGTCATAACTGAAATTAAATTGTCAATTGTACGTGTGTCAAGGGAGATCCTCCATGTTCCTGTAACTCTCCTAAATTATAGGAACACATTCCTTTTTGGGATATAATTCTATTTGACTTGTATGGACCCCACTACTTGAAAAGGCTTAATTGAATAAGTCCATAACCGTCAAATCCATAACCCTTCCCAGGTTTCAAAAATTTCAAAAAGTTGCTTTATCTCTTATATCTCATTATTTCTTTGGCTTCCCTAGAGACTGTCTAATCACCAAAACCCTCTCCACTTCGTCTTTTTACAGAGAACTCACACACTCAACAACTCTGTTCGTTTTCATCCTACTTTCTCTCTCAAAAAGCACAAGACTTAAAAACCTTGAAATCTCAGTCAAAATCCCTAAAATTTTCATCATGTCTCAAGTACAATCTGCATCCACTTCACCCACAAAGACTATCAAGAAATCATCTGCAAAACCACCTCCATCCACCCTCGCGCAAAGAATTGCTAAGGCCAGGACAAAATTTCTCCAAAAGGGAGAAAAGAAACAGGTCAAGAAGATGTTGTCAAGATCTTTGTCTGCTACGCTCACTGCACAAGTTTCATCCGAGCCATCTACTGAGGTAACTCATGATCCTATCCCATCTACTCCTGTTGGTTTGGAAGGAATAAAAAGCCCTGGTACAGTGGATATTGAAACCCTAGTAACAGGACTAGATGAAATTGTAGGAGTAGTAGAGACTGGTGACAAAACTGGTAGGGGGAACATAGTTGAAGCAAAGCAAAAGGATGTTCAGGAAGAACCTAGGGTAAATTAGGATGTGCCTCTAGTAGAAAAGATTGATTTAGAGGTGGATGTAGCAGGAAGACTGATAGAACAAGTAAGGGAGGATGATCTTGTTGAGTCCCTTGAGGAACGTGTTAATGAGCCAAGTACTAGTGCTGTGGGTGCTGAGGAGAGTGAAGGGGTATCTGTCCTTAAAGGTCCGGCAGTTGGAGGACCTAAACTTGCTGAGGCTTCACAGGATTTGGGTCAAGAACCTGGTTCTTGCCCAAATCCTACTGAGGCTGATGATGCATGACTAAATTGGACAGATTCAGAAGAAGAGAAAAATGAAGAGGTTGTGAAAGAACAAGTTGAAAGTAAAGAGGGTACCAAGAAAGCAGAAGAAACAAAGACGAAAATGTTGAAAAGGAAGTTTGGTGAGGAGGATGAGAGGCTGGTGTGTGAGGAAGAGGAAGAAGAGGTAGTGTTTGTGAAGGAAAACAGAGTAGAGCCGGAAAAAAGGAGAAGACTAGTGAAAGGGGGAAAGCCAGTGTCAAAAACTAAATTGGTTGATGAATCCAAAGAAGAAAGTGGTGACAGGACTGTTGCTGAGCCAGTGGCCAGGAGAGTTAGCACTAGGTCTACCTTGAAGCAACAGCTGGAGACAGTTGGGAAGCTGGAAAGAATAATTACCAATGTGAGAGACAGAGAAGCAAAGAAAAAGGTGGAAGAGAAGAAAGCTGAGGAGATAGAAGAAGAGAGTGATGAGGCTGGGAGTTATGTGGAACCAAGTGATTCTGAGACTGACAGTGAAGCAGAGAACAGGAAGAGAAGGAGAGGTTCTGAAGAAGAAGTTGATAGAGTGGCCTTCTTTGCAAAGCATCAGGTGCTGCCTGGTAGTATTTTGCATGATGAGAAGGAACATCACATGAAACTACTGCTGAGAATGATTGGTGACCAAAGATGGCTTGGTTTGGAAACAAAGATTGGATGTTGTTTGCAGATGAGGTGAGGGAGTTTTACACAAACTGCAGAGTCAATGCCAGGAGAGTGTTCAACACTGTGAAGGGAGTTGAGATAGAATTTGGGAGAACTGAGCTTGGGGTGATCCTTGACATACCTGCTGAAGGTTATTGCAGGTATATAAAGTTGAAGTGGCCCAAGAGGACTGATGGAGTAACTCCTCTGAATGTGGTCAAGAAATTCTCAGGAAAACCCAAGCTAAGGAAGGAAAGGAAGGTAGATAAAAAGGAGATGGAGCCTGCACACCAGTTGTTGTTTAAGTTTGTGCATAGGTTCCTTTTGCCAAGAGGAGAAAGAAAAAGTGAAGCTAGTGCTCTAGACCTGACATATATGGACTTGCTGGATAGGGGGGTAAGAATCAACTTACCTGGGCTTATTATTAGGCATATTAAGAGGATTGCAGACACAGATCAGAAGCCACATTCTTCAGTGCATTCCTATATCCTCCAGCAAGTTCTAGAGCACTTTGGGGTTCCACTGGAAGCTGGGAATAAGTCAACCATTCATCAGATGTTTGGGCACAATGTGCTTAAAAACTGTGACTTCTTCGAGGAGAGGAGAGCTTCCAAGAAACCCAGGCAGGTCAAGCAAGAGCTAGCTGAGGAGAGTGAGGATTCTGGACCTGACGAGGCCATTGATGCTGTGAAGGAGCTGGAGACTCATGTTCTAGAAGTGAATACTGAAAATGCAGAGCTCCACAGACAGCTGAAGTTGAAGGATCAAGAAATTGATCGCTTGCAGATAGACTGCCACAAGTACGAGGCCGAGTTGGTGATGGAAAGGGCCAAAAATACAAAGCATCTTGAGGCACTTGTCAAGCACTTCAACCTTCAGTCCTAAGTCCTCCTGTCCTATCCTCATGTCCCTTCTCCTACATGCTGTTAATTCCTTCCATTCTCCCCTGCACATGTGATGGTTGTTTCAAATAATTTATTTTTCAGTTGTGTACTAATTGATAGGGTTGTGCTGCTGTCACACCTTGGATAATGGTTTTAAATTTCCTCATGCTTATGACTGTCTGCTTTAAAGTATTTGGTACTTGATTGGGCCCTTATTCTTGCTTCTGTATATTTGTTGCTGACTTGTTGCCTTGTGCTCTAGACTGGATAATACTAACAGGTTCTTGCAGCTTTTTGAATCTTTTCGATGATGCCAAAAGGGGAAAAAATAAATGTTGGGGTGTTTGTGACCTAATTCATATGTTTCAATTTCTTGAACAGATATCTTTCGTTCTTGTGATTTTGGAAATCTTGTCTATGTAGGTTCCTTGGCAACATTTGTTTGTCATCATCAAAAAGGGAGAATTTATTGAGTATTAGTTTTGAAGAATGACAAACGTGAAGGACTCAGTGGTATTGGAGAAGAACCTAGTCCTTGAATAGAAGGGCACGACTGACCGAAAAGAATTGTGGGTTGCAAATCCCTGTGGAACTAGGAGCAGTGGCGCGTGAATGAATATGCATCCTAGTAAGACTAAAAGAGGCGGTGCCCAGGCTGTGTCTTCGAAGTGTGAATAGGAGTTGGATTTCAACAAGGAAAAGAGTTACTAAGAATCCTGTCTTACCATAATTACAAGAATTCCTTGTCGAACTTGTTGCTCCAAACGCACACGCAAGTATACGTGGTCGACAAGTAATAAAATGATAAGTAGAGTATCATTCCTACGAGGACTATTCAGACTACATTCTAGCAAACAATTTCCTAAGAAATATTCAGGGATCTTTTCCTATAGTGATGAGTTTGATTAACTAAAAAACAGTAATTAAGAGGGTAAAAGTGAATTCAAACAATGGAGCAAAAATTGCTTGTTATCACTAATAAGGAGACGGTCCAGGGTCAGAGTTACGAACAATCCAGTTGAGTTTTCCAATTGATTCCACTTCTTAAATCCCGGATTACTAACTAACAGAGTAAATGTACTCGTGAAAACCTTTCAATTCTTCACGGCCTATGCAGGCGACTCCAATCCTTATATGTCTATGGGTTGAATCACATGCACGCATTAACGATTTCTGTAATTAGTTAAGCTAGGCGAGCAAGTATATATCTATCCTACTCACAAATTGGTTCCCCGATGCCCGGGTTCACAAACTAGCCCTATTCTTCCTTATTGCGTTCATAAATTCCCTCTTTCGAGTTCAATCTAAAAACTATAGATAATGCGTAATAATGGGGCCCTGACAATTACACAAGTGAAATCAAGAAAGAATAAGTAATCCGTTATGGGATTCAATTAATGGAAATCAATATTCAAACATCAACTTCCATGAAATACTCTAACCCTAGAACGATAGATTAAGCCACGCATACTCATAATAACAACACAAGGATTTGATGAAATAATGAAATAATGATGTAACAGATTAATAGAAGGAAGAAAAACCCTTATTCAAGATGTTATGTGCTCTCCAATTTGCTCCAAAGTCTGAACCCCTATCAAAAACGAAATAAAAGAGTATTTATAGGGTTTACAAAGGCCTAGTAATAAGTTACACCTAAGCCTAGACGAAATAGGACTCCAAAAAACGCTCTATGGACGCTGTAGATGGCACCCCGCGCCTCGTAACGCGCGACCGAAGGCAGTTTACGTCGAAATCCCACCATTTTTGGGGCGCCCCGCGCCACCCATGGCGCCAGGAGCTTGGGCGCTTTGGGTGGCGCGCCGCATGGCCTGTAGCGCCCGGCCAATTTTCTGTTTCCTTGCTCCGCAGCTCGCTTCGTGTCGTGCCTTTGTATGTTCGATCCAATCCTCAATCCAAATCCAATCTTTTCTTGCTCGATCATGCTCTTTATAGCTCCAAATACACTTCATAACAACCTACAATCATACGATATAAAATAGGTGCAAAATCACATTCATTAACTAGAAAACGGGCGAATAAAATACTCAAACGTGAGGAAATATTAAGGAAATATAGGCATAAAATGCCAAACATCACCATCCCACACTTGAACCTTTGCTCGCCCTCAAGCAATCACAAATAACTTCCCAACCTAGGTAGAGCAGGTCTACCTATGACTATGGTTGATACCGATCATTGAACAAATGCACACATGACTATTATGGGTCTACGAACATGCCAACAATTTAACAAACTCAAAAACATGAGAACAACCACCCCAAAATAGCTTAAATGCACAAACTCAACTCATTATAACCATGCTCCCACAAAATCACACCTATCTACTCAACCAAAAAGCCACGACTTCACTTATCTCATGCAAACCATGTGCCCTCACCAAAATGAAGCAAGAGAGTGTCCCCCAAATATCACACACAACAATGAATATCATCAATAGAATGGGGACAATAACATAGAACGAATTCACTCACTCTCATGAAAGTCTCACATGTCACACACAATGTACCATAGGCTTACCCGTAGTGTAGGACTCCACTAATGTAAGCTCACTCCAATCGGGATTAACTAGGACTTTAAAAAGGTTGTAATGTAGGCTAAGGGGCTGGTAGGATACATATGGATAATAGTGACTACCTCCCTAAGTACTTTAATACATCACAATTAATTCAAACACAAGTCTCATCAAAGCCACCCAATCAACCACTTTCACACACACCTTCTCAACAAGTAGCAATTTTTCTTTTAAGCACACACTAGCAAGGATGGATATTCTTCTCTCTTTATTTCTTTTTCCAATTTCTTTTTTCCCTTTTCAACTTTGCTCTTTTTTTCATTTGTTTTCTTTTTCTATTCATTACTTTCCAACCTTGCCAATGCTCATAAACAACTACTACACAATTCATTCAAGTATTCCGCTCATTGGTTCCACTAAAAAACCTCCCAATATTCAACCACAACTCCACAATAATATCACGTTATCAATTAAAGTGCTTAAGGAGTAAAGGGCCAAAAGAGAACAATTTAGAAAAAGTGGGTAGGGGTGTGGGTGCCAACAAAAAGGTCAAAGAAATCACAACAATTAAGTCTAAGGTGTATATGTAAGGGTAGACAAATCAAAAGAAGGCCTGTATCATTTCCCGACTAGAGCAAACCTAGGATTTCACTTTGCACAACGCACGGGGCAAGTTCTAGACACCAATATGCAAACATGGAGTACAAAATAAGAATATGCCTCACAACACACATTGCACACATTCTACACAAAAAGGCTCCATCACAACTCTCAATCAAGCAATTAGAGTACAACTTGTGGAAAATTAAGCGCTAATGCACAAAGGTTCAGAACAAAGCCAAGCAAGTGGACTCAAGCATCTCAAGGGGGTCGTTCCATTTTTTCTAGGCATGCATCACAATTTAAAACCAAAAGACACCACAAATAGCACATGCAACAAGTTCAAGTCCACCAGTATCAAACAAATCAACGGCACCTAGCATTCCACCTATTCCTTTCGTCTAGGGTCACCTATACTAACTACTCTAATCCTAATAAAAATAAAAAACTACCCGGTTCAAAGGTCTCCCCGTGGAAAAGAACTGAGGCCATAAGAAAAACCACGGGGTGGATGACATGTACCACTAATAAAGACTAAAAGGAAATTTTTTTTGGAATTTTTCATTGGTTTTCTAATTTTTTTCAAATTTTTTTTCATATATTAAAGAAAGAAACAAATCAAAATAAAGTATTTTTTTTCATATAATAAAGCAAGAAACAAATCAAAATAAAGTCAAGTGACAAAAAGAAAATCCTACGGTACATGCATCCCTAACCTCAAAAATAAAGAGGAGTTCCCCGCCCCACACTTAAAACTAAGCAATGTCCTCAGTGTTAAAAATAAGAAAGTGCAAGGGTAAAGAAAACTTCCATGAAGACTCTAGTCCTTGGTGCTAGCATCCTCCAAGCTTCCATATAGTATGAGGTACTCAGACTTCCCCCAACAGGTCATCAATATTAGGCAAGGGTGAGGACACCCCACACTTAGACTCGACATTACATGAACCTGCAATCCAAAGAAAAACAAAAACTACGTGACACTATAAATAAAATAATACAAGTACAAACTCGAGTTGCCTCCCGAGAAGCGCCTTAGTTAACGTCGTGGCACGACGACACTTTTAGCTCACTTCCAGCATTTATGTCTTCTCTTGTTACGCCGAACCTTTGCTTTCTTCCCTTCTTTGAGAGAACCCCTCTTCAACTTCACATGTAGTGTACTTCCATGTTTTTGTCTGACACATTCGATCATAGAGCACTCTTCAACCTTAGCTATGTGCTCCTTCTCAGTATACACCTTGAAAGAAACCTTTTCTCCATGTGCTCTAACAGTCATCTCACCCAGCTCCATGTCAATAATTGCCTTCGAGGTGACTAAGAATGGTCTCCCCAAAATGATTGGAGCTTCTTGGTCCTCGTCATAATCTAGGACTACAAAATCAATAGAGAATGTAAACTTACCAACTTTTAACAACACATCCTCCAACTTACCATCAGGGTAAGTGAGTGATCCATCTGCCATCTTAAGAGTAACTGAAGAGGGCTTGATTGCTCCTACCCCTAACCTTTTGCAAACAGACAGAGGCATGAGATTTATGCTCGCACCCAAATCACACAAGGCACCAGTGATATTATGTCCTCCAATGGTACAAGGAATAGTAAACCTCCCAGGATCTTGAAGTTTTGGAGGTAGCTTGCTCAAGATTGTGCTACACTCCTCAACTAACTCAACTGTATCTATCTCTTGAGGCTTTTTCCTCTTGACTAAAATCTCTTTTAAGAACTTTACAAAGGATGGCATCAATTCAAACACATCAGTCAAAGGAATATTAACTTGAAGTTCTTTCAACATACTCACAAATTTTTGTTACTGGGCCAGATCCTTCGATAGTATAAGTCTCTGCGGGAATGGTGGAGGCGGCAGAGGTGCCTCCTTTCTCTCTTCTTTCTTATTTACCTTCTCCACTTTTTCAACTTTTTCTATTTCAGCTCTCTCCCCAGACTTGGCCATCAGCTCTCCACCTTCAATTAAAGTCACTGCAAGACATTGCTCAGGCTCTTTTTTAACAGTACTTATTTCCCCCACCAACTGCCCCAACTGGTGCTCCAGGTTCTTTTGAGCATTGGTAAGATCTTGTATGGCCTGTGCATGGGCTGCAGTTTCAGCTATCATTTTCTGCTGGCCCGCCATTATCTGGTGTTATTTCCCACGATTACACCACTTTACTGTTTTAAAGACCAGTTCCTTAAAATGTGTTCCTTTACTCTACGATGTGCGGAATTAAAACTATAAGTAATTGAACACCAGATATTAGCGTGGAAAAACCCCTAGACACGGGATCAAAAAACCACGACCTACTTCACAAGTAGGATTTCAACTTTACTATGTAAAAAGACCCACTTGGTTACAAGACTCACTCTTACTAGCCTAGGACTAACTCTAATCCTTTAGTGATCTTTTTCACGATCAGTGAAGTTGTGTCAAGTCCACGACTTGAACCAGAAAGTTTACAACTCTATTTTTGCTTACTACAATTTAACTATGACTAGAACTTTTACAAAACTCAATTTAAGGAACAGGTTCTAACTTAGTTCTACTGTAGCAACTGATTACACAAATAAGCTAATGACTCTTCTCAGCTTTTTCTTGATGCTCTTTGTATTTGTGTATACTTCTATGGCTGATAGTCTCCACGTTTTATAGCTTCCAGCAGCCAAGAAGTCTCGAGCAATTAGAATTCCAAAGCTCCCTTGACTTTGAATCCTAATTGGATTCTACCATCTAGAATCCGAATCCTTTATCCCTTAGTTATGCAATCTTTTCGTATCTGATTAGGCTTGCATAATTACAAAGATACACGTCAGTATTAGGATGAATAATAATATCTCAATTAATCAATTTTGCATGAAATATCTATTCTGCTGCAGTGATTCAAAGGAACAGGTCCTTTGAATCCGTTCCTCAGTCATCAGTCAAAACTCCAAGGTTATCCAAGCTAACAATTTCCCCCTTTTTGATGATGACAAATTCATAAGCATAGCTTCATCTCCTTAATGTCCTGAAGTACAACTTAAGCTCAAAAAGACAATTAATCAGTGGAGAATTAATTTATCATTAAGGAACAGATTTTCAATTAGGCATAACTTCATGCAAAATCAGACTTACTCTTCCCCCTTTTGGCATCATTGAAAAGGTTGCATAAAAAAATATAATTCAAGTGGTAGAATTAACCAGCACATGGCCATGGAGACAACTCAAAGTGCAAACATAAATCAAATTAAAGCAACTGCAAAACAATGATATTAGCCATCGAAGACAATTCATTTAATCAAATATGAAAATCAGGGGATACAAGCAAGTGCTACATGATTATCCAACGACTAAAGAAGAAAAAAGCTAAGGCACTAGGCTAGGCTAGATCCCACTGGACAAAAGATGGCTAAGGCTAAGGCTAAGGTGGTCAGGATGTGGAAGGACCAGGTCCCTGAGACTTGTTAAGCAAATCAAACATCTGCTTGAGCATTCCCTCATTGGTCTCCTTTGCTTTTGAGGCCTCTGCCTTCCAGTAATTCTTTTCCTCTTCCAACCTTGCTATCTCAGTAGCCTGCATAGCAACCTGTTGCCTAAGTGCCCTCACTTTATTGTTCAGTGGCTGCCTCCCAACACCAGCCTGTGGAGGATCAGCCTGAACTGGCAAGTCACAGCTTATCAAAGTGGCACAACCAAACTTTTCTTTCTTTGTAGCCTTCAACCCCTTCCAAGGGAATCTTCAACTTTGCAAAGATATCAGTCAGAATAAAACCAAACGACAGGGAGTGCTTTCTCTTCCCAGCAATCACCCTTTTGATCAGGTGGATCATAAAGCTGGGCCAATTGATCTGCTTTTCAGTGTCCAACAGTTCCATAAGGACCAGGTCCATGAAACTGGCAACTCCTCTTTTCTCCTGCCTTGGCATCACTATTTTTTTCACAAACTCAAATAACACTTGGTGCTGTGGGTGCATCTTACTCTTCTGCACAGCCTTGGGTTTCTCTTCACCATCATTCTAACCAAACTTCCTAGTGATCTCCAGATCAGTAGGCAAGTTTGTCAAGTCAGGCCAAACCTTCTTGACATAGCTAGCATACCCAGTAGCAGGAATCCCCAGCAGCTCACCAACTTCCCTTGTGTCAAACATAATTACATTGTCATTGACAGAGGTAGTAAGTCTATCCTCTCTGATGGAGCAGTTCTTGTAGAACTCTTGCACCATCCCCTTTGCACACCTCCCAGAGATCTTAAGGACCATGTCCCTCCAACCCTGAGCATGCAGTTTTTGCAGCAGCCACAGCATTCCTTCTTCTTGCACATCAGACATAACCCGACCTTTCAAAACCTTCCTGGTCAACATGTCTTCATGAACACAGTGCACAGACTCACCACCTTCAGCATCACTATCACTCTCATCTTCAGCAACAGACTCATCACTGTCACTAGCAGAATCTTCAGAAACAACCACTCTTTTGGAGGACCTGGTCCTCTTAGCAACTTTCTCAGCAGCTTTAACTGAGCTTCTTGTTACCCTTCTCTCAGGAACTTTTCTTTTCTTGGACTGAGGCACCACCTCCTCAGCATCTACCATCTCATCATCTTCAGAAAAATCAGCAAGATCAATATCATCCACTTCTTCTTCAACCACCTGTTTTCCTTTCCCTTTTCTGCTCCTTTCCAAGGCAGCAGCTAGTTGTTCATCAGCAGCTTTGGCAGCACTTCTTGTCCTCCTACCCCCAGAAGCAGGGGTTGAGGCAGAAGGAACAGGTCCTTTTGCCTTAGAGGAATTCTCAACTTTCTTCCTATTTCCGGGCTTATAACTATCACCTATTTTCTTCAACTTAGCAGCAATTTCAGTAGTTACATGAGCATCAATAGGTCCCTTTCTAGCCAACTTTCTTTGCATACTCCTAATTTTGATCAAATCTACCAAGGGCCTATCACTATCACTGATAGCCTCATCAACATCGATCACATCCTTCATGGGTACTCTAGGAGCAGCCTCTGGAGACCCCGATGACCCATGCATGGGTGCGTCCAAACTCCTAATAGGTTCCCCCTCAAGAGCAACCCCAGACCCCTCTCCCTTTTCTTCCTCGTCTATAACCACATTCAAAGGATATGTGAAGTTTACCTCATACTGATACAACACCATAGCACGTGACAAATCTTCAGCCTGTTCAGCAATTGATTCAGCCGTGGGAACTGGTCCTTCCCCCTGAATTTCAGGTTCAGGTATTTCTGGAATTGGTTCAGGAACTTCAGGGTTTAGGTCAGTGGTTTCCATGGGTGAGGGAGGATTAAGATTTTGTGGTTGGTCATCAATAGGTGCAGTTGAAGAATTATCAGAAGCAAGAGACATCTTTGCAATTCGAATTAACAAATAATTTACTACTCTTTCTGAAATTTTGAAAGTTTTAATTGATGAACAATGTAAAAGAATAAGGAAGAGGAAGAAGTGTATTTATAGAGTGAAATAAGTAGTGGAGTTTGAGTGAAAAATGATCAACTTACCTCAGCAACATACATGCAACGGTTGAGGACTCTTGGGAGTCTCCCGGAGAAAAAGAGCCGTTAGGCTGCAGATTACCTTTTTAGAATAGGAACTGTTCCTCCGATGGGACTCTTTTACAATTTGGATATGGGTAGGAAACTTAGTGGGATATATCCTAATCACAATTTACCTATAGCCTTTATACTTCTAAATTAACTGAATAATAACTAGTACATACCTGTTTTTAACACAAAAATTCAGTGTCCTTCTAATTTGCAATTTTTGATAATCTGAAATTCTAAGAGCATAAGGGTAACATCATTCAATTTTAGCAACTCTAAATAAGAAGTATGGCATAAGAGTATACTTTTAAGTATTGAAACTGGACTGAATAATTCATAATGACTTGAATAAATTCATTTTAAGAGCAATTTTCTAGCCATTTATGAAGTAAAGCATTGATGATTTTATGTGAATTTAATCATCCCTAACTCCAATCTATTTCTTTCAAAATCATCTCTACCTAGAGCTTTAGTAAAAATGTCAGCTATTTGCTTTTCAGTAGGACAAAATGCTATGGTGATCAAACCTTTTTTCATAATTGTCTCTTAGGAAATGATGTCTTATATCAATGTGTTTAGTCCTTTTGTGATGCACTGGATTTTTTGTCATATTAATAGCACTAGTGTTATCACAATATATAGGAACAGTTCCTACATCAACACCAAAATCCTGTAATTGTTGTTTGATCCAGAACAACTGTGAACAACATGAAGCAGTTGCAACATATTCAGCCTCAGCAGTGGAAAGTGCCACTGAATTCTGTTTCTTAGTTCCCCAAGAAACCAAACACTCACCAAGAAAATGTGCCATACCTGAGGTACTTTTTCTATCAACAAGGAAACCTGCATAGTCAGCATCAGTATATCCAACAAGATTAAAACTACCACCTTTTGGATACCAAAGTCCCAAGGGACCTATTCCTTTCAGATACCTCAATATTCTTTTAACAGCTTTCAAATGAGATTCCTTAGGATCTGATTGGAACCTAGCACACAAACCAACACTGAACACAATATCAGGTCTACTACCAGTTAGATAAAGTAGAGAACCTATCATGCCCCTGTACAATTTTTGATCAACTGATATTTCATGTTCATCAAGATCCAATTTTGTGGCAGTGGCAATAGGTGTGTCAATTTCCTTAGCATTATCCATATCAAACCTTTTAAGTAATTCCTTAACATACTTTTGTTGATGGATCATAGTTCCATTTGAGGTTTGCTTAATTTGTAAACCCAAAAAGAAATTAAGTTCACCCATCATGCTCATCTCAAATTCACTCCTCATCAAGTTTGCAAATTCCTTACTTAAATTTTCACAAGTGGCACCAAAAATTATATCATCTACATAGATTTGAACAATTAAGAGATCCTTACCTTTTTCTTTTAAGAACAAAGTACTATCAATTTTACCTCTCTTGTATCCATGCTGGAGTAGAAATTTTGATAGTTTCTCATACCATGCTCTTGGTGCCTGCTTGAGCCCATACAAGGCCTTGTCTAACTTGTACACATGTTCAGGGAACTGTTCACTTTCAAAACCTGGAGGTTGCTTGACGTACACTTCTTCTTTCAAGTAACCATTCAGAAACGCACTCTTAACATCCATTTGATGTAGAGTAAATTCCATGTATGTAGCAAATGCTATAAGAAGTCTTATCGCTTCCAGTCTTGCAGCTGGAGCAAAAGTCTCATCATAGTCGATGCCCTCTTCTTGACTATATCCCTGAACAACTAGCCTGGCCTTGTTTCTTGTTACCATGCCATCTTCATCAAGTTTGTTTCTGAAAACCCATTTTGTTCCAATTATGGACCTGTTCCTTGGCTTGGGTTCCAGATGCCAAACTTGACTCCTTTGGAATTGATTCAGTTCTTCCTGCATAGCATTAATCCAATCTGCATCCTTCAGTGCTTCTTTCACATTTTTAGGTTCAACAAGAGATAAGAAGGCACTAAAGGCACACAGATTGTGATTCTTGACTGCTGATCTAGTTTTAACTCCGGCAGCCTTATCTGAGATTATTTGATCCACAGGATGTGACCTTTGATACTTGAAAGGCTTGGGTGTCAATCCATTGTCAGAAGTCCTCTGCTGAGGAATAGCTCCTGATAGAGTAGCGTTTCCAGTTTGTAAAGGTGGAATCAACACTTGTTCCCCCTGTTTCAGTGCTACTCTTCTCAGTTCTGTCCTGAGGAACAGTTCCTTGCAGTTCACTTCTCATTACAGAATCTGCATTTGTGGATTAAGTTCAAACTCTTTCAGTATTCCAATTTCTTCATCCTCCTGTACCTGTTCTTGAGTGAGACTATCAGTTTCATCAAATTTAACATGCATGCTTTCTTCAATTTTCAATGTTTTCTTGTTAAACACCCTATAAGATTTACTATTTAAAGAATAACCAACAAATATTCCCTCATCACTTCTAGGATAAAATTTTCCTAAGGCATCCTTCCCATTGTTGTGTATGAAACATTTGCAACCAAAAGCCCTAAGATGAGAAATATTTGGTTTTCTTCCTTTAAGCAATTCATATGGGATCTTTTCTATTAAAGGTCTTGTAATACATCTATTTATTATGTAGCATGCAGTATTAATAGCCTCAGCCCAAAAGTTCTGTAGAAGATTTCCAGATATTAACATAGTCCTTGCCATTTCTTCTAGAGTCCTATTTTTCCTTTCCACTACACCATTTTGTTGTGGAGTTCTAGGTGAGGAAAAATTATGATTAATTCCATTTTCATTACAAAAGTTGGAAAACATATGATTTTCAAATTCAGTTCCATGATCTGACCTAATGGCAACAATATGGTTATCTAGAGTTCTTTGAGCTTTCTTAGCAAAAATTGAAAATGCATTAAATGCTTCTTCTTTAGATGCAAGAAATATAGTCCATGTAAATCTGGAGTAATCATCCACCAATACCATAACATACATCTTACCTCCACGACTCATTGTTCTCATAGGGCCACATAAATCCATATGGACCAGTTCCAAAGGTTTAGTGGTACTTACCTGTTTCTTCGATTTGAAGGAGGATTTTACCTGCTTCCCCCTGGCACAAGCTTCACATATTTTTCTTCATTAAACCTGATGTTAGGAAGACCTATCACCAAGTCCTTTGACACAAGTTTGTTCAATTGTGAAAGACTAGCATGTCCTAGTCTTTTGTGCCATAGGAGGGGATCATTTTGCACCACACTTAAGCAGCTCAAGCTTCCATCAGATAATGTCAGCAAGTCTACTTTGTAGATGTTTCCATGTCTGTTTCCCTGCAAAATAACCTCTCCAGAAGCTTGATTAGTCACAGTGCATCCAGTAGATGAGAAATTAATATTATTACCTTTGTCACACAATTGAGATATGCTCAATAAGCAATGCTTCAGCCCATCTACTAGAAATACATTATCTATACAGTGTGAATCAGACCTACCTACCTTTCCAATTCCAATAATTTCCCCTTTCTTACCATTACCGAAGGAAACATTTCCTCCTTGGAAGGCTGAGAGTGAAAGGAACAGTTCCTTATGCCCTGTCATATGTCTTGAGCAACCACTGTCCATGTACCATTTGTGGTTTATCTCCTTCACTCTAGCCTGCAAAAGAAAACTAGGGGTTAATTTTAAGAACCCAAACTAGTTTGGGTTCCTTTCCTTTTGAAAAAGGATGAATCAGATCTTTCCTAGCCCAGAATGGTAATGGTTTCTTTGTGTGAATATTTTCCTTTTTTACAGAATGTTGAACAGGTTTGTAGGACCTATTCTTCTGTTTCACAGGATTTTGAACAGGTTTATAGGACCTGTTCCTCTGGGCAGCCCTTTTTAATGATTGACAATTTTCTTTCCGGTGACCAGTGTTCCCACAGTGAGTGCATAGCCAGTTTTCAGGAAATGATAAGTACTTACTCTTTGGATTTCATTTGGATGAACTCTGTGTTTTCATGAATCCAATACCTTTCCTGTTACTACTATGATTTTCTTGTAACCATTCTAGTGCTTCAGAAGACTTGTTCCATTCTACAGTTTTTCTTAATTCCATTTTTGTTTTAACCAAGTCTTCTTCTAAAGATCTTATCTTTTCATCTTTCTTACACAGTTCATCAATTGTGTCTTTCAGTTTCTCTTCAACAATGATATGATGAGAATTAGCAATACCTTTACCTTTTACAACTGTTTTAACATTTTCTAATTCCTGAGCAGTTGTTTCAAGTGTGAGGACCTGTTCCTCAAGCATGCTAATCTTCCTTTCCAGAAAATCATTTTTAATTATTTCCTCTTTTCATTCTGTTTCTAAACAGTCAACTTTATCATGCAGTTGGTGATTATCATCCCTCAGAGTTTTGAATTCATTCAGCACAATATAGAATACTTTAACCAACTTTTCTCTAGACATGCTTTTTACATCTTCTTTAAGTTTAGAAACAAATACCTCAGGATCCTCTTCATTTTCTGAATCTCCAAGTGCCATTAGAGCAAGATCCTCATCCAGATCATCATCAGTTATTTCATCTTCACTGTCTTGCCATCCTGCAACCAGCGCTTTGGGATTTCCACTTCTCTTATGGACCTGTTCCCTAGCCTTCTTACTTTCATCAATGAATTTCTTCCTCCACTCTCCTTCCATAATTGGACATTTGCTGATGTAGTGCTCCGAGCTTCCACATTTGTGGCATTCTCCAGCCTGTTTCATGTTAGTAGACCTACCCTGTCCACTAATTTCCCTTTTCTTATTCAAATATTTCTGAACACTTTTAGCGATAAGGACCAG
This sequence comes from Petunia secreta, assembly GCA_029990175.1. Taxonomy (NCBI): domain Eukaryota; kingdom Viridiplantae; phylum Streptophyta; class Magnoliopsida; order Solanales; family Solanaceae; genus Petunia; species Petunia secreta. The sequence continues at coordinate 16,413,798 of JARKIP010000010.1, forward strand.
TTCCTTATCATCAATGATTTTATCACCAGCAGTCAAGGCTAGGTTAGGTTCAGTTTTAACTGGTGCTCCTATGTTTTTAACCTTTTTCCTTAGTTCATAAGTCTTTAGATTGCCTATAAGTTCATCTAAGGACAAAGTGGTTAAATCTTTACTTTCAATGATAGCACAAGCTTTGATTTCCCAGGAGTCTGGAAGAACCCTAGTTAAAATCTTTTCTACTCTATCTTCCACAGTTAAAATCCTTCCCAAAGAGATAAGTTCAGAAGCAATGGCATTAAATCTAGTATACATTTCAGAGATTGATTCTTCTTCTTTCATTTTTAAGCTTTCATATTCAGCATAAAGAAGTGTACCTCTGGACCTTTTTACCTGACTTGTTCCTTCGTGTGCAACTTGTAGAGCATCCCAAATCTCCTTTGCAGTGACATACCCTCTGATCCTAGTGCATTCGTCAGGACTAAGTCCACCAACCAGCCACTTCCTTGCCTTTGCATTCTTTTCCCATTGCTTTATGTCTTCAGCATTGCACTCCTTCCTGGTTTTGGGAACATCCTTTCCATCAGCATCCTTCTTCATTGGGATCATGGGACCTTCAGTTACTATGTCCCACAATTCGTAGTCTTCTGCTTGAAGGTGATCGCGCATCCTCTCTTTCCACCATGAATAGTATTTCCCATTGAAGTAAGGTGCTCTAACCATTGACTGGACCTCACTGTTCTCTCGTGATGTACTCATCTAATCTTAGGTGTTAGCCTTTTCAAGGATTACCTGCTCTGATACCAATTGTTATTTCCCACGATTACACCACTTTACTGTTTTAAGGACCAGCTCCTTAAAATGTGCTCCTTTACTCTACGATGTGCGGAATTAAAACTGTAAGTAATTGAATACCAGATATTAGCGTGGAAAAACCCCTAGACACGGGATCAAAAAACCACGACCTACTTCACAAGTAGGATTTCAACTTCACTATGTAAAAAGACCCACTTGGTTACAAGACTCACTCTTACTAACCTAGGACTAACTCTAATCCTTTAGTGATCTTTCTCACGATCAGTGAAGTTGTGTCAAGTCCACGACTTGAACCAGAAAGTTTACAACTCGATTTTTGCTTACTACAATTTAACTAAGACTTGAACTTTTACAAGATTCAATCTAAGGAACATGTTCTGACTTAGTTCTACTGTAGCAACTGATTACACAAATAAGCTAATGACTCTTCTCAGCTTTTGCTTGATGCTCTCTGTATTTGTGTATACTTCTATGGCTGATAGTCTCCACGTTTTATAGCTTCCAGCAGCCAAGAAGTCTCGATCAATTAGAATTCCAAAGCTCCCTTGACTTTGAATCCTAGTTGGATTCTACCTTCTAGAATCCGAATCCTTTATCCCTTAATTATGCAATCTTTTCGTATCTGATTAGGCCTGCATAATTACCAAGATACACGTCAGTATTAGGATGAATAATAATATCTCAATTAATCAATTTTGCATGAAATATCTATTCTGCTGCAGTGATTCAATGGAACAGGTCCTTTGAATCCGTTCCTCAGTCATCAGTCAAAACTCCAAGCTTATCCAAGCTAACATCTGCTTTAGCATATCTTCAACTGAATTGCTAACCTGTTGTGGTGGAGCTGGAAGTGGTTGGTAATTATTTGGGGCTCTCATGTTGCCTTGATAATAAGCATTACCAAACTGATTTTGACCCTGTTGCCTGTTTTGATTACCCACGTAATAAACTGACTCTGGATTAGAGGAGCAAACTTCTGTGGCATGATCTTGACCACAAACCTCACAAAAACTCTGGAGTTGTTGCACTGGAGCCACTGGCTGCTGAGTCTTTGGCAGAGCTAACTTGCTAATTTGATTGGAAATAGCATCCATCCTCGCCCTTAGCTCTGAAACTGCATCTAACTGAAGTACCCCTGCAGATTTCTGCGTAATAGCTCTACCATCTCCCTGCCAATCAGGATTGCTCTGCGAAAACTTATCTAGTAAATCATAGATCTGGTCAAAATTTAAGGCTAATACTTGGCCTCCAGCAGCAGCATCTACCACGATCTTAGTATGCGCATTCAACCCCTCAACAAAAGTATGTGCAACAACCTCATTGGATTGGTTGTGGTGTGAACAATCTCTCAATAAAGCTTTAAATCACTCCCAGGCTGAATACAAAGACTCTCCTTCTATTTTTCTAAAGGACATAATTTCACTCCTCAGTCGGGCTGTCTTGGCAGATGGATAAAATTTAGCCAAGAACTTCTTAGCCAAATCCTCCCAAGTAGTGATAAACCCAGACTTTTCAGCCTTTAACCACTTCCTTGCTGCCCCAATCAGTGAAAACGGGAACAACGTCAAGCGAACATAATCAGTAGGAACTCCCGCTGGTGTATAAGTATCACTGATCTCCAGGAAATTCTGAATGTGTTGCTGTGGATCTTCATGAAGTAATCCAGCATATTGCCCAGTCACATGCAGCAATTGAATTATGCCGGACTTAATCTCAAAGTGCCCGGTGATAGCGGGCTTAACTATGCTAGACGCTACCCCCTCCAGGCTGAGGAGAGCAACATCTCGCACAGCTAAAGCTAGTTCTGAAGCCATTCCTGTAGGTAACGATCAAGCAGGACCTAATACCTGAAACAACACAAAACTCAAAACAAAAATTAAACCTGAATAGAAAATAATAAACTATTCAAAAAGAAATCACTCAATTGTTTATTACCCGGCAATGGCGCCAAAACCTTGTTGCTCCCAACGCATACGCAAGTATACGTGGTCGACAAGTAATAAAATGATAAGTAGAGTATCATTCCCACGAGGACTATTCAGACTGAATTCTAGCAAACAATTTCCTAAGAACTATTCAGCGATCTTTTCCTATAGTGATGAGTTTTATTAACTAAAGAACAGTAATTAAGAGGGTAAAAGTGAATTCAAACAATGGAGAAAAAATTGGTTGTTATCAGTAATAAGGAGACGGTCCAGGGTCAGAGTTACGAACAATCCAGTTGAGTTTTCCAATTGATTCCACTTCTTAAATCCCGGATTACTAACTAACAGAGTAAATACACCCGTGAAAACCTTTCAATTCTTCACAGTCTATGCAGGCTATTCCAATTCCTATCTGTCTATGGGTTGAATCACGTGCACGCATTAACGATTTCTGTAATTAGTTAAGCTAGGCGAGCAAGTATATTTCTATCCTACTCACAAATTGGTTCCCCGATGCCTGGGTTCACAAACTAGCCCTATTCTTCCTTATTGCGTTCGTATATTCCCTCTTTCGAGTTCAATCTAAAAATCATAGATAATGCGTAATAATCGGGCCCTGACAATTACACAAGTGAAATCAAGAAAGATTAAGTAATCCGTTATGGGATTCAATAAATGGAAATCAATCTTCAAACATCAACTTTCATGAAATACTCTAACTCTAGAATGATAGATTTAGCCACGCATACTCATAATAACAACACAAGGATTTGATGAAATAATGAAATAATGATGTAATAGATTAACAGAAGGAAGAAAAACCCTTGTTCAAGATGTTATGAGCTCTCCAATTTGCTCCAAAGTCTGAACCCCTATCAAAAACGAAGTAAAAGAGTATTTATAGGGTTTACAAACGCCTAGTAATAAGTTACACCTAAGCCTAGACGAAATAGGACTCCAAAAATGCTCCAGGAGCGCTGTAGCTGGCGCCCCGCGCCTCGTAACGCGCGACTGAAGGTAGTTTACGTCAAAATCCCACCACTTTGGGGCGCCCCGCGCCACCTATGGCGCCAGGAGCTTGGGCGCTTTGGGTGGCGCTCCGCATGGCCTGTAGTGCCCAGCCAATTTTCTGTTTCCTTGCTCCGCAGCTCGCTTCGTGTCGTGCCTTCGTATGTTCGATCAAATCCTCAATCCAAATCCAATCTTTTCTTGCTCGATCATGCTCTTTAAAGCTCCAAATACACTTCATAACAACCTACAATTATATGATACAAAATCAGTGCAAAATCACATTCATTAACTAGAAAACGGGCGAATAAAATACTCGAACGTGAGGAAATATTAAGGAAATATAGGCATAATATGCCAAACATCAGGATCAACTAGAGTTGCAAGGCCCGTATAAATACAAGTAGTTGATGCAGCCGTAACTAAGTTATTCACAAACAGAGAGTTGAGAGCATACAAAGGCAATATAGCATCATTCTACGTGGAATAACTGAAGAAGACAACTGGTGTGTTTGAGTTGATTGAGTCCAGATATTCTGTCTAGGTTCATTGCTTTGTAAGTTGTCTTATTGTGAGCGATCATTGTTTTTACCTATTGGCTTATTGTAGAAGCGTATGTATTAGGTGAACTTGTAAGAGATTGCTGTGTAAAGCTAGAGTTTAGCTTTATTTAGTGGTTACGGTCTAGAGTGTAGCTCCTTGGTTACAGAGTCTTGTAATCAGAAACTTGCTCATTGTGTTAGTGGATTGAGTTCTAAAATCCCAGAGTGTGGGTCGTGGTTTTTCTCCCTTAAGCAAGGAGTTTTCCACATAAAATCCTTGTGTCCTCTGTGTGTATGGTTGGTGTGTGTTGCAGTGTTTGAACAGCAGAATTGCAAAGGCAAGAACTGGGTTCTTGATCCAGAAGAACCAGGTTCTTAAAACAAAAATCGGTAGACACTATTCAAACCCCCTTCTAGTGTCCTTAGGAGGTGCATAGATTTTAACAGAAAGATGTAAAAATAGTTAATGTACAAAATAGTTTGGCTAACCTTAAAACCCCTAAGGCTATTATTTAATGATTGCTTCTATTCAGAGGGTATATTTAGAATATCAAGAGCTAACGTTGTGTACAATATTCATTGTTTAGGGAGTGTAGGGGAGAGTAGAGAAGTGAAAAAGAGAATATAACGGTTTTACGAGATTCAAAAGGTAGTAGGTTACGACCTAATATCAAGAAACATAAAATTCTCTTTATATGTTAAAGTTCTTCATCACTTTGCATGGCTGTAGAGGCGGGTGGACACACAGTCGCACAGTCATCCACAAGATATTTCATTTAACATTTTTCAACTCCGAACACCCTGACTCAGGCTCGTCGGAATATCTCTCACCATTATGACCTTGTGATTGAGAATATTCTGTCACCCAAAGTACGTAATGGATGTCAAAGATCGCTAGTGAAACTAACATACTCAATCTTGTGCATATTTGATATAGTTGCAGTTGATTTATCACTTCCTTCTGTTTCCTTTAATTTTCTCCTCTAAAATGGGATGCTGGTGTGTAGATGATAAGCATTGTATTATAAAGTTTTTTCCAAAGTAATGAACTCTTCTCACTTTTTCTGGATGGGACAATGACATGCTCATGTGGAATATTCAAGGTTAGCTCTCAAATTTTAAATGTTCGCCACATTTTATTTTTCTTATGTTTACATCTCATTACTTGGTGATCTAGTTTTCTTTCTTAATTTTTCTAGAGTGCGGATGAAGACTTGAAAAGTGCATAGCTGAGAAAGACTTCTCTTCTCATTGCAAAGGTAAGTTATCAACTAAGGAAAAATACTCTCATTTCTACAGAAATTTCATGCATAAACTGATTTTGCTTCTCTTCTGTTTAGGAAAAAATTAGCAAGGAGCATCACATTTTAGAGATTGGATTTGGTTGGGGAAGTCTGGCTGGAGAAGTTGTCAAGTGAACAGGATGTAAGTATACTGGTATAGCTCTCTCTATGCAGCAACCGACATATGCACAGCTGAAAGTTAATCAAGCAGGCCTATGGGTATATATAGTACTTTTTTTTTGTTGAGAACTAGCACACTTACATTAGACTGCCAAATTGGCTAAAGAGTTACAGGGTGGGATATGGCCTACATGCGCTGCATGGTTGGTTTGTGGCCTATCCTTTTTCAAAATACTAGTACAAACATCTAAACATAAAGGAAAACATGAAATGACATTGGACTGCTTCAGAGAGTTCCCCTACTTAGCAATTGTGTCTGCTAAGTTGTTCGCCTTTCTGGGTACATGTCTAACCCTCACCTGCTCCAACTCTGGGATCAATAACCTGCAATTCAAGAACATATGTGAGAATAAATTACTAGGATTTTCTAAGGAGTTGATCAATACCTGAGCGTCCGTTTCTATGTGTAGAGGGGTAAGGTTATGCTCCTTGGCTATGATAAGACCCAAGAGCATGCCTTTTAATTCACTGTAGAGAGCATTTGGGCTATTGAATTTTTCACAGAAGCCTAAGATCCAATCCCCTTTATTGTTTCTAAATACTCCACCCGCGCTACCCTGATTAGTTTTAGGATTAAAAGTACCATCAATATTAAGCTTATATGTACCTATATCCGTGAGGGAACCATGCTTGCTTCTATGAGAAGGGGTGAGAGGAATGTAAGGGGTACCTAGAGTAGCAAATTCAGTTGCTAGGTCAAGTGCTGTCTTTCCATTGCAAATCATTGGGTTTTGGTTGAATAGAGTGGAGTTTCTATTTTTCCAAATCGTCTAAGCAATGAAAGATATTATAATGTTAGGTGAAAGATGAATGGTCTGGTATATGATGGTATTAGTCTTATCAGCCATTGCTGATTTAAGCCATAGGTTAAAATTATCCACAGGTCTTTGAATTGTAGGAAAATATGACAAAAGGTGGTAGCCTTGGTACAATGGCAGAAGATGTGGCCAATGGTCTCAATCTGGCTGGGACAAGTTTTACAAGCATTTGAGGGTATGATGTGTCTACTACGTAGGTGATCTGCTGTGGGGAGTTTGTTAGATACTACTAGCCAGAGGAATGTTCTGATTTTGGGTAGAGTTGTAATAGTCCAAATCCAATTGTGATCAAATCTATTCCCTACAATTTTCTTTGTAGAGACAATCCATTCTTGAGAAAGATCCTGAGCTAGTTTGGTTCCAATGGAATGTATCTAATGTGTGTGATTGGGTGACATGAAAGTATTCGTAAGGTGAGCCTTTATATTATACGGTATTTCAAAGCACAAATTTGAAAGGTGCCAAGAGTTATCATGCCTTATACTATTGACCTTTAGGTCGGGCTGATCTTTAGTGATAGGGCCTTGAATTAAACTTCTAAGACCAAATCTATGATTGATCCAATTATCTTCCCAGACATTGATATTATCACCATTTCCCATACTCCAGGCCACACCTTTGGCACAAATTTTGTTTCCATGCAGGAGGCTTTTCCAAATGAAAGAATCAGCTGACTTAATGTTTAGGTTATATAGGTATTTACTATGAGGGTTATATTTTGCTTTAAGGATTACAGACCAAGGGGAATTAGGTTTGGCTCTAAAGCGCCAGGCAAGGCAAGGAGTTTTGAATTTTTATCTCTGGCTTTAGTTATGCCCAGGCCCCTTTCCTTTTTAGGTAGGGTCACAATGTCCAAGTTGATAAGGTGAATTTTTTTCTTATCTGTGGTGGTAACCCAAAGAAAGTTTCTAATAATTTATCTATGCTATTGGTGACACTGACAGGTAGTAGGGTACTTTGCATGGTGTAGGTAGGTATTGATGTGAGGGTAGATTTGGCCAAGATAGTGTGTCCTTCCATAGATAGCATATGGGTTTTCCAACCTTTCAGACGTGTGGGCATTCTGTCAAGTAAGTATTGGTTATCCTTTATTTTGGGCGTGCCGGTGGTTATGTGAAAGGCTAGATGTTTACCAAAGGAGGTTGCTTCTCGGATGTTAAGTATGTTACACATTGTCTGCCTGAGTCTAGGGTTGCAATTTGACGAAAACACCATCCTGGATTTATTATTACTCACTTTTTGACCAGATAGGTCACCAAATTCTTTCAGGGTATTAAGCATTGCTTGTGCAGTAATTTGGTTAGCTTCTCCAAATAATACCAGATCGTCTGCAAACATGAGGTGCGAAATTTTTGGCCCGGATCTTGATAGCTTAATTGGTTTCCAAGTTCCCGTACTGACTGCTTCATTTATTTTCCTAGTCAGGGCCTCCATGCAGATGATAAAGATATAGGGGGATAGAGGGTCTCCTTGCCTTAACCTTCTTGTAAGGATAATTGTATTGGTAGGGACTCCATTAACGAGAATTTGGGCGGTGGTAGTTGAAATGCAAGACATGATAAGGGCTATGCTATCTGGGTGAAAATTTAGGTTTTCTAGAGAACATTTTATAAAGGACCATTCCAGCCTATCAAAGGCTTTTTCTAAGTCAATTTTAACAATCATTTTGCCTTTTTTCCCCTGGTTTTAGACAAAGATAGTATGGCTTCTTGGACAATGATGGCATTATCCGCTGCACGCCTTCCCGATAGAAAGCTGCATTGGTTGGGACTAATGAGTTTAACTAAGGAAGGTCGAACTCTATTGACTATGATCTTGGAGATAATCTTATAGATAGTGTTACAGAGACTGATGGGCCTATATTGGGTTATGCGTTCTGGGCTTTTAACTTTAGGGACCAGAACTATATACGTGGAATTAATCTCTGTAGGTATTTTAAGGGTATTAAAGACTTTCAAGCATATTTCCGTGACCGAATGTTTAGTATCATTCCAATATTTCTGGAAGAATATGGGATGAAGCCCATCCGGCCCAGGGGCTTTTAAAGGTTGGAAGGAGTTTACAGCACTAATTATTTTCCTAGGGTCAAGAGGTCTGTTGACGTGGTGGCTATCTGTAGTTGACAGGTGGATGTATGCTATCTCTCCGCATAGGAGTTTGGACTTAGTTAAGTCAGTAGTATAAATTTGGTTGTAGAACCCAAGAATACTAGCTTGTATTTCTTTTGGATCAAAAGTCCATTCTCCTACCTCATTATTCAGCCCTAAAATACGATTCCTCCTATGTCTCTGTATGGTAGACATGGAAAATTTTTGTATTTCTATCTCCTTCATTTAGCCATTGAACTCTGGACTTCAGTTTCTAGAATTCATTTTCTTATTTAAGGATGGTATTGTATTGGATGGTGAGATCCTCTTCTAATTCAAGATGAAAATCCCGTTTAGATCTAGCATTCATTTTTTGCAGTCCCGCTAAGCGGGCTAGTAAAATTTTATTTTTTTAAAAAAATGTTACCAAAGCAATCTCTATTCCAGTCAGTGGCTAGGTTTGTAAAATTTTCCACCGAGTTGTAGTATGAGAGGTTATTATTCCAGAAACATTTAACGATGTCACCAAAATCTTGGTGGGAAAACCACATAGTTTTTAGTCTAAATAAGGCAGTGGGGGCCACATAAGTTTTAAAGCAGTTTAATAATATTGGGCAGTGGTCCGAATGAGTACGAGGAAGATGTCGTACAGTGGAATTGGGAAACATTTGAATCCAATCATGGGTCCCTACAAATCTGTCCAAACGCTCATAAATTAGAGTATTTTTCTTTTTGTGTTTGTTGGTCCAGGTAAACCTTGACCCAATAAAGCCAAGATCTACCAGGCCAATAGCGTCCAAACAGTCAACAAAAGCATAAATTCTTCTTCTATTTACTGGGTTCCCTCCAAATTTTTCGACAGCCCTGGTGACTTCATTAAAGTCTCCACAAATGAGCCAAGGCATTTTATTTGTCTTATGTATATTTTTGAGATTTTCCCATAATACTAATCTATTAGCAAAAACAGTGCTAACATAGATTACTGATAAACGAAATTTTTTAAAGGAGCCTACCTCCACCGTTGCATGTATTTCCTGTGTTGTGGCATTAGTTGATCTTTTCACTGTCACCATGTCAGACTTCCACAAAAGAACCATACCAGCAGAATATCCATTTGAAGGTACTTCAAGTAGGTCATCATATTCAAGCTCTGTAACAAGGGCTAAGTGAGTCATCCTTCTTGTTTCAGTTAGTGCTAGTAGTGTTGGCTTTTTTCAGGCAAGTATAGCTTTTAAGTTATTGATAAAAACCATGATGTTGGCACCCCTGCAATTCCAAAATAAAACTGACATATTAGTTTGGTTGTTGTTGGCTAGAGCCCTTGCTGCCAACGATGAGGACATCTGAGTTTCCACATGGTTCAGGTACACAGTCCTTGCTTCCTCCCTCGCTGAGACTGGTAGCATAATCCCCGTGTATTTCCTCTGGTAAGGGAAGTAGCGGATGGCTATTATTAGTCGATAAACATCCCAAGGACACTAAACTAGTTTTCTTATGGCGAATTCTTCTTCCAGAGGTATTGTCTCTGGCACTTGTAAAATTAAGATGTCCATCAGAGTTGTGTCGCTTCTTGCTTCTTCCACCTGGATCTGGGCTTCCCTCATCTGCCGGCGAGCTGTTCTGGCATCTTCTTCGTCCATATACGCTGGCACCTGGTTCCATTGGGGGACTACACGATCGCTGCTACCTCTTGAGCTCCTAGTTGGTGAGAGAAGTTTAATTAGTTCTGCTGTTGGCGTGTACTCCATTGGCGTATAGATGGCACAATTATAGGAGGGTGCTGGTCCAATTGGATTTGTAACTCCAAGTTTCTCAACTCCTCCACAGAGAGATTGTGAGTTTGCATAAGTTCCTGTAAAGTCGAAACCAGGCGTTGGGTTAGGAAGTTGGCCACTGCGATGATGTTTGAGTTTCTCCCCTGGTGGCTCGTCCCTTCTTGATGCGAAGCAAAGAGTGGTGGGTTCATTGTTTGAGATTGTGGTTCCGTCATTGGTGCCACTGAGTTGGGCTTGTTCTGTTGGAGAGTGTTTACTGGTGGGGCTAGGGTCAGATCCAGCGAAGGTTCCATGTTTTGGGGTGGTAGGTGTTGTTGACTGGTGGTTGGGGTTGTCAACGGCGGTGGTGGTGTTTGGTTGTTCAGTGGAATGGTTGATTGGAGGAACGGACATGCTAGCAGGAACTGGGTGGACATTGGGTAGCAGTGGACAATTATTGGGGGTTGCCATGGTCATCGATAGTGATTGTTGAGGTGTTAGGGTCGGCGACATCGACTGGGTTCGTGTCTCACTAGTGTCCTTGGCAATTTTTGCTTCTTTTAGTTTAGATATGGTTTTAGTTTTAAGTGAGTTATGTGGCCGATGGGTTGAGGGATTTAAAGGGTTATCATTTTGGTTAAGCGTGTTGCAGTGGTCATCCATGAAGGGTGATGTACTACCCCCCTCCCTACTTGTGATTGCATGTATCTTTGCATTTATTGCTACCAGCATAGCTGCTGGTACAGTCTGACTAAAGTCTGAGTAGTTTGAGGTGGTCGTGGAAAGTGATTTTTGTTTTATATTATTTAATGATGTGGTGAGTTGTTTTAGTGTGGTATTGACTATGTGATGCTTAGATTTTAGTATAGGATTTTTGTGAGAGGGACAAGTTGTGGGTATGTCTGGTGGTATGCCATTGTCAAGTTGTGTGTCAGTAGATCTTTCTATAACTGAGGAATGTTTGTTTTTTGGGTTAGTTGCAAGGTTAGACGTGGAAGTATTATGTTCATTTGTGGTAAATGAGGTGAAGTGGTTGGGTAGTTTAGTAGTGGAAATAATATTTCTTTTTGTACTCTGATTTTTTGTTTGGGTATTGGAAGGTCGTTGCTTGTCGTTTTCTTTTCCCAATTTTGTTTTCCCCGAGAGTGATGATTGACTGCGTAAAGGCAACAGTAACTCGCCTCCTTTTCCGATGCTGACGTTTTGAGTTTCTTTATTTCCAAATATTCCTTGGTTTATCTCTATTCCTTTTGCACTTGTCACTGTAGCTTGATTATTGTCTTCCGAATTTTCATCTTCCATTTTTCTTTCTTTTTCTTTTTCCTTTTTTTATTTTATTACTTGAGTTTTTTTCCTGATTCTTTTCTTGAGATACTTTTTCTCTCTCCTCTTTGCAACTTTTGGCTTCATCCTCTTCCTGCTTGAATTGATGAATTCTTTGGGTTGGAGGGACATCCTCTATGCTCTCCTGTGTGTTGTTGTTGAGTTGAGTTCTTTCCATATTTTTTTCTGGAGTCTTTCCTGTATTTTTTCCTCTTGTATTTGCATTGTGTTCTCTGCTTGGTCTTCCCTTGTCCATGAGAATCTTTTTGTGTAAGTACTATTGTGGCTATTTTTTCTCTTGTTGTAGTTTACTGTTTGCTATTGGTTCTTCGTCTCAGATGCTTTGGAGCTAGATGGTGTACTATGAGTTGTAGTAGCTTGGGTATCTGATCTGTTTTGGATTCCTTTTGGACAGGAGTATTCCAAGTGTCCAAGATATCCACAAATTTGGCAGATGATTGTAGTTTCTTCGTATTGAATTCTTTGTAAATGTTTCCCTATGAGTAGATCTTTAGGCATAGGTTTGTTTAATGGTGCTAGTATACAAAGTCTTGCAAATTTTCCTCTACTGGCTTGGGCTGTGCAATTATCTATCTTTAACACATCTCCTATGGCAGATCCTATTTTGTGCAGTATTACTTCATCATAGTATTCCGTTGGCAATTCTGGTAGGCGCGCCCATATAGATGTAAAGTTAGATTGAATTTCTGCTATGGAAAATTTAGGTTTCCATTTTTTAACTAACACGTATTGACCACTTATGTACCATGGTCCTCTAAATAGGGATTTGTTATAATTTTCCTGGTATTCAAATCTGATAGCATAGTAATCTTCTCCCAGATCTATGAGTTTTAGCTGTTCAGTTGGTTTCCTGATGAATTGGAGCTTAGTTTTTATCAAGTTGTATCCTATTTTTTTCCTAATACTCTAATGATGATGGTTTGGTTCCATGGTGAATAGAGTCTTATTTTTTCATCAGACGAGATAGGAACGAAATAGGGGTGGTTTGATGGGTTTTCATGTTCATCAGACAGGTCAAAATTTTCAAACCTTGTAGTGACTTCATTTAGAGTAGTAGTGTTGTAATCAGTCGTAGATGACATTAGTTTATCACGAAAACTTACCGGTGCTGGGTTGGGCTCATTTGGCTTATCGTTACTTCGGATGAGATTGTCCATTTCCTGTTCAGTCATCATTATCTCTCTATCAGCGTTGGAATCCATTTGTTTGCTTGAGTATGTTGAAGTATTTAGGATATGGTAGATGGATGTTTGTTCTTGTGGTGCTTGTTCAGGAGATGTCGTAGGATAATGGAAATAATTTAGAGAGAAGTTAGAGTACTTTCTCTCTCATCAGAGTTTTTTGTTCAATCTGTTAAAGCTTACAAGTTACGCTAGTATATATAGTACTTACAATGACTATGGAAGCTCAAAATTTCCATAGGCATTGGGGACCGAGGTCCAAATCGTGATTCCTGCCCCGAACAGCTGCATCACCGACCATGTGGTCGGGCTTTCTTTTGTCTATACCTATCCCTTTACTTTGGGTTTCACTCTTCCCATTCATGGAGTGGTTGATAAGTTCTGCCGAACGTATAATTTGTGCCTCGCTCAATTTGGCCCCAGTTTCTGGAGAGTCGTGTAGTGCCTCGATATTCACTCTCATTTGTCTAGATAACTAACATTTCATTCTTATTGTTGCCCATTTTAAGAACATTTGATATTATACGTCGATCAGGAAATTTTCCTCTATTGGACAGAGACATGGGTCATTTGAATTTACTGGTAGGATGAAGGATAAAAATCTTGGAACTAAATGTGGATTATTTTATGCCACGTTTGATAGGATTTTTAATTACAGAATTTAGCAATCGCATTATTTATACCAGAATTGTGGTATTATTTTTATCTCACAATCTGTGTGGGAAAACAATCTCGGGATAAAGATCAAATGACACATTTGCATTTCTCCAAAGTTTTTCTCCCAAAGACTTTTAAAAACACCAATGTTAAAATTTGAAATAAAAATTTATCCAAGTTTATTTTGTTTAAACCAAAGATATATTTGGTAAAATACCCCGTATTACCCAATTCTATTACAATGAACTAAATATCTAGTACTAAAAGTATAGCCACTAAATAATCCCATAATTATTTAACAAAAAAAGGTCAAAATTGCCCCTGGACTATCATAAATGGGACAATTTTGCCCCCCATTTTAAAATGGTCTCAATTTTGTCCCCGCTATTCAACAAAAGGGCCAAACCTACCCTTATAACTAAGAACCCTTCACAAGGTCATTTTTTTAAAATATAAATTGCCACATAGGTGTGACACATAATCCTCCAATTTCTTAAAGCTTGGGTCGTCTTCTCCAAATTACAAATTCTTCACTGGTTTTTTCTTTTCAAAAACAAAGTTTTGACTATGGTATGAAGAAAAAAAATCATTGACAATGTCGAAAGTAAAAGAAATCCGGATACAAAGTTTTCATCCCTTTAAGATTATTGACGCGACATCTGCTTCCTTGACTTGATTTCTTGGTTATTTTCTAGAAATCTATAAGTGGAAAACAAAATCTTGAAAGAAACTAAATTAAAATCAGATAGTCTAGTATATTGATGAAGGACATGATATATACACATGCTTCAATATGTTAAAGCGTGAGATTTTACCCACCAATTTCAGTGCATAGTAAAGCAATTACAGATGATAATAAAAAGGTACTGGAATAAGTTACCATCCGTATGCTATAGAGAGAGTTGTAAAAGTATGGAGAAAGATTGGGATAAATTTAGACCAGAGATGTGGGTAGATAAGGATGAAAGTTGTGTAAGCAAATTGGACAATTCGGGTGGGTTACGGACATGTTTGGTTCAAGCTAGATTATCTTAACATAACATGGGCTTCGGACTACGGTAACTTAAACGGGTAACTGGAATGAGTTAGATGGAATGGGGTTGCATTTTCCACCTACATAAGCTTTTTTAAAATTTTGTCCACATGTATAATTATAAATGGATAACAGATGACATGGACTGCTATTAGTTTATAGGTGTAGAAGTGACCCATATTATAAAAGGCATGGGTATATTTGCTACCGTTTTAAATCAGAGGGTAAAATTGTCCCAGTTTTTATAGTTTAGGTGCAAATTTGGCCATTTTTGATAAGTCCAATGATAGAATCCATGGCTGCTTGAGATATACTAAAATCAGATTTAATACTTAGGAATCTAACAGCAACTGATAACTTAAAATGCACTGAGCCTTCATACAGTGGACGACTAGCTTTCTCAAACCATTTATAGAAGAGCTTTGTCTCATTATTGGGAACATGCTCAACAGTTGGTCGGTATGTACCCGGTTGAGATGACTCATCTAGGTACATCCCAAAAATATCATTAACTATTTTTTTCATTCGATAATTATCAAAATCATTCCCCACAAATTGGTCACTCCCATCGCCATAAGCATTTTGAAAATTAACATCACCGCTGCTATCATCATACACTCCATGATAAATCCACACAAAATAATTTGGCATAAAACCCTTCTTATAAAGATGTAGTTCAACTTCTACGAAATTACGTGCTTTTATGCACATGCATTTCTCACAAGGACACTTAATCTGACAATGCCTTATAAATTCATTAAATGTTTTCGTCTTAAATTCTTCAACACTTTTTGCAAATTCAAACCTCATCCCCCACTGCCCGAGATAATTTCTATTGTACATCGAACTACGATTTTCATATCTACACAAAGATTACAAGTTTTAAAAAAATGAGATACATATTAATTTTTAATTCTAAAGACAATAATTTATCATGAAATACTAGCAATTTGGAAAATATTAAGTAATTGTACAACTTACTAGTACTATTAGTATTATAACTAAATAATTTGTACTCTAGGGTTATATTTTAGTAATTAAAAGCACTTCTTATTTAATTTCTTAATCTTCAAAGAAAATAGCTCTTTAATTATAATTTTCTTTGACTTGTTATATCTACTGTATTGGGCAAAAATCGACCCGCGATGATTTGCCCCGGTCATGCAACTTGATAGTGACCGAACACATATCGGCGAGTCAGAGACCGAAGCAAATCAACGAATTGCCGAAGCCAAGCACCGAGGTTATCACCGAAGGCAAGCCGTAAGCTAAGCTTCGGTGACAAGCCGCCTCGGTCAAGCAACAGGGCCTAGCCACCGAGGTCAGTCATTCGCACCTCGGTGGATCCCCTCGGTTCAAGCGGCTTTGCAGCCCACTTCCTCAGCCCACTACTTTGCCCATTAACTCCACCTACAAAAGCTCCAGACGTGGGTCGTCCATGAACAAGTGGTGGAAAATGTGGGATGACACATTGTATCTATAAATAGTACTTCACTTTGTATTGTACGTATCTAGAAATTCATACTGAAACTCTGCCCAAATTTGTACTCACAATTATATATTAAAGAACAGTTCATTTTCCAGCATTTATATCTTTTTTGTGTATTATTTCAACTTTGATACGAAGAATTGCTTATATTCGAATCCAAATTCGATTTGTACACCTAAACTGATTTAGGCCCATACAAATTGGCGCCGTCTGTGGGGATATAAGCAGTAACGCTTTGTTCCAAAGTTTCACGTCCATTTTTTATCAAAAGCTTACGATTCAACAACGTTATGGCTGATCACAGCGGTAACAATAGTGAACGGGCTGACGTTCCGTTGAACCAGCAGCCCATCTCACCAATGACAACTGAAGAATTCCAGATCTATGTTGTCACTACGCTAAGAACTCTCCAGAGTAGACAGGATGAGCAAGCGAACATTAATGCTGAATTTCGCGCTTCGTTAGAGGGGAGGAATAGTGCTGCCCCAAACAGCACCCAGCCTTCGGCTCCTTGTGGAGGCATCCCGATCTTCGTTCCTCCGGGCGCGATAACAGGGGGACCTCACAACGGGGCCACGTCTGGGGGCTCGGGGAACAATCCAACTCCCACGCCACACTTCGGGACGGTTCCCACCGTGGCTGAGACAACGTCCTCAGTTGACGTTGAAAAGATGAGCAGGGAGATCGAGGCTCGCATTGAGGCTCGCGTGGAAAAGCGCCTCGAGGGCGTGCCGGGGATAACAAAGGAGGAAGACGACCTCGATATCGATCAGTACAGGGAGCTGCCCTTCAAGCCCGAAGCGGCTCCAGCTCCAACTCCCAAAGGCCTCAAACTCATATTCTTGAAGAAATACGATGGGACTACTGACCCCAAAGAACACATAAGGGAATATATGTCAATGGTGAAGAGCAACGACTTAACGGCTATACAGCTCGAGTCGATGTTCTTGAAGAAATTTGGCGAGTCCTTAGAGAAAGGGGCTTTACGTTGGTATATGTGTTTGCCAGCCGGATCGTTCTCCTCCTTCAGGGAAATGTCTAGCGCCTTCGTCAAGGCGCACACCGGGGCGCAAAAGATCCTCCAAAGGAAAGAGGATATATGTGAAGTAAAACAAAGGCCCGGTGAGCCACTTAAAGAATTCCTTGAGCGATTCCACGCCGAACGCATGGAATTGCCTCGGATGGATGATACCTTGGCCATCATGGCATTTGAGAAAGGTATCAACATTCACAATTCTGACGCTGCCGCCGAATTGCGAAAAGAACTCCAACAATATCAGGTCCTAACATGGGAGGATCTGCATAGGCGCGCCTACTCCAAAATCAGATTGGAAGAGGCTTAATTCAAGAACCGAGGTTATCATCAACGAAACCGAGGTAAATCTTCAAATCGCGCTGAGGCTCCTCGAAGTAACTCGAAGGGGAGGTATGAGTCTTATACCTCGACAAGGCAGTACGTCAGCCAAAGGCTGGGAAACACCCTCGGTAATTCATACCCAAATTCTCACATAAGCCAAAGGCTCGGAGGGAAGGTTCAACCCAATAAAGAAACCCCTCAAGCTCCGCGTCGGCCCCAAAAAAGGATCTACCTCGGATCCAAGACTACAACTTCAACATATCGACCTCGGAGCTGGTCAATGTTGTCAAGGGGACTGCCGGGGTAAGGATTCCCAAGGATATGAGGACCCCGGCAGATAAAAGAGACCATAATCTGCATTGCGAATTCCACGCAGATTATGGCCATAGGACCGAGGATTGCAAAGCTTTACGCCTCGAGGTAGCTCACTTGCTGAAGAAGGGAGTTTTGGCCGACTTCCTCACTGACAAAGGGAAAGATAATTTTTCCAAGAACCGAGGTGATGGGCAACCACCTCGGGCTCCACCCCCGGAAAGAGTAGTGAACGTTATTACCGGGGGGTCAAAGGTGAACGGCGTAAATTTTGCTGCAGCCAAAACATTTGCCAAGCTCTCCATCACCATAGAGAAAAGAACCCGAGTTGGAGGCTCGGGCAATGATATTGTGTTTGACGATGATGACTGTGATGGGATGATATTCCCTCATCACGACGCTCTAGTTATCATGCTGAGAATCAACGACTCTGACATCAAAAGAGTCTCGATTGACCCCGGTAGCTCAGTTAATATAATCAGCTACGGGGCTGTTAAGAAAATGTGGTTGAAGGGGGGAAGCTGTTCTGAAATCAACGGTGTTAGCTGGCTTCAACAACTCCACGGAGAAAACATTGGGTGAGATCACACTCAAGACATTCGCCGAGGGGGTTACCAAAGAAACACTGTTCCAAGTCATGCCCGAGGATTTAGCCTACAATGTGATCCTCGGAAGGCCATGGATCCATTCCATGGAAGCTGTCCCCTCCACCTTACATCAAGTGATTAAATTCCCTACACCTTGGAGAGTTCGATCAATCAAAGGGGAGCAACGAGTAGCAAGGGAGTGCTATTCGGTTGCGTTAAAGAGTGGAGTCGCCACGGTCGGTCCAAAGCAATAGCAACGACAGGAACCGGGGTCAAGCAGGGAGGACGCCCGAGGAGAAGTCGAAAAGGTTCTAGCCTGTATTCAAGAGCCTCCGAAGCAAAAAGCCGAGAACTCAACTGTTGAAGAACTGGAATCCTTCACCCTATTGAAAGATCTCCCCGATAGGAAAGTGTTTATCGGCTTGGAGTTGGAACCGGAGTCGAAAAAGGCGATTATAGAAGTTTTGAAGTCCAACCATGATTGTTTTGCTTGGTCCCAGTCGGATGACGGGTATCGATCCGGAGATCATGACCCACAAACTGAATGTGGATCTAAAATTCACCCCGGTGAAGCAGAAGAAAAGACCTCACGCCGGGGTCAAAAAGAAGGCGATCGAGGACGAGACCACCAAGCTACAAGAAAACGGCTTCATAAGAGAGGTGAAATACCCCGAATGGCTGGCCAATGTCGTGGTTGTACCGAAGAAGAATGGCAAGTGGAGGATGTGTGTAGATTACACTGACCTAAACAAAGCTTGCCCCAAAGATTCATACCCATTACCACAAATTGACAGGTTAATAGACTCCACGGCTGGACACAAACTATTGACCTTCTTGGATGCATATTCGGGTTATAATCAAATTCTCATGGACCCGAAGGACGAAGAGAAGACCTCGTTCATCACTGACCGAGGTACCTTCTGTTACAAAGTGATGCCCTTCGGTTTGAAGAATGCCGGGGCGACCTACCAAAGGTTGGTGTGTCGCATGTTTAAAGAATATATTGGAAAGTCTATGGAAGTCTACATAGACGATATGCTCATCAAATCGATCCAAATGGAGGATCATTTGAACCATCTGAGGGAAGCCTTTGCTGTGTTGAGGTAGTACGGTATGAAATTGAACCCTGAGAAGTGCGCCTTCGGCGTTGGATCAGGCAAATTCTTGGGATTCATTGTCTCTAAACGAGGAATCGAGGCCAACCCAGATAAAATCAAAGCTATTGAGGAAATCCCCGAGGAGCTAACCGGGGTGAAAGAGGTTCAACGCTTGACTGGCTGAGTCACCGCCTTGAGTCGATTCATCTCAAGGTCCTCGGAGCGATGCCACCAGTTCTTCTCCGTTTTGAGAAAAAACAATCACTTCGAATGGACACCAGAGTGTGAACAAGCGTTGAAAGATTTGAAACAATATTTGGCTAACGCACCGTTGCTTGCCAAGCTAAAAGAAGGTGAAACATTGCTGGTCTACTTGGCGGTGTCCGAGGTGTCAATCAGCGCTGTGCTGGTTCAGGAAGAAGATGGCAAACAACAGCCCATCTATTATGTGAGCAAGACACTCCTCGACGCTGAAACCAGGTACCCACATTTAGAGAAATTAGCACTTGCTTTACTTGTTACCGCTCGGAAACTACGACCCTATTTTCAATGTCACCCAATAGCAGTAGTTTCAACCTTCCCTTTAAGAAATATATTGCATAAACCGGAGTTATCAGGGAGGTTATCTAAATGGGCGGTAGAGTTAAGCGAGTATGACATTACTTATCAACCTCGGACTGCCATTAAGTCTCAAGTCTTGGCAGACTTCGTGGCTGACTTTAGTATTGGAATTTTGCCCGAGGCGGAAAAGGAAAACTCCATGGCAAAAGGAACCTCTTCCGGACTATGGATACTTTACACCGATGGGGCAACGAACTCCAAAGGTTCGGGGTTAAGCATAGTCTTGAGAGCACCCACCGGGGAGAAAGTCAGGCATTCGGTTCGGTTCAAGAAAGTAACCAACAACGAAGCAGAATATGAGGCAGCTTTAGCAGGTTTGGAGCTGGCTAAGGAAATGGGGGTTGAAAGAATTGAACTGAGATGTGATTCACAGTTGGTAGTGAACCAGGTCCTCGGTGATTATACGGCTCGGGAGCCCAGAATGCAACTATACTTGGATCGAGCACAAAGGATCTTGGCACAATTCCAAGAATGGCGAGTTAAACAAGTGCCTCGGGAGGAGAATACCGAGGGTGATGCTTTGGCGAATCTTGGTTCGGTGATCGACGAAACTCACTCGGGGACTGACTCAGTGGTTCGGCTGCTATCCGCACAAATGAGAGAGATGAAGTTGCAAGTTAATTCAGTGGATAACCGATGGGATTGGCAAAGTAAGTTCATTTCCTACTTCGACTCGGGGACTGTCCCCCAAGATAAAAAAGAAGCAAGGAAGTTAAGGACCCAAGCAGCCTCGTATCACCTGATCGAGGGTAACTTATACAAAAGGTTATATTGCGGCCCGATGGCCAAGTGTTTGGGTCCCGGGGAGGCAAGATACGTGATGGCTGAAGTGCACGAAGGCGAATGTGGCAACCACTCGGGGGAAAGTCCTTGGTGCGTAAATTATTAAGAGCTGGGTACTATTAGCCCACAATCAGTGCAGATGTGAAAGCCTTCGTGCAGAAATGCGATAAGTGCCAATGCCATGGGCAGATGATCCACCAACAGGCCGAGCCTTTACATTCAGTGGTATCACCATGGCCCTTCATGAAATGGGGAATGGACATCGTTGGACCATTACCCAAAGGAAAAGATAGTGTTCGTTTCATCTTAGTATTGACCGATTACTTTACAAAATGGGTGGAAGCGGCGGCTCTCACCGAGGTAAAGCAAAAGCAAGTAATCGACTTCATCAAAAAGAATATCATCTACAGGTTCGGCGTCCCAAGAGAAATTGCTTGTGACAACGGTAAACAATTCATGGGGGCAGCTATCACTGATTTCTTCAAGCAATGGGGGATCAAAAGAATTGCCTCGACCCCTTATCACCCAAGTGCCAATGGGCAGGCCGAGTCTTCAAATAGAATTATAATTGAAAATCTCAAGAAAAGGCTCGATGAGAGAAAAGGTCCTTGGCCCGAGGAGCTACCGGGGGTGTTATGGGCCATGCGAACGACGGAGAAGAACAACACCGGTGAGACTCCTTTCTCACTAGCTTACGGCATAGACTCCCTCATCCCCGTGGAAGTGGGCGAACCAAGTCTTCGGTACGCTCACACTGTCGAAGATACCAACCAAGAGGCAATGCGTATAGAGGAAAAGAGGGAATTAGCTTTGGTTCGGCTATTTGCCCAAAAAAGGCAGATCGAGGCTTACCTCAACAGGAAAGCCAAACTTAGAGACTTCAAAGTTGGAGATTATGTGCTGAAAACTGTGAACCAATCAACAAAGGAAGATAACGGGGGGAAGCTTATTGCAAATTGGGAGGGACCCTATAGAGTCAAGGCAATCGTTGGAAAGGGCTCTTATCAAATTGAGAATCTGCAAGGAGAACCCGAACCTCTGAATTGGAATATCTCCAATCTGAAGCAATACTACTTCTAGTCGAGGTAAATACTTTTCAATCTTTTTAAACTCAACAGCCCCGAGCCGAATAACGCTCCCATGGAATTAATCGAAAATGTACTAACTTACTCCTCGTTCCATCTTTTTGCTTTTCAGGAAGCGAACTGAACCGTTTCCAGTGCTCGGATCTTCATCGAGATTCAGAACCGAACACTGGGGGGGAGTGAGAAGGGTTGATATCGAGGTCGACATCGAGCCTCCCAACCGAAGCTTATCTATTCGAAAACCGAGGACTTTCACCCAAGGAATAGATTTAGTACATTGTAAATTAGCCCGGTAGCGGCATATTGTCAATTTGCTTTTATTGAAAATTTGTTTTTCACCCAAGGTCCGCTTCGACTTGGTTCTATGTAAATATCCGGTTCCTGGCTCGTTGATATCAATAAAATGACTTTGGTTTCATTCATTTTATCTGTGTAAATCTTGCACTCCGAAGCTGCACAATGCATCGACTCGAGGGCGAGACGTTGTCCTAAGTTTGCATCGATTAAATTCAGTTAAGTCTTGCAAGCTTATCATTTATTTTCAAAGTGTTCGGTATATGTAAAAAGCCAACACACGAAGTAAAGGTACAAATAGTCTTTCATTAAAAAAGCCCGAAGGCTGAAAATATTTACATTCAAAAAAAGACCCGAAGGTCCAAAGTACAAGCATAAAAGCCCGAAGGCTTACAAAACAATGCTACAAGAAGTCTATGCTTCGGGAGAACCACCTCCGTCCTCGGAGCCCCCCTCGGCATCCTCATCATCTTCTTCATCCTCATCACTGCTCAAAGCTTCACTTGATGGGAGTTCATCAATAATCGCTTGGGCTTCCGCCGATTTTGCCTCGGCATTCGCTATCTCCGCATCTAAGTCGATCTCCCCTGCGCGGCATCGCTTGAGCAGCTTCAGCCGAGACTTGATAATGGCCCATCGCTTGTCCAGCTCACCCCTCTTGACCTTGAGTGCAACCCTACTCTTTCGGTCAGCAATCTCATCTTGAAGAGCTTCGATCTTAGCATCCTTAGCTGAAAGCTTGGAGTTTTCACTGTCCAGCTTCTTGATATGGAGCAGATGCTGTTTCAGCTGTTCATGATACTTCTTGGCCATATTCACTGCCTCGGCCTTTGTCTGAGACAACTCGGCACCCAGCCCCGCAACTTCATCCTCCAGCCTCGAGCGCTCAGCCCGAAAATCATCACTGAGGATTTTGATCTTAGCTTCGCAGTTTGCCTCGGCTTCACGCAGATCGGACTGGGACTTAGCTAAGTCAGCCTTCAGCGAAGCTATTTGTGCGTTGAATTTGTCCTTTTGCTAATCCCATAAGCGAGCCACGCACCGAACCTCGGCAGTCCTCGAGGACTCGATCTCGATGGCCTTCAGTGATAGGATGAAACTCTAAGCAAAGATTAAAGAATCAAGGTCAGCTACGAACCGAAGGTAAAGATAAAGTTTTTTAGTTCAAGTATGGTGAAACCTACCCTTACAGCATTGGAGGCCATAGTGCTGTATAGTTGGCCAGAAGTAAACTCCTGCACAACCTTATCCTCGGTCGGCCCCAACAAGGGCGTGAGGCTTAAGAGGTCGTCTCGGCCACAAGCTAGCAAATTTGAGGAAATTGGCACCTCGAGCCTCCGATAAGACCCCACCGAGGATGAAATCCTCGCGGGTTCGGAATGCGCCCTAATCGCCCCGGTGCCAGCCCCCTCTTCAAGCGCAGTCGTGCCAACCTCCGCGACTTTAGCCTTGCCCTTAGCTTTTGCCGCAGCTACCTCGGATTCAAGTTCTTGATCCTCGAGGTCAATAACATCAACGCCTCTTTGAACCAAAGCCTCAGCAGTTGCGTCATCGGGCTCATCAACTAGTCTTCGGCGCCTCTCAACTGCCGCCTCGGGTTGAGGAGAAATCTCCGCCTCGGTGCGAGGAGCCACGGAGCGGGAGGATTTCTTTGAAGTGGTCCCTTTTCCTCTTCACGCCTGCAACAATGGAAGAAGTTAGAATAAGAAAACAAAAAGGAATGACGTTCGACGATACCAACCGAGGACGAATGTTACCTTTGGAGGTCCCTTGACCGGGAGCTCCCTTGGATGTTTTTGAAGACTTGGAAGCCTTCAACCCTTTATATTCTCCAGCCACCGCAGCCAGATCATCATCTGACTCGGTCTCCTCCCCGTCTTTCTTTTTCTTCTCTTCCTTTTTCTTCTTCTTACTCTTTTAGGTGTTGATGGCACGGTTCAGGAAACCTAATACCGAGGAAAAGAAAGTCAATAACAAAATCAAAATTTCAAAACGACCTACCTATCAAAGCATCATCAAAAACTTACCATGCCTTTTACACTGCCAACCGAATTCAGCAGCCATCTTCATCCAAGTCCTAACGGGGCGCTTGCGAGCCTCGGTCACTGCCCGGACCCACTCAGTCAAAACTGCAGGGGGCAGGATGTCAACCTTGTTGGTTGAAAAGATAACAAGGGAGCGAGGTCATTTAGCATGAACAAAATCACCGAGGAATGAAAGGCAAAAAGGAGAATACTTACGTGTGTTGTTCCACCGTTCAGGGAAATTAGGTTCGGTAGATAGAACACTTGTCTCCAACAAGATGTAGCGGTCACTCCAGCCCCGGTCTCCGTGGTCTTCACTCTTGTGAAGAAGAGAAAATTTACCTCGGTTGTTTAGTGCGACGACCCCAGCCTTGTGAAAGTAGGGGTAGTAAAGTGAAATGAGGTGTTGTAAAGTGAAGTCTACCCTCGCCTCCGTACTCATCCAATCCATGCACTGCACGACCCTCCAGACGCCGGGGCCAAGTTGGGCAAAGCATAGTTTGTAGGCCCGGCAGAAATCGTCAATGACTTTGTGCACCGGGAGGGAGAAACCAAGAGTGAAAGGATAAGTGTAAGCAAATGAAAGCCCATCGATATTGTGGCATACTCGGCTTGTTGGGTCGGGAATGATCACTTTCACCTCGGGTCCAAAGCGGCACTCCCTTCGAACTCGCTCAATATGAGCTTGAATTCGTGCCCTCTCACCTGAATCACTGGAATCTTGCCTGGAGATTGTGGTAGACATGACGGCAAGTTGAGATCGGAGATTTCTCAGAAGTATTAAGATTGAAGGAAGCTTGAAGGTCGTTTTTCTCTTTAACATTGTTGCTCACAAGAAGTTAAAAGTGAGAAGAAGAATCTAATGGGGAAGTATTTATAGGTTTGGAAAAAGCAAGTGGCAGGGGGTCATCATTGTAACGTTGGGAGAAGCCAAAAAATACGGTGTGACCGTTCGAAGGGCCAATGAGTAAGTGACGTGTGTCAGTGAGAAGTGACCTGAAGAGACGCGCACCGTTGACAAAATTTCGAAATACTTGGATAAGATTGAGCCACGTCACTTTCCCACGAAACTTCACTCCACTCTTCGGTAACCTCGGTAAGTAACCGAGGAGTGGGGGGACTATCTGTATTGGGCAAAAATTGACCCGTGATGATTTGCCCCGGTCATAAAACATGATAGCGACCGAACACATATCGGCGAGCCAGAGACCGAAGCAAATCAACGAATCGCCGAAGCCAAGCACCGAGGTTGTCACCGAAGGCAAGCCATAAGCTAAGCTTCGGTGACAAGCCGCCTCGGTCAAGCAACAGGGCCTAGCCACCGAGGTCAGTCATTCGCACCTCGGTGGATCCCCTCGGTTCAAGCGGCTTTGCAGCCCACTTTCTCAGCCCACTACTTTGCCCATTAACTCCACCTACAAAAGCTCCAGACATGGGTAGTCCATGAACAAGTGGTGGAAAACGTGGGAGGGCACACTGTATCTGTAAATAGTACTTCAATTTGCATTGTACGTATCTAGAAATTCATATTGAAACTCTGCCCAAATTTGTACTCACAATTATATGTTGAAGAACAGTTCATTTTCCAGCATTTATATCTTTTTCGTGTATTATTTCAACTTTGATACGAAGAATTGCTTATATTCGAATCCAAATTCGATTTGTACACCTAAACTGATTTAGGCTCATACATCTATTTCTTTGAAATGTATAAAAAATTTACTTATCCATAATAAGTTGGAGCAATTTAAACTCCAGCATTTCAAAAATCAAATGCAAAGAAAAGGGAAAGATAGAGCAAAAGTTTATCCTCTAATTCTAAATTTTATAGCTTAAATATCTAACTAAGTATAACACAAGCACATTATGGAAAGAGTTTCTCAACTCAAATCTAAACCTTCTCAATTCCAAATTCCTACCAATTAACAAAAATTAAAGCAATCCCACCTCCCAAAATCTCATCTTTTCACCACTAAATAACTTCAAGCACTCATGCTTAAATCATCTATAATGTTGCTAATAAATCAGCCTAATCTTAGAGTATACATCACCCAAAGTCATGCATTAGCTTGCTAATAAACATACAATAAAAGTTTAGCTTAGATAAAAATTTTAACAATAATACTAGTTTTAGCTTACTGATACTTAAATCTTACTAATACTACTATGTGCTTCAATGGCTTTTTCTTTTTCTTCTATTAACTAAACCTCAAAATCCAACAAACTCATTGTAGTTTTAGCTTCTAATTCAACAATTTATCAAATAACTTCACACATTACTAAAATATTGAATCAAACCTCAATCAAATCAAAAGGTCCATTACCAAACTATTGAATCAAATCTTGGATTCACCCCTTTATTTTTTATTCAATTGCATATTTTCATAATTATATGTATGAAAAATACACAAACAAATTTATACTTGTGAATGACCAAAACAATGACCCATTAATGTACAAGGTTAACACCCTTAGAAGAAAACTCTTATCACCAAAGAATTACAGCTATATCTTTGACGATATTAAATTTCCAGCTAAACCACAACCCCAAACACAATAATGTGGAAACAGTTTTATCAAAATTTAACCTTTACACGTCACAAAATTTAAAATCTAACCTCTTTCATCAATAAGCTAAATAGTA
Source organism: Petunia secreta (assembly GCA_029990175.1). NCBI lineage: Eukaryota > Viridiplantae > Streptophyta > Magnoliopsida > Solanales > Solanaceae > Petunia > Petunia secreta. The sequence continues at coordinate 16,440,695 of JARKIP010000010.1, forward strand.
AGCTCAAGAACTCAACATTATAAAAGAACCATCTAAAGTACATTGGATCTAAAACTTACCTCAAAACAGCGCAACTTTAACAAAAACACTTCTTTAACTGCAAAAAATAAAATAAATTTATAAAAATAACTGGTCGGAATAAAAACGGGCAGAATCTTTTTAAAAAATAAACTGGCTGGAAAAAATTACCTAGGCCGCCGAAAAAGCTCACCGTCTGTCGGCTAACTTCTCCGCCACCTAGAGAATTTGAAAATAAAAAGAAAAATGAGTTAGGGTTTCTTATTTAGGGGAAAAATGAAAAGGGAAATGAATAATAAACATACCAAGATGGAAGAAAGAGATTTGGAAAAGAAATTGATTTTTGATTTGGGAAAGAGAGTGGTTTTTGATTGGGGAAAGAGAGTGGGATCGATTCAAGAGTGGAGAGAGAGAAGGAAAGTAAAAGAAAGAGAAGAAGAGTTCTGTTTTTGTGTGTTTTATTATTTCGTTCGATCGAGCGTTTCGACCGAAAATGTAAAAAAAAAATATATTATTTTATGCAAAAAAATTTCAAACGGAGTCGGTCGGAAACCTCCGACCACCAGTTTTCGGTCCCAAATCGGCGGTCAGAAAATTGGTGTTTTTTGGTAGTGATTATAGCATGGTGAGTGTTTATCTGCATCTGGACATTTTGTATATTACATGTCAAGCAGTATTATAATTGTACTGGTCATCATTTTCAGCGAGGTGTTAGAACACGTAGGTCATGATTTTGCAGAGAAATTTTTTACTTGTTGTGAATCTGCACTGGCAGAAAATGGTTTTCTACTTTTGCAGGTAATTGACATGGTGAATCTCAGCACATTCTCTTCTCTTGCACTTGTTTATTTATGCTTCTTTTCATGGCTGTTGATTTTCCTAGTTCATTTCAATACAAGATGAGAGGTATGAAATGCACAAGCACGAAAATGACTTCATGAACGAGTATATATTTCGTGGCGGATGCCTGCAGCTACTAAGGAGAGTAACATTAGCCATGGCTGCTGCATCCAGACTTTGGTAAAAGAAAGAGTTACATGGGATATTTTGTCAAAAGGGACACTCAAGAGTGTAAATAGGTAAAAGAGACAAAGTTTTAATTAATGTAGTAGAAGGGACACATCTAATTAAGGCTCTTAAACATAACTTTTCTTCACTCCCCTTCACCCTAAAGTTTTATTTCTTACACTTTGGTCCTCACGTATATAAAAAATAAAATTTGCCAAATTAGGAAAATATTTTTCCATCCGTTTATTCACTCCTTTCTCTCTCTCTCTCTCTCTCTCTCTCTCTCTCTCTCTCCCCCCTCTCTTCTCTTCTCCCTCGTGACCTGAAAACACCATAGCTGCTGCGCATCTGCTTTCTTCAATCTCTCTTCATTTTCGCTATTATTCTTGCATTCCAACTCTCCCAAACACAAAATATTGTCAGATCTAAATCCTTTTCGGTTAATTAGGTATTATTGACTCTAATTGAAAAAATAATTTGGGGAAAATACGCTGCAATTCTTTGAATAATAATTTCTTGTTGGCATTACTTTTAATTGGTTTGCTTGACGTTGAAATGCTTTGAATAATGTTTACCTGTTGGCCATTACTTGAAATTGGAAAGCTTGCCGTTGAAATTGTTTGAATAACGTTGGGCATTACTTCAAACTGGAAAGCTTGACAAGTCCCATATCTCCTGTAAGTGTAAACCTCCGTCTTGCTAATCTCTACTATTCTACTTTTTGTAAAAACCCTTTTAAACAGTATGTTGCTGTTTTGAAACATCTTACCATGACGATTGCAACATCATACAGATTGTTCTACAAATACTCATACAATGTAGTCACAATTATGGAATATTGTATTAGATGCTCAAGATAATCCCTTTGATGTTCCTATTGTGCTAGTCAGAGTTACGGAACATAATTTTGGTTGCCCGAATAATCTTACAGCATGTTCAGTAAATGCTATTCATAATGTTGGAGCATATTTTTAGATGGTCGGAACTGATGTATAGATGTTTCACATCGGTATGCTTGTATTCTTAAACATCCTTTGGTATGTTTGGATCTGTTATTCGATGTTCCAGTATCCTTTGCTACCTGGACCACATTTGATGAATATTTATCCTATCTTGCAGATATCGTTAAAGTAATGGGGGACAATATACTACTAGGAGTTGATTTTCTCAGTGAGTAGGTTGAGCGTTCGAAATGCTATGCTTGGATTCCTAAGGTGAAAGAGACAAGACCTATCCTTGTGAGTAGGAATGTTACATATGATGAACTTGTCAACAAAATCATACGCAGTTAGGGTGTAAATGATGATCCTAGGGATCTTTGCATTTCATATATGCTGAGTGTTGCCGCAAAGCAAAAGACTGCTCCATCTAAAATTAGGACTGATGATGATGTTCAACTTTATATGGCTGATGTAGACCCAGTTGGGGCTAGACCAACACTAAGGGTTAGTATGATTCCAAGGCCTAAAGAAATTTCAAGTTCAAATGAACAAGACATGCATGTTGAGATGGATGAAGATGAATTAAAACAAGGTGGAGAGGCAGACGAAGAAGGTGAAGAAGGTGGAGAAGTAGTTGGTAATCCTTCAGCAAGAGTACCATCACAGAGCAACCGCAACGATTTTTTTGGTCAAGACGGCACAGGTTTTGTAAAGGGTATGACTTTCAAGAACAAGCGAGAATTAGTGGTGAAGTTGAGGCTTGCTGCAGTGAGGAAGCCTTTTTCTTTCAAAGCTGTGAAGAATACAAAAAAGTTGTTTTATGCCCGATGTGTTGATGCAAATTGCAAGTTGTGGCTTCGAGCATTGAGGTATCATAGTAGTGATACATTTTATATTACAATCTACAATGGCGAGCACACGTGCGGTGTGCAGCACCTGCAAAGCCACCATACACATGCCACAGCTGATGTTGTTGGTGAATACATGAAAGATAGGTACATTAAGGGGAAAGGAATAACACCAAAAGACATCAGAGTTGCATTTAACAGAGAATTGGGATGCAACATTAGTTATTGGAAAAGTTTGAAATGATGTGAGATTGCAAAGGCAATAGCAAGAGGGACACATGAACACAGTTATGAAATTTTAGAGGCATACAGTTATATGGTAAGGTCCCAAAATATTGGAAGCAAGACAGCTTTGAAGCTTGATAGTTGTGGGAGGTTTAAGTATTTTTTTATATCTTACGGATCTTGGATTAAGGGTTTTCTGTATATGAGGAAAGTCCTTGCTATTGATGGGACTCATTTGTCAGGCAAGTACGGTGGCGTCTTGTTGTCTGCCGTTGCCCATGATGCAGAGAAGCACATTTTCCCTGTTGCATTCTGCGTTGTGGACAAAGAATGTGATGCTTCTTATGATTTTATTTTCGAACAATTAGTTGACATAGCCCAGTACAATGATGAGTTGAGCGTCATTTCAGACAGGCATAAAAGCATAGCAAAATCAGTTGCCAAGTGGTTTCCCCAAGCTCTCTACGGAGTTTGCACGAGGCACCTTGCTGAAAATATCCGTACAAAGTTTCAGTTTGGAGACCACCTGGGTCCTATTACTTGGCAGCAGATGCATATCGTGTGGAGGATTTCAGGACACACTTTAAGCAAATCGAAGACAATGATCCAAGGGTTGCCAGATATCTTCAAGATGACGTGGGGTTCCATAAATGGAGCAGATGCTTTTTCCCTGGGCACAGGGTACACGACTATGAACATTCATACCAAATGTTCTTAACCTTGCATTGAAATGTTCTATGTTTACATGGCAATTAAGCCGAGAACATTCTAATTGACGTTCAAAATAGTACCAATGATGTGTATAACGTAATTATTGATGTTCTGATTGCATGCTTAATGTTCGCACTTGGATTAGACGTATTTAGCATTAAGGTCTTTGTTTGTTTGTTTGTTAAAATTTCAAATTTGCAGTGATGACCTCGAACATTGCTGAGTCCACAAATGCAATGCTGAGGGATGAAAGAGAATATCCTATTGTTGCCCAATTAAATCATATCAATCGGAAATTTGGTGAAAAATTCCATGTGAGAGCTACGGAGTTCCTCGAGTTTTCAACCATATATGTCCCTTCAATTGAAGGAAAAATAAGATTCAACCTAGACGAATGGGGTAAGCTCGCAATTAGTCGAAAAAGTACGTATGGTTTCACCATCATCAATCCACGCCAGGGAGCGGAAGTTGATTTACTCAACAGAATTTGTACGTGCAGAGAGTATCAAATTGACTTAATACCCTGTAAACATGCTATGGCAGCTATCAGAATGTTGCGTCCAGAAGACTATGGAGCATGCGTCTATGACTTCACTTCTGCATATTACAAGTTAGAGTCATATATGCTTGCCTATGCAGAACCGATCAATGCTGTTCCACCGGAAGAATTTATGAATGTTTCACCTGAGCTGCTTGAGAGACGAATATTGCCTCCTTTCATCGACGTGGGTAAGGGTAGACGAAGGAAAAAGCGGATCAGTTGGTGAAGTATTTTCAAGTAGGAGAAACAAATGTAGCATCTGCAAAAGGTTGGGCCACAAAAGAACTACTTGCCCAAAACGAGTGGATAGTGGACAATCCTCCCAAACTTAAAGCGTTGCTTTTTGAATTTTAGTCTTGACAATTTAAATGTTTTATATATTTATATATTTGAACGTTTAACTTAATGTTTCGAGCATTTATCAACGGCGTTCAAAATTCCTAGTATTTTTGTAGTATATAATTCAGATTGATCATTATACAGATGTTCTAATACTGCAAACGGGATGTTCAATGTAATGCAATAGTCATGCTGATTCAAGCGAAGGGTTGCCTTTTGCAATTAAAAGGTGTGAAAGCATCCCTCAAAACCTGCATACGAAAAAAAGGCATTAATTAATCCAGATACATCACCTAGAGAGTAGTGAACGTCTTTTCATTGTTCATATCACGCCTTTTGGTTTTTTTTATGTTACATTCATCTATAAATACATACATTTTCTTGTTCCGCCATACACACAATTATCGTCCAACTTGAATTATCGAAATATCTTCATAGACAGCAAACACATATGGAAAATAACCAAAACGAAGTTGTCGCTAATGGCCACTATGCCCCAGCCCAACATGACCATAATGAATATTATGGAAACATCGCCTGGGATATTGACGGTATACAAACTGATATCACTGCAATCAACCATGCTAAGGACCGCTTATCTGCTGATGTATGGAATATAAGGCAAGTGTTAATTCAGCGCTCGGAGCGTATTGAAAGAATGCTTTTGGGACTCCTTCTCCAACAAGGGATGAATCCAGAGCAGTTTGATACTCCTCCAAATTCTCCTAATGCTGACAACTAATAGTACTTTTGTTTAAGTATTATATCTAGTACTTTTGTCTTAGCATTATATCTAGTACTTTTGTCTAAGCATTATGTCAAGTGCTTTTATTTTGTTTCCTTATGTATGAATGGAAATTATCAGATTATGTGATAAGTTGATAATACTTCCACTACATATTATCAGTGAACGCCTAAACTTCATCAGCAACTTGAAACATTCTAACACACGTTCCAAGCACCGTATGAAGATGTTTGACATCATTATTAACTTAAACATGCTAGCATATATTTTAACAACATCCATCTAAAATGCATCAGCAACTTGAAACATGCTAACAAAAGTTCAGAGCACTGTATGAAGATGTTTCACATAGCAGAAGGAGTATGGCTTTAAAATCGATGTTAACACAAACATGCAAAAGCTTCACTATTTATACAACAACACAACACTATTTCACGAAAAAATCAACAAAAAACAGAGATTTTCACAAGAATTTCAGTCCAGAACCAGAAAGAAGGCGTAAAAACCCTAGCTTTATCGAAATAGCCAAATAGCAAAAAATAAACCCCGATTCACTTGAAAAATATCAATATTGTTCAAAATTTACCTTTAGATGTTACCGGAGAACATTATGTAGATGGCCGGCGACGAAATAGAAGACTCGAGAAGAAGACTTGAGAAGTGTGTAAGAAAAGAAAGGGGCGGGTGTTCGATATTTGAAATGATGGAATTGATAAGACTGATCAGCCGCATTTTTAATTAAAACTTCACTTTTTGGGTTGTCATAATTATCATAAAGGCCCCACCTTTTTTTTTGTTCGAATTCCACGCACGTCCTATTTTTGTATAAAATAGAGCCGGGGGGGGGGGAGGTACATTTCTTTTTTGAGATATTAGAACGTTCTTTTGAACGTGCCAAACATAGTTATCTATTAAGTAGTTCGTTTAAAATGAAACGCGTTTCCTAAAAAATAAAAGGTACTTTTTTCACGGTCAGAACATAACAAACGATGTTTGAACCCTAACCCTAACCCCGAACCCCAAAACCTAACCCTAACCCTAACCCCAAACCCCAAACCGCATAAATTCCGAAAATTTAGAGAACATCCAATCTCCTATTCTGAATCTTTGAAGGAACGTTCCCGAACGTTTTATACTGTTATGGATCTTCATACTGATGTTCTTTCTGTACCGTTAAGGATTAGTTGAGAAATACTAATATAAGGATCATTTGAAATGAATAAACAATGATTTAGTAGTTTATTAAGATTCCAAAACATGCTATGTGTAAGTAAACCAAAATATATGTCGTTAATTATACCAAAATGTAATTATTAAGTTATTTGGATAAGGAGTGTAGGGTTGATTCTAGCTCAATTAACAATTTTAATCATTAAGAAGCGTATTCTAACGAATTGGAGCATAGATTGGATGTTATATCACTAGATAGACACATTACTAATCTATTTGAGCAAATATACTATTTCATTCACAAATTACAGACATTCCTCGTGTATCTACAACAACTAAGACTTCAAATCATACAAGTATTGATTGTGATACATCATTTAAGTGTATTTAAGGTGACTACTTAATAGTATGTCTATTGGAAGTATTTACTCATAAAATTTCTATTAGAGTGAATACTCATTTATATCTATTGAAAGCGATTACTTAGTTATATCTAATGAAACAATTGCTAAGTTATTGATGATTTCATTAGATATTGTTCTAACTAATGGATAATCTATATAATGAGGATTTAACCTTAAATATTAGATTTATTAATCTAGTCATGTTATATAGTTTCTTATTACAATCATATTAAAGGTTAGAACACTACATAATAAATTAGGCACCTATTATGAACTGAACATACAAACCCACGTTCATGAAGTAAATTAGATGTTTTTTGCATCAATCTTTGGATTTTTATGTTTATTCAAAAAGATTACTCAATAGTATGTGTATTTAAGGTGACTACTCAATAGTATGTCTATTGGAAGTGTTTACTCATAAAAGTTCTATTAGACTGAATACACAAGTTCTATTAGAGTGAATACTCATTTGTATCTATTGAAAACGATTACTTAGTTATATCTAATGAAACAATTACTAAGTTATCGAGGATTTCATTAGATGTTGTTCTAACTAAGTGGATAATCTATATAATGATGATTTAACCTTAAATATAAAGCCTTATTAATCTTGTCATGTTATATAGTCTCTTATTACAATCATATTAAAGGTTAGAACACTACATATTAAAATAAGCACCTATTTGAACTGAACATACAAACCCATGGTCGTGACGTAGATTAGATGTTTTTGCATCAATCTTTGGAATTTTTTTTTATAAAAAAACTTCTCTATAAATACATACATGTTTTTGTCAGAAATACATACACACAATCTTAAACAATTTAATCTTACATGTTCCAAGCATGTCTCTTGGTGTTTGTAGTACTAATACAACGGATACATTTGTTTACAAATATTAGAACAATCCTTTGTACGTGCCAAACATGGTTTTCTAATTCTAAAAAAAGTGGAGCAACCCGTTTTAAATATTCCAACCCGTTCTATTAACACGCTCCGGATGGAATTATTACCTTAAAACACGTGGAATAACCCCAACCATTCAATTAATTAGGTCTTTTTACCCCCATCATTGAAATATAAGTTTTGGGGATTCTACCCCCTCTACATCTTCTTCTTCTTAACTAAACCAGACCATGTCTCAAGGATCAACTTGTTCTCGCAGCTCCTCTCAACATCGTCGATGTTGGTGTGGCTTACCTGTGATACAATTCACGGCGGGCACACAGTCGAATACTGGACGAAAATTTTGCAAGTTTCTCCGCAAGGGTATTAGCAACTGTGGATTTTGGGAATGGTGTGACGAGGAGTATCCCCAGCCTACTACATTGGTTTTAAATAAGTTGAATATTTCACTTGATGAAGTTTGTGAAGAAAGGGCCAATTTGGTGAAGGAAGTTGACAAATTAGGGGCTTGTAATACTACAAATTTATTGAAGATCAGTAAGTTAGAGGCTAAATTGCAACGGTGGAAGATGTATTTCTTATTGTCTTGGGCAGTTTTTTTTGGTTTCATAGTATCTAGGTTTATTTGATACCAATTGTTGTTCATCGAGTACTACTAAGATTTATATATTTGAACGTTGAACTTAATGTTTCGAGCATTTATCAATGGCGTTCCAAAAGTCTATTATTTTTGTAGTATATAATTCAAATTGATCATCATACGGATGTTCTAATACTGCAGACGGGATGTTCAGTGTAATTAAAAACAACATTCATAAATATTCAAAACATGCATAAATTGTACTGAAAATTAAAGGACAGCACTTCAAAACACGACATTCAAAACAAATAGAAAATTTTCTTAAATGACTAGACTTGAAAGGAGATTATTTCTTCATTTCACATGTGTGCCGCTGGAGGACGTGGTGGTGAAGGATAGTTTTGTGGGTCAATCTTCAGTGCAGCTTGAATACCACGAAGCATACGCTTAATAAGATTCATATCCTCATGGAATTCATCGAATCTAGTCCTTAATCACGTCACTTGATCCTCCACATTTCCTATATATACTGCAAGCTGATCAACATCTGAGGTCATATCTGCGATATCTTCACGGACATGATCGATTTCAGTGAACCTACTAGTGCTTGGAACTCCACTATCATGTTCTGGTGCTCTTGGGTGCCTTACTCTGCGCGGCATTGTTGTCGTTTCGCCTTGTTGTTGTTGTTCTTGTTGTTGTGCAGACGTTTAACTTTTACTGAAGCCAGGCTTTGCCTTTTCGGTTGCATATGTGATGATTTGAAGAGGTGCCTATTCACATTGAATGGTTGGGGTTAGTACACGTGTTTTAATTGTGACCACGAGGTTCCTAATCCTTGCCGCGGAAGTCAGAACATCTTCATGGCGATACGAATCATCATATACTCGTTCCATTAGTCTATTGGTTTTTGACGTTTATAATTGAAATTGATCTTCATGTTTGAAAATAATACCCTTCCAGTAGTCTATTATTTCTTAAACTACTCATCATAATACTTAACGGCTATCCCCTTCAATTCAAATCTGAAGCAAAGCAACGAATGCGTCACTTCAAAAAATTAAAAAAAAAAAAAACATAACGGCTAGTGTTGGCAAGTGGATAGAGAAGTGTATACTTAAGTCGGTTACCTCTCTTTCTCCTATAAATACTCGATCAAACCATTCAAAAAACTCTATACCACTACCAACTATAATCTTCAGTCAAATATATATATATATATATATATATATATATACAAAATGGTTCGCCGACCTTCCTCCTCCATAGTTGCTACCACTGCAAGAACAGGAGCAACCAATACAAGAGCATCCACGTCAAGAGTAGCAAAAACAATAAAAGGAGCAACCTTGAATCAAGAAGGAAGAGGTGAAGCCAAGCAAAAAGAAGGAAGAAGGGGAAGAGGGTCAGCCAAGCAAAAAGAAGGAATAACGGGACGAGGGTCAGCCAAGCAAAACGAAGGAAGAACGGGAAGAGGATCGGCCAAGAAAAAAGAAGGAAAAAAGGGAAGAGGATCAGCTAAGCAAAAAGAAGGAAAAATGGGAAGAGGATCAGCCAAGCTAAGAGGAGGAAGAACAAGTCGAAACACTTCTGCAGAACAACAAGAACGTGCAAATGATATTTTGGAACAACTTCGTGCTGAAGTTTGGGGTTGGAAGTTTAAATTTGAGGAATTCTTTGAATACTACAATAGGGACGTCAAAAAGATGTTGAAAGAAATAAAGAGGATAAAGACCATGCTCCAGATAGCAACCTTGAAACAAGAAGGGACTGCAACGCGTTGAAGTGAAAACGCATATTTTGGGTTTCTGACCAGGATGGTAATATGACTGTTCATTAAGTAATGTCTTAAATGTTAATATAATTCGCATACTTTTGTAAAGCGCTGAATCTTTGAACAATCAAGAATGTTTTTGCATGGTTCTTGATTATCAATGTATAAACTTTAGTGTTCAGAACATCTGTTGTTGTTTCCCTATTTACTGGTTATTGAACATCAAGTATCCATTAAGTTAAAAACTATTTGAACATTCAACTTAATGTTCCGAAAATAACTAATGTTGTTCCAATTTGATCTAATGTAAACTCGATGTTCAGTGTAATGCAAAACAATATTCATCATTTGCCATATATATCATCAAAAAATGGGTAATCATCCATATATTACACCCATCAAAAACAAAAAACATATTAATCCAAATGTTACAACCCATACTAAGGGACTAATTTGCCATGGAATATGTCCACAGCAAATTGAACTAGACAGTCTTCTATCACATTGTCACGCAGCAAATCCATTGGGGTGTTGGTCAACAAATGTTCGAGGAACATGATGGCATACGCTCCACATGCAGTGCCAGTCAAATTCCTTGGAAGGCCTTGGATGCGCTCATACGACCACATTTCGATATTGAGGATTTCAGGAGGGAGGTGGTTGAATTTCCCCGACTGCCAGATGTATATTAGGAACATGTACATTACTGGACCCATTATTGAATAAAAGCGGTCTTCATTATACACCCCAATATTGCAGTCGTAGACATCGATCCTTGCCTCCTCTAAATGGAAGACGCTTGTAACATAATGCGTGCTTTCAATGTTATACACGACAAAGAGTCTTTTCACACCATCCCACTTCCTTCCACCCGGATATGGAGACTTACCTCTGGCATAATCAAGGAATGTATCCTCAAACTTATATTCTGCTAGGTATTTGTCAAGGCTAACATCAAAACCGATCGCTTCCTCTTCAGCCGCATTGTATCGTACGCACAAGTTGGTCAAGAATTAAAGATCGAGGATAAGATCAGAGCTATCATAATACTGGGGGTAAGCCTTATGCCTCACACGCATCAAGTTCAAGTACTCATCCATAAACTGCAGAATAAAACAAATTAGAAGGTGTGAATAAAACTATACCGACATATACTATTTGATGTTTGGACCAGCCACTCGAATGTTCAACGAACATACGACCATCAGGCTCCGAACGGAGTAAAAAAAGTTCATTCTTTGATAAAAACCAAACACTACCAAAATAATAGAAGTAAAGAGATGCACTTACACTATCCCACATCCACTCTTTCACGTCCAGGAAGTCCAGAAAATCCAAGTAATTGAATTCATGACACAGGAAGGCAATCTTTTCTTCCTTCTTCTCCTCCATGAAAGCGTCAAATGCAGCTTTCTTGTGAATGTCTAGTGCCTTGTACAGTGTCATTAGCAATCTCTCTTGGAGCTTGACTTGAGCTCTCTCTCTAAATTTCCAAAAAAAAAAAAAAAAAATGAAAAATTCTCTAGATTTAATAGAAGAACGTCACATTTATGTTCAACACACCTAATTGGATGTTTTACTAACCTTGCCATTCTGGCAGCAGTCATTTTCTTCTTTCCTCGGTTCTTCTTTGCCTGGAGCATCCTGGACAATAAAATATGCCTCTTTGGTCGCTGCTGCTGCTTCTCCTTCTTTGACGACGACGCTACAAAATTAGCAAAGGACAGCTGGATAGCATCAAGCTTCTGATCCACTCCCTGTCGCCATTGAAGGAAGTCGTGGCACTTGCAAGTGCAGACACTAGGCTACATATTCTCAGGTTCTCTCATCCTAGAGCATTCTCCAACTTCGAACAAACCCCTACCACTAAAAAGACCACCAGTAAAACGACCAGCCTTACCACCAATCTCATCACCAACTTGTGTTTCACATCTACCAACACCTCTACTACCAAATTCTTCACCAACTTGTCCTTCTCTTGGACCATCAATTGCCTCTGTTGGAGGGGTCCTGGGGCAATTCCTAAAAACTGTCACTCGATCACCACCAACTATCAAGCTAGCCCCCTCCAACATCACAACAAGCTCATCAATTACCTCATCGCCCCCATCAACAAACGGCTCAATATTCTGAAAGGTATCATCTTCCAGCTCTGCATCGATAGGGTCAATGAAAGGGTGCACCACCTACATACCATAAATATTTGTTAAGAATACAATGTATAAGAGAAATAAAACTTAACATCACAAAGAGTGTTCAGAACATCCTTATTACTATTCGACATTTAACAAAAGTAAAAATGGAGCATCATATCTGTCGTGGTTGATCATCTGAAAAGATGTTCTTAACATTAATAGCAATGATTATAACGACATTGCAGATATTCCAACATTTAGAAAATTGTAGGTAAAGTACTTACAGGCTTTGCAACATTCTCAAACAGCCTTCGGGAGTCTCTTTCATTCTTTTCAGTGATCCACATGTGCATCCTTGGCATGGTCCTCTCCTTGGGAAAATCCCTGGGATGAAGCGCAGGTATTACTTCAAATACCCAACCCACAAATGCCCAAGGAAACCCACAGAGATTGTAATATGGCCCGTCCTTAGCCTTGCTAGCTGCACGATTAGCCATGGGCTTCGTCAGGTACTCAATGGTTAGCTCGAAGCTTTTCCGCCCCCAAGGATACTTTACAAATTCATTTGGAAGATATGCAAGGCAGACTAGTAATTCCTCAATACCAGCTTTTTTGTCCTTGGCGCACAATATTGAGTGAACAAACCAAGCCATGGCAAGCCCAAACTTGTACCTTTCAGGAACTTCCTCATTTTCTATCAAACACAGCAACCGGGAAGGAGTAACTGCCCTTGCTTTCCCATCCTCCCATGCGGTGGAAATATACTCCCACATCTCCCTGCCCCTCTCTTTCATCGCAACCTCCCATTGGACACTTGGATAGGCTTCGCATCTCAGCTTTGTCATCAAAGCAAACTCTTGGAGGCCAAAATGAACATGCACTCCATTCAAATTGAACCAAGATTCTTTTTCTTTATTGCACAAAACTCTTCTTAACAGAATATTGTGCACCAACCTAGTTGGAAACGATGGCTCCTCCGGCAAGTCCAAGAATGGCCAAAGATACTGTTTTTGAACTTGTCATTCAAACCACTTGTACGCAGCACAATCCTGAAATCACGCATTCGTCCAATAAGCGATGAGCGGATAGTTATCTTGGATTGAAAATGCTCATGATCATCCAAGTAAGTCTTCAGCACCATTGGTGGAATGACACTGGTAACGTACTCAGGCTGTTTGTCATTTGTTTGTTTAAGGAATCACCACGGTAGATAGAACATAATATCATATGCATGAAATATCCCTTGAGATGTTCCAAGAAACTACCAGAAAATAGTTTGAACATTTTTAAGGTTGATCTGATCATGCAAGCGAGTGTTCTCAAATCACATAACAAAATATTGAACATTCTACTGTAAAGTGAAGAACAATTTCATGTATGTTCTAGACAACAACTATACCTCTCTAGGTGGCCCTGCAGAATCAGCTCCCACGTCGTCTACGAACTTCCTCCGACCTTCTCCTTCGCATCTCTCAACCTCTTCTTCTTCCCTACCATTCCTACCTCTTTCACCAGCTTGAACATCTACAACCTCTATAACTTCTTGTACATCATCTACTTCTTGAATATTTGCAACTCCTGCAAATTCTCCAGCAAGATTATTTACCAGCCTTCCCACCTCCTCTTCTTCTGCCATATTTAAAAGGCTCTCTTTTTTGTTTCCCTCTTCATCCCACTCATCATCACCAAAAAACACTTCTATTTCTTCTGATATTTACCATCGTCCGGCACCCTCACAACTTCTTGTGGCCCTACATTTACATCATAGTCTATGCACCCCTCCTCTTCATCCTCCAATATAATTCTCCTCTTCCTAGGAGGCTGTTTACTAGGAGGAGTAGTCTCCTTCCTCTTAATTGGAGAACAGAAAATCATTCCACGCGTAGAAACTATTGCAGCTGCAAATCACAAGTATATTCATCAATTAAAGATGTGCAAACATGCAATATGGGTGTGTGAAACATAATATACATATGTTTTATCAAACCCTAATTTTTTAAAAGGGAAATTTAATTCAAGTAGAGTCATCATTAAACATTATCATCCTCTCGCACGGTCGGAGCACTGTCTCAAATGTTCCAGAACTTTAAACATGCACGCACAAACATAAACATGCAAAATCTTGACTATTTGTACAACATTTTTTTAACCTTTAGCATATTTATTTTATAAAACCCTAATTTATTTTAACAAAAATCATCTAAAATGCATCACCAACTTCAAACATCCTATCACACGTTTAGAACACTGTCTCACGATGTTTAACACTGCGAAGGAGTATGTACTTAACATGGTAATATAACATAAACATGTCAAAACATCACTATTTATACAAGAACTATTTGATGAAAAAATCAACAAAAATAAAGATTTTCACAAAAACTTTCTTCCAGAACAGTAAAAAGGCGTAAAAATCATAGTTTTTTTCAAAATAGCAAAATAGCAAAAAATAAACCCCGATTCACATGAAAAACATCAATATTGTTCAAAATTTACCTTTAGATGTTACCGAAGAAATGTATATGGTCGGCGAAGATGATGTTCAGAAGGTTGCGTAGAAGACTGTAGAAGAGATGACTTGAGAAGTGTATAAGAGAAGATTTTAGGGTTCAATATTTTAAATGATTGCACTGATGTCCGTTCGGATCCATTTCCCACCTTCTGATTAAAAGTTTTTGGGATTGTTAATTCAGTCCAAAAAGTTTTTAATGAAGGGCCGCAAGTTTTGTTGTTTCTAATCTGGCCCATGTTTTAATGTTAAACGCGCGCGTTTTATTACGCTCCACACGCATCCCCTTTTATTAATTAAAGACTTGAGGGGGTCTTTTGGCCCAATCTTCTTGAGTTACATCATGTATGCTTATTATCTTTAAAAGCATTTCATTCTGAAATCGTTCTACAAATAATATAAATTCAGTGTCGTGCACCTAGAAGACATAGGAAGTCATTACTATCAAACACTGAGATACTAGAGGAATAACCTCCTGTAGAACCGAAGGTAATAAGACCAAGACTAGCCGACAACCTTCTATTTTGTGTTAAATTGTTTAAAGTGATGATCAATAAGTGATTGATCATATATAGATTCTGATAGCTAACATTGCTAAATGTTTCAGTAGTCAAATCTACCCGGTGGGATTCCATGACAAGTTCATCAAGACTTGGGAGTACTACTTTGTCTACATTGCGTTGTTGAATTCAGATCGTGCACGTTAGGAGATTATCAAGTATGATAAATCTTTAAAAATTTGAGATAAACTATTGATGACATATAATTGTAGTGAAATCCAAGGGATGTGGAGATTGTGGATAGTGCTCTCAGAGATTTGTAGGTAGCAAAGAATACATATTTACATGTTTGATGTTGCGAAGACTGCTGTTTATTCTCATTCTTTACTAAAAATATTGAACTTTTCAGCCAAAGTTGAATAGCAAAATTAGGTGATCCTATTTGTAGGTTTTATTCTCAAGGACATGCAATGTGCCATCTTTTGGTTATGCTTACAATGGTGTGCCTTCAGCTTCGGCTTGTTAGAATTTCTTTGTTCGGAATATTTAGAACTTCCTCTTGGCTTATAAATTAGTTCCTAATGATAGCAAAAAAAAGCTGAAAAAGCCATGTGTAATAGATTCCTACTTCTGTGATTCTCTCATACTGAATTCAGTGAACTCTTCTCAATTACCAATTAAAATTTATACAAGGAATCTGGCATTTGAAATAGGAAAAGGAGAACGTATGGGCCTAAATCGGTTTTAGGATCACAAATCGAATTTGGGTTAGAATATAAGCAAATCTTCGTATCAAAGTCAGAAAAATGCAAGAAATAAGCGTAAAATCCGAGAAAGTAATTTGATTTCAATATATCGTAATGAGTACAAATTTTGCCAGAGTTTCTGTATGTATTTCAGAATCCTTACAATACAAAATGAAGTTCTATTTATAGACTCAAGGTCCTAGCGCGCGCTTCCCATGTCTGGTAGTGCTCAGACCCACGTTCTGAGTGCTCATTAATGGAGATAATGGGCTGAAGTAGTGGGCTGCAAAGCCACTCGAACCGAGGCGATTCACCGAGGTACAAGTGTGTGACCTCGGTGGTAGGGCCTTGCTGTTCGACCGAGGTGAACGTCACCGAAGCTCAGCTTATGGCTCGCCTTCGGTGACGACCTCGGTGTCTGACTTCGGTGATTAACTCAGTTGCTTCGGTTACTGGCTTGTCGCCGCGTGCTCGGTCGTTATTGGATCGTATTGCCGAAGCGAATCATAGCTAGCCCATTTTTACTCAATACAGATAGTCCCCCCACTCCTCGGTTAATTATCGAAGTTACCGAGGAGTGGAGTGAGATTCCGCGGGAAAGCGACGTGGGTTAATCTTATCCAAGCATTTCAAATATTGTCAACGGTACGCGTCCTTTCAGATTTCTATTCAATGACACTCGTCTCTTACTCGTTGGCTGATCGAACGGTCACGCCGCTTTTTTCGTTTCCCCCAACGTTACAATGATGAAGCCTCGCCACTTGCGTGCCCCCACACCTATAAGTACTTTCCTCACAACCCACTCTCACTACTTTCAATATTTGTAAGCAACAGTAGCCAAATAAAAGGAACAACTTCCGTTTTCGTCTTGATCACCTCTATTTTCAACTAGATCTTTGCATATTTAATATCGTAATCATGTCTACTACAAATTCCAAACAAGACTCAAGTGACTCAGGTGAGAGAGCGAAGATTTCTCGCTACGCCGCCATGATATCTAATGGTGACTTTATCACCACCGTGCCGGCGTTGCAGGTGATAGAGGTGGAAGGTGGTGGTGAGGTGACTTCGAGTGCTGGTGGCTCCCAGCGGCGTAAGGAGAGTGCCAGATGCGATTTAGCTACAGAGGGTGATGACGTCAGCGTAGAGGAAGAGGGAAACGTCATGCTTGATGATGCCATGGTGGTAGGTGGAACTGATGATATCATCCATAGAATTGCCGATGCTGAAGGCGGTGACGCCGAGGGCGATGGCGTGGACGACGCTAAGCGTGGATTAAAACCGGGGGTGAATTGCCCTCAACCGGAAGTGGGGCTCAATGCCGAGGGGGGAGCTTTGGGCCCTGTGATTCCCCTAGAGCAAGAGCTCGAGCCTCATCAAATTATCCCCTCACATTTTGATATTAGCAAGGACCTCAAGCTCTAGTACAATCTGCTGATCAAGAGGAGAAGAATAGGAACATACCGGTAAACACGACGCCGACTCGCATAACACAAGCTCATATTGAGCGAGTTCGGAGGGATTGTGGGTTTGGGCTCGAGGTGAAAGTACCCATCCCAGACCCGACAAGCAGAGTTTGCCGCCACGTGGAGGGGCTTTCTTTTGCTTATACTTACCCTTTCACCCTCGGCTTCTCCCTTCCAGTACACAGGATTATTGACGATTTCTGCCGAGCCTATGATTTATGCTTGGCTAAACTAGGCCCCGGCGTCTGGAGGGTTGTTCAGTGCATGGATTTGCTGAGCACAAAGGCCGGGGTGGAGTTCACCTTGCAGCACCTCTTTTCTCTTTATTACCCATATTTTCACAAAGCCAGGGTTGTGGCTCTGAACAACCGGGGTAAATATTCGCTTCTCCATAAGAGCGAGGATCATGGGGATCGAGACTGGAGCAATCGCTACGTCCTCTTGGAGACCAGCGCTCTATCTGCCGAACCCAATTTTCCTGAAAAGTGGAATAACACGCGTAAGTGCTTCTTTGCTTTTACTTCCTCCTCGGCAATCACGCATGTTTGCTGACCCCACTTCATTTTTGTTTTTCAGCCAACAAGGTCATCATCGTGCCCCCCCCAATGGTTTGACCAAATGGGTTAGAGTGGTGATTGGGGCTCGTGAGGGCCCCGCCCGGACGTGGATGAAGATGGCTGCTGAATTTGGTTGGTAGTGTAAGAGGCACGGTAAGTTTCCTGTGATATTTTGTTTGGTTGTTTTGGAGTTTTGCTTCAACTATTAACCTTCCTCTCTTCGGTGTTAGGTTTTACAAAAAAAGAATAAAAAGAAAAAGGGAAAAAGAAAAAAGAAAGATGACGAGGATACTGAGTCAGATGACGAACTGACTTGATGGTGGGGTTAGCAGGTGATTTGAAAGAGCTGAAGGCTTCAAATCCTTCGAAAACTTCAAAGGGAGCCTCGGGCCAGAGGTCCTCAAAGGGTAAAACACCATCTTCGGGTTATCTTGCTGGTCTTTATTTTTCTTCGCTTTCTTACTTTAAATTCTTCTATGTTGCCCTTTGTAGATGTGAAGAGAAAGAGGGCAGTTTATAAGAAACCCTCTCGTTCTGTGGCTCCTCGCACCGAGGTGGCGACTTCCCCTCGGACCAAAGTAGTGGCGGAACGGTGCCGAGAGCTGATTGATGAGCTTGCTGACGTAGCCGCCGAGGGCTTAGAGGTGCGTAGGGAGGTCGAGTTTGTTGACCTCGAAGAACAAGAGCACAGCTCCGAGGCGGAAGTTGCCAAAGCCAAGGGCAAAGCCAAAGTCGGAGAAGTTGGCACTGCTATCGCCGAAGAGGGGGCTGGCGCCGGCGCGGTCAGGGCGCAATCCGAGCCCGCGAGGATTTCTTCCTTGGTTGGGTCTTTTCGGAAGCTGGAAGTGCCATCTTCTTTAAACCTTTTGGCGAGCGATCGAGGCGATATCCTGAGCCTTATGCCCTTGCTTAGCCCCGCGGAAGACAAGGTTGTGAAGAATTTCTCTCGAGGTCAACTGCACCACACCATCGCCGCCAATGCTCTCAGAGTAAGTTTTGCTTGTTTTTTAATTTGGTACCTCTGTCTTCGGTCAGTTGATGATAATGATTTCTTGACTAATTTTCTTTTAGGCTTCGTTCTGTCATTGATGGCCCTCGAGGTCGAAACCATAAGAGATGAGGAGGTCCGGCGTGTTTCCCGCTCGTGAGACAGGCAAAGGGATAGCTTCAATGCGCAGATAGCGGAGTTGAAGGCTAAATTGTCCAAGTCCCAGTCCGATCTTCATGAGGCTGAGTCAGCTGCCGAAGCGAAGATTAAAGCCCTCGGTGACGGCTTCCAAGTTGAGCGTTCGAGGCTAGAGGCTGAAGTTGCAAGACTAAATGCCAAGCTGACTCAAGCGAGGGGCAAGTCTTAGGAAACGGCCAAGAAGCATCACGAGCAGCTGAGAAAGCATGTGCTTCATATTCAGAAATTAGAGGGTGAAACCTCCAAACTCTCAGCTCGTGAGGCCGAGGTTGAAGCTCTTGGGGACGAAATCGCTGATCGCAAAGACAGAGCTAAGATCAAGGCCAAGAGGGCGGAGCTGGATAAGCAATAAGCCGTTATCTAGTCTCGGCTGAAGCTGCTCAAGCAGTGCCGCGCTGGCGAGCTCAACTTGGAGGAAGAAATTGCTAAAGCCGAAGAGAAGGCAGCAAAGGCTCAAGCTATCATTGATGACCTCCCATCAAGTGAAGCCTCGAGCGATGATGAAGATGAAGAAGATGCAAAGGGGGGTTCCGAAGAGGAAGGTGACGCCCCTGAGGCTTAGAATTCTGTTTACAATCTCTGCTTTTATGTAAGCCTTCGGGCTCTTTTGTTCGTACTTTGGACCTTTGGGTCCTTTTGATGTATATATTTTTAGCCTTCGGGCTTATTAATGGAATGAATTCGTATCTTTTATCTTAAATGTTAGTTTTGCATGAATCGAACTTTTAGCATCGATAACTTGCGAGACTTAACCGAGTCAAATCGATGCGAACTTAGAGCAACGTCTCGTCCTTGAGTCGAGGCATTTAAAGTGCAACTTCGGAGTGCAAAGTTATAGAAAAAAATAGATGTAAAATCAAGTTTATTTATCTGATAATATCAACGAGCCAAAAATCGGCTATTTACATAAAGCCAAGCCGAAGTAGGCCTTTGGCGTAAAAACAAATTGACAATATGCCACTATCGGGCGTAATTACAATGTACTAATCTATTCTTCGCGAATCAGTCCCCGGTTGTTGAATAGACAGGCTTCGGTTGGGAGGCTCAGTGTCGACCTCGGTTGCAACCCACCTTTCACTCCCCCTAGTGTTCGGGTGTGAATCTTGATGAAGATCCGAGCACTGGAAATCGTTTTATCTGCTTCCTGAAAAGTTCAAGCAAAAGGAAACGAGGAGCAAGTTAGTAAATTTCAACTGGAGCCCTAGGAGCGTTGTTCGGCTCGAGGCTGTGGGTAAATTTAAAAAGGTTAAGGAATGTTTACCTCGATTAAAAGTAGTATCGCTTTAAATTGAAAATGTTCTAATTTAAGGGTTCGGGCACACCTTGCGGACTTTCAATTTGATAAGACTCTTTTCTGATGATTGCCTTGACTCTGTAAGGTCCTTCCCAATTTGCGATAAGCTTTCCCCCATTTTCTTCCTTCTTTGACTGGTTCGTAGCCTTCAGCACATAATCGCCAACCTTAAAGTCTCTAAGCTTGGCCTTCCTATTGAGATATGCTTCGATCTACCTTTTTTGAGCCACTAATCGAACCAAAGCCAACTCTCTTTTCTCATTAAGCAGGTCCAATTCTATGTGCATGGCTTGTTGATTCACATCTTCAGTGGTGTGGGCGTACCGAAGACTTGGTTTGCCCCACGGGGATTAGGGAGTCCATACCATAAGCAAGTGAAAAAGGAGTCTCACCGGTGCTGCTCTTTTCTATTGTCCGCATGGCCCACAATATGCCTGGCAACTCCTCGGGCCAAGGGCCTTTTTTCTCATCGAGTCTTTTCTTAAGATTTTCAATTATAATCATATTCGAAGACACAGCTTGGCCATTGGAGCTTGGATGATAGGGGTTCGAAGCAATTCTTTTAATCCCTCATTGTTTGAAGAAAACAGTGATGGTTGCTCCCATGAACTGTTTACCATTGTCGCAAGCAATTTCCCTCGGGACACCGAACGTATAGATGATGTTCTTCCTAATGAAATCGATTACTTGCTTCTGTTTGACTTCGGCGAGAGCTGTTGCTTCCACCCATTTTGTAAAGTAATCGGTTAATACTGGGATAAACCGAACACCACCTTTTCCCTTTGGTAATGGACCAACAATATCCATCCCCCACTTCATAAAAGGCCATGGTGACACGACCGAATGCAGGGGTTCAGTCTGTTGATGGATCATTCGTGCGTGACATTGGCACTTATCACATTTTTGCACGAAGGCCTTTGTATCTGCGCTGATGGTGGGCCAATAATACCCTGCTCTTAGTAATTTGCGCACCAAGGATTTTCCCCCCGAGTGGTTTCCACACTCGCCTTCGTGTACCTCGGCCATCACATATCTAGACTCTTCTGGACCCAAACACTTGGCCATCGGGTCGCAATACAATCTTTTGTACAGATTACCTTCAATCATATGATATGAAGCCGCTTGGGTCCTTAGCTTTTTGGCCTCCTTTTTATCTTGAGGGACAATCCCCGAGTCGAAGTAAGAGATAAACTTACTCTGCCAATCCCATTTGTGGTCCACCGATTTAATTTGCAGCTTCATCTCTCTCATCTGTGCAGATAACAACCGAACCACTGAATCAATCCCCGAGTGGGCTTCATCGACTGCCAAACCCAAGTTTTCCAGGGCATCGGCTTCTGTGTTTTCCTCTCGAGGCACTTGTTTAATTCGCCATTCTTGGAATTGGGCCAAAACCCTCTGTGCTCGGTCCAAGTATAGCTGCATTCTGGTCTCTCGAGCAGTGTATTCTCCAAGCACTTGATTTACTACCAGCTGCGTGTCACATCTCAACTCGATTCTTTCCACCCCCATTTCTTTAGCCAACTCCAAGCCTGCTAGAGCCACTTCGTATTCAGCCTTGTTGTTTGTCACTTTTTTTAACCGAACCGAGTGCCTGATTTTCTCCCCGGTGGGTGCTTTCAATACTATGCCTAATCCCGAACTCTTGGAGTTAGTTTCCCCATCGGTGTGAAGTATCCATAGTTCCGAAGCTGTTCCTTTCGACATTGAGTTCTCCTTTTCGGCTTCGGGCAGAATCCCAACACTTAAATCAGCTACGAAGTCAGCCAAGACCTGGGATTTGATGGTTGTTCGGGGGTTGATAAGTGATGTCATACTCGCTCAATTCTACCACCCATTTTGATAACCTCCCCGATAACTCATGTTTATGCAATATACTTCTTAAGGGGAAGGTTGAAACTACTGCTATTGGATGACATTGGAAATAAGGCCGTAGTTTCCGAGCAGTAACAAGTAAACCAAGTGCTAGTTTTTCCAAGTGTGGGTACCTGGTCTCAGCGTTGAGGAGTGTCTTGCTCATATAGTAGATGGGCTGTTGCTTGCCATCTTCCTCCCGAACCAGCACCGCGCTGACTGACACCTCAGACACGGCCAAGTAAACTAGCAATATTTCACCCTCCTTTGGCTAAGCGAGCAACGACGCGTTAGCCAGGTAGCGTTTCAAATCTTTCAGCGCTTCTCTACACACCGGTATCCATTCGAAGGGATTGTTCTTCCTCAAAACAGAGAAGAATCTGTGGCATCGCTCCGAGGACCTTGAGATGAATCGACTCAAGGCAGCGACACAGCCAGTTAAACGCTGAACTTCTTTCACCCCGATCAACTCTTCGGGGATTTCCTCGATGGCTTTGATCTTATCTGTGTTTGCTTCGATTCCCCTTTCGGAGAGAATGAATCCCAAGAATTTGCCTGACCCAACACCAAAGGCACACTTCTCAGGGTTCAATTTCATGCCATATTGCCTCTATACAGCAAAAGCTTCCCTCAGATGATTAAGATGATCCTCCACTCGAATTGACTTGATGAGCATATCATCTATGTAGACCTCCATATATTTTCCAATATACTCCTTGAACATGCGACACACCAACCTTTGGTACGTCGCCCCAGCATTTTTCAGACTGAAGGACATCACTTTATAGCAGAAAGTGCCTCGGTCAATGATAAACGAGGTTTTCTCTTCGTCCTTCGGGTCCATGAGGATCTGGTTGTAGCCCAAATAAGCATCCAAGAAGGTTAATAGTTTGTGTCCAGCCGTGGAGTCTATTAACCTGTCTATCTGTGGTAATGGGTAGGAGTCTTTAGGGCAAGCCTTGTTCAAATCAGTGTAATCTACGCACATCCTCCACTTGCCATTTTTCTTCGGTACCACGACCATATTAGCAAGCCACTCGGGATACTTTACCTCCCTTATGAAACCATTTTCTTGTATCTTTGTGGTTTCATCTTCGATCGCTTTCTTTTTTATCCCGACATGAGGTCTTTTCTTCTGCTTCACCGGGGTGAATTTTGGGTCTACATTCAGCTTGTGGGTCATGATCTCCGTATCGATACCAATCATGTCTGAATGAGGCCAAGCGAAGCAATCGTTGTTGGACTTTAAAACTTCAATGATTGCTTTCTTCGACTCTGGGTCCAACTCCGAGCCGACAAATACCTTTCAGGAAACTCTTTCAATAAGGTGAAAGACTCCAGTTCCTCAATAGCGGAGTCCTCGGCTTTTTGTTTCCGAGGCTCTTGAACGCACACCGGGATCTTTTCAACTTCTCCTCGAAGGTCCTCCTCACTTGACCCCGGTTGCGTTAGTTGCTATTGTTTTGGCCCGATCGGGGCGACTCCACTTCTCAACGCAACCGAGTAGCACTCTCTTGCTACTCGTTGCTCTCTCTTTATAGATCGAACCCCCCAAGGCATAGGGAATTTGATCACTTGATGCAGCGTGGAGGGGACAGCCTCCATGGAATGGATCCATGGTCTGCCGAGGATCACATTGTATGCTATGTCCTCGGGCAACACTTGGAATAGTGTTTCCTTACTGACTCCTTCGGCAAATATTTTGAGTGTAATTTCACCCAACGTTTTCTCCGTGGAGTTGTTAAAGCCAGTCAGCACCGTTGCTTTGGTGATGACTTCCCCGTTGAGCCACATCTTCTTGATGGCCCCGTAGCTGATTATGTTGACTGAGATACCGGGGTCAATCAGGACTCGCTTAATATCGGAGTCTTTGATTATCAACATGATGACTAAGGCATAGTGATGAGGGAACATCATCCCATCACAATCGTCATCATTAAATACGATTTCTTTACCCGAGCCCCCCACTCGAGTTCTCTTTTCCATTGTGATGGATAGCTTGGCAAATTTCTTAGCAGCTGCGAAATTCACCCCGTTCACCTTTGACCCCCCAGTGATAATATTTACAACTCTCTCTGGGGGTGGAGCCCGAGGTGGCTGTCCATCACCTCGGTTCTTGGAGTAGTTGTCATTTTTCTTGTCAGTAAGGAATTCGGCCAGCACACCTTTCTTTATCAAGTGCGCCACCTCGAGGCGCAATGCTTTGCAGTCCTCGGTTCGGTGGCCATAGTCTGCATGGAACTCGCAGTGCAAATTCTAATCTCTTTTTTCCGCTGGAGTTCTCATGTCTTTGGGTACTCTTACCCCAGCAGTTCCCTTGACTACGTTGACCAGCTCCGAGGTCGATATATTAAAATTGTAATCAGGAATCCGAGGTAATTCATTATTTGAAGCCGAAGCTGGGCCTGTGGAATTTCTTTTGTTCGTATTGGGATAAACCTTTCCTCCGAGCTGTTGGCTTATATGTGGGCTCGTAAATGAGTTTTTAAAGGAACTTCCCAACCTTTGGCTGATAGGCTACCTCGTGGAGATGTATTGTTCGTACCTCCCCTTCAGGTTTCCTCGCGACGCCTCAGCGCGATGCGAGGATCCGCCTCGGGTTTTGTAATTATAACCTCAGCTTTTAAACTCAGCTTCCTCCAGCCTTATCTTGGAGTAAGCTCGTTTGTGCAAGTCTTCCCATGTCAGCACTTGGTATTGCTGAAGCTCTTTTTGCAACTCAGCAGCAGCGTCAGAGTTGCAAACATTGATACCCTTTTCAAATGCCATGATGGCTAGAGTATTGTCCATCCGAGGTAGCTCCATGCGTCAGCATGAAACCGCTCAAGCAACTCCTTAAGTGGCTCACCGGGTCGCTGCTTGACCTCGCTGATATCCTCCTTTCTTTGGAGAATCTTTTGTGCTCCGGTGTGGGCCTTAATGAAGGCATTGGTCATTTCCTTGAATGTGTAAATTGATCCCGCTGGTAAGCACATGTACCAGTGCAACGCTCCTTTCTCCAAGGACTCGCCAAACTTTTTCAAGAATATTGACTTGAGCTCTATTGCCATTAAGTTGTTGCTCTTTCCGATTGCCATGTACTCCCTTACATGCTATTTGGAATCCGTGGTACCATCATACTTTTTCAAGAACATGAGCTTGAAATTCTTAGGAGTCGGGGCTGGTGCCGCCTCGGGTTTAAATGACAACTCCCTGTATTGGTCTATGTCAAGCTCATCTTCAGTCTTTGTTATCCCCGGTACACTCTCGAGGCGCTTTTCAACGCGTGCCTCAACGCGTGCCTCAACGCGTGCCTCAATTTCTCTGGTTAACCTCCCAACATCAATCGAGGATGTTGTCTCAGCCACGGTGGGAATCGTCCCAAAGTGTGGCGTTGCGCTCGGTATGTTCCCCGAACCCCCAGATGTGGCCCCATTGAGAGGTCCCCCTATTATCGCTCTTGTAGGAACGAAGAGCGGGATGCCTCGATTTGGAGCTGAAGGCTGGGTGCCATTCGGTGCTGCGCTATTCCTTTCTTCCAACAAGGCGCGGAATTCGGCATTAATGTCAATCTGCTCATCCTGTCAATCTTGAAGAGCCTTTAATGCATTAACAACAAAAGCTTGAAAGGCTTCGGTTGTCATTGGAGATGTGGATTGTTGGTTCGACGGAACATCAGTCCGTTCGTTAAAATTTCCACTGTTGTCAGCCATAACGTTGTCGAAAAATTATGGGCTTTAATGAAAAAAGGACGTTGACCTTTGGAACGAAGCGTTTCTGCTTATATCCCCACAGACGGCTCCAATTTGTATGGGCCTAAATCGGTTTTAGGATCACAAATCGAATTTAGGTTAGAATATAAGTAAATCTTCCTATCAAAGTCAGAAAAATGCAAGAAATAAGCGTAAAACCGGAGAAAGTAATTTGATTTTAATATATCGTAATGAGTACAAATTTTGGCAGAGTTTCTGTATGTATTTCTGAATCCTTACAATACAAAATGAAGTGCTATTTATAGACTCAAGGGCCTAACCCACGCTTCCTATGTCTGGTAGTGCTCAGACCCACGTTCTGAGTGCTCATTAATGGAGATAATGGGCTGAAGTAGTGGGCTGCAAAGCCGCTCGAACCGAGGCGATTCACCGAGGTATAAGTGTGTGACCTCGGTGGTAGGGCCTTATTGTTCGACCGAGGTAAACGTCACCGAAGCTTTGCTTACGGCTCGCCTTCGGTGACGACCTCGGTGTCTGACTTCGGTGATCAACTCAGTTGCTTCGGTTACTGGCTTGTCGCCGCGTGCTCGGTCATTATTGGATCGTCTTGCCGAAGCGAATCATAGCCAGCCGATTTTTACCCAATGCAGAGAGTTTCGGGTTGATTGAAACTTTAGATTGAGTATTTCATTTTGAACCTAATAATATTTACAGTTTTACCAGTCTAATGAACTCTTATAGAGGCTGCTACTAGGAACACATCAACTAGCTTCTTTGTTCACAACAATGGTGTTCATGTAGTAGAATATTGAGAACAATAACTAAAACAGAGAAATACCCAAGAGAATTATACTCAATTAAATCATGGAACGAGTAACAAAGTATTTCCAGGTAACTAAAATTTTATTCCATGATACAATGCCTATTCTGGGAATCAAAGTTACACTTTTCGCCTTTCTTGAACTCAAATCCAGTAGGAAGAAGGAATTTTGAAAGCGGAGAAAAAGTAATTTTTTAATTTGATTAAATCATAATTATAAATTTTATTTTCGTTGGAAATAGAGGTCAGAAAACGCAACGTTCAAACGAATCTTAGTTGATCAAGCGACTTAATTAATAAAGGTCCTATCCATTACTCAGGGATCATTTGTTTTTATTAAGATTAAAATGTTTGAATCTGATTGCATATCTGAATATTAAAATATTGTATTTAGTTCTAAACGATAATGATTTAGACAGTTTATTTTTTAACATCTGAATAGATACAATTTACTTATATTGAAATATTGTACATATATATATATATATATATGCAAATCAAATATCTAAATATATATCAATATAATGTTAGAGAAAGTATACATCTAAAGCAAGTAGTAAATCATTAAAATACATAAACAATCAATCTGCTCTGTACGAGAAGCTACCTTCTTTATACAGGAATTGACCAATCTATTCATATCCACCATTTTACTAACGCCTTCTTTTACTTGGGATTTTTGGTTGAGAAAGCCTCCTAAGTCTTTAAATAGTTAAAAGAAACTCAAGTCTCAAAATATAGGTGTGAGGGACACTTTTAAGATTAGTACTAATGACTAATATTTTAAAAGTCCCTCAAATTTTTTTATTTATACAAAGCCCCCACCTCTCATCTCCCACCCCCATCCGGCCCCCACCCCCATCACTCCTACCCTCTTCCCATCCACCATTCCACCACCATCATCCACCACCCTCCACCACTCAAAGCCACCCCCTACCACCCACCACCATCTTCAATTACCCTCCACCACCAACCATCACCTTCTACCACCCTCTACCACTACCCCACCGCCTCCACCACTCTAATAAAAGGATGTGTACACATCAGTCGAAATGTTTAATGTGTATAAAATATGTGTACACATATTATTATATGTGTACTTTATGTATACACATCAGACGAGATATGTACACATCTTTTCCAGCCGTGAAAATATCTCAAAATTCTTATAAACATACAAAAAATATGTTTACACATCCGGAAAAATGTGTAAAACTATTAGAATTAAAAAAAAAAAAAACATATAAAGAAATGAAACGGGGACGAAGAAGAAGAAAAAGGTGAAGAACGAAAAAAATTAAAATTGATACGATGAACAAGAAAAAAATAACATGAATGGTGATGAAATAGAATTTGAAAAGAAGAAGAAGAAGAAGAAGAAGAAGAAGAAGAAGAAGAAGAAGAAGAAGAGAGAGAATTAAGTTTGAAATGATTTGAAATATGAGAGAGAGTGTAAAAGTAAGTGGGAAGGAGGGAAATTGAAAATTTAAAAAGTGGAGTGTTTTTGTAAATCTGAAAATATTTATTTTGCCCACAAGTTTTTAATTATTATACTTTCGTCCTCACTTAAACTAATTAAGGCTTGACTTGGTCTTGTCCTATATTCTTCTATTGAGACTTGAGGGGACCTTTTGCCACTTTATTCTCCTTTTACTTTAGTCTTTAGCCATCGTTCTTCAATCAACAGTCACCATTCTAACGACCACCTCTTTCTTCTTTAGCCATAATTCTTCCACCAAAACCTTTTAGCCACTGTTCATACTAACTAATATTTGGAAATGGATCTCTTTAAAATTCAATTTTAAACTCAAAAATTACTACAACAAGATGGAATAGATATAGAAAATTCCAATTCCACAATATCCAGTAAAACCTTTGATAATTTTATCACTTCAAGAGGAAAGAGATGAATAGAGGCATGTCTTTGTTAATAAGGAGAGAGAGGGTGTGATACGTGATGTTTTTCCTGAAAGAAGTCGTGCGACTTTATTCCGCACAAAGAAGGCGTCCATTTTAACTAAGAATCTAAACGGTATAAAGACATTACTGGAGATCTGATTCGGTCAGGTCTATTAATTAAAATTCGTTGAGCATTCTACGTTAGAAGAACAACGGATTCTAAATTGCACGTACTTTTCTCTCTAAATTGTATTGGGTGAAAATTCAAGCGTGCCTCAAGCCTAGAGTTCAAGGGGTGATTGATGTTTGGCATTTTATGCCTATATTTCCTTAATATTTCCTCACGTTTGGATACTTTATTCGCACGTTTTCTAGTTGATGAGCATGATGTTGCACTGATTTTATGTCGTGTGACTTGTAGGATGTTGTGAGGTGTAATTGGAGCTTTGAAGAGAATAATCGAGCAAGAAAAGATTGAATTTGGATTGAGGATTCAATCGAGCACGCGAAGGAACGGACGAAGCAAGCTGCGAACGACGAAAGCAGAGAAGTTAGCCTGGCGTGGTTTGGCCCGCGGGGCGCCCACTACAGCGCCCAGTGTGAGTGTGATTTAGCCCGCGAGGCGCCCACTGCAGCGCCCAAGTTTCTTCCGCATTTTGGGACACGGGGCATGGCCGTTACGTGCAAGATTCGACGTCCTCTGCTTGGTTCCACACGGTTTGAGGCGCGGGGCGCCAGCTATAGCGCCCCTTGAGCTTTTTGGATTTCCTATTTCGTCTAGGCTTAGGCATAACTATTTGCTAGGCTTTTGTAAATATTATAAATACTCTTCTAGTTAGTTTTTGAGAAAAAGTTCAGACTTTGGAGCAAATTTGAGAGCTCATAACATCTTGAAAAATGGTTTTGTCTTCCTTCTATTAATTTATTACATCATTATTTCATTATTTCATCAAATCCTTGTGTTGTTATTATGAGTAAGCGTAGCTAAATATATCGTTCTAGGGTTAGAGCGAATTCATGAAGGTTGAGGTTTGAATGTTGATTTCCATGAATTGAATTCCAATTACAGATTGTTTATTCTTTCTTGATCATAATTGTTTGATTATAACGGCCGAATAATTGAACACTATATATGGTTCTTAGATTGAACTCGATAGAGGGAATTTATGAACGCACATAATAAAGAATAGGGTTTGATTGTGAACCTGGGCATCGGGGAATCAATTTGTGGGTAGGATAGACATATACCTATTCACCTTGCTTAGCTAAATACAGAGTTCATTAATGCATGCATATGATTTAACTCCATAGAGATATAGGCGTTAGAGTAGCTTGCATAGACCGTGAAGAATCGACAGGTTTTTATGGGTACAATTAACCTGTTAGTTAGCAATCTTGAGACTTAAGAAGTGGAATCAACAGGATAACTCAACTGAATTGGTCGCAGCTCTAACCCTGTACCGTCTCCTTATTACTGATAACAACTAATTTTTGCTCCATTGTTTGAATTCACTTCTACCATTTTAATTACTATTTTTGTAGTTGATAATATTCTCACTATTGGAAAAGATCCCTGAATAGTTGTTAAGAAATTGTTTGTTAGGAGTCCAGTCTAAATAATCCTCGTGGGAACGATACTCTACTTATCACTTTATTACTTGTCGACCACGTATACTTGCGTGTGCGTTGGGAGCAACAGTGATTAAGCAAGAACTCTTGAAGTTCGCTTCTCGAGGCTAGGAACCGAGGACAAGATTCGTCATCAAGTCTTGGAAAAGTTTATGCCCCGAGCGGTATAAGGTGTACCTCCCCGAGGCAAATTATTTAGCCCTCGGAGGAGGCGTTATCCTTTCGAGGAGTTAATTTCGTAACTGATGCCCGTTACAGCTGCATTTAAAGGTGAGATCATGGGCTGGCCATGATCAAACGTGGGAATAATAGTTATTAATACATTTACGTCCTTGGTATCTTTGTAAACTATAAATACTTGCTTGTAAATATAGAAAAGGAATTCAGAAATTAATCCAAAAATACATATTCTTGCTTTATTGTTATCTGTTACTTTTCCTTGTTGTACCATTTTTACAGCTTTGATACAAACTGTTGCTTGTTAAACCAAAATAAATTTGATTAATTGTCATAATCAGATTTAGGTCAACACAATTTTGGCGCACTCTGCGGGGTACTAGCAAAAACGTTTGTTCCAAGGTTGCATTTCAAGCTTTTTCATACCATCTTTTTCAATTCTTGTCGATGGCAGATAACACTACTAACCCTGATAATACCGCAATCCTTACGCCAGACCCGCCAAGTGGCGTCACTCCACCAACCGGTTTAATTCCACCAACCGGCGTAACTCCGTCAACTGGAATTATTCCACCTTCACAGGTTGATCCCTCTTCATAAGGTTCGAATGATCCTTTTCAAATTTATGTAATGAACACTTTGCAACGGCTTCAAGAGCAATTTTGCAGCTCAAAAGACTTTCAATAATGAATTTCGTATTATGTTGCAAGCTCTCTCTGGAAACGAGAGAAGTTCAACAAATCCCACTGAAACTCCACCTGTTGCTCTTAATGGGAGCATCCCGAACGTTGTTCTTATGGGCGCAACAATAGGGGGAATGCCAAATGGAGCCGCATCTGGAGGCTCGGGGACTTCCCCAATAGGTAATCAACCCTTCGGGACGGCTCCTACGGTGGCTGAGACAAGCATCTCGTCAAACTTTGAGAAATGGAAAAAGGACTTTGAAGCCCCGTTTGAAAAGTGGTTCGAGAATGTCCCTGGGGTCAGAAAGCCTCAGCGAGTATTGGATATAGAAAAGTGCAAGCAATAGCCTTTCAAGCCCAAGGCTGCCCCTGCTCCTATTCTCAAACACTTCAAGCTGCAAGTCTTGAAGAAGTACGATGGGACAACTGACCTTGTTGACCATATAACTGAATACATGGCCATGGTCAAAAGCAATGATTTGACCTCGATGGAAAGAGAGTCCATTTTCCTCAAAAAGTTTGGGGATACCCTTGAAAAATAGGCGATGTGTTTGTATATGAACCTCCCATCTGAGTCAATTTTAAACTTCAAAGAATTAGCCGATCTGTTTATTAAAGATCACACCGGAGCTCAAAACCTCCTCAAATGAAGGGAGGAAAGCTTCGAGGTTAAACAAAGATACCTCGAGCCAATCAAAGACTTACTCGAGCGCTTTCAGGCTGAGAGTATGGATCTGCCAACGACGAAGGACAACTTGGCAGTCATGGCCTTTGAGAGAAATATAAATGTTAGCAACTCCGAGGCTGCTCCTGATTTGAAGAGACAGCTCCAGCAGTGGCAGGCACAAACTTGGGATGAGTTACATGATAGGGCCACTGCAAAGATTAGGCTTGAAGAGGCTGAATGGAGGGCAACAGGTCGATACAAACCCTACAACTCACAGAAGCAGCATGTGAGCCAGTGCCTTGGGGGGAAATATGTAAGTCAAAGGCTTGGAGGAAAGGTCAGCACGAATGCTAACTAAAAGAGTTCCTCGGGGTCGTCTTTGATATCTAAAGATAAAGACTTGACTCGAATCCCTGATTATAACTTCAACGTGTCGACCACTGAGTTGGAAAATGCAATAAAGGCTATGATAGATCAAGGTGTGAGATTGTCGAGGCACATGAGAATTCCCCCGAGAAAGAGAGATCAAAGTCTGCACTGTGAATTTCATGCGGATTATGGGCGTGCAACCGAGGATTGCAAAGCACTACGCCTCGAGGTATCTCACCTTCTCAAGAAGGGTTTGTTGGCAATGTTTCTCACTGATAGGGGAAAACAATTTTTTTCTAAAACTAAGGGCGGGGAACAACCACCAAGGTCCCCATCTCCTAAAAGAGTTGTAAATATGATTACTGGGGGATCAGAGGTGAATGGTGTTAAAGCTTTCAATCACCAAGGAGAAACGGACCCGAGCCGGTGGGTCGGGTGATGAGATAGTTTTTTATGAAGAAGACTGTGATGGGATGATGTTTCCTCATCATGATGCATTGGTGATCATGTTAAGGATCAATGATTCGGATGTTAAACGAGTCTTGATCGATCCTGGCAGTTCTATAAACAGCATCAATTACGGGGCTGTCAAAAAAGATGTGGTTGAAGGACCTCGTCGTCAAAGAAGCAACCATATTGACAGGATTTAACAACTCCACAGAGAAGACGCTTGGGGAAATTACTCTCACTACCACTACCGAGGGAGTTGACAAGAAAACATTTTTTCAGGTAATGGCTTAGGACATGGCTTATAACGTTATCCTCATAAGGCCTTGGATTCATAGGATAGAAGTTGTGCCATTTACTTTGCACCAACTCATCAAATTCCCTACCCC
This sequence comes from Petunia secreta, assembly GCA_029990175.1. Classification (NCBI taxonomy): domain Eukaryota; kingdom Viridiplantae; phylum Streptophyta; class Magnoliopsida; order Solanales; family Solanaceae; genus Petunia; species Petunia secreta. The sequence continues at coordinate 16,473,928 of JARKIP010000010.1, forward strand.
ATAGGAAATTTGTACAATCCGAGGTAAGCAGCGGATAGCTAGAGTATGATATTCAGTTGCAATGAAGAATGAAGTCGCCCCGAGCGGGCCATCAAAATAGCAACTAACTAGCCCAGAGCATGATGAAGAGGAGGGTTTAGTTCTTGAAGTGGACTCTAAAAAAGAAGTAGATGAGACCCTGGCGTTCATCCAAGAGCCTCGGAAGCAGAAGGCCGAGGACTCAACAATTGAAGAGTTGGAATCTTTCGCCTTGTCTATAGAATTCCCAGAGAGGAAGGTATTCGTGGGCTCGGAGCTGGATCCCGAATCAAAAAAGGCTCTCATCAAGTTATTGAGAGCCAATGATGATTGCTTCACCTGGTCTCATGTAGACATGGTTGGGATTAACCCCGAGATAAAGACACATAATCTAAATGTGGATCCTAACCACCCTCGAGTGAAGCAAAAGAAGAGGCTGCATGCCGAAGTGAAGAAGAAAGCTATCCGGGATGAAACCAAAAGGTTGCTCGATAATGGTTTCATAAGAGAAGTGTGTTGGGTAGAAAATTACCGAGCCTCGACGCTAGGGCTCGAAGCATGGTTTGGTTGAATCTTCTGAGGACAAACCTTAGAGGAAGCTTGCTCTGATCCCGAGGCAGATTGAATCTTGGTTAAGAGGCATAGCTCGGGGTGACCGAGGGATAACCATCATATGACAAACAGCTCACCCTTCGAGGAAGTTTCACTTTTTGATGAATTAGCTTTTATCTTCTGTAACTGTCGATTGTTATACGAACATTTAAGAGGAAGATCATGGGCTGGCCATGATTGAACGTGGAGTAATGGCCATTAAATGTATTTACTACCCTTTTTATTCTTGTAGACTATACATAGTCATGGGGAAACTATGTAAAGGCATCCAGAAAATATATCACACTTACTTTTTGTCTCATTTCTATTTTCCAAATTTCTTTACTGTATTTCTCATCATCTTACGAATTTGATACAAACAATTGTTAGTTAACCCAAAATAAATTTGATTTATTGTCCTAACCCAATTTAGGCCAATACAAATTGCTGCCGTCTGTGGGAAGCTAGCAATAGTATTTGTTCAAAAGTCACGTTTTTAGCTTACACATCATCTCTGTCAATTTCATTCAATGACAGATAACACTGATCCTAAAAGAATTATGAATAGTATAACGGGGGGATCAAAGGCGAATGGTGTCAACTTCGCTGCTGCGAAGAAATTCACAAAATTCTCAATCACTATGGAAAAAAGGACCCAAGCTGGTAGATCAGAGGAAGAAATCGTCTTCGATAAAGAAGATTGTGATAGGATGATTTTCCCCCATCATGATGCTCTAATGATCATGTTGAGGATTAATGATTGTGATGTCAAAAGAGTCTTGATTGATCCTGGCAGCTCGGTAAATATCATAAGTTATGAAGCTGTCGAGAAGATGTGGTTGAAGGACCTCGTCGTCCCGAAAGCCACCATACTAATAGGGTTCAACAAATCCATGGAGAAGATGCTAGGAGAGATTACTCTTACTATAACTGCCGAAGGAGTTGATAAGAAAACTGTTTTTCAAGTGATGGCCGAGGATATGGCCTACAATGTTATCCTCGAAAGACCCTGGATTCATGAGATGGAAGTTGTTCCATCTACCTTGCACCAAGTTATTAAATTTCCAATTCCATGGGGGAATCCGATCCATTCGAGGTGAGTAGCAAACAACTCATAAATGCTATTCAGCTGCTATGAAGAGTGGAGTCGCCTCTGCTGGGCCATCTGAATTGTAGTTACTTAGCTCAGGGCCTGAAGAGGAGGAAGGATCGGTTCTTCAAGTAGGATCTCAAGGCGAAGTAGAGAAGGCCCTGGCATTCATACAGGAGCCTCGAAAGAAAAATGTCGAAGATTCCACAATTGAGGAGTTGGAAGCTTTTACTTTATCAGAGGAATTTCCAGAAAGAAAGGTGTTTGTAGGTTCGGAGCTAGACACCGAGTCAAAGAAAGCTCTCATTGAGTTGCTAAAAGCCAATGATGACTGTTTCTCCTGCTCTCACACAGACATGGTAGGGATTTACCCAGAGATAATGACACATATATTGAACGTGAATCCCAACCATTCCCTGGTGAAACAAAAGAAGAGGCCACATGCTGGCGTGAAGAAAAAGGCAATTCAGGATGAGACAAAGAGGTTGCTCGATAATGGCTTCATCGGAGAATTAAAATACCCCGATTGGCTCGCCAATGTGGTGCTGGTGACGAAGAAAAATGGCAAGTGGAGGATGTGTGTTGACTAAATCGACTTGAATAAGGCTTGCCGAAGGATTCATATCCTTTACCTCAGATAGATTGATTGATAGACTCCACTGCTGGACATAAATTGTTAACCTATCTGGATGCGTATTTGGGGTATAACCAAATTCTAATGGAGCTAAGCAATAAAGAAAAAACTTCTTTCATCATAGATAAAGGAACATATTGTTACAAGGTGATACCCTTCGATCTCAAAACTTCTGGGGAAACTTATCAAAAGCTGTCATGTCTGATGTTCAAAGATTACATCGGTAAAATGATGTAGGCGTACATAGACGACATGCTAGTTAAATCTGTCTAAATGGAGGATCACTTGGATCATTTGAGGGAAGCTTTTGCGGTTTTGAGGAAATATTGCATGAAGTTAAACCCTGAAAAGTCTGCCTTTGGGGTCGGCTCGGGGAAGTTCTTAGGGTTTATTGTCTCTGAACGAGGCATTGAAGCAAATCCTGATAAGATCAAGGCCATACAAGAAATCTCCGAGGAGTTGACAAGCCCAAAAGAAGTTCAATGTTTGACTGGCCGATTTGCCGCTCTAAGCATATTTATCTCAAGGTCATTCGAGCAGGGCCACCAGTTCTTTTCTGTCTTGAAAACGAACACTACCTTCGAGTGGACTTCTGAATATAGGGAAGCATTGAAAGAACTAAAGCACTACATGGTGAGTGCACCGTTGCTCGCCAAGCCAAAGGATGGGGAGATATTGTTGGTGTATTTAGCTGTCTCTGAGGTGGCAGTCAATGCAGATTTGGTTCGAGAAGAGGATGGGAAACAGAAACAAATATTTTACATCAGAAAGACTCTTTTCGACGCTGAAACAAGCTACCCTCACTTAGAGAAATTAGAACTTTCATTGATTGTAGCAGCTCGTAAGCTTCACCCTTATTTTCAATGCCATCCCATAGCCGTAGTCGCAACCTTCCCCTTGAGAATAATACTACATAAGCCTAAGCTGTCGGGGAGATTATCTAAGTAGGCAATTTAGCTAAGTGAGTATGACATTGTATATCAACCCCGAACTGCCAAAAAATCTCAAGTATTGGCAAATTTTGTGGCTGATTTCAGCGCTAGGATACTCCCCGAGGCGGAAAGGGAGAATCTATTTTCAAAGGGTTCAGCTCCTAGGGTATGGAAACTTTTTACAAATGGAGCAACTAATTCTAATGGTTCGGGACTCGGAATAGTGCTCATGACTCCTACCGGGGAGAGGATAAGGCATTCGGTGAAATTTGGGAAATTGACCAAAATGAAGCTCAGTATGAGACTGCAATAGCGGGTTTGGAATTGGCTAATAAAATAGGGGCTGCAAAAATCGAGCTGAAGAGTGATTCACAGTTAGTTCTGAACCAAATCCTCGGTGACTTTTTGGCTCGGGAGCCCAGAATGAAACAATTTTTTATCCGAGCACAGCAAGCCCTTGGTGCGTTACGAGAACGGAAAATCCAGCAAATCCCTCGAGAGGATAACGTCTAAGTCGATGCATTGGATAAGCTAGCTTCTATTATCAAAGCTGGGGACTGGAGGACTGATGCAGAAGTTCAGGTACTCACATCTACAGTAGGGAAAATGAAGTTGGAGGTAAACGGAATAAATGGACATTGGGATTGGTGGACGAAATTTGTTTCCTATCTAGATTTGGGATATCTACCGGTAGACAAGAGGGAAGTTGAAAAGCTCCAAAGGCAAGTTGTCCCATATTCGCTCGTGCAAGGGCAATTATATAAAAACCTTACTGCGGCCCGATGGCCAAATGTTTGGGTCTGGGGGAATATGGCTATATGATAAAAGAAGTGCACGAGGGTGAATGTGAAATCACTCCGGGGGTAAGGCCTTAGTACGAAACCTCATTCGAGCTGGCTACTATTGGCCTGATATGAGTGAAGATGCTAAGGCATTTGTTAAAAAAACGTGACAGGTGTCAGAAGCATTCTTCGATGATCCATCAACAAGCTGAGCCATTACATTCAATCGTGTCGCCATGGCCGTTTATGAAATGGGTGATGGATATTGTAGGCCCATATCCCAAAGCAAAAGGTAGTGTCAAATTCATCCTTATACTCACTGATTACTTCACCAAGTGGGTTGAGGCAGGATCTTTTGCTAGAGTTCGGAAAAAAGAGGTTATCAACTTCATTTGGAAGAATATCATATGCAGATTTAGAGTTCCAAAGGAAATAACATGTGATAACGGCAAATAGTTCATAGGTTCGGAGGTGACCACTTTCTTTGCCAAGTGGGGAATCAAACGAGTAGTCTCAACGCCTTATTACCTTAGTGCTAATGGGCATGCTAAGTCCTCGAATAGGATTATCGTGCGCAATCTTAAGAAGAGGATGGATGAATTAAAAGGCTCGTGGCCCGGTGAACTGCCGGGGTGTTGTAGGCAATGAGAACGACTGAGAAAAACAGCACTGGAGAAACCCTGTTTTCCCGAGTTTATGGAATTGACTCATTAATTTCCGTTGATGTTGGCGATCCCAGCCTTCGCTATGCTCATGCAACCGAGAAGTCGAAATAGCAGGCTATGCGCGTGGAATTAGATGTACTCGAAGGGAGAAGGGAAATTTCTTTGGTTTGATTGGCAGCTCAAAAGCGACAGATTGAAGCTTATTTGAATAGAAAGGCTAAATACAGGAACTTTAAGGTTGGGGACTGTCGCACCCTTTTTTCGAGCTTGGACCGATTTCAAAGGTTGGATTTGACTAGGTGACTCATTTGGAACGAGTTTAGAGTCGCCACCTAATAAGTTCGTCTAAGGCGTATTAAGTCACCTAAAGTGTCTAAGGTTAATATTAACTCCGGGAAGTCATGTCTACTAAGATTCTAGGGTAAGAAGTCCTCGTGACTCGGGAAGAAGGTGTTAAGAATTTTCCAAAGTACCACTAAAGGTGGTTCCCGACCGAAATTCAATTTTTGGGATCATGAATTAAACATGTAAACTCAAGCATGCAAAGCAGTTTTAAATTAAGGCTCTAGGATTATTAGCTAATAGTGCAAAATCAAGCTTAAAGTGTCTAACCCACCAAAATAAAGCTAAAAGGTTAATACTAAATATTTAAAGGAAATTCCATGCAAAATAATTTAAATTCAGCTCACTGTCGCAGTACATCTTTACATAAATTCTTGATTTGGATTTACGGCCTAAGTCCACTGCCTAGTCGCAATTTTAGCCCCCAATTTTAACATTTAAATCCAAAGAGGCCAAAAACGTAAAGCAAACTCAAAATCAGATTATTTCTGCAAATATGAGAACATGTCAGTTTCTGAAAAATCATTTCAAAAACAGTGAACTTATTGATTTTCTCATAATGTGATAATCTAAACGTAGGGACAGAAAGAGATTATCACATTTAGAAAATGTAGCCATTTTTGAAGGGTGTTTTGACATGAATTGTCAAACACCATATCTCATATGGCTTTTTGTTTTGGCTTTTTGCTTTGGGGCCATGACAAACATCAGATTATAAGCTTATGCATACACAAAAAGAAAAAATAAATAAATATATTTCAAATAGAAGAATTAGGTAACTTAACAAATTGCATGCAAATCATGATCTTGTTAGGGTGCCATTTCCTTTTCAAAAAAAAAAAAAAAAATAGTTTTTCATTATTTCTTGTATGGGCTTGATCTCCAAAGCCTATACTTCTTCTTACACAGTACTATTTGTTAGTGTGAAGAAGAGGTGTTAGCTTTTCAAAATGATTTGTTTCTTTTTTTCAAAAAAATAAAATAAATAATAATAATAACAACAATAATACTAGTAGTAATAATAATAGTTGGCCACAGGTTTTGAAAACTGACTTGGATTCACTTTTTTGCAGAAATAAGCGTTAATTGAGACAGTTTTGCAAAAATAGCCTCTGTTTCAGAAGATTTCATATTATGCCCCCTTTTATATTTCAGACTTTAAAAAATCTATTTTACGCTAGAAATACCATTTTAAGACTTGTTAACGAGATACTTTCACTTCTACCTAGTTATGCATGCATACAAATGAAAGGAGAATAAAAAAAAAGGGCCCCTGGATAGCCACATTAAAGCAGCAATGCTGCTGCTTTTCTCTACCTACTCACAGAGTCCCTTTTGAGGGCTATGGACTTACCACTTCCTTCCTTGTTCAGTTATGTCAATATACAAATGGGAGAATCCTATCAAATACATAAAAGAGTCTAAAAGATTCAAGAGAAGATAAGAATAGTGTCATGTGTATACTTATCATAAGGCCTAGGGGAATCTGCCTTCCCAGTATAATATTTTTCATGGAGAGGCCTTAATTAGGCCATCATAAATATCTTTAAACACCTGCATGTAAGAACATGGTATAACCTCAAAGGCTATCCAAAATAGGCTGTATAGAAAAGGTTAGCAGGGGGCCCAGCTTGGCCAGACAGACATGAATAACTTCAGATAGGAAAAATCAACTAGGAGAAGCAACTAAGACTCATCAATGCAGAGATCACATTCTTGTAATTTCCATATTTTTACCCTGGTAGTTAACAAAAATGAGTATGAGATGGAGTGAACAAAAAGAACTTGAAGCCTTTTTGCAAACTAGTGAACAAGAGAAGTCAGTAGAGTGTTTTTCTTTTCTAAAGACTTACTATAACTCTGTAGGATTTTTTTAGCGTGTTTAAAATAGGAGAAAGGGCTGCCTTTTTATAGTTTTGGAATAGGGTCTTTAGGTTTTCAAAATACAAGTATGAAAAGGAATGAAAAATCAGTAGCAAGAATTAAGGCAAGAGACAATCACACGGTAAATAAATTTGTCAATTAAATGAGGTTCACTTCCATTAATAAACCTAGTTAAATGATTTTAGAATGCCATATTCAAAAAGGGGTAAAATCTGACTCTTTTAAAAATATATGTACTTTCAGAAATTAGCTACATAATATTCTAAACTAAACATGTTGATTTTATGCTAATTAAGACTCCAATCAAAGTTTTAATTTTGAATTTTAGAGGAGAATATTCTATAATTATGTATCAAACCATGATTTAGGTACAGATTACTTTTAAAATGACTAAATTAACATACTGGTCCTCTTTTCAAATCCCTACCCTATCCTAATCAAGTCAGATTTCTAGAATTTCCATCAGTTTTGAATGATTATATTCACACCTAGGCTTGATTTTAAACAATCCAGTATTGTATAGTATTCTACTTCGAAGCAGCCTAAATACGTTAGAGGCACAATCCCAGCCATAACAAACATACATGCTCTTCTATAAGGTTTTGAAGTTCTAAAATAATTATTACCCAGTTCACAATTCACATACAATTTTCTCCTTTTAATATAGTATGAATGTCAAAATCAAGCAGAAACTTCAACAACTAATAATTAAACATGCAGGCTTAAACAAATTATTAATATGCGTCACGACTTTAACAATGTAGAAGCATGATTTTAGTTTCAAAAAAATTGCCGAGGCCAGTAGTTTTAGGGGTGATGCCTAAATAAAATTATCACACTTAAACATAGAGGTGAGCATACACACAAAAATCGGAAAAAGGAAGTGCTACCCGTTAGTGAGTCGGGTCGGGTCATTGCCTTCACTGCCCGTTTTCGCTTTGGTTCGTCCAGATTCATAGATATTTTCTTATTTGTATTTGATTTGGATAAAATCTTCTCCTTTTCTTTTCGATTGGGTGTGACAGTGAGGAGAGAAAGGGTTGCAAGAAACGGTAGAAATAGCGGAGGAGGGTGGATTTGGGGTGTATTTTGATGGATTTGGATCGATTTTGGAAAATGAAAGGGGAGAGAGGGAAGGTTGAGAGTGTGACAGGCGAAATTGGTTAGGAGCTGTGGTGGTGTTAAATGTATTTGGACAGGATAATGGGTAATGGGGTGAGATGGATGTGTAAGGGGGGTGGCGGTGGTGTTCAGGGGAAGGGAAAAGGGGGAAATGTCTTTCGGGTTTAGGAAGTTTGGGGTAGATGAAGCCACGTGGTGCGGGTGAGGTGAGTGAGTGTATATGTAGCCATGAGTGTATACATGTTTTAAGTGCATATGTATGTAGTGTATATAGGAGTATATTTGGTCAATAATTAACTTTAAATTGCCAATAAATGAAGGAATAATTAAAAAACATAAGGAATAATATTGGTAACTTATATAAAAATAATAATTAGTTCAAAATAATTATAATTGAGTTTAGATAATATTAATTAAGTATAAATAATTTTAAAATAGGTACTTAAGCGTATTAACTGTACGAATAATTGTAAAATTGTACAAGCATTTTTAAAATGACCTAAATGATTCGATTATATAATATAATCACATTTAAATATGTATATATATCGATAGGGGATTGATGATAAGGGCGGCACAGATAAATGCATGGTATCTTATGCGATTTTGGCTGGAAAATTAATATTGTATTTTTAAAAAAAAATTTATATATGGTCAGTTATAAAAGGAGTGACAAAATTGGGTGTCAATAGCTGCCCCTCTTTTCCCAGGAATGATAAAAGAGTCTTCGGACAAAGTCTTTGACAGGGTAGCCAATTTTTTCATGGCTTTTGGAAAGTGCAGTTAGGAATTGTGTGTATCTGGGAATGATGTAAAATGATATTTTGCGGTGTTTCCAAGATGTCGTAACGTTTCCTGCAATAAAAGTGAACTCATTGCAAATAATACTTATGGACATAAAGCAGACTTTCCTATCATTGGATTATCTCGCTAGTGCCTTTTGTCATGAGATATTTGTTTGCTCGTCAGGAGCTACTAAGTGCCTCTCGTCAGGAGATATTTGTCTGCTCGTCAGGAGCTGCTAAGTGCCTCTCTTCAGGAGATATGTATCTGCTTGTCAGGAGCTTCTAAGTACCTCTCGTACGGAGACATTAATTCGCTCGTCGGGAGCTACTAGGTACCTCTCGTCGGGAGCTACTAGGTACCTGGCACGTCAGCAGCTGCTAAGTTCCTCTCTTCGGGGGATATGTGTCTGTTGCACAGGGATGTATATCCTGAATATAACTAGTAAAGTGAAGTGCTAAAATAAAATGATGTTATAGTGTTTGCACTGTTGCTTGAGATATTGTCGTGTTCTTTGCTTTCCGATGCCTGCGCTAAAAGAAAAATTTGTGAGTTATGGGGGGAAGGTTCGATTTGTGCATTCTTCGCCTGTCTCACGCCTTCCTTTTGTGGTGTCTCCTTTTGTGAACACCGGATCTTGGTCAAATTATGAGGAATAAAAGGAAAGAGCAAGGAGAAAACATGCATGTATTTTGAAGAAGAATTTGTAAAAAGATGTGTTTTATTCTATTGAATCGTAGACCACATTGTGTAATACAAATACAATACTGTAATTGTTGCTTCTCAGGTCGTACTAAAGAAACATCCTTGGTGTATTTTGAAAGGACCTCAAAATTCTGCCCCAGTCTCTGCATTTTTCATTCTCCTGAAATTTTTGAGGAAATCTAAAAAATTTCTGCCCCAGTGTTGATTTCTGTTTGTCTTTTTGAATTTTAAGAGATCCTAAAAAATTCTGCCCTAGTGTCTACTTCGTGGGGAGATAAAATTTTTGTATTGATGCGACCGAACCTTAGATAGGTTGCTTACATATCCCAGCTTGGGGAATCAGGTCGTTACGTAGTTCGAGATTACATGAGATATTGCATAAAGAGTAAAGCTACTAGCTAGTGCGAGTGCTCAGATGTAATATCTTTTGACAGCATCTCCATTGATCGGTTTCGGCTAAACTTCAAAATCCATTTCAGCCAGTATTAGTGCACCTCCAGTCAGAACTTGATGAACCATGTAAGGCCGTTGCCAATTTGGTGCAAACTTGCCCTTTGCTTCTTCCTGATTAGGGAATATCTTCTTCAGAACCAACTGTCCGGGTTTAAATGGTCTCGCCCGAACCTTTTTGTTGAATGCCTTTTCCATCCTTTACTGATACAACTATCCATGGCATATTGTGTTCATCCTCTTTCCGTTCCATTCTTCTCTTAATCCATTCGGCATCTTTCAGTTTTGCTTCCTGAATGACCCTTAAAGAGGGTACATCCACTTCTGCTGGTATCACCGCTTCCGTGCCCTAAACAAAGATATAGAGGGTTGCCCTGTCAATGTTCTCACAGTAGTACGGTATCCTTATAAAGCATATGGAAGGTTCTTATGCCACTGTCTTGAATTGTCAGTCATCTTTCGCAGTATCTTTTTGATGTTCTTGTTGGCTGCCTCAACTACTCCATTCATTTGAGTCGTGTATACAGTGGAATTTCGGTGCTTGATCTTGAAAGTGTCACAAGTTGCTCTCATCAAATCTTTATTAAGATTAGACCCATTATCACTGATGGTTGGCTCAGGAATTCCGAACCGACAGATCATTTTGTCTCGAACAAAATCAGCCACCACTTTCTTTGTCACCGACTTGTATGATGCAGCTTCCACCTATTTGGTGAAGTAACCAACAGTTACCAATATGAACCTGCGCCCGTTTGATGTGGCGGGTTCAATCGGCCCTGTGACGTCCATCCCCCAGGTAGCAAAAGGCCAGGGTGATCCCATAACATTAAACTCATTCAGAGGTACTTGAATCATGTCCCCGTGCACTTGGTATTGATGGAATTTCTTCACGTATTTTATACAGTCATGCTCCATAGTCATCCAAAAGTATCATGCTCTTAGTATCTTTTTAGCGAGCACAAAACCATTCATGTGCGGACCACAAGTCTCAGCATGCATTTCTTCTAGCAACCTTGCAGCTTCTTTGGCATCTACACATCTCAGCGAACCCAAATCAGCCGTTCTCCGGTATAGGATTTCACCGTTTAGGAAGAAACCCTGTCAATCTTCTCAACATCTTCTTCTGAAGGCTTGTATCATTCCCAGGATAAATGCTTTCTTTGAGGAATTTCTTGATGTCATGGTACCACAGCTCTCCATCCAATTCTTCTTCCACATGAAAACAATATGTTGGTTGTTCTTTCACTGCTATGGGTATTGAATCGATGTAGTTCTTATCGAGGTGCTGAATCATGGAAGATATCATAGCCAAGACATCAGCGAACTCATTCTGTAGTCTAGGCACATGCCGAAATTCTATCTTCGTGAACCACTTGCTCAATTATTTTATTCACTCCAAATATGGTAATATTTTGGAGTTCTTTGCCGCCCACTCGCCTCGCACTTGATGAATCAACAAATCCGAATCCCCGATTGCCAGCAGTTCTTTTACATTCATGTCTATTGCCATTCTGAATCCCACGATGCAAGCCTTGTATACTGCCATATTGTTGGTGCAAGGGAATCTGAGCTTAGCTGTGGCCGGATAATGCTAGCCAGTTTCAGAAATTAATACTGCCCCAATGCCGACTCCTTTGAAGTTTACTGCTCCGTCAAAGAATAGTCTCCAACCATCATACTCTTCTGCAATGTCTTACCCAACGAGCATGACCTCCTCTTCTGGAAAGTAAGTGTGCAAAGGTTCATAGTCGTCATCTACGGGATTCTCGGCCATGTGATCAGCTAATGCTTGAAATTTTACAGCCTTTTGAGTTACAAAAGTGATTTCAAACTTACTTAGTAGCATTTGCCACTTATCTAGCTTCCTAGTGGGCATAGGCTTCTGAAAGATATATATGAGGGGTCCATTCTTGAGATTAGCAAGGTTGCATATGACATCAGGTAATGCCTCAACTTCTGTGCTAACCAAGTCAATGCACAACAGGTGCGTTCCAACAATGTGTACTTAGCCTCGTAAGGAGTGAATTTCTTACTCAGATAGTATATTGCTTGCTCTTTTCTTCTTGGTGAATTGTGTTGCCCCAGTACACATCCAAATGCTAAATATACTACAGACAGGTACAGTATCAAAGGTCGCCCTGGTTCGGGTGGAATTAGCACGGGTGGGCTAGACAAATACTCTTTTATCCGATCAAATGCTTTCTGCCAATCTTCCGTCCACTCGATCACTGCATCTTTGCTCAGCAATTTGATGATTAGTTCACAGCTCATGGTGGATTGAGTTATGAATCGACTGATGTAGTTAAGTCGTCCTAAGAAACTCATAACTTCTTTCTTGCTCTTTGGTGGTGGAAATTCTTTGATGGCTTTAATCTTAGCTGGATCTAACTCAATGCCTCTCCTTGCAAAATAATGTTTGTAGGGAAACATTTGATCACGACGACTAAGAACAGAAAAAGAAATGAAATTCTAACGACTCGGAGTCGTGTTTTATTTCGAAAGCATGAAAAATAAGAAGCCCCCTAGCTCTACCAAGGTTCGCGGTATGCTCGGGCCAAGTTGCTAGTCCAATTGTTCAGTGTCGCTCCAGATTCAACTTTTGCAAGGCCGGGAGGTTCAGTATGCTCCTCCAAGATCACACAACAATCTTCATTGGATAAGAACAGCTTCTACATGCTTACCAGTAAGTCTTCCTCAGCATCGACAGCCTCTGGTTTGTCTTCATGCACTGTAGGTGCCTCTGTCTTGTGACCATCTAGGAGACCGGATGAGGCAAAAACATGTAGCAGAGATTTGACAGATCTTTTATAATACCTGAAAGCCAAAGATGCTTCTTCCAATCTCTCTTCATAACCCATGAAATAGCCTATGTCAGACTTATCCTTGTCGTCTCTCATCACAATATGAACAGGCTCCACCAGGCCATCCAAATTTCTGCCCAGCCCTTTTCCTGGTTCATAACCTTTCCTCAACATAATACCCATCACCCAGTCTGCGGGCCACCTTGCAGGTTGTGGGACTTTGTATGGTTCCTCAATTTTCACTTCCTCAAGCTCGGGTTCAGTTACTCTAGGTATCCACACTTACTTTCATCTTGTTTCTTTAGAGATGCGTTTCCAGTCAGGACGGGTATTGGGTGGGTACACAGGCTGCTTCTCTATCTTAGCAGGTATTGTTTCACGAAATTTACATGCGGGTACCCCCAAATCAGACATCACGGGCTCCCAGATTAGATCCCTTCCTTCATAACCTTTACCTCAGCCATCCCAATAAGCACTGTAAAAATTCCTCCTATTCTCGATTCCTTGTGGCGCGTTGACAAGTTTAGGAGCAAAGTATGCAGAATATCCTCCTTGTGTTGTACGAGTGCTCCCACTGTGACTTTCCTGGGGTAACTATTGTTGTTCCATCCCCCACGTTTCTTATTGTAGTTCTTGTGGTACCCACCTTGACTATCATACACCGCTCTCACGAGTTCTACCGTGTAGAAGGTTTGCTCGTTAGAAACATTTCCTTCAATCGCTGGTATGGTCTGCTCATTGTAGATAGAGTTACTCCATTCACCGAATACCACAACCTCTTTGTTATCCTACTCAAATTTCACTGTCTGATGCAGGGTAGATTGAATTGCTCCAGCAATGTGAATCCAAGGTCTTCCCAATAGTAGATTATATGATGCCGAGATATCCATGACATGGAACTCGATAGTAAACTCAACCGAACCAACCATTATGGTTAGGTCGATCTCTCCAATGGTGCTCCTCTGTGACCTATCAAATGCTTTTACCTTCATGTCTCTCTCTGATCTCGCTTTGGTCAATTCCCATTTTTTTAAAAGTGAAGAACGGGCATATGTTCAAGCCAGAACCTCCATCGATTAGGACTTTTCCTACAAACCATTCTTTGCACTTTATAGTGACATGCAAAGCCTTGTTATACCCGAGCCCTTCTAGAAGTAATTCATCTTCATGGAAAGTAATTCGGTTAGATTCCATGACTTGCCCAACAATGCTAGCCAGATTCTCAACAGTGGTGTCCACCGGTACGTGTGCATCATCTAGCACCTTCATCAATGCATTCCTGTAACTTTCTGAATTTACCAATAGATATACAATGGAGATTTGGGCTGGATTTTTTCCCAAGTGTTCAACCACGGAGTAGCTTTTTGCCTTTACTTTCTTCCACAACTCCTCGGACTCTTTCTCACTGATTCCTTTTCTGCCTTGCTTTTTGTCGTGAGAAAAATTCTCGGGAGTATAGATTCTTCCACGTCTAGTCATTCCTTGTGCTGCAACAGTCTCGATCATTGTCTTCCTTTTTCTTTTCTGCTTCATAATCCTATGGTACCGCCTTGTCATCATAGTGTGGAACCACGTCCATATAGAATTTGGGATCCACTTCCACCTCAATAGGGACTAGTGCTTTAACAGCTTGTGCAACAGAAGCGAGTGTTGGTGCAACTTCCTTTGCTCTGATGATGGTTCCTTCTAGATTGCAATCAGTCTCTAATTCAATCAATTTCACCCTGTTAGTCCATGATAAGGCAGAGGGTTGTCGTGCACATTAGGTGCCTTCCAGTGTATCACTTTCTGATCAATCAAGTCTTGTATCTTATCCCTCAAAGCAAAGCATTTATCGGTGTCATGGTCGGGCTCTCAAGAATAGTAAGCGCAAGTCTTGGAATGCTCAAAGAATGGTGAGATCTTTTCAGGCATCTTGAATGGGATAGGCTGGATATGTCCTGCTGCCATGAGTCTTTCGAACAGCTGGTTCGAGATTCAGTGAGTGGGGTATATTTTCTTTTTGGCTTTTGGTTATTGTCTCGGTGGGGTCTAAGACGGTATGTGTTAGTGTTTCTGTAGTTTGGATTTTGTGGATATGTCGGTCGTTGTGGATGTAGGCCTTAGAAAGTAGGTTGTGTGTTGTATACAGGATAGGCATGTTGTGATGGAGCATATGAGTATGGTGGAAGAGGTGTTTGATAGTAGTGATTGTGGGCGGGAGTGTGATCAAGAGAGGCAGTAACGAAAGAGACTTTGTCCTTTTTCTTCTTGGTGATACCGGCGCTATTAGTCTGCAAGGCATTGTTAGTGGCTTGTAGCGCAACCAAGCTAACAATTCTCCCATATTTCAGGCCATCTTCAAATATATCCCTAATCTTGATCAACTCTTCAAATTTCTTTTCCTTCATGTTCAACATCTTATCAAAGTACACGTCTTCTTGTATGCGGATGAAGGTTGCCACTATTTCTGTATCATCCATGGATAGTTTCAGTAGGCTTTTTCTTTAATTTCTCCAGATAGAAACATTCAGGTAGCAATAATGTTGTGCTCAAAACTGTCGACAAAATCACCTGTCATAGCTTCCCAAGTAGTCAACTTCTTCAGCCGCTGCTTGGAATACCATGTCAGTGCGTCCCCTGTCAAACTGCGGTTAAATAACTGCATCCTGATCTTTTCATCATGTCCCACTCCAATCAACTTGTCACAGTAGGACCTTAAGTGAGCCATCGGGTCACCGTTGCTATCGAACAGATTGAACTTAGGTGTCTTGTAATCGTCAGGCATCTTCAAATTGGGATAGAGGTACAGGTCTTCATAAGCTAATCCCCATGTCTCCTTAGCCACTTGGAATTGTTTGACCTTTTCCAACAACCACTTAAATGCTCCTTGGTGTTGTTTGTCTCCTCCCCCGTCCATGCATACACCTCTTGCTCTTTGGTAGGTGATGAAACAGGTTTGGTTTCAGCAGTGAAGGTGTGGAATTGAGTGGTGGGGTTTTTTTGGGGTGCTTTTGGTGGTGCAACATAAGCGGGGTATGGGAGGTCTTTTTTGAGAAACATGGGATCTTTGTCGTGAGGGCGTGTAGGTTTGTTTAGGTCGGTAGTTCCATCAGCATAGACAGGGGAATTCTATCCTCCAACGCAAATAACCTATGTTCCAGCTTAGTGTACTCCTCGTACGCAATCAGACCCTGCTTTCCGGAAGTTCCTCCGATGATGGATTTGGTAGTATTTTCGTCAACCTTGTCAAACTCAGCCATGATAGTTCGTCTCGTCGTTGTTCTTGTAGGTAAAGAGGGAGGTGTCGAAATCGATCCTTTGGATCTCAGAAAATAAATGCACAAACCAACCTTCGGGGGATCGGGAGCAAAATAACCTTTAAAACAACCAAAGATAGAAATGAGTAGAGCATTAGAAAGTTTAATATACAAGTTGATATCGTGTAATCGCGTCCTATTATGCAAGGGACCTCTTTTATGCAAGAGATAGTCCTATCGATGATTTAAAGTAATGTTTGTGCTGAGTGTGTCATTTTGTTTGCTTGAGAATAATAAAAACAACTCTATAAACCCAAAAACAAGAAATTTCATTGATTTGCTTAGCTTTATTATAATCGCTAATCTTGCATAATGAAAAGACAATGACTTGACTAAAAGAAAAGGGGAACAACTTGACTAAAAGAAATAACTCGACTAAAATTCAAACTAAAGGCCAAGCAAGGAAATTCTTTAATCAAGCATTGACTTTGATGTCTTCCTCTTCATCTTCTTCTTCATATTCTTCCTTTTCTTGCCCCCTCCTCCAGTGCTCCCCGAAGGGATAAAAACTGCTTCTATGAGATATTTCCAAGCCTGTATGTCGCCCAGATATTCTGCAAAAAGGTTGAAAATTTGCACTCCTAGCTATTCTTTATTTTCCAGTGGTACTGTTTTGAAATGCTCTGCCCAACCATTGAGGAGGTTTTTCAAGTTCCCTGCAACTTGCCTAACTCCCATTGTTTTGTCCATCCAGAATCTGTCTTCGTCTTTTCTGATTTTTCCTTTATATTGTCTTCTCATGTCTCTATTCTGGGTTGCTAGTAGTTCCCCTCTCTTTTGTTCGTACCTGGCTCGCAGTCTTTTATACTTTTCTCCAGAACTCGGGGCCTCGGATTTCCTTTTCAGTGTGGGTTTAGACTTAAATTTCTCTTTGTCCTCCTTGAGCCATTAAGGACAGGCTAAAGCAGTGCTGGGGTTTACCCTATTGTCTCGACTATACTAGAATTGTCTTGTTACCCTCTTCTCCCAAATAACCAGTAGTGTTTCGATCATGGGGCGTTCTATGTCGTCCAAATCAACATTGAAGCTCTTCCCTTTTGTCAATTGGGGAAGCTGCTGTGTCATCCCTACTTGCCTGAGAGTTCTTAGAGGGACGTAGTGATGAGTCCCTCAAAACCCGATCAGTGTCAAGAAAGTAGCATCTTGTCCATGCATGGAGACTGTAGAACAAGCACAATATTCTATCACCCACTGCACATCTTGAAACTGATCGAACTTGTTGAACCATCCATTCATGCCTGTAGGTTTTTCCCATGGTGCAGTGTCAGCCATGCGAGCACCGTGTGTTTTGATTCCATCAGCCTTCGGAACCACTAGTGCAAATGGGGTTATTTCGATCTTTTGGAGATGGTCGATTAACCACATTTGCAACAAGAAATTTCACCCTTCGAAATAGTCTGCTCCTTTTCTGCACTTAGTTAAAGCCCTGTAAATGTCTCCCACGATCATTGGAACCAAATGCACTTGATGTTTGGGGTCACCTCTGCACAAATTTTAAACTACCAATGCCATCCTTACGTCAATTCTTCCCCCTTTTCTCGGGGAAAATCACACTCCCTAGGAAAGCAATGGTGAATTCCATATATTTAGTCCAACCCCAGTCTAGAATTTCTGATGCCCCTCGGAAATCATATCGGAGAGCCGGATCTCCAAATCTGGAGTACAAAAATTCTAGAGTAACTTTTGCATCCTAAATCTGTTAGCTTGGATAAGCTTGGAGTTTTGACTGATGACTGAGGAACGGATTCAAAGGACCTGTTCCTTTGAATCACTGTAGCAGAATAGATAATTCATGCAAAATCGTTTAATTAAGATATTATTATTTATCCCAAATCTGACGTATATCTTGGTAATTATGCAGGCCTTATCAGATACGAAAAGATTGCATAACTAAGGGATAAAGGATTCGGATTCTAGAAGGTAGAATCCAATTAGGATTCAAAGTCAAGGGAGCTTTGGAATTCTAATTCATTGAGACTTCTTGGCTGCTGGAAGCTATAAAGCGTGAAGACTATCAGCCATAGAAGAATACACAAATACAGAGAGCATCGAGCAAAAGCTGAGAAGAATTATTAGCTTATTTGTGTAATCAGTTAGCTACAGTAGAACTAAGTCAGAACATGTTCCTTAGATTGAATCTTGTAAAAGTTCAAGTCTTAGTTCAATTGTAGTAAGCAAAAATCGAGTTGTAAACTTTCTGGTTCAAGTCGTGGACTTGACACAACTTCACTGATCGTGAGAAAGATCACTAAAGGATTAGAGTTAGTCCTAGGTTAGTAAGAGTGAGTCATGTAACCAAGTGGGTCTTTTTACATAGTGAAGTTGAAATCCTACTTGAGAAGTAGGTCGTGGTTTTTTGATCCCGTGTCTAGGGGTTTTTCCATGCTAATATCTGGTGTTCAATTACTTACAGTTTTAATTCCGCACATCGTAGAGTAAAGGAACACATTTTAAGGAACTGGTCCTTAAAACAGTAAAGTGGTGTAATCATGGGAAATAACAATTGGTATCAGAGCAGGTTATCCTTGAAAAGGCTAACACCTAGGATTAGATGAGTACATCACGAGAGAACAGTGAGGGCCAGTCAATGGTTAGAGCACCTTACTTCAATGGGAAATACTATTCATGGTGGAAAGAGAGGATGCGCGATCACCTTCAAGCAGAAGACTACGAATTGTGGGACATAGTAACTGAAGGTCCCATGATCCCAATGAAGAAGGACGCTGATGGGAAGGATGTTCCCAAAACCAGGAAGGAATGCAATGCTGAAGAGGGTATGCCACTGCAAAAGAGATTTGGGATGCTCTACAAGTTGCACACGAAGGAACAAGTCAGGTAAAAAGGTCCAGAGGTACACTTCTTTATGCTGAATATGAAAGCTTTAAAATGAAAGAAGAAGAATCAATCTCTGAAATGTATACTAGATTTAATGCCATTGCTTCTGAACTTATCTCTTTGGGAAGGGTTTTAACTGTGGAAGATAGGGTAGAAAAGATTTTAACTAGGGTTCTTCCAGATTCTTGGGAGATCAAAGCTTGTGCTATCATTGAGAGTAAAGATTTAACCACTTTATCCTTAGATGAGCTTATAGGCAATCTAAAGACTTATGAACTGAGGAAAAAGGTTAAAAACATAGGAGCACCAGTTAAAACTGAACCTAACCTAGCCTTGACTGCTTGTGATAAAATCATTGATGATAAGGAACTGGTCCTTATCGCTAAAAGTGTTCAGAAATACTTGAATAAGAAAAGGGAAATTAGTGGACAGGGTAGGTCTACTAACATGAAACAGGCTGGAGAATGCCACAAATGTGGAAGCTCGGAGCACTACATCAGCAAATGTCCAATTATGGAAGGAGAATGGAGGGAGAAATTCATTGATGAAAGGAAGAAGGCTAGGGAACAGGTCCATAAGAGAAGTGGAAATCCCAAAGCGCTGGTCGCAGGATGGCAAGACAGTGAAGACGAAATAACTGATAATGATCTGGATGAGGATCTTGCTCTAATGGCACTTGGAGATTCAGAAAATGAAGACGATCCTGAGGTATTTGTTTCTAAACTCAAAGAAGATGTAAAAAGCATGTCTAGAGAAAAGTTGGTTAAAGTATTCCATATTGTGCTAAATGAATTTAAAACTCTAAGGGATGATAATCACCAACTGCATGATAAAGTTGACTGTTTAGAAACAGAATGCAAAGAGGAAATAATTAAAAATGATTTTCTAGAAAGGAAGATTAGCATGCTTGAGGAACAGGTCCTCACACTTGAAACAACTACTCAGGAATTAGAAAATGTTAAAACAGTTGTAAAAGGTAAAGGTATTGCTAATTCTCATCAGATCATTGTTGAAGAGAAACTGACAGACACAGTTGATGAACTATGTAAGAAAGATGAAAAGATAAGATCTTTAGAAGAAGACTTAGTTAAAACAAAAATGGAATTAAGAAAAACTGTAGAATGGAACAAGTCTTCTGAAGCACTAGAATGGTTACAGGAAAATCATAGTAGTAACAGGAAAGGTATTGGATTCATGAAAGCACAGAGTTCATCCAAATGGAATCCAAAGAGTAAGTACTTATCACTTCCTGAAAACTGGCTATGCACTCACTGTGGGAACACTGGTCACCGAAAAGAAAATTGTCAATCTTTAAAAAGGGCTGCCCAGAGGAACAGGTCCTATAAACCTGTTCAAAATCCTATGAAACAGAAGAATAGGTCCTACAAACCTATTCAACATTCTGTAAAAAAGGAAAATGTTCACACAAAGAAACCATTACCATTCTGGGCTAGGAGAGATCTGATTCATCCTTTTTCAAAAGGAAAGGAACCCAAACTAGTTTGGGTTCTTAAGACTAACCCCTAGTTTTCTTTTGCAGGCTAGAGTGATGGAGACAAACCACAAATGGTACATGGACAGTGGTTCCTCAAGACATATGACAGGGCATAAGGAACTGTTCCTTTCACTCTCAGCCTTCCAAGGAGGAAATGTTTCCTTCGGTAATGGTAAGAAAGGGGAAATTATTGGAATTGGAAAGGTTGGTAGGTCTGATTCACACTGTATAGATAATGTATTTCTAGTAGATGGGCTGAAGCATTGCTTATTGAGCATATCTCAATTGTGTGACAAAGGTAATAATGTTAATTTCTCATCTGCTGGATGCACTGTGACTAATCAAGCTTCTGGAGAGGTTATTTTGCAGGGAAACAGACATGGAAACATCTACAAAGTAGACTTGCTGACATTATCTGATGGAAGCTTGAGCTGCTTAAGTGTGGTGCAAAATGATCCCCTCCTATGGCACAAAAGACTAGGACATGCTAGTCTTTCACAATTGAACAAACTTGTGTCAAAGGACTTGGTGATAGATCTTCCTAACATCAGGTTTAATGAAGAAAAAGTATGTGAAGCATGTGCCAGGGGGAAGCAGGTAAAATCCTCCTTCAAATCGAAGAAACGGGTAAGTACCACTAAACCTTTGGAACTGGTCCATATGGATTTATGTGGCCCTATGAGAACAATGAGTCGTGGAGGTAAGAAGTATGTTATGGTATTGGTGGATGATTACTCCAGCTTTACATGGACTATATTTCTTGCATCTAAAGAAGAAGCATTTAATGCATTTTCAATTTTTGCTAAGAAAGCTCAAAGAACTCTAGATAACCATATTGTTGCCATTAGGTCAGATCATGGAACTGAATTTGAAAATCATATGTTTTCCAATTTTTGTAATGAAAATGGCATTAATCATAATTTTTCCTCACCTAGAACTTCACAACAAAATGGTGTAGTGGAAAGGAAAAATAGGACTCTAGAAGAAATGGCAAGGACTGTTGATATCTGGAAATCTTCCACAGAATTTTTGGGCTGAGGCTATTAATACTGCATGCTACATAATAAATAGATGTATGACAAGACCTTTAATAGAAAAGACCCCATATGAATTGCTTAAAGGAAGAAAACCAAACATTTCTCATCTTAGGGCTTTTGGTTGCAAATGCTTCATACACAACAATGGGAAGGATGCCTTAGGAAAATTTGATCCTAGAAGTGATGAGGGAATATTTGTTGGTTATTCTTTAAATAGTAAATCTTATAGGGTGTTTAACAAGAAAACACTGAAAATTGAAGAAAGCATGCTTGGTAAATTTGATGAAACTGACAGTCTCACTAAAAAACAGGTACAGGAGGATGAAGAAATTGGAATGCTAAAAGAGTTTGAACTTAATCCACAAATGCAGATTCTGGATATGAGAAGTGAACTACAAGGAACTGTTCCTTAGGATAGAACTGAGAAAAGTAGCATTGAAACAGGGGGAACAAGTGTTGGTTCCACCTCACAAACTGGAAACACTACTCTATCAGGAACTGTTCCTCAGCAGAGGACTTCTGACAATGGATTAACACCCAAGCCTTTCAAGTATCAAAGGTCACATCCTGTGGATCAAATAATCTCAGATAAGGCTGCCGGAGTTCAAACTAGATCAGTAGTCAAGAATCACAATCTGTGTTCCTTTAGTGCCTTCTTATCTCTTGTTGAACCTAAAAATGTGAAAGAAGCACTAAAGGATGCAAATTGGATTAATGCTATGCAGGAAGAACTGAATCAATTCCAAAGGAGTCAAGTTTGGCATCTGGAACCCAAGCCAAGGAACAGGTCCATAATTGGAACAAAATGGGTTTTCAGAAACAAACTTGATGAGGATGGCATGGTAACAAGAAACAAGGCCAGGCTAGTTGTTCAAGGATATAGTCAAGAGGAGGGCATCGACTATGATGAGACTTTTGCTCCAGTTGCAATACTGGAAGCAATAAGACTTCTAATAGCCTTTGCTACATACATGGAATTTACTCTACATCAAATAGATGTTAAGAGTGCGTTTCTGAATGGTTACTTAAAAGAAGAAGTGTATGTCAAGCAACCTCCAGGTTTTGAAAGTGAACAGTTCCCTGAACATGTGTACAAGTTAGACAAGGCCTTGTATGGGCTCAAGCAGGCACCAAGAGCATGGTATGAAAGGCTATCAAAATTTCTACTCCAGCATGGATACAAGAGAGGTAAAATTGATAGTACTTTGTTCTTAAAAGAAAAAGGTAAGGATCTCTTAATTGTCCAAATCTATGTAGATGATATAATTTTTGGTGCCACTTGTGAAAATTTAAGTAAGGAATTTGCAAACTTGATGGGGAGTGAATTTGAGATGAGCATGATGAGTGAACTCAATTTTTTTTTGGGTTTACAAATTAAGCAAACTTCAAATGGAACTATGATCCATCAACAAAAGTATGTTAAGGAATTACTTAAAAGATTTGATATGGATAATGCTAAAGAAATTGACACACCTATTGCCACTGCCAAAAAATTGGATCTTGATGAATATGGAATATCAGTTGATCAAAAATTGTATAGGGGTATGATAGGTTCTCTACTTTATCTAACTGCTAGTAGACCTGATATTGTGTTCAGTGTTGGTTTGTGTGCTAGGTTCCAATCAGATCCTAAGGAATCTCATTTAAAAGCTGTTAAAAGAATATTGAGGTATCTGAAAGGAACAGGTCCCTTGGGACTTTGGTATCCCAAAGGTGGTAGTTTTAATCTTGTTGGATATACTGATGCTGACTATGCAGGTTTCCTTGTTGATAGAAAAAGTACCTCAGGTATGGCACATTTTCTTGGTGAGTGTTTGGTTTCTTGGGGAACTAAGAAATAGAATTCAGTGGCACTTTCCACTGCTGAGGCTGAATATGTGGCAGCTGCTTCATGTTGTTCACAGTTGTTATGGATCAAACAACAATTACAGGATTTTGGTGTTGACATAGGAACTGTTCCTATTTATTGTGATAACACTAGTGCTATTAATATGACAAAGAATCCAGTGCATCACAAAAGGACTAAACACATTGATATAAGACATCATTTCCTAAGAGACAATTATGAAAAAGGTTTGATCACCATAGCATTTTGTCCTACTGAAAAGCAAATAGCTGACATTTTTACTAAAGCTCTAGGTAGAGATGATTTTGAAAGAAATAGATTGGAGTTAGGGATGATTAAATTCACATAAAATCATCAATGCTTTACCTCATAATTGGCTAGAAAATTGCTCTTAAAATGAATTTTATTCAAGTCATCATGAATTATTCAGTCCAGTTTTAATACTTAAATGTATACTCTCATGCCACATATCTTTTTTAGAGTTGCTAAAATTGAATGATGTTACCCTTATGCTCTTAGAATTTCAGATGATCAAAAATTGCAAATTGGAAGGACACTGAATTGTGGTGTTAAAAACAGGTATGTACTCGTAATTATTCAGTTAATTTAGAAGTATAAAGGCTATAGGTAACTTGTGTTTAGGATAAAATCCCACTAAGTTTCCTACCCATATCCAAATTGCAAAAGAGTCCCATCGGAGGAACAATTCCTATTCTGAAAAGGTAACCTACAGCCCAACGGCTCTTTTTCTCCGGGAGACTCCCAAGAGTCCTTAACCGTTGCATGTTGATGATGAGGTAAGTTGATCGTTTTTCATTCAAACTCCACTACCTATTTCACTCTATAAATACACTTCCTCTTCTTCCTTATTCTTTTACATTGTTCATCAACTAAAACTTTCAAAATTTCAGAAAGAGTAGTAAATTATTTGCTAATTCGAATTGCAAAGATGTCTCTTGCTTCTGATAATTCTTCAACTGCACCTATTGATGATCAACCACAAAATATTAATCCTCCCTCACCCATGGAAACCACTGACCTAAACCCTGAAGTTCCTGAACCAATTCCAGAAATACCTGAACCTGAAATTCAGGGGGAAGGACCAGTTCCCACGGCTGAATCAATTGCTGAGCAGGCTGAGGATTTGTCACGTGCTATGGTGTTGTATCAGTATGAGGTAAACTTCACCTATCCTTTGAATGTGGCTATAGACGAGGAAGAAAAGGGAGAGGGGTCTGGGGCTGCTCTTGAGGGGGAACCTATTAGGAGTTTGGAAGCACCCATGCATGGGTCATCAGGGTCTCCAGAGGCTGCTCCTAGAGTACCCTTGGAGGATGTGATCGATGTTGATGAGGCTATCAGTGATAGTGATAGGCCTTTGGTAGACTTGATCAAAATTAGGAGTATGCAAAGAAAGTTGGCTAGAAAGGGACTTATTGATGCTCATGTAACTACTGAAATTGCTGCTAAGTTGAAGAAAATAGGTGATAGTTATAAGCCCAGAAATAGGGAAAAAGTTGAGAGTTCCTCTAAGGCAAAAGGACCTGTTCCTTCTGTCTCAACCCCTGCTTCTGGGGGTAGGAGGACAAGAAGTGCTGCCAAAGCTGCTGATGAACAACTAGCTGCTGCCTTGGAAAGGAGCAGAAAAGGGAAAGGAAAACAGGTGGTTGAGGAGGAAGAACTGGATGATATTGATCTTGCTGATTTTTCTGAGGATGATGAGATGGTAGAGGCTGAGGAGGCGGTGCCTCAGTCCAAGAAAAGAAAAGTTCCTGATAGAAGGGTAACAAGAAGCTCAGTTAAAGCTGCTGAGAAAGTTGCTAAGAGGACCAGGTCCTCCAAAAGAGTGATTGTTTATGAAGACTCTGCTAGTGACAGTGATGAGTCTGCTGCTGGAGATAAGAGTGATAGTGATGCTGAAGGTGATGAGTCTGTGCACTGTGTTCATGATGACATGTTGACCAGGAAGGTTTTAAAAGGTCGAGTTATGTCTGATGTGCAAGAAGAAGGAATGTTGTGGCTGCTACAAAAACTGCATGCTCAGGGTTGGAGGGACATGGTCCTTAAGATCTCTGGGAGATGTGCAAAGGGAATGGTGCAAGAGTTCTACAAGAACTGCTCCATCAGAGAAGATAGACTTACTACCTCTGTCAATGACAATGTCATTATGTTTGACACAAGGGAACTTGGTGAGCTGCTGGGGATTCCTGCCACTGGGTATGCTAGCTATGTCAAGAAGGTCTGGCCTGACTTGACAGACTTGCCTACTGATCTGGAGATCACTAGGAAGTTTGCTGAGAATGATGGTGAAGAGAAACCCAGGGCTGTGCAGAAGAGTGAGATGCACCCACAGCACCAAGTGTTATTTGAGTTTATGAACAAAATAGTGATGCCAAGGCAGGAGAAAAGAGGAGTTGCCAGTTTCATGGACCTGGTCCTTATGGAACTGTTGGACACTGAAAAGCAGATCAATTGGCCCAGCTTTATGATCCACCTTATCAAAAGGGTGATTGCTGGGAAGAGAAAGCACTCCCTGCCGTTTGGTTTTATTCTGACTGATTTATTTGCAAAGTTGAAGATTCCCTTGGAAGGGGTTGTGAAGGCTACAAAGAAGGAAAAGTTTGGTTGTGCCACTTTGATAAGCTGTGATTTGCCAGTTCAGGCTGATCCTCCATAGGCTGGTGTTAGGAGGCAGCCACTGAACAACAAAGTGAGGGCACTTAGGCAACAGGTTGCTATTCAGGCTGCTGAGATAGCAAGGTTGGAAGAGGAGAAGAATTTCTGGAAGGCAGAGGCCTCAAAGGCAAAGGAGACCAATGAGGGAATGCTCAAGCAGATGTTTGAGCTGCTTAACAAGTCTCAGGGACCTGGTCCTTCCACATCCTGACCACCTTAGCCTTAGCCTTTAGCCATCTAATGTCTAGTGGGATCTAGCCTAATTTAGTGCCTTAGCCTTTTTCTTCTTTAATTTTTTGGATAATTCTGTAGTATGTGCGTGTATCCCCTGGTTTCAATGATTGATTTAATGAGTTGTCTTGGATGGCTAATATCATTGTTTTGCAGTTACTTTAATTTGATTTATGTTTGCATTTTGAGTTGCCTCAATGGCCATGTGCTGAGTAATTCTAACACTTGAGTTATATTTTTTTTTATGCAACCTTTTCAATGATGCCAAAAGGGGGAAGAGTAAGTCTGATTTTGCATGATTTTATACCTAATAAAAATCTGTTCCTTAATGATGAATTAATTCTCCACTGATTGATTGTCTTTTTGAGCTTAAATTGTACTTCAGGACATTAAGGAGATGAAGCTATGAGTATGAATTTGTCATCATCAAAAAGGGGGAAATTGTTAGCTTGGATAAGCTTGGAGTTTTGACTGATGACTGAGGAACGGATTCAAAGGACCTGTTCCTTTGAATCACTGTAGCAGAATAGATAATTCATGCAAAATCGTTTAATTAAGATATTATTATTTATCCCAAATCTGACGTATATCTTGGTAATTATGTAGGCCTTATCAGATACGAAATGATTACATAACTAAGGGATAAAGGATTCGGATTCTAGAAGGTAGAATCCAATTAGGATTCAAAGTCAAGGGAGCTTTGGAATTCTAATTCATTAAGACTTCTTGGCTGCTGGAAGCTATAAAGTGTGAAGACTATCAGCCATAGAAGAATACACAAATACAGAGAGCATCGAGCAAAAGCTGAGAAGAATTATTAGCTTATTTGTGTAATCAGTTAGCTACAGTAGAACTAAGTTAGAACCTGTTCCTTAGATTGAATCTTGTAAAAGTTCAAGTCTTAGTTCAATTGTAGTAAGCAAAAATCGAGTTGTAAACTTTCTGGTTCAAGTCGTGGACTTGACACAACTTCACTGATCGTGAGAAAGATCACTAAAAGATTAGAGTTAGTCCTAGGTTAGTAAGAGTGAGTCTTGTAACCAAGTGGGTCTTTTTACATAGTGAAGTTGAAATCCTACTTGAGAAGTAGGTCGTGGTTTTATGATCCCGTGTCTAGGGGTTTTTCCACGCTAATATCTGGTGTTCAATTACTTACAGTTTTAATCCGGCACATCGTAGAGTAAAGGAACACATTTTAAGGAACTGGTTCTTAAAACAGTAAAGTGGTGTAATCGTGGGAAATAACAAAATCATATTACAGTATGGTATAAATGGAACCTGCAGGAGTTCAGGCCCAGATCCTAACCCTGTCAAACCTCCAATTTCTTCGAACATTGGTACTAACTCGATGTCATTGAAGTGAAACACAACCCTTTTGTAATCCCAGAAATGAGCAGCTGCTTCAACCAAGCCCGACATTATTTCGTACCACATAAGGGCCAACAGATCGCCCAAAACCTTACGAACACGCTCTTTGCTTGCCTTAGTTAGATCGTCCCACCAAAGTTTGATCAGGTAGGGCGCTTGAGCAAATGAGTCGAATCGAAGTGAGCCTCTTGCAGCCATAATCTGAAAATAAAAACAAAAATTAAAATAATCCTAATGTTTTGATCAAACCCGAGCAAATAATCAGCATTCAGCGCAAGCATTTTATGCATATAAAATATTTTCATTTTCGGGTCATTGACCCTTTTGACCTTTGGACGAGGTTTGCTAATAGACTATCACGTGCCAAGGACGTCCAACCTTCCTAAGCTTGTCATGATGCGAAGGAAAATAAGCACGCATTTTATTGCTAATTGTTTTCATAATATCCCAAAAATGATTTTAGAGTTCAATACATGAAGACTTTTTGAAAATAAAAGACAATAAAACTAGACTAAGCAGCATGCTCCTCTTCGAGTCTGGCTCTCTTTGCTCCTTGCACAATTGCCTTATCTTCTTCCACAGTTATGGCTAGGTGTCCTTTAGCCGTAACAAGATGCAAGATATCGACAGCGTCACATTCAGAGTTCCATTATTCAAGTTTCATCGCCGATCCCTCTACCTTTCCTTCTAACTTCATCACACGTTTCTTCCATGTCTCGATCTCCTCCTTGTTTTTTTTTCTAACTTTATGGCCCTCAACATAAACTCGTGGTATTGAATTTGAGCCTCTGCTTCTCTATTCCTTATGTCATTTCCTTGGCATGGTCCAACCACAATTTCCTTTTATGTTAGAACGCAACCAACTAATGTTGTTTGCCTCGCAATCGGTGTTGTATTTTTCCGGTGCTATTGATTTCTCTCTCAGAGCTGCCTAAGTGTGTGTTATCTCTGTCGGTTTGCATCTCTGTTTGGGCTTCTTTTAGCCCCCTGCTAACCCCTTTGTATGCAGTTTGCTTGGTGGCTTTAGAAAGTCATACTAGTTCTTCTTTAGTCACAGGTTATATAGTTTAAAAGATCTGGTGGTTATACCAAACCTAATACCCAGCTCCTTAGGTGCAATCACTGGTATTATGGCCATATGCTAAATATGCCTTAGGTTTAACACTTGGAAAATCATTTGATTACATATCTTCACCCTTTAGAATCTCCCTGTCTGTGTATATTTCTTAGGATAACCCTGCCTGTATATTTGAGTAAGGATACTCACTGGTGCAGCTTCTTTGGCTACAGAAGAGCCTCTCTTAACCTTCCTCTCTTATATGTTGCATCATTCCTCTTAAAACTTTGATTTTTGACGTTTAAAACTTGCATAACAGTTCTGGATAGAAAAGCAAAACAATATCTCGATTTGAAAACTGAAAGTCTGGATTTACACGTTTAGATTAGAGTTTGGACATCGATAACACTGATTTATGATAACGTAATTAGATTATAACGTTTAAAGAGTGCTATTATGTGCAAATCTGGAAGTTTTATCAATAGGGGGCTAAATACGTGATCTTTGCTTAATCTGTGACTGTTTTTCGTAAAACTAATCTGCCCCATCTTTGCGAAATTGGAAGAAGAATTGCTGCTTTCAAGCGTGAATAACCGCCGCCGTGAAAGAGGTAAGAAAAGAGTTAAACAATTCGGTCCCAGGACTATTTTTTAAAAAACTTGGCCCTTTATGTGTTTAAACTGATTTTAAATATACTTTAATCACTTATACACCAATCTAATAATGTATAAGGGAGTATAAGTTCTAGACGGTCAATTATACATATATATCTATATATATTTTGAAAACATGACTATCAACACTCCACATGATTATTGCATGCTTATACATATATCTATTATGTGGGATCAGTCCTTTATTTGCATCTGTGTGCTTTCGTGTATCCTTTCTTTAAAAAACAGCCCAAATATTATATATTTTGAAACTGACCCCAAAAGCAAATAGCCATTAAGCTTAGGGCTCGACAACTAATGTCAAGTCACACCGGCCCTAAATGGCTAACATTTTCTTTACAAAACAATCACAATTTGGTTATGTGCCAAAATCAAAACTATTTTCCAAAATATGTCCATTTGTGCAAACTGGCCCGTATATATAATTTGTCTAGATAAACTGATTTAAATACTTTCTAACAATTTCGACCTAATATTTAAATGTCTTATAAAATCTGTGGCGAAACCTGTGATTAGGCATAGGGCTTAGGCCGTTATGCAAATTTTACAGCCCATAACCTGTTTGACTATGTCTCATTGCCTATACATTATTTTTGCACAAGTAGATTGGATTGTGTGACTAATTGCACTTTTAGCCTTCAAAATAGTAATATACTTTGCAGATGTAATCAATGTTTATTTATGACTTGTTAGACTTCCAAAAATCATTGCTCGGGCGGGAACCACTTTTTGTAGGACTTAGGGAAGTGTCTAACACCTTCTTCTCTGAGTCACTTGGACTTCTTTCCCTCGAATCTCTGGAGATGTACCTTTATTGAACAAGACACGACCTTAGATATTTAGATGACCTAATACACCTTAAAAGACTTATATTAGTTGGCGACTCCTATTTAAAACTCAACTGAGTTACCTAGTCAAACCCGAGCCTTGACTCGCTCCGAGTTAGGTAAAAGGTGGGTATGATAGGTCTTTCACTTCCTCTTGAGACTCATGTGGCTTGTATTTCTGAGACTTCGCGTCGAAATTTTCATGCTAGGCGGGAGAGGATGAGTGATGCTGAAATTGCTAAAGAGGATGCGAGTTTCCCACTGTCCACTATCACTAAACAGTAGCTGGGACTTGAGGTACCAAGCCTTCCCCCTGATGAGGATGAGCATTCAGCAGATAGAGTTGTAGCTGATGATGTTGAGGATGATGTTTGTTCTTAGGCCTTGGCCCTCAGGGAGTTCCTTCAACCCTTGTTTTATTTTGTTCACTGAGGGCAATGCTTATGCTAAGTGTGGGGTGGGGACTTCTTGATTCTATGTTTTATTGAGACTATTTAGTTTTTATTGTTGTTTTTGTTTGTCAGTTGGCTTTGTTTGATTTATTTCATGTTATTGTATTTTGAGGCCTGTACTTGAGCGTTGAATTTTTTATTGGCCTGTAATAGTTAGTTGTTACTTTTTAATAATACATTAGTATTTGGTATATTAATTCTATAGTCTTAGTTCCTTTATTCATGTCATTCAATTTAATTAAAATAATAATAATAATAAATAAATAATAGTTAGGTTTTTGGTATTCTCATGAACTACGCGTGGGATATATTACCTCTTTTTCTGATTCACGATTCGCGTGATACGTAGGCAGCCCAGTTGAGTCCGACTTATACATCCATTGTAAATACCATTGTTGGTTCTCTCTTTAGATAGATGGCAAGAATAATCCCTTGATTTTTCTTTGTGCTCCGGTTCTTTTCCAAAGGAAATAGTTTGAACCGGGTATAAGTATTTTCTTTATTTAGGATTAGAGTTTAGTAAATGGATGGGAGAGTTTTGCTCCACTTTGACTAGTTTTATATAGATACTTGATTTGAGATATGTGGACTTCATGCATGTATTTTGTCAGGATCTAGTTGCCTTGAAAAACATTGAGAGCATTATTTGAAGCCTATGATCATGATGTTGACTCTAGATTTGCTTGAGAGTTTGCTTGTATTTGCTTTATTTAAGAGCGCGAATTGAGCTATTTTGAGTAAGTTATGTGCCATGTGTGTGTGAGAATTTTATTTCTCCATGTTTAATACTTGGTGTCTAGAACTTGCCTGGTGTGTGTGCAAAGCGAAATGAGGTATTTGCTCGGTTAGGAAGTTATAGAGGCATTCCTTTCATAGCCAATTTATTTGAAGCTTTAGAATTAGATGTTATCAGTGAAATTTGACCCTAGCTAACCTTTTTGAGCATGTAGCCTTTTCTTCGATAGCCATTGGGATTCCTATTTCTTGTACTAAATATCTATGAGTTTTACTTGTGGTGTTAAGAGCATAATAGGCTAGTGAATGAAATGGAAAATTTGAGGTTGTTAGAGGAAGATAAAAGATGCATTAAGAGAATGCTATTTGGAGGGATTTACACCACCAAAAAAAAATTGGAATATCCTGCGATAAATGAAATACTGATTGAACAAAAATATTTGTTCTTGAAGGATGGAAGAAAGAAAAAAAAGTGAGTAGTCCCTATCATTCGAGATGGCTACTATTTGCCTGAGATGAGTGAAGATGCTAAGGCATTTGTTAAAAAAATGTGACAAGTGTCAGAAGCATGCTTCGATGATCCCTCAACAAGCTGAGCCATTATATTCAATCGTGTCGCCATGTCCGTTTATGAAATGAGGGATGAATATTGTATGCCCATATCCCAAAGCAAAGGGTAGTGTCAAATTCATCCTTATACTCACTGATTACTTCACCAAGTGGGTTGAGGCAGGATCTTTTGCTAGAGTTCGGAAAAAAGAGGTTATCGACTTTATCTGGAAGAATATCATATGCAGATTTAGAGTTCCAAAGGAAATAACGTGTGATAACGGCAAATAGTTCATGGGTTCGGAGGTGACTACTTTCTTTGCAAAGTGGGGAATCAAAAGAGTGGTCTCAATGCCTTATCACCCTAGTACTAATGGACAGGCTGAGTCCTCGAGTAGGATAATCGTCGACAATCTTAAGAAAATGATGGATGAATTAAAAGGCTCGTGGCCCGGTGAACTGCCCGAGGTGTTGTAGGCAATGAGAACGACTGAGAAAAACAGCACTGGAGAAACCCTGTTTTCCCGAGTTTATGGAATTGACTCATTAATTCCCGTCGAGGTTGGCGAGCTCCGCCTTCGGTATGCTCATGCAACTGAGAAGTCGAATAAGCAAGCTATGCGCGTGGAATTAGATTTACTCGAAGGGAGAAGGGAAATTGCTTTGGTTTGATTGGCAGCTCAAAAGCGACATATTGAAGCTTATTTGAATAGAAAGGCTAAATTCAGGGACTTTAAGGTTGGGGACTGTCGCACCCTCTTTTCGAGCATGGGTCGATTTCAAAGGTTGGATTTGACTAGGTGACTCATTTGGAACGAGTTTAGAGTCGCCACCTAATAAGTTCGTCTAAGGCGTATTAAGTCACCTAAAGTGTCTAAGGTTAAAATTAACTCCGGGAAGTCATGTCTACTAAGATTCTCGGGTAAGAAGTCCTCGTGACTTGGGAAGAAGGTGTTAGGCACTTTCCAAGTCCCACTAAAGATGATTCTCGACCGGAATTCAATTTTTGGGATCATGAACTAAACATGTAAACTCAAACATGCAAAGTAGTTTTAAATTAAGGCTCTAGGATTATTAGCTAACAGTACAAAATCAAGCTTAAAGTGTCTAACCTACCAAAATAAATCTAAAAGGTTAATACTAAATATTAAAAGGATATTCCATGCAAAATAATTTAAATTTTTATGACTACTGAAGCGACCGAACGAAATTAAGCATTGATTTAATACTTTTTGGAAAGAAAAAAAGAGGCGCTCATACAAAATCTCTCTCTTGGGCGGGGCATCAAGTACATGTATCTTTCTTTCGACCCATCCGATTCCGAGGAATAAAGGAGGGCCTTTCGCACCGCTGGCAAATTCAACCATTCCCCACCTTGAATCCTCTGAAACTTATTATTTAGTATAGGCTAAAGAAAAGCTTCCAATATATATGAAATTTAATTTGTAAAAAAAAAAAGTTTTGACAAATATCAGATTATAAGCTTATGCATACACAAAAAGAAAAAAAACACACATAGATATTCTTCTAAAGAAAAAAAACACACATAGATATACTTCAAATAGAAGAATTAGGTAACCTAACAAGTTGCATGCAAATCATGATCTTGTTCGACTGCCATTTCCTTTTAAAAAAAAATAGTTTTTCATTATTTCTTGTATGGGCTTGATCCCCAAAGCCTATACTTCTTACACAGTACTATTTGTTAGTGTGAAGAAGAGGTGTTAGCTTTTCAAAATGATTTGTTTCTTTTTTACAAAAAATAAAATAAATAATAATAATAACAATAATAATACTAGTAGCAATAATAATAATTGGCCACAGGTTTTGAAAACTGACCAGATTCACTTTTTTGCAGAAATAAGCCTTAATTGAGACAGTTTTGTGAAAATAGCCTCTGTTTCAGAAGATTGCATATTATGCCCCCTTTTATATTTCAGACTTTTTTGCAGAAATAAGCCTTATTGATTTTCTCATAATGTAATAATCTAAACGTAGGGACAAAAAGAGATTATCACATTTAGAAAATGTAGCCATTTTTGAAGGGTATTTTGACATGAATTGTCAAACACCATATCTCATATGGCTTTTTGCTTTGGGGCCATGACAAACATCAGATTATAAGCTTATGCATACACAAAAAGCAAAAAAATATATATATTTCAAATAGAAGAATTAGGTAACTTAACAAATTGCATGCAAATCATGATCTTGTTAGGGTGCCATTTCCTTTTCAAAAAAAAAATAGTTTTTCATTATTTCTTGTAATGGGCTTGATCCCCAAAGCCTATACTTCTTCTTACACAGTACTATTTGTTAGTGTGAAAAAGAGGTGTTAGCTTTTCACAATGATTTGTTTCTTTTTTACAAAAAAATAAAATAAATAATAGTAATAACAATAATAATAGTAGTAATAATAATAATAAATGGCCACAGGTTTTGAAAATTAACCAGATTCACATTTTTTGCAGAAACAAGCCTTAATTGAGATGGTTTTGCAAAAATAGCCTCTGTTTCGGAAGATTTCATATTATGCCCCTTTTATATTTCAGACTTTAAAAAACCTATTTTACCCTTAGAAACGCCATTTTAATACCTGTTAACGAGATACTTTCACTTCTACCTAGTTATGCATGCATACAAATGAAAGGAGAGTCAAAAAAAGGGCCCCTGGATAGCCACATTACATTAGCAACGCTGCTGCGTTTCTCTACCAACTCACAGAGCTCCTTTTGAGGGCTATGGACTTACCACTTCCTTCCCTATTTAGTTATGTCAATATACAAACGTGAAAGTCCTATCAAATATATAATAGGGTCTAAAAGATTCAAGAGAAGATAAGAATAGTGTCCTGTGCACACTTATCATAAGGCCTGGGGGAATCTGCCTTCCATGTATAATATTTTTTATCGAGAGGCCTTAATTAGGCCATCATAAATATCTTTAAACACCTGCATGTAAGAACATTGTATATCCTCAAAGGCTATCCAGAATAGGCTGTATAGAAAAGGTTAGCAGCGGGCCAAGCTTGGCCAGACATACATGAATAACTTTATATAGGAAAAATCAACTAGGGGAAGCAACTAAGACTCATCAATACAGAGATCACATTCTTGTAATTTCCAGATTTTTACCTTGGTAGTTAAAAAAAATGAGTAGGAGATGGAATGAACAAAAAGAGAGAAAAAGAACTTGAAGCCTTTTTGCAAATAAGAGAAGTCAGTAGAGTGTTTTTCTTTTCTAGTGGCTTACTACAGTTCTGTAGGATTTTTTTAGCGTGTTTAAAATAGGAGAAAGGACTGCCTTTTTATAGTTTTGGAATAGGGTCTTTAGGTTTTCAAAATACAAGTATGAAAAGGAATGAAAAATCAGTAACAAGAATTAAGGCAAGAGACAATCATACGGCAAATAAATTTGTCAATTAAAAGAGGTTCACTCCATTAATACACCTAGTTAAATGATTTTAGAATGTCATATTCAAAAAGGGGTAAAATTTGACTCTTCTAAAAATATATGTACTTTCAGAAATTAGCTACATAATATTCTAAACTAAATATGTTGATTTTATGCTAATTAAGACTCCAATCAAAGTTTTAATTTTGAATTTTAGAGGAGAATATTCTATAATTATGTATCAAACCATGATTTAGGTACAGATTACTTTTAAAATGACTAAATTAACATACTGATCCTCTTTTCAAATCCCTACCATATTCTAATCAAGTCAGATTTCCAGAATTTCCATCAGTTGTGAATGATTATATTCACATCTAGGCTTGATTTTAAACAATCCAGTATTGCATACTATTCTACTTCAAAGCAGCCTAAATACGTTAGAGGCACAATCCCAGCCATAACGAACATACATTCTCTTCTATAAGGTTTTGAAGTTGTAAAAGAATGATCACCCAGTTCACAATTCGCATACAATTTCCTCCTTTTAATATAGTATGAATGTCAAAATCAAGCAGAAACTTCAACAACTAATAATTAAACATGCAGGCTTAAACAAATTATTAATATGCGTCACGACTTTAACAATGTAGAAGCATGATTTTAGTTTCATAACAATTGTCGAGGGCAGTAGTTTTAGTGGTGATGCCAAAACAAAATTATCACAATTAACATAGAGGTGAGCATACACACAAAAATCGGAAAAAGGAAGTTCTACCCGTTAGTGAGTCAGGTCGGGTCATTGCCTTCACTGCCTGTTTTCGCTTTGGTTCATCCAGATTCATAGATATTTCCTTATTTGCGTTTGATTTGGATAAAATCTTCTCCTTTTCTTTTCGATTGGGTGTGACAGTTAGAAGAGAAAGGGTTGCAACAAATGGCGGAAATGGCAGAGGAGGGGTTGATTCGGGGTGTATTTTTGATGGATTTGGACCAATTTTGGAAAATGAAGGGGGAGAGAGGGAATGTTGAGAGTGTGACAAGCAAGCTTGGTTAGGAGCTATGGTGGTGTTAAATGTATTTGGACAGAATAATGGGTAATGGGGAGAGAGAGAGAGATGTGTAGGGGGTGGCGGTGGTGTTGAGGGGAAGGGAAAAGGGGGAAATGTCTTTAGTCTTTAGGAAGTTTGGGGTAGATGAAGCAACGTGGTGCGGGTGAGGTGAGTGAGTGTATACATGTGTTAAGTGCACATGTATATTAGTGTATATGTAGTGTATATAGGAGTATATTTGGTCAAATTAACTTTAAAATTCCAATAAATGAAGGAATAATTAATAAAACATAAGGAATATTATTGGTAACTTATATAAAAATAATAATTAATTCAAAATAATTATAATTGAGTTTAGATAATATTAATTAAGTATAAATAATTTTAAAATAGGTACTTAAGCGTATTAACTGTACGAATAATTGTAAAATTGCACATGTATTTTGAAAATAACCTAAATAATATGATTATATAATATAATCACATTTAAATAGGCATATATATCGATAGGGGATTGGTGATAAGGGCGGCACAGATAAATGCATGGTATCTGATGCGATTTTGTCAGGAAAAAATTAATATTGTATTTTTTAAATTTTTTTATATATGGTCAGTTGTAAAAGGATGGACAAAATTGGGTATCAACAGCTGCCCCTCTTTGCCCAGGGATGATAAAAGAGTTTTTGGGAAAAGTCGTTGGCGGAGTAGCCAATTTTTTCATGGCTTTTGTAAAGTGCAGTTAGGAATTGTGCGTGTCTGGAAATGATGTAAAATGATATTTTGCGGTGTTTCCAAGATGTCGTAACATTTCCTGCAATAAAAGTAAACTCATTGCAAATAATATTTATGGACATAAAGCAGACTTTCCTGTCATTGGATTCTCTCGCTAGTGCCTTTCGTCAGGAGATATTTGTCTGCTCGTCAGGAGCTGCTAAGTGCCTCTCCTCAGGAGATATTTATCTGCTTGTCAGGAGCTTCTAAGTACCTCTCATACGGAAACATTTATTCGCTCGTCGGGAGCTTGTCATACCCGATTTTGGACTCAACTCGAGGCGAGTCGGGTTTCGGATTTGACTGGGTGAACTCGTTTGAGGTTAGATGTTGGAGTCGCCACCTAGTATAGTTTCTAAGGTGTATTAGGTCACCTAAGTGTCTAAGGTCAAGTTTGATAGGTCATACTAGTCTATTCCAGAGATTTTATAAGGTGAGAAGTCCAAATGACTCGGGAAAGAAGGTGTTAGGCACTTCCCCGAGTCCCACAAAAGGTGGTTCCCGTCCGTGTCTAAATTTTGGGATGAAAATAGTGCATATTATCGTAAATACTAACTTGTGGTTAATCTACATTTAGTTCAAGAGAAAATAATATCTATGCAATTTTGGAACACACAAATAGTTTTTGTATACGACCTATATTTCAGCATAATCATAGTTTACGGCCTCTACTGTCAAACGCCTAATCGTAGATAAGCTTAAACATGCGAAGGACGTCAAATTTCAGTTTATCTACGCAAACTTCACACTTAAAACAATTTAAATAAATAGTCTACTTTGTAAACAAATTCAGATTTTTAGCAAAAACTGAGAGAGGTTTTATTTTAAAACGAAATGTTGGCCATTTAGGGTCGGTGTGACTCGTCATTAATTGTCGATCCCTAACCTTAATGGTCTTTTTGTTTTAGGGGTTAGTTTTGAAGAAGTATTTGGATTAAGGGTTGTTTTTAAAAAAAGGTACACAGAAACAGTCAAATGCACAAAAAGGGTTGTCGCACATAATTGTATACGTACATAACATGCAAATACCTGATTGAGTTACACATATAACTTTAGAAAAAATATAGATATTAGCATTGTATGGTTGACCCCAAAATCATACTTTCCTATACACTATTAGATTAATGTATAGACGATTAAAGTTTGTCAAAAATTATTTTAATACATAGAGGGCCAGATTTTAAAACAAGTATTGGGACCATACCATTTAAATAAAAATAGGGCCGTGTAGTTTACAAAAGACAGTCATAGAACAGGCAAGGATTACGCATTTAGCCCCTATTGTTCAAAATTTCTGTATTCACATAGAGAAAAACATTTTATGTTCTAATCTGAGTTTTAAGGCCTGCCTATACTAATCAACAATCGATGTTAGCATCGTCCAGATTTCAATCTAAGTATGTAAGCCCAGAATCTCAGTTTTCAAACTAAAATATTGTTTTACTTTTCATGCAAGTGCTAAACAAAAACTCACAGCTTCATGATGCAGCACATAAGAGAAAGAAAGTTAAGAGAGCCCCCTATGTAGCCAGATACACAGTAACTGTGTATCCCTATTTTAAAGAATACAGACAGGAAATCCTAAAAATATACACAAATTTGGGGACAGTTTCTAAGGGATCCAAGAGCAGAAAAGATCCAAGGATTAGGGGGTGCCCTGTGTGCCCTAGAGAAATAGCCTGCTTAGGCTCAGCGTTCACTAAAGAAGAGAGACCCCTTTAGCAACACCAAATGAGCCTGTACATACTACCCTGGTATAGTCTTTAGGACTATCCTTAGATGCATTGTATAAAGAGGTTAGCAGGGGCTGAAACAGCCCAGAACAAAGATACAACATGACAGAGTTTACCCAAGCATAGTAGTTCAAGTAAAAGAGCTCAAACAGAATCTCAGGCAGAAACAGGTTCAAATAAGAAGTCGCAATAGTCTATGCATAGTTTTACTTTCTCAGTGATAGTAATGAGCAAACAAGTAAGGTTCAGGCAATGATGAATCGCAATAGTCTATGCATAGTTTTACTTTCTCAGTGATAGTAATGAGCAAACAAGAAAGGTTCAGGCAATGATGAATGCTTTCAGAATCAGGATCAAGAAGAGAGAAAGAGCAAAACTTCCTAGCAACTTGAGAGTAAGAGGTGAAAGTGTTAAGCTTAATGCTTTCAGATCTGCAGTGCTTCTAGGAGGGAAAATACTTTAGCCGTGTGTGTTGTGTTTTTCTAACTTACTGTGTCTTAGAAAAAGAAGAGATCAGTCTACCTTATATAGGAATGGGGGGCGGGTTTAGAATTAAAAAAGGGTAGTCAACCAAAAAGGCAAGGGAATATTTTCCAAGAATCAATGGAACAAACTTATGTGTATTTTCCAAAATTAAGTCAATCAATACCAAAGTTGAAGTACAATCAATCCCACATAGGTCGTGATTCCTTCCCTTTAGGCTTTACCATAGTCTAAATTCAAAATCAAACTAATTAGACCAACTCTGAGCCCAGAATCCATTACCAATCCCCATTGAATTTCGGATTAACCAAATAAACCATCACCCCCAACCAGAATCTCATCCCAACCCTATCAGCTCCCAAAAAACATGTAGGATAAATTATACATTCAATGAGAATCAAGCATTCAGACATAGGAATAGACTAGGTTCACAAATCATCCCTCAAACAAGTTTAAGCTTGGAAATAACTTAGCATATCTTGGGAAATAACCATATCAATCACCAAAACTGCTTCCCTTTTTTAAAGCCAAATACAAATTCAAACTCAACTTTATCATGTTCAAATCAAGTTGCCACTTTAATTTTAACCATAGGTAAAACTACATGATCATGGAAATCACATATTTCAATAGAATAGGCAAGGCAAACTCATTGCAAAGCATGAATGACTAGAACCAGTTCATGACTTGTCATGATTTTTCACCTAAGATTGATAGGAACAAACTAGAGTGTTCGAATGTGCAAATCTCACTATTGAAATTAATTAAATCATTAGCCTGAATAGAGATTAACATTTTCATGGATTTTGACTAATCAGACTGCATACAAACATATGAACATGTAAAACCAAGAAAATTTAAGGTTTAATCGACCACATAGATTTAGGGGTAAAAAAAAATTAAAGGAGTTAGGGTTACCCGTTTACCAGAGTCGGGTCAAATTGACCCGTCTCGAATGTACTCGCATGGGGGAATTCCCTTTTTCTTTTATCGTGATAAAACCATTACCATTGCTTGTCTATGGTTGGAAACCTTTTCCCAGCAACAGTGGCGTTGATCGGCGATGGGTCGATTCTTGACCCTCGTCGAAATAAGGAATCACCATAGGGGTTTTGTAGCGGAGTGCAAGAGGAGCGTAACGGTGTAACTTGTTTTGGGTTTCACCGGCGGAGGTGGCCGAAAAATAAAAGAACAGTGGCGATGCTAGGGTCTCATCGAGGGAGACGAGAGAAGAGAATGACGGCTGAGTGTGTGAGAGAAATGAGAGAGAAGTCTAGGGTTTAGGGGGGGTGTGTGTAGTTAAAATAGGAAATATTGTTTCTGGCCGTTGGATTGTCTACGTGGACGATCGAGATCGATCCACGTGGGCGTGACGTGTATAAAATGTGGCTGATGTGTATAAGCGTGTACATGTGTAAAATATGAAGTGTATATATAGTGTATATCTAGTGTATATTAGGCATAAAATAGGTATAATTTACTATGAAATAGATATAAAATGGTATAAAATAGATATAAAATCCTAGAAAAATTATGGAATTAATTTTAAATGTTAGGATGGATAGGGAATGCGTGAAATTGTAATTTTTTTGATTTTTAGAATAATTTGGATAATTTTGTCAAAAATAGAGGGAATTGCAGGGATTGCAGAAATAGCTATGGCTTGGGACGATGCTTTTGAAAATGGCCTCAATTGTCAGACTATTATGACAAGATAATTTGAAAAGAATGGACGGGGCAAGAGTGGATACACAATCGTGTGTATAATTCGGAAACTATTGATTTTGAAAATAGGAGGGACAAAATTGGGTGTCAACAGCTGCCCCTCTTTGCCCGGGGATGATGAAAGAGTCTTCGGGCAAAGACGTTGATAGTGCGGCAAATTTTGTCATGACTCTAGAGGAGCCTATGACTTAAAAGAGTGTGGGGCGTCAGGCTGAAATGCTTGCTTTGCTTGGGGTGTATATCCTGCAATGAAGATGTGTTTGCAACATAATGTATATATAAAACGTACCTTCCCGCCGGGCTGGATTGTCTTTCCAGGATTCTTGTTGTATGCGATTGTGTCTGATATGCCATAATTGTGTGTCTTTTGCTGTCAGGTGTTAGATTCGACATTGGGTTGTATGCCCTCCGTCGGCGCATTGGGATGTGTACCCTCCGCAAAGAATAAAAATGAAAAATCGGTATCGGGCTATGTACCCTCAACCGACGCTTCGGACTGTGTACCCTCAGCTAATTTAAAATGCGAATCGATAGCGTGCTGTGTACCCTCAACCGACGTGTTGGGCAATATACCCTCAGCTAATTTAAAATGCAAATCGATATCAGGCTGTGTACCCTCAACCGATGCCTTGGGCTGTGTACCCTCAGCTAATTTAAAATGTGAATCGATATCGGGCTGTGTACCCTCAACCGACGCCTTGAGCTGTGTACCCTCAGCTAATTTAAAATGTGAATTAATATCGGGCTCTGTACCCTCAACCGACACCTTGGGTTGTGTACCCTCAGCTAATTTAAAATGCAAATCGATATCGGGATGTGTACCCTCAGCAGATGCCTTGGGCTGTCTACCCTCAGCTAATATAAAATGCAAATCGATATCGGGTTGTGTACCCTCAACCGACGGCTTGGGCTGTATACCCTCAGCTAATTTAAAATGCAAATCGATATCGGGCTGTGTACCCTCAACCGACGGCTTGGGCTGTATACCCTCAGCTAATTTAAAATGCAAATCGATATCAGGCTGTGTACCCTTAACCGACGCCTTGTGTACCCTCAACCGACGCCTTGGGCTGTATACCTTCAGCTAATTTAAAATACAAATCGATATCGGGCTGTGTACCCTCAACCGATGCCTTGGGCTGTATACCCTCAGCTAATGTAAATGACAAATCTATATCGGGCTGTGTACCCTCAACTGACGCCTTGGGCTGTATACCCTCAGCTAATTTAAATGCAAACCTTTGTGGAAGCACATCTGTTGTGTATGCTGAATTAGGTATCTTTTGTGCCTGCACCCAAAGAATGATTGGTGAGTTGTGTGGGGGCGGTCTGGTTTGTGCATTCTTGGCTTGTTTCGCGCTAGCTATCCACGAGCGCCGGGACCTTGGCCGAGTTGATAGGGATATGCATAAAGTAGTACATAATGCAAAATGATTTCGAAAATCTTTTTATGAGAAAGAAATGAAATGAAATATTTTATCCCATTGAGTCACAAGTCGCGTTGTATAAGGTCAAAACTGTCATCTTTCGTGCTGTTCCAAACTCCATTGAGTGAATTTTGAGGGTGACCGCAAAATTATGCCCAATTTGGTATTTGAAATTTTTGAGAGGTCCTAAAAAATTTCTGCCCCAGTGTCAACTATGTTCGTCCTTTGGGAATTTTTGAGAGTTCCTCAAAAATTCTGCCCCAGTGTTTGCTTCGTGGAAAAATGAAATTTTTTGTATTTATGTGACTGAACCTTGAGTAGGTTGCCTGCGTATCCCACTTGGGAATCAGGTCGTGACGTAGTTCAGATTACATAATGTATTGTAGAGTGGGGAAATCACTAATCAGTACAAATTCCTATACATTGTATCTCTTGACAGCGTCTGAGTTGATCGGTTTTGGCCAGACTTCTTCGTCCATCTCTGCCAATATCAATGCTCCTCTATCCAGAACTTGGTGAACCATATATGGCCCTTGCCAATTTGGTGCAAACTTGCCTGTTGCTTCTTCTTGATTTGAAAATATCTTCTTCAGTACTAATTGCCCAGGTTCACAGAATCTCTCTCGAACTTTCTTGCTGAATGCCTTAGCCATCCTCCTCTAATATAATTGCCCATGACATATCGCATTCAATCTCTTGCCATCGATGAGGGCCAATTGCTCCATTCTTCCTTTGATCCATTCAGCATCTTTCAATTGTGTCTCTTGGATGATTCTCAAAGATGGTATCTCGACCTCTGCAGGTATCACTGCCTTGGTGCCATACACCAACAAATACGGAGTAGCTCCCGTTGATGTTCTCATCGTGGTGCGGTACCCTAACAAAGCATAAGGCAGGTTCTCGTGCCATTATTTTGAATTGTCTGTCATCTTGCGCAATATCTTCTTGATGTTCTTATTGGCCACCTCGACCGCACCATTCATTTGAGGTCTGTATGCCGTGGAGTTGCGGTGCTTGATCTTGAAAACCTCACAGGTTGCTTTCATTAAGTCACTGTTGAGATTGGACCCATTGTCAGTGATGATGGACTCAGGAATGCCAAATCGACAGATCATCTTATCACGGACACCACCTTCTTCGTTACTGATTTGTATGATGCAACTTCTACCCATTTGGTAAAATAATCAATGGCCACCGTATGAAGCGATGCCCGTTGGAGGCGGCTGGCTCGATAGGTCCTATGACATCCATTCCTTAGGCAGCAAAAGGCCAAGGCGATCCCTTAATGTTTAATTCCTCGGGAGGCCCTCGAATCATATCTCCGTGGACTTGGCATTGATGGTATTTCTTCGCGTGCTTTATGCAGTCATGCTCCATTGTCATCCAGAAATAGCCAGCTCTCAAAATCTTCTTTGCGAGCACGAAACCATTCATGTGTGGACCACACGTCCCAGAATGCAGCTTCTTTTGCATCCACACATCTCAGCAGAGCTAGATCGGGTATTTTTTTGTACAAAACCTCACCGTTCAGAAAGAAACCATTTGCTAACCTCCTCAATATCTTCTTTTGGAGACTTTTTGCATTCTTTGAATAACTGTCGTCTTTGAGAAACCCTTTGATGTCGTAGAACTAAGGCTGTCCGTCTGATTCTTCTTCCACGTGATAGCAGTATGTTGGCTGTTTCCTCACTGTCACGGGTATTGGGTCAATGTAGGTCTTGTCAGGATGCTTGATCATAGCAGATATGGTAGCCAAAGCATATACGAACTCATTTTGCAGTCTAGGTACATGCCAGAACTCTATCTTGGTGAATCTTTGCTTCTGCTCCTTTATGCACTCCAGGTATGGCAATATCTTCAAATTCTTTGTTGTCCATTTTGCTCGAACTTGGTGAATCAAAAAGTCAGAATCCCCGATTGTTAACAGCTCTTGTATGTTCATGTCCACTGCCAATCTAAGACCCAAAATGCAAGCTTCATACTCCGCCATATTGTTGGTGCAAGGAAACCTTAGTTTGGCCGTGACAGGATAGTGTTGTCCAGTCTCGGAAACTAACATCCCCCCAATGCCGACTCCCTTGAAATTGACCGCTCCATCAAAGAATAGCCTCCAGCCATCATACTCTTCGGTGATGTCTTCCCCTACGAACATAACTTCCTCGTTAGGGAAATAGGTGTGTAAAGGTTATAGTCATCTCCCACTGGATTCTCGGCCATATGATCAGCCAAAGCTTGATCATTCACCGCCTTTTGGGTGACGAAAGTGATGTCAAATTTGCTGAGCAGGATTTGCCCTTTAGCCAGCTTTCGGTAGGCATTGGTTTTTGGAAGATGTATTTGAGAGGATCCATCCTCGATATCAGCAGTGTTGAGTAAGATGTTAGGTAATGTCTCAACTTATGTGCTATCCAAGTCAGCGCGCAGCACATGCGCTCCAGCAATGTGTACTTGGCCTCGTAAGGAGTAAACTTCTTGCTTAGATAGTATATTGCTTGCTCCTTCCTTCTAGTC
Source organism: Petunia secreta (assembly GCA_029990175.1). Taxonomy (NCBI): domain Eukaryota; kingdom Viridiplantae; phylum Streptophyta; class Magnoliopsida; order Solanales; family Solanaceae; genus Petunia; species Petunia secreta. The sequence goes on from JARKIP010000010.1 coordinate 16,518,903, forward strand.
GAATCATGTTGCCCCAATACATAACCAAAAGCCGAATCTACCACTGACACGTACAAGATCAAAGGTCGCCCAGGCTCAGTTGGGACCAGCACAGGCAGGCAAGACAAGTACTCATTTATCCGATCAAATGCTTTTTGGCAATCCTCTGTCCGCTCGACCACTGCGTCTTTCTTCAGCAACTTGATTATTGGCTCACAGATGACGGTGGATTGTGCTATGAAACGGCTGATGTAATTGAGCCTTCCCAAGAAACTCATGACTTCTTTCTTGCTTTTTCGCGGTGGCAATTCTTTGATGCCTTTGATCTTGGACGGATCCAGCTCGATACCCCTTCTACTGACGATGAAACCCAGGAGCTTCCCTGCCGGAACACCAAAAGCACACTTTGCTGGATTTAGCTTCAGATTGTACTTTCGCTAGAAGTTGAAAAACTTACGCAAGTTGTAAACATGTTCTGAGCTCTTCTTTGATTTGATGATCATGTCGTCTACATAGACATCAATTTCTTTGTGCATCAAGTCATGGAACATAGTTGTCATAGCCCTCATGTAAGTTGTCCCAGCATTCTTTAACCCAAATGGCATAACCTTGTAGCAATAAGTTCCCCAAGATGTAATGAAGGTTGTCTTCTCGGCGTCCTCTTCATCCATGAGAACTTGATGATCACCAGCGAAACAGTCCACGAAGGATTGCAGCTCATGTTTCGCACAATTATCAATCAGGATGTGTATGTTTGGCAGAGGGAAATCATCTTTCGGGCTTGCTCTATTCAGATCTCTATAATCCACGCAAACTCGGAGTTTCCTATCTTTCTTCGGCACCGGAACAATTTTAGCCAGCCAAGTTGGATATTTGACTGTTCTCAAGATTCCTGCATTGAGCTATTTGGTCACCTCTTCCCCAATCTTCAACAGAACCGACGACTTGAAAGTTGGGGCTTTTTGTTTGACCGGCAGAAAGCCCGGATTGATAGGTAATTTGTGAGCTGCCATGTCCATGCTTATGCCCGTCATGTCATCATGCGACCAGGCGAATATGTCCTCATATTCTTTAAGAAACTCAGTATATCGCTTTTTATCCTCGGCATTGAGATGTACACTAATCCTTGTCTCTTTCACAACTTCCCCGTCTCCTAAGTTTATCACCTCATTTTCCTCAAGGTTCGGCTTAGGTTTGTTTTCAAATATTTCGATTTTTTCTTGAGTGGTTTCATCAAAATCATCATAATCAGCTCCAGTTGCCCCAAGCTCCATTGTTTCATTACACGTTGCGATTGTGGACTCAATAGGATTATTAGTATGAATACTGAAACAAGTAAAAATATTGCAAAATTAATAGATTGAAGCAAAAATTAAATGGGAAATAGTGCAACATTTTATTTATGAATCTTTGCCAAACAAAGTTTGTAGGGAGACATGTGCAACAAAGAGAAAAAAATTCAAACTCCACGATTCAGAGTCGGGTTTTATTTTAGAAAACATAAAAATAAATTTTATCCCCTCAGCTCTACCAAGGTCCACGATAAGCTCGGGCCCGGTTGCTGATGCAATTGTTCAGTACTGCTCCAGATCCAGCCTTTGTCAGTCCAGGAGGTTAAACATGTTCTTCCAGGATTACACAGCAGTCTTCATCAGATATGAATAGATTTTGCATTCCTGCTAGTAGATCCTCCTCAGCATCAGCTATCTTCGGCTCCACTCCTTGTGCTGCGGACACCTCCCCTTTTTGACCATCCAAGTATCCAGACGAGACGAAGATATGCAAGAGAGTCTTGGTGTTTTTCTTATAGAACTTGAAATCCAGTGACACTTCTTCCATGCTCTTTTCATAGGTCACAATGTACCCTATGCCAGCCTTCTCGTTGTCGGGCCTCATCACAATTCTGATTGGCTCGACCATACCATCCAAGTTCTTGCCCTAACCTTTGCCTGGTTCATAGCGTTTCTTGATCATGATGCCTATAACCCAGTCTCCGGGCCATTTTACAGGCTGTGGGAGTACATATGGCTCTTCGATCACTACCTCCATAGGTTCAGGTGCTTTGGGTATCCATACTCGCTTTCCCTTTGTTTCTTCAGAGATGCATTTCCAATTGGGACGGGCATTAGGTGAGTACATTGGTCGCTTCTCGGTCTTAGCTGGTAGGGTCTCGCGAAATTCGCGTGAGGGCACTCCCCAATCAGACATGACTGGCTCCTAGACCAAATTCCTCCATTCATAGCCTTTGCCTCGGCTATCCCAATAGGCGCTGTAAAAGTTCCTTTTTCTTTCTTCAACCCCAGGCTGTGTGTTGACCAACTTGGGAGGAAAGTGTGCAGTGTAACCTCCTCGGATCATTCTTTGGGATTCCAACTTGAATTGTAGTTCTTGCGGCATCCTCCTCGAGTGCCTTGCACTGTTCCCACGAGTTCTACAGTATAGAATCTCTGCCCATCAGGAGCATTCTCTTCGATTGCTGGTATGGTTTGCTTGTTGTAGATAGAGTTGTTCCCCTCATCGAACACTACCACCTCTTTGTGATCCCATTCAAACTTCACGGTTTGGTGCAATGTGGAAGGCACCGCACCAACCATATGTATCCAAGGCCTCCCCAGTAGCAGATTGTAGGAAGCATAGATGTCCATGACATGGAACTCACCAGTGAACTCCATAGGACCGACCATGATAGTTAGGTCAATCTCCCCAATGGTGCTTCTTTGAGACCCATCGAATGCCTTCACCTTCATCTCACTCTCCCTTTTCTTACTTTGGTCAATTCTCATTCTTTTTAGAGTAATGAACGGGCATATGTTCAGATCAGAACCTCTGCCGATCAGAACTCTTCATACGAACCATTCTTTGCATTTGACAGTGACGTGCAAAGCTTTGTTGTGACTCAACCCCTCAGGTGGTAGCTCATCTTCGTGGAAAGCAATTCGGTTGGCCTCCATGACTTGTCCAACCATGCTTTCTAGGTTTTCAACTGAAGTGTCCACCGGAACATGTGCTTCGTCCAATACTTTCATCAAAGCACTTCGGTGGCTCTCCGATTTGAGGAGTAGCACCAAAACGAAGATTTGTGCTGGGGTCTTGCCCAAATGCTCAACTACGGAGTACTCATTTGCTTGCACCTTCTTCCACAACCCTTCGGACTCCTCCTCGTTGATGCCTCGTCTATCTTGAACAAGATGTTCGGGAGTATAGATCCTTCCACTCCTAGTCATCCCTTGTGCAGCAACTGTCTCAACCGTGGACTTGTTCTTCTTTTCCCTTTCATAATCCCATGGTACCTCCTTGTCACTGTATGGGAACCACATCAATATAGAATTTGGGAGCCACTTCTTCCTTAATGGGCTTTGGTGCTGTAGCGGCTTGAGCAACTAAAGCGGTTGTTGGTACCTTTTATTTTGCCTTGATAATAGTCCCTTCCAAGTTGCATTCCTCATCTAATTCGATCAGGTTCAACCTATTGTCTCCATGATTAGGCAGGGATTGTTGTGCACGTTTTGAGTCTTCAAGTGTATCACCTTTTGGTCGATCAAGTCTTGTATCTTGTCCCTCAAGGCATAGCACTTCTCAGTATCGTGGTCAGGCCCTCTAGAATGATAGGCACAGGTTTTGGTTTGATCAAAATATGGTGTCATCCTATCAGTCATTTTGAACGGTACGGGTTGTATGTGACCGGCTGCTTTGAGTCTCTCGAAAAACTAAGTGCGAGATTCAGCCAACAGGGTGTAGTTTCTTTTGGGTATTAGGTTGTTATTGGCATGAGGCATTGGTGAACGGGTATTGGTATTTCGGTTAATGGGACTTTGTGCGTATGTTGGTCTTTGTGGTGGTGGGTTTTGGTACATGGGCTGGGTGTTATAGACTGGGTAGGTGGATGTGGGTAGTATGAATGGATAGGATGGAGGAGGTGTTTGGTAGTAGTGGTTATGAGTAGGGGAGTGGTCAAGTGATGCGGCCATGAAGGAGACATCGTCCTTCTTCTTTCTTGAGGTGCTAGTGCTGCCAGCTTGTAAGGCTTTGTTAGCGGCTTGTAGTGTGGCCAGGCTAACAATCCTTCCAGTCTTCAGTCCATCTTCAACTATATCCCCAATCTTGATCAACTCTCAAAACTTCTTATCTTGCAGATTCAGCATTTTTTCAAAATAAACATCTTTTTGTATGCGAATGAAAGTTGCCACTATCTCAGCGTCTTCCATGGGAGGTTGGACTTTGGCGGCTTCAGCCCTCCATCTAGTTACAAACTCTCTAAAAGTCTCAGTGGGCTTCTTCTTCAATTTCCCTAGGTAGAACCGGTCAGGCATAGCATCAATGTTGTGCCCAAAACTGTCGACGAAGTCTCCAGCAATTGCTTCCCAGTTCGTCCATTTCTTTGTTTTTTTCTTAGAGTACCATACTAGTGCATCTCCAGTTAAATTGCGGTTGAATAGCTGCATGCGAATCTTTTCGTCATGTCCAACCCCAATCAGCTTGTCACAGTAAGATCTTAAATGGGCCATTGGGTCTCCACTGTCGTCGAACATGTTGAACTTGGGTGTCTTGTAGCCTTCAGGCAGCTTCAAGTCGGGATACAAGCAGAGGTCCTCATAAGTTAGCCCTCGAGTTCCTTTAGTGTCTTGGAGTTGCTTGAACTTCTCCACCGGCCATTGGACTTGATCCTTGGTATTGTCTGGGTCTTCCTTGGTCCATGCATACACTTCATGATCTTTGGTGGGTGATGCGATAGTTTTGGTTTCAACGGTGAAGGAGGACAAGTTGTTTTGTGGTGCTTTTGGTGGTGTAGTCTAGGTAGGGTAAGGAATGTCTTTTTCAGGGTAGAGTGGATCTTTTCCATGAGGGCAGACAGTTTGGTTTGGTTTAATTGTCTCATCAGTACGGGCAAAAGGGATCCTATTTTCCAATTCAAGCAGCCTCTGCTCCAGCTTTGCATAACTTTCATAAGCGACCATGTTTTGTTTCTCAGGAGTTCCATTTCCAACTTTGTCAAACTCAGCCATGATATTCTGTCCCGTCCTTGTCCTTGTAGGTAAAGGGGGAGGTGTTGGGATTCATCCTTTGGACCTCAACCAATATTGCGGCGCGACCAGAATGCACAAACCAAACTATCAGGGACTTTGGGACTGATACATCAAAAACACGAAGGGAAAATGTGAGTATACGTTAGTTTAAATGAAATCGTGTCCTATCATGCATGGGACCTCTTTTGTGCCAGAGGTGGGCCTATCGCAGATTCAAAGTAACATTTGCACCAAACACATCATTTCATTTGAATAAGCATAATCATCACCAATCTAAAACCCAAAAACAACAAAATTTTATTTGATTTGCTTGGCTTTATTACAACCACTAATTTAAAGACGATGACTCGATTAACACAAAAACAATAACAAAAAGGACAAGACGACTTGACTCAATACAACTAGACTAGGTGCCAAGCAAAGAGACTCCAGATTCAAACATCAGCTCCAGCGTCTTCCATTTCCTTCTCTTCTTTGGTTTCTTCCTTGGGTTTGCGAACCAAACTAATGAGTGGAGGATCAACAAATGTCTCCAGTAGGTCTTTCCCAGCCTCCATGTCACCCAGAGCTTATATGAAGAACTCGCAGATTTTCATTCCCTTTGCTTCCTTCTCTTCCAGGGGTACTGACTTAAAATACTCTCCCCATCCTTTGAGCAAATCTTGTAAATTCCCAGCAGCTTGCCTTGCAGTCATGACCTTGCCGGTCCAAAACTTGAGTTCGCCCCCTTTGATAGTATCCTTGTATTGTCTTCTCATCTCCCTTTCTTGTGTCACCCTTAACTCCTTATTTCTCGTGTTTCAACTTCATGTATTTTTTAGCAGCATTTGGAGCTTTGGCTTTCCTTTTTAGTGTAGTCTTAGACTGAAACTTTGCCTTATCTTCGCCGAGCCATTGAGGGTAGGCCAGGGTAGCTGTGGGGTTCACCTACTATCTCGAGCACGGCAAAACTGCATGGTAAGCCTCTTCTCCCACATTGTCAATATGGTGAGAACCATCGGATGCTCGATGTCTTTTATATCAACGTTGAAACTTCTTCCCTCAGTCAACTGCGGGGTTTGTTGTGTCATTCCCACTTGTCGAAGGATTCTTAGAGGAACATAGTGATGAGTTCCTCGGAATCCAATCAATGTCAAGAAAGTGATGTCTTGACCTTGTATGGAAACAATGAAGCCATCACAATTTTCAATCACACATTGCACCTCTTGCAATTCTTCGAGCTTGGTGTACCAACCCTCCATGTTTGCAGGGTATTCCCATGCCACTGTTCCAGCCATACGACTGCTATGTGAGCGGATCCCTCCTTTCCAAGAGGGTTTTGGTGCAACCGGACTGATGGGGACATTGTGCAAGTGTTCTATCAACCATATTTGCAGCAATAAGTCACATCCCTCGAAGAAATCTCCTCCCCTCCTATATTTGGTTAAGGCCCTATAAAATTCTCCCAAAATCATTGGAACCAATCTTACTTGACATTTGAAAGAACCCTTGCACAGCCTCCCTACTACTCTCCCTAGCCTTGTGTCGATCTTGCCTCCTTTCTCGGGGAAAACCATGCTTCCCAGAAAAGCGATGATGAAAGCATTGGATTCAGTCCACTCCCAATTTTGAATCTCCCACGCCCCAACCCATTCGTGTCTAAGTGTTGGATCCCCAAATCTAGAATGCAAGTATTCCAACGTGACTTTCCCATCATGCACTCCCTCGACATATGGATCATAAGGGGCTCCCAGCAATTCAATGAACTCCTTGGATTCAACGTCTCGGGGATAAATCATAGTCTTGGGTCCAGGCTCTAACCCTGCTAGCCCTCCAAATTCTTCTAAAATTGGTGCCAGCTCGAAACCATTGAAATGAAACACAGCCCTTTTGTAGTCCCAGAAATGCGTAGCAGCTTCAACAAAACCATTCATGGCGGTGTAGTTTTTAAGAGCTACCAACTCTCCCAACATGTTTTGAACATGAGCTTTGCTGACAATGGCCAAATCTTCCCACCAGAGTCTGATCAAGTGAGGAGGTCGGGAGACGATCTCAAATTGGAGAGTACCCTTTGCAGCCATAGTCTGAAAACAAAACAAGAAAGGGTAAAGACCAAAACATTCCTATAGTTTGATCATGTTTAAATAGACGATCAATGTTTTGTGCAAACGTTTCTTTGAATCAATGCAGAGATGAAATTTGTCACTTTTCGGGTTAAACACTCTTTTGACATTTGGCGTAGGTTTACTAATGGACTATTACCTGCCAAGGACGTATAGCCTTCCTAGGTTTGTCATTATGCAAAGAAAATGAATACGCACTTTGTAGCCAATTATTCTCATAAATTCCCCAACATTTGCAAATTAGTATATGATAATTTTCGAAAAAGTAAAATACAAAAATGAAAATGACATTTTGACTAGGCAGCAGGCTCCTTTTCCATTTTGGCCTTCTTTGCTTCTCGTGTAATCTCCTTGACTTCTTCCATAGTTTTGGTTAAGTATCCTTTGGCTGCTACCAAGTGTAGGATGTCTATCTCTGGACACTCCAAATTCCATTGCTCAAGTTTCGTTTCCAACGTCTCTATCTTTTCCTCTATTTCTAATGTACGCTTCTTCCATACTTTAGTCTCTTCTTTGTTTTTCTTATCCATTTTGACATCTTTCAACATGAACTCTCGGTATCAAATTTGAGCTTCCGCCTCACGATCTCTTATGTTATTCCCTCAACTTGGCCCTACTACCATATTTTCCTTTATGCTAGAGCATAACCAGCTTTTGTAGTTTGGTTCGCATCCAGCATTGTATCTATCAGGTGCTAGCGACGCTTCTCCCATGACTTGTCTTCCTACCCATGACTTCCTAATGCTCTTGACCCTTGGAACAACATCTCCAGTGTAATCAAACTGATAGTCTTTCGTGTCTGGTATCAATGGTATGATTTGCTTCCTCCCTGCTTGCCTCATCACTCTTAATGGTTGGTAAGGATGGAGACCTCTTAACCCCATAAGTATCACAAAGTATGCCTTCTCAGAACTAATGATGAATTCTGACGAAGGAAACCAAGTGAACATCCACTGAATTGAGTCCTCCGTTACATTTTCAAATAATTTTACCTATTTCTCTGTGCTGCTTGGTTGTTTGAGTTTTGAAACTCCATACCATTTCCCAATCAAGTAGTTGTAACCTGCCGGCTTAGATAACGCTTGCACACCTCTTGCTTTTTTCAAATGTTCCTTGAACCATGCTTGTAGCAGAAGATTGCACCCTTGGAAGTGTTTTGCTCCTCTTTTGCAACAGCTCAAAGCCCGATAAATGTCTGCTACTATCATATGAAATATGGTATAACGATAACCATCAACTCCTTTGAATACTGCATCGGCAACCATGACAAGTCTTGAACATATATCGTGACTTGAACTCTCGGGGAAAACCATCACTCCTAAGAAACAAATATCAAATGCAAGTGGTCTAGCTCTCCTCCAATCACCCTAGGACTCGAACTCCTTCTTATGGTTGTCGAATGCACTCAAATACCCAAACCGAGTGTGGAAGTAGGAAAAGGGGATCTTTTTTTGTTGTAGGAATTCCACACTCGCACTCTCTACCATCTGTATGGGCCTAAATCGGTTTTAGGATCACAAATCGAATTTGGGTTAGAATATAAGCAAAACTTCGTATCAAAGTCGATAAATGCCAAGAATACTCGTAAAATGCAAGAAAATAACTGGATTTCAATATATTGTGATGAGTACAAAATTCGACAGAGTTTCTGTATGTATTTCTGAATGTGTACAATGTAAAATGAAGTGCTATTTATAGATACAAGATAGTGTCCCACGTTCTCCACTACTTGTTCATGGCCAACCCACGTCTGGAGCACTTATGGGTGGAGTTAATAGGCAAAGTAGTGGACTGAAGTAGTAGGCTGTAAAGCCGCGTGAACCGGGGGGAATCACCGAGATGCAAGTAGACGACCTCGGTGGTTGGGCCCTGTTGCTTGACCGAGGTGAATGTCATCGAAGCTCAACTTGTGGCTCGCCTTCGGTGACGACCTCGATGTCTGTCTTCGGCGATCCACTTATTTGCTTCGGCCTCTGGCTTATCGTCAAGTGTTTGGTTGCTATCAGATTACGGGGCCGAGGCGAGTCATCGCGAGCCAATTTTTACCCAATACAGATAGTCCCCCCACTCCTCGGTCACTTACCGAGGTTACCGAGGAGTGGCATGAAATTCCGCGGGAGAGCGACGTGGCTTGATCTTATCCAAGCATTTCAAATTTTGTCTACGGTACGCGTCCTTTCAAATCACTGCTCAATGACACATGTCGATTGTCCATTGGTTGTTCGAACGGTCATGTCGTTTGCTTCGCTTCCTCCAACATTTTAATGATGACTTCCTTCGCCACTTGCTTCTTCCATACCTATAAATACTTCCCTACAAAACTCTTCTTCTCACTTTTAACTTCTGCAAACAACAGTGTCAAGAAAAAAGCAAAAGCTTCCATACCTACTTTGATCAATTCCCATCTTTAAGAAAAATCTAAACTCAAACTATAATCATGTCTACCACTCATTCTAGGCAAGATTCGAGTGACTCCGGCGAAATGGCAAAGATTGCGCATTACGCCGCCATTATTTCCAGCAGCAAGTTCATCACCACCGTGCCGGCGTTGCAGGTGATAGAGGCAGAGAGAGGCGGAGAGGTGATGTCTAGTGCTGGTCGCCCTAAGCGTCGGAAAGAAAGGGCTAGGCGCGACATTGCTGCGGTAGGCGATGACGTCAGCCTAAAGGAGGATGATGATGTCATGGGCGATAACGTCATGGAAGCAGTTGGCGTTGATGATGTCACCCATAGGGACGAGGACGCCGAGGGCGATGACGCTACGGGCGAGGTTGAAGGCAGAAATACTGCCGAGGTGGGGTCCTCGGGCCCGATGATTCCTCTCGAGCAGGAGCTCGAGCCTCACCAAATTATTCCCTCTCACTTTGACAACAGCAAGGATCTCAAGCTGCAAGTCCAATCTGCTGATCAAGAGGAGAAGAATAGGAACATACCGGTACATACGACGCCAACTCGCATAACGCAGGCTCATATTGAGTGAGTCCGAAGGGAGTGTAAGTTTGGGCCCGAGGTGAAAGTAGTCATCCCATACCCAACAAGTAGAGTTTGCCACCACGTGGAGGGGTTTTCTTTTGCTTATACTTACCCTTTCACCCTCGGCTTCTCCCTTCTAGTACATAGGATTATCGATGACTTTTGCCGAGCCTACAACTTGTGCTTGGCCCAACTAGGCCCCGGCGTCTGGAGAGTTGTTCAGTGCAATTGGCTGAGCAGGAAAGCCGGGGTGGATTTCACTTTGCAGCATCTCATCTCCCTCTATTATCCTTACTTTCATAAGGCCGGGGTTGTGGCCTTAAACAATCGAGGTAAGTTTGCGCTCCTCCATAAGAGCGAGGACCATGGGGATCGAGGCTGGAGTGATCGCTACATCCTTTTGGAGACTAGTGTTTTATCCGCCGAGCCCGATTTTCCCGAGGGTGGAACAACACACGTAAGTGTCCCTTTGTTTTTATTTCTTCCTCGATGATCGTTCACGCTTGTTAACCCTTTTCCATTGTTAATTCTTAGCCAACAAGGTTGATATCGTTCCTCCCGAGGGACTGACTGAATGAGTGAAGGCCATGACCAGGGCTCATGAGTGCCCAGAAAGAACATGGATGAAGATGGCTACCGAATTCGGTTGGCAGTGCAAATGGCATGGTAAGTTCTTTTGTGATGTTTTACTTGATGTGTTGTTTCGGAATTTCTGCTTCATTTTGTTGACCTCTTTCCCCTCGGTATTAGGTTTTCTGAATCGTGCTGTCAACACGAAGAAAAGCAAGAAAAAGAAAGATGAAAAGAAGAAGAAGAAAAATGGAGAGGATACTGAGTCCGATGACAATCTGGCTTCGGTAGCAGGTGACCTAAAGGAGTTGAAGGCTGCAGAGTCTTCAAAAATTTCTAAAGGGGCCCCCGGTCAAGGGTCCTCTAAAGGTAACCACCATCCTCGACCAGCTTGTTGGTTATCATTTTTCTTTGCTTTCTTGTTTCAAACTCTTCTATGCTGCTCTTTGTAGGTGTGAAGAAGAAGAGGGCGGTTTCCAAGAGACCCTCTCGTTCGGTGGCTCCTCGCACCGAGTTGGACACTTCCTCTCGGCCCGATACAACATTGGAAAGGCATCGAGGGCTAATCGATGAGCCCGACGATGCAGCTACCGAGGGCTTAGTTCATAGGGAGGTTGAGTTTGTGACCTCGAAGACCAAGAACACAGCTCCGAGGCGGCAGTTGCCAAGGTCAAAGGTAAGGCCAAGGTTGGGGAGGCTGGTACTACTGCCATCGAAGGTGGGGCTGGCATCGGCGCGGTTAGGGCACAATCCGAACCCGCGAGGATTTCATCCTCGATGGGGTCTTTTCGGAAGCTTGAGGTGCCGACCTCCTCAAATCTGTTGGCATGCAGCCGAGCCGACATCTTGAGCCTCACGCCTTTGCTGGGCCCGGAGGAAGATAAGGTCGTGCAAGAGTTCTCCCGAGGTCAACTATACAACACCATTGCTGCCAATGCTATGAGAGTAAGTGTTATTGTCCTTGAGCTTTACCTTATGTTTTACCTCTATCTTCGTCTTCGGTTCGTGGCTGACCTTGATTTTCTGATTGATCTCCATTTTGAGTTTTGTTCTGTCACTGAGGGCTATCGAGGTTGAGACCTCGAGGGAAGAAGAGGTCTGGCGCGTCGCTCATGCATGGGATAGGCAAAGAGATAGCTTCAATGCACAAATAGCAACATTGAAAGCTGAATTGTCCAAGTCCCAATCTGATCTGCATGAGGTCGAGGCCGCTTTTGAGGCAAAAATTAAAGCCCTTGGTGATGGCTTTCAAGTTGAAAGCTCGAGACTGGAGGCTGAAGCTGCGAGACTAAGTGCCGAGCTGACTCAAGCAAAGGGCAAGGCCGAGGAGATGGCCAAAAAACATCATGATCAGCTGAGAAAGCATGTGCTGCATATCCAGAAGTTGGAGGGTGAGAGCTCCAAACTTTAAGCTAGGGAGGCCAAGGTCGAAGCTCTTCGAGACGAAATCGCCGATCGTAAAAATAGAGCTACGATCAAGGTCAAGAGGGCTGAGCTGGATAAGTAATGGGCCATCATTAAGTCTCGGTTGAAGCTGCTCAAGCAGTGCCGCGCTGGCGAGCTCAACTTGGAGGAGGAAATTGCGAAGGCCGAGGCAAAAGTTGCGAAGGCTCAAGCTATCATTGATGACCTCCCATCAAGTGAGGCCTCGAGCGACGATGAAGATGAGGAGGATGAAGAAGATGCCGAGGGGGGCTCCGAGGAGGGAGGTGATGCTCCCGAGGTTTAGACTTCTGATAGCATTTTTTTTTTTATGTAAGCCTTCAGGCTTTCTTATGCTTATGTTTTGGACCTTCGGGTCCTTTTTATGTAAATACTTTCAGCCTTCAGGCTTTCTAATTAAATGACTTGGTATTTTTATTTTAAGTGTTAGTTTTTGTATGTACCGAACACTTTAGAATAAATAGCTTGCTTGCAAGACTTAATCGCATTCAACCGATGCAAACTTAGAACGACGTCTCGTCCTCGAGTCGGTGCATTCAAAGTGCAACTTCGAAGTGCAAATTTATAGAAACATAAAGTTATAAAATAAAGTTTATTTCATTGAAAATATTAACAGCCGAAGTTGGCTTTTACATGGAACCAAGTCGAAGCTGACCTTGGGTGAAAAAAAAAATTAATAATGTGCCACTACCGGGCGAAATTACAATGTACTAAATCTACTCCTCGGGTGTCAGTCCCCAGTTGTCGAATAGATGGTCTTCGGTTGGGAGGCGCATTTTCGACCTCAGTTGCAACTCGCCCCTTACTCCCCCACAGTGTTCGGGTGCGAATCTTGATAAAGACCCGGGCACTGGAAATCTTTTAATCTGCTTCCTGAAAAGGTCAAACAAAATGAAACGAGGAGCAAGTTAGTACATTTCAATCGAAGCCTTTAGGAGCGTTGTTCTGCTCGAGGCTGTAGGTAAAAAATTTTAAATGAGCAAGGGATATTTACCTTGACTAGAAGTAGTACCGCTTTAAATTGGAGATGTTCCAATTTAAGGGTTCGGGCACACCTTGTAGATCTTCAATTTGATAATATCATTTTCCAACAATTGCTTTGACTCTGTAAGGTCCTTCCCAATTCGCAACAAGCTTTCCCCCATTTTCTTCCTTCGTTGACTGATTTTGTGGCCTTTAGCACATAATCGTCAACTTTAAAATCTCTAAGTTTGGCTTTCCTGTTGAGGTATGCTTTGATCTGCCTTTTTTGGGTGACTAACCGAACCAAAGCCAGCTCTCTTTTCTCCTCGAGCAGATCCAATTCTATTCGCATAGCCTGTTGATTTGCATCTTCGGTGGTGTGGGCGTACCGAAGACTTGGTTCGCCCACTTCCACGGGGATGAGGGAGTCCATACCATAAGCAAGTGAAAAAAGAGTCTCACCGGTGTTGTTCTTCTCCGTTGTCCGCATAGCCCACAACACGCCTGGCAACTCCTCGGGCTAGGGACCCTTTTTCTCATCGAGCCTTTTCTTGAGATTTTCGATTATAATTACGTTTGAAGATTCAGCTTGGCCAGTGGCACTTGGATGGTAGGGGGTCGAAGCAATTGTTTTGATTCCCCATTGTTTGAAGAAATCTGTGATGGCTGCTCCCATGAACTGTTTACCATTGTCGCAGGCGATTTCCCTCGGAACACCAAACTTGTAGATGATGTTTTTTTTGATGAAATCGATTACCTGCTTTTGTTTGACTTCGGTAAGAGCTCCTGCTTCCACCCATTTAGTAAAGTAATCGGTTAACACGAGGATGAAGCGAGCACCACCCTTTCCCTTCGGCAAAGGTCCAACAAAATCCATCCCCCACTTCATGAAAGGCCATGGTGATACCACCGAATACAGAGGTTCGGCCTGTTGGTGGATCATCCATGCGTGGCGTTGGCACTTATCGCATTTCTGCACGAAGGCCTTTGCATCTGCACTAATGGTGGGCCAATAATACCCAGCTCTTAGTAATTTGCGCACCAAGGATTTTTCCCCCGAGTGGTTGCCACACTCGCCTTCGTGCACCTCGGCCATCACATATCTAGCCTCATCGGGACCCAAACACTTGGCCATCGGGCCGCAATATAACCTCCTGTACAGATTACCCTCGATCAAATGGTATGAAGCTGCTTGGGTCCTCAACTTTTTGGCCTCCTTTTATCTTGGGGAACAGTCCCCGAGTCGAAGTAAGAAATGAACTTACTTCACCAATCCCATCTATTGTCCACTGATTTGACCTTGGACCTGCAATTTCATTTCTCTCATTTGCGCGGACAACAGCCGAACCACTGAATCAGTCTCCGAGTGGGCTTCATCGACCGCCGAACCCAAATTTGCCAGGGCATCAGCCTCGGTATTCTCCTCCCGAGGCACTTGCTCGACTTGCCACTCTTCGAATTGTGGTAAAATCCTTTGTGCTCGGTCTAAGAATAGCTGCATTCTGGGCTCTCGAGCCGTGTATTCGCCGAGCAGTTGGTGAAACACCAACTGAGCGTCGCACCTTAGCTCAATTCTCTCCACCCCCATTTCCTTAGCCAACTCCAAGCCTGCTAGATCCCTTCATATTCAGCCTCATTATTGGTCACTTTTCTTAATCGAACCGAGTGCCTGATTTTCTCCCCGGTGTGTGCTTTCAAGACTATGCCTAACCCCGAACCCTTGGAGTTAGTTGCCCCATCAGTATATTCCTTTTGATATTGAGTTTTCCTTTTCAGCTACGGGTAGAATCCAAACACTAAAATCAGCTACGAAGTCAGCAAAAACTTGGGATTTGATGGCTGTAAGGGGCTGATAGGTGATGTCATATTCGCTTAATTCTACCGCGCACTTTGAAAACCTCCCCGATAACTCCGGTTTGTGCAATATACTTCTCAAGGGGAAAGTTGAAACTACTGCTATTGGGTGACATTGGAAATAGGGTCGTAGTTTTTGGGCAGTAACAATTAAAGCAAGTGCTAGCTTTTCCAAGTGTGGGTACCTTGTTTCAACATCGAGGAGTGTCTTGCTCACATAGTAGATGGGTTGTTGCTTGCCATCTTCCTCCCGAACCAGGACCGCACTGACTGATACCTCGGACACAGCCAAGTACACTAGCAATGTTTCACCATCCTTAGGCTTGGCGAGCAATGGCGCATTAGCCATGTAACGTTTCAAATCTTTTAGCGCTTCTTTACACTCTGGCGTCCATTTGAAGTGGTTGTTCTTCCTCAGAATAGAGAAGAATTTGTGGCATCGCTCCGAGGACCTTGAGATGAAACGACTCAAGGCAGCGATTCGGCCAGTTAAATGCTGAACTTCTTTCACCCCGGTCAGCTCTTTGGGGATTTCCTCGATAGCTTTAATCTTGTCGGGGTTAGCTTCGATACCTCGTTCGGAGAAAATGAATCCCAAGAATTTGCCTGACCCAACACTGAAGGCACACTTCTCAAGGTTCAACTTCATGCCATAATGACTCAGAATAGCAAAGGCTTCCCTTAGATGATTCAAATGATCCTCCATTCGAATCGATTTAATGAGCATATCATCTATGTAGACCTCCATAGACTTTCCAATATACTCTTTGAACATGCGACACACCAACCTTTGATACGTCGCCCCCAGCATTTTTCAGACCGAAAGGCATTACTTTATAGCAGAAAGTACCTCGGTCAGTGATGAACGAGGTTTTCTCTTCGTCCTTCGGGTCCATGAGGATCTGGTTTTAACCCGAATAAGCATCCAAGAAGGTTAATAGTTTGTGTCCAGCTGTGGAGTCTATTAACCTATCTATTTGCGGCAATGGGTAGGAATCTTTGGGGCAAGTTTTGTTCAAATCAGTGTAATCTACGCACATTCTCCACTTGCCATTTTTCTTCGGTACGACAACCATATAAGCCAGCCATTCGGGGTATTTTACTTCCCTTATGAAACCATTTTCTTGCAACTTTATGGTTTCATCTTCGATCGCCTTCTTTTTGACCCCGGCGTGAGGTCTCTTCTTTTGCTTCACCGGGGTGAACTTTGGGTCCACATTCAGCTTGTGGGTCATGATCTCCGGATCGATACCAATCATGTCTGGATGAAACCAAACGAAGCAATCGTTTTTGGACTTTAAAACTTCAATGACTGCTTTCTTCGACTCTGGGTCCAACTCCGAGCCGACAAATACCTTTCTCTCGGGAAAATTTTTTAATAGTGTGAAAGACTCCAATTCTTCAATGGTAAAATCCTCGGCTTTTTGTTTCCGAGGCTCTTGAATGCAAGCCGGGATCTTTTCAACTTCACCTCGGAGGCCCTCCTCGCTTGACCCCGGTTGCGTTAGTTGCTATTGTTTTGGTCCGGTCGGGGCGACCCCACTTTTTAACGCAACCGAGTAGCACTCCCTTGCTACTCGTTGCTCTCCTTTGATTGATCGAACCCCCCAAGGCGTAGGGAATTTGATCACTTGATGCAGTGTGGAAGAAACAGCCTACATGGAATGGATCTACGGCCTACCGAGGATCACATTGTATGCCATGTCCTCGGGCAACACTTGGAACAATGTTTCCTTGCTTACTCCTTCAGCAAATATTTTGAGTGTAATCTCACCCAAAGTCTTTTCTGTGGAGTTGTTGAAGCCAGTTAACACTGTTGCTTTGGGGACACCTTCTCCTTTGAGCCACATCTTTTTAACGGCCCTGAGTAGCTGATTATATTGACCGAGCTACCGGGGCTGATCAAGACTCGCTTGATGTCGGAGTCGTTGATTCTTAACATGATGACCAAGGCATCGTGATGAGGGAACATCATCCCATCACAATCATCATCATCAAACACAATCTCTTTACCCGAGCCGCCAATTCGGGTTCTCTTTTCCATGGTGATCGATAATTTGGCGAATTTCTTCGCAGTTGCAGAATTCACCTCGTTCACCTCTGATCCCCCAGAGATGACATTCACGACTCTCTCTGGAGGTGGAGCCCGAGATGGTTGCCCATCACCTCGGTTCTTGGAGTAGTTGTCCTTCCCCTTGTCAGTAAGGAATTCGGCCAACACTAGTTTCTTCAACAAATGAGCCACCTCGAGGCGCAATGCTTTGCAATCCTCGGTTCGGTGGCCGTAATCAGCGTGGAACTCACAGTGCAAGTTATGGTCTCTCTTATCTGCTGGGTTACTCTTGTCTTTGGGCACTCTTACCCCGGCAGTCCCCTTGACTACATTGACCAGCTCCGAGGTCAATATGTTGAAATTGTAGTCTTGAATCCGAGGCAATTCCTTCTTCGGGGCCGAAGCTGGGCCTGAGGAATTTGTTAAGTTCGTGTTGGACTGAACCTTTCCTCCGAACCGTTGGCTTATGTGTGGGCTTGTAAATGAATTCTTGAAGGAGTTTCCCAGCCTTTGGCTAACAGGCTGCCTTGTAGAGGTATATGGTTCATACCTCCCCTTCGGATTTCCTCGTGACGCCTCGGCACGGTGTGAGGATTCGCCTCGGTTCTTATAATTATAACCTCGGCTTTTAAACTCAGCTTCCTCTAATCTGATCTTGGAGTAAGTCCGCTTGTGTAGATCTTCCCATGTCAAAACTTGGTACTGTTGGAGCTCCTTTTGCAATTCAGCAGCAGCGTCAGAATTGCGAATATTGATACCCTTTTCAAATGCCATGATGGCCAGAGTATCATCCATCCGAGGTAGCTCCATGCGCTTGGCGTGAAAGCGCTCAAGGAACTCCTTAAGTGGCTCACCAAGCCGTTGTTTGACCTTGCATATATCCTCCTTCCTTTGGAGGATCTTCTGGGCCCCGGTGTGTGCCTTAACGAAGGAGTTGGACATTTCGTTGAAGGTGGAAATCGACCTTGCTGGTAGACACATGTACCAGCGTAGCGCTCCTTTCTCCAAGGATTCGCCAAACTTCTTTAAGAACATTAACTCGAGCTCTATCGCCGTTAAGTCATTGCTCTTTACCATTGCCATGTATTCCCTTACATGCTCTTTGGAATCGGTGGTCCCATCATACTTCTTTAAAAACATGAACTTGAAATTCTTAGAAGTTAGGGCTGGAGCCGCTTCGGGCTTAAAGGCCAACTCCCTGTATTGATCTATGTCAAGCTCGTCTTCGGTTTTTGTTATCCCCGGTACGCTCTCGAGGAGCTTTTCTATGCGTGCCTCGACGCGAGCTTCAACACGTGCCTCGACGCGTGCTTCAATCTCCCTGGTCAACCTCTCAACATCGACCGAAGATGTTGTTTCAGCCACGGTAGAATCGTCCCGAAGTGTGGCGTTGTGCCTGCCACGTTTCCCGAACCCCCAGACGTGGCTCCATTGTGAGGTCCCCCTATTATCGCACCCGTAGGAACGAAGGTCGGGATGCTTCCACTTAGAGCCGAAGGCTAGGCACCATTCGGTGCTGCGCTATTCCTTGCTTACAACGAGGCGCGGAATTCGGCATTAATGTTGATTTACTCATCCTGTCGATCTTGGAGAGCTTTTAGTGCGTTGGCAACAAAAGCTTGGAACGCTTCGGTTGTCATTGGTGATGTGGACTGTTGGTTCGACGGAACGTCAGCCCGTTCGTTAAGATTTTCACTGTTATCAGCCATAACGTTGTTGAAGAAACTGTAAGCTTTAACGAAAAAGAACGTTGAACTTTGGAACAAAGCGTTTCTGCTTATATCCCTATAGACGGCGCCAATTTCTATAGGCCTAAATCGGTTTTAGGATCACAAATCAAATTTGGGTTAGAATATAAGCAAAACTTCGTATCAAAGTCGATAAATGCCAAGAATACTTGTAAAATGCAAGAAAATAACTGGATTTCAATATATTGTGATGAGTATAAAATTCGGCAGAGTTTCTGTATGTATTTCTGAATGTGTACAATGTAAAATGAAATGTTATTTATAGATACAAGATATTGTCCCACGTTCTCCACTACTTGTTCATGGCCAACCCACGTCTGGAGCACTTATGGGTGGAGTTAATGGGCAAAGTAGTGGACTGAAGTAGTGGGCTACAAAGCCGCTTGAACCGGGGGGAATCACCGAGGTGCAAGTAGACGACCTCGGTGGTTAGGCCCTGTTGCTTGACCGAGGTGAATGTCCTCGAAGCTCAACTTGTGGCTCGCCTTCGGTGACGACCTCGATGTCTGTCTTCGGCGATCCACTTATTTTCTTCAGTCTCTGGCTTATCGTCAAGTGTTCGGTTGCTATCAGATCACGGGGCCGAGGCGAGTCATCGCGAGCTGATTTTTATCCAATACACCATCCCTAACTTTTTACGAAATTCTTCAGCTGTGGGGATGCTAGGTGCTAGTATGCGGCCCCCTTACCAACAGTGTTTGTCTAACCCCGAGTGTGACACAAACCCCTCTATTTCTTCCAACAAAGGGGTTAATTCAACATCCCCAAACCTAAACACGTTCAATTCCTCATCCCAAAACGACACTCATGCTTCGATCATCTCCCTACACGGTTCCATTTCTAATAATGAAACCAAATGACCCAAGTGTTGACGTACTTCGGTTTGCTCTCCTAGTGACAAGTTACTCCACCAACTAGTTAACAAAGGAGGTGCGCCCATAGTCATTCCAGAACGATGAAATTTTTGGCTCATTGTGACCTAAAAAATAAAAAAAACAATAAAAGATTAAAAACCCCGTCCCTTTTGAGAATAATTGGACAAATCAAAATGTGTTTTCATTCTCGTCTCACTTTTTTTCTCTCTTTTCTTTTCTTTTCTTTTCTCTCAAATGCACATAATCATGTCCAAACGTCCCTTTGGGGTCGAAAACCCGTTTAGGTAGTTTGGACAAGTTGAAGACTAGTCGGCTCACAGGGAGCCCCTCCTACGCCATGATGCATGCTCATTACATTAGAAGAGTAGTGTAATTCTAGACACGGTTCCCCAAGGCGGACGGCCAAGTGGTGGGATCACTTGAAATTGTTGGTTGTACCACACACAAACTATATTCCAAAGTGTCCCTCTTAAAAGGTGTTTTGGTGGTGAAGCGACCGTGGGATCTACGTAATCGCCGTGTGTGTGTAAAGTATCGTTTACCAGAAGTGGGGGAGTATGAGTGAAATATGCAAAAATATCACATTGAAATTTAAATTCAATAAATAAAGTAAAACGAGAAACAAAAAAGAAACCAAGTTAGTATGATAATAATAATAATAATAATATGAATAGCAAGATAATAATTAAATGAATCCCAAAAGTAAAGACTCGTTGTGGTTAGGACTTTGAGTATCCCCAGCGGAGCCGCCATCCTGTCATATCCGATTTTGGACTCAACTCGAGGCGAGTGGGGTTTCGGATTTGACTGGGTGAACTCGTTTGAGTTTAGATGTTGGAGTCGCCACCTAATATAGTTTCTAAGGTGTATTAGGTCACCTAAGTGTCTAAGGTCAAGTTTGATAGGTCATACTAGTATATTCCAGAGATTATATAAGGTAAGAAGTCCAAATAACTCGGGGAAGAAGGTGTTAGGCACTTCCCCGAGTCCCATGAAAGGTGGTTCCCATCCGAGTCTAAATTTTGGGATGAAAATAGTGCATATTATCGTAAATACTAACTTGAGGTTAATCTACATTTAGTTTAAGAGAAAATAATATCTATGCAATTTTGGAACACACATAAATAGTTTTCGTATACGACCTATATTTGAGCCTAATCATAGTTTACGGCCTCTTCTATCAAACGCCTAATCGTAGATAAGCTTAAACATGCGAAGGACGTCGAATTTCAGTTTATCTACGCAAACTTCACACTTAAAACAACTTGCATAAATAGTATACCTTGTAAACATTTTCAGATTTTTAGCAAAAACCGAGAGGGGTGTTATTTTAAAATGAAATGTTGGCCATTTAGGGTCGGTGTGACTCGTCATTAATTGTCGAGCCCTAACATTAATGGCATTTTTGTTTTAGGGGTCAGTTTTGAAGAAGTATTTGGATAAGGGGGCTATTTTTGAAAAGGGTACACAGAAATAGTCAAATGCACAAAAAAGGCTGCCACACACAATTTTATACGTATATAACATGCAAATACATGATTGAGTTACACATATAACTTTAGAAAAAAATATAGATATTAGCTTTGTATGGTTTACCCCAAACTCATACTCTCCTATACACTGTTAGATTAGTGTATAGACGATTAAAGTTTGTCAAAAATTGTTTTAACACATAGAGGGCCAGCTTTTAAAACAAGTATTGGGCCCATACCATTTAAGTAAAAATGGGGCCGTGTAGTTTACAAAAGACAGTCACAGAACAGGCAAGGATTACGCATTTAGCCCCTATTGTTCAAAATTTCCGTATTCACACAAAGTAAAGCATTTTATGTTGTAATCTGAGTTTTAAGGCCTGCTTATACTAATCAACAATCGATGTTATCATTGTCCAGATTTCAATCTAAGTATGTAAGCCCAGAATATCAGTTTTCAAATTAAAATATTGGTTTACTTTTCATGCAAGTGCTAAAAAAATAACTCACAGCTTCATGATGCAGCACATAAGAGAAAGAAAGTCAAGAGAGGCCCCTGTATAGCCAGATACACAGTGTTATCCCTATTTTAATGAATACAGACAGGGAATCCTAAAAATATACACAAATTTGGGGACAGTTTCTAGGGGATCCAAGAGAATAAAAGAGCCAAGGATCAGGGGGTACCCTGTGTGCCCTAGAGAAACAGCCTGCTTAGGCTCAGCCTTCACTAAAGAAGAGAGACTCTTTTAGCAACACCAAATGAGCCTGTACATACTACCCTGGTATATTCTTTAGGACTATCCTTAGATGCATTGTATAAAGAGGTTAGCAGGGGCTGAAACAGCCCAGAACAAAGATAGCAACATGACAAAGTTTACCCAAGCATAGTAGTCTAGGCATAGTTTTACCTTCTCAGTGATAGTAAAAGAGATCAAACAGAATCCCAAGTTCAAATAAGAGATCAAACAGAATCCCAGGCAGAAACATGTTCAAATAAGAAGTAGCAATAGTCTAGGCATAGTTTTCCTTCTCAGTGATAGTAATGAGCAAACAAGTAAGGTTCAGCAATGATGAATACTTTCATAATCAGGATCAAAAAGAGAGAAAGAGCAAAACTTTCCAGCAACTTGAGAGTAAGAGGTGAAAGTGTTAAGCTTAATGCTTTCAGATCTGCAGTGCTTTTAGGAGGGAAAATACTTTTACGTGTGAGTTGTGTTTTTCTTACTTACTGTGTCTTAGAAAAAGAAGAGATCAGTCGACCTTATATAGGAATGGGGGGTGGGTTTAGAATTAAAAAGGGCAGTCAACCAAAAAGGCAAGGGAATATTGTCCAAGAATCAAGGGAAAAAACTTATGTGTATTTTCCAAAATTAAGTCAATCAATACCAAAGTTGAAGTACAATCAATCCCACACAGGTCTGGAATCCTTCCCTTTAGGCTTTACCATAGTCTACAATTAAAATCAAACTAATTAGACCAACTCTGAGCCTAGAATCCATCACCAATCCCCATTAAATTTCGGATTAACCAAATAAACCATCACCCCTAACTAGAATCTCATCCCAACCCTATCAGCTCCCATAAAACATGCAGGATAAATTATACATTCAATGAGAATCAAGCATTCAGACATAAGAATAGACTAGGTTCACAAATCATCCCTCAAACAAGTTTAAGCGTGGAAATAACTTAGCATATCTTGGGAAATAACCATATCAATCACCAAAACTGCTTCCCTTTTTTAAAGCCAATTACAAATTCAAACTCAACTTTATCATGCTCAAATCAAGTTGCCACTTTAATTTTAACCATAGGTAAAACTACACGATCATGGAAATCACATATTTCAACAAAATAGGCAAGGCAAACTCATTGCAAAGCATGAATGACTAGAACCAGTTCATGACTTGTCATGATTTTTTACCTAAGATTGATAGGAACAAATTAGGGTGTTCGAATATGCAAATCTCGCAGTAGAAATTAATTAAATCATTAGCTGAATAGAGATTAACAATTTCATGAATTTTGACTAATCAGACTGCATACAAACATATCAACATGTAAAACTAAGAAAATTTCAGGTTTAATCGACCACATAGATTCAGGGGTAAAAAAATGAAAGGAGTTAGGGTTACCCGTTTACCAGAGTCGGGTAAAATTGACCCGTCTCGAATGTACTCGCATGGGGGAATTCCCCTTTGCTTTTATCGTGATAAAACCATTACCGTCGCTTGTCTATGGTTGGAAACCTTTTTCCGGCAACAGTGGCGTTGATCGGCGATGGTTCGATTCTTGACCCTCGTCGAAACAAGGAATCACCATAGGGGTTTTGTAGCGGAGTGCAAGAGGAGCGTAACGGTGTAACTTGTTTTGGGTTTCACCGGCGGAGGTGGCCGAAAAATGAAAGAACAGTGGCGATGCTAGGGTCTCGACGAGGGAGACGAGAGAAGAGAATAACGACTGAGTGTGTGAGAGAAATGAGTGAGAAGTCTAGGGTTTGGGGGTGTGTGTATAGTTATAGGAAATATTGTTTCTGGCCGTTGGATCGTCTACGTGGATGATCGAGATCGATCCACGTGGGCGTGACGTGTATAAAATGTGGCTGATGTGTATAAACATGTATATGTGTAAAATGTGAGGTGTAAAATGTGAAGTGTATATATAGTATATATCTAGTGTATATTAGGCATAAAATAGGTATAATTTAGTATGAAATAGATATAAAATGGTATAAAATAGCTATAAAATCCTAGGAAAATTATGGAATTAATTTTAAAACGTTAGGATGGATAGGGATTGCGTGAAATTGTAATTTTGGGATTTTTAGAATAATTTGGATAATTTTGTCAAAAATAGAGGTAATTGCAGGGATTGCAGAAATAGCTATGGTTTGGGACGATGCTTTTAAAAATGGCCTCAATTGTCAGACTATTATGAGAAGATAATTTGAAAAGAATGGACGGGGCAAGAATGGATACACAATCGTGTGTAAAATTCGAAAACTATTGATTTTGAAAATAGGAGGAACAAAATTGGGTGTCAACAGAGCTGCTAGGTGCCTCTCGTCAGGAGATATTTATTTGGCTCGTCATCAGCTGCTAAGTTCCTCTCGTCGGGAGATATGTATCTATTGCATCAGGATGTATACCCTGAATACAACGAGTAAAGTGAAGTGCTAAAATAAAATGATGTTACAGTGTCCGCACTGTTGCTTGAAATATTGTCGTGTTCTTTGCTTTCCGATGCCTGCGCATAAAGAAAAATTTGTGAGTTATGGAAGGAAGGTTCGATTTGTGCATTCTTCGTCTGTCTCGCGCCTTCCTTTTTTGGTGTCTCCTTTTGTGAACACTGGACCTTGGTCAAATTATAGGGAATAAAAGGAAAGATCAAGGAGAAAACATGCATGTATTTTGAAGAAGAATTTGTAAAAATATGTGTTTTATTCTATTGAATCGTAAACCGCATTGTGTAATATAAGTACAATGCTGCAATTGTTGCTTCTCAGGTCATGCTAAAGAAACATCCTTGGTGAATTTTGAAAGAACCTCAAATTCTGCCCCAATTTCTGCATTTTTCATTCTCTTGAAATTTTTGAGGAAATCTAAAAAATTTCTGCCCCAGTACTGATTACAATTTGTCTTATTGAATTTTGAGAGATCCTCAAAAATTCTGCCCCAGTGTCTACTTCGTGGGGAGATAAAATTTTTGTATTGATGCGACCGAACCTTAGATAGGTTGCTTACGTATCCCAGCTTGGGGGATCAGGTCGTTACATAGTTCGAGATTATATGAGATATTGCATAAAGAGTAAAGCTACTAGCTAGTACGAGTGCTCAAATGTAATATCTTTTGACAGCATCTCCATTGATCGGTTACGGCCAAACTTCACCATCCATTTCAGCCAGTATTAGTGCACCTCCAGTCAGAACTCGATGAACCATGTAAGGCCCTTGCCAATTTGGTGCAACTTGCCCTTTGCTTCTTCCTGATTAGGGAATATCTTCTTCAGAACCAACTGTCCGGGTTTAAATGGTCTCGCCCGAACCTTTTTGTTGAACGCCTTTTCCATTCTTTACTGATACAATTATCCATGGTATATTGTGTTCATCCTCTTTCCGTTCCATTCTTCTCTTAATCCATTCGACATCTTTCAGTTTTGTTTCCTGAATAAACCTCAAAAAGGGTATATCTGCTTCTGCTGCTATCACCGCTTCCGTGCCATAAACCAAGATATAGGGGGTTGCCCTGTCAATGTTCTCACAGGAATGCGGTATCCTAATAAAGCATAGGGAAGGTTCTTGAGCCACTGTCTAGAATTGTCAGTCATCTTTCGCAGTATCTTTTTGATGTTCTTGTTGGCTGCCTCAACTACTCCATTCATCTGAGCCGTGTATGCAGTGGAATTGTGTGCTTGATCTTGAAAGTGTCACAAGTTTCTCTCATCAAATCACTATTAAGATTAGACCCATTTTCACTGATGATTGACTCGGGAATGCCGAACCGACAGATTATTTTGTCTCGAACAAAATCAGCCAACCGACTTGTATGATGCAGCTTCCACCTATTTGGTGAAGTAACCAATAGCTACCAATATGAACCTGTGGCCGTTTGATGCGGCGGGTTCAATCGGCCCTATGACGTCCATCCCCCAGGCAGCAAAAGGCCAGGGTGATCCTATAACATTAAGCTCATTCAGAGGTACTCGAATCACGTCCCCGTGCACTTGGTATTGATGGAATTTCTTCACATATTTTATACAGTCATGCTCCATAGTCATCCAAAAGTATCATGCTCGTAGTATCTTCTTAGTGAGCACAAAACCATTCATGTGCGGACCACAAGTCCCATCATGCATTTCTTCTAGCAACCTTGCAGCTTCTTTGGCATCTACACATCTCAGCAACCCAAATAAACCGTTCTCCGATATAGGATTTCACCGTTTAGGAAGAAACCTTGTCAATCTTCTCAACATCTTCTTCTGAAGGCTTGTAGCATTCCCAGGATAAATGCTTTCTTTGAGGAATTTCTTGATGTCATGGAACCACAGCTCTCCATCCAATTCTTCTTGCACATGAAAACAATATGTTGGTTGTTCTTTCACTGCTGTGGGTATTGAATCGATGTAGTTCTTATCGAGGTGCTGAATCATGGAAGATATCATAGCCAAGGCATCAGCGAACTTATTCTGTAGTCTAGGCACATGCCGAAATTCTATCTTGGTGAACCTCTTGCTCAATTCTTTTATGCACTCCAAATATGGTAATATTTTGGAGTTCTTTGCCGCCCACTCGCCTCGCACTTGATGAATCAACAAATCCAAATCTCCGATTGCCAGCAGTTCTTTTACATTCATGTCTATTTCCATTCTGAGTCCCAAGATGCAAGCCTCGTATACTGCCATATTGTTGGTGCAAGGGAATCTGAGCTTAGCTGTGGTCGGATAATGCTAGCCAGTTTCAGAAATTAATACTGCCCCAATGCCGACTCCTTTGAAGTTTACTGCTCCGTCAAAGAATAGTCTCCAACCATCATACTCTTCTACAATGTCTTCCCCAACGAACATGACCTCCTCGTCTGGAAAGTAAGTGTGCAAAGGTTCGTAGTCATCATCTAGGGGATTCTCGGCCATGTGATCAGCTAGTGCTTGAACTTTTACCGCCTTTTGAGTTAAAAAAGTGATTTCAAACTCACTTAGTAGCATTTGCCACTTAGCTAGCTTCCTAGTGGGCATAGGCTTATGAAAGATGTATATGAGGGGATCCATTCTTGAGATCAGCAAGGTTGCATATGACGTCAGATAATGCCTCAACTTTTGTGCTAACCAAGTCAATGCATAATAGGTGTGTTCCAATAATGTGTACTTAGCCTTGTAAGGAGTGAATTTCTTACTCAGATAGTATATTGCTTGCTCTTTTCTTCTTGTTGCATCGTGCTGCCCCAGTACACATCCAAATGCTAAATATACTACAGACAGGTACAGTATCAAAGGTCGCCCTGGTTCGGGTGGAATTAGCATGGGTGGGCGAGACAAATACTCTTTTATCCGATCAAATGCTTTCTGCCAATCTTCCGTCCACTCGATCACTGCATCTTTGCTCAGCAATTTGATGATTAGTTCACAGCTCATGGTGGATTGAGTTATGAATCGACTGATGTATTTAAGTCGTCCTAAGAAACTCATAACTTCTTTCTTGCTCTTTGGTGGTGGAAATTCTTTGATGGCTTTAATCTTAGCTGGATCTAACTCAATACCTCTCCTTGCAAAATAATGTTTGTTGGGAAATATTTGATCGCGACGACTAAGAATAGAAAAAGAAATGCAATTCTAATGACTCAGAGTCGTGTTTTATTTCGAAAGCATGAAAAAAAGTCCCCTAGCTCTGCCAAGGTTCGCGGTATGCTTTGGCCAAGTTGCTAGTCCAATTGTTCAGTGTCGCTCCAGATTCAACTTTCGCAAGGCCGGGAGGTTCAGTATGCTCCTCCAAGATCACACAAAAATCTTCACCAGATAAGAACTGCTTCTGCATGCTTGCTAGTAAGTCTTCCTCGGCATCGACAGCCTCTGGTTTGTCTTCATGCACTGTAGGTGCCTACGTCTTATGACTCTCTAGGAGACCAGACGAGGAAAAAATATGTAGCAGAGATTTGACAAATCTTTTATAATACCTGAAAGTCAAAGATGCTTCTTCCAAACTCTCTTCATAACCCATGAAATAACCTATGCCAGACTTATCCTTGTCGTCTCTCATCACAATATAAACAGGCTCCACCATGCCATCCAAATTTCTGCCCAACCCTTTTCCTGGTTCATAACCTTTCCTCAGCATAATACCCATCACCCAGTCTCCAGGCCACCTTGCAGGTTGTGGGACTTTGTATGGTTCCTCAATTTTTACTTCCTCAAGCTTGGGTTCAGGTACTCTAGGTATCCACACTTGCTTTCCTCTTGTTTCTTTAGAGATGCGTTTCCAGTAAGGACGGGCATTGGGTGGGTACACAGGCTGCTTCTCTATCTTAATAGGTATTGTTTCACGAAATTCACATGCGGGTACCCCCCAGACATAACGGGCTCCCAGATTAGATCCCTTCCTTCATAACCTTTACCACAACCATCTCAATAAGCACTGTTAAAATTCCTCCTCTTCTCGGTTCCTTGCGGCGCGTTGACAAGTTTGGGAGCAAAGTATACAGAATATCCTCCTTGTGCTGTATGAATGCTCCCATTGTGACTTTCCTTAGGGTAACTATTGTCGTTCCATCCCCCACGTTTCTTGTTGTAGTTCTTGTGGTACCCACCTTGACTATCATACATCGCTTTCACGAGTTCTACAGTGTAGATGGTTTGCTCGTTGGGAACATTTCCTTCGATCGCTGGTATGGTCTGCTCATTGTAGATAGAGTTACTCTATTCACCAAATACCACAACCTCTTTGTTATCCCACTCAAATTTCACTATCTGATGCAGGGTAGATTGAATTGCTCCAGCAATGTGACTCCAAGGTCTTCCCAATAGTAGATTATATGATGTCGAGATATCCATGACATGAAACTCGATAGTAAACTCAACCGAACCAACCATTATGGTTAGGTCAATCTCTCCAATGGTGCTCCTCTGTGACCTATCAAATGCTTTTACCTTCATGTCTCTCTCTGATCTCGCTTTGGTCAATTCCTATTTTTTTTAAAGTGATGAACTGGCATATGTTCAAGCCAGAACCTCCATCGATTAGGACTTTTTCTACAAACCATTCTTTGCACTTTATAGTTATATGCAAAGCCTTGTTATACCCGAGCCCTTCTGGAAGTAATTCATCTTCATGGAAAGTAATTCGGTAGATTCCATAACTTGCCTAACCATGCTAGCCAGATTCTCAACAGTGGTGTCCACCGGTAGGTGTGCTTCGTCTAGCACCTTCATCAATGCATTCCTGTGACTTTCCGAATTTACCAATAGAGATGCAATGGAGATTTGGGCTGGAGTTTTTCCCAAGTGTTCAACCACGGAGTAGCTTTTTGCCTGCACTTTCTTCCACAACTCCTCGGACTCTTTCTCACCGATTCCTTTTCTGCCTTGCTTTTTGTCGCGAGAAAAATTCTCGGGAGTATAGATTCTTCCACGTCTAGTCATTCCTTGTGCCGCAACTGTCCCGATCACTGTCTTCCCTTTTCTTTTCTTTTCTGCTTCATAATCCCATGGTATCGTCTTATCATCATAGGGTGGAACCACGTCCACATAGAATTTGGGAGCCACTTCCACCTCAATACGAACTGGTGCTTTAACAGCTTGTGTAACAGAAGCGAGTGTTGGTGCAACTTCCTTTGCTCTGATGATGGTTCCTTCTAGATTGCAATCAGCCTCTAATTCAATTAATTTCACCTTGTTACTCCATGATCGGGCAGAGGGTTGCTGTGCACATTAGGTGCCTTCAAGTGTATCACTTTCTGATCAATCAAGTCTTGTATCTTATCCCTCAAAGAAAAGCATTTATCGGTGTCATGGTCGGGCCTTCCAGAATGGTAAGCGCAAGTCATGGAATGATTAAAGAATGGTGAGATCTTTTCAGGCATCTTGAATGGGATAGGCTGGATATGTCCTGCTGCCATGAGTCTTTCAAACAGCTGGTTCGGGATTCAGTGAGGGGGGTATATTTTCTTCTGGGCTTTTGGTTATTGTCTCGGTGGGGTCTAGGATGGAATGTTTTAGTGTTTCTGTAGTTTGGATTTTGTGGATATGTTGGTCGTTGTGGATGTAGGCCTTAGAAATTAGGTTGTGTGTTGTATACAAGATAGGCATGTTGTGATGGAGCATATGGGTATGGTGGAAGAGGTGTTTGATAGTAGTGATTGTGGGTGGCAGTCTGATCAAGAGAGGCAGTGATGAAAGAGACTTTTTCCTTTTACTTCTTGGTGATACCGGCGCTATCAGTCTACAAGGCATTGTTAGTGGCTTGTAGCGCAACCAAGCTAACAATTCTCCCAGATTTCAGGCCATCTTTAACAATATCCCTTATCTTGATAAAGTCTTCAAATTTCTTACCCTTCATGTTCAGCGTCTTATCAAAGTACACGTCTTCTTGTATGCGGATGAAGGTTGCCACTATTTCTGTATCATCCATAGGTAGTTGGACTTTTGCGGCTTCAGCTCTCCACCTGATTGCATACTCCCAGAAAGGTTCAGTAGGCTTTTTCTTTAATTTCTCCAGATAGAAACATTCAGATATGGCAACAATGTTGTGCCCAAAACTGTCGGTAAAATCACCAGCCATAGCTTCCCAACTAGTCCACTTCTTTAGCCGCTGCTTTGAATACCACGTCAGTGCGTCCCCTGTCAAACTGTGGGTAAATAACTGCATCCTGATCTTTTCATCATGTCCCACTCTAATCAACTTGTCACAGTAGGACCTTAAGTGAGCCATCGGGTCATCGTTGCTGTTGAACAGATTGAACTTAGGTGTCTTATAACCGTCAGGCATCTTCAAATTGGGATAGAGGCACAGGTCTTCGTAAACTAATCCCCATGCCTCCTTAGCCACCTGGAATTGTTTGACCTTTTCCAACAACCACTTAACTTGCTCCTTGGTGTTGTTTGTCTCCTCCCCCGTCCATGCATACACGTCTTGCTCTTTGGTAGGTGATGAAACGAGTTTGGTTTCATGAGTGAAGGTGTGGAATTGAGTGGTGGGGTTCTTTTGGTGGTGTAACATAAGCGGGGTATGGGAGGTCTTTTTCGAGAAACATGGGATCTTTATCGTGAGGGCATGTAGGTTTGTTTAGGTCGGTAGTTCCATCAGTATAGACAGGGGGAATTCTGTTCTCCAACGCAAATAACCTATGTTCCAGCTTTGCGTACTCCTCGTACGCAATCAGACCCTACTTTCCGGAAGTTCCTCCGATGATGGATTTGGTAGTATTTTCGTCAACCTTGTCAAACTCATCCATGATAGTTCGTCTCGTCCTTGTCCTTGTAGGTAAAGGGGGAGGTGTCGAAATCGATCCTCTGGATCTCATACAATAATGTTGCTCGGCCAGAATGCACAAACTAACCTTTGAGGGATTGAGAGCAAAATAAACTTTAAAACAACCAAAGATAGACATGAGTAGAGCGTTAGAAAGTTTAATATACAAGTTGATATCGTGTAATCGTGTCCTATTATGCAAGGGACCTCTTTTATGTCAGAGGTAGGCCTATCGATAATTTAAAGTAATGTTTGCCCTGAGTGTGTCATTTTGTTTCCTTGAGAATAGTCAAAACAACTCTATAAATCAAAAAACAAGAAATTTCATTTAATTTGCTTGGCTTTATTATAATCGCTAATCTTGCATAATGAAAAGACAACGACTTGACTAAAACAAAAAGGAAACAACTTGACTAAAAGAAATAACTCGACTAAAATTCAAACTAAAGGCCAAGCAAGGAAATTCTTCAATCAAGCATTGACTTTGATGTCTTCCTCTTCCTCTTCTTCTTTATATTCTTCCTTTTCTTGCCCCCCTCCTCCAGTGCTCCCCGAAGGGATAAAAACTGCTTCCATGAGATATTTCCAAGCCTGTATGTCACCCAGATATTCTGCAAAAAGGTTGAAAATTTGCACTCCTAGCTATTCTTTATTTTCAAGTGGTACTGTTTTGAAATGCTCTGCCCAACCATCGAGGAGGGTTTTTAAGTTCCCTGCAACTTTCCTAACTCCCATTGTTTTGTCCATCCAGAATCTGTCTTCGTCTTTTTTGATTTTTCCTTTATATTGTCTTCCCATTTCTCTATTCTGGGTCGCTCTTAGTTCCCCTCTCTTTTGTTCGTACCTAGCTCGCAGTCTTTTATACTTTTCTCCAGAACTCGGGGCCTCAGCTTTCCTTTTTAGTGTGGGTTTAGACTTAAACTTCTCTTTGTCCTCCTTGAGCCATTAAGGATAGGCTAAAGCAGTGCTGGGGTTTACCCTATTCTCTCGACTATGCCAGAATTTTCTTTTTACCCTCTTCTCCCAAATAACCAGTAGGTTTCGATCATGGGGCGTTCTATGTCGTCCAAATCAACATTGAAGCTCTTCCCTTTTGACAATTAGGGAAGCTGTTGTGTCATCCCTACTTGCCTGAGAGTTCTTAGAGGGACGTAGTGATGAGTCCCTCAAAACCCAATCAGTGTCAAGAAAGTAGCATCGTGTCCATGCATGGAGACTGTAGAACAAGCACAATATTCTATCACCCACTGCACATCTTGCAACTGATCGAACTTGTTGAACCATCCATTCATGCATGTAGGTTTTTCCCATGGTGCAGTGTCAGCCATGCGAGCACCATGTGTTTTGATTCCATCAGCCTTCGAAACCACTAGTACAAATGGGGTTATTTTGATCTTTTGGAGATGCTCAATTAACCACATTTGCAACAAGAAATTGCACCCTTCGAAATAGTCTGCTCCTTTTCTGCACTTAGTGAAAGCCCTGTAAATGTCTCCCATGATCATTGGAACCGAACACACTTGATGTTTGGGGACACCTCTGCACAAATTTTCAACTACCAATGCCATCCTTACGTCAATTCTTCCCCCATTTCTTAGGGAAAAACACACTCCCTAGGAAAGCAATGGTGAATGCCATAGATTCAGTCCAACCCCAGTCTATAATTTCTGACGCCCCTCGGAGATCATATCGGAGAGTCAGATCTCCGAATCTGGAGTACAAAAGTTCTAGAGTAACTTTCGCATCCTAAATCCTATTACAGTATGGTATAAATGGAACCTGTAGGAGGTTAGGAAATTCGGTGGGCTCCACCTCTCGGGGATAAATCATAGTTTCAGGCCCAGATCCTAACCCTATTAAACCTCCAATTTCTTCTAACATTGGTGCTAACTCAATGCCATTGAAGAAAAAGCCCTTTTGTAATCCCAGAAATGTGCAGCTGCTTCAACCAAGCCCAACACTGTTTCGTACCTCATAAGGGCCAACAGCTCACCCAAAACCTTACGAACACGCTCTTTGCTAGCCTTGGTTAGATTGTCCCGCCAAAGTTTGATCAGGTAGGGAGCTTGAGCAAATGAGTCGAATCGAAGTGAGCCTCTTGCAGCCATAATCTAAAAATAAAAATAAAGATTAAAATAATCCTAACGTTTTGATCAAACCCGAGCAAACAATTAGTATTCAGCGGAAGCATTTTATGCATAAAAAAATTTCATTTTCGGATCATGGACCCTTTTGACGTTTGGACGAGGTTTGCTAATGGACTATGACGTGCCAAGGACGTCCAACCTTCCTAAGCTTGTCATGATGCGAAGGAAAATAAGCATGCATTTTATTGCTAATTGTTCTCATAATTCCCCAAAAATGATTTTAGAGTTCAATACATGAAGACTTTTTGAAAATAAAAGACAATAAAAATAGTGCAGCATGCTCCTCTTCGAGTCTGGGTCTTTTTGCTCCTTTGGCCGTAACAAGATGCAAGATATCTACGGGGTCACATTCAGAGTTCCATTGTTCAAGTTTTATCGCTAATCCTTCCACCTTTCCTCCTAACTCCATCGCACGTTTCTTCCATGTCTCGATCTCCTCTTTGTTTTCTTTTTCTAACTTTATGGCCCTCAACATAAACTCGTGGTATCGAATTTGAGCCTCTGCTTCTCTATTCCTTATGTCGTTTCCTTGGCATGGTCCAACCACAACATTTCCTTTTATGCTAGAACGCAACCAACTAATATAGTTTGGCTCGCAATCGACGTAGTATCTGTCTGGTGCTATTGATTTCTCTCCCAGAGCTGCCTAAGTATGTGTAATCTCTGTCGGTTTGCATCTCTGTTTGGGCTTCTTTTAGCCCCCTGCTAACCCCTTTGTATACGGTTTGCTTGGTGGCTTTAGAAAGTGATACCAGCTCTTCTTTAGTCACAGGTTATACGATTTAAAAGATCTAATGGTTATACCAAACCTATTACCCAACTCCTTAGGTGCAATCACTGGGATTATGGCCATATGCTAAGCATGCCTTAGGTTTACCACTTGAGAAATCATTTGATTACATGTCTACACCTTTTAGAATTTCCCCTGTCTGTGTATATTTCTTAGATAACCCTGCCTGTATATTTGAGTAAGGATACTCATTGGTGCAGCTTCTTTGGCTACACAAGAGCCTCTCTTAACCTTCCTCTCTTATATGTTGCATCATTCCTCTTAAAACTATGATTTTTGACGGTTAAAACTTGCATGATAGTTCTGGATAGAAAAATAAAACAATATCTCGATTTGATAACTGAAAGTCTGGATTTGCACATTTAGATTAGAGTTTGGACATCGATAACACTGATTTGTGATAACGTAATTAGATTACGTTTAAAGTGTGCTATTCTGTGCAAATCTGGAAGTTTTAACAATAAGGGGCTAAATATGTGATCTTTGCTTAATTTGTGACTGTTTTTCGTAAAACTAATCTGCCCCATCTTTGCATAAACAATTTGATCCCAGAACTATTTTTTAGAAAACTTGGCCCTTTATGTGTTTAAACTGATTTTAAATATACTTTACACTAATCTAGTAGTGTATAAGGGAGTATAAGTTCTAGACGGTCAATTATACATATATATTTATATATTTTTTGAAAACATGACTATCAACACTCCACATGATTATTGCATTCTTATACATATATCTATTACGTGCGATCAGCCCTTTACTTGCATCTGTGTGCTTTTGTATATCCTTTCTTTCAAAATCAGCCCAAATATTATATATTTTGAAACTGATCCCAAAAGCAAATGGCCATTAAGGTTAGGGCTCGACAACTAATATCAAGTCACATCGACCCTAAATGGCTAACATTTTCTTTACAAAACAACCACAATTTGGTTATGTGCAAAAATCAAAACTATTTTCCAAAATCTGTCCATTTGTACAAACTGGCCCGTATATATAATTTGTATAGATAAACTGATTTAAATACTTTCATTCAATTTCGACTTAATATTTAAATATCTTATAAAATCTGTGGCGAAACGTGCGATTAGGCATAGGGCTTAGGCCGTTATGCAAATTTTGCAGCCCTTAACCTGTATGACTATGTCTCATTGCCTATACATTATTTTTGCACAAATAGACTGGATTGTGTGACTAATTGCATTTTTAGCCTTCAAAATAGTAATATAGTTTGTAGATTTAATCAATGTTTATTTATGACTTGTTAGACTTCCAAAAATAATAGCTCGGGCGGGAACCACTTTTTGTAGGACTTAGGGAAGTGTTTAACACCTTCTTCCCTGAGTCACTTTGACTTCTTACGCTCGAATCTCTGGAAATGTACCTTTATTGAACAAGACACGGCCTTAGACATTTAGGTGATCTAATACACCTTAAAAGACTTATATTAGGTGGCGAGTCCTATTTCAAACTCAACTGAGTTACCTAATCAAACTCGAGCCTTGACTCACTCCGAGTTAGGTAAAAGGTGGGTATGATAGGGCTTTCACTTCCTCTTGAGAAATATGTGGCTTGTATTTCTGAGACTGTGCGTCGGGTTTCATGCTAGGCAGGAGAGGATGACTGATGCTGAAATTCCTTAAGAGGATGCGAGTTTCCCACTGTCCACTATCACTAAACAGTGGCTGGGACTTGAGGTACCAAGCGTTCCCCCTGATGAGGATGAGCATTCAGCAGATAGAGTTGTAGCTGATGATGTTGAGGATGATGTTGGTTCTTAGGCCTTGGGCCTCAGGGAGTTCCTTCAACCCTTGTTTTATTTTGTTCACTGAGGGCAATGCTTATGCTAAGTGTGGGGTGGGGACTTCTTAATTCTATGTTTTATTGAGACTATTTAGTTTTTATTGTTGTTTTTGCTTCTCAGTTGGCTTTGTTTGATTTATTTCATGTTATTGTATTTTGAGGCCTGTACTTGAGCGTTGAATTTTTTATTGGCCTGTAATAGTTAGTTGTTACTTTTTAATAATACATTAGTATTTGGTATATTAATTCTATAGTCTTAGTTCCTTTATTCATGTCATTCAATTTAATTAAAATAATAATAATAATAGTATAATAATAATAAATAAATAATAGTTAGGTTTTTGGTATTCTCATGAGCTACGCTTGGGATATATTACCTCTTTTTCTGATTCACGATTCGCGTGATACGTAGGCAGCCCAGTTGAGTCCGACTTATACATCCATTGTAAATACCATTGTTGGTTCTCTCTTTAGATAGATGGCAAGAATAATCCCTTGATTTTTCTTTGTGCTCCGGTTGTTTTACAAGGGAAATAGTTTGAACTGGGTATAAGTATTTTCTTTATTTAGGATTAGAGTTTAGTAAATGGATGGGAGAGTTTTGCTCCACTTTGACTAGTTTTATATAGATACTTGATTTGAGATATGTGGACGTCCTGCATGTATTTTGTCAGGATCTAGTTGCCTTGAGAAACATTGAGAGTATTATTTGAAGCCTATGATCATGATGTTGACTATAGATTTGCTTGAGAGTTTGCTTGTATTTGCTTTATTTAAGAGCGCGAATTGAGCTATTTTGAGTAAGTTATGTGCCATGTATGAGTGAGAATTTTAGTTCTCCATGTTTAATACTTGATGTCTAGAACTTGCTTGGTGTGTGTGCAAAGCGAAAGGAGGTATTTGCTCGGTTAGGAAGTCATATAGGCATTCCTTTCATAGCCAATTTATTTGAAGCTTCAGAATTAGATGTTATCAGTGAATTTGACCCTATCTAACTCTTTTGAGCCTGTAGCCTGATGTTGGACATATTTTGTATGTGTATGCTATTAATTTTACGTAACTTTTACATGAATTTAATGATAACAATGTCCAACATTATGTTAATATTGATATTACATTAATTATTTGTGTTTTCGAATGGTTAGGTGTATTTGAATTGAAAGAGAAAGAATTATTACAAAAAGTGACGTGCTGGTGAAAGTTGGAGGCAAGATTGCATAAAGGTAAAAACAAATTTACAAGAAGAGCTAAAAAAGGCAAGATCCAACTACTTAGTAGGAGGCCTGACGTGTGCTACAGACATAAGGAAAGCAAAGTCCATATTCATAAAGGAATTCTAGTCCTATTGTAATGTGGAGTTGAGTAAATTAGACTAGGATTGACATTAACTTATTATATAAAGGAAAGAACATCAATTATTTGGAGGGGGAGGGAACGTTGGGGAGCAGCCAAGAAGAACGCAGCAGGCACTGGGAGTTCTTCACAAGAGTTCTTTTTCTTTTCTTTCTTTTTCCTTATTTAGTTTGTTAGTTCTAGGGTCGTGGGATTCTCCATGAATATTGATATTCGGATGTTAATTTGATTTTATTAGTTTATCATATTGGGTTATTTATTAAATCCTGAACTTAATTATTTGATTGCTTTATCACCAATTGAATACTATTTATGAATCTTGAATTGAACTTGGGAAAGAGAATTCTTGATTGCAATAGGATTTAATAGAGCTTGTTCTTGAACCTGGGCATCGGGGAATAGATTAGCGGATAAGGATAGGAATATACCTATTCGCCTTGCTTAGTCATTATACAGGAATTATTAATGCGTTCTTGTTAACTTCTGATTCCATAGGAATATAGACGTTGGATTAACTTGAATAGGCGAGCAAGATATCGGAAGAGTCTTGTGAGCAATATTAACCATGTCGATTAGAAACCTAGATAAATTAATTTAATTGAATTAACTGAAGAATTCAACAGGATTGGCAGATATCCCATAACCCTAGACTATTATATCTTGTTGAATCCACCTTCTTGCATTTAATTTAGTTTAGTTAATTCTTTAGTTTTATTACTCAATTTTCGTTTAGAATAAACTCAAACTTATTGAAATCTTTTCTTGATTAGATAATTAGGAATTTTTTTATTTAGTTAATAGTTAATCACAAGTCTCTGTGGGACGATACTTGATCTTATCACTTTATTACTTGTCGACCGCGTATACTTGCGTGTGCGTTGGTAGCAACATAGCATTTTCTTTGATAACCATTGGAATTCCTATTTCTTGTACTAAATATCTGTGAGTTTTACTTATGATGTTATGAGCATAATAGGCTAGTGAATGAAATGGAAAATTTGAGGTTGTTAGAGGAAGATAAAAGATGCATTAAGAGAATGCTGTTTGGAGGGATTTACACAAAAAAAAAAAAAAAAAATTGAAATATCGTGCGATAAATGAAATATTGATTGAACAAAAATATTTGTGCTTGAAAAATGGAAGAAAGAAAAAAAGTGAGTAGTCTCTATCATTAGCTCCTATCTTTTCTTAAAGAAGAAGGGTGGTAAAAGTTGACACTGTGCTGGTAAAAGAAAGATTGCTCGGGAGGAAAAATATTTGAACTAATTGTGGTGTATTAAACTGTTTGGGGTGGTTAATCACTATTACCGATATGTATCCTACATGTCCCATTACCTACATTACAACCAAAAGAAGTCCTAGTTGATCTTAGCCGAGTAGATGGACATTAGTCGAGTCCTACACTAAGGGCAAGCTTATGGTACGTCTTGAGTTGCATGTGAGTTCTTTTCTGAGAGTGAGTGATTCATCTATAAGTGAACTTTTTGTTCCTGATCATTCTATTAAGTGAATTCCTTCTCTAATTTTTTATTTGATTGTGAGGGCACATGACTTACGAGAAGCGAGCTATTTTATTAGTCTCTTGAATAGAGTGAGTACTTGCATGACTTATTGAGTGAGTCTGGAGTTGATGTAGGATTGAGAGGTTGATTGGTGCACTTGATTGTTTTTATATATTCTTGGCATGGATTTTGTGCGAATAAGACATCATTAGTGCATATGCAACTTGTTAAGTGTCTGTATAAACCTAAGTCATTGTGTGAGTTGATTTGGTGTGTTTTGAGTTCAAGATATAAGTTGCTCGACGACAAGCAAAGGTTCAAGTGTGGGGTATTGATATTCGGCGAGAAATGCATGTTTAGAGCCTTGTTTCGCCTCATATTTGTTACATTTATGTATTGATTGAGTTTATATATTCCTGAGCTTATTATGTGCTTTTACTTGTATAGAAATGCATTTAGAGAAAATTGAGGGATTTGGAGCTTAACGAGATGAAAATATGCTTCGAAGTCTGAGTAGAGGCCCGAGATTCAACCGGAAATCAAGACGAGGACAAAATCTAGAAGAAGAAACTGAGAAGTAGTTATTTTGGCTTGCCGCGACGCGGGGCACATTATGTAGTGCATCGCGGTAGGCGAAAGATTCAGAGAGTCGTAAAGTTTACTCCGGTGCAGGCAATTTGCCTTTTCCGCGGTGCGCAGTGCGATGCATGGCGCGTTGCGGCAGGCTAAAAATCTTGCATAGTTGATTCTGTATTTTTTTTTTTTTTGGATTCCCGACTTGTGTGGGTATATGGGAACGATATAAAAGCCCTAAAACACGTCCAAAAACACAACTTTTGACCTGGAAAAAAGCAAAAGGAGTCTAGAGCTTGGGATACTTCAAAAACACAAGAATTTTTCTCAAATTCTTCCTTCCCTTTTGTAATTTATTCATTCATGAATTACTTAAACATGATTGTTATGAACATGAGTGGCTAAATTACTCATTCTAGGGTTGATTGAAGCGCTCCAATACTTATGTATGACGAATAATTACTTTAATGAATGAAAACTTGTTAATTCTTCCTATCTAAGTATTTACATTTTATTTTTTATTGATTGGAAGGGCCCCCAATTAATTGTCTCTTTTATTCTTCTGTATCTAGAGATATATTCATAAGTTAGGGTTAAATACTTAGCAATATTTCAACCTAAAACCAAGGTATTACTTAGGTTGTCAACAAGGTGATTTGTGACCTTTGAACCTGATTGTGAACAATACTTGTAGTCCTACATATCTTCACTAATGAATTGAAAATTTTGTTAGTGAAAATTATAATTATTTCACAGGAGTGAATAGTTCTAAATTTGGAGCAAGTATTCAATAGGAAGAACTAAGTTGAATTCGTTAAATCTTTATTCTAATACATAGGTAGGAGTTTGAAAGATCAATCCTAGGTTTCCATCTCTTAAATTAATCCTTTCTCTACGATTTACGATTTATTTACTTATTAATTTTACTATTAATTAGTTGATACTATAAACCCAACTTAAGATAAAACCCCCTAGAAGTTGATCGATATATAAATTAGTTAGAATAACGACTAGAATTCGAGTGTTCTCTGTGGAATTCGACCTCGAGATTTTGAGTATCGAGTTATATTTGCTGTGACCCCTTAGTCCCTTTTATAGGGTGTAGTTGGGTGTGATCAAGGGACTAGAAGAATTTTGCACTGAGTGGGTTGACATTTTTTCGGAGTAGAAAGCTTGATTTTTTTTTCAAGTTTAAGGATGAGAAAGATCAAATTGCAAAAGAGAATTACTATTGCATATGAAATTGGAAGTGAAAAAGAAGGTGGGTAAGATGAGGTATATATAGTGAAAGAAGCTATCATTGTGTTTACATGGGGAAACTAAAACGAAGGGTCACGTCCTATCAGCAGACACCACATGTGATGGATGAGAATACACAGTGACAACCGCTATTTTTTAATTTCATGGTGCACGTGTGGCCACGTCGACTTCCCGCTTAAATTCATTCCACTCCTCAGAAACTCTGTTTGTTATTCAAGGAGTAGGAGGGACTATCTGTATTGGGTAAAAATTCAAGCGTGCCTCGAGCCTAGAGCTCGAGGGGTGATTCAGTAAGAATTCTTGAAGTTCGCTTCTCGAGGCTAGGAACCGAGGACAAGATTCATCGTCAAGCCTTGGCAAAATTTATGCCCCGAGCGGTATAAGGCGTACCTCCCCGAGGCAAATGGTTTAGCCCTCGGAGGAGGCATTATCCTTTGGAGGAGTTAATTTCGTAACTGATGCCCGTTAGAGCTGCATTTAAAGGTGAGATCATGGGTGGCCATGATCAAACGTGGGGATAATGGTCATTAAGTATATTTATCACCTTGGCATCTTTGTAAACTATAAATAGTTGCTTAGAAATGTAGAAAAGGAATTCATAAATTAATCCAAAAATGCATATTCTTGCTTTATTGTTATTTGTTACTTTTCCTTGTCGCACCTTCTACCATTTTTACAGCTTTGATACAAACTGTTTCTTGTTAACCCAAAACAAATTCGATTAGTTGTCCTAATCAGATTTAGGTCAATACATAAATAGCATCATGTTAAAATTACACCATCTCAGCGATAGATTTTAAACTTCTTTAACTAAAATTGCTTTTACCGAAAAATAAAAATCGTTTATATAAGTTAAGAAATTAATTTTTGTGCATCGTTGGGTAATATTCACATGCTATAGTGACACGACCAAGATTCTGGCTAGGCCGTGCGGTCGGGTGAACCTTTTCAGATATTTCGTCAATCACACACAAAATAGGCTTGAAAGAAACAAGACTTATAAAATATGATATTCTAATATATATATATAAGTTGTATAGAAGGAATTACATATGTCTACCTATTGTACTAGGTTTAGGGCTATCCAGACAGACATCTAAGAGTACAAACAAAGTATATACATCTCCCGAAGGAAGAAAATATAAGTGAGATAATAAACATAAAACTGGTGGTCATCCTGAACAAAAGTTGGTACACCCTGACAGCTGAGATCGTCTTCGCTCCTCAACCATGCGACAAACTCAATTCTAGAGTGAACCTACCGAAAAGAAACAAATAGATAAGAAATAAATAGAGAGTGAGTCGAAAGGATTCCATAAACGGAGGCTAGCTAGCTACCTCGAAGAAACAGGTAAGCTAGCCAGGATGACAAGAAACCAATCAATAGTTACCATGCAACAACTACAGAATGCAACGCTTATACTAAACAGCCAATATACTCCTGAAAACATAAACATATGTAAGCAGCTCACTAATATCTCTGAATACAACTTAAACTCATGTAACCAAGCAATAATATCCATAGGAAGGTCCAACTAGCTAACTGAATGGAATCGAGAAGCAAGCAACAAAAAAATATATGAACCTCACATATTGAGCACAACCAATGACACATAATATTAATCAGGTATCACAAAAAAATCCTTATCACAAAATAGTATGAATTCAGTATAGTACCACAGGGTCACATGTGCCCAAATAATATCATGAGGCAGACTCCCTCGCACTCAGGGAATATTTGACCTGATGCGAAA
The DNA here is from genome assembly GCA_029990175.1 of Petunia secreta. Lineage (NCBI taxonomy): Eukaryota > Viridiplantae > Streptophyta > Magnoliopsida > Solanales > Solanaceae > Petunia > Petunia secreta. The sequence continues at coordinate 16,561,100 of JARKIP010000010.1, forward strand.
TCCATTGCGCTATCAAGGGTGCGAACTCCATAGCGCACTTACTATGCGAACTCCATAGCACATTGATGAAACGAAATTCATAGTGTATCATGATTTACATAAGGTGATGCAACGTCTGTGGCGCATCGACAATTCACAACACCATTCTAGCAGCAGTAAGTCCTTCTAATATCAGTACATATACATAACTATTACCAACACAAGTCTTGCATCGCTTAATTAGATGATATTTCAAGATTCACAACTTAATAAGGGTTCTCTATTTCTCAATTAATATCCCAAAGTCTCTATCCTCGATATAACATTTACAGTTCAAGCCTAGAAACAGACATTTATAATAATGACAAAAACCTGCATTCTACACTTCACGTTATAGGGGTTGTAGTTCAACAACAGTAATGAGACTTCTATTATAACTTTCGCTAAATGCATTACAATCCACTAGCTGCCATATAAAATAATATCATGACACATTCCCTCATAGCGTGATAGTACCTACACAATATTTTTGATACGCATATAAAGCAAACAGAACAAGTCAATCCCATAAAGTGGAGTATGACACTCCCAATTACAAGGCAAACACCAATCAACACTAATTATAACATGATAACAACTATAGACGAAGCTCCAACATAGTAAGTACGCCTTACCGGCAGCTACGCACGTGGAGAATACGTGTATAGAACATCGATAAAGGCTGAAGGCCATCAAAGAAAGGATGAAACCACTTGCCTTTTAATCTCGGGCCGAATCGACTATTGAATAGACTCATTTCCTTCACGACGCCTCTTGGAATCACTTTACTCTTAGCCAAAGAAGAGAAATTTCATATATTAGCTCACACGAATTGAATATTTAGCTATTGGTTGGAGATGAAAGAAAATTATGAAAATGCCCCTGGACCGGGCTTAGCCAAACGCCCAAGAAAATTATACTTTCGGACTCCACATACTCTCACAAGTCCAAATACACTATTGCATTGCATTTTCAGGTTCAATTCGACCCATTTCCTCAATTTCATAAACTTAGTGTTGTAACAGAGAGCTAACCGCTGCAAAAATGCAGCAGTTTTTCTTATATACGATAGCTCCTCAATTTCATAAACTTAGGATTCTAACCCCAGTTTCTCAATTCAATTTTTTTAGGAGTCCACTCCCACATCATTGAACTAACATAATCAAAAGATATAGGAATGATACTTGGTGATTATAGACATTTAGGTACCAACAGTATAGCTTGGAACCGATTGGAATAGGTTGAATTGATATAGAAATGAAAACAGCTGACATGGGTCTTTTTATACCCCTAAAACAGCACATTCACGCCACCTAGGGCACCGACGCTCAAACCCTTCATCGCCTTCGCATCCCAAGGACATGGTCGTGCTTTGGCGCTGTAGAAACAAGCGTGCATGGGCCCCATGTGCGCGATCACACATGTCAGTCCAGAATTTGCAGAATTCTGCACTAGCACCTGCTGGTGCTGCGATTCGGTTCTGAATGTGACCTTACAAGGCTTTAAATGATCTCAAATTTTGTACAAAAGCCAGACAACACTTATGTGACATGCCTGCGAAGACGGATCTCGAATCAGATTCCCCAAACTCAAGATATAGGTCCCACGAATTTATCAGGAGATCAAGACTCTTGAGTTTGATAGTGTAAATGTATATCGGCATTTTGGTCGTTGTTCAAAACATAATCAAGTTGTCGTATGTGAATAGGCTAAGAGGGTGTTTGGCTAAGCTTATAAGTATGTCAAAGTAGCTTATAGGAACTTTTTAGCTTATCTAAGCGTTTGGTAAGTACCAAAAGAGCTATATATGTCAAGTGCTTATAAGTCAAAATCAGCCATAAGCCATAAGTTAGAGCCTGTTTGGCTAAGCTTCTGGGAGCCAAAAGTGCTTATTTTTCTCAAAAAGTGCTTATTTTTTTATTTTGGATGTTTGGCCAAGCTTCTAGGAAAAAAAAAGTACTTTTGAATGGCAGCAGAAGCTGTTTTTCTGCTGTGAGGAAGAAGTTGGAAAAAGTAGCTTCTTGAAAAAATAAGTGTTTTTGATTATTTGGGACAATAATACCCATTTCAAACTTCCATATTTAATCAAATTAATATTATTATATATCCATTTTCATAATTTGGTAATTTTTTTAAATATTGCTCAAACACAAATTAATAACAAAAATACTTCTCTAAAATTTGGCCAAACACAAATTGCTTATCTCGCAAAGCACTTCTTTGAAAAGCACTTTTGATAAAAAGTACTTCTCAAAATAAGCTGATTTTGGCAGCTTGGCCAAAAAGACTAGTCTCACCTAACATATTTTTTTTCATCTTATAAGCACTTTTAGTTTGTCCAAGTATTTTACTATTGTATCCCTAAATAATTTTGTAATCCACAAAATATCATTTTCAAAATAAAATTTTCAACTCCCTCTTCATTCTATTCATCATTTTTCATTTTTAGTATAAAAGTACTTTTAGATTTATGCTTTTTGCAAATAATTTAAATAATATTTTAGTCATTTTAACCAAAAAAACTACTTATCAGCGCTTTTTTACCGAACACACCAACTGTTTATTACCAGATTCAGTACTTCCATCCAAACATATATCTGCTTATTTATAAAATCAGCTTCAGCCCCTAAAAGTGCTTATCAGCCACTTTAAATCAGCTAACCCAAACAGGCTCTAAGTGAATTGCACCTTCCTAGATTTTAACATCCAATTTATGTACCGCCGTCCAAGTTATATAAACAATGTTCTGGTCTGAATTTTGGTTGATTACTGAAACTTAAGGTAGTTTTTGGTTGAGGCTATATGAACTTGTGTGTTTATATTATCCATTGAAAGAGAAGCTAAAATACTTCAGTTATTCAAAACTAACTTTTTGGTTATTCTTAAAACTGAAGTGCTACACATAGGTTTTTTTATTTTTTTTTCAAGAAAAAATTATATAATAAGGCATTACGACTGTGTAAGGTGCGGGTAAATTTACTAGTATACTTATGTAACATCTTAGATCGATAACGTGTATCAGTTTGTACTTTCATTTTATATCTAAATATGTGAATGTATCGTATTAGTATTATTGAGAGCAGCTACATACAATTAAAAATGGAAAAATTGCATAAATAGTTGTTCTAGTTAGGATGCATAAATTATGCACATAATATACAATATTATGCATTAAATATGTAAAAAAAAATGACTACTTTTTGTTAAATTGATCTAGCATTATTCATGCAGCATAATTTTTCCGTTAATAATGTGAGAAACAATCGAATGTCAAATATTGGTACGTTGGCAATTGCCTAATTACAAGCATAAATAATAGGAAAATTTTCAAAAATAGGCAGTTCACTACCTAAAATTACAAACAGAAGGTCATATTTTTTTTTTCATGCATAGCACCCATTCCTAAAATTATAAATTTTAGCACTCTTTTATAAAAACACTCTTGTTACCAAATCTCCCCCTCCCCAGCTATTAAGCCGCTGGCGGACACCCTTTCCCACCAGTGGTGTCGTTACTTTTTTGTATTTTACTGAATTTATGTTGTTTATTGCATCTAAATCATTGCTTTGGACAAATTTATACATACAAATCTCCCCCCAAAAATAAATTATACATGAATATACATAGATAAGATCCTTGCATTGACCCTTTCCTGAACCAGAACCGGGGCTCCCGACCGTAAGACCCTTTATGAGTAAGGTTAATCGAAGGCCGGGGAAAGTTTATTGGCAAGAAGGAACCCTTTATCACCCAGCCAACTCACATAGTCGCACCTACCAGCAACAAGACGACTACTCCCTGCACGCTACTAAACAGCGCTATTTAACGCTTGGGTTCGCCCAATACAAGAACTACAACCCAACCTAGATATGTAGCAATGAAAGAAATACAAAAATATACACAAAAAGTAAAAATTCATATAAACATATATACATATTTATTCACTCGCATATACACACTTGTACAAATTTATATGATTTTATACACGTATATAAATTTGTATAAAATTGTATAAACCTGCGGCAGACTGCTATCTCAGATAAAGTGTGACAAGTCGGATAAGATCGAAAATATGGGCTATTTTTGATAATTTTCGTCTTTTGCTTGTCTTTTAGTGTAATTATCCCTAAATAATATAAAACCACTGCAATTGCTTAATTGCTAACTATATTTTTCTATGTAAACTCATTTATGGTGAAAAATCATACACCATGCAACTTTGGTTTAAAAATTGAACTTACCTCTCAACTATGAACAATAATCGTTCTCTCCCATTTATTTCAATGAACTTTTGAAAATCCATAATTCACTCTCTGAATTATCAAGCCTTTATATATTTTTTTCTTTTTCATTAATATCATGATATATTTTATTCTATGTTATATCTGTATAACAAATAAATATTATGATCCGTCTAAAAAAAGAGCGAATAATAATAGAAGCATACAAGTCAATGATTTCTCTAAAAAAAATAAGAAGAATAATTTGTAGAAATTATTTCTCTTGTATTAGTACTTCACTAATAAAAATCAAACCTCAAAGTTAATCTTTTACATAATTGAAAATAAAATATTAATGCATGGAGTACTAGAAAAAATTATTGAGGATAACAGTAGATTTTATATTTAATCAAAAGATATCTATTTACCTTAAATAAATTTTAAATGATGGTGTAAATTATATTTCATCACAGTGGCCGGCCCATATGGTGGGCTAGGGTACATGGGGACCTGCCAATTTTGCCAAAATTTTTATATTTGTGTGTCAATTTCTTTGAAAGTAGGCATATGTGTTAGTGGTACCCACAATATAAAATTATCTTTGGGTGCATCGGTCGAGTATGCTTGCAATATTTGCATCTTTTTCTTAGTTTTTTCGCCATATTTTAAATTCATCAGCTCTCTCTTTATTCTATTTTATTTTATTTATATTTATATTTATATTTTTTTCCTATATTATAAAAAGTGGCACCTGTAATTTTTAGTTCCTGTATATGCCTTTGTTTCATTGATGATAACTATAATTCAAAAATTATATACATGACAGAGAATGAGGGTGAATGTACTTTGTGGCAAATTCATAATTAAATATATTAATGATATTAATAAAATTAAATTATTATAATAAGATATATTTTTTTTATAGGTATAAAAATTTGAATAAAAAAATTATATATAAAAATATATCATGTAGATGGAGGATTGAAAATGTCAAGAATAAAATAGATATTGTATAAGATAAAGGGCGAAGTTTGACTATTTTTCATAGTGGATAAGAGAATTTAATTTTTAAACTAAAATTGGGGGTCAAAATGATTTTCATCAAACTCATTTATGATCAATAGTATATAAAATAAACAGTATTAAAAGTTCTCTAGCTTATACTTCCTCCGTTTAGCTGCACCTTCAGCTTTTTCACGCTCATTAAAAAAATTATTAAATAGGGTGTGTATTTTACTATGTTGTCCCTATTTAATGTATGGCTATTAATTTTTTTGAGAATTTTTTAATTATTAAGGGCATCGTTGGAAAGAACTAATAAATTTAGTCTTGAAATCCTAAAAAAAAATAATTAATTTAGGACACACAATTTTTTTTAAAGTACTCCCTCCGTCTCAAATTATTTGTCTATTCAAAAAATAGCCGTCTCAAAATATTGTCCAGTTAGTATTTCAAGGTAAAATTTTCTATTTTTTTCCATTTTACCCATAGTAGTAAATGTATTGAAGACCACAAAGATTTCACTTATTGGTTAATATTATAATTGTTCAAATACCAATGAAGATTAAATAAGGATAAAATAGTCAATAATTCTCCCTCATTAATTATTTCTTAAGGAGCGTGTAAAAGTAAAGAGGACAAATAATTTTAGACGGAGAGAGTAATAACTAATTTGGGACGAAGGGAGTAAATATTTGAAAGGCTAACTAGAGAGCTCGAGACCAAAAATAAAGGCACTAACATGCTAGGTGAGCCTAATTTAAGCGCCTTAATTGTAGAGTTTAGTGCTAGGTAATAAATTATCACATAAAAGTGAAGAGTTTGATCGGGTAGGCATTAATTATCTATAAGTGGCCAAGCTTTTAGCAGCCAAAAAAGATATAATTTAATTCTATACCTTCCACTCCATTCTCTCACCCCCTCCATGAAAACCCTTTCAGTTCCACTTGTCTATGGAAATCTTCTTCCAATTATATTCGTATCACTTCATATATAGTTCATATAACAAATTCGAGTATTCAGTATTTATTTTACAAAACGAATTTCGATGTATTCCATATTAGCCACTGATGAAATTTAAATGTTCATCTCCGATAGATTCGAATTTTTTTAGAAGTGTATACCTCTGAAAAGTCATATATTACGTATATATTTTCAATACATACTATCTACATTTACATTACTTTGAAAACTAGAATGTAAAAAGGAGCATGAAATCTTTAAAGGAGTCAAAATAATGAATATATGCATTCTGTGTATTGCACATATAGGTATTAATACAGTATAAATTGGTATACATAGTGTACATACTAATTATAAATACAGTATGCGCTGTACAAATTTACAAATTTTAAATCTGGAGTATGAAAGTAACATAATTTGTTTTAAAGAGTCCATATAAATTGAATATATGCATTTTGTATCTTGCAGATATATGTATCAATATTGTATAGTTTGCTAGGAATGCATAGTGTACAACTGTACATATTAAATAAACATATAGTATGTGATGTCTATATTTTACAAAATATTTTGAACTATTGAATTAGTATATTTTGAAACTTCCATTGAAATTTGTTTGCAGCTTATTTTATAAAATACAGATATAACAATAATATGGTTTATTAGATATGATGAAATCACCAAAAACTAAATACTTCCCTTCGATGGTTGTTCGTGTTTGAGAAAGAAGATAAACCGTATTTTTTGGTGAGCTATTCCATTGTGTGGGTCTAAATCTGGTTAGGTCACTCAAATAGAATTTATAGAGTGGTTAACAAGCAAATCGTTGTATCAAAGTTAACAATTGGATAAATAAGGACGGGTACAAAGTAAAGTAAATGATAAAGCAACGAATGAATTTCTGTATTTCTTGAATCATTTCTTAATGCCTTTCAACTATTACAGATAGCTATTTATAGTTTACAAAAGATGCCAAAGTAATAAATGCACTTTAAGACTATTATCCCGCGTTGATCATGACCAGCCCATGATCTTCCTCTTTAATACAATCATAATGGCGACAGTTACAACTTCACCAAAGAATAATTGTTCTACCGAAGGGTATATTGGTGAAATCTGGATAAGCACTCGAAGCCGTGGAGGATTCGTAATCAACATCAAGAGCTTGGAGTACTTTAAGGGGATATGGAAAGCAAATTCTAAGCAACATGAAAGCGCTCGAGCAGGAGAGCTCGAGGAGAGTGCTCGAGCAAGAGAGAGCTCGAGGAGAGTCCTCGAGCAGGAGAGCTCGAGAAGAGTGCTCGAGCAGGAGAGCACGAGGAGAGTGCTCGAGCAGGAGACGGCCCGAGCAGGATTTCGCCATGTGCCCTAAGCTCGAGGCTTATGTAATTTTTCACCCAATACGGATAGTCCCTCCACTCCTCGGTTAACTGACAGAATTTTTCGAGGAGTAGAATGAAATTAACGGGAAACCGACGTGGCACCTTGTGCACCAAGTAACTTTAAAAAGGCGGCGGTCATTTCACCTTTTCATCCAATGCACGAGGCAGCCACCCATTGGTTGTGACGCCTTGTTTTGCCTTCCCTTCTTCTTCCCCACACTCCGAGCTGAAAACCAAAGGCAATCTGACGCAACGGATGCCAAACTTAAGGAATTAGCCGAGGCATTTAATAACAAGCTGACAGTGTTCATGCTGAAAATGAACGCGTTGGAGGCCCAAAAACTTCTTCGGGGCAAAAGAGGTAACTTCTTCTCCTGAGCTCAAAACTAAGCTTAAGACAAAGTTGAAGTCCAAGGCCACCAGAGCTCGAGTTAATAAGAACTGGACTATCATCTAGACCAAGTTGACGACCCCAGAGCAATGCAGAGCTAGGGTGAACTTTAATGAAGAAATAGCCAAAACAGAGGGCGATGTTGCCAGGGCTCAAGCTATTCTAGACAAACTTCCCTCTAGTAGTGAAAGCTCGAGTGATGAAGATAGTGATGAAGGAGAAAGAGACAATGAGGGCATTGAAGTTGAGACTTCAAGTGAGGACGAGACCGATGAGTGATAGCCCGCTGCTGTGCTTCTATTTCGCTTTTTTCTGTTGTGGCTACAAAGCCTATATTTGTAAATAACTTTTGTTGGCTCCCGGGTCTTTATCAATGAACTTTATTTCACTTAGGTGTTAGTCTTTACTTTGTTTTGAAAGTATTTGATATGTCATCTAGAATATATTTTCTTTGCAAAACTTAGGTAAAATTTATATTTTGTGCCGATGCTAGCTTAGAACGACGTCTCATTCTCGAGTCGTGTCAGTGTAAGAACAACTTTTAATTGCAAAAACCCGAATGTTGAAATACATGGATGGCCGAATCAAGTTTATTTCATTTCCTAGCGAACCCAAATGGGCATTTTACAAGTAAAAATCTAGTTGAGCCTGTACTTGGGAAAATAACAACCGCTTCGGGGAAAAAATTAGTTCGGGGCGATAGCCGCTTCGGGGAAAAAATTGCATCGGGGAGAAAATGAAGGCGCTTCGAGGCGAGAGCCACTTCGGGGCGAAAATTACCTTGAGGCGAAAATGAGGGCACTTTGGGGCGAAAGTCGCTTCGAGGCGAAAACGAGGGCGCTTCGAGGCGAAAATTGCCTTGAGGTGAAAATGAGGGCGCTTCGAGGCGAAAGCCGCTTCGGGGTGAAAGCTGCTTCGGGGCAAAAACGAGGGCATTTCGAGGCAAAACTTTCCTTGAGGCGAAAATGAGGGCGCTTCGAGGCGAAAGCTACTTCGAGGAAAAAATTGCCTCGAGGTGAAAAAGAGGAAACTTCGAGGCGAAAGCCACTTCGGGCAAAAATTGCCTCGAGGTGAAAAAGAGGACCCTACGAGGCGAGAGCCGCTTCGGGGCGAAAATGAGGTCTCTTCAAGGCGAAAGCCGCTTCGGGGCGAAAATAGTGCAAAGAAATCACTTACTCGGTGTATAACCCCGACGCTCGAGTAATGAGTCCTCGAGTCTCTACTGACTAAGCATCCCTATTACACCCCCCAGTATTCTGGTCTGAAGTAATGAGGATCCAAACATTGCATTTCTTGCAACAAAATGAAAGTACCTTGTTTTCAAAAGTAATAACGCTTTAAATTGGAAATGTTCAAATTTAAAGGATCTTCTTTGCCATTCATATTTTCCCGCTAATAGGAGCCTTTGCCCCTCGAGCAAATCTATCTCAACGCGCATGGCTCGTTGATTTGACTTTTCATCCACATGGGCATGCAAGAAACTAGGCTTGATAGCTTGCCTCTTATCTGCTCCAATCTTATCTTTCCTACCGCAAATATCAATAACGGGACCATTAAGTCAGTCCCTGGTGCAATCCAAATTGGTCGTCATCCTTCCGAGCCATCGAGACTGTCCACGAGGAGCCGAGGAGTTGTATGATGCCAATAATCACTTAGTTTGGCTGAGCAAAAACAATGAGAATCCATCAAGCAAGCTGGCAAGTGACCAAGCCGATTTGGAGGCTACGAGGCCGGTCACTAGATGAGGAAGCTTAACGATGGAAGTTCGAGCTCTAGGCGAGCAACCAAGGCTGAAAGCCGAAATGCAACCGAGGCTGAAAGCAGAAATGCAACCGAGGCTGAAAGCTGAGATGCAACCGAGGCTGACGTGCCCGAAACCTTGGTGAATAGTGATGCCGACCATTGAAGTGACCGAAGGACTACAGTGTTCCCAAGGCAGAAGAGCGTCTGATCTCAAAATATTCGAGGCCAAAGGTACGGTTGCTAAGCTCCATTTTTCTTGCACCAGTCCCCGATTCCTCTTCCCCAATGGCTAAACCGAAACCAAGTTAGCTAAGGCATCTATCTCGGCGTTTTCCTTCTGAGGGATTTGAGTGATTTTTCACTCTTGGAATTTGGCTAGTGCATGTTGCATCAGAGCCAAAAGCTGCCATAATTTGGGCTCACGAGCCTAATAATCACCGTGTACCTAATTCATTACTAGCTGTGAATCACATCTTTCGTTCTATCAACTCAACTCCCATTTCTCGAGAGTGTCCCCGAGTTTCCTGAAGACGACGAATTCTCTTTCTACCAGGGTCAAATTACTTCTCTTGACCATAGCCATGTACTCAGTTATGTGGCCGACTAGATCAGTCGTTCCATCATATTACTTCAAGACTTGCAACTTGAAGTGCTTGGGGATGAGGGCAGGAGCAGGCTCGAGCAAGAGAGTGCTCGAGCAAGAGAGCGCTCGAGCAAGAGAGTGCCCGAGCAAGTGAGTGCTCGAGCAGGAGAGCGCTCAAGCAAGAGAGCGCCCGAGCATAGACTTGGGCTTGAAAGGTTGTTGCCTGCATTTCTCAATGTCCAACACTCATTATTTCCATATCGCTTCTCGAATTGGGCTTTAAAATTTTTTGTTTCTCCTTTTCTAAGTCTAACAAGACGCTAGTTTCTGCCACCATGGGGGCTGCCCTAAAAGGTGGAGTACCAAGGGGAGCAATCCCCAAACCTTTAGATATAGTCCTATGTGGAAGTCCCCGTGTCATTGCGCCCGCATGAACAAACTTCGGGATGCCTTGTGAGTGTGAAATTATTTCTTGAATTTCCAAACATTGTTTGCAGCGTGTTATGAAATTCGTTGTTGAAATTTGCTTGCTCAGCAAGCTGATTTTGAATCTGCTGCAAGTAATTGATAACATATTTGTAGAACGAATTGTTTAATCCTGAAGAAGAAGAGTCTTCCGAGGGCGGAGGTGATGGAGGAACTTGTCCTCCATCTCCTGGTGGAAGGGATGGAACAAAAGTCCCAGCATCTATTTGCTCAACGGAGCGTCGTTGGTTTGCATCGTGATGTTCTATAATATCTACCATGATTTAAGTAAAAACCACGACAAGGAACTTTGGAACAACATATATTGCCTGCTTCCCACAGATGGCGCCAATTTGTGTGGGCGTAAATCTAGTTAAGTCACTCAAATAGAATTTGTAGAGTAGTTAACAAGCAAATCGTTGTATCAAAGTTAACAATTGGATAAACAAATAAGGATGGGTACAAAGTAAAGTAATTGATAAAACAATGAATGAATTTTTGTATTTGTTGAGTCATTTCTGAATGTCTTCAACTATTAGAGATAGCTATTTATAGCTTACAAAAGATGCCAAGGTAATAAATGTACTTTAAGACCATTAACCCATGTTGATCATGACAAGCCCATGATCTTCCTCTTTAATACAATCATAATGGGGACAGTTACAACTTCACCAAAGAATAATTGTTCTACCGAAGGGTATATTGGTGCAATCTGGATAAGCACTTGAACCCATGAAGGATTCGTAATCGACATCAAGAGCTTGGAGTGCTTTAAGGGGATATGGAAAGCAAATTTTAAGCAACATGAGAGCGCTCGAGCAGGAGAGCTCGAGGAGAGTGCTCGAGGAGAGAGCTCGAGCAGGAGAGGGCCCGAGCAGGATTTCGCCATGTGCCCTGAGCTCGAGGCTTATGTAATTTTTCGCCTAATACAATATTTATGATAGAGATATATTTGGTGTCCTGATTAATTAGGATTTGTATGCTAATCACCCTTAACCTTGATACTCTAAAGCCATAATCCCATAATTTTAGATATTAAAATTTTCAATTTTACTTTTTAACATTTATTTTCCTCATAAAATTGACATAACTAAAGGCTAGAAGATGTTAGCGTTAATGAAAAGTAAGGTAAGGTATCGACTTATTACTCCCTCCTGGCCTTTTTAGTTATAATGTTTGACTTGCAAACTTTTTAAGAAAATATTATTTGACTAAATTGTTATTTTTTATTATTTGATCTCAATTTAGTACTACTCTTACTTTCACTATCTTTATTTCTTTCCTCATTATTAGATTAAGGGTAAATGTAAAAATATTAATTAATATATATACTCTTCATATTCTAAATTAACTACTCCCTCCGTCCCAATTTATGTGACACTATTTTCTTTTTTGTTTGTCCCAAAATAAGTGGCACCTTTCCTTATTTGACAACTATTTAATGCATCATCTCTATTTTACCCTTTTTGGGACCTACATACTTTTAAACCTACCAACAACTTTTTTATTACTCAAATCTTCTCTCTCTTACTTTTTTAAGGGTAAAATTGATATTTAACAAGATCATCCTCTATTTTCTTAAACTCCGTGCCCGGTCAAATGGTGCCACATAAATTGGGACGGAGGGAGTATATTTTGGACCAATTATTTTTAGTAAGGAAAACTAAATTGAATCAGGAGTATGTTTATTTGCCTAACTTTTTGGGGTTTTGAAGTGAAGGCCCAACAAAAAGCTCACGATTTCAGGTGTGATTTTGATGTGTAGTCATTTTTGGACGCGTTAAATGAGAATTATCCATCGTTTCAGAATTAATTGAGGAATAGCCACCGTACGTACATACACTCTATTAGCATTGGCAAACAACTCGGACTAGTCCCAGGTTTTTATGCTGGGACTTTGAACTACACATGTTCAAAGTTCCATTATTTTATAATGGGATAGTCGTCCCCTGGTGCTTTATATATATAAAGTCCCAGTATAAACTAACATAGTTTAAGAATGGTGTTTAAGTGATCTCAGTATTTTATACTGGGACTTTGAACTAACATGTACTGGGACTTTTATAGTGGTACTTGTCCGGAGGTGACTATTTCTCAGCAAATTTATTTTTGGTGGCTACAGATCAATTAGCACGCGCCAAATAGGCTCCTACACAAAATTTTTACCCCTTTTAGCTATATATAAATAGGTGTGTTCACTCCTCATTGAAAATACTCTAAATTCAAGAGCAAAAACTCTTCAACTACCAAGGCTGGGGAGACTTGAATGCTAGAGGAAAAAAAAAAAAAAAAAAAGGCAGTAGGAAAAATAAAAAGAGTAAGAAAAAGCAAAAGGAAAGGAGGGAAAGGGAGAAGGAGTTTTAATATTCTAACTTAGTTTGAGGGCTTTAAGATTTGGGTTTTGTGGTCGTTCTTGGTTGCTGGCTGTTGTTTTAATACCTGGAGTGTTTGTTTTGCTTGGGTACTCTAGTTTACTAGGTACTTTCTTAAATCTTGTATCGATTCATTCCGTAAAAGTTGACACGATTTGATTTTCAAGCACATAATATGGAGAATGCAAATAAAATATTTTTGTAAAATCATTACTTTTTATTCAAATTACAAAATTGGCATTTCCTCCATTCTATTTCTTTTTTTCATTTTACACACAAGACACAATAAATCTACTCTTGCTACACTACCCTTTTTCTCCCCTATCATACTATATTACTCCATCAGATTCAATTTATGTGAGCCTGTTTGACTTGACAAAAAATTTAATATGGTCTAATATAAATCATTGGTATTTGCGTGGCTATAAATCATTTCATTAAGAATATAGTATTAAATATAGTGTAAATTTATTTCCTAGTTGAGAAAGGGATATTCTTTTTAACTAAAAAAAAAAAAATAGGTTCACATAAATGGTGGTACTATCAATGTGATATAGGTTTTCCAAAAAAATGAGATTCTACTCGCTCTATCACATTTCCTCTCTTCCTCTAATTTTAAGTCTCTTCAACTCCACATCTAATGAGTAATATTATAGAAATTTTTATATGGGATGTAGAAAAAAATTGTGAATGTATGACGCAACATTTTTTTCTTATTTTACTATGGAGCATTGATTTACTTGCTTAAGTACGTCAAGTCTCGGTTTCCTTTTTATTACAGCCTCTTGAACAAGTTGATAACAAAAGCTAGCTTTTCTTTCTTTTAAACCTCCCCCCCCCCCCCCCAAAAAAAAAAAAAAAACCCCTCTCTCTCAGCCCTCCAAAGGTCTCATTTAGTACTTGAAAAGTAGGGAAATAAAAATTACGTATTAAACTTTTCTCTGCTTTATACGATCCTATTTACTAATTTATAGTTTGTTTTAAAAGAGTGTTCTTTTCCTAAATATGAAAGTAGATTAGTTAAACTCTCATATTATTCTTAATGAACGGTTTTTATAGTTACAAAATATTATGAAATATTTAAGATCATCTCCACACAAATATGATGATTTAAGACCATAAGTTTTGAAAATCGTTATTTCTTTCTTAAATTTCATATATTCTCAAATATTGTCACATAAATGATGCTAAAGAAGTGCTATCTTTTTATCTTCGACCTCTTCTCATCTTATTATTGCATTTGTAAATTTGAAGCTGCCTGGCTATTATAAACATGAAAGTAGCTGTGGTGGGGGCAGGGATAAGTGGACTGGTTTGTGCATATGAACTGGCAAAAGCTGGCGTGGAAGTTGTGGTTTATGAAAAGGAAGATTACGTCGGTGGCCATGCCAAGACTGTCACCGTTGATGGCGTCCATCTTGATCTTGGTTTTACGGTCTTCAATCAGGTAAGTGCGATTAGAGGCTTTTTAGTAGTCAAATTAATTTAGAAGTCGCCAAAAGTTATTATAAGCCAATGTGTTCTAATACTATAATAAGGTGTTTGTTTAGAAGCATGACCTCCATGGTTCATATGCCCTAGTAGCTCTTTTTAAAGTAAGAATTGCACAATCATAGTGAGCGACGGTAAAGTTCATGATTATACTAGTGGAGGGAAAGCCCGTGCTCAATAGCACCTTAAACAAATATTTTTTCTTTTAAAAAAATTATGCTTGTTTGAATAATGGCTAGACCAATCAGCCACTCAAATGGCTTTATATAAAACAATTTTAGCCAATGTATCATGAAATTAAGTTTTTATGCTCAAAAGTCTAATTACGTACACTAAAGAAGTGATCATCAACTTCATCATTTTTTATGTACTTGATTATCCAGTTGGCTAATCATGAAATTTACAGTTTTTTATGTACTTGATTGTCCAACTTATGTAGTAATTTTTTTTAGTCCATAAAAAAAGGAAAAAAAATATATGTAGCCATAAATTATATGACACTTACATCTATTTAGTCTTCGGAAAAAATCAACAACAGATAGCCATTATATAGCTTTTATGAGGGATCTCCTAAATCATTGGTTATAATGTTCCAAAAAATAGCTATAGTGGATATTCACTAACTAGGGATTTGTTGATAATAATGACCCATAACCATAGCAATATATAGATATAAAACTTGCACACTCAAATCTCTTCCACTTCTTTTAGGAGTTATAGAATATTTACATAATATAACTCATGATTTTTTTTTTCATACATGTACTTCCTTTGAAAGGGGATTTCTTCTTGTTAAACTTGCTTATTTTCTTGCATATTTATGTGATATTATTTGTATTTTTTTTTAATTTTTTACATAAAACCAGTCATGGGCACTATTAGAGTGCTGCTCCAATATGATGGGCAGTGGGTAGAAATTATCGATTCATTAATGTCAAAGTCAATGGTATTACCGCTGTTCTTACCCCGTTTTGTCGGAAAATTTCCACAAATATACTTGATTAGAAAATCAGCAATAACTAATAAACTGAATGTGGAATATTTATAAGTAATAATAGGATATTAACTTGGAGTGGTATGCAAAAGCACAATATATATTTTTAAATTATTATAGACAAATAATATCCAAAAAATATGGGGTATATTTTGTGAATATTAATAGGATATTAACTTAGAGTGGTATACAAAAGCACAATATATATTTTTAGAATATTATGAGCAGAATGTATTCAAAAAATATAGAGGTATATGTTGTGAATATTAATATGATATTAATTTGGAGTAGTATGAAAAGGCACAATATATATTTTTTAAATATTATGGGCAGATAGTATCCGAAAAATATGGTGTATATTATGTAAATATTAATAGGATAATAACTTGAAGTGGTATGAAAAGATACAATATAAATATTTGTAGAATATTATGGGCAGATAGTATCCAAAAGGTATTTTATATATTTTATATATAATAATTAAATATTTAGTATTTTGTACTATCTTTTATTGTGTATGCTACATGATAATTGCTAGTATTTAGGAGTTAATTAAGTGATAATCATTACTAAAGATATTTAGCGTATATTGAATAGATGGTTATCAATACAGATAAGCTAAAATATAATATAATATAATATAATATTCATAAAATTAGGTACCGTGTTATCCATGTGTTTCATAAAAAATATTGGCCATAAAATGTCTACTACAATTAGTTTTTGTTTATGGTATATAATAAAATGATAATGTGTATATTTTATGTTTATAACTTTCATAAGTGTTTATTTGCTTGACCCTGACTCAAAAATAAGAAAACGTCCAATGGACTAAAATTGTATTTTAAAATGATAATGTGTGTATTTTATGTTTATAACTTTCATAAGTATTTATGCCATGTAAAGATCCCTATAAAAAATACTTTTCCAAAATTTATCCAATTTTAGTCCATTGGACGTTTTCTTATTTTTAGGTCAAGCAAGCAAATAACATATATTTTTCTTGCAAACCAGCAACTACTACTGACTTATTATTTTAAAGAATCTGAATTTTTAACGTGGGTATTCTCAAATATATTGCAAACATAGGCTATTCTCAAATATGTTGCAAACATAGACTATTCGTAAATAGAAATTTAAAATGTGGCATGATCAAATATGCACAAGCTATACGTTAATTAAAATCTAAATTAGTGATTACAGATCAAATTTCCAGCCGATCTGAAATTGGAGGCAGCTCTCCTTCCACGTTTAATACTATATTAAAATACCAATACTATGGTTTGCACTCATAAAAGATTACATTTGCAAAAAAAATTCACCGGGTGCCCTCCATAAGGAATGATTTTGCATGCAAGTTTGCCACATTTAACAATATTTTAGCAAATACCCTTATATTGGTATGGAGCCAAGACTTCAAGGCACAAATTTGCAAATATTGACTTTAGCCGATTAAGGGCAAGTGTTGTATTATCAACACTTCAATTTATATGGGAAGAATGCAGGAAGAGATTGGAAGGTGCAAGTATTGCCATTTTCCAACACTTACGATCAAGTGCTGGCAAGTGCTGTCTTTTGCCAACACTTCAAAGGACATGTGTTAGCAAATAGAGAGGAGTCAAAGGCAAGTCTTCGCCCTGTGCCAAGAGATTGACATGGATGTTTTGTCAAGAATTTTTTCATTAAACTTAACAGGGACATTTTTGCAAAACCCTGTTAAGCACGGACACAAAGGAAAACCGTTGCTCATGGTGTCATATTTCTGCAAAAAGGCCTTTGACTACTATCGGTTTAGAGATTTTAAGGTGCCCCATCAGATAGGCTCATTTGCAGAAATATGACACTATAAGTAATGGTTTGCCTTTTTGCCCGTACTTAATAGTGGTTTTGTAAAAATTTCACCGGTTAAGTTTAATGAATAAATTTTGGACAGAAATATCCCTGTGAATCTTATGACACGGAGTCAACACTTGCCTTTGAATCCTCTTTATTTGCCAATACTTGCCCCTTTAAGCCCCTTAAATCTCACATTCTCTCAAAAAAATTGTTGTCCGATAGCACTTACCCTTCCAATATCTTCCTCCATTCTCCCCAGATAACTTGAAGTGTTGGCAAGACAACACTTGCCCTTGACCTCTTGCCTAAAAGGCAGCACTTGCAAATTGGTATCAAAACCACTTACTATGGAGCGCACCTAGTGAAATTTTTTGCATTAGATGACTTTTTGCAGCGGTGCTATTACGTTTTATCCCTATTTTTAATTTTTCTACAAGAATAATTTGATTTGTCAAATTTGATGGGGAAGTGCACAAAAAGGCTATATTTACAAGTTCTTTACAGTTTCAACCACTTAGTATACACCTTCGTAGAGGCTGGCTATTTTGATGGGGTGTTAACACTTCACAAAAAAATTGGCGTACCCTCATAAATTCATTTATGCACAATTTTCAACCGACATTCCATCAAAATGTGAGTAAGTTTTTTAAATAGTTTTCTCATGTTTTGACGCTTTTTGAAGAAATGAATTTTGACGGATCTGCCAAAATTATAAGATTCACAAAATTAGTTAACTAATCAATAAGTTACCGTTAGAACCATTAGAGTCATAGTGAAGGTAGACAAACTATAAGAGTGAACCTAGTTATATATGGTGAAGAAGAAATAAGGCGAGGAACTTAAAAGTCTTGAGACGTAGCTCGACTACCATGCAACATATAAACATAATGAGTTTTCTTTTTGTGGTTCTTGTAATAGCCCAGAAGGGTTTGGCTTAAGCTTGACTTGGCAAAATTCTACATTGTAATTAGAGGAGAAAGTTATGACCATAATATTTTGGATTTAAATCATAGTAAACAAATTTTAAGACCTCCAAAAGTTGGGCCTGAGCCAATAAAGCTCAGACTTTCAATTTTGAGTGTAACAACCAGCTGATGCGGTTAAACTTAAGAGACAGTTTGTTGTGAAGCTTGTCTTAGGCAAACTCCATGTCACAATGAGAGGAAAAATTTAGAGCCCTAATGACGGGTTCAAGAATTCAACTGTCGAGATGCCTTTTGGGTTAGAACCCAATGGACTAAAGCGGTGTAAGTTGGATTAGAACAGTACCTCGGCAGTTAGGTCTGAGCATTACATATTAAAAAATTCATAGCACATAAACAGTACATGTACTAAACTTAGGGTCTTGAACACAATAATCTTACATAGAGATATTAGAGAGAGCGTACCTGATGCGGAAGACATTATTACAGTAAAAGAAAACCACAAGTCCTTGTTGGTAAATTAGTTTTTCGCCCCTTGTCCTTTCTTACGTTACTACTGTGTTAGTGATGGAAAAGTGTATAGAAGCAGCAACTCTAATGTGGGAGAACCAATTTATAGATGTTTAACTTTTAATCTAGTACGTCTATCAAGTAACCAAATAAACGGACGAGATTTATCCATTATTAAATATAAGTTATGGGCTTGACATAATATTGAGCCATATAATAAGATAAAATCTTATATTCTCCCACTTGACCCAATAACCATATAACATCAATATTTAATAAAGTAAACATTAGTTGTGCACAAGATAAATATCTTTCATAATTACCACCATAAATACCATAATATGATAAACAACTAAATGCGAGTCATGGAGGGTTATACATAATTTGCTACATACTCCCTTCCATATACTACAACATTAGCATCTTATCATATCTGGTTAATAAGTTATAAAATACTTATCATTATGATCTATAATAATGTCTAACTGAGACTTATCCTGTTATATCTCAAAACAATAATATGTACACCATTATGAGAAATAGAAAATTCATTAATGTATGTAAGAAACACATAAATAAGCTTGTAGTGTCAAAATAACATAAGTACATCAATCATAAATACAACCAAGACCTATTCTAACATGTTCTTTAAATGTCTTTGGATGTAAACCTTTCGTTAACGGATCTGCAATCATGAGATCGGTTCTAATAGTCTCAATTGACACTACTTGTTTCTGAACCTCCTCCTTGAGGACAAGGTGCTTTAAATCTATAGGTTTTGCACCTTTAGAGTATATGTCGTTCTTGGCGAAGAATACTGTTGAGGTATTATCACAATAAAGTTTTGCCGGCTTTCTAATGGTATCGAAAACCCCAAGTCCTGAAATGAAGTTCCTCAGTCATTTTTCATGATTTGTGGCTTCAAAGCATGCCACAAATTCTGCTGCCATTGTGGATGCAGCAATAGATTCTTGTTTGACACTTTTCCACAATATTGCTCCTTCAGCTAATAGGAACACATATTCAAAAGTGGACTTTCTAGTATCAGCGCATCCACCATAGTCTGAATCCAAGTATCCAATCACTTATAAATGATTTGATCTTCTATACGTGAGCATGTAATCATTTGTTCCTTTCAGATACATCAAAACTTTTTTTGCAGCTCTCTAGTGGTCAATTCTTGGATTAATTTGATATCTGTCCAGCATACCAACCGCAAATTTAGTATCTGGTATTGTGCAGGTTTGAGCATATATCAAACTTCCAACAATAGAGGAATAAGGAATCGACTTCATTTCATTTCATTCTACATTATTTTTAGGACATTTCTCGAGACTAAATTTGTTCCCTTTCTGAATTGGAACAATTTCTCATATTAAGTATCTCTAGAATTCTTTTGATATAGCCTTTCTGAGACAGTCCCAAAAGTCCTTGTGATTTATATATTTTCATCCCTATCACATAGGATGCCTTACCCATATCTTTCATTTCAAAAATTTTAGAGAGAAAATTTTTAGTCTCACGCAAAATATCTAAATCATTAGCAGCAAGTAGGATGTCGTCAACATATAGGACTATATAACTTGATCCCCCTGATTTTTGGTATATACATCGATCAATGATATTTTTAATAAACTCAAAATAACTTATGGTATCATTAAACTTAAAATACCATTGTTGTGAGGCTTGTTTGAGTCTATATATTGACTTCTTTATCTTACACATTATTTGACCTTTTTCTTCAATTTTGAAACCCTCAGATTGGTCCATATTAACTTCCTCTTCGAGGTGTCCATTAAGAAAGACAGTTTTCACATTTATTTGGTGTAATTTTAAATCATATTGAGGCACTAAAGCCATAATAACTCTTAACGAGTCTTTTATTGAGACTGGTGAAAAGGTCTCATTGTAATCAATGACATATTGTTGAGCATAACCCTTAGCAACAAGTCTGGCTTTATAACGTTTGATATTGCCGTTTGAATCGAGTTTCGTCTTAAAGACCCATTTACACCCGATTCTTTTGAACCTTTTGTTATTTCGACGAGATCCCAAATATTATTGTATTCCATGGATTTTAACTCTTCCTTCATGGCATCAATCCATGTTTCAAACTCACTACTTTCTATGGCTAGTGAAAATGAAACCAGGTCTTTATCAAGTCCAATGTCAAAATCTGACTCTTGTAAATAAATCACATAATCATCTGAAATAGTTGTATCTTCTTTCTTTTTGAAAGTTTCTTAATGGCATTCTTTGTGGTCAATTATTGTCAAGTACTAGTTCATTAGCTTCTTCATGAAGTGCTTTATCCAAATATTATTTATTGTTGTCTAAATATTCTTCGACTACTGAAACAATATTTGTCAAAGGTGTGGAAGTAGGTACATTTATAGGCAATGAAATATTTTTCCTAACCTCATTTAATTCCACACTTGGACGTTCAGCACTCCCACTAACTTCACTATTCTCAATGAATCTTGCATTACCAGTTTCAACAATTCTTGAACTATGGTTAGAACAGTAAAACCTATATCGTTTAGATTTCTTTGGGTAACCAATAAAGTAACCAGTTATCGTTCGATAATCTAATTTCTTTTCATGCAGATTATAAATTCTAGCTTCTGCTAGCAACCCCAAACATACAGATGCCTTAAACTAGGTTTCCTTCCAGTCCACAGTTTAAAAGGGGCCATTGGAACTGCCTTACTAGGAATCCGGGTTAAAAATATGCATCAATTTTAAGAGAATACATCCACAAAGATTTGGTTAATGAGGAGTAACTCTTCATACTCCTAACCATTTCAATAAGTGTCCAATTACGCCTTTCTGTAACACTATTTTGTTGAGGTGTGTCTGGCATAGTATATTGTGCACATATGCCATGTTCCTCAAGGAACTTTGCAAATGGACCTGGACATTGTCCTGATTCATCATATTTTCCATAATATTCACCACCCCGATCAGACCTAACAATTTTTACTTTTTTGTCTAATTGTCTTTCAATCTCATTAACGTACACCTTGAGAGCGTCCGTAGCTTGAGATTTTTCCTTTAGTAAATAGACAAACCCATAACGTGAAAAGTTATCAATGAAGGTGATAAAATATTTTTCTCCACCAAAAGATGGAACATCAAAGGGTCCACAAATATCGGTGTGTATAATTTCAAGAAGTTGGGTGCTTCTTGTGGCACTTTCTTACTATGTTTAGTTTGCTTTCCCTTAATGCAATCCATACATATGTCAATATCACTAAACTCTAGATTCAGAAGAAACTCATTCTTAACTAATCTTTCTAACCTTTCTTTTGATACATGACTCAAACGTCTATGCCACAAGTAAGCATATTTTTTATCCAGTGAACTACATTTAATTCCGACACTATGTTGCACAGTAAAGAGAGATTGAGAAAGCTCATTATCAAGTTTCAATTTATATAAACTATCAATAAAAACACCAGAACCATAAAGAACAATATTCTTATATAAATTGAAACATCCATGTCCAAACTTAAATTTAAATCCAGAAACATCAAGTGTTGAAAGAGAAATCAAATTCCTAGCAACTGAAGGAACATAAAGGGTCTGTAAAATATCAAGGTGATGTCCATTCTCCAAGATCATACGGTAAGTCCCTATGCCTTCAATTGGAACCTCCATACGGTTTCTCATGAACAAGAAATCTTAATTTGGATTTGTAGTTCGGACTGTAATGAATCCCTTTCTTTTCGAACCAAGCTTTATGCTTCAGGCAATCATTCTGATAGTGTCTTTCCTTTTTAAAGAAATGACACACATCTGCCTTTTGTTCCTTCTTTGCATCTTGTGAAATATTAGCAGATGTTTTCTTCTTCTTCTTTATCTTGTTGGCCTTGACCTTAAGTCCTTTCTCAGCTCCATGTCCCATGAAGTTAATAAAATAACTTCCTTGTTTCTTTAGACCTGACTCCTCCCGAGTTAGCATACTGGACAATTCACTAACATTCCATTTATCCTTAATAGTGTTATAGTTAATTTGGAATGGACCATACTCAGGAGGCAATGAGTTCAGAATAAACTAAACCAAGAAGGAGTCATCCACTTTCATCCCCAAGGACTCAAGATTTATTGCAATGTTATTCATCTCGATGATATGGTTTTGCATATTATGCAAGCCATCAAATTTCATGGTCATAATTTCTGCCATTAATGCACCAGCGAGAGACTTATCTGCAGAACGAAAACGTTCTTCCACAAGCTTCCGGTATTCTCTGGCACTTTCTGTTTGTGGAATAGCAATCTTAATGTTGTTGGCTATAGTCATTCGCATAAATATAAGACTCAACGTGTTAGACCGTTCTCATGCTTTATAAAAGGACTTCTCTTCCTAACTGCTTGAATCAATAATAGCAGCAGGCTTACTTTCTAGCAGAGCCAAGGCAAGATTCATTACACCTACGTAGAACTGGACTTGCTCATGCCATTTAGAGAAGTTCAATACATTAAGCACACTAACAGATGAAGCTTGCGAATAAAGAGAAACAACTGCAAAATAAATAAACATACTCACAAATTAGAACAATGGATTTCAGATAAAACAAAAAAAGTACACCATAATTCTCCTTTGAGTAGATATTACGACATACTATCATAATTCAAATGCCATCTTAAACTTAGTAGGCAATTAGATATTCTTAATCAAACATACATGGCATCCTTCGATATACAACTTTATTCGATTAAAATATTAATCTGCCTCATTATGTCCACTATTCAGAAAATAATTAATTCACCTTTAGAAAAATTCTTAATTTCTAGCAATAGTGAAACATCAATTTATCCATTTAATTCTCATTAATATGCATTTCATAATTATCATAGATAAATGACAATTATATATATATATATATATATATATATATATATATATATATATATATATATATATATGCATGTCTATTAAAAAAATATGCTAGTTTGGTCACTTTGGTGACTAACAAACTATATGAACATAAATACAAATATAAAAAATAAGATAATTTGATGCATGTGTAAATTAGAAATATTCCATAGTTTGGCTACGTTGGTGACTAACAAACTACCTATACCATAATACATGCATAAAATAAGTATATGTATATATTTTAAATATTCTAGTTCGGCCATTTTGGTGATTAGCAAACTACCACTTCACATACTTTAGTTACTATTATTTAGTGTAAGAGGCACAATTTATCACGTACCTAATAAACATATTGCAATAGTGACACAATTAACTTAATGGACAAACACTTTATAATAACCAAAATAAAATTACATTAACATGAATACACATATCGTGAGTAGAGTTTAAACGTTGAATTGACTCAACTAAACTTTCTGGAGCCAATTTCAAGAATGATTCCAATCAATTTTACTTTATTTTATTAAAGAATTATAGTAAATATAATGGAACAAGGATCATGGTAGAAACATCAAAACCCTTCATATATGTGGTGGCGCAGCATAAGCCATAATTAGTCTACTATAGATTTTAAAGTTTCCTGAATCTTGCCCTTATTACTAGTAAAAGATTTTTTTTTTATAAAATATTTTTCCATCAGAATGTAAAGCAAAGGGGTGTTGTTAATGGATGAAGGATATCTGTGAGTCATTATTAAGTGACGGGTAATAGTCCAAAATTAAACTATTCAAATTGAACAGTACGTAGTCACAACAGCAAAGCGATTAGTTTTATAAAAAAAAAATTAATAAAGCAATCAGTTCTATAAAAAAATTTAGAAGATTATTGGTTCAAATATTCAGTCTCTTGATACCACATGTTAAATAATTCATAGCATTTAAACAATACATTTACTAAATTTAGGATCTTGAACACAATAATTTTATATAGAGACACAAAAAATAGTATACCTGATGTGGAAGACATTATTACAGTAAAAGAAAATTACAACGCCTTGTTGGTAAATTGGTTTCTCGCCCCTTACACTTTCTTACGTTACTACTGAGTTAGTGATGGAAAAGTGTATAGAGGTAGTAACCCTAATGGCTGGGGAGAGGACCAATTTAAAGATGTTTAACTTTTAATCAGGTACATTCATCAAGTAACCTAATAAATGGACAAGATTTATCTATTATTAATACTTCATCCGTTCCACAATTGGTGTCACAGTTTAACTTGGATTGGAGTTTAAGAAATGAGGGAAGATTTTTAAAATTTGTAGTTTAAAATAAGCAATAGGTAATTGTGTGGCTATAAACTATTTTATTAAGGGTAAAGTGGTAAGTTTAAAAATAAATTGTTTCTAAATATTGAATTGTGTCTTTCTTTTTTGAACGGACTAATAAGGAAATTATGCCATCCTTTTTGGAACGGAGAAAATATAAGTTATGAACTTGACATAATATTAGACCACATAATAATATAAAATCTTACATTAAATGTTTAACATTGATGTGCCAAAGAAGAAAGCTAAGAAGGTACATATGATCAATGTTACACTCAATTTTGATTTACTGTAACCTGTCTATAGGTAGAGAAACCAAGTAGACAGGCCTTACTTCACTTTCTGTAATATTTCTTGAAGCAAATCCCATCCACCAAGTAAAGTCATTGTATTGTCCTGTCAATTTTTTAACACTTCTTCTTTTGGTATTCTACTTTTGGGCATTGAATTCGAAATGTTTGCAGATAAAATTTTTTTAACGACATGTTTTGGGTGAGCATATGTGGATGATGAAAAGGTGTTTTTTGACAGGGAAGTACTTATAAAAACATGATGGAATTTTTTGAGTGCCTTGGAGTTGATATGAAGATATCTGATATGTCACTGTCAGTGAGCTTAGACCAAGGTCATGGTTGGGAATGGGGTACTAGAAATGGATTTTCTAGTTTGTTTGCACAGAAGAAGAATGTCTTGAGTCCATATTTTTGGCTAATGATTAGAGAAATTATCAGATTCAAGCAGGAAGTCATAAGGTGACGATAACTTATCCATCTTATATGTCACTGCTTATCAGTAATCAATTCCATTTAGTGTTGAATAACTAATATTTGAGCAATTTATTGTTTTATTGATCTCATTGGAAATTTAGAGAACATAATATTTCTTTGTTCATTTGAAGATTATGCATTTGGTGGAAATGGACTAAATCAATTTTTTGTGCTAACTTTCTTTGTTTTGTGTGATGGATAGTATGTCGTATGAATGCGCTGTTTACTGCATTGCAGATACCTTGAAGCACTTGACAACAATTCCGACATTGATCGCGTTGAAACATTAGGAAAATTTATTAACTCACATGGCTATTCAGAGTTATTTCAAAAGGCTTATCTGGTAACATTGTTGTTTGTCATAGTTCTTGATTTTATTACATGTATATACGGTTTGTTCATTCAACAAGTTGTCCTTGCTATAAGCAATTTACACATTCTTTTCACAGATTCCAATATGTGCTTCAATCTGGTCCTGTCCCTTAGAAGAAGTAATGAGCTTTTCTGCATATTACATTCTTTCATTCTGCCGTGACCACCATCTTCTGCAGGTTTTTTTGGTCTTATCTACGTATTCAATTAGTGTACTTCATGTGTAGCTTACAGCCAGTTGTTAAATATGTTTCATGAAAAATATTGAATTTGAATGCATATATCATTTCATTGTCTACTGCCTGATAGTGCTTTTGTTTCTTTCTTTACAGCTCTGTGGTCTTCCTCAATTGCTCACTGTAAGATGGCGTTCACATACATCTGTGAACAAGGTGATTTCTTGTTTATAGATACCACATAATATTGGATTTTCTTTAGTTTAGCATGTATCTTCCTTGTGAGTGATTTGATGGGGCATCTAATACAGATTAAGGAAATGGAGAACAGAGGCTGCCAAATAAGAACTGGTTGTGAAGTAAATTCTGTATCGACAAATGAAATAGGTCTGGCTTGGTTTCTTAATTCGCATTTCTTGTATTCCCTCTATTTTACTATCATATCTTCCCTAATTTATCACAAGTATAAAACCAGGTGGGGGTGTAGGTGGGAGGGGATTGGAGGAAGGCTAACTAGAGAACAAAAAGACTAATGGATCTGACTGAAGATCGAAGACCATTAAGTTGACAAAACTGTCTTTGCTTCTAGCTTGTTACTTTGTTTAAGAACGTGTGTTTCCTAGTTTTTTAATTATTTTTGATAGTGATAGTGGTCTAGATAGAGTTAATTTGGTGCTTACCTAAGGAAAATAAATAAATAAACTATTTGTGATTCTAATTGTGAAATATTGACCCCTAGCAGGTTGTACAATAGCTTGTTATGATGGTTCCAAAGAAGTATATGATGGATGTATAATGGCAGTAAATGCTCCAGATACTTTGAAAATGTTAGGCAATGAGGCAACATACGATGAAACAAGAATACTGGGTGTTTTCCAGTATGTCTATAGGTACTTCCGACTTCTTTATTTTAAAACCTTGAACTTTCTTTTCTATTTAATCTTTATAAAGTCATTCATAGACTGACATCACTAGTGTGTTTATCTTTCTCTAAGAGAAGGTACTAGACACATATCCATGTTAGTACTTGTATTTTCTATTACCAGAGGAGCTTTTGTGCTTTAGTGAGACTCAGTTATGTATGGTGACTGGTTGTAGTAAATTAACAGCTACAACCAACTAGATTTTTGAGCTAATATGAAAATGGTACCAGAGTCCAAGATTAGGATAGTTAGTAATTCCGCCTTGTAAGTGAAAAGAGAGAATGGATGAACTTTCTGTGTCTTATTAATCCAAAAATCAGAGCTCTTTGTACATGTAGACTGTGATCTATCTAAGGAAATAGAATCAAAAGGATCTTAGAAAATATCTCCTAATAATAAGTTATGTATACTGAATGTAAACATGTCTATGTAGATATTACAACACTCCCCCTCAAGTTGGAGCATAGATATTAATTATGTCCAACTTGTTACAAAGATAATTGACTCGAGTCCTATTCAGTGCCTTTGTGAACAAATCTGCTAGTTGCTCTCCCATCCTCACATAGCCAGTGGAGATCAAATTGTTCTCAATCTTCTCCCGAATTAAATGACAATCAACCTCAATATGCTTGGTTCTTTCATGATATACTGGATTCGAGGCGATATGTAAGGCTGCTTGATTATCATACCAAAACTTGGTTGGGATATGCTGTTTCAACCCAATTTCGGTTAGAATATGACGTATCCACATAACCTCACATGTTGATTGTACCATAGCTCTGTACTCTGATTCTACATTAGAAAGTGACACAACATTCTGTTTCTTACTTCTCCACGATACTAAGTTTCCGCCAACAAAAATACAGTAGCTGGTAGTAGACCTTCTATCTACCTTAGATCCAGCCCAATCTGCATCTACAAAACATTCAACGCGAGAATGTCCATTATCACTATATAGTATGTCAAGTCCGGGTGCTCTTTTCAAGTAACTTAAGATCTGCTCTAGAGCTGCTTAATGCTTGATTGTAGGTGCAGACATGAACTAGCTAACCACACTAACAGAAAAAGCAATGTCTGGATGAGTCACAGTGAGATAGTTTAATTTTTCAACTAATCTCCTGTATCTCCCTGGATCATCAAAGAGATCACTATCATTTTTCATAAACTGCACATTGGGAACCATTGGAGTGGTACAATGGTAAGTCAAAGACATAATTTTGCGGAGATAGAAATATTTCCTTCTTGCTCCTTGAAACTTATATTCCCAAGAAGTATTTCAACTGGCCCAGATCTTTCGTGTGGAACCTAATTTGCTAGAGAGACATAAGAGATGAAATAACTGCCGAATCAATTCCTGTAATGATAATGTCATCGATATTGGTGCAAGCAAAATCGAGGTTGAGCTAACACGAAGAAACGGGGAAGAAATGACAAGAAAATAAAGATAGAAGCAAAACAAATCTTGCTTCGTTTCGAAAGAACGACGAGAAACCAGTCTCGGGCTCGATTGAATGGGGGTCAAGATGCACCTATGCTAAGCAACAATCCTCAAGAAGCCTATGCTTCTTGCAAACTGAATGACCAAAGAAGAAGATTGTTCAAACTATTCAACACCAAATGACACAAGTTCTTAAAATCCCACATTAGGGTTCGGCTCCATCGGAGATTCACAATAGCTACAACTATGTTTGATCATTCAACAAAAACTAACTGACTACAATGAAATGTAAAGGGGTATATATAGACTATGCTAGGGATAAAACAGTAAATGGTCACAGGTGACCAATAAAGACAAGCCACGCAGGGCTGAACTAATGAGTGTTCGGCAGCCTTGACTTCGGTGCTTGGTTGCTTGCTCGAACACAATTAGTGAGTGTTCGGCAGCCTTGGCTTCGATGCTCGGTTTCTTGCTCGAACAAATTTATCATCGGGCGCCCACTTGACTTCGAACACAATTTGTTGTGTTCGGTTCTATGCTGCCCAGCGCCAAGGTTGGTGTTCGGTCACTTGTCCTCCTGCTCGAATTTGAGAATGTAGCCTTTAGCTTTAGTACTTTGCCCTTCTTCCTCCGAACACATGCTTCTCCTGACCAAGTCAACTGAATGTGCATGTCATGTAGCAATTTGGTTTGGCTTCGTGTCATTGGCCTCGGTGGATCAGTCATTGACTTCGGTAGATTGTCGAGCACTTGATCAGCACTTCGGGCTGCATCATCCTCCCCTTCTTGAGAAGATTTCATCCTCGAAATCGCTTCAGCATCTGTCCCTGGTACTTGGCCTACAACACAAGGAGTTAAGTCAGCAACATTGAAAGTGTTGGACACATTATACTCACCTGGGATGTCAATCACATAAGCATTGTTGTTAATCTTGCTCAGCACTTGAAATGGACCATCCCCTTGAGGTGCCATCTTTCCTTTCCTTTGGTTCGAGAATCGCTCTCTTCGGAAGTGAACCCAAACTCAATCTCCATTCTTCAACTCCAACTTCTTTCGCCCCTTGTTCTTTTTCAATGCCACTTTGGCATAAGCTTCCTCAAGATTCTTCTTTGCTTTGGCGTGCAACTCGAGCAAAGCTTTGGCTCGGTGAGTACCTTCAAAATCAATAATAACATCTCGAGGCAATAGGGTTAGATCAAGTGGAATTAAAGGATTAAAACCATACACACATTCGAACGGGGTCATATTTATCATTCGATGCACCGTTCGATTGTATGCGAACTCCATCATGGGCAAACGATCAGCCCAGTTTCCGACCTTGCCTTTGGTCATTGCTCGAAGCAAAGATCCCAAGGTTCGGTTAACTACCTCGGTCTATCCATCAGTCTGAGGATGGTGAGACGTCAAGAATAGTAGTTTGGTGCCGAGGGCACCCCACAAACATTTCCAAAAATGACTCAAGAACTTCGAGTCTCGATCACTCACAATTGTACGTGGCACTCCATGCAATTTTAACACATGATTAATAAACAAGGAAGCAACATGTTGTGCACAATCGCATTTCTTCCAAGGAATAAAGTGAGCCATTTTAGAAAATCGTTCCACGACAACGAAGATGCCATCCTTTCCTCCCCCCGACCTCGGTAACCCCAACACAAAGTCCATGGATATATCAACCCAAGGTCGATCAGGCACAGGCAACGGGGTATACAAACCATGAGGGTTGGACTTCGATTTAGCTTTCTTGCATACGAGGCAAGCGTTGCAAAGCTTTTCCACATCTCGTCGTATTTTTGGCCAATGGAACTGCTCGATTAAGATACCAAGAGTTTTGTCAACACCGAAGTGTCCCATCAAGCCTCCGGAATGAGCTTCTCGGACCAAGAGCTCTCTCCACGATGACACTGGCGCACAAACCCTCACATTCTTGAAAAGGTAGCCATCGTGACACTGATATTTCTCAATCCTTCGGCCACTCAAGATTGCATCATGAACGCATTTTAATTTGGGATCGTCTTCGTACGTCGACTTGATGCTTTCGAATCCTATGAGCCTTGAGACGAGAGTGGTCACTAAGGCAAATTTCCTTGATATCGCATCGGCCACTACATTGTCTTTTCCCTTTTTGTCATGAATTGCATAGGGAAAGCTTTCAATGAATTCAACCCATTTGGCATGCCTTCGGTTCAATTTCTCCTGACCTCGGAGATGCTTCAAAGATTCATGATCACTTTTAATCACAAACTCTTGAGGCCATAAATAATACTGCCAATGGGCGAGTGCTCGAACGAGGGCATACAATTCCTTGTCATACGTAGAGTAGTTCAAGGTTGCACCCTTAAGCTTTTCGCTAAAGTAAGCGATCGGCTTCGATTCTTGCATAAGCACTCCTCAAATCCCAGCTCCGGACGCATCACACTCGACTTCAAATGCTTTGCCGAAGTCAGGGAGTTGCAACAACGGGGCAGAGAAAAGCCTCCGTTTCAACTCTTGGAAGGCCCTCTCTTGGGACTCTCCCCATATAAATTGATGGTCTCTCTTTACCAGCTCGGTCAAAGGAGCTGCCACGGTGCTAAAGTCACGAACAAACCTTCGGTAAAAGCTAGCTAAGCCATGGAAGCTACGAACTTGTGATACCGAGGTTGGAGTTGGCCAATCTTTGATGGCATCGACTTTTGACTCATCGAATTCAACACCATTAGCACTCACAACGAATCTTAGAAAGACTACACGCTTGACACAAAACACACATTTCTTGAAGTTAGCATATAACTTCTCTTCTCTAAGCTTATCAAGAACTAGCCTTAGGTGTTCGACATGTTCGTCCACTGATTTACTATAAATAAGGATGTCATCGAAGTAAACGACAACAAACTTATTTATGAACGGTTTGAGCACATGGTTCATCAATCGCATGAATGTGCTCGATGCGTTGGATAGGCCAAAAGGCATCACCAACCATTCATAGAGACCGAATTTGGTCTTGAATGCAGTTTTCCACTAGTCTCTGGGTTTCATTCGGATTTGGTGGTAACCGGACCTGAGGTCTATCTTCGAAAAGCATGAAGAACCACTTAACTCATCTTCCATGTCATCTAATCGAGGGATCGGATGACGATACTTTACCATGATTTTGTTGACTGCTCGGCAATCAACACACATTCGCCAAGTTCCATCTTTCTTCAGGACAAGGATAATAGGAACGACGCAAGGACTCAAGCTCTCTCGAACAATGCCCTTGTTCAGCAACTCATCAACCTGCCTTTGGAGCTCTTTGGTGTCTTCGGGATTACACCGATATGTAGGTTTGTTTGGGATTTGAGACCCCGGTACGAAGTCAATTTGGTGCTCGATTCTTCTCAACGGAGGCAATCCACCTGGCATTTCTTCGGGAAACATGTCTCTGAAGTCCTGAAAAACACTTTGTACATCACTAGGCAAAGGGTTATCGTTAGAAAAATCATCATTAGATTTTAGAAAGATACCCTTGTGCACGAGGTAAATCATCATCTGATTGTTGTCGTTGCCTCGTAGATACTCACCCGGTTGCATGATTGCACAGATGTTTCTCACTTCGGGCGGTGTGTTGTTATCTTCGGCCACAAATTTTGTTCCTATCGGAAGCTTAGCTTTGGGCGCTTCTTTCAATTCTTTCATTCTTTTATAGTCCTCGCTGACTTGCTTCGGGGATAAGGGTTTGAGTATGGAACTCTTCCCTTCAAGCTTAGCAGTGTAAATGTTGGATCTTCCATTGTGAACAACTGATCGATCTTACTGCCATGGTCGACCCAATAGGATATGACAAGCTTGCATAGGTACCACATCGAACATCATCTCATCTTGATATTCTCCAACTTTGAACTTGATCTACACTTGTTTGACAACCTTCAATTCTCCACACTCATTTAACCATTGTAATCTGTAAGAATGAGGGATGTTTCAAGGTAGGTAGTCCCAATTGTGAATTCACCACATTCGCACAACTACCCGAATTAATGATCATCGAACAAACTTTTCCCCTTACTCGACATCAGGCATGGAAAAGGTTTTCTCTTTAGTTGTCCTCTTCTTCAAGAGTCATGCAGCTCAAATTCCTTCGAACTACAAGAAACATTTCCGGATGATCAGCTTCAGTAGCTTCACGACCAACATCATCTTCAGCTCGATCAATCTCCTCGAATTGTTCCACCTCAGTGTCACTCGCTTGCTCACAAACATCTCCATTGTCGAGCACAAGCATAACTTTGTGAGTTGGACACTCTTTTGCCATGTGACCATAACCTTTGTATTTATGACACTGAATACTTGAAGCACTAGGAGAATTAAGTTGAACTTTACCTCTCACTTCTCTTGGTTGGCTAACAGTCACTCCCTTCTCGAAGGGTTTCTACGACTCTCGAACAGTTTTAGTACTTGTTGGATTTGGACTCTTCCATTCTTTACCTCGGTTCAAAGGAGTTGAAGTAGTGACTCCTCGGTACCGGTTTGCCTTATCGTCCTTAACCTATTTCTCAGCTTCGATGGCAGCATGAAACACGTCTTCCAAGGTCTGGTACATATGCAGCCTCAATTGAGATGACACATCTCAAGCCAAGCCATTTCTGAATCGGATGATGGCTTGCTCGTCATCTTCTTCCATAT
Source organism: Petunia secreta (assembly GCA_029990175.1). Classification (NCBI taxonomy): domain Eukaryota; kingdom Viridiplantae; phylum Streptophyta; class Magnoliopsida; order Solanales; family Solanaceae; genus Petunia; species Petunia secreta. The sequence goes on from JARKIP010000010.1 coordinate 16,594,513, forward strand.
CAAGGGCCAATCGAATTCTTTCGAACTCATCATGGTATTCTTCAATTGACTTGGACCCTTGTTTCAATTCGAAGAGCTTTCGAAGTAGTTCCTGGTGATATTTGGCATTCACATACTTAGCATCCATCGCTCTCTTCAACTGCGTCCATGTGGTGACTTCGGGATAAGCATTCCTTCGTCTCAATCTTTTGTTAGCCTCCCACCATGTTGATGCATATGCCTCGAACGAAGCAATAGCATGTGCAGCTTTTCTATCTTCGGTCATCTCATTGGTTTAGAAGATTCGCTCCAATTTAAGCTTCCAATCAAGATATTGGTCTGGATCACTAGTTCCTCTAAAGGGTGGAATAGTGATCTTGACACTGTTCAAGTTTGAATCTCGAGCACCTCGAATCTGTTCGGAATACTCATCATAATAGTCATCAGCCTCACGCTCAATATTTCGATCAACATTTGCGCCTCGGCCTCGACCTCAGAAATTTCCATGACCTCGTTGAGCTTGCCTTCGTTGAATAAACGGTGGCTCATATTCAGGTTCGACATTAGGAAATTCTCCTTCATCGACCCCTTCATCAACGACCACAACTTCTCTTAGGGCCATTGGAAGTAGTACTCTTTCTCCTCAGGGAATGCCCAAGTGTTGATATCCAGCTTGGGGATTGCCCAAGTTTTGTTGTTGTACTTGGGGATTGCCCAAGTGTTGTGTAGCTTGGGGATTGCCCATAGCTTCATTTCGAGCAGCCTCGCTCTTCAACTGATGTTGTCGAACAAGCTCAGATAACAGCTCAGGATTCATCGGAGTGGAGTTGCTAGTTCCAGCGTCGGACCCAGGTAAGGCAACAGACACACTACCTTGCTCGAGGTTAGCTAGTCAAGCACTCACTCCTCTTACCTCGGCACTGATGCCTTGTATCGCAGCCATGAGATTGGCTAACGACACCTCGGGCGCCTCAATGCCCTTCCCTTCGCCTCCATTCCCAGCCATGGTACCTGTACGAATCAAAGACCAAATAAAATGTTAAGGTTAGAAATCATCTCACACACTTCCTCACCTTTGTTGGGTGGCACTCGGGTCCACTCAATTTATGGGTTCAGTTTTTTGTCACTCAAGAACTTGTAGCCAATGGCTTCCTCGGTTGATCAACTTCTCTCAGTTCCTTCGAATTTGATAAGCTACACTGTCTCCTTCGGGAAGAGTGAATTGATATGACTCGATGGAACGGACACTACTTACTCTTGCGCTCGGGGAATCAAACAATTTTTCTACGAATTTGGACTTCAGTCACCCCACGCACGAGTTCCTATAAGCTCCAATGAGTTAGCACGACCTCGATTAGGAAGAATTACTTCAAAGATCCACTAACTAGATTTTTCGAACACAAGAAAAGTGAAAACTACGAGAATCTACCTTTCGATTCCTCTTCGGAATCTTTTCGAACAAACCAACTCTTGTTCATACAAAAGTGGTACCTGTTCGGTATGGATAGGGTTTTATCTTATCCAATTTTTCCTTTTCTAGCCAACAATAATTTCACCTGGGGTTTTTGAACGTAACAGTTTTACCCCTTCTTCTTTAACGGAACAGTGACGCTTTTACTCCGGCGTACGGACAAACTTACTTCGTTCACTGACCAAGAATTTTAACAGACTTTGGGTTGCCTTTTCAACTCTGGTATCAACAACGAGTGAAGAAATCAGTTCAAAATTCCTTTGAGCTAAGAACAAGCTTAACGTCGTCCGTACACTGTTAGGTAACAAGTTTCCGACGTATGGACAAGGCTCAAATCACAGAACTTCAAATTTTAAGCACGGAACACAACCCAAGAACAATCAGGGACCACCAGTCTTCATCAATAACCACCAAAACACGACTGGGGTTTGAAACACTCACCAACACGTCGAAACAGTCCAAAAACATTCGAGAAACCCTAGTTGACAATCGTGTACGACAGGTGCTCTTTGGAATCAGCAGACGACAGTGAGCAAGAATCAATTGTTGTTTGATTCAAACAACCAACAATCAAACCAAAATTTGAATTTTCTTTTCTACTTTTTTTTTTTTTTTTTTTTTTTTTTTTTTTTTTTTTGTAAAAACACCACAACAACAACAATTAACAACAAGGAAGAAAGCTGAAACTGAAAGACGCAAGCATGAGATAAAAGAACATGATTTGAGGTTGTAAGAACAAGCTCAAACCTTGCTCTGATACCAAGATAGTGCAAGCAAAATCGAGGTTGAGCTAACACGAAGAAACACGGAAGAAACAACAAGATAATAAAGATAGAAGCAAGACAAATCTTGCTTCCATTCAAAAGAACGACGAGGAATCAGTCTCGGGCTCGATTGAATCGGGGTCAAGATGCACCTATGTTAAGCAACTATCCTCAAGAAGTCTATGCTTCTTGCAAACTGAATGACCAAAGAAGAAGATTGTTCAAACGATTCAACACCGAATGACACAAGTTCTTAAAATCCTACATCGGGGTTCGGCTCCATCGGAGACTCACAGTAGCTACAGCTATGTTTGATCATTCAACAAAAACTAACTGACTACAATGAAATGTAAAGGGGTATATATAGACTACGCTAGGGATAAAACAGTAAATGGTCACAGGTGACCAATAAAGACAAACTACGCAGGGCTGAACTAATGAGTGTTCGGCAGCCTTGACTTCGGTGCTCGGTTGCTTGCTCGAACGCAATTAGTGAGTGTTCGGTAACCTTGGCTTCGATGCTCGGTTGCTTGCTCGAACACATTTATCATCGGGTGCCCACTTGACTTCGAACACAATTTGTTGTATTTGTTTCTATGCTCCCCAGCGCCAAGGGTTGGTGTTCGATCACTTATCCTCGGGCTCGAATTTGAGAATGTAGCCTTCAGCTTTAGCACTTTGCCTTTCTTCCTCCGAACACATGCTTCCTCCTGACCAAGCCAACTGAATGTGCATATCATGTAGCAATTTGGCTTGGATTCGTGTCATTGGCCTCAGTGGATCAGTCATTGACTTCGGTAGATTGTCGAGCACTTGATCAGTACTTCGGGCTGCATCAGATATATATGACAAGAAGAATAATGCCAGCTGCCGATTGCTTGTAGAAGACTGTGTGATCAAATCAGCTCTTCTTTATCCCAAACTCATTAAAACCTTGCTAAACTTGCCAAGCCAGGCTCGATAACTCTGCTTCAAGCCATACAATGACTTCTTCAAATGATATACTTTTCCATACTCCTCATGAGAAACGAACCCCGGTGGTTGCTCCATATATACTTCTTCTCGAAGATCACCATGAAGGAATGCATTCTTGATATCCAACTGATGTAAGGCCAATGCTGAGCGGCAACTAGAGAGAAAAAGTATCTGAATAATCCACTCCATAAACTTAAGCATATCCTTTAGCAACAAGTCTGGACTTAAGTCGGGCAATAGAACCATTTGGACTAACTTTGACCATTTGCATCCCACTGCTTTCTTTCCCTTGGGCAAGGTCACCAAATCCCAAGTGTGATTTTCATCCAAGGCATATAACTCCTCAAACATTGCATCACACCAATCAGGATGACTTAAAGCTTCCTTTACTATTTTTTAGACAAAGATGGAATTCAAAGAGGCAACAAAAGAACTAGACGTAGGAGACAGGTGATCATAGGAAACAAAATTAGCAATGGAAAATGTGGATTTGCAAGTACGTGTACCTTTGTGAAGAGCAATGGGGAGATCAAGGTCATCTGGAAAAGAAGGCGGAGAAGGACATGATGTTAAAGTAACTGGTGTAGGACATGTATTATCTGTCTCCGGCCTTCTCGAGTAAACCTGAACAATTAGCGGTCTAACTGGCACAGTTGAAGCAGGTGCTGAAGGTACAATAGTCGGTTTATACTCAATTGAGGAACAGGGTGATGTAGGAACATTATCAGATTGATCCGTCAAAGCTCAAGTGACCTGATAGACTAACCACTCGCATTCCTCCCCTTGACTTGTAGAAATGGGAGGTGCATAGAAAAATGGTATAGTCTCTGAAAATGTCACATCAATTGACACCAGATATTTACCAAGTTTAGTAGAATAACACCGATAACCCTTCTGAACACAAGAATAGCCTAGAGAAACACACTTCAATACCTTAGGATCCAACTTGGTAACAGATGGTCGAACATCTCGAACATAGCATGTGCTTCAAAATACCTTAGGCTCCACCGGAAAAAAAGACTTGTTTAAGAACAGAACACTACAAGGTATACCACTATTAAACACAGTAGAAGGCATTCGGTTAATCAGAAAACAAGTCGTAGAGAAAGCATCAGTCCAAAATCGTTTAGGAACTTTCATTTGAAACAAAAGTGCCCGAGCTGTCTCAAGAAGATGTCTATTCTTCCTCTCGGCAACACCATTTTGAGAGGGTGTATCGACATTCGACGACTGGTGTAGCATCCAATGTTGTCTCATGTTGGACTGAAATGAGGATGACATATACTCTTTAGTATTATCACTCTGTAATATGCGCACAGAAGCATTGAATTGAGTTTTAACTTCAGTACAAAAAGCACAAAAGTGAGTGCACACTTAATAATGACTCTTCATAAAATAAATCCAAGTCATTCGAGAAAAATCATCCACAAAGGTAACAAAGTACTTATGTCCAGTTTTAGAAACAACGGGACATGGTCCCCGCACATTTAAGTAAACTAACTCAAAGGCCGACTCAGCTCGCCTATTAACTCTTGGACTTAACGTGGTGCAATGGTGTTTTGCAAATTGGCACGACTCACAAACCAACGAAGAAATATTCTGAAATTAAGGACAAAGCTTATTTAAGAAAGTTAGAGAAGGATGTCCCAAACGACAATGTGCCTCAAATGGAGACAACACTGGAGCAAGCAACAAAACCAGATCCCGTAATCTTATAGGTTGACCCATCAGCAGTAGTCACATTAGAAAGTGATTTGTATGATCTAAAATTAGACAAGATATTAGGATTACTCTTCACGTGATCTGTGGCACCAGAATCAATCACCCATTTATTTGATGAAGAGACAAGACATGCACTACTTAACTCTGCAAGGGTAGTGACTGAAGTGGATTCCAAAATTATTTCAGCCGATGATGGTCTTTGAGAAATCTCAATCACAATTTTCTAAAACTAATAGCTTTCAACAGAGAAGCTCCACTAGCTAGCCTTAAACCAAATCTAACAAAGTACTAATAAAACTTGATAGCATCAGAACAATAAAATATAATGGTCTCGCCAAACAGATTCAACTAGGAAGAAATTCGAGTTTGCAAATAAAACAGATAGAGAAAACGGAAGCTCTAATCGAGAAACAATGAACTGGATTGAGATAAAACTTCCCAACAGTGGTCCGATCGTCAGAGGGTCACCACAAATGTGTTGCAAAGTGCCGATTGAAGTCGGAGAAAAAATCTCAGGCCAAATGGGTATTACACGCACCTACACACGCCTACTGAAAAGATGTTGCCGGAGAAATTTGACCGGCGCGTGAGAGTCACTCGCGGACCTTCTGGTCACTGGATCCTGGGGATTTTCAAATCAGAGGAGGGCGATCCTCCCTGGGTAGGTGGTGAGATCTGTATTCCGAGTTCCAACTATCTCGATGAATTTCCCGGCGAGATTTTCACTGTTCCGGCTGGGTTTTCTAACCCCACACCGGCTCTGATACCATGCAAGTGAAAGAGAGAATAGATGAACTTTCTGTTGAAAGTGGTAAGATACGTGGCCAACTTTGGACCACAAATGAAAAGCGCATTGTTGGCGCGTTTTGGGCCACAGAAGAAAGAGCATTGTTGGAAACTTCTAGGCTTTTCATTTGGGGCATTGTTGGCAACTTCTGGGCCTTTCATTCTAAGGCATTGTTGGCGAATTCAGAACCATTCGTTGGGTTAAGCTTTTGCCTATAAATAGCTAGCCATTCCTTCATTTGGAATATCATCTCACAATTCCTCACTTGCCTTTTCATCTTTTAAGGTATTTGTATCTTCTCTCATATGTAATATTTCACTTGTATTCTTTTAGAGTGAAATAAATATTGGATTGGTTGTGTCCGAGGACGTAGGCAAAAATATTGCCGAACCTCGTAAATTCTGGTGTCCTTTTATTGTTGTCCCACTTACTATTTATTAGCTATATTTTTTATATTAGTGGTAATTAAATCACCCACTATATATATTGTGCTTCCGCAACAATTGGTATCAGAGCCAAGGTTATTTCTGAGTATGCTCTGTGGTTGCAGCATAATCTGATCTTCCACATAACAAAGGAATTACTTTGATCTGTATTGTCAGCTATTAAATAGAATTAGAAATGGGAGACAAGAAAATTGAGGAGTCCACATCGGCTGTCAGTACCACGTCGTTGGCATCTTCGCTTATGACAAGAATTGTGTCAAATGCAAAATTTCAAATTGAAATTTTTGACGGAGTGGGACATTTTGGGATGTGGCAGGGCGAGGTTCTTGATGTCCTTTTCCAACAAGGACTAGATCTTGCAATTGAAGAAGAGAAATCAGATGTTATAAAAGAAGAAGATTGGAAGATTATCAATCGCGTTGCTTGTGGTACCATTCGATCCTACCTTGCAAGGGAGCAGAAGTATCCATACACAAAGGAAACTTCTGCAAGTAAATTATGGAAGGCATTGGAGGATAATTTTTTGAAGAAAAATAGTCAAAATAAGCTTCATATGAAGAAAAGATTATTTCGCTTCATGTATGTTCCTGGTACCACAGTGAATAATCGCGTCACCAGTTTTAACAAGCTAGTTACAGATTTGCAAAATATGGATGAGACTTTTGCTGATGATGATCTAGCCTTAATATTGTTAGGGTCATTTTCTGATGAATTCGAGCACCTCGAGACTACTCTACTTCAGGGGAAGGATGAAGTGTCTCTCAAAGAAGTTTGTTCTGCTTTGTACAGTTATGAACAAAGAAAGAGAGAAAAACAAAAGGGTGGAGAAGGAGAAATACTAGTTGTGAGGGGTCGTTCTCAAGATCAAAAGAGAACAAGGAAAGGGAGATCCAAGCCAAAAACCCGACCCAGCAAAGATGAATGTGCCTTTTGTCGAGAAAAGGGACACTGGAAGAAAGACTGTCCAAAATTGAACCATAAGGCCAAACATAACAATAGAAAGGCCGATATGGATTCAAATGTAGTTGAGTGTGATGACTCAGACTTCTCACTTGTTACAATAGAGTCATCCAAACCATCTGACATATGATTGATGGACTCTGCTTGTAGTTATCATATGTGCCCCAACCGAGACTGGTTCATTGATTTTCAAGAAGGAGAATATGGAGTTATTCACACGGCAAACAACAACCCTCTTACCGCATATGGTATTGGTTCTATTCGATTATGGAACCATGATGGAATGACAAGGACATTAACAGATGTTCGATACGTACCGGATTTGAAGAAAAATCTCATTTCTATGGGAACACTAAAATCTAAGGGGTTCAAAGTCGCTGCAGAAAATGGAGTGATGAAAATATGCTCCGGTGCTTTGGTGGTAATGAAGGGAATTCGTAAGAACAATAATTTGTATCACTATCATGGTAGTACAATTATTGGGACAGCGACAGTGACATCCAGTGACGACAAGGAGCCAGTAGCAACCAAGCTATGGCATATGCGCTTGGGACATGCTGGAGGAAAATCCTTGAAAATTCTATTAGGTCAAGGATTGTTAAAAAGGGTTAAAACTTGCAACTTGGAGTTTTGTTAGCATTGTATCAAAGGAAAATAGACAAGGTTTAAATTTAGGAAAGCTATCCATAATACTAAAGTTATTCTGGATTATGTTCACTCTGACGTTTGGGGTCCTTCCAAAACACCTTCATTAGGTGGGAAGCACTATTTTGTAACCTTTGTTGACGACTTTTCCCGGAGAGTATGGGTGTATATGATGAAAGCTAAGGATGAAGTGTTGGAAGATTTTTCTCAAGTGGAAGGCGATGATAGAAACTCAAACAGGCAGAAAGATCAAGTGTCTTCGCTCAGATAATGGAGGAGAATACAAGAATGATCTTTTCAAAAAGGCTTGTGAAGATGATGGCATCGTTAGACATTTCACCGTTAGACATACACCACAGCAGAATGGAGTGGCAGAACGCATCTGGAGAAGGTTCGATGTATGTTGTCCAATGCTGGCTTGGGCAAAGAATTTTTGGCTGAGGCAATAACATATGCATGCCACCTCATTAATCGTCAACCATCTGCTGCTGTTGGTGGCAAGACACCATCTGGTACAGAAAACCTGCTGAAGATTATGAATCTTTACATGTGTTTGGCTCAACTGCATATTATCATATGAAAGAGTCAAAATTGGATCCAAGAGCGAAGAAAGCTCTATTTATGGGGATCACCTATGGAGTCGAAGGATACCATTTATGGTGTCCAGAGACAAGAAAAGTTATATTGAGCAGGGATGTTACCTTTGATGAATCATCAATGACAAAGAAGGTAACAGTTGAAGATGTCGACCAAACTGATGCTTCAAAGCAGGTGGAGTTTGAGGGAAAAATTATTTTCCCAACGTTGGAAGCAAATAAGGAAACAATAAAAGATTTTCCTCTAGAAGAAGAGCCAGTTGAAATGGAGGTTCCAACCATACAACCTCAACAACAACTTAAATCAATTGCAACCAGCAAGCCAAAAAGAACGATAAAAGAGCCTAGTCGTTTTAGAGATATGGTGGCTTGTGCAGCCTCAATTGTAGCTGATGGTATTCCTACAACTTATAAAGAAGCAATCCAATGTTCAGAAGAAGATAAGTGGAGGATTGCCATGAGTGAAGAAATGCAGTCCCTTCATCAGAATCATACATGGAAATTGGCCAATCTTCCAAAGGGAAAGAAAGCAATTGGGTGCAAATGGGTATATGTAAAGAAAGAAGGATTTCCTAACCAAGAAGATGTTCGCTACAAAACAAGATTGGTGGCCAAAGGGTATTCTCAAAAGGAGGGAATTGATTATAATGAAGTGTTTTCTCCAGTCGTAAAACACTCCTCCATTAGAGTTTTGTTGGCTTTAGTAGCACAGTTGGATATGGAACTAGTTCAGTTGGATTTAAAAACTGCGTTTTTACATGGAGACTTGGAAGAGGAAATCTATATTACTCAGCCAGAAGGATTCAAAGTTGCAGGAAAAGAAAATATGGTGTGCAAACTTGAAAAGTCATTGTATGGATTGAAACAATCCTCTAGACAAACGATTCGACAAGTTTATGTTGCGGCAAAAGTACAGAAGAAGTAAATACGATCATTATGTGTATTTGCGAAAGCTTGAAGATGGGTCCTTTATATATCTTCTCTTATATGTTGATGATATGTTGATAGCTTCCAAGAGTCAGAGATGAAATTGAGAAGCTAAAGATTCAACTGAGGAAGGAGTTTGAGATGAAGGATCTGGGAGAGGCAAAGAAAATTCTTGGCATGGAGATAACAAGAGATAGACATTCAAGGAAATTCTTTTTATCTCAGATTGAATATTTGAAGAAGGTGCTAGATCGATTTGGCATGGATGAGAAAACAAAGTCGGTTAGCACTCCGCTTGCTCCTCACTTTAAGCTCAGTGCTGCTATGTCGCCGAAGAATGAATCTGAACAGGAGTATATGTCAAGAGTACCGTATGCGAATGCGGTTGGTAGCTTGATGTATGCAATGGTTTGCACAAGACCGGACATTTCACACGCTGTTGGAGTTGTAAGTAGGTATGTGCATAATTCAGGGAAGGAATATTGGCAAGTTGTGAAATGGATTCTACGGTATATACATCATACTGTAGATATTGGATTGTTGTTTGAGCGGGAAGATAATCAGTCGTAGATGGATACTATGACTCAGATTTTACTGGTGATTTGGACAAACAAAGATCAACTACTGGTCACGTATTTACTATTGCAAACACAGCAATTAGTTGGAGGTCTACTTTACAATCGACAGTTGCTTTGTCTACAACTGAGGCAGAGTACATGGCAATTACAGAGGCTGTAAAGGAGGCAATTTGGCTTCAAGGGTTGCTTAAGGAGCTTGGTATTGGACAAGATACCATCACGGTATATTGTGATAGTCAAAGTGCTATCTAATTGGCAAAAAACCAAGTTTATCATGCAAGGACGAAACACATTGATGTTCGATATCTCTTTATCAGAGAAGTTATAGAAGAAGGTGGAGTCATGGTACAGAAGATTCCAACTACAGAGAATCCTGCTGATATGTTAACGAAAGTGGTAACTGCGGTCAAGTTTCAACATTGTTTGAACTTGATCAATATTGCTGAACTTAGAAGTTTAAGTTGAAGACACAACCAAAATTTATCATCGAGAGAAATTTGAAGATGGGGAATCTTGCCAAGGTGGAGATTTGTTGAAAGTGGCAAAATACGTGGCCAACTTTGGACCACAAATGAGAAGCGCATTGTTGGCGCGTTTTGGGCCACGGAAGAAAGAGCATTGTTGGCAACTTCCGGGCCTTTCATTTGGGGCATTGTTGGCAACTTCTGGGCCTTTCATTATAAGGCATCGTTGGCGAATTCAGGACCATTCGTTGGGTTAAGCTTTTGCCTATAAATAGCTAGCCATTCCTTCATTTGGAATATCACCTCACAATTCCTCACTTGCCTTCTCATCTTTTAAGGCATTTGTATCTTCTCTCATTTGTAATATTTTACTTGTATTCTTTTGGAGTGAAATAAATATTGGATTGGTTGTGTCCGAGGACGTAGGCAAAAATATTGCCGAACCTCGTAAATTTTTGTGTCCTTTTATTGTTGTCCCACTTACTATTTATTAGCTATATTTTGTTATATTAGTGGTAATTAAATTACCCACTATATATATTGTGCTTCCGCAACATTTTCTGTATTTTATTAATCCAAGAATCAGAGCTATTTGTACATGTAGACTGTGATCTATCTAAGGAAATAGAATCAAAAGGATCTAAGAAAATCTCTCCTAATAATAAGATACTCCTCCGGTCCATATTATTTGATTTTTTGACTCTTTTCACACAGACCAAGGAATCCACCTTTTAACATTAATTAAAGATGTCATTTACTAAATTAAACTTCATCTCTTTTAAAATTTACTCATAGAAAATTGTGAGAGCTTTATGTGTTTAATTTATTAACAAGGGTAACTTTGGAAAGTTAAAACAAATATCATCTTGGTTTTTGTAAAAATCAAATATTTTGGACCTAAAAAAAAATACTAAAAAATCATATAAAATGGACCGGAGGGAGTATGTATATTGTATGTAAACATGTCTTTGTACATGTTAAAACACGCCTCTAACATTCTGCCCATGGGCACTACTTAAGAGGGTAAAATATTTTGTTGAAGAGGTACATCTTCTTGAAAAATTCCTTCAGCTTATTTTTTTTCCTCACTGGACTGAAATAAGTGAGTTAGTGCTTTGAACCATAGTCTTAATAAGATCTATGATGTCAAATATCCAAATTATTTTCTATTTGTCTATGACAGAGATATTTTCCTTCACCATGACAAAACATTCATGCCTCGAGAGCCTACAGCATGGAGTGCTCGGAATTTACTTGGAACCATGAATAATAACGTATGCGTGACATACTGTCTTAATATAATCCAGGTGTGTTATGCAATAAATAATTTACGACCTTCTATGGAAAGTAGAAGAAAATGTTCTCAAGTCTGGTGTCTTAGTTTATCAGCTGTCTAAACATACAGGATCTTGGTGACTCGAAGCTGCCTTATCTCTTAACCTTTGATCCTCCTCACACACCAGAGCATACGGTTCTTAAGTGGGCAACAGGCCACCCAGTCCCCTCAGTTGCTGCATCAAAAGCTTCATGTAAGCTTGATCAGATCCAAGGGAAGAGAGGAATCTGGTTTTGTGGAGCATATCAAGGTATGAATCACTTTATATGTGATAGTTGCTTCAAGATAGATGTTCCTTTGTAACCTCCTATCATGCTCTGTTAGACTTCAACTATTTTCAATTTAATGAACCAGTTCCTTTAAGTGAAACTTGAATGATTGCACCTCTCACTATTGTCATTTCAATTGTTTGCTTCCCTTGAAACATTAAATTTTATTTCTCCGGACATTTTGTAGTTCGCCCTGTAAATCTTGGAAAAATGCAATTTCTATGTTTGAATCTTTTTTAAGAGATTATTCTGACTTTTCACGGGTAAAATAACTCTATCCTTGTCTATATAATTTAAATAGTCTTTGCAAGAGAGCTTCATTCACTTTCTTTTCTTTTCTTTTTCATTTCAACTTGATGCCAGCGAGTGAGCGAAACAACCTAGTGTCGTGGTTTATTTACTGCCTTTTTTGTCAGCATAAGGTTAAAGGAAGCTATTGGTTACGCATGTAGCTTTACTTGTTCCGATTTAGACGTCGCTCCCTTTTAGTGCATGGACTTTCTTTTCCTGCTTTGTGTTTCACTGCTTATTGATGTATAGTTGTTGCAATACTTTCAGGCTATGGCTTCCATGAGGATGGACTAAAGGTAGTACTACTTCTGCTAATAACAATATCAAAAGATTTTAACTTAAAGTATCACCATACTCAAAAAACAACTTGGTGTCTTTTCCAGCTTTTGTTCTCCCTTTGATGTCATGGGGATAATTATGTATGTCTGCTCCTCCACAGGTGGGTGTAGCTGCTGCAGATGGAATGCTTAGAAGGAACAGTAGTATTCTGGACAACCCCAAGCACATGGTACTAACCTGGCCTGAAACAGGAGCACGCCTCCTCGTTACTAGATTTCTCAAAAGTTTCATTGAAACTGGATGCATAATGTAAGTGGTGATAGTTTCATCTTGTATTGCCTTAATCCCAAAAATTGCAGATACATATCCAACTTGTTTTTATACTTCCTTATTATTATCACATTTGTGATCTTTGCTTTTAAAATGGTAGGAGGAGGAACAACTATTTTGTTGAGAGACTTAACTTCTTTTATTCAAAATCCTTTGGCTTAAAGCTCATGTACAAGTTGATAAACATGTTGCAAAACAAAACACGATTGTACTTTTTCTTTCATACTATACCTTCAATCATATATAGCATAGACATTGTCTTAATTATAGATTCTAAAAATATTGGACTGTTACTCGAAACTTTTTGAGTTTTTTAATTCTAATAATTAAAAATATCAAGATAAGAACTTTTTTATTTTTGATACATAGTTTGTTGGAAGAAGGAGGTACAAGTTTCACCTTCCAAGGAACAGAGAGGAAATGCTCTCTCAAAGTTTCTCTTAGAGTTCATAGTGCACAGTTTTATTGGAAGGTAAATTGGATTTTTCTTTTGGCCCCAACAAGTCATCAAGCAATAAACCTAAAAAGAAGAATTAAAAAGTATCCCAATCTAGACAAATTCTCTGATATAGATATCTCTTATAGGTTGCAACTCGAGCTGACTTAGGCATTGCTGATGCTTTTATTCATGGGGATTTCTCTTTTGTTGATAAGAATGAAGGTCTTCTTAAACTTATCATGGTAAGGAAATGACTTTATTTTCTTTGTAAATAGCTTTTGGATTGTACTTAGCTTCCTGAATTCTTTTGCAGATATTTATTGCCAACAAAGAGTTGAAAGCATCTATTACAAGGTCTAGCAAGAAAAGGTAATAGTTTATTGATCTGATATCAAGAAACATAAACCCCTCTTGATATGCTAAAGCTCTTCATCACTTTTATGGCTGTAGGACACCATTGTATTTTACAGCTGCATTGTCATCTGCAAAATATTTCATTCAACATGTTTCAACTCTGAATACCCTGTCTCAGGCTCGTCGGAATATCTCTCGCCATTATGACCTGGTAATTGACTTGCATATTATGTCACCCAAAGTACGTAGTTGATGTCAAAGATTACTAGCGAAATTGACATACTCAATCTTGTGCATATTTTTTGTAGTTGCAGTGATAAAAATCACTTCCTTATGTTTCCTTTAATTTTCTTGTCTAAAATGGGCTGCTAGTGTTTACATGATAAGCATTTTAGTGTAATTTTTTTCCAGAGTAATGAACTCTTCTCACTTTTTATGGATGAGACAATGCAATACTCATGTGCAATATTCAAGGTTAGCTCTCAACATTTAAATGTTTGCCACATTTTTTTCTTATGTTTACATCTCCTGTTCTTTAATCTCATTCCTTAATGATCTATTTTTCTAGAGTGAAGATGAAGACCTGAAAACTGCACAGCTGAGAAAGATTTCCCTTCTCATTGCAAAGGTAAGTTATCAACAAAGTAAAAGTGCTCCCATTTCTACACAAATTTCAGTTTCAAGCATAAACTGATTTTGCTTCTATTCCGTTTAGACAAAAGTTAGCAAGGAGCATCACATTTTAGAGATTGGATTTGGTTGGGGAAGTTTTGCTGTGGAAGTTGTCAAGCAAACAGGATGTAAATATACTGGTATAACTCTCTCCGAGCAGCAACTGATATATGCACAGCTGAAAGTTCAGCAAGCAGGCCTTCAGGTATTGTTTACTTACAATGTTTATAGAAGCTCAAATTTTGAGTTCGAAATTTCATTCTTGTTCGCGTAGATGACTAACATTTCATTTATTGCTTCCTATTTGAGAACATTTGATGAGGATTTTTCAGAAATCCTTGAATAAGCTTTCTAAAATTCTCTAACATGGAGAAGTGAAGATGTGCAATGACCAGTGCAAAACTGAATTTCGAGAAAAACCGAGATGGGAAATCAATGTAGATGGTTCAGGAATTTTTCTTATATGGACAGGCACATCAAAGAATATGATAGCCTCATAGTATCTCTCATTGCAAGAATCCTTATAACAACATTCCCTTCTTATGGATGGCTGTGGCTTAAACTATAATATAATTGCTATAAGCTGATGCAAATGATAGAGCAACTAGGACATTCCACTCCGGGAACTAAACCTTCTAATATAAGTAACATGCTATAGAGCTGGCAAGAGAAGTTACGACACAAGATAAACTAAAATACTTCTTTGTATGCTGCATTCCCACATTTGTCCTAGTAAGATTAACATGAGAACATCAGCTGCTTAGCACTTCCAAGAAAAATCCAAGCAACTTAAAGATAAACAATTCAATTCAATGAACTTTTTTTCACAGGATCGAATTACGTTTCTCCTATGTGACTATCGCCAAATACCCAATAAGGACAAATATGACAGGATTATAGCATGGTGAGGTTCATATCCATCTACATCTCGACATATTGTATTACTCAGTACATGTCGAGCTAGTGTTACAATTGTACTAGTTATCATTTTCAGCGGGATGTTAGAACATGTTGGTCATGATTTCATTGAGGAATTCTTTACTTGTTGTGAATCTGCACTGGCAGAAGATGGCCTTCTTGTTCTGCAGGTAATAAATAAACACATTCCGCTATGCTCAGTAGCTTTTTCCCTTCAAATTCCTTCATGCTTTTGTCGCGCCCTTTTTTGTTTTATAAGCTGCTTTTCACAAGCGTTGGCTTTCCTTAGTTCATTTCAATGCCAGATGAGATGTATGAAGAATACAGGCAGAGCTCAGGCTTCATTAAAGAGTATATATTCCCAGGTGGATCCTTACCTACACTAAGTCGAGTAACATCAGCCATGGCTGCTGCATCAAGACTATGGTAAGAAAAAATTAGTGTTGATTTTGTGATTTTACACCTAGCATGAATGTCACTTTTTCAAAAGCATTTGTTTCTGAATGTAGTGTCCAGCACCTGGAAGAGATAGGAATTCATTACTATCAGACACTGAGATGCTGGCGGAAAAACTTCTTGCAAAATCAAAGGTAACAAAACCAAATTAACCCCACAACCTTCTATGTCGAGTTAAAACAGTTTCCATCATGAATCATTTGTAGTCTGAATGCTGATGCTTGAGCATTAATAACTAAATGTGTCACTAGCCAAATTCTTGCTTTGGGATTCGATGACAAGTTCATTCGGACGTGGGAGTACTACTTTGACTACTGTGCTGCTGGATTCAAGACATGCACATTAGGAGATTATCAGGTATATACCCTCATATATTTGGAAATATTTTATGGGGTAAAATCATTTACAATTTCTTTTGCTTGTTAAATTGGAAAAATGTTGATGACATAATCATCCCAACGTTCAAAAAATAAATGTTGATGACATAATCATACCAATGTCCAACAAATAAATGTTGATGAAATATAATCATAGTGGAAAGCAGGAGATGCAGTGTGTGGAACTTGTACTTGTAGCCTAAAGGTAGCAAAGAATTAAAACGATATTTTATGTTTGTTGGACCAAGTTGAAAAATTAAATGAGTATATTGTTGTGATCGAAAGAACATGGTGCATACAGAAGCTAACACATCAAATATTAGATGACAATAAATCAGTCATCAAAAGGGTTTAAAATTATTCATTGTAGTTTGGCCATGAATTGACCTACATAAGGAGGAGATAAGTCTCCCTCTTAATAGGATTCTCTTAGTAACTATATTTTTGGAGTTGTTGTGAACAGGATCTTCAATTTATAGATTTTCAAACTTTTCCACCAAAAAAATGATAGGCATATGAAGGAGTTTTATTCCTTTAGGAGTCTTTTTCTTGTCCTAATAGGTTAAAAATTCAGATAAAATCTTAATATAGATTGAGGTAGTTATTGTAATGGATAAAAGGTTAGATAAAAACTTAAAAATCAGTTTTGTTAAAGTTAACTAGCTCATTTAAAAGTTTAAGTTATTAAATTAGTATCCAAATTTTATTTATTTAATTGTATTTAAAGCATGCCGCTTCATGTTCTTAGAAAGAGCTTTATTTAATCTTTTGTTTTGTGAAGGGTAGTGGTGAAACTCAAACCCTTAAAGTTGAACGGTGTGAACTACTTATTGTAAAAACTTGAGGGTAAATACTTTACCGCATCGGGGATTTACACCAAACTATATTGAAATTGTGTCTTCAACAGTAAATACATGCATACAGTTATTCCATTTATTTGAAAGAAATCTTGAAATTTCCCTCAGTGCCGAATTTGAGAAGTAAAAAAATTAAAAATGGTCCTATCTGTGTAGATTGTATTTTCAAGGCCCGGCAATGTTGCAGCATTTGGTGATCCTTACAATGGTGTGCCTTCAGCTTCAGCTTATTAGACTCTCTTTGTTAGGAACATTGGAATTTCCTTTTGATTTAATAAATATTTATCATTTTAATAGTTTAATACATGTATTGGTAATACCCGCGTTGTTTTTTCACCTTCTATTCCGCACATAATATATAAATTCGCTCATTATTATATGGAGGTATTAAGTATGAAGAGATGAAATATCCAACCAAACAATATATAAGTTGCACCAATTTTAATACCAAGTTCAAAACACATACTAAACATTGCAATAAGTTATGCAGGTTTTAATACATGTATAAGCCCTTCCCAAAACCTACCAAACGACACGTTAATGTTTTACACTTCATTTTAAAAAATTTCTAAATAACTTTCAAAATGGCACTTTATACAACACTCAAAAAACATTACGTAATCCTTTTTCTTTCCTAATCATCATAACAAGCTTGATATGCTAACTTGAATTATGGTATATAACCTGCTATAATCAATTAATTGCATTGATACTGTAATAAAAATATTAATGTTATATTAGTGTTCTATAATCTTATATTATTGTTTTATAATATGGTATATGGTTAAATTAATGTTCTATTATTGTTATCGATGTGAAGAGGTGAGGTTTGCTGTTTATTATCAAAAAAAAAAAAAGAGGTTTGCTGTTTGAGATAAACAAAGAGTCATAACCTTATCTGTATCACAAGCTGAACGGGCAACACTGATGCGCCCACTCTATTTCTTTTCAAACATATTTTTGGTGTCTTTTTCATTGTGTCGGGAGCAATTCTTCCTCTTCTTCTTCTTTCTTTATTTTTTTTTTTTGATTTTTTTCCTGATGTTAATTACCTGTACGTATTTGGACTCAATTAATCCAAATTCATACCACGTAAAATTCAATTCTGGAAAAATGCTCTTTATCAAGACTGTCACTCTCGACCTCGAATACGAGAGCTCTAACTGCGGAGGGAATTTTTTTTCTATCCCACCACAGCTTTTGGTGGTTGCCTGACCAATCCTCACTGACTCGGATGAGTCTACTTAAGCTTTTTCACAGTAGAAAGGTATTAGTTTAGAGTACACTCGACACAAGAAGGGGGATTGAATTGGGTCGTTAACGGTTTTGACTCCTTTTTTATTTTAGACTAAGTTACTAACTAGTTAGAACATCTCACTTGAAACAGTTCCTACGGGTGTCCAACAGCAGGTTAACATAGTAATGAAATAGCAAAAGTAGATAAGGCGCACACGAATTTAACGTGGAAAACACCCTGGCTCAAAGTTGTAAAAAATCACGACCCTCATCCTTGTGGGAATTTCAACCAATCCACTAAACAAACGAGCCAAAATCGGATTACAAAAGTAACCCTAAGGACCTACCTCTAAGCCCTTACACAACAATCCTAGACTGTTGTTACCCTTCCAAACTACCCTAGTTTGTAATAACAGAAAGAACTTAACTCTAAGATCTTTACTCAATGAAATTTTAACTCCAGATTACAATAAAAAAGTGCTTCTTAAAAACTGATCGAGATTATAATTTAGTGCCTAATACGTGAATTAAGAATTGGACTCAAACAATTTTAAATGATTTGATGAAAAACTTGTCCAAACTATTCCAACGTTCGTTCCAACTGCTTCAGATATTTTCTCTCTTGAATGCTCAAACTCTATTTTTATTGAAGTGTTTTGGATGTATCTCTCAATATGTACGTGGACTTTTTTTATAGATAAACTTGACTACTTATTTAAAATTGCCTACTTATTTGAAGTGGCCCCTTAAACTTGACTACTTATTTTATTTAGACACTTAAACTTAAGGTTGTTCCTACTGAATACTTAAAGCTAGAGACAAAGTGTGCCTATTGAATATATTTTTGGAAGTAAGCAAAAATATGTAGGTGTAATGAAGCCAATCAAACATTGACGCTTAAAAATAACCCACAAAAAAAAAAAAAAAAAAAAAAGGGCAAAAACAAATCCGCCCCTCCCCCTACATTTTGTCTTCTTCATTTCACTCTAACTGCTTCTTAGTTTTACTCTCCAAAAATACTCTTTGACATTTTGATACCATTAACTTCACAAGGATCTGTAACAAGTAAATTTGCGTCAAGAAAAAAATAAATATCAAGACAACAAGATATTGTAACAACTGTAGTATTTGATTTTAATATATATGATGAGTAGTACAATCTTTATAATTCCTCTTATTTGTCTTTTCAACTATAAATATTATAAGCAGAAATTCAAGGGCTTTTGAGCTTGATCCTGAATATTTTCCTTATAATGAATTTGTAGAGATAAATCCAAGGGTATCTGAGCTTGATCTTGAATCTTCCTCTTGATGAACTTGTAGAGAAATAAATAACTCCTTGAAGATTTATAGTAATTTGCAGCTTTTGATCCACGAGCTCCTTATTGCTTCTTGTTATGAATTACTTCTTCTGATTTCTGATTATCATAAATGAGGGATTTGACCCCTTTATATAGATGTGAGGTGGAGTAGCCATCAAGAAACCCTAACGGGCCAAGGCCCGTGGACTGGCCAATCAGATTTAAGCAGTGACAAGGCTGCATTTTATTGGCTAGAACATATCACTTGTCCACGTAGCGCATATTTATTAGCCTTTTGGACTTCACTTGGATTGTCATGTTATTTGGCATATGGCATGATCCTATTGGCTCTTTTATTTGACTTGACGCCACGTCACTTAACACGTGGCACTGTCTTGGACCTTTAGGATTTATATTTGGGCTAATAAAGTGGGCTTATTATTTGTGGCCAATGAAATTGGACTTTGTACTAAATTCAATCAAATTATACCAGCCCATTTAATTTATTTGGACTAATATATCTTGAATATAATAAATAGCCAAATTATTTTACGGATATAAATCCAATAAATTTATTTGTCTACAAATGACCCCTACTTCAAGCCTTGTCGGGATACATTTATTGACACATGGAGACTAGATTTGAAGTAATTTTCTCTGTTGGGTTGTTTTTCATTGATACCTAGAAAGTGGCTTCTTGAATTAGCTTGTGCCAATATTGTCTATTTTTCAGCTTGCTGCCCTGAAAGTGGCTTCCTGATAACAAGTTATACAAAAAACTGGCTAGGTTTCAGCCAACAATATAGAAAAGTGGCTATTTTGTAAGAAGAATTCATTAGATAACTGTTTACACTTTAATTACATCCATGGAAGCGGCTGCTTATTTCATTTTGCACTAAAAAGAATTTCATCGTCATCCGTACTTGATTGTCTTCTCCAAGTAGGACTTCAAGTGCTCTTTTACTTTCAAAATACTATTAGGACATAGCTATTTAACCTTTTTGGGATTCTAATAACCACTGTCTTTCCAAGTCTATATAAAGAACTCTATACGCTCAAAATTTCAGGTATATTTTTTGTTGCCTTTCGACTTTCTCTTCATTATACTATGAACATGATATGTCATGTTGCTCATAAAAGCCAAGGACACTGATTTGTGAGTTTTCCATGTAAATAATGTAGGAATAAGGCCACCAAATATTTTTTTTTGTCTCTTCCTGTTGAACCCCAAAATTACCCCCGAAAAGGATAAATTCCGGAATATCGACAGGATGGACTAACTCTTTTGGAGTTTTTGGAGTCGCCATCCAATTTAAGGAAAAACAGGGAACCTAATTAGCAAATACGTGCAAAAAACTTCATTTTTATAAAAGACGGTCTTTTAAGAGATTATAAGTAAGAGGTTTTATTAATTTCGGAGGAAGGTTTTTAAGGCACTTCCAAAATTCCGTAAAATACGGTTAATCCGACAGGTTTCCAAATATTTACAAGTGCGCTTTTCGTTCGAAAGAATTATTTGAATAATAATAATAATAATAATAATAAATTGAATAAAAAGCTTATTTGCAAAATATATATTTTTACTTGCACGCATTTGCTAAGATGGCCCCAATTTGCAATAAATTAAATAACGACTTCACAATAAAGGGTAATGCACATAAAGTAAAGCTATATACCAAGCAATCAAATATTATTGATAAATAAAATATTTTACACATTTATTTGCATAAATATCCAAGGAAAGTAATGCAAAGTTAAAGATAGAACGGGGAAATTGATCAACTCGCGGGAGCCTTGAATTTTCTAAAATTCCTAAGTCTTATTTCTTGAATGCTCGAGCCCGAGCTCGATCTCAAATGACTCCACATCAATGCATATTCCCATTTGTAAGTTAGTCCACGAATTATTCGTACAAAAATGTTCCTCGCAAAACAACAAAATGAAATTGGATTAGTACGATGATAAAGCATAATAACCAATGAAAATAAAATAATAATAATAAAGTAATAAAGTAATAATAATAATAATAACAATAATAATAGTAGTAATAATAATAATAATAATAATAATAATAATAATAATAATAATAATAATAATAATAATAATAATAATAATAATAATAGTAAGGGGGTTTGTTTTGCAAAATTTAAGCTCAGGTTTGTATGGCACATCGAATAGAGGCTCGGGATTTGGTACAGCTGCAAACACGGAGCCCGGGCCGGTTGCCATGCCAAGTACCAAATCCACCACTCTATTCGACTTGCTTTGCATTAATTTCATACATTCATCATCGCTTTTTTGCTTTAGGGACACGGGGACGTGACTTGTTCAAGTGTAGTATCATGTTCAAATCAATCCCGAGGCCTCAATACGTATATATGTATTTTTCATTGGCCAGTAGAGTATCGGTTCAATATCAGTCCATAGGTCTCAAATGAATTATTTTCATAGGCTTCTGTAACCAGTATTTATTCATGATCAGCAAACAATCCCAAAGTACTTCGCATAAACAACAACATCCAATTCTAGTCAAAAGTTCAAGCATTTCAACAGTCAACAACACAACAAACAAATTAACGTGCAGTCAACACCAGCAAACAAACTTGTGCAATCAATTACACATTAATTGGACCAACAAAGTCCATCACCGGCTTAAGATCCAAACAAACATGTTCATGCGGAAACCTGCAGATTTAAACTCATAGCAAAAGACGTGTATCAGTGGCAGGGATTTCTCAGCGAGACAACAGTGACATCAGCAAAACGGAGCAATCAATGGACGACAGAGTAGGAAGACGAGCGACACCAACTGGAAGAAATCCAGTAGCGTCGCTGCAACACTTCTCCATTTCCCTTTCAATTTAATAACGGATCAGAGAAAACGATGGAAAAAAGAGATAAAATCCCCGGCCAAGAACAAGTAACAACACCATTTCCACTATTATTTTCGGTGAGGCAGTGTCAAGAAAACATCAACCACTAACGATCCCTGCAGCAAGAAACAACGACGGCCACAAACAAGATCGCAACAAACAAATAACACAGCGATAGTAACGAAAAATCAAAGGAGCAACCACCACCTCCGACGAAACGTCGATGGTGTCGCTACAAACTCCGTTTCCACCTTCCCCTTAACTCCTCACTGATTTCGCCATACCCCAACCCCTGATCTCCCTCTGTTTCCCTCGATTTTGGCATCAGATCTAGTGGGTGGGTTTGAAGATGTGAGGGAGATAAGGAAGGGGTGTATATGTGTTATTATGTTTTTAGGAAGAAAAATAGATCTGATTTTTATGTCCGGATCATGAATAGTGGTTGTCGTGTGTATATGTGAAATGGTGTTGTAGCTATATGTTGTATAGATCTGAATTTTTGGTTATTGAAGATGAATGAATGAATAGTGAATGGGGGCTAGGGTTTAAGGGTATATATATGGGTGAGGGTTAGGGGTTTTTAAAATTGGGCTAGGAAGAAACTTGTGTGTTGTATGATATGCACGTTGCGTAAATAGGCCGAGATTTAAGATGAACAACGATTCTGACCATTTTCTAAAAAACTAATAGCTTTAACTAATTTCGTAAATCAATTTGAAAAGCTTTCTAATTAGATAAATGCTCCCAATATTTTACATGTTGTAGGTAATATAAAGCCGAAAATATCAAGTTGCTAATATTGAAAAACTTTGCAAACAATAGCCAAATTGCGACAAAATATCAAATTTTATAATTTCTTTTGAAAAAGGGAAATTTTTGGCTTTATACTAACACAAAATGCTATATTGTGAGATTTATATAAAAAGTAAGTGTCAGCAAATTAATTTCGAAATTTCGGGACAAAATTGGGTGTCAACAGTTGCCCCTCTTTACCCAAAAAGGATGAAAGAGTTTTCAGGGTAAAGAAAGTTGACGTGAAAGCCAATTTTGTCACGGTAAAACCAAGACTCTGATTCCTTGGATCAAAATGCGAGGCTTATGGACATGGCCGAGCTCCGGTCTCCGAGTTGCCTATATATCTCGGACTGAAAGAGAATCAGGCCATGTGTAGTCCGACGCGATTTGAAAGTCAAAGACGAGATAGCAACGACTACTCAAGCGCGGGAAAAGAGGCTTGTAATCACCCAAGTTGTGAAAATGTGGTTGACGACACACCCATAAAGAGGGGTTTACACGGACATAGCTTCCACTGCATCTTGATAACCGAGCCATCTTGTCTTCAATCTCAAACCTCAGACTCAGGGTTAACAAGAAAGACTTACCTCTAGGGTTGATGACTTATGCGTGTGCGGTTCTTCAGGTCTTCGTTGACGAGTCTAGCTCATATCAACGATTGCCCCGGTTCGTCGCTAAGAAAAGCTCCATGTTATGCTCCAAACGCTGTTGCGGTGCTGCTAAAAATCCTGTAATAATCTAAACAAACTGTAAGCGTGCAACTGCTAATAAACTGTAATAATTGGGATAAGAAATAAATAAAGCGATAACAAAATTGTAAATGCGGGTGGTGATATCATGAAAAGCTCTTCCTTCAATCAAGTGACGAGGCGCTCCACCCGGAGAACCTCTAGGCTGATCCTTATTCTGAAATAGTAAAGTAAGACAATAAGTAAAGCGAGAACGAATTGTAAAATGAGAGGCTTTCATAAGATAAGTCGACTAACGAGACATGATGTCCCAAGTTGACTTGTCTATCTTTATCATCTACTTCAAATATTATATGCCAATATTGTGAGACAACCGACATCGCGAAAACACTTCGAAAGTGGTGTTTCAGCCGACTTGTCTTAGACTATCAATCTTCTTTAAATATGAAATGACAATATTGCAAGACAACCGACATCGCGAAAACACTCCGAAAGTGGTGTTTTAGCCGACTTGTCTTTAGCTATCATCTACTTGAAAGAAAACTGCATATCCTATTTGTGGGTGGAAGGACCCGAATATCCTATTTGTGGGTGGAAGGACCCGAATATCCTATTTATGGGTGGATAAACCCTGAATCTTGCAAATCTGAAATCGTCTGGCTTGTGCTGGTAATGCGATAATCGAACAAAAGCTAAAATAATAAAGAGAGAAATAGTGTTGTTCTGCATGTGCGACAAGGCAAATATTCTTCGAGGAACTGTTGGTTGACCTGAAAAAGTAAAGCAAGGCATTAATTTAAAGCAAATATAACGGCAGAATTTAAAACAAGTGTAAAGCAATGCAGTGCGGAGATGTAATCAGCGCAACGGTCATTTGATAAACCAATTGGCGAGACAATCGGGCAATGATGGCCTTAGGCGGATTTTCAATTTAAAATAAGGCAATGCCTATTTTGGCGTGATTTGAAAACATAACGCCTGCCTCGGCTTCATTGCTTATTTGGGAATGAAAATTATAGAGGTAGAAATGCCGCCTGTTCGGCAATAACTCATGGTCGAGCCTACAGTGGGCTCCATACCAATAGCGCCCTTTTATTGTCTATGATAGGCTTCATAATAATGCCTCCAATTGCTTATGGTAGGCTTCAAATGATAATGATGTCTTCGCTTGCTCACGATAGACTTGATAATAAGACCCCTGAATGCTTACGGTAGGATCAATAACAAAAGAGCCTTCAATTGCCTATGATAGGCTTTAGAATAATGCCTCCAATTGCTTATGGTAGGCTTCAAATGATAATGATGTCCTCGCTTGTTCATGATAGACTAGATAATAAGACCCCTGATTGCTTACGGTAGGATCAATAACAAAAGAGCCTTCAATTGCCTATGATAGGCTTCAGAATAAGGCCTCCAATTGCTTATGGTAGGCTTCAATGCTAATGAAGTCTTCGCTTGCTCACGATAGACTTGATAATAAGACCTCCGATTGCTTACGGTCGGCATGACGTAATTTGTAAGTGCAAGCTGCAATATCTTTGATAAATTGTCTTCCCATCCACTGGCGAAGCAATAAAGTAAATGCGAAGGCATAGTACAAAGCATTTTCAACAATCTTGACAAATCAACTGGCAAGCCGGTCGGGCATGAAGCAAGGAGGGTCTTACGGTTGATTGTCGAACAAATCAGCTGGCGAACCGGTCCGGCACGAAACAAAGAGGGTCTCGGGACTGACCTGTTAACCTGAAAAGTAAAACAAGACGTAATACAAAGGAAATGCGAAGGCATAATTTAAAGTAAGTGCGAAGCAATTCGAACAATCTTGACTAATCAACTGGCTAGCCGGTCAGGCACGCAGCAAGGAGGGTCTTGGAATTGATTGTCTACAAATCAGTTGGTGATCCGATCCGGCACAAAGCAAGGAGGGTCTCAGGGCTGACCTGTTAACCTGAAAGTAAAGCAAGTCATAATATAAAGCAAGTGCAAAGGAATAATTGAAAGCAAGTGCAAAGCAATTTAGCGTGAAATGTAAAGCAACGCAAAAGCGATTTAGCAAATCAATAGGCGTGAAAGTCCGACAAGAGAGAAACCCCGCTTGGTGGTCAACCTGAAAAACGTAAAGCAAGGCATCAATTTTAAAGCAAGTGCGACGACATAATTTAAAACAAATGCAAAGGAAAGCAGTGCGGGAATGTAGAGCAATGCAAGAGCCATTTGGTGAATCAATAGGCGAGATAGTCCAACAAAGGGAATCCTCATAGCCGATGGTCAACCTAAAAGAGTAAAGCAAGGCGTTAATTTTAAAGCAAGTGCGAAGACATAATTCAAAGCAAGTGCAAAGCAAAGTAGTGCGGAAATGTAGTCAGTGCGATAGCCATTGATAAATCAATTGGCGAGACAATCCGGCAAGGATGGCCTTGTGCGGATTATCGCCTGAAACCAAGCAATGCGCTATTTGGTTTAGTTTCGAAAATACAAAATAAGCCTCGGCTTTGTCGCCTATTAGGAATGAAAGTCATAGGGGTAGAAATGCCGCCTATTCGGCAATAACTCATGACAAAGCATAATGCTTTAAGCCACGAAAAGGCAATGCGATGCAATCTGCAAGGCAACTTTGAATGCGAGTTCAATAAATTGTTCATCCATAATGTGAATGATCCTTTTGTTGCAAGCTTTCATGTTCCTGCTCTCAAAGAAAAATTGTTAGCTTTGGGGAGGGAAGGGGAAGCGTTTGATTTGTGCAGACTTTATCCTGATCTTGCTGCTTCTGCTGCTTCCTCGTCTTCATTGGACTTGGATTTGCAAATTGCTTTCAGAAACTTGGCTCATGAACTCAAATAGCATAGACTTTGAAAAATAGAGGCAAGTTAAAATATTTTAATGCAATATAGCGAGTGAAATAAGCGTGCAAATGAAGTCAAAGATGCATTTTGAAAATTTTGCCTTGACTTAAACTTGCAACATATTTTAAAACAAACTGAACGTCCTTTGCCTTGGACTTTGCACTGTTCGCTTAGCCAATTATAGAGTTCTTGCCATTTCATCTTTAACAACCAACGCCGCTTCTTGCAAAATTCTGCCCCAGTTATAATCTTCCGCATCCCTAACTCGTTTTGCAAAAATTGCCCCAGTTGTCCTTCTTGGGAGAAAATAAAAATTTAAATGCTAAAGGGTCGAGTCCGATGGGGGAGCCTACGTATCCCTCCTTGGGAATCAGACCGTGCGTAGTTCTGCAATCACTGCTTCAATGCCATATACCAACAAATAAAAGCTGCCCCAGCTGAAGTTCTAACAGATAGTGCGATACCCAAAGAGCGCATACAATAACTTTTTAGTATGTCGATTTAAATTGTTCAGTTTTTCTGCCATACGTTACAAGCAAAGCTTTGGCAGGTTTATCAATTTTAATTTTGAAATGGAAACAAATGCAAGCGTAAATGATATAATAAGAATGAGATGGGTTTTATTTCAACTTTCATAAATTCAAAATGAGTTGATTAAGATTGACATAAGCTTTAAAGTACAATGCAATTCAGGGCCTTAATCTGAATTAAAATTGAAAATAATGCTACTAAGTTCAATTGCCAAGTTCTTTCAAACAATGTCATTAGCTTCTGGTGCTGCATCGTTCACGAGCTAGAGCATCTACCATCAATCAGATCTTGAATCCTTTGCGTGGTGAATGGTCAGCCACTTCACAAACCCAACATTTGCTAAAGAAATAAACAAAACAAAAGAAACCTCTCAAAGGATAACTATGATAGTTTGCATGTCATTCATAGGATTGCATACAAGCAAGCAACACCTAGTATTTAACGCATTTTGAGCAAATAAAGCAAGGTAAGCAATTAACATGTGACAATCACAAGTAGTTGAGCGTAAATAAATATGCAAACGCGTCCTACCCTGTAAGATGCCTCTTTATGCCAGAGGTAGGCCTAATCGTCAAGTTGCACGCACATGTGGTTATTATAACGACACAAGTCGTTTGTCAATACAACATCTGAGATAAAAATAAACCGACATAATTGTCAACTTCTCAAATTTGACATGGCAAATGGTTTGAGATTCGTTATAATTACACACGATCACATAATATGCAGTGTCGTTGGGATTCCATAACCCGTCAACAAAAAGGGCAGTTTCTTAATTCCTGGAAACGGTATCAAGGACCGGGTCCAAACTAAGGTGTATATGCATGACTGACCTAATCTCCTTCTAAAAGTGGGCTAACGGTTAAGGCTGATTTGACCTATGCGGGATAAACCTGGCCCCATAAACCAGTAAAACCGGCCATGACAAAACCAGGCAAACCATACCCCAACTAACTTTGGTGACACGAAAGAAATTCAAAGACTTGGGAAGGACAATGCCCTTCCTGTATTATTGCCCGTCACGCGGGCCCCCGTGATGAAATCGAGGAGATGAAAGAGAATTGTCAGGCTCCATGAGGTAGGAAATATGAACGGAATGCAAACTATGCACAAATAAATATAATACATGCTTTATAAGGCAAACCAAACAAACAGATATAATAAAGCAAATAAATTAGGCATGCTAGTTGCAAACAATTGGAAACATTTATGGTCAAAATCTTTATTGCTCCCCAACGGAGTCGCCATGCTGTTGAACCCGAAAAATTACCCAGAAAAGGATAAATTCCGGAATATCGACAGGATGGACTAACTCTTTTGGAGTTTTTGGAGTCGCCACCCGATTTAAAGAAAAACAGAGAACCAAATTAGCAAATGCGTGCAAAAACTCTGTTTTTATAAAAGACGGTCTTTTCAAAGATTCTAAGTAAGAGGTTTTATTAATTTCGGATGAAGGTTTTTAAGGCACTTCAAAAATTCCGTAAAATACGGTTAATCCGACAGGTTTCCAAACATTTACAAGTGCGCTTTTCTTTCGAAAGAATTATTTGAATAATAACACTAATAATAATAATAATAATAATAATAATAATAATAATAATAATAATAATAATAATCGATTGAATAAAAAGCTTATTTACAAAATATATATTTTTACTTGCACGCATTTGCTAAGATGGTCCCAATTTGCAATAAATTAAATAACGACTTCACAATAAAGGGTAATGCACATAAAGTAAAGCAATATACCAAGCAATCAAATATTATTGATAAATAAAATTTTTTACACATTTATTTGCATAAATATCCAAGGAAAGTAATGCAAAGTTAAAGATAGAACCGGGAAATTGATCAACTCGCGGGAGCCTTGAATTTTCTAAAATTCCTAAGTCTTATTTCTTGAATGCTCGAGCCCGAGCTCGATCTCAAATGACTCCACATCAATGCATATTCCCATTTGTAAGCTAGTCCACGAATTATTCGTACCAAAATGTTCCTCGCAAAACAACAAAATGAAATTGGATTAGTACGATGATAAAGCGTAAAAACCAATGAAAATAAAATAATAATAATAAAGTAATAATAATAATAATAATAATAATAGTAATAATAATAATAATAATAATAATAATAATAATAATAATAATAATAATAATAATAATAATAATAGTAAGGGGGTTTGTTTTGCAAATTTAGGCTCAGGTTTGTATGGCGCGTCGAATAGAGGCTCGGGATTTGGTACGGCAGCAAACACGGAGTCCGGGCCGGTTGCCATGCCAAGTACCAAACCCACCACTCTATTCGACTTGCTTTGCATTAATTTCATACATTCATCATCGCCTTTTTGCTTTAGGGACACGGGGACGGGACTTTTTCAAGTGTAGTATCATGTTCAAATCAATCCCGAGGCCTCAATACGTGTATATGTATTTTTCATTGGCCAGTGTAGTATCCGTTCAATATCAGTCCATAGGTCTTAAATGAATTATTTTCATAGGCCTCTGTAACCAGTATTTATTCATGATCAGCAAACAATCCCAAAGTACTTCGCATAAACAACAGCATCCAATTCTAGTCAAAAGTTCAAGCATTTCAACAGTCAACAACACAACAAACAAATTAACGTGCAGTCAACACCAGCAAACAAACTTGTGCAATCAATTACACATTAAATAGACCAACAAAGTCCATCACCGGCTTAAGATCCAAACAAACATGTTCATGCGGGAACCTGCAGATTTTAAACTCATAGCAAAAGACGTGTATCAGTGGCAGGGATTTCTCAGCGAGACAACAGTGACATCAGCAAAACGGAGCAATCAATGGACGACAGAGTAGGAAGACGAGCGACACCAACTGGAAGAAATCCAGTAGCGTCGCTGCAAGACTTCTCCATTCCTCTTTCAATTTAATAACGGATCAGAGAAAACGATGGAAAAAAGAGATAAAATTCCCGGCCAAGAACAAGTAACTACACTATTTCCACCATTATTTTCGGTGAGGCGGTGTCAAGAAAACATCAACCAATAACGATCCCTGCAACAAGAAACAACGACAGCCACAAACAAGATCGCAACAAACAAATAACACAGCGATAGTAACGGAAAATCAAAGGAGCAACCACCACCTCCGACGAAACGTCGATGGTGTCGCTACAAACTCCGTTTCCACCTTCCCCTTAAATCCTCACTGATTTCTCCATACCCCAACCCCTGATCTCCCTCTGTTTCCCTCGATTTTGGCATCAGATCTAGTGGGTGGGTTTGAAGATGTGAGGGAGATAAGGAAGGGGTGTGTATGTGTTATTATGTTTTTAGGAAGAAAAATAGATCTGATTTTTATGTCCGGATCATGAATAGTGGTTGTCGTGTGTATATGTGATATGGTGTTATATCTATGTGTTGTATAGATCTGAAATTTTGGTTATTGAAGATGAATGAATGAATAGTGAATGGGGCTAGGGTTTAAGGGTATATATATGGGTGAGGGTTAGGGGTTTTTTAAATTGGGCTAGGAAGAAACTTGTGTATTGTATGATATGCACGTTGCGTAGATAGGCCAAGATTTAAGATGAACAACGATTCTAACCATTTTCTAAAAAAACTAATAGCTTTAATTAATTTCGTAAATCAATTTGAAAAACTTTCTAATTAGATAAATGCTCCCAATATTTTACACGTTGTAGGTAATATAAAGCCGAAAATATCAAGTTGTTAATATTGAAAAACTTTGCAAATAATAGCCAAACTGCGACAAAATATCAAATTTTATATTTTCTTTTGAAAAAGGGACATTTTTGGCTTTATACTTACACAAAATGCTATATTTTGAGATTTATATAAAAAGTAAGTGTCAGCAAATTAATTTCGAAATTTTGGGACAAAATTGGGTGTCAACACTTCCTACCTTTGTTCATGCATGAAAACCTACTTTGAGTAATTGTTTTCCAGTAAAGGAAAAAATAAAATTACATCATTTGCTGGATATTAAGCTAATCACCAAAGCTAATGATCCTGCTCACTTCCAGTATTGTAAAAAAATTACTCTTTTGCAGCAGATTTTGGTATGGTTTAATGGCGCTGGAACTTTTATCATCCATGTGCGAAATATGAAATTTGCACAAACGACCTCTAAAATTTTTTTTGCTCTTGCTCTGTATCGTTGTCATGCATGTCTTAATCCTTTATAGTGTAATTTTCAATAGGTTGTATATCTCTTTTTTTCCCTAACTTATGCATCTTAATAGTTGGATAAAAATACAAGTATTGATGAAGCTTACTCCCCACATGATATAATTGTTATCACATCAAGAATTGTGACGATACCAAAGTGTTATAAATGCGCTATTGTATAAGCACTAAACTAAAGGCAAATCATTATATTCTTGTTGCATATGTGGAGTTCAGTCTCCCTATGGCCTTTTCCTCACTCTGGATTGAAACCTTAATCCATCTTTTAACAACTAAACTTTAGTTCTTTCTCGGCAGCCAGTGATAATAGACAACGTTGGCATTTTCATTTAACAACTTTTACTGATAACCCGCTTGGTATCTGCATCCTTCCAACAGGTAATCTATTAACTTATATTTCCTCTGTCGTCTACTCCTTTTTTTTATGCAGGTTCACAAGTTATAGTTGAAAAACTTGCTTCGACCCATAATGTGAAGAAACGACAATAGTTTTCTTTTTTGCGATAATATCTTCTATGGTGCGAAGAGATAAAACCTTTAACAAAACATAGAGATATATTCATCAAGGATATATATTCGTCAATGGCGCGTGAAGACAAATCCTTTAACGGAACATGGAGATTTATTCGTCAAGGAGATATATTCGTCAATGGCGCTCGGAGACATATCCTTTAATGGAACATGGGAATATATTTGTCAAGGAGATATATTTGTCAATGGCGTGCATTATTGTATCCCTCCATGGCGTAGCGACACAGTCTTTTATGGCGCGGAGACAATTATCTTCTATGGCGCGGAGATGTAGTCTTCTATGGCATTGAGACATGATCTTCTTTAACGAACTTTGCTCTATTTGAACCACTGACTTTATACTCATTACAGACGACATCTTCATTTAATTATTAATGATTATTACGCGACATTGTCTCTGATTATTCTCTAGGCTTTGCACTAACACACGTATTTTTTGCGTGTGTACAGCTCAAATATGGTTCAGTTTAGAGATTCTGCTTCTTCCAGGCCTAAGTGTCTCGTTATTTTAAACCACAAAGGTGACAAGGTAAAGACTCGATTTCCAATTGACACACCATTAGTTGGGCAATATGCATCTACTTGGCCACCATTGACTGATATATTCCCTTAATTAGATTGGACTCTTGAATATTGTAGTCATCCTTCAAAGGCGTGGTCTCTTTGCTCTCCCAATCATTGTGACACCAATATTGTGAGTCCTCTTCCATGCTTGGGACGATGAATCCTCAAAGGGAAAATCAATTGGAGTGACACTTTATCTTTCAACGGTAAATTCCACTTCATTCCCGGCTATTGGGAGTGGGCAGACGATGTTCTCTATAGATGCCAAAATACTTTGAAAGCTACAAATATTTATGATGTTGTATACGCTTCAATGTTTACATATGATCGCAACACAAATATTATGCAAGCTTTTTACGACGCGTGGTGTCCGCTTACAAACACTTTGCTTACCTTGTATGGGGAGCTATCAATATCTCTTTGGGATTTATATACAGTTGATTGTCTTCCTATGATGGGATTTCCTTATGAGGAAGTCGTCCCAAATACTGAGGAACTTACAAGAACAAATGACAAAGACAAAAGATTCCTTGCACTATCATGTGAGCACTTGTTTGACGCCTTCCATCTGCTTCAAGAGGGAGATAGCAACCCAACTGTCCCTGTGACTAAATGGATACAATTTTAGAGCAACAAGGCCACCAAGCACCATCAACCTCCATTAAGAAAAGAAAAGAAGACTGTTCGTCCCAAGGAAACACATAATCCTTCTAAAGACCTCAGCGAAGTTGTAGCTAACTGGACGAGTGCCGAAGAGGCATTATTTTCTAAACTTGGAGCTAAGGGCCATAAGAGAGTCGAGACATACTTGGTTGCCTTTTTAGCTTGCTGGTTATGTACTTTCGTGCTACCCTCGAAGGGAGGCAATTTCATTCGGCCTGGGACTTTTAAAGTTGCGAGCCACCTAGCAAGCGGATGAAAAATTGGCCTTGCCAGCCCAGTCCTGGCTAGCATCTACAAAGGTTTAAATATGATATCAGAATGTTCGCAACTTGATTCTATTGATGTTTCCCTCCCAGCCCATTATGTGTATGGCTGGTTGGCCTACTATTTCAGAACTCATTATGCTTTACCCAGTGGACCGGTTGTTCCTCTTATGACTGTATATTCGGGCGAAGGTGGTGCCAAGTATTTTACGAAAGATGAGGCGAGGACGTATTCACAAAGGCGATGTTGCTATATGGCTTTCTACAACGCCTGAAAGACATAGTCCGTTTCATTATCATGATAATATCAGTATGCAAGAGTTGGATACAATTTAGTTCATGAGCCTTCGCTCAAGCTATCTTCCGCTGAGATATGGGCACTCCTTCATTATTAAACCTTATAGTCCTCACCATTTCAACCCACAATTTGGTTTTCTTCAAGATGTCCCAGGTTACTTGATTTAGGATCTTTGCACGGCTTCTCTGGAAGAAGGGATTAGATGTATAAGGCTTTGTGTGATGACCAACTCCAAATCAAAGGCAATTTTTCCTCCTGTCACATCCAGCATGAAAAAAATCATTTGTATCTATGCGGAAACATCATTCATCTAATTATATATCTTGGTGGGATAAGGTGTATGGAAGCTTTTTTGAAGAAAATATGCAATTCTTGCTGAATGCTAGTGGACCTGCTACAAGTGCACTCTTGGAGGATATAGATCAAGAACATAGCAAGGAGGTCTTAGTGGTCGAGAAGCCTCTTAATTCAAAGGTTATACGCTCGGGACATCGCAAAGGCCAAGGAAAGGAACCCCAACTCCCTATAGATGTGCCAAAAGAAGAAATACTTGTTCAAGACCATCAAGGGGATATCGAATCTCCTTCACTGAATAATCATGTCAAGGATGCCCAATCTCCGAACAAAAGATCATCTGAAGACAAAGATGGGAGCAGCAATGGAGATCGTTGTTGGAAACATAAGAAAGCGCGTGTAGAAAAGCTGGAAGACACTAATGAAAGTGTGGTTGAAGTTCATAGCACTGGAAGTCTTTCAACGACACTGATAGTTGTAGTGAGAAAGTAACGATTTCTAACTTCTTATTTTAAGCTACGATCAAGCAACTTGGGTAATCAACTTTTCCTTTTTCATTTTTTTTTTGTGCAGGAAAATGGCGCTGAACATTCTGCTACTAAGCTGGATAAAGAAGTATCTTCTACTCACCAAGATGAGGGATTATCAAGGTGGTGCAAGCAAAATCGGAGTTGAGCTAACACGAAGGAAAATGCGAAAACAACAAGAAATAAAGATAGAAGCAAGACAAATCTTGTTTCGATTCAAAAGAACATTGACGAACTAGTCTCAAGCTCGATCGAATTGGAGATCAAAAATCACCTGTACTAAGCAACAATCCTCAAGAAGAACAAGCTTCTTGCAAATGGAATGACCAAAAAGAAAATGATCAAACGACTCACACCGAATGACACAAGTTCTTTAAAATCCCACAATGGGGTTCGGTTCCATCGAACACTCACAAGAGTTACAGCTATGTTTGATCATTCAACAAAAACTAACTACTTACAATGAAATATAAAGGAGTATATATAGACTACGCTAGGGATAAAACAGTAAATGGTCACAGGCGACCAATGAAAGCAAGCCACGTAGGGCTGAAATAATGAGTGTTCGGCAGCCTAGACTTCGATGCTCGGCTGCTTGCTCGAACACATTGGTCATCGGGCGCTCACTTGACTTCGAACACAATTGGTTGTGTTCGGTTCCGGGCTGCTCTGCGCCAAGAGCTGGCGTTCGGTCACTTTGTTCTCGGGCTCAAATTTGAAGATGTAGCCTTCGGCGCTAGCACTTTTCCATTCTTCCTCCGAACACATGCTTCCTCCCGACCAAGCCAACTGGATATGCATAAAATGTAGAAATTTGGCTTGGCTTCGTGTCATTGGCCTCGGTGGATCATTCATTGACATCCCTGGAAAGTCGAGCACTTGATCAGCACTTCGGGCTGCATCATCTTCCCCTTCTTTAGAATATTTCGTCCTCGAAATCGCTTCAGCATCTGTCCCCGGTACTTGGCCTGCAACACAAGGAGTTAAGTCAGCAACATTGAAAGTGTTGGACACATTATACTCACCTGGGAGGTCGATCACATAAGCATTGTTGTTAATATTGCTCAGCACTTGAAATGGACCATCCCTTCGAGGTTCCAACTTTGCTTTCATTTGGTTCGGGAATCGCTCTCTTCGGAAGTGAACCCAAACCCAATCTCCCTTCTTCAACTCCAACCTTTTTCGCCCTTGTTCTTTTTCAATGCCATATTGGCATAAGCTTCCTCAAGATTCTTCTTCGCCTTGGCGTGCAACTCGAGCAAAGCTTTGGCTCGGTGAGTACCTTCAAAATCAATAATAGCATCTCGAGGCAATGGGGTTAGATCAAGTGGAATCAAAGGATTAAACCATACACACATTCGAACGGGTTCATATTTATCATTCGATGCACCGTTCGATTGTATGCAAACTTCATCATGGGCAAACGATCAACCCAGTTTCCGACCTTGCCTTTAGTTATTACTCGAAACAAAGATCCTAAGGTTCGATTAACTACCTCGGTCGGTCCATCAGTCAGAGGATGGTGAGACGTCGAGAATAGTAGTTTGGTGCCGAGGGCACCCCACAAACATTTCCAAAAATGACTCAAGAACTTCGAGTCTCGGTCACTCACAACTGTACGTGGCACACCATGCAATTTTAACACATGAGTAATAAATGAGGAAGCAACATGTTGTGCACAATCGCATTTCTTGCAAGGAATAAGTGAGCCATTTTGGAAAATCGATCCATGACAACGAAGATGCTATCATGTCCTCCCCCCGACCTCGGTAACCCCAACACAAAGTCCATAGATATATCAACCCAAGGTCGATCAGGCACAGGCAATGGGGTATACAAACCATGAGGGTTGGACTTCGATTTAGCTTTCTTGCATACGACACAAGCGTTGCAAAGCTTTTCCACATCTCGTCGCATTTTTGGCCAATGGAACTACTCAGTTAAGATACCAAGAGTTTTGTCGATACCGAAGTGTCCCATCAAGCCTCCCGAGTGAGCTTCTCGAACCAAAAGCTTTCTCCACGATGACACAGGCACAAAAACCCTCCCATTCTTGAAGACGTAGCCATCGTGCCACTAATATTTCTCAACCCTTCGGCCACTCAAGATTGCTTCAAAGATTTGTGATCACTTTTAGTCACAAACTCTCGAGGCCACAAATAATGCTGCCAATGCGAGTGCTCGAACGAGGGCATACAACTCCTTGTCATACGTCGAGTAATTCAAGGTTGCAACCTTAAGCTTTTCGCTAAAGTAAGCGATCGGCTTCGATTCTTGCATAAGCACTCCTCCTATCCCAACTCCGGATGCATCACACTCGACTTCGAATGCTTTGCCAAAGTCAGGGAGTTGTAACAACGAGGCAGAGCAAAGCCTCCATTTTAACTCTTGGAAAGCCCTCTCTTGGGACTCTCCCCACGCAAATGGATGGTCTTTCTTTACCAGCTCGGTCAAAAGAGCTGCCACGGTACTAAAGTCACGAACAAACCTTCGGTAAAAGCTAGCTAACCAATGGAAGCTACGAACTTGAGAAACCGAGGTTGGAGTTGGCCAATCTTTGATGGCTTTGACTTTTGACTCATTGACTTCAACACCGTTAGCACTCACAACGAATCCTAGAAAGACTACACGCTCGACACAAAAGGCACATTTCTTGAAGTTAGTATATAACTTCTCTTCTCTAAGCTTATCAAGCATTAGCCTTAGGTGTTCGACATGTTCATCCACAGATTTAATATAAATAAGGATGTCATCGAAGTAAACGACAACAAACTTATTTATGAACGGTTTCAGCACATGGTTCATCAGTCGCATGAATGTGCTCGGTGTGTTAGAGAGGCCAAAAGGCATCACTAACCATTCATAGCGACCGAATTTGGTCTTGAATGCTGTTTTCCACTCGTCTCCGGGTTTAATTCAAATTTGGTGGTAACCGGACCTGAGGTCTATCTTCAAAAAGCATGAAGAACCACTTAACTCATCTAGCATGTCATCTAATCAAGGGATAGGATGACGATACTTTACTGTTATTTTGTTGACTGCTCGGCAATCAACACACATTCGCCATATTCCATCTTTCTTCGGGACAAGGATAACAGGAACGTCACAAAGACTCAAGCTCTCTCGAACAAGGCCCTTGTTTAGCAATTCATCAACCTATCTTTGGAGCTCTTTGGTGTCTTCGGGATTACACCCGTATGCAGGTTTTTGGGATTTGAGACCCCAGTATGAAGTCAATTTGGTGCTCGATTCCTCTCAACGAAGGCAATCCACCTGGCATTTCTTCGGGAAACATGTCTCCGAAGTCCTGCAAAACACTTTTTACAGCAATAGGCAAAGGGTTATCGTTAGAAAAATCATCATTAGAGTTCAGAAAGATACCCTTGTGCACGAGGCAAATCATCATCTGATCATTGTCGTTTCCTCGTAGATACTCACCCGGTTGCATGATTGCACAGATGTTTCTTACGTCGGGCGGTAAATTTTTATCTTCGGCCATAATTTATTCCCATCGGAAGCTTAGCTTTGTCCGCTTCTTTCAATTCTTTCATTCTTTTATATTACTCGCTGACTTGTTTCGGAGACAAGGGTTTGAGTATGAAAGTCTTCTCTTTAAGCTTAGCAGTGTAACTATTGGATCTTTCATTGTGAACAACCGACCGATCATACTGCCATGGTCGACCCAATAGCATATGACAAGCTTGCATCGGTACCACATCGAACATCATTTCATCTTGATATTCTCCAACTTTAAACTTGATCCACACTTCTCCACACTCATTCAACCATTGTAATCTGTAACGATGGGGATGTTTCAAGGTAGGTAGTCCCAATTGTGAAACCAAGGTTTGGCTCACCACGTTCGTGCAACTACCCCAATCAATGATCATCGAACAAACTTTCCCCCTCACTCGACATCGGGCATGGAAAAGGATTTCTCTTTGGTTGTCCTCTTCTTCAAGAGTCATGCAGCTCAAATTCCTTCGAACTACAAGAAACATTTCCCGATTATCAGCTTCAGCAGCTTCATGACCATCATCATCTTCAGCTCGGTCAGTCTCCTAAGATTTTTCTTCCTCGGTGTCACTTGCTTGCTCTTGGATGGTTCCATCATCGAGCATTATCATCACTCAGCGAGTTGGACACTGTTTTGCCATGTGACCATAACCTTTACATTTGTGACACTGAATACTTGAAGCACTAGGAGAATTAAGTAGAACTTTTCCTCCAGCTTCTCTTGGTTGGTTAACAGTCACTCCTCTCTCAAAGGGTTTCTTCGGATCTCGAATAGTGTTAGTACTTGTGGGATTCGGACTCTTCAATTCTCTACCTCGATTCGTAGGAGTTGAAGTAGTGACTCCTCGGTACTGGTTTTCTTCACCATCCTTAGCCCATTTCTCAGCTTCGTTGGCAGCAGGAATCACATCTTCCAAAGTCTGGTACTCATGCAGCCTCAATTGAGATGACACATCTCGAGCCAAGCTATTTTTAAATCGTATGATAGCTGCTCGTCATCTTCTTCCATATCAAGGGCCAATCGAATTTTTTCGAACTCACCATGGTATACTTCAACTGATTTGGACCCCTGTTTCAATTCGAAGAGCTTTCGAAGTTGCTCCTGCCGATATTTGGAATTCACATACTTAGCATCCATTGCTCTCTTCAACTGTGCCCAAGTGGTGACTTCGGGATAAGCATTCCTTCGCCTCAACCTTTTGTCAGCCTCCCACCATGTCGATGCATATGCCTCAAATGAAGCAATAGCATGTGCAGTTTTTCTCTCCTCGGTCATCTCATTGGTTTCGAAGATTCGTTCCAATTTAAGCTTCCAATCAAGATATTGGTCGGAATCACTAGTTCCTTCAAATGGTGGAATAGTGATCTTGACACTGTTCAAGTTTAAATCTCGAGCACCCCAGATCTGTTCGGGATACTCATCATAATAGTCATCAGCCTCACGCTCAATATTTCGATCAACATTCATGACTCGGCCTCAACCTCAAAAATTTCCACGACCTCGTTGAGCTTGCCTTCGTTGAACGGACGATGGCTCATATTCAGGTTCAGCATTGGGAAATTCTCCTTCATCGACCCCTTCATCAACGTCTACAACTTGTCTTCGGGCCATTGGAATGGTGCTCTTTCACCTCGGGGAATGCCCAAGTGTTGATATCCAGCTTGGGGATTGCCCAAGTTTTTTTGTTGTACATGGGGATTGCCCAAGTATTGTGTAGTTTGGGGATTGCCCATAGCTTCATTTCGAACAGCCTCGATCTTTAACTGATGTTGTCGAACAAGCTCAGCAAACAGCTCAGGTTTCATCGGAGTGGTGTTGTTAGTTCCAGTGCCAGACCCAAGTGAGGCCACAGACACACTTCCTTCACTCCTCTTACTTCGACACTGATGCCTTGTATCGTAGCCATGAGATCGGCTAATGACACCTCAGGCGCCTCAATGCCCTTTCCTTCACCTCCATTTCTAGCCATGGTACCTGCACAAATCAAAGACCAAATAAAATTTTAAAGTTAGAAATAACCTCACATACTCCCTCACCTTTGATGGGTGGCATTCCGATCCACTCAATTTATGGGTTCAGATTTGGTCGCTCAAGAGCTTGTAGCCAATGGCTTTCTCAGTTGATCAACTTCTCTCAGTTCATTCGAATTTGACAAGTTACACTGTCTCCTTCGGGAAGAGTGAATTGATGTGACGTGATGGAACGGACGCTATTTACTCTTGCGCTTCGGGAAGTCAAAGAAATTTTCTACAAAATTTTGGACTTCGGTCACCCCACACACAAGTTCCTATAAGCTCAAATGAGTTCGTACGACCTCGAGTAGGAAGAATTTCTCCATAGATCCACTAACTAGATTTATCGATCACAAGAAAAGTGAAAACCTAGGAGAATCCACCCTTTGATTCCTCTTCAGAATCCTTTCGAATACACCAACTCTTGTTCATACAAAAGTGGACCCTCCTTGGTACAGATAGGGTTTTACCTTATCCAATTTTTCTTTTTCTAGCCGACAAAATTTCACATGGGGTTTTTTGAATGTAACAGTTTTACCCCTTCTTCTTCAATGGAACAGTGACGCTTTTACTCCGGCGTATGGACAAACTTACTTCGTTCACTGACTAAGAATTTTAACAGACTTTGGGTTGCCTTTTCAACTCCGATATCAACAACGTTGGAGGAAATTAGTTCAAGATTCTTTTGAGCTAAGAACAAGCTTAACATCGTCCGTACACTGTAACAATATAACAAGTTTCCGGCGTACGGACAAGGCTCAAATCATAGAACTTCGAATTTTTAAGCACAAAACACAACCCAAGAACAATCAAGAACCACCAGTCTTCATCAATAACCACCAAAACAAGAATGGGGTTTGTATTAGTCACGAACACGTCGAAACAGTCCAAAAACCTTCAAGAAACCCTAGTCGACAATCGCGTACGATAGGTGCTCGTTGGGATCAGCAGACGACGGTGAGCAAGAATCAATGGTTGGTTGTTTCAAACAACCAACAATCAACCAAAATTTATTTTTATTTTTTTGGATTTTTCTTTTCTACCTTTTTTTTTGGGTAAAAACACCACAACAACGACAATAAACAACAAGGAAGAAAGCTGAAACTGAAAGACACAAACACGAGATAAACGAACAGGATTTGAGGTTGTAAGCACAAGCTCAAACCGTGCTCTCTTACCAAGATGGTGCAAGAAAAACCGGAATTGAGCTAACACGAAGTAAAACGTGGAAACAACAAGAAATAAAGATAGAAGCAAGACAAATCTTGCTTCGATTCAAAAGAACATTGAGGAACTAGTCTCAAGCTCGATCGAATTGGAGATCAAGAATTACCTATACTAAGCAACAATACTCAAGAAGAACAAGCTTCTTGCAAATTGAAAGACCAAGAAGAAAATGTTCAAACGACTTACACCGAGTGACACAAGTTCTTTAAAATCGCACAACGGGGTTCGGCTCCATCAGAGACTCACAATAGCTACAACTATGTTTGATCATTCAACAAAAACTAACTACTTACAATGAAATGTAAAGGAGTATATATAGACTATGCTAGGGATAAAACAGTAAATAGTCACAGGTGACCAATGAAAGCAAGCCACGTAGGGTAGAAATAATGAGTGTTCGGCAGCCTAGACTTCGATGCTCGGTTGCCTGCTCAAACACATTCGTCATCGGGTGCTCACTTGACTTCGAACACAATTGGTTGTGTTCGGTTCCGTGCTGCTCTGCGCCAAGAGTTGGTGTTTGGTCACTTTGTCCTCGGGCTCAAATTTGAAGATTAGCCTTCGGCGCTTAGCACTTTTTCATTCTTCCTCCGAACACATGCTTCCTCCCGACCAAGCCAACTGGATATGCATATCATGTAGCAATTTGGCTTGGCTTTGCGTCATTGGCCTCGGTGGATCATTCTTTGACATCGGTGGACCGTCGAGCACTTGATCAGCACTTCGGGCTGCATCTTCATAAGGTCAATTTCCAATTCAAGTAAGACTCCTCCCGCAACCTCAAAGCCAACTACTGGCATATCCATTTTTGAAGGAAGGGGTGTTGTCTTTAATCGAAAGAAGAAATATATTTATGGCCTTTGGGAGGATATCCGCGACAGCCTCTCTGAAATTAACTTAAATTCCATTTTGAAATTTGAGAAGTAGATTAAGCCAATTTTTGAAGAAATGCACGAATCGAATATCATTGATTTTTCACCTTTGAAGAACTTGATTGATAGGACGAGCGAAGCTAGAACTACTTCATATAATCAGGAATGATCCAACTTGATTGATAGGACGAGCGAAGCTAGAACTACTTTCGCACGCCAATTAAAAGTTGAGCTAGTCTCTTCAAATCAAAAGTTGCTGACATCCACCAAGATTAAGATGAAGAATCAATAATTTCTATCACGTTCAGATTCTTTGGCGTTGCGCGATCCCACCAAAATATTCTTAATTCAACGCAGGTGTATCCGAATCGCAAAACATATAACTTTCTAGAAAATAGACTTCAAGAGCTAAAATATATCCAAAATGTAGATGTATACAACTTAAGAATTATTCTAGATGAATTTTTGAAGTCAGCCTTTAATTTTCATCCCGTCCAGACTTGCATATTCGTGCAGCTTAAGCAAAATATTCATAGCTTGTAGAATATGAGTCCAAATTGTAAAGCGTTTAACTTTCTAGAAAATAGACTTCAAGAGCTAAAATATATCCAAAATACAGATGTATACATGATGCAACACGACGCTCATCCAAGCCCTTCACAAAGAGCCAAGCTAGGGAGTTGCAACAGCTACATGCAATGTTCATACAGCTGGAGCTAATTGGGCAAGTATTGGAGGTTCCAGGGCAGTTTAGCATGCTTACTGCCTCTGGAATTGAAAATGCTCATCGCGATCGCGAGTGCACAGACACGATCGCGAAGAGGTAAAAGGAAGACCTACGCGATCGCGAGAGTACAGACGCGATCGCGGGGATTGAAAATAAAGAACTGCGCGATCGTGCATCCACAGACGCGATAGCGCAAGAGGCGGGTTGAAGGCCTTTGCATGCGCGATCGCGTGACCATAGCCGCGATTGCGAGGCTATGAATTAAAGCACAGCGCGATAGCGACCATCACTACGCGATCGCGCTGAGATGAGGACCAGAAAGCCCATCAGTGGCTAATGACTTGAAGGCCCATTGTTAAGGGTTAATTAAGGCATTTGTGCCAGAGTATAAATACTCCTAAAGTCATTAGAAAACCTAATTTTGATGAATATTGGTAATTGTGAGGATTTGGCTAAGCTTGTTTGCTTGAGCTCATTAATTTTCTTGATTTGCAATTAGCTTACACTAATTGAGGATCAAATAGTAGTGGTTCTTTTGTTTATGTGATTAAGGGGGGGTAATTAGGTTAATCCTCCCTAATTAACTTCCTTAATTCTTCTCTAAATCAATTGTGTCTTACTTTATTTCTTGTCTTTTAAATCTGTGTCTTTGATTTTTATATCATTTGGTATCAGAGTTGGATTAGTGTTTGTTTTAACAATCACTAAGCCAATTCTTGTTCATCAAGTAAAAAAAAAAAGAGACAAAAATCCAAAAATATAAGTCTTAGGATTAGGTTTCTATTGAGTGAAATTTTTGGTACCATTTGAAAATTGTGCTGCCTAGAAACTATTTCCAAAAGGAATTAGACAAACAACAACATATTGGT
The DNA here is from genome assembly GCA_029990175.1 of Petunia secreta. NCBI lineage: Eukaryota > Viridiplantae > Streptophyta > Magnoliopsida > Solanales > Solanaceae > Petunia > Petunia secreta. Next base: position 16,638,227 of record JARKIP010000010.1, read on the forward strand.
GCTGAATTGAAGGAATCAAAAGTTAGGGTTCTTCATCAAGAATTTTGGGTTTTTGAATTTGGTTGTTGAAATCGAAGAATCAACTACTAGGTTTGCTCATTGACCAACGAGGAGTATACATCTCAAATTTGGAGCAAAAACACGGTGGTTTGTGAAGATTCAATTTGAAAAGTGAGCTTCAAAGTCGGTTTTGCTTCAAACCCAGAAGCTTACGCGATCGCGCCAATTTCAGTGCTATCGCGCAGGCCACTAATTAAAAGTCCTACGCAATCGCGACAGTCACACGCGATTGTGCCAGTACTACCAGCAAAGCTTTGCGAACGCGACCCAAGCTCGCGATCACGTTGAACATCCATTTCCTAGAAAAATAGATTCTTAGACAGATTGTTCGCAACAGTCCCGTAACAGTTTCCAATCAACTGGAACTCAATTTAAGCATCAAGAACAGTGAGTTTCTAGATCACAAACAAAATATCATCCAATTCCGAATCCAATTCGTGCCAATTCGATTCGTGCCTTTCTTTCGTCCCTTTCATTAAACTTTCCTAAAGTGCTTTCGTCAGTTTCGATTGTCCGTGTCTTGTCACAACAATTCCTTCCAATCCCGAATTAGTTGAGCTTGATTGTTAAGTTGGATTTAGTGTGCGAAGAACAAACTTGCAATAGCCAAAGAGTGGAAAAAGGCAAGTGAGGAGAGAGCATTAGAGTGAGTAAAAGTCGAACGTTGAGTGCAACACGAGTGAATTGAGTGACATCAATTTGAGTGTAATCACTTAGGGAGCGACTCAATGAGGACTCTTTTTACTAACATTGTTTGTTTACTTGTTTGTAGGTACAATGACTCAAGAGGGGGTCAAAGCAAACATGGAACTTAAAACCATGATACAAGCCATGTTGGCAAAAATGAGCTTGATGGAAGATAAGATTGAAGGGTTAGATGGGGCGCTGAAGGAGATAACAAAAAAGGAAAAGCTTCGGGAAACGGGTAAACAAGTGGTTGGTGCACCTCCAATCGTGGGGGTGCGGGGTGATGGACCAACCAAATTTCTTGGGCTAATGACCACTACTCTCAAATGGTGGTCCAAGATACCTATTCGCCGAATGTCACTCCACAATCAAGGGATCCTACTCATGACCTCCCAAGAAATGAACACCCAAGGAATGACACTCAAAGTCCACTTGATGTTGAGGGTCTTCATGAGGATGAGAACTATGGTAATGAACCATTTCATTATCGGGTGAAGCCCAATGAGGGGGAATTCCTTTTGGGGGAGCTAGGGGTCGAGGTGGTCGATTTGGGGGAGGTTACCAAGGGAGAGTGGATCATGACGGAGACTACTATTACCACAAGGGTTATGGTGGACAACGGAGGTATCATGATGAAGATAGGGGGTTGAACATTATCAAGGTCAACCTACCTACCTTCCTAGGTGAAAGTGATCTGGATAAGTACATGGAGTGGGTGGTCTCGACGGAGAGAATCTTTCAAATCAACAACGTCCAAGATGCTACAAGGGTGAAGTATGCTATCTCCCAATTTGAAAGCTATGCTTCTACTTGGTGGGAGTCCAAGAGAAGATAAGAGAAACACAAGTGCTCATTGCCAATGGGGGTCGGGCGGCTTTGAAAGCCATGATGGAGGCTCGGTTTCTACCTCCAAACTATGAGGATAAATTGCTCAAAAGGTTCTACAATTTGAGGCAAGGATAAGGACTAACGTGTTAGATGATGACCGGTCTCTCATACCAAAGTTTCTTGGAGGTTTGAATATGGAGATCTCCTCCCCAATGGAATTGCATCGGTTTGAAAGCTTGATTGAATCATTCCAAGCGGCTCAAAAGGTGGAGAACGGGATCAAGTAAGACAAATCTTACAAAGCCAAAAACATCTCATCCACTTGGAACAAAGGAAAGGATAATGTGAAGGCTTATACCCCATGGGATAAAGATAAGGAGCCCAAGCGTGACTTCAAAGGCAACTTTGAAAGGACCAAGACCAAGGAGGAGCCCAAGGTGGGAGGTAATAAAGCTAAACTTGAAAACTTATCTAACATTCAATACTAGAAGTGTAATGGCCGTGGCCACATGATGCGAGATTGTCCCAATAGGAGGACTATTATTTCTTTGGGTGATAGGGGCTATGAAATGGGGGGTAGTGATGATGAGGAGATAGATAGGGGTATGCCATGTGACGATGATTTTGAGGAGCCGATGGATAGTGGGCAATTAGATGATGTCTATGCTACTCTTGTGGTGAGAAGAATAATGGGGGTGCAAGTGAAGGAGGAGTCGAGTCAAAGGGAGAATTTATTCCATGCATATTGTAAGGTTCAAGGGACTACTTGTGCTTTGATTATTGATAATGGTAGTTGGGTCAATGTGGTGAGCACCACCTTGATTGAGCAACTCAAACTACCCACTAGAAAGCGCCCAAAATCTTACAAACTCCAATGGTTGAATGGGTGTGGTGAACTTAAGGTGACTAAGCAAGCCTTGATTAAATTAAACAAGCCTTGATTAAATTCAAGATTGGGGATTACCATGATGAGTTTTTGTTTGATGTGGTCCCTATGCAAGCTTGTCATATTTTGCTTGGTAGGCCTTGGCAATATGACCGCGTGGCGAGGCATGATGGCAAGACTAATAGGTATGCCTTGGAAGTGGGGGGTCGGAAATTTGTTCTCAATCCATTGACCCCGGCGCAAGTGAGTGAGGGTTATAGGAAGATGAGGGAGTTGAAGTTGAAAAGAGAGAAAGAAAAAAAAAGGGAGTTGTGGAGGAAGAGAGAGTGGGAGTTGTTACTCAAAAGAGTGAGGAACCAAAAGAGGGCATGAACTTGTTCTTGTCTAGGAAGGAATGTTTGAGAGATGTGAAGGAAGGAACACCCATGATTCTCCTCCTACACAAGGAGCATGTTTAGCTTACTAATGAACTAACCCCTTCTTTTCCTAGTTCTATTTCTCCTCTTTTGCAAGGTTATGAAGACATCTTCCCCGAGGAGTTGCCTAGTGGGTTGCCACCACTAGGAGGCATTGAGCATCAAATTGACCTTGTTCCGGGTTCCCAATTACCCAGCAAGGCCTCTTATAGAAGGAACCCGGAAGCTACCAAAGAACTCCAAAAGCAAGTGGAGGAGTTGCTTGGGAGAGGACTTGTGCAAGAAAGTTTGAGCCCATGTGCGGTCCAGGTTATCCTAGTACAAAGAAAGATGGGACTTGGCGCATGTGTGTGGATTGTAGGGCCATAAACAAGATCACGGTAAAGTATCGTCATCCTATTCCTAGGTTAGATGATATGCTTGATGAGTTATGTGGATCTTGTGTGTTTTCTAAAATTGATTTGACGAGTGGATACCACCAAATCCGGATGAAACCGGGTGATGAGTGGAAGACGGCCTTTAAGACCAACTTTTGTCTTTATGAGTGGCTTGTCATGCCTTTTGGCTTGTCCAATGCTCCTTCAACCTTCATGAGGTTGATGAACCATGTGCTCAAATCTTTCATTGAAAAATTTGTTGTGGTTTATTTTGATGACATCCTTATCTATAGTAAATCCATTGATGAACATGCTAATCATTTGAAACAAGTGCATGATGTCTTGAGAAAGGAACTACTATTTACTAATTTGAAAAAGTGTTCTTTTTGTTTTGAAAAAGTAGTTTTCCTTGGTTTTGTGGCAAGTGCAAATGGTGTGGAAGTGGATGAGGCTAAGGTGGAGGCCATTAGGGATTGGCCCACTCCTAAAAGCATTGGTGATGTGAGACGTTTTCATAGGTTGGCTAGCTTTTATAAGAGGTTTATGAGAGGATTTAGCACTATAGCCGCACCATTGACCGAAGTAATAAGGAAGGATAAGGTGTTTGTGTGGGGGAAAGAGCAAGAAGAAGCTTTTGTGAAATTGAAGGAAGTCCTTAGTTCCTTAATTCTTCTCTAAATCAATTGTGTCTTACTTTATTTCTTGTCTTTTCAATTTGTGTCTTTGATTTTCATATCAATACACCTTAAGGATTATTCTAGATGAATTTTAAAGTCAGCCTTTAATTTATATCCCGTCCAGACTTGCATATTTGCGCGGCTTAGGCAAAATATTCATAGCTTGTAGAATATGAGTCTGAATTGCAAAGCATTTAATTTTCTAAAAAATAGACTTCAAGAGCTAAAATATATCTAAAATTCAGATGTATACACCTTAAGGATTATTCCAGATGAATTTTTTAAAGTCATCCTTTAATTTCTATCCCATCCAGACTTGCATACTCGTGCAGCTTAGGCAAAATATTCATAACTTGTAAAATATGAGTCCGAATCGCAAAGAGTTTAACTTTCTAGAAAATAGACTTCAAGATCTCGAGTATTCATTACATTTTTTTGAAAAATACTTTGATCTTGACTTCGGAAACTTAAACAAGCTGCTATTAATCTACCTTTCTCCTTGGGGTCGCAAGCTTTGATAGTAAAAACTTGATATTCAAATAGATTCATGGAGCAGAACATGGGAGAGAACTCTTCTCCTTCTTCCTCCTTCATATGTGAAAAGATTAAGATGGTATCATTACGTCATGCCAAACTCACTTTTTTGTATTTATGCGACTGAACTTAGAATGAAATTCTAAGCTGCCTACATACCCCGGTGAAGAGGATCAAGTCATTACGTAGTTCGGTACAAGTGAGATTTTTTTTTGGGGTCCTAACTTTTTCCTAGGCTGCCTCTTTCAAGGTTTTCACCCTAGCGGACCTTTTTATTTTTTTGTGTCCTAACTTTTGTCTAGGCCGCCTCTTTCAAGGTTTTCGCTCAAGCGGACTTTTTTTTTTTTGCCCTAACCTTTGCCTAGGCCGCCTCTTTCGAGGTTTTCACCCTAGCGGACCTTTTTTTTTTTTTGGTTTGGTCGTGCACAGATTATACTCTTGCGGGCCAGGAGTAACTTTTCAGTTTATGCTCGTGCGTCAAGGAGCGATCTTCTTCAAGGATAGTACCTCTTCAGGAATTTCCTGTTAATAGGACCGATTCTTTTTCCTTTAGCATCAATAAGCTTATAAGCACCACTTGAATAGGCTTCTTGTACATAATATGGCCCATCCCATTTTGCAGTGAACTTACCCCCAGATTTATGTGAGGTGATGATGGGTCTTCTTAATACAAGGACTTGATCACCAACCTGAAAGGACCTTTAGTGAACCTTTTTATTGAATGCACGAGATAACCGAGCTTGGTAACATTCAAGACTTTGCTGATCTTCAAGTCTTTTTTTATCAAGAGCCTCTAACTCTTCAAGGCGCAAGCGAGCATTTTCTTCATCAGTGAGCCCTTCTTGGATAGCAAGTCGCAGCGATGGTATTTGACGCTCTAGTGGTAGGACTGCTTCAACCCCATAAACAAGTGAGTAGGGAGTTGCCTGCATTGGCGTACGATTAGTCGTCCTATATGCCCATAAAACTTCTTCCATCATATTATGCCAATCTCGCTTCGACTTGGAGACAACTTTACTCAGCAAGTTGCACAAACTCTTGTTGAATGTTTCAGTTGGACTATTTGCAGCAGCATTGTACATAGAAGACTAACGCTGCTTGAAGCCAAAGAGATCACAAAAACAATTCTTCAACCTATTGTCAAATGGCTTACCATTATCCGTTATTATATAACGAGGAAAAACAAAGCGGTAGATGATGTTTACTCGGATGTAGTTTGCAACCTTCTCCTTCTTTACTTCCTTAAGAGCGACAGCTTCTGCCCATTTTGAGAAGTAATCAGTTGCAGCCAAAATGAATAAGTGTCCTTCAGAAGACTTCAGCAATGGTCCGACAATGTCTATCCCCCAAGCGTCAAATGGCCAAGATGCGACGGTCGAGAGTAACATTTCTAGTGGTTGATGTATAAAATTTGTGTGGAGCTGGCAAGCTTTGCATCATCGAGCATGGTCCAAGCAATCTTTTACCATCGTTGGCCAATAATATCCCATCCTTTTTATGTGGAAGTGGAGTTTCGGCCCAGACTGATGTGATCCACATACCCTAGCATGCGCTTCTTTCATAGCTTGAAGCGTTTCATCCTCTCCTAAACATCGCAGGAGCACTCCTTCAAATGATCTTCTATATAGAGTATTTTTTTTAGTAGAGGAAGTGTGGAGCTCGGCGATGAATTTCAGTTCTTCTTCTTGGATTTTCTGGCAATATCCCATGACTCAAATAGTTAATGATAGGTTGCCTCCAGTCTTCTTCGTCGGCTTCAGAAACAACAACAACAACAACAACAACAACAACAACAACAACAACAACAAGATGTTCAAGATCATCCCTTTCAACCTCGTCATTGTCTAAAGGTGGCACTACCCATTTTTGGCAGATAATGACTTTCGTCTGATCAGGCAGGGTAAGTGTTGAAGCTAGATTGACTAGGGCATCAGCTTTCTTATTCTCCCTCCTTGGCACATGCTGAAAATTTACATCACCAAGCAATCTTATCAACTTATGTGCATAATCGTGATAGGGACGCAACTCGGGTTTCTTTACCTCGTAGCTACCTAGAAGCTGATTGATCACCAACTTAGAGTCTCCAAAAACTTGCAACTGCAATTGTTTCATGTCGACGGCCATTTCAAGCCCAAGTATGAGCGCTTGATACTCTGCGACATTATTGGAGCAATGTTGAGTCAAGGTGAATGAATATGGCAATACTTCTTCTTGGGGCGTTACAAAAATTACTCCAGCACCAGCTCCATCACGATGTGAAGTTCCATCGAAGTACATCTTCCAAGATGGCTGAACTTCGATGAACATTGCATCTTCATCAGGTAACTCATCAGTCAGCTCCCAACCATCAGGAATTGGATGATCTGCCAAAAAATCTGCCAGTGTTTGTCCTTTGACTGCCTTTTGAGGGATGTATATAATCTCAAATTGTTGAAACTGGATATACCATATTGCCAATCAATCACTAAGGATGGGATTTGACATGACAAACTTGATGGGATTTTCTCTAGAAATTAGTCATACGACATGAGCTTGAAAGTACTGCTTCAGCTTTTGAATGGAGAAGACTAGTGCCAAACATAACTTTTCGATTGGCGAATACTTCAGCTCATTTGGTGTCATCATTCTACTTGGTGTCATCATTCTACTCAAATAATAAAGTGAATTTTCCTTTCATTCGCTATTTTCTTGAACCAAAAGTGCCCCCGCTAACTTTTCTTGTGCTACAATATATCATATTAACGGCTTTTCAGGTATTGGAGCTGCTAGAACAGGAGGCTTCATCAAGTAGGATTTAATGCTCTCGAAGGCATTGCTGCAAGCTTGATCCCATTCGAAAGGAGTACCCTTCTTCATGAGATGACTGAACGGCTGACACCTTCCAACTAGATTTGAGATGAATCTCCTAAGGTAAGCTAGCTTTCCTTGCAGACTTTTCAATTCATGGACATTTCTAGGCTCGGGCATCTTTAAAATTGCATCTACTTTTGGTTGATCAATTTCAATGCCTCGATGTCGTACGATGAAACCAAGTTACCAGAAGTAACTCCAAATGCACATTTCAAAGGATTCATTCGAAGTTGGTACTTTCGCAACAACTCGAACACCATTCTCAAATCTTGCAAGTGGTCCTCCTTTCTTCTAGATTTTACCACCAAGTCGTCAACGTAGCACTCTATGTTCTTGTGAAGCAAATCATCAAAGATATTCTGCATAGCTCTTTGGTAAGTTGCTCCAGCATTCTTCAAGCCAAAAGGCATCACTTTGTAGCAATAAATACCCTTAGGAGTTTGGAACGCCATGAATTCTTCATCCTTAAGTGACATGTGAATTTGATTATAGCCCAAGCATCCATCCATGAAAGACATAGCCTCATAACCAGTAGTGGCATCGATCATGAGTTCTGGGATAGGCAACGAAAACTCATCTTTAGGACATGCATTTTTTAGATCCCTAAAATCGACATAAACTCGAATTTGGCCATTCTTATTCCTTATATGGACTATGCTTGAAATCCATGTGGAGTACTTGACTTCACAAATAAAACCAGCCTCAATGAGCTTGTTGACTTCATTCTCAATCAAAGGGACCAAATCTGGCCTAAAGTGACGTTGTGCTTGTTTTACGGGACGAGCACCACTCTTGACTGCGAGATGATGAACTGCAACTTTTGGGTCTAAGCCAGGCATCACTTGTAACTCCAAGCGAAGATATCCATGTAATCTTTCAATAGCTCCACATAAGCATTTTCTTCATCGGCTGCTAGCAAAGCACTTATATAAATAGGCCTTGAGTTTTCGTCTATGCCAAGGTTAATTTCTTTCAATGCATCAACTGTTGTCTTTACCCTTTCCTCTAGCTCAGGTGGAGCATCTGTAGCATCTTCTACTTCATGAGGATCATCATTTTTTAATGATATGTGATGACAGCAAGAAATATCCACCAAATCATTCATGATGCCATTTGGAGATAGAGCAATTTCCTCTTCTAGTGCGATGATGTGATATGAAGATCCCATGCTTTCTTCATCTTCATCACGCTCCTTCGTGTGGCCTATAGAGTGAGCCTTGGCCTTTAACACATCTCCATATCAGACTATTAATTTTTCTTCGCGTCTCATTCTTGAAGGGATAGGACTTTGACAATATCTAGAAGGGGCATGCACTTTCGCATTTTTAGATTTCCTTGGAGGCTTGTTCTTCTTATTCAAAGGTCCCAACCTATCAAAGACAGAATTTCTTGAAGATGGTTTTCCCAGCCAATCAAAGATGGAAAGCCTCTTACTTGAAACTTCAGGCTCATCTTCAGCAGTGATGTGATCAATGCTCGCCCTTCTTATAGAGATACGAACCGGTGGAGGTTTCTCGTAACCCAAGCCTTCGTGTGATTTCTTTATGGTACCTTCAGGTAAGAGCTTCCCTAACATAGATGGTTCGTTGGGATCATATCTAGCCTTTGCAAACAACTTGTAAGCATTCGGATCAAACCCCTCATTTGCGCGCTTCGTAGGGAGTTCTTTACTAAGCAGTGGATTTTTAGCCACAAAACCACCACGCAACTTCAAGGTCAGCTTCATCGCGTTAATTTGCCTGATGGGGAGAGTTAATCCTTTTAGCGGATCACTTTGGAGATTAGATTACTAGCCTTCTTCTTTCTCAAATTTTGGAACGTAGCGGAGCGTAGTACTTATTTTCTTGCTCGAAGCTGCAACATTTTCTTTATGTACGTTACTTTGATTGAAGAGAATTTTTTGTTGCTTTGTTATCAGCTTTTACTCCTCCCAAGACATTCTTCAAGTATAATTTTGCATCGGTGAAGTGTGCCTCTACTTCGGCAAATGGCTTGTCATCAGCAACGATCGTCTTTTCGACTCCACCCTCATGATATTTTAGGCATTGGTGATAAGTGGATGGAACCACTTTGTTCTAGTGTATCCAAGGTCTGCCAAGTGATATATTATATGATGTCCTTGCGTCGATCACATGCATCCATGCACTTGAAGTCATCTCTCCAATGGTGAAATTCATTTTCAAAGAACCTATAGCCCTTTCCCCCCCCCCCCCCTTGGTTGAATCTTTGAATCAACAGGCGACTTTGCGTTAGATCTTCAGTAGAGATGCCAAGTTCCTTCAGCATGCGGATAGGCAAGATGTTGACTCCAGATCCTCCATCAATCAAGATTATATTCACTCTTTGCTCATTAACATAGCCAACCACGAATAAGGGACGATTATGAAGAGTCTCACCAAGTAGAATGTCATCATTCGTGAAGGTGATCTTTGCTTCACAAGTATTTGCTTCTTGGGAGATAGGCTCAATGAGCTCTTCTGATTATGCTGGTGCACACAACTCTGACGTTTCACCCCTCTCTTCTTCTTTATCAGCATTACAACACGAAGCCTTAATATCACCGTTAGGAATCTTCATGCAAAACCAACTTGGAATAAATTCTTCCAAAGTCACTGGATGACACAGCTTTTGATAATGGTGAACCTCCACCTTTGCCTTTTGTGGACGACGAATAGCATTTTGCATTCTTGTCCTTTTCACCATCTTTGCCTTGTTGGTTGCTCAACTGATTCACTGAGTGACTTCATTTTGTTGCGTCTCCGCCGAGTCACTAGTATCCAACCTTCATCATCTCCTTGTTAAATTTGAGCTTCACCTTCTTCCAATGATGCTTGTTGCAAGCTTTGCACATTTAGTTTGGCGAGTTATAGTGATTGATTTATTAAGATAGGTTCAAAGTCGCCAAACTTGATCATGACGTCGTTATATCCTTCAGCGAAGTTGCAGATTACCACAGGATCGTGCGAGCCAAACATGATGGAAACCTGATTCGCATCTTCCTTTTCATCTTGTAGTACAATCTTCCCTTCATTGGCCAATTCCATTATTTTATCTTTGAAAACTAAGCATTTCTCAAGCGAGTGCCCCACAAGTCGATGATACTTGCAATAATTCAGATCATTCGTCTTTCCAGCTTTATTGGGCCACTTCATCTCTGATAGCTCAATGAACTTTAACTCCAGAAGTTCATCAAAAATGGCGGGAACATCAGAATCTAGGAATGGATATTCCCTTTCTTGCATCTCTTTTAAAGTCAACTTCCGACTTGGCTTGTCCTTAAATGAAGTCGCCTTCACATTTTGCCTCTTGCTTACCTTTGTGGTGAACTTCAAAGGTGCAGCATCAACATTCATAGATTCTTTGTTTTCAGCCTTGGGCGCCAGCTTGCTCCATTTCTTGACTTTTTGCTCGTCTTTTCCTCTGCGAGATTCATGGATAGGCGGTCATTCACTTCCACTTGAAGCAATGCTTAGCTCCATATCATGAGTGCGCGTGGCCAACTCTTTAAAAGTCCTAGGCTTTATTCCTTGTAGGATGTAGTGGAGCCCCCAATGCATGCCTTGAATGCACATCTCTATTCCTGACGCTTCACTTAGCCTATCTTTACAATTAGACTTGCATGCCTCCATCGATTGATAAAATCAATAAATGGTTCTTCCTTTCGTTGGCGAGTGTTTGTGAGCTCTATCATGCTCACAGTACGCCTTGTGCTATAAAAGCGATTGAGAAACTCATGCTCTAACTCCTCCCAACTATCAATGGAGCCGGACTCGAGGTCTGTATACCAATCAAAGGCATTTTCCTTAAGCGAGAGATAAGCTGCTTGACAAGAAAATCTCCATATGTTCCAGCATTGTTGCATGTTTCAACAAAGTGTTCCACATGTTGCTTTGGATTTCCCTTGCCGTCAAGCTGTTGGAATTTTTGGGGTTGATAACCAGCGGGCATTTTCAAGTTATCAATCCTTGCAGTATAGGGCTTCGCATATGCGAGAGAAGACTTGGAAGCAACCTCGTATTTATCCGTGATTGTCCCCATAATAATCTCCTTTAGCTGATCAATTGGAATCACCCCATTAGCAGAAACTTGGATTTCCTTAGAAGGTATTACTTGCTTCGCTAGAGTATTAATCATCTCTTAAACTTCTGGACGTATCCCTGGCGCATGGCTAGATTCACCCTCCATCATGCTTTCGATCTTTTTTTTATGCAAGGGTCTTGATCCTTGACATAGTTTGTTAAACTATCAATCACCTTTTTCAAGTTTGCAAGTTGTTCTTCCAGCGTTAAAGTATTAGTCGCCATCGGTTGCACGGCTATTGGAGATGATGGAGAGTAACATGAATTTTCCCACAGATTCACCCTTGATATGCCTATATTCGGCGGTGTGGTTAGACATGATCCAGCACTTGAATCATCATCGCGTCCTTTTATGATTTTCTTCTTAGATCCAGAAACGCTAAGCTGAGCTAAAGCTCTTTCAACAACTTTAGCAATATTGTTTTCTTCCTCCAATCCACCAGTAGAAGATCTAGCTCCTTTCGAAGAAGAAAGATTAAATTTTGGAGTCAATGCGTGCAGCACTTGGGGTGCTTGTTGTCCAAACAAATTTACTTTGTTCCTCGTAACTGATCCAAAGCTTCTCTTAGTAGCATTCATGACGCTTTCAACTTCAGAGGAGAACTTGGAGTCGGCATCAAGATCATCAGGCCAAGCAGGATTTTGCAGCAGTAGCAGATTTTAAGTTGTTGTTCTTGGAAGTCATCTCAATGTTATTAAATTTTGTGAGTTGAAAAATTGAGATGAGAGGTAGAGGTTGTCCCACTGGGCGTGCCAAAATTTGTAACAAGTAAATTCGCATCAAGAAAGAAATAAATATCAAGACAAGAAGATATTGTAACAACTGTAGCATTTGATTTCAATATATATGATGAGTAGTAAAATCTCTATAATTTCTCCGATTCGTCATTTCAACTATAAATATTACAAGTAGAAATCCAAGGACTTTTGAGCTTGATCCTGAATATCTTCCTTATAATGAATTTGTAGAAATAAATCCAAAGGCTTTTGAGCTTGATCTTGAATCTTCCTTATTATGAATTTGTAGAAATAATCCAAGGGCTTAGAGCTTGATCTTGAATCTTCCTCTTGATGAACTTGTAGAGAAATTTGCTGAAACGACCTCGGTCAGTCGTTTCGGAAGTTAGGACTCCGATTGGCGTGCCGATAATTTTAAAATATTCGTAATGTCCATTAGAACCTGTCTGTAAAATTTGAGCTAAATCAGACCTCGTTTGGTAGGCATCGGAAGAAGGTTTCAGTTTATATTGGCAATAAATATTAAAAAGAGATTTTCAAGCTCGGTTTTTACCGAATGAGCTCCGATTCGAAATCCGAAAGTGCCGTTAGGTTCGTATGATTATGTGTGATTTTTGTAAACTTTCGAAAGTAAATTTCGATGTTGTTCGGCTAGTTTCCGCTAAAATGCCGAAAGTTAAATAATTTGACTTCTTTTCTATTTAAATTCGCATCTTGAGTTTCGGGAGTCCAATTTGAGATCCGCCTTCGCGAGTATGTTACATATATTTTTTATAACTCGTATGCAAAAGTTGGAATTATTTCGAATATCATAGGGTACCGTTTTAATTTTCGTCGCGAAAAGAAAAAGAAAAGAGAAAAGAGAAAAAGACAAAAGACAAAAAAAAAAAAAAAAAAAAAAGGAAAAACTGTATGGCGGTTTAATGGTGAGCTTATATGCTCACCTAAGATCACTTTTACAGAAAACAAAACAAAAAACGCAAACATTGACTGGAATTAAGAAAATGACGCAGAGGCTGGGAAAATGCCAGAAAATGAGAAAAAGGGGCCGGAGAAAAGTAGAATTTTTACCCCAGAACATTCAGGTAATGATCCTAATATATTATTTAAGTTTATTACGTGTGTTTAAATATATTTTAACGGTAAAACTTGGAATATTAGACATCGTTTTAACAAGTTCAATTAATATTTTGAAGGGTCAAATGGACCCCGATAATGAAATTGATAATATATTCGTACTCAGTGAGTTATGGGCAACATATAAATGTAAATTATTTGGGATTTGGTTATGTGACCTTAAACCCTGTATATAGGCCTGGCCTGCGTATTGCGTATGCGAATAGGGTATCAGGTTCCTACCTGGATTGCCCTAAGATGTGAGGAATGAAGCCTTTAGCCTAATATGAGATATTTTTCTGCTTATTGAACACAGTGGGATCGTTTGGCAATGAATTCAAAGAATAAAGCGGTTGTTGGGTAGCAGTGTTAACTTCGGAACGAGGTAAGTGTTTATATCCATTTCTTTGGAGGCACCTGGTCTCGTGGATTTTCTACCACGTATTTCTTACGTGTGTAGCTGCCGATAGGCGTACTCCTTACGCCTTAGCTTTCGATTTACATTGTGTATTATATGTTATGTCCTGTTGTTGGTATTGCATTGAGGAACTGAGCATTGTACTCTGGCTGTGAGTTGGCATCTACTTCCCGGCTGTCGATGAAAGTCCCGCGCCGGTGAAGGGTTATTATTACATCACATTGCATTCATATGCATTACATTGCATATCATATTGGGTGCAGGAGTATTCCGCCCCAGGAGCAGGAGTATTCCGCTCCATTGTATCATATTGAGGGTAGGAGTATTCCGCCCCAGGAGCAGGAGTATTCCGCTCCATTGTATCATATTGAGGGTAGGAGGATTCCGCCCCAGGAGAGTGCAGGAGTATTCCGCCTCAGCTTTACATTATATCGGGTGCAGGAGTATTCCGCCCCAAGAGAGTGCAGGAGTATTCCGCCTCTGGTTTATATTATATCGGGTGCAGGAGTATTCCGCCCCAGGAGCAGGAGTATTCCGCTCCAGTTGGTTATCAGATTGGATTCCCACCGAATGCAGGAGTATTCCGCTTCGGGATGGGATTATGGGCACATGTGACCCTGTGCATTTCATTTCATATCATTTCATCTCATTTCATACCATTTTGTAGACTTACGATACATGACTACTGTTCTGCTTATATGTGCATTGCTTATTTGTTGATATGTTTTTGGCACGCATCCTTGGTTGAGTTTATAAGTTTCTTACGTGTTTCCGGTCGTTATCTGACTCTGTTTTTTTATATAATTTAAATAAAAGGAATTTGGTGTATCTATTTCTTTTCACCCTGGCTAGCTATCCTATTCTTTAAGGTGGCTAGTCTGCCCCACTTATTGAGTCCTTTTAACTCACCCTTGTTTGTTGTTTGTTTCTTGTCTACCTATTTCGTTTCGGCAGGTTCGCTCCAGGATTGAGTTCGCCACGTTGTTCAGGAGCGAAGACGACTTCAGCTGTCAGGGTGAGCCAGCTTTTATTCCGGATGGCCACCAGTTTATTGGTTATTATTTCAGTTGCATTTTGCTCCCTTCAGGAGGTATTTGTCTTCTTTTGTATTCTTAGATGTCTGGTCTGGATAACCCTAAACCTAGTATGTTGGGTAGTCAGCTGTAATTTCTTTTGTACAGCTTAGAGGTATCAGTATGTCAGTGTTTTTTTAAGCCTTGTTCTTATTAATGAATTGAATTATATTTATTTGCCTAATTTAATTGGTAAGGGTTCGCCCGACAGGTCTAGGGAAGGATGTCGGGTGCCCGCACGGCCTAACCGGATTTCGGGTCGTGTCAGTTGGTATCAGAGCCATGTTTAGAGTCTATCCAGACTAAGACAGTGTCTAGTAGAGTCTCGCTGATGGGTACGTAGACGTCCGTACTTATCTACGAGAGGCTATGATGGCATTTAGGAAGTTTCACTTCCTTATTTTCTGATCGTGCGTCGGTCTGGGATGAAAAAGTATTTTCGTTAATTTATTCGTGGTAATTGCGAACCCTCGCACGATAAATCAGCAAACAGTATGAGTTCAAGATGAAGCAGTCTAGCCTGGGGTTAGCACTAACGAAGTCCGAGTGTTTTGATCGTGCTGACGATCTAGTTACGGAGGTCCCAGCTGTACAAGCTCGCGATGGGCAAGGGAGCAGGGCCTTGTAGTTCCCTTGGCTCTCTATGATGCTTTATGAGAATCTTGGCGACGCAGATACCGTAAGACCTATCATTCGCTGGGCAGCCTATCCGGTTGCCGCATGTGCAGACGTTCGATCTCAGGGAGCTCCTTTCTGGTTCCTAATATTGCTGCAGTAAATTATATTCCGGAAGTAGTATGTGTTGTTCCTCTAATTGTTCTGGCTGGTTAGCCAGTCGAGGTATCAGTTCGGTCCGAGTGCCTAAAGAGGTTGCATTATTTTACGCGGTTGAACCTTCCGATATTCTTAAGCAATGCATCAGATAAACCTCGTAATTTTTTTAAAAAATAAAATAATGCCAGCGTATCCTTCAGGCTTTTGATTATATCAAGCGGTATGGTGTTGATTATTCTTCTTTCCAGTTTCAGGGGTCCAGCCTTGAATTGCTGGGCCTCTCTTTTATTAGCTAACGTGGTTCGATTTTTTTTCTAGATTCGTGGAAAAAGTTCCTTTCGAGTAGCGAGCGAGATGAAAAGTGTTTCCAGTTTGAGTGGATTGGATGGGGTGGCCTGTCGGTTAGCCTGTTGGTGTTTCAGAATATAAAATTGAATTTTATAGAATGGCTGAATATGTGTTAGAACTAGTCCATGAGCCTTTCGATAGATTCAAATATTTATTAGTGACCTTTCTCCTTCCTTGAGGTCCCAGATGGCTCGAAAAATTGAGGTTGGGACTTTATTTGATGTCGTTGTTGATATTTCTCAGAGGTATGAGGCATACCATAAGTTAGAGCGGGAAGAGTTAGAGTGGGAAAGTAAGAGATCCCATGGCCCTGGTGGGTAACTATGGTACCTCATTTGGAGGTAAAAGTCCTGATTATTTTGAGAGGTCGCCTTCCAGGTTATCTCAGCTTGTGTCACGTAATTCTTAGAGTGCGCCAGTAGCTCATCAAGATAGACTCAATTTTCTTTTTGTAGCTATCAACAATCTGTCCAGCTTCCATTTTCACTGAAAAGGATTTATCATTGTCATGAGTCTGGCTATTCTTTGAGGAGTTTTCCCTTACTCCGACAGTTACGCAGTCGTCTTTTCTCTCGTCATCAGGCATCTGCGCAATCGCAGGGGATTTCATATAGACCTCAATTAGCCAGAGAAAGGCCACCATCTAGTAGAGGTTGAGAGTGTGGTGGCAGTGGTTATTTATAAAGTGATTGTCAGGGTAGTGGCTCAGCTCAGCTGCAAAGGCAGTTCTATGAACTGCTTGTCTGGCGGGATGCTGAGGTATCCGATGTAGTGGACCCATGTATTTCTTTTTCCCTTAAGATTTGATTCTTCCGATCAATCTGGAGATGGTCTGTCATATCATGTTTCATGGTGTCCTTGGATATTGTTTCTGTTAAGAATCGGTTGCGGTAGAGCCGTGAGCTTCTGGTATAATTTATTCCTGGCATTTGTGAGACCTTACTAGTTATCTAGTCTAAATATGAGAGATTTGGCAGTAAGTGTCAGTATTGTCTGCCTGGCATCTTGTTGTTCTATCTTCTGTTATTATGTCAAATCAGTTTACCTCTCCTCTCAGAATTTCGTGTTTGTAGGATAATGGGAGCCTAATTTTTCACCATCAGCAAGTGTATCGTTTCTTCCGGTGTAAAGTGATTAGTAAGTAATATTCGATCTACGTATCTCCTTTTGCTTCAAGACGCTAGTAGAGTCATGTTATTCTACAAGTTTGTCTCGGTATAAAAGGGTATTCTGGTAAACTGTCAGAGTTTCCTTCTTATTGGAAGGATGAGTTGGCATAGATGTTCCATAAAACTCATTTAATGTCTATTTCTTCAATTGCGATTCTTTGGCTAGCTTGACTCGTAAGTAGTCTAGCTCTGGTAGCCAACTAAATAAGAAGAAAAACTTCATATAGCTTTAATTATCTCTATCCTCAGTTTGTTTCCATATCTTCTTTGTTCGGCACTGGTAAGCTTAGGCGGTCAGTAACCTATTGTGATGTTCCCTGTGTTGAGCCAGAGTGCATGTCAAGGTAACCAGGTAAGCATATTATTGTTTAGGTTGAAAATCAGGACAGTGGTGCTGTCCAGACACTTTATCTGCGAATTTGTATTGTCATCCAGTTGTCTCGTCTTGTTATTCGCTTAACATGTTTATGTTACCAGTTTATTAGGGTATCCATTCCCATGTATAGCATAGTGCTGGTTCTGTTTTTGCGGATCATCCAGTTTCAGGGGAAACTCTGCCGAAATTTTTATATAGAAGTACCATCCATCAGGTGGTGGTGTTTACGACAAAGATATAGAGTTGTGAACTTGAGAGTTGCAGCTGTTTGGCAACTCAAAAAGGGGTAGTTGGTAGCTTAGGTCTGCCTACGTTAAGCTTTTAGCTAAATCTTCTTTAGTCCAGCAGACTGTGCGAGGATGGTTATTCCTATTCAAATGACTGCATGAGTTTGTGTTTTAAGTGGAGGAGTCTTCCTCCAAATACTGAATGGTAATATTAAATTTCTGAGGTGTTGATACCACTTTTCTCACGACCCAAAGCAAGGCCACGACAGAAACCTACAATGAGTGTCAATCATTGCTAAACCTGCTAACAATCTATTAATGATAGAGATAAGCTGGCAACCTAATCATATATACGTACCTATATGCTGAAAGCATAAAGTCTGGAAAGATGACACGACTTTAAGTTGCTGGCAATTAAAACATTGAGCATAGATTCTGCTATGTCACACTTCATTTCGTCCCCCCCCCCCCCAATAAATCCGCTTAAGATCATGGTACATTTTAGTTGAACCTGGATGAACAGTGTATTTAGAACAATGTGCATCTATCATAATCTGTCCACGTAAATTTGTAACATCAGGGACACAAAGTCTATCTTTATACATGGGAACACCGTCAGTAGTAACTCTGTGTGGTGACTTCAGTTTTCTTCTGGCTATCTGTATGTATTTAACTGGAACTGGATCCTCATAATGACGATGTTTTACTTCATGAAAATTAAGAGTTAAAGGTCTAGTGCAGCTTATCGTCAATCCATCATTGGTATGTATATCTCTTTCACACCTCAACTCTTTGAGAAGTTACTTTAGTGTTATAAGCGAACATGTAATCAAATTTGTTGCTGGTATTCTGCCTCAGCTCATGGTCCAACTACATGTATCTTTTATTTTTACTTTTTTCAAGTGAATATATTTCCAATTCAAAGACAATACCTTGAAGTAGATATACAATCTGAAGATTATTCCTGGTCTGCATCATACTATCCAGAAGTATTTTCAGGATCCTTATTCTTATATGATAGACCCTGTTCAGATGATCCTTTGACATACATTCGGATATGAGTAACTACATTCCCACAAGGAGCTTGCAGAACAACATTAAAATCAACTGAGATGTTGCATAGTGCATTCGTAAAAATAATATAGCTTGCATCAAATCTTCTATAGTGTGCAGTGACAAGGTACTTCAAAAGGTCCCCCTATTGCATCAAGCATGAGCTAATTCTTAGTTCCATCGACCTGTTCTATATCGAAAGGTATATCAAAGAGGTGGTTATCCCCTGAATCATGTTAACCTATTCAAAGTTTCATGTATCTTTGTTTCGAAAACGTAGAACTCTCCTCTCGTGATCGAGGAAGGATCAACTTAGTCAGAATAAGTTGGGCAACGATGTTATGATATTATCCAGCTATGTTTTTATCCAAGAGTTTGATGTGCGTGTTATAACTCTGATTCTGTAATTATGAGATAATGTCCGTGGAGTAATTTATGAAGGTTGTGCAAGTTCTCTTGTTATCTGCGTAAATCTTGCTTTAGATTTAGGCTCGTTCGAGGACGAACGAGAGTTTAAGTGGAGGAGAATGAAACGACCTCGGTCAGTCGTTTCGGAAGTTAGGACTCCGATTGGCGTGCCGATAATTTTAAAATATTCGTAATGTCCATTAGAACCTGTCTGTAAAATTTGAGCTAAATCAGACCTCGTTTGGTAGGCATCGGAAGAAGGTTTCAGTTTATATTGGCAATAAATATTAAAAAGAGATTTTCAAGCTCGGTTTTTACCGAATGAGCTCCGATTCGAAATCCAAAAGTGCCGTTAGGTTCGTATGATTATGTGTGATTTTTGTAAACTTTCGAAAGTAAATTTCGATGTTGTTCGGCTAGTTTCCGCTAAAATGCCGAAAGTTAAATAATTTGACTTCTTTTCTATTTAAATTCGCATCTTGAGTTTCGGGAGTCCAATATGAGATCCGCCTTCGCGAGTATGTTACATATATTTTTTATAACTCGTATGCAAAAGTTGGAATTATTTCGAATATCATAGGGTACCGTTTTAATTTTCGTCGCGAAAAGAAAAAGAAAAGAGAAAAGAGAAAAAGACAAAAGACAAAAAAAAAAAAAAAAAAAAAAGGAAAAACTGTATGGCGGTTTAATGGTGAGCTTATATGCTCACCTAAGATCACTTTTACAGAAAACAAAACAAAAAACGCAAACATTGACAGGAATTAAGAAAATGACGCAGAGGCTGGGAAAATGCTAGAAAATGAGAAAAAGGGGCCGGAGAAAAGTAGAATTTTTACCCCAGAACATTCAGGTAATGATCCTAATATATTATTTAAGTTTATTACGTGTGTTTAAATATCAAAACTTGGAATATTAGACATCGTTTTAACAAGTTCAATTAATATTTTGAAGGGTCAAATGGACCCCGATAATGAAATTGATAATATATTCGTACTCAGTGAGTTATGGGCAACATATAAATGTAAATTATTTGGGATTTGGTTATGTGACCTTAAACCCTGTATATAGGCCTGGCCTGCGTATTGCGTATGCGAATAGGGTATCAGGTTCCTACCTGGATTGCCCTAAGATGTGAGGAATGAAGCCTTAGCCTAATATGAGATATTTTTCTGCTTATTGAACACAGTGGGATCGTTTGGCAATGAATTCAAAGAATAAAGCGGTTGTTGGGTAGCAGTGTTAACTTCGGAACGAGGTAAGTGTTTATATCCATTTCTTTGGAGGCACCTGGCCTCGTGGATTTTCTACCACGTATTTCTTACGTGTGTAGCTGCCGATAGGCGTACTCCTTACGCCTTAGCTTTCGATTTACATTGTGTATTATATGTTATGTCCTGTTGTTGGTATTGCATTGAGGAACTGAGCATTGTACTCTGGCTGTGAGTTGGCATCTACTTCCCGGCTGTCGATGAGAGTCCCGCGCATGTGAAGGGTTATTATTACATCACATTGCATTCATATGCATTACATTGCATATCATATTGGGTGCAGGAGTATTCCGCCCCAGGAGCAGGAGTATTCCGCTCCATTGTATCATATTGAGGGTAGGAGTATTCCGCCCCAGGAGCAGGAGTATTCTGCTCCATTGTATCATATTGAGGGTAGGAGGATTCCGCCCCAGGAGAGTGCAGGAGTATTCCGCCTCAGCTTTACATTATATCGGGTGCAGGAGTATTCCGCCCCAAGAGAGTGCAGGAGTATTCCGCCTCTGATTTATATTATATCGGGTGCAGGAATTTCCGCCCCAGGAGCAGGAGTATTCCGCTCCAGTTGGTTATCAGATTGGATTCCCACCGAATGCAGGAGTATTCCGCTTCGGGATGGGATTATGGGCACATGTGACCCTGTGCATTTCATTTCATATCATTTCATCTCATTTCATACCATTGTGTAGACTTACGATACATGACTACTGTTCTGCTTATATGTGCATTGCTTATTTGTTGATATGTTTTTGGCACGCATCCTTGGTTGAGTTTATAAGTTTCTTACGTGTTTCCGGTCGTTATCTGACTCTGTTTTTTTATATAATTTAAATAAAAGGAATTTGGTGTATCTATTTCTTTTCTCCCTGGCTAGCTATCCTATTCTTTAAGGTGGCTAGTCTGCCCCACTTATTGAGTCCTTTTGACTCACCCTTGTTTGTTGTTTGTTTCTTGTCTACCTATTTCGTTTCGGCAGGTTCGCTCCAGGATTGAGTTCGCCACGTTGTTCAGGAGCGAAGACGACTTCAGCTGTCAGGGTGAGCCAGCTTTTATTCCGGATGGCCACCAGTTTATTGGTTATTATTTCAGTTGCATTTTGCTCCCTTCAGGAGGTATTTATCTTCTTTTGTATTCTTAGATGTCTGGTCTGGATAACCCTAAACCTAGTATGTTGGGTAGTCAGCTGTAATTTCTTTTGTACAGCTTAGAGGTATCAGTATGTCAGTGTTTTTTTAAGCCTTGTTCTTATTAATGAATTGAAGTATATTTATTTGCCTAATTTAATTGGTAAGGGTTCGCCCGACAGGTCTAGGGAAGGATGTCGGGTGCCCGCACGGCCTAACCGGATTTCGGGTCGTGTCAGTTGGTATCAGAGCCATGTTTAGAGTCTATCCAGACTAAGACAGTGTCTAGTAGAGTCTCGCTGATGGGTACGTAGACGTCCGTACTTATCTACGAGAGGCTATGATGGCATTTAGGAAGTTTCACTTCCTTATTTTCTGATCGTGCGTCGGTCTGGGATGAAAAAGTATTTTCGTTAATTTATTCGTGGTAATTGCGAACCCTCGCACGATAAATCAGCAAACAGTATGAGTTCAAGATGAAGCAGTCTAGCCTGGGGTTAGCACTAACGAAGTCCGAGTGTTTTGATCGTGCTGACGATCTAGTTACGGAGGTCCCAGCTGTACAAGCTCGCGATGGGCAAGGGAGCAGGGCCTTGTAGTTCCCTTGGCTCTCTATGATGCTTTATGAGAATCTTGGCGACGCAGATACCGTAAGACCTATCATTCGCTGGGCAGCCTATCCGGTTGCCGCATGTGCAGACGTTCGATCTCAGGGAGCTCCTTTCTGGTTCCTAATATTGCTGCAGTAAATTATATTCCGGAAGTAGTATGTGTTGTTCCTCTAATTGTTCTGGCTGGTTAGCCAGCCGAGGTATCAGTTCGGTCCGAGTGCCTAAAGAGGTTGCATTATTTTACGCGGTTGAACCTTCCGATATTCTTAAGCAATGCATCAGATAAACCTCGTGATTTTTTTAAAAAATAAAATAATGCCAGCGTATCCTTCAGGCTTTTGATTATATCAAGCGGTATGGTGTTGATTATTCTTCTTTCCAGTTTCAGGGGTCCAGCCTTGAATTGCTGGGCCTCTCTTTTATTAGCTAACGTGGTTCGATTTTTTTTCTAGATTCGTGGAAAAAGTTCCTTTCGAGTAGCGAGCGAGATGAAAAGTGTTTCCAGTTTGAGTGGATTGGATTGGGTGGCCTGTCGGTTAGCCTGTTGGTGTTTCAGAATATAAAATTGAATTTTATAGAATGGCTGAATATGTGTTAGAACTAGTCCATGAGCCTTTCGATAGATTCAAATATTTATTAGTGACCTTTCTCCTTCCTTGAGGTCCCAGATGGCTCGAAAAATTGAGGTTGGGACTTTATTTGATGTCGTTGTTGATATTTCTCAGAGGTATGAGGCATACCATAAGTTAGAGCGGGAAGAGTTAGAGTGGGAAAGTAAGAGATCCCATGGCCCTGGTGGGTAACTATGGTACCTCATTTGGAGGTAAAAGTCCTGATTATTTTGAGAGGTCGCCTTCCAGGTTATCTCAGCTTGTGTCACGTAATTCTTAGAGTGCGCCAGTAGCTCATCAAGATAGACTCAGTTTTCTTTTTGTAGCTATCAACAATCTGTCCAGCTTCCATTTTCACTGAAAAGGATTTATCATTGTCATGAGTCTGGCTATTCTTTGATGAGCTTTCCCTTACTCCGACAGTTACGCAGTCGTCTTTTCTCTCGTCATCAGGCATCTGCGCAATCGCAGGGGATTTCATATAGACCTCAATTAGCCAGAGAAAGGCCACCATCTAGTAGAGGTTGAGACTGTGGTGGCAGTGGTTATTTATAAAGTGATTGTCAGGGTAGTGGCTCAGCTCAGCTGCAAAGGCAGTTCTATGAACTGCTTGTCTGGCGGGATGCTGAGGTATCTGATGTAGTGGACCCATGTATTTCTTTTTCCCTTAAGATTTGATTCTTCCGATCAATCTGGAGATGGTCTGTCATATCATGTTTCATGGTGTCCTTGGATATTGTTTCTGTTAAGAATCGGTTGCGGTAGAGCGGTGAGCTTCTGGTATAATTTATTCCTGGCATTTGTGAGACCTTACTAGTTATCTAGTCTAAATATGAGAGATTTGGCAGTAAGTGTCAGTATTGTCTGCCTGGCATCTTGTTGTTCTATATTCTGTTATTATGTCAAATCAGTTTACCTCTCCTCTCAGAATTTCGTGTTTGTAGGATAATGGGAGCCTAATTTTTCACCATCAGCAAGTGTATCGTTTCTTCCGGTGTAAAGTGATTAGTAAGTAATATTCGATCTACGTATCTCCTTTTGCTTCAAGACGCTAGTAGAGTCATGTTATTCTACAAGTTTGTCTCGGTATAAAAGGGTATTCTGGTAAACTGTCAGAGTTTCCTTCTTATTGGAAGGATGAGTTGGCATAGATGTTCCATAAAACTCATTTAATGTCTATTTCTTCAATTGCGATTCTTTGGCTAGCTTGACTCGTAAGTAGTCTAGCTCTGGTAGCCAACTAAATAAGAAGAAGAACTTCATATAGCTTTAATTATCTCTATCCTCAGTTTGTTTCCATATCTTCTTTGTTCGGCACTGGTAAGCTTAGGCGGTCAGTAACCTATTGTGATGTTCCCTGTGTTGAGCCAGAGTGCATGTCAAGGTAACCGGGTAAGCATATTATTGTTTAGGTTGAAAATCAGGACAGTGGTGCTGTCCAGACACTTTATCTGCGAATTTGTATTGTCATCCAGTTGTCTCGTCTTGTTATTCGCTTAACATGTTTATGTTACCAGTTTATTAGGGTATCCATTCCCATGTATAGCATAGTGCTGGTTCTGTTTTTGCGGATCATCCAGTTTCAGGGGAAACTCTGCCGAAATTTTTATATAGAAGTACCATCCATCAGGCGGTGGTGTTTACGACAAAGATATAGAGTTGTGAACTTGAGAGTTGCAGCTGTTTGGCAACTCAAAAAGGGGTAGTTGGTAGCTTAGGTCTGCCTACGTTCAGCTTTTAGCTAAATCTTCTTTAGTCCAGCAGACTGTGCGAGGATGGTTATTCCTATTCAAATGACTGCATGAGTTTGTGTTTTAAGTGGAGGAGTCTTCCTCCAAATACTGAATGGTAATATTAAATTTCTGAGGTGTTGATACCACTTTTCTCACGACCCAAAGCAAGGCCACGACAGAAACCTACAATGAGTGTCAATCATTGCTAAACCTGCTAACAATCTATTAATGATAGAGATAAGCTGGCAACCTAATCATATATACGTACCTATATGCTGAAAGCATAAAGTCTGGAAAGATGACACGACTTTAAGTTGCTGGCAATTAAAACATTGAGCATAGATTCTGCTATGTCACACTTCATTTCGTCCCCCCCCCCCCAAATAAATCCGCTTAAGATCATGGTACATTTTAGTTGAACCTGGATGAACAGTGTATTTAGAACAATGTGCATCTATCATAATCTGTCCACGTAAATTTGTAACATCAGGGACACAAAGTCTATCTTTATACATGGGAACACCGTCAGTAGTAACTCTGTGTGGTGACTTCAGTTTTCTTCTGGCTATCTGTATGTATTTAACTGGAACTGGATCCTCATAATGACGATGTTTTACTTCATGAAAATTAAGAGTTAAAGGTCTAGTGCAGCTTATCGTCAATCCATCATTGGTATGTATATCTCTTTCACACCTCAACTCTTTGAGAAGTTACTTTAGTGTTATAAGCGAACATGTAATCAACTTTGTTGCTGGTATTCTGCCTCAGCTCATGGTCCAACTACATGTATCTTTTATTTTTACTTTTTTCAAGTGAATATATTTCCAATTCAAAGACAATACCTTGAAGTAGATATACAATCTGAAGATTATTCCTGGTCTGCATCATACTATCCAGAAGTATTTTCAGGATCCTTATTCTTATATGATAGACCCTGTTCAGATGATCCTTTGACATACATTCGGATATGAGTAACTACATTCCCACAAGGAGCTTGCAGAACAACATTAAAATCAACTGAGATGTTGCATAGTGCATTCGTAAAAATAATATAGCTTGCATCAAATCTTCTATAGTGTGCAGTGACAAGGTACTTCAAAAGGTCCCCCTATTGCATCAAGCATGAGCTAATTCTTAGTTCCATCGACCTGTTCTATATCGAAAGGTATATCAAAGAGGTGGTTATCCCCTGAATCATGTTAACCTATTCAAAGTTTCATGTATCTTTATTTCGAAAACGTAGAACTCTCCTCTCGTGATCGAGGAAGGATCAACTTAGTCAGAATAAGTTGGGCAACGATGTTATGATATTATCCAGCTATGTTTTTATCCAAGAGTTTGATGTGCGTGTTATAACTCTGATTCTGTAATTATGAGATAATGTCCGTGGAGTAATTTATGAAGGTTGTGCAAGTTCTCTTGTTATCTGCGTAAATCTTGCTTTAGATTTAGGCTCGTTCGAGGACGAACGAGAGTTTAAGTGGAGGAGAATGAAACGACCTCGGTCAGTCGTTTCGGAAGTTAGGACTCCGATTGGCGTGCCGATAATTTTAAAATATTCGTAATGTCCATTAGAACCTGTCTGTAAAATTTGAGCTAAATCAGACCTCGTTTGGTAGGCATCGGAAGAAGGTTTCAGTTTATATTGGCAATAAATATTAAAAAGAGATTTTCAAGCTCGGTTTTTACCGAATGAGCTCCGATTCGAAATCCAAAAGTGCCGTTAGGTTCGTATGATTATGTGTGATTTTTGTAAACTTTCGAAAGTAAATTTCGATATTGTTCGGCTAGTTTCCGCTAAAATGCCGAAAGTTAAATAATTTGACTTCTTTTCTATTTAAATTTGCATCTTGAGTTTCGGGAGTCCAATATGAGATCCGCCTTCGCGAGTATGTTACATATATTTTTTATAACTCGTATGCAAAAGTTGGAATTATTTCGAATATCATAGGGTACCGTTTTAATTTTCGTCGCGAAAAGAAAAAGAAAAGAGAAAAGAGAAAAAGACAAAAGACAAAAAAAAAAAAAAAAAAAGGAAAAACTGTATGGCGGTTTAATGGTGAGCTTATATGCTCACCTAAGATCACTTTTACAGAAAACAAAACAAAAAACGCAAACATTGACAGGAATTAAGAAAATGACGCAGAGGCTGGGAAAATGCTAGAAAATGAGAAAAAGGGGCCGGAGAAAAGTAGAATTTTTACCCCAGAACATTCAGGTAATGATCCTAATATATTATTTAAGTTTATTACGTGTGTTTAAATATATTTTAACGGTAAAACTTGGAATATTAGACATCGTTTTAACAAGTTCAATTAATATTTTGAAGGGTCAAATGGACCCCGATAATGAAATTGATAATATATTCGTACTCAGTGAGTTATGGGCAACATATAAATGTAAATTATTTGGGATTTGGTTATGTGACCTTAAACCCTGTATATAGGCCTGGCCTGCGTATTGCGTATGCGAATAGGGTATCAGGTTCCTACCTGGATTGCCCTAAGATGTGAGGAATGAAGCCTTAGCCTAATATGAGATATTTTTCTGCTTATTGAACACAGTGGGATCGTTTGGCAATGAATTCAAAGAATAAAGCGGTTGTTGGGTAGCAGTGTTAACTTCGGAACGAGGTAAGTGTTTATATCCATTTCTTTGGAGGCACCTGGCCTCGTGGATTTTCTACCACGTATTTCTTACGTGTGTAGCTGCCGATAGGCGTACTCCTTACGCCTTAGCTTTCGATTTACATTGTGTATTATATGTTATGTCCTGTTGTTGGTATTGCATTGAGGAACTGAGCATTGTACTCTGGCTGTGAGTTGGCATCTACTTCCCGGCTGTCGATGAGAGTCCCGCGCCGGTGAAGGGTTATTATTACATCACATTGCATTCATATGCATTACATTGCATATCATATTGGGTGCAGGAGTATTCCGCCCCAGGAGCAGGAGTATTCCGCTCCATTGTATCATATTGAGGGTAGGAGTATTCCGCCCCAGGAGCAGGAGTATTCCGCTCCATTGTATCATATTGAGGGTAGGAGGATTCCGCCCCAGGAGAGTGCAGGAGTATTCCGCCTCAGCTTTACATTATATCGGGTGCAGGAGTATTCCGCCCCAAGAGAGTGCAGGAGTATTCCGCCTCTGGTTTATATTATATCGGGTGCAGGAATTTCCGCCCCAGGAGCAGGAGTATTCCGCTCCAGTTGGTTATCAGATTGGATTCCCACCGAATGCAGGAGTATTCCGCTTCGGGATGGGATTATGGGCACATGTGACCCTGTGCATTTCATTTCATATCATTTCATCTCATTTCATACCATTGTGTAGACTTACGATACATGACTACTGTTCTGCTTATATGTGCATTGCTTATTTGTTGATATGTTTTTGGCACGCATCCTTGGTTGAGTTTATAAGTTTCTTACGTGTTTCCGGTCGTTATCTGACTCTGTTTTTTTATATAATTTAAATAAAAGGAATTTGGTGTATCTATTTCTTTTCTCCCTGGCTAGCTATCCTATTCTTTAAGGTGGCTAGTCTGCCCCACTTATTGAGTCCTTTTGACTCACCCTTGTTTGTTGTTTGTTTCTTGTCTACCTATTTCGTTTCGGCAGGTTCGCTCCAGGATTGAGTTCGCCACGTTGTTCAGGAGCGAAGACGACTTCAGCTGTCAGGGTGAGCCAGCTTTTATTCCGGATGGCCACCAGTTTATTGGTTATTATTTCAGTTGCATTTTGCTCCCTTCAGGAGGTATTTATCTTCTTTTGTATTCTTAGATGTCTGGTCTGGATAACCCTAAACCTAGTATGTTGGGTAGTCAGCTGTAATTTCTTTTGTACAGCTTAGAGGTATCAGTATGTCAGTGTTTTTTTAAGCCTTGTTCTTATTAATGAATTGAAGTATATTTATTTGCCTAATTTAATTGGTAAGGGTTCGCCCGACAGGTCTAGGGAAGGATGTCGGGTGCCCGCACGGCCTAACCGGATTTCGGGTCGTGTCAGTTGGTATCAGAGCCATGTTTAGAGTCTATCCAGACTAAGACAGTGTCTAGTAGAGTCTCGCTGATGGGTACGTAGACGTCCGTACTTATCTACGAGAGGCTATGATGGCATTTAGGAAGTTTCACTTCCTTATTTTCTGATCGTGCGTCGGTCTGGGATGAAAAAGTATTTTCGTTAATTTATTCGTGGTAATTGCGAACCCTCGCACGATAAATCAGCAAACAGTATGAGTTCAAGATGAAGCAGTCTAGCCTGGGGTTAGCACTAACGAAGTCCGAGTGTTTTGATCGTGCTGACGATCTAGTTACGGAGGTCCCAGCTGTACAAGCTCGCGATGGGCAAGGGAGCAGGGCCTTGTAGTTCCCTTGGCTCTCTATGATGCTTTATGAGAATCTTGGCGACGCAGATACCGTAAGACCTATCATTCGCTGGGCAGCCTATCCGGTTGCCGCATGTGCAGACGTTCGATCTCAGGGAGCTCCTTTCTGGTTCCTAATATTGCTGCAGTAAATTATATTCCGGAAGTAGTATGTGTTGTTCCTCTAATTGTTCTGGCTGGTTAGCCAGCCGAGGTATCAGTTCGGTCCGAGTGCCTAAAGAGGTTGCATTATTTTACGCGGTTGAACCTTCCGATATTCTTAAGCAATGCATCAGATAAACCTCGTGATTTTTTTAAAAAATAAAATAATGCCAGCGTATCCTTCAGGCTTTTGATTATATCAAGCGGTATGGTGTTGATTATTCTTCTTTCCAGTTTCAGGGGTCCAGCCTTGAATTGCTGGGCCTCTCTTTTATTAGCTAACGTGGTTCGATTTTTTTTTCTAGATTCGTGGAAAAAGTTCCTTTCGAGTAGCGAGCGAGATGAAAAGTGTTTCCAGTTTGAGTGGATTGGATGGGGTGGCCTGTCGGTTAGCCTGTTGGTGTTTCAGAATATAAAATTGAATTTTATAGAATGGCTGAATATGTGTTAGAACTAGTCCATGAGCCTTTCGATAGATTCAAATATTTATTAGTGACCTTTCTCCTTCCTTGAGGTCCCAGATGGCTCGAAAAATTGAGGTTGGGACTTTATTTGATGTCGTTGTTGATATTTCTCAGAGGTATGAGGCATACCATAAGTTAGAGCGGGAAGAGTTAGAGTGGGAAAGTAAGAGATCCCATGGCCCTGGTGGGTAACTATGGTACCTCATTTGGAGGTAAAAGTCCTGATTATTTTGAGAGGTCGCCTTCCAGGTTATCTCAGCTTGTGTCACGTAATTCTTAGAGTGCGCCAGTAGCTCATCAAGATAGACTCAGTTTTCTTTTTGTAGCTATCAACAATCTGTCCAGCTTCCATTTTCACTGAAAAGGATTTATCATTGTCATGAGTCTGGCTATTCTTTGAGGAGCTTTCCCTTACTCCGACAGTTACGCAGTCGTCTTTTCTCTCGTCATCAGGCATCTGCGCAATCGCAGGGGATTTCATATAGACCTCAATTAGCCAGAGAAAGGCCACCATCTAGTAGAGGTTGAGACTGTGGTGGCAGTGGTTATTTATAAAGTGATTGTCAGGGTAGTGGCTCAGCTCAGCTGCAAAGGCAGTTCTATGAACTGCTTGTCTGGCGGGATGCTGAGGTATCTGATGTAGCGGACCCATGTATTTCTTTTTCCCTTAAGATTTGATTCTTCCGATCAATCTGGAGATGGTCTGTCATATCATGTTTCATGGTGTCCTTGGATATTGTTTCTGTTAAGAATCGGTTGCGGTAGAGCGGTGAGCTTCTGGTATAATTTATTCCTGGCATTTGTGAGACCTTACTAGTTATCTAGTCTAAATATGAGAGATTTGGCAGTAAGTGTCAGTATTGTCTGCCTGGCATCTTGTTGTTCTATATTCTGTTATTATGTCAAATCAGTTTACCTCTCCTCTCAGAATTTCGTGTTTGTAGGATAATGGGAGCCTAATTTTTCACCATCAGCAAGTGTATCGTTTCTTCCGGTGTAAAGTGATTAGTAAGTAATATTCGATCTACGTATCTCCTTTTGCTTCAAGACGCTAGTAGAGTCATGTTATTCTACAAGTTTGTCTCGGTATAAAAGGGTATTCTGGTAAACTGTCAGAGTTTCCTTCTTATTGGAAGGATGAGTTGGCATAGATGTTCCATAAAACTCATTTAATGTCTATTTCTTCAATTGCGATTCTTTGGCTAGCTTGACTCGTAAGTAGTCTAGCTCTGGTAGCCAACTAAATAAGAAGAAAAACTTCATATAGCTTTAATTATCTCTATCCTCAGTTTGTTTCCATATCTTCTTTGTTCGGCACTGGTAAGCTTAGGCGGTCAGTAACCTATTGTGATGTTCCCTGTGTTGAGCCAGAGTGCATGTCAAGGTAACCGGGTAAGCATATTATTGTTTAGGTTGAAAATCAGGACAGTGGTGCTGTCCAGACACTTTATCTGCGAATTTGTATTGTCATCCAGTTGTCTCGTCTTGTTATTCGCTTAACATGTTTATGTTACCAGTTTATTAGGGTATCCATTCCCATGTATAGCATAGTGCTGGTTCTGTTTTTGCGGATCATCCAGTTTCAGGGGAAACTCTGCCGAAATTTTTATATAGAAGTACCATCCATCAGGCGGTGGTGTTTACGACAAAGATATAGAGTTGTGAACTTGAGAGTTGCAGCTGTTTGGCAACTCAAAAAGGGGTAGTTGGTAGCTTAGGTCTGCCTACGTTCAGCTTTTAGCTAAATCTTCTTTAGTCCAGCAGACTGTGCGAGGATGGTTATTCCTATTCAAATGACTGCATGAGTTTGTGTTTTAAGTGGAGGAGTCTTCCTCCAAATACTGAATGGTAATATTAAATTTCTGAGGTGTTGATACCACTTTTCTCACGACCCAAAGCAAGGCCACGACAGAAACCTACAATGAGTGTCAATCATTGCTAAACCTGCTAACAATCTATTAATGATAGAGATAAGCTGGCAACCTAATCATATATACGTACCTATATGCTGAAAGCATAAAGTCTGGAAAGATGACACGACTTTAAGTTGCTGGCAATTAAAACATTGAGCATAGATTCTGCTATGTCACACTTCATTTCGTCCCCCCCCCCCCCCAATAAATCCGCTTAAGATCATGGTACATTTTAGTTGAACCTGGATGAACAGTGTATTTAGAACAATGTGCATCTATCATAATCTGTCCACGTAAATTTGTAACATCAGGGACACAAAGTCTATCTTTATACATGGGAACACCGTCAGTAGTAACTCTGTGTGGTGACTTCAGTTTTCTTCTGGCTATCTGTATGTATTTAACTGGAACTGGATCCTCATAATGACGATGTTTTACTTCATGAAAATTAAGAGTTAAAGGTCTAGTGCAGCTTATCGTCAATCCATCATTGGTATGTATATCTCTTTCACACCTCAACTCTTTGAGAAGTTACTTTAGTGTTATAAGCGAACATGTAATCAACTTTGTTGCTGGTATTCTGCCTCAGCTCATGGTCCAACTACATGTATCTTTTATTTTTACTTTTTTCAAGTGAATATATTTCCAATTCAAAGACAATACCTTGAAGTAGATATACAATCTGAAGATTATTCCTGGTCTGCATCATACTATCCAGAAGTATTTTCAGGATCCTTATTCTTATATGATAGACCCTGTTCAGATGATCCTTTGACATACATTCGGATATGAGTAACTACATTCCCACAAGGAGCTTGCAGAACAACATTAAAATCAACTGAGATGTTGCATAGTGCATTCGTAAAAATAATATAGCTTGCATCAAATCTTCTATAGTGTGCAGTGACAAGGTACTTCAAAAGGTCCCCCTATTGCATCAAGCATGAGCTAATTCTTAGTTCCATCGACCTGTTCTATATCGAAAGGTATATCAAAGAGGTGGTTATCCCCTGAATCATGTTAACCTATTCAAAGTTTCATGTATCTTTGTTTCGAAAACGTAGAACTCTCCTCTCGTGATCGAGGAAGGATCAACTTAGTCAGAATAAGTTGGGCAACGATGTTATGATATTATCCAGCTATGTTTTTATCCAAGAGTTTGATGTGCGTGTTATAACTCTGATTCTGTAATTATGAGATAATGTCCGTGGAGTAATTTATGAAGGTTGTGCAAGTTCTCTTGTTATCTGCGTAAATCATGCTTTAGATTTAGGCTCGTTCGAGGACGAACGAGAGTTTAAGTGGAGGAGAATGAAACGACCTCGGTCAGTCGTTTCGGAAGTTAGGACTCCGATTGGCGTGCCGATAATTTTAAAATATTCGTAATGTCCATTAGAACCTGTCTGTAAAATTTGAGCTAAATCAGACCTCGTTTGGTAGGCATCGGAAGAAGGTTTCAGTTTATATTGGCAATAAATATTAAAAAGAGATTTTCAAGCTCGGTTTTTACCGAATGAGCTCCGATTCGAAATCCAAAAGTGCCGTTAGGTTCGTATGATTATGTGTGATTTTTGTAAACTTTCGAAAGTAAATTTCGATGTTGTTCGGCTAGTTTCCGCTAAAATGCCGAAAGTTAAATAATTTGACTTCTTTTCTATTTAAATTCGCATCTTGAGTTTCGGGAGTCTAATTTGAGATCCGCCTTCGCGAGTATGTTACATATATTTTTTATAACTCGTATGCAAAAGTTGGAATTATTTCGAATATCATAGGGTACCGTTTTAATTTTCGTCGCGAAAAGAAAAAGAAAAGAGAAAAGAGAAAAAGACAAAAAAAAAAAAAAAAAAAAGGAAAAACTGTATGGCGGTTTAACGGTGAGCTTATATGCTCACCTAAGATCACTTTTACAGAAAACAAAACAAAAAACGCAAACATTGACAGGAATTAAGAAAATGACGCAGAGGCTGGGAAAATGCCAGAAAATGAGAAAAAGGGGCCGGAGAAAAGTAGAATTTTTACCCCAGAACATTCAGGTAATGATCCTAATATATTATTTAAGTTTATTACGTGTGTTTAAATATATATTAACGGTAAAACTTGGAATATTAGACATCGTTTTAACAAGTTCAATTAATATTTTGAAGGGTCAAATGGACCCCGATAATGAAATTGATAATATATTCGTACTCAGTGAGTTATGGGCAACATATAAATGTAAATTATTTGGGATTTGGTTATGTGACCTTAAACCCTGTATATAGGCCTGGCCTGCGTATTGCGTATGCGAATAGGGTATCAGGTTCCTACCTGGATTGCCCTAAGATGTGAGGAACGAAGCCTTTAGCCTAATATGAGATATTTTTCTGCTTATTGAACACAGTGGGATCGTTTGGCAATGAATTCAAAGAATAAAGCGGTTGTTGGGTAGCAGTGTTAACTTCGGAACGAGGTAAGTGTTTATATCCATTTCTTTGGAGGCACCTGGCCTCGTGGATTTTCTACCACGTATTTCTTACGTGTGTAGCTGCCGATAGGCGTACTCCTTACGCCTTAGCTTTCGATTTACATTGTGTATTATATGTTATGTCCTGTTGTTGGTATTGCATTGAGGAACTGAGCATTGTACTCTGGCTGTGAGTTGGCATCTACTTCCCGGCTGTCGATGAGAGTCCCGCGCCGGTGAAGGGTTATTATTACATCACATTGCATTCATATGCATTACATTGCATATCATATTGGGTGCAGGAGTATTCCGCCCCAGGAGCAGGAGTATTCCGCTCCATTGTATCATATTGAGGGTAGGAGTATTCCGCCCCAGGAGCAGGAGTATTCCGCTCCATTGTATCATATTGAGGGTAGGAGGATTCCGCCCCAGGAGAGTGCAGGAGTATTCCGCCTCAGCTTTACATTATATCGGGTGCAGGAGTATTCCGCCCCAAGAGAGTGCAGGAGTATTCCGCCTCTGGTTTATATTATATCGGGTGCAGGAGTATTCCGCCCCAGGAGCAGGAGTATTCCGCTCCAGTTGGTTATCAGATTGGATTCCCACCGAATGCAGGAGTATTCCGCTTCGGGATGGGATTATGGGCACATGTGACCCTGTGCATTTCATTTCATATCATTTCATCTCATTTCATACCATTGTGTAGACTTACGATACATGACTACTGTTCTGCTTATATGTGCATTGCTTATTTGTTGATATGTTTTTGGCACGCATCCTTGGTTGAGTTTATAAGTTTCTTACGTGTTTCCGGTCGTTATCTGACTCTGTTTTTTTATATAATTTAAATAAAAGGAATTTGGTGTATCTATTTCTTTTCTCCCTGGCTAGCTATCCTATTCTTTAAGGTGGCTAGTCTGCCCCACTTATTGAGTCCTTTTGACTCACCCTTGTTTGTTGTTTGTTTCTTGTCTACCTATTTCGTTTCGGCAGGTTCGCTCCAGGATTGAGTTCGCCACGTTGTTCAGGAGCGAAGACGACTTCAGCTGTCAGGGTGAGCCAGCTTTTATTCCGGATGGCCACCAGTTTATTGGTTATTATTTCAGTTGCATTTTGCTCCCTTCAGGAGGTATTTGTCTTCTTTTGTATTCTTAGATGTCTGGTCTGGATAACCCTAAACCTAGTATGTTGGGTAGTCAGCTGTAATTTCTTTTGTACAGCTTAGAGGTATCAGTATGTCAGTGTTTTTTTAAGCCTTGTTCTTATTAATGAATTGAATTATATTTATTTGCCTAATTTAATTGGTAAGGGTTCGCCCGACAGGTCTAGGGAAGGATGTCGGGTGCCCGCACGGCCTAACCGGATTTCGGGTCGTGTCATTTGCAGCCGTTGATCCACGAACTCCTTATTTCTTCTTGTTATGAATTCCTCCTTCTGATTTCTGATTATCACAAATGAGGGATTTGACCCCTTTATATGAATGTGGGGGTAGCTATCAAGAAACCCTAACGGGACAAGACCCGTGGACCGGACAATCATATTTAAGCAGTGACAAGGCTGCATTTTATTGGCTAGAACATGTCACTTGTTCACGTGGCGCATATTTATTGGCCTTTTAGACTTCACTTCGATTGTCATGTCATTTGGCATATGGCATGATCCTATTGGCTCTTTTATTTGACTTGATGCCACGTCACTTAACACGTGGCACTGGCTTGGGCCTTTAGGATTTATATTTGGGCCAATAAAGTGAGCTTATCATTTGTGGTCCAATGAAATTGGACTTTGTACTAAATCCAATCCAATTATACTTGCCTATTTAATTTATTTGGACTAATATATCTTGAATTTAATAAATAGCCAAATTATTTTACGGATTTAAATTCAATAAAACTTATTTGTCTACAGGATCAATAATGTTCTAATTCGTATTTCTCATTTTCCCAAATATTACAGTCAATAAATAAATAAATAAATAATTCCACCCATTTGAAAAAAGTGGTCAAGAAATTGAAATGAAAAGAATCTGTAACCATGTCACCCAATAACCTTTCAGGCAATGTAGATGATTTTAAAGAAAAATGTTATTTTTCAGGCGATGTCAATGGATCACGTCAAAATTCTAGCCTTTTTTTTCCAAATATATAAATAAACATATGTGTAAAAAAGATGATAATAGTGGCTAATTACAGTGGAGTTGGAATTGGGCACAAATTGGAGAAACATATCTAAGATACTTATAGACGTGTTCTAGGTGGTGATGATATGTAGAGAAGTAATAAGTGGGTTTGGGAAGTCATCCATGGAACATGCTTTTGGCCATGGAATTTTCCAGCATGCTTGCCGACTACTTCAAGAAAAACCACAAAAAAAGGATGGAGAAAAGAAGAAAGGAAAAAAATGGACTAATTATTTTTGAGATACTCAACCCAATGAGAGAGAGTGAAAAGTACACTCTTTGCTATGTCAGCAATATGTGTCTAATAGATCCACTTTTGATATAGTTTAAGGATATGTTTGGTATAAGGGATTGGCTAAAATATTTCATATATTAAGTTTGGTATTGGGTTATCTCATATTTAGTTGGTATTTTAAAGCATGCATAACTAATCCATGTATTAACTTATACTTCATTTGCGGGTTGTTTGGTTGAGATAGATTTTACGCGGGTATTAGTTATGCAGGTATAAGCTATGCATGTATTATTAATACATGTATCAGTTATGCAGGTATTATATCTTGGTTAATGAATGGATTGTTGTATTAAGAAATTATTATACATTTTATAGTTTAAATTATGTGTTTTAAAATTTAATCTTCAATAGATTTAGCTTGAATCATACAAAGCGTATAATATAAAAGAGGTGAGGGTATATTTGTCATTTTAATATTTTAATACCTGCATAACTAATACCCGCATTATTATTCCACCTCTTATCCCATACAAAATAATACATAGATTCCCTCATTAATTTATGCGGGTATTATTAGCGCAGGTTACTAAATCCAAACCAAACGCTGCATTAATAATGCAGATTTTTATACCTTCTTGCAAAACAAACCAAACACTGCATAAACTTTGTGAGGAATTTAGTGCAGGTATTAACTTTTAACGCGGCGTACCAAACGACTCCTTGGGGTATTATTTTATCCCACATCCTATGTGGGATAACTAATCCATGTATTAGTTATACATGGTAAAGGAGCAAAAGGACAAAGTTATCCTTCGGTTTTCCCTAGAAGCAAATTAAAGTCAAGCATCAAAGGGCATAACTGTAAACTCATTTCTTTTCTCCAATTTTAGTGCAATGTACCAAACAAAAAGTAATTCATGTATTACTAATCCATGTATTACTAATCCGTGTATTATTCCATGTATAAACTGTCTCCGGACCAAACAACCCCTCAAGTGTTCAATAGGTACAAGTCCAAGTTCAAGTGTCTAAATTTTTGTAAAACTAATAGTAAAGTAGTGCAAGAACAAGATAAAATATATGAGAGGAGAAAGAAGAACATGTATTATTCTCAAAGTATTTCAAGTGTCTTCAATAGAGCCAAATTTGCTCTATTTATAGGATATAAATACATAGGTTACAAATCAACCCAAAGATTACAAGAATTAAGTAGTGACTTAATAAGGAATTAGTGGTCACTTAGTGGGAAAGAATTAAGTAGGAGAAAGTGGGGTAGTAAACCATATGTTAAAATTGAATAATGGTGAGTAGTGGTCATCCACGCAAATAAATGAATTTATAACACTCCCCTTTGGATGACCATTTGGAAGGTAATATGCCTCGTTAAAACCTTACTAGGAAAAATCCGGCGGGAAAAAGCCTAGTGAAGAAAAAAGAGTACACACATCCTGTAATTCGCCTTTAGAGCTGCCTCATTAAAAATTTTACAAGTAAAACCCAAGTGGGATAAAATCTTGTTAAGGGAAAAAGAGTGCAGCGCATACTTTACTCCCCCTGATAAAAACATCATTCAATATCTTGAAGACGACACATTCCAATCTTGTAAATCAGCTTCCCAAATATTGAGATTGGCAATGACTTAGTGGAGAGATCCGCCAAACTATCAGTGGAGAGAATTCTTCAGCATTAACTTTATCATTCTTTTGAAGATCGCGACTGAAAAGGAATCTTGTTGAATATTTATCTCCTCAGTTGTATCTTCCTTTTAGCTGAACTATCCATGGAATATTTCATATAATATTACTGGGATCCTTGTCTTCAAAGAAATACCACATTGTTACTGAATATGTTGAGTCCTTGCTCTCTGTCATCAGTATTGTCGCATAGCTTCAAGCATGGCTATTATCTCTTCATAAATTGAAGATCTAGCAGCAACAATTGATTTTATAAAATGCCATAATATAGGTATTCTACCACAACAAATAAATTCCAAGTTGATATCGGGCTTTGTGGATCAAGTAGATACCATATATTCTTCTGATGTCTTCGCATTGAGGAAGAACTAAATCTTACCAATAAGCTTATAACAAAATCTATAACTAGTGGAGTATATTTGGTAAGATACTTCAACGCACCAATTGCATTAAAATATAATATTTCAATATCAAGAAGCTTGCAAACGCAATTTTACCACATGTGGCCGGATTGTTTTAATCCGTATAAATATTTATGAAGCTTCATTAAATAGGTTTCCCGGGAACCTTTACAGGCTTCAAGGATTTTGAATCCTTCAAGGATAAATATATTGTTGCTCAATGAGCCATATAAAAGGCTGTTGCAACATTCATACGCATATCAAGTTTTTCATGCACTGCCAGACATACAACATACCTGAAGGTGATTGCATCCACCACAGGAGAATATATCTCCATATAATCAATGTCAGATCTTTGTGCCTCAAGTCGTACTTTATATTTAACGACTTGTTATTATCAATATTTTTGCACAAAAATATCCTTGTACACCACTGGCTTTGCACCTTCAGGTATTCGGACTATAGGTCCAAAAACTTCACGTCACTCGAGTGAAGACAATTTTTGCTTGAATGTGTTTTGCTATTTTTGGCCAATAATTTCATATTTGTATTCCTAACAGACTTAAGCTCAAGATCCTCATAATCATATAAATATTGAGCTTTATAATATATGTAAGATTTCGTCGACGATAATTTCATATCTCGGTTCTCAATCCTACATAACATATTGAGATCTCTTCACATTCATAAATTTTCAGGTACCTGAACCTATCCTGAGGAGGTTTTATAAAGTGTTATATCGTGGACTCTTCTAGAGCCCCGCCTCCTTATTTGACCATCTCAAATATTTGCTCCTTTCCTTTTTCAAGGATTTATCTTTTGGAACCGAGTGGCCTACCTTGATTTAGGTCTGCCTTAGACTCATTTACATAAATAGATTGTCTCACCAGGACATCAAGAGCATTAGCAGCTGGAATATAATATTTTTCTTTTGGGTCAATAATGCGTCTGGCAGTGACTTGCATTACCTTTATAGGAGGATCATAATAAAGTGATAATTAAATTTATTTATTCCCCAGCTGCTTTAATTTCTCCCCCTAATGTTAGCCAAACAAACATTCGTTCCCAACCTTATATGGGATCCATCTTTGTGCATTGTGGTGGAGCAATTGTTAACAAATCGCATATTACAATTATTAGATGGAAAATATTTGGTTCCTGACTATGAACCAATTATTCATTTGGTGGCATGTCACACAAGTGCTGCTTTATAGATATACCATATCTCATACCTGATTTAGGTAGCATTATTCTCATGTGCATGGTTTAGCAATTGGAGACTTTCAATATATGAATCTGCTAAATCTGCTTGCTAACATAATCAAGATAACTTGTCTTGATTGCATAATCTGGAAATATGCTCATGATAAAATTTATTTGAGCAAATACTTCACCTCGCAAGTACCATTGCAGTTTTGTAATAACACACATGTGACCTTCTCATAAATGCATCAATCATATAAAAATTATATGGTCCACATGGCAGTGAACGGGCCCATATTCACCTTTTATACATTCCAGAAGCGCGGGGATCCTGATCCCAAATTTAGTTGGTCGAATAATTTATTTATCTTGATAACAAGCAGCACAAAGAGAATTCTTGAAGAATCCTGATTCTTCGATATATACCCATGCGAATTCTCATTTATATATTTTGTGCATCATATTTGAACTTGGATGATCAAACCGGTCATGCCAACTCATAAAGTTATTCATCTAGTAAACTTCTAGTTTACTATAGCATGGGCTTTGTAACAATAAACTAAAAGCTTATTGTG
Organism: Petunia secreta; assembly: GCA_029990175.1. Taxonomy (NCBI): domain Eukaryota; kingdom Viridiplantae; phylum Streptophyta; class Magnoliopsida; order Solanales; family Solanaceae; genus Petunia; species Petunia secreta. The sequence goes on from JARKIP010000010.1 coordinate 16,678,298, forward strand.
GCATGCACATATGATTATTGATGTTTGGCATTTTATGCCTATAATTCCATAATATTTCCTCACGTTTGGGTACTTTATTCGCACGTTTTCTAGTTGATAAATGTGATTTTGCACTGATTTTATGTCGTGTGACTTGTAAGCTGTTATGAAGTACAATTGAAGCTTTAAAGAGCATGATCGAGCAAGAAAAGGTTGGAATTTGATTGAGGATTGGATCGAGCACACGAAGGCACGACACGAAGCGAGCTGCGGAGAAAGGAAAAGCGAAATTGGCTGGGCGCGAGGGGTGGCGCGCCGCTCCAAGTACCGCGCTCAGCTTTTTAGCGCATTTTAGAGCGCGGGGCGGGCCATTGCGTGTGAGATTCGACGGGTTCTGCCTTGTTGCGCGCGTGTTGAGGCGCGGGGCACCAGCTATAGCGGCCCTGGAGTGTTTTTGGAAGTCCTATTTCGTCTAGGCTTAGGCGTAACTAATTGCTAGGCTTTTATAAACATTATAAATACTCTTTTACTTAGTTTTTGAAGGGAGTTTAGACTTTGGAGAAAATTGGAGAGCTCATAACATCTTGAACAAGGGTTTTTCTTCCTTCCATTAATTTATTACATCATTATTTTATTATTTCATCAAATCATTGTCTTGTGATTATGAGTATGCGTGGCTAAATCCTTCGTTCTATGGTTAGAGCGAATTCATGAAGTTTGAGGTTTGAATGTTGATTTTCATGAATTGAATTCCAATTATAGATTGTTTATTCTTTCTTGATCATAATTGTTTGATTATAACGGCCGAATAATTGAACACTATCTACGGTTCTTAGATTGAACTCGACAGAGGGAATTTATGAACGCACATAAGAAAGAATAGGGCTTGATTGTGAACCTGGGGATCGGGGAATCAATTTGTGGGTAGGATAGACATATACCTATTCACCTTGCTTAGCTAAATACAGAATTTATTAATGCGTGCACGTGATTCAACCCATAGACATATAGGGATTGGAGTAGCCTGCATAGACCGTGAAGAATCAAAAGGTTTTAACGGGTACAATTAATCTATTAGTTAGCAATCTTGGGACTTAAGAAGTGGAATCAACAGGATAACTCAACTGGATTGTTCGTAACTCTGACCCTGGACCGTCTCCTTATTACTGATAACAACCAATTTTTGCTCCATTGTTTGAATTCACTTTTACCACTTTAATTACTATTTTTGTAGTTGATAATATTCTCACTATTGGAAGAGATCCCTGAATAGTTGTTAAGAAATTGTTGGTTAGGAGTCCAGTCTGAATAGTCCTCGTGGGAACGATACTCTTCTTATCACTTTATTACTTGTCGACCACGTATACTTGCGTGTGCGTTGGGAGCAGCAAGTTTTTGGCGCCGTTGCCGGGGACTAAATAATTGACTGTTTTATTTTCAGACGATTTATTATTTTCTATTCAGGTTTAATTTTTGTTTTGAGTTTCTTGTGCTGTTTCGGGTATTAGGTTTCTCTTAACCCTTACCTGTAGGAATGGCAGCAGATCGAGCTTTAGCTGTGCGAGATGTTGCTCTTCCCAGTCTGGAGGGAGTAGCCTCGAGCATAGTTAAACCTGAAATTACTGGACACTTCGAGATTAAGTCCGGCATGATACAACTGTTACATGCGACTGGCCAATATGCTGGATTATTGCACGAGGATCCACAACAACATATCCAGAATTTCTTGGAGATTAGTGACACATACACATCAGCAGGGGTCTCAACTGATTATATTCGATTGATACTCTTCCCCTTTTCATTGATCGGGGCAGCAAAGAGGTGGTTAAAGGCTGAAAAGCCTGGGTCTATCACTACTTGGGATGCTTTAGCTAAGAAATTTTTGGCTAAATTCTACCCCTCTGCCAAACCAGCTAAAATAAGGAGTGAGATTATGTCTTTTAGACAAAAAGATGGAGAATCCTTGTATTCAGCCTAGGAAAGATTCAAGTCATTGTTGAGAGATTGCCCGCACCACAACCAGTCTAATAAGGTGTTGGCCCACACTTTTGTTGAAGGATTGAATGCTCATATCAAGATCGTGGTAGATGCTGCTGCTGGAGGCCAAGTACTGGCCTTAAACTTTGACCAGATCTATGAATTACTAGACAAGTTTTCGCTGAGCAATCCTGATTGGCAGGGAGATGGTAGAGCTACTACGTAGAAATCTGCTGGGGTACTTCAGTTAGATGCAGTTTCAGAGCTGAGGGCGAAGATGGATACTATTTCCAATCAAATTAGCAAGCTAGCTCTGTCGCAGACTCAGCAACAAGTAGCTCCAGTGCAACAACTCCAGAGTTTTTGTGAGGTTTGTGGTCAAGATCATGCTACAGAGGTTTTCCCTCTAATCCAGAGTCAGTTTATTACGTGGGTAATCAAAACAGGCCGCAGGGTCAAAATCAGTTTGGTAATGCTTATTATCAAGGCAATATGAGAGCCCCAAATAATTACCAAACCGCTTCCAGCTCCACCATAGCAGGTTAGCAATTCAGTTGAAGATATGCTAAAGTAGATAATGGCGGGCCAGCAGAGAATGATAGCTGACACTGCAGCCCATGCACATGCCATACAAGATCTTGCCAATGCTCAAAAGAACCTGGAGCACCAGTTGGGGAAGTTGGTGGGAGAAATAAGTATTGTTAAAATAGGGCCTGAGCAATGTCTTGCAGTGACTTTAATTGAAGGTGGAGAGCCGATGGCCAAGTCTGAGGAGAGAGCTGAAATAGAAAAGGTTGAAAAAGTGGAGAAGGTAAAGAAGAAAGAAGAGAAAAAGGAGGCACCTCTGCCACCTCCACCATTCCCGTAGAGACTTATACCATCGAAGGATTTGGCCCAGTATCAAAAATTTGTGAGTATGTTGAAAGAGCTTCAAGTTAACATTCCTTTGACTGATGTGTTTGAATTGATGCCATCCTTTGTGAAGTTCTTAAAAGAAATTTTAGTCAAGAAGAAAAAACCTCAAGAGATAGATACAGTTGAGTTAGTTGAGGAGTGTAGCACCATCTTGAGCAAGCTACCTCCAAAACTTCATGATCCTGGGAGGTTTACTATTCCTTGCGCCATTGGAGGGCATAATATCACTGGTGCACTGTGTGATCTGGGTGCGAGCATAAATCTCATGCCTCTATCTGTTTGCAAAAGGTTAGGGCTAGGAGTAATCAAGCCCTCTTCAGTTACTCTTAAGATGGCGGATGGATCACTCACTCGCCCTGATGGTAAGTTGAAGGATGTGTTGCTTAAAGTTGGTAAGTTTACATTCTCTGCTGATTTTGTAGTCCTAGATTATGAAGAGGACCGAGAAGCTCCAATCATTTTGGGGAGACCATTCTAAGTCACCTCGAAGGCAATTATTGACATGGAGCTGGGAGAGATGACTGTTAGAGCACATGGAGAAAAGGTTACTTTCAAGGTTTATAATGAGAAGGAGCACATAACTGAGGCTGAAGAGTGCTCTATGGTGGAATGTGTCAAACAAGAACATGGAAGTAAACCAAATGATGTGTGTGAGCAGAATGTGGAACAAGATAGCAATGGCACATCATATGTGAAGTTGAAGAGGCGTTCTCTCAAAAAAAGGAAGAAAGCAAAGGTTCGTCGTAAGAAGAGAAGACATAAATGCTGGGAGTGAGCTAAAAGTGTTGTCGTTCCACGACGTTAACTAAGGCACTTCTCGAGAGGCAACCCGAGTTTGTACTTGTATTATTTTATTTATAGTGTCACGTAGTTTTTGTTTTTCTTTGAATCGCAGGTTCATGCAATGTCGAGTTTAAGTGTGGGGTGTCCTCACCCCTGCCTAATATTGATGACCGGTTGGGGGAAGTCTGAGTACCTCATACAATACGGAAGCTTGGAGGATGCTAGCACCAAGGGCTAGAGCCTTCAGGGAAGTTCCTTTACCTCTTGTACTTTATTTTTTGTCACACTGAGGATATTGCTTAGTTTTAAGAGTGGGGTGGGGAACTCCCCTTTATTTTTGAGGTTATGGATGCATGTACCGTTAGAATTTTTCCTTTGTCACTTGACTTTATTTTTATTTATTTCTTGCTTTAATATATGAAAAAAAATTAGAAAATTAATGAAAAAAATTGCAAAAAGATTTTCTTTTTTTAGTTTTTATTAGAGGTACATGTCATCCACCGAGTGATTTTTCTTATGACCTCGGTTCTTTTCCACGGGTAGGCCTTTGAACCGGATATTTTTTTATTTTTAGGATTAGAGTAGTATTAGTTGTTAGGTGGCCCTAGACGAAAGAAATAGGTAGAATGCTAGGTGCCTTTGATTTGTTTGATACCGATGTACTTGGACTTGAACATGTGCTATTTGTGGTGTCTTTTGGTTTTAAATTGTGATACATTCCTAGCAAAAATGGAATGACCCCCTTGAGATGCTTGAGTCCACTCACTTGACTTTGTTGTGAACCTTTGTGCATTAGTGCTTAAATTCCCACAAGTTGCATCCTATTTTCTTGATTGAGAGTTGTGATGGAGCCATTTTGTGTAGATCGTGTGCAATGTGTGTTGTGAGGTATATTCTTATTTGTACTCCATGTTGCATATTGGTGTCTAGAACTTGCCCCATGTGTATACAAAGAAAAATTCTAGGTTCTAGTCGGGAGATGATACAGGCTTTCTTGATTTGCCTTTTACCTTGATTTGCCTACCCTTATATGCACCCTTGATTGTTGTGATCCCTTTGACCATTTTGTTGGCACCCACACCGCAAGCCTATCCACTTGTTCTAAACTGCTTTCTTTTGACCCTTTACTCTTTAAGCACTTTAATTGATGATTTTATATTATTGTAGTGTCTGTGGTTGAAGTATTGGGAGGTTTTTGAGTGGAACCAATGAGGGGAATACTTGATAAAATTGTGAAGTAGTATAAGGAGCATTGGAAAGGTTTGGAAAGAAGTGAATAGAAAGAAAAAAACAAATAAAAAGAAAAAAAATGCTGAAAAAAATGCGGAAAAAGAAAAGAAATGAATATTCATCCCTGCTAGTGTAACGACCTCAAATAGTCGTTTCGGGAATCGGGACTTCAATTTGCATGTCAACAATCCCAAAAGCTCTGTAAGGTCCATTATGACATGCCTGAAATTTTTTAGCTAAAACGAACTTTGTTAGATAGGTATCGGAGAAAGACATCCGTTTCGGATATTCGTTAAGGCTAAAAGAGGTTTCGGATCTCGATTTGAGCAAATAAGCTCTGATGTGAAATCAGAAAGTTGCGTTAGGTTCGTATGGTAATTTATGACCTGTAGCAACCTTCAGAAGTGAAAACGGACCTCGTTTGATAGGACTTTTGATAAAGTCTCTGTTGTGGAAGTTTAAAAAGGTTAAAAGAGGTTTTCGAGCTCGATTTGAGTAAACGAACTCCGATGAGAGATATGAGGGTTCCGTTAGGTTCGTATCGTCATTTGTGACTTGTCGCAACTTTCGAATTTGGATTCCGGGTTCGTTTGATTAAAATTCGCTATTTTGGCGAAAGTCGAAATTTGACCCTTTCCCGTGGGACCTACTTTTTGAGTTCTAGAGATCTTAATTGAGTTTCGTCTTAATGATCATGTCACACAAGTCTTGTATGACTTGTATACAAAATTTGGGGTCATTCCGAGCTTCATAGGGTCCCGTTTGGACCCAAAAACAGTGGCTGACCTGGTGCAAAGCCAAAAAAAGCTGCTGAATTCTGTTTTTTACTGTTCAGCCGGAAAGAAATCAATTTTTTAGATCAGTCCATAAGGAATTGGAAAAATATGAAAGTTGTAGCTCTTTGAGTTTTGGTTCTAATGCCACCAACCTCGTATCATTTGGACATTTTTATGAAAAGTTATGGGTATTTTACTGAAAGCTATCCAGTGAGGTACAATTTGGACAGCATGTGGTACAACTCTTTAAAGTTGCGGGCTGCTATATATACGAGGGCGGCCATTCATTTTTATTTTCATGTTTTGAGCTTCTAAAAGTGATTCCAAGGGGAATTTGAAGTACCAAAATCATTCCTAAACACAAGGTAACTATTCTTACTCATTTTTAACGCTTTAATCCGAGGATCAAAGTGACGATCCTTGGAAAGAGGGTTTGAACCCTAGATTTGTGAAATAGGAAAAATGACCGAGTTGGACTCGGGTATGTACAATAATGGTACTTTTGGACTCGTGGGAGTATGGGGAGTCCGGAAACATAAATTTTACGGGTTTTTGGGTACGTCCGACCCGGGGGTAATTTGGTAAATTGCCTCTTAAATTGCGTAAGGGCTTAGAATCCTTTCATCACATGCTTACGAGTGCGACACTATTTCTTTGGCTCAGAGAGGAGTCTTACGGAGGCACATCGTTTGGGAAATGAGGTCGTTCCTTAGCCACTTGAGCCGATTTTGAGGTAAGTGAGACTTGACCTCTATTTTGCTTGCGGATAAGATTTGATCTTGCTAAGTAAGATGTCGAGTACTTAATTAACTAGCATTGTCTAGTAGATAGTATTATGTACTGCTCGTTATATTTATACAAAAAGGAGAAAGCACAAACGTGACTTGTGTATAGTCGATGTTGTGTGCCGGTGTATTATTGATATGCTATAGGGACAGAGGCCGGTGGTGCGTTATGACCTAGATGTGGAGACTTATAGGGACAGAGGCTTGTGGTGCGTTATGACCTATAAGTAAAGTTGTTTATAGGGACAGAGGCATGTGGTGCGTTATGACCTATAAACAAAGCCGCACAGGGTGTGTGCTTATGCTATGTGCTAGGTATATCATTACCTATGTGGTATGCGAGATATATCATCGCCATGCTGTGTGTTAAATTATATTATTGCTTATGCCATAGTATCAATATAATATTGTATATGCTGCCTATATTATGTATCTTTATATTATTGACCATGTTATGTATTCGCGTATTATTGCTTGTATTGTTGTATAATTATATTATCGTATGTAACGTTTATGGGTTACTGTAAAGGTGTGGATTGTACTTCCGTTATCTGCTTATGCATTATCAAAGACTTGTCTCGAAAGGGTAATTTAGCGGGCATGTCGATGATCTTGCTGGGCTTTGGCTCATAACTTACTGTTTAAAAGTGCAGATCCTTCTACTAGTCAGACAACTGGACTTATCTGATCCGTTCGAGGCTGTGACTATTTTTTTTCACTTGAGGTGAGCCAACCGCATGGTTCGCGGTGGCATACCGTCTGATCCACCTTAGTGTTTAGACGCTTCCTACATCTTGTATTATATATATATATATATATATATCGGATGTCAGAATTCGTAGATGCTCTATTGACACTGTATCTCGGGTGGATGTCTACACCTACATTTTATTGAAATATTTCTATCTAAATTATCATTATGAGTCAGTTTAATTATTCGTGGTTCGCCTAAGGATGTAACACTTAGGTGCCATCACGGCCCCAAAAATTGGGTCGTGACAAATTGGTATCAGAGCCCTAGGTTTTAAGTCGAGTCTTAGGGAGTCAATGGAGCAGTGTCCGAGCAGATTCTTGTTTATGGGTATGTTGTCGACCATACTTATAAGCGAGAGGCTGCAAAGGCATTTTAGGAAGAGTTGTTTCCCTTCATTTCATCTCTTCTCGTGCTATGATGCTTATATAGGTGCTAATCCTTTATCGTCCTCTGCTTCGTGAGCTGGTGACGCACTGACTAAGTCGGTCCGTGGGAGAGTTGTGCGTAGCACACGGACTGGTGCGCGGGCACCTACTCAGCCGAGAGCGGCTACTACAAGAGCATCTGTGGGCAGACCTCATGCTGCCAGACAGACTAGTACAGTGCCACCGGTGTCTTCTGAGATAACCGTCGCACATGTCCCATCGACTATGCCTTCTCTTGTGCCGGGCACAACGGTATCTATTCCTGCAGATGTTCTATTGCGGATGATGGGCATGCTTGGATCTCAGGCCTCGCCTATGGGCGATATGCCAGTACCTTCTGCGGTACCCCAGCCAGCTACTCCAGCTATGAGTACGCCGACTCCTGAGGCTACTCCAGTGATTCCTCAGTCTACTCCAGTTATTAGTCCTATTGCTCAGCCTTCCACTTTTGCTCCTCAGTCCGGTATTCAGTTGGGTCATTTTATTCCTGCTCTTTCTATGAGTGACGAGGAGGTAGCTCGGAGGATTGAGTCCTTCATGAAGCTCAAGCCTCCCGAGTTCGATGGTACACCAGCTACTTGTTCTGCTCAGAGATATATTCAGAAGTGTGAGGACATATTTTCGGTGCTAGGTACTAGAGACACCCTTGGGGTGCGATGTGCTTCTTTCCGATTGTCCGGTGATGCCGAGACGTGGTGGGTTTATGTGATGAGACAAAGGTCCAGTGATCTTCCTCCTTTGTCTTGGGCCGAGTTCGTTGCCATGTTTATGAGTAGATTTGTGCCTCAGAGCCACCATGATGCCCAGAGGCGCGAGTTTGAGAGGTTGAGGTAGGGAGACATGTTCGTGTCTGCTTATGATACTAGATTCTTAGAGTTATCCCAGTTTGCGCCTGCTATGGTTGGGCTGGAGAGGGACAAGGTCCTTAGATTTGTTGAGGGTCTTCATCCTCGTCTTCAGATAGCTGTTGCCCCTAATATGGGCAGCAAGTCTTATTATGAGGTGGTTGATATTGTGAGGCGTATAGAGGATATTCATGCCAGGGCAGATGCAGAGAGAGCGAGCAAGAGGTCATGATATTCTGGTATTTCCAGTGGTCCTTCTCATGGAGGCCAGGGTTCCCGTGGTCATACTCAGCCTAGACTTTCTCAGGCCGCTGCTTTATCATCTCAGGGTACTTCGTTGGGTGTTCAGAGGCCTCAGCCGTCTCAGAGGCGTGGGGATTCATCTCAGTCTGTTCCACCTATTTGTGGCAGATGCCGTCAGAGGCACTATGGGAGGTGCAGGCCCGGAGGTGGATGCGGAGGAGGCGGTAGTAAGGCTTGTTACCAGTATGGGGATCCCAGGCACTTTTTTAGGGATTACCGCTATGTTACTTCATCTGGACCTACCTCCGCAGGACATCAGAGTTCTGCTGCTATGGTTCGGTCTTCTCCTCAGGCAGCTAGGCCTGTAACTCAGGTTCCTCCTAGGCAGCCGGTTTAGAGAGCTCCTGGTCCTGGAGGTTCAGCTCAGGTTTTTGCTATGACACGCCAGGATGCCGAGGCATCCAATGATGTGATCACAGGTACTCTTTCTGTTCGTGGCCGCAGTGCCTTTGCCCTTATAGATCCGGGATCTACTTTCTCTTATGTGTCTCCTGGATTTTCACCTTGCTTGAGCAAGGATCTGGTTTTTATTGATGCTCCATTTATGGTGGCAACGCCTGTTGGAGATCCTATATGTGTAGATAAAGGGTATCGGGAGTGTGTGATTTCTATTTGTGGTGTTGAGTCTCTAGTAGACTTGATGTTGCTAGATATGGTGGAATTTGATGTGATCATGGGCATGGATTGGTTGGCATCCTGTCACGCGACGTTGGATTGCCATGCCAAGTCCGTGACTATAGGTGCCGAAGGTGAGCCTAAGGCTATTTGGAAGGGTTCCAGGTCTTCTCCGAGGAACAAGATCATATCATTCATGAAGGCTCAGAAGATGATAGCTCGCACGTGCGGAGGGGATATTGCTTCTATTCGAGATGTTCGAATGGAGGAGGTATCTATTGATCGAGTACCGGGCTCCTGCTGAGTTGAGGGAATTGAAGGAGAAAATTCAAGATTTGCTTGATAAGGGTTTCACTAGACCCAGTGTGTCTCCTTGGGCCGGTTCTTTTTGTAAAGAAGAAGGATGGTTCTATGCGCATGTGTATTGATTATCGGCAATTGAACAAAGTGACTATCAAGAACATGTATCCTTTACCGCGTATAGATGATTTATTTGATCAGCTTCAGGGTGCTACTCATTTTACCAAGATTGACTTGAGATCGGGGTATCATCAGTTGAGAATTCGGTCTGAGGATATTTCTAAGACTGCTTTCCGTACGAGATATGGGCACTATGAGTTTCTTGTCATGTCATTTGGGCTTACAAATGCTCCGGCCGCCTTTATGGATCTTATGAACCTGTGTGTTCAAGCCATATCTTGATTCTTTTGTTATTATGTTCATTGATGACATCCTTATATATTCAAGGAGCCGAGGGGAGCATGAGCATCACTTGAAGATTATCCTTCAGACCTCGAGAGACCATGAATTGTATGTTAAATTCTCTAAATGTGAGCTCTGGCTGGATACCGTGTCAATCCTGGGTCACGTGGTGACCAAGGACGGTATTAGTGTTGATCCCAAGAAAATGGAGGCCGTTCAGAATTGGCCTAGGCCTACTTCTCCTACAGAGATTCGGAGTTTCTTAAGCTTGGCAGGTTATTATCGGCAATTCGTGGAGGGATTTTCTTCCATATCATCACCACTGACTAAATTGACGCAGAAGAATGTTCCTTTTCTATGGCCTACTGCTTGTGAGTCTAGCTTTCAGAGGCTCAAGATTGCCTTGACTACAGCACCTGTATTGGCCTTGCCAAGTGGATCCGGGGGATTCACAGTCTATTGTGATGCTTCTGGTATTGGCTTAGGTGGTGTTTTGATGCAGAATGGAAAGGTGATAGCTTATGCCTCGAGACAACTGAAAGTGCATGAGAAGAACTACCCTGTCTACGATCTAGACTTATTGGCGGTGGTATTTGCATTGAAGTTGTGGAGGCATTATTTATATGGTGAGCCTTGTGAGATTTTCACTGATCATAAGAGTCTCCAGTATCTGTTCACCCAGAAGGACTTGAACGGGAGACAGCGTCGATGGTTGGAGTTGCTTAAGGATTATGACATCGCTATTCGGTATCATCCCGGGAAAGCTAATGTTGTGGCTGATGCTCTGAGCAGGAAGTCTATGGGTAACCTTGCCTATCTTGATGTTGATATGAGACCACTAGCTCGAGAGTTGCAGGCCTTGTCCATTAGTGGAGTGCGATTTGATGATTATGTGCCAGACCGAGTTTTTGCTTATATAGGGACTCAGTCATCCCTAGCTTCCCAGATCAAGGAAAAGCAATTTGATGATTCATATTTGCGTGATATTCGAGATAGAGTTTTAAGTGGGGGAGTGACCTCATTTATGATCGGAGATGATGGTGTACTGCGGCTCAACGGTCGGTTGTGTGTTTCGAATGTTGGGGAGTTGAGGCAGCTGATATTGGCAGAGGCACACAGTTCTCAGTATTCTATTCATCCTGGTATTACGAAGATGTATCAAGATCTTCGGGAGTTATATTGGTGGAAGGGAATGAAGAGAGATGTTGTTGATCATGTGTCTCGGTGCTTAAATTGTCAGCAGGTAAAGTATGAGCATAGAAGACCAGCCGGGGTGACTCAGTCCATGCCGATTCCGGAATGGAAATGGGAGCATATTACTATGGACTTTGTGGTTCGATTGCCTTTGACCTTGGGCAAGCATGATTCAGTATGGGTAGTGGTGGATCGTCTCACCAAGTCAGCTCATTTCATCCCCATGAGGACTACTTATTCATCGGAGGCTTAGCTCGTATCTTTATCGAGCAGATTGTGAGATTGCATGGTGCTACAATCTCTATTATATCAGATCGCGATACTCAGTTCACAGCTCAGTTTTGGAGATCATTTCAGAAGGATCTGGGTACCCGAGTGGATCTTAGCACCACATTTCATCCTCAGACTGATGGTGAGTCTGAGAGGACCATCCAGATTCTTGAGAATATGCTGAGGGCTTCTGCTATTGACTTTGGAGGCCATTGAAACAGTTATTTGCCTTTGGCGGAATTTTCCTATAATAACAGTTATCAGTCTTCTATCCAGATGGCTCCGTTTGAGGCATTATATGGCCGCCGATGTCGTTCTCCCGTTAGTTGGTTTAAACCTGGAGAGGTGAAGGTGTTGGGTCCGGATCTAGTTCAGCAAACCTTAGATAAGGTCCGAATCATTCAGGATCGGCTCCGCACAGCTCAGAGTCGACAGATATCTTATGCGGATCGGAGGAGGAGAGATTTGGTGTTTATGGTAGGTGACCGGGTGTTTCTTAAAGTATCGCCGATGAAGGGTGTTATGAGATTCGGGAAAAATGGCAAGCTTAGTCCGAGGTTCATTGGTCCTTTTGAGGTCTTAGAGCGCATTGGCGCTGTTGCATATAGGCTTGCTTTGCCTCCATCTCTGTCAGTTCATCCGGTGTTCCACGTATCTATGCTCCGAAAGTATGTTCATGATCCATCCCATGTGATTGATATGGCTTCTGTCGAGATCGACGAGGACTTGGCTTATTTGGAGGAGCCGATTGCTATTGCGGTTAGAGAGATCCGTAAGCTAAGGTCGAAAGATATCTCGTTGGTTAAAGTGCTATGGAAGAATTGTCCTAGCGAAGAAGCCACTTGGGAACTCGAGTCCGACATGCGGGAGAAGTATCCTCACCTTTTCGATAATTCAGGTATGATTTCAATCTCTAAAGCCTGAAAGTTATGTTGTTGTTTATGATTTTGGGTAGTAGCGAGAGTCCTCGAAATCCGTGTAATTATTTTCATGAAAATGTGAATCTTACCTTAGACTCGGGCTCGTCCGAGGACGAACGAGAGTCTAAGTGGGGGAGATTGTAACGACCTCAAATAGTCGTTTCGGGAATCGAGACCTCAATTTGCGTGTCGACAATCCCAAAAGCTCCGTAAGGTCCATTATGACATGCATGAAAATTTTTAGCTAAAACGAACTTTGTTAGATAGGTATCGGAGAAAGACATCCGTTTCGGATATTCGTTAATGCTAAAAGAGGTTTCGGAGCTCGATTTGAGCAAATGAGCTCTGATGTGAAATCTGAAAGTTGCGTTAGGTTCGTATGGTAATTTATGACCTGTAGCAACGTTCAGACGTGAAAACGGACCTCGTTTGATAGGACTTTTGATAAAGTCTTTGTTGCGGAAGTTCAAAAAGGTTAAAAGAGATTTTCGAGCTCGATTTGAGTAAACGAACTTCGATGAGAGATCTGAGGGTTCCGTTACGTTCGTATCGTCATGTGTGACTTGTAGCAACTTTTGAATTTGGATTCCGGGGTCGTTTGATTAAAATTCGCTATTTTGGCGAAAGTCAAAATTTGACCCTTTCCTGTGGGACCCACTTTTTGAGTTCTAGAGATCCGAATTAAGTTTCGTCTTGATGAGCATGTCACACAAGTCTTGTATGACTTGTGTATAAAATTTGGGGTTATTCCGAGCTTCGTAGGGTCCTGTTTGGACCCAAAAACAGTGGCTGACCTGGTGCAAAGCCAAAAAATGCTGCTGAATTTTGTTTTTTACTGTTCAGCCAGAAAGAAATCAATTTGTCGGATCAATTGAGCTTCGTAGGGTCCCGTTTGGACCCAAAAACAGAGGCTTGTGGTGCGTTATGACCTATAAAAAAAGCCGCACAGGGGTGTGTGGTTATGCTATGTGCTAGGTATATCATTACCTATGTGGTATGCGAGATATATCATCGCCATGCTGTGTGTTAAATTATATTATTGCTTATGCCATAGTATCAATATAATATTGTATATTTTGCCTATATTATGTATCTTTATATTATTGACCATGTTATGTATTCGCGTATTATTGCTTGTGTTGTTGTATAATTATATTCTCGTATGTAATGTTTATGGGTTACTGCAAAGGTGTGGATTGTACTTCCGTTATCTGCTTATGCATTATCAAAGACTTGTCCCGAAAGGGTAATTTAGCGGGCATGTCGATGATCTTACTGGGCTTTGGCTCATAACTTACTGTTTAAATGTGCATATCATTCTACTAGTCAGACAGCTGGACTTATCTAATCCGTTCGAGGCTGTGACTATTTTTGCTTGAGGTGAGCCAACCGCATGGTTCGCGGTGGCATACCGTCTGATCCACCTTAGTATTTAGACGCTTCCTACATCTTGTATTTTATATATATATATATATATATATATATATATATATATATATATATATATATATATATATATATATATATATATATATATATATATCGGATGTCAGAATTCGTAGATGCTCTATTGACACTGTATCTCGGGTGGATGTCTACACCTACATTTTATTGAAATATTTCTATCTAAATTATCATTATGAGTCAGTTTAATTATTCGTGGTTCGTCTAAGGATGTAACACTTAGGTGCCATCACGGCCTCGAAAATTGGGTCGTGACAGCTAGTGTTATGCTTAAAAGAAAAATTACTACTTTGTGGAAAAGGTGTGTGAGAAATTTGTTGGTTGGGTGGATTGGGTGGCTTTGATGAGATATGTGTTTAACTTGATTGTGATGTATTAAAGTGCTTAGGGAGATAGTCACTATTACCCATATGTATCCTACCAGCCCCTTAGCCTACATTACAACCCTTTAAAGTCCTAGTTAATCCCGATTGGATTGAGCCTACATTAGTGGAGTCCTACACTACGGGCAAGCCTATGGTACATCGTGTGTGACATTTGAGCTTTTCATGAGAGTGAGTGAATTCTTTCTATGCTATTGTCCCCGTTCTATTCTTGATATTCGTTGTTTTGTGTGATATTTGGGGGCCACTCTCTTGCTTCGTTGTTTGATGAGGGCACATGGTTTGCATAAGATAGGTGAAGTCGTGGCTTCTTGGTTGAGTAGATAGGTGTGACTTTGTGGGAGCATCATTGCAATGAGTCGAGTTTGTGCATTTGAGTTGTCTTGGGGTGGTTGTTCTCATGTTTTGATGGTTGATAAATGGTTGGCATATTTGTTGGACCCATAGTAGTCATGTATGCATTTGTTCAATGGTCGGTATCAACCATAGTCATAGGCAGACCTGTTCTACCTAGGTTGGGAAGTTATTTGTAATTGCTCGAGGGCGAGCAAAGGTTCAAGTGTGGGGTGGTGATGTTTGGCATTTTATGCCTATAATTCCTTAACATTTCCTCACGTTTGGGCACTTTATTCGCACGTTTCTAGCTGATAAATGTGATTTTGCACTAATTTTATGTCATGTGACTTGTACGTTGTTTTGAAGTGCAATTGAAGCTTTAAAGAGCATGATCGAGCAAAAAAAGGCTGGAATTTGATTGAGGTTTGGATCGAGCACACGAAGGCACGACACGAAGCGAGCTGCGGAGCAAGGAAAAGCGAAATTGGTCGGGCGCCATGGGTGGCGCCCCGCGCCAGGTACAGCGCTCAGCTTTTTGGCGTGTTTTGGAGCACGGGGCGGGGCCATTGCGTGCGAGATTCGACCGGTTCTGCCTTGTTGCGCGCGTTTTGAGGCACGGGACGCCAGCTATAGCGCCCCTGGAGAGTTTTTGGAAGTCCTATTTCGTCTAGGCTTAGGGGTAACTAATTGCTAGGCTTTTGTAAACATTATAAATACTCTTTTACTTAGTTTTTTAAGGGAGTTCAGACTTTGGAGCAAATTGGAGAGCTCATAACATCTTGAACAAGGGTTTTTCTTCCTTCCATTAATTTATTACATCATTATTTTATTATTTCATCAAATCATTGTCTTGTGATTATGAGTATGCGTGGCTAAATCCTTCGTTCTATGGTTAGAGCGAATTCATGAAGTTTGAGGTTTGAATGTTGATTTTCATGAATTGAATTCCAATTATAGATTGTTTATTCTTTCTTGATCATAATTGTTTGATTATAACGGCCGAATAATTGAACACTATCTACGGTTCTTAGATTGAACTCGACAGAGGGAATTTATGAACGCACATAAGAAAGAATAGGGCTTGATTGTGAACCTGGGCATCGGAGAATCAATTTGTGGGTAGGATAGATATATACCTATTCACCTTGCTTAGCTCAATACAGAATTCATTAATGCATACACGTAATTCAACCCATAGACATATAGGGATTGGAGTAGCCTGCATAGACCGTGAAGAATCGAAAGGTTTTTACGGGTACAATTAACCTGTTAGTTAGCAATCTTGGTACTTAAGAAGTGGAATCAACAGGATAACTCAACTGGATTGTTCGTAACTCTAACCCTGGACCGTCTCCTTATTACTGATAACAACCAATTTTTTCTCCATTTTTTGAATTCACTTTTACCACTTTAATTACTATTTTTGTAGTTGATAATATTCTCACTATTGGAAAAGATCACTGAATAGTTGTTAAGAAATTGTTGGTTAGGAGTCCAGTCTGAATAGTCCTCGTGGGAATGATACTCTACTTATCACTGTATTACTTGTCAACCACATATACTTGCGTGTGCGTTGGGAGCAACAATTATACCACATTTATATTTTGTGTAGTGCAAAACTCGAGGAAGAGGCGGATAGCTTTTCAAGCACATATATCTCACTCGACATTATTATATTTATTGAGTACAAACTGGAGGAAGAGGCGGGTAACCCTTTATTTATATATTTTAGATATATATATATATATATATATCTCTTACCTACTATTAGTGTATTAATAAGAAGATATTAAATCTTCCCATATTTGTAGTCTCAATTTGATACCCATTTTGGCAAATGTATTTGAAACTTAACAAGTTTCTTTGAGATGTACTACAATAGATATTTCATCAATTTCATGTTCCTCTAGGTAGTAATAAATTGGCTCTTCCGGAGCACTCAATTGGATTTTGTACTGTCATAAATTTCATTACACCAACCATATGGTGAATATCTCCTTCAAGGAGAAAATCATATAATTATTGTCATGGTCAAATCATTAAATGCAAGATCGATTTCTTGCTTACATGCTCTTGTGTAATTCATAATAACACATAATTTTGACGTACATTTTGTATGTGAGCAATGACCATTCATGCCACAATAAATAATAGATTCATTATACTCGAACCTCTTCTGGAGGTGAGTTGTGGTACTTTATCTACCACGCATGGGCACGTCCATATTCACATCTTTTATCACGTTCACTCCTAGGAGTGGTTCTATATTGATAATATTTTTAATTGTCTCATTCGCTTCAAGGAATGGACCATAAACATATGGACTTGCCTCATAGTAACATACCACATCAATGACATTATTATCATTACCGTTTAGATGGTAATTTGAGAACCCTTATTTCTCTTATTTATTTCACAATGATGACTATTTTTCATCCTTTGCCACGTCCACATCCATGGTCTCTACCATGGTAATTATTTTGTTGTCTAGACATAAAATTATTTGCCTTCTTCCAGACATAATGATAATTTGTCTTCTTTCAGGTATATTATGTATTGCTACTACATTCACGTATGAGAATGGAGCATTATGTTTTGCTCCCATATTCACCTTATGGAATGGAGCTGTCTTGCTCCCACTATTCATCTTATGGAATGGAGCATATATTAATCCCACATTCACCTCTATGAATGGAGCCTATTTGGTGGACGGGCTTCATGATTTTTATTAAAATTATATTATTATTCTCAGTCATCAATATGGTGCACTAGGACCTCAACCCAATGTCTTAACCATCATGGTGCACCAGGACTCATATATGATGTCTTGCCCTTAATAATGGTATATTAGACCAAGAGCCATAGTCATAAAATCAATTTCATAATGTTTCATATAATATTTGTCCTTTTCAAAATATCTTTCCTTCAGAGATAAATTCAAGGCATTATGATACAGAGAATAATTTCTCTAAAATGTTGTCATCACTAATAATAGTAATTATTTAAAAGTAATACCATTGTAATGGTTAATTATAGACATAAATAAATTTTCTCATAAGAAGGCTAAAAAGATATTGCTGCTTTTGATGGTTTAGCCTTATAGGCATGAAAGTCGTTTCTCTGCACTGCGTCAAGTTGTTATTACTTTAGATTTACTAATCAAAAATCATACAAGCTTTACTAACCTTTACTAGCACCTTCCCAAAAAAGTTCTGCGAGTTCAATATCTCGACGTAAAAGCAAAAAGTAGAATGCAGATTACAAAACTCACTCGGGTCTTTTTTCCTTCACTTGTTGGATGACCATAAGCAGATTCCTCCATTCCAACAATAAGATCAAAGGATACAGCGCAACAAGATAAAGATGAAAATTGAATTTGAAAGTGTGGTTAGAGATTCGTGTTGATAACGTGTTGTAAAACTAATAGTAAAGTAGTGCAAGAACAAGATAAAATATATGAGAGGAGAATGAAGAACATGTATTATTCTCAAAGTATTTCAAGTGTCTTCCATAGAGCCAAATGTGCTCTATTTATAGGATACAAATACATAGGTTACAAATCAACCCAAAGGTTACAAGAATTAAGTAGTGACTTAATAAGGAATTAGTGGTCACTTAGTGGGGAGGAATTAAGTAGGAGAAAGTGGGGTAGTAAACCATATGTTACAATTGAATAATGGTGAGTAGTGGTCATCTACACAAATAAATGAATTTATAACATAAATAAAATTATTGGACAAGTTAAGGGGGCTATGTATGTATTTGGCCTAAAAATAAAGTCCAAGTATGTTACGGATAAACATATATCATTTATTCTAATCCGTTCTCCTTATTCTAATCCGTTCTCCTACTCCAACTCCAATTATCTTAAGCTAAATCTAGTAGAAATCAAATGTCTAGTGAATCTTATAAAAAAAATTAGTTTAATCCCTAAGTCAACCACACAAAAATGCCACCAAAATTAGAAATTAAATTATATTCACCAACTTACCAATAACTCAAAAAAATTAGTTCCACAAATAATGAATCAATTTATTTTAATGTAATAAGTACATTTTATTTATTATCATCAAAACATCATATACTCAACAAAAGGATAAATTATGATCAGTTTATTTCCTTTCTTACTCTATTTAAGGTCTAATTAAATTTCTATTTGAACTTCCCAACTTCCATTTTCCTTTGTAAGTTAGCATTTAGTCACTGCTCATTATAACTACCCATCATATTCTATGTTTCACACTTCTAATCAAGACTAATATTATTGAAATAGCTTATATTAGGAAGTAATTCAAGTTTGTGAATTTCGAATACAATGCTATGTTTCTTTTGTACTCCATGCATATACGAGAAAAAATTTGATACGCTAAAATGTTAATAGACCTTTTTCTTTCTCTTCACATAGTTGTATTGGGCAAAAATTGACGTGCTCGGTTAGCACCTCGGCATGACAAATCGAAGACAAGCGAGCCGATGCTCCGAAGGAGAATGATCGAGGCAGGCGATCAAATTACCGAAGTCGAGTTTCAATGACATCACCGAAGGCAAGCCGTTAGCTGAGCTTCGGTGACGTCCGCTTCGGCTGAGCAGCAAAGTCCCATCACCGAGGTCGAACACTTGAACTTCGGTGAAACACACCGGTCCAAACGGCTCCGCAGCCCACTACTTCAGCCCAGTAACTCCCATAATAAATGTCCAGAACGTGGTTAAAGGCATGATCAGTCATGGAGAACGTGGCAAGGTCCCTTTAGCTTATAAATAGCACTTCATTTTACATTGTATTCATTAAAAAATATATACAGAAACTCTGCCAATTTTTGTACTCATTACGATATATTGAAATCAAGTTACTTTCCCGTGTTTTACGCTTATTTCTTGAATTTTCTTGACTTTGATAAGAAGATTTTCTTATATTCTAACCCAAATTCGATTTGTGAACCTAAAACTGATTTAGGCCGATATAAATTGGAGCCGTCTGTGGGGATATAAGCAGAAATGCTTGTTCCAAAGTTCAACGTTCTTTTTCGTTAACGCCCATAATTTTCAACAACGACATGGCCGACAGCAGTGGAAATCTTGATGATCAGACTGACGTTCCGTCGAACCAACAGTCCTCATCTCCAATGACAACTGAAGCCTTCCAAGCTTTTGTTGTTGCTTCGCTCAAAGCTCTTCAAGAACGGCAGGATGAGCAAGCACACATCAACACCGAATTCCACGCCTCGTTATAGGCGAGGAACAGTTCAGCACCGAACGGCACCCAGCCTTTGGCTCCAAATGGAGGCATCCCGACCTTTGTTCCTACGGGCGTGATAATAAGGGGACCTCCCAATGGGGCCACGTCTGGGGGTTCGGGAAACATACCAAGCGCAACGCCACACTTCGGGACGATTCCCACAGTGGCAGAAACTACATCCTCTGTTGACGTTGAGAGGTTGACCAGGGAAATTGAGGCACGCGTCGAGGCGCGCGTTGAAGCTCGCGTCGCGGCACGCGTAGAAAAGCACCTCGAGAGCGTACCAGGGATAACAAAGACTGAAGATGAGCTTGACATAGATCAATACAGGGAGTTGCCATTTAAGCCCGAAGCGGCTCCAGCTCCAACTCCTAAAAACTTCAAGCTCATGTTCTTAAAAAAGTATGATGGGACCACCGATCTCAAAGAGCATGTAAGGGAGTACATGGCATTGGTAAAGAGCAATGACTTAACGGAAATAGAGCTCGAGTCAATGTTCTTAAAAAAATTTGGCGACTCCTTGGAGAAAGGAGCGCTGCGCTGGTACATGTGTCTACCAGCGGGATCAATTTCCACCTTCAAGGAAATGACCAATGCCTTCGTTAAGGCCCACACCGGAGCTCAAAAATTCTCCAGAGGAAGGAGGATATATGAAAGGTCAAGCAACGGCCCGGTGAGCCACTTAAGGAGTTCCTTGAGCGCTTTCATGCTGAGCGCAAGGAGCTACCTCGGATGGATGATACTCTGGCCATCATGGCATTTGAAAAGGGTATCAATGTTCGCAATTCTGACGCCGCTGCTGAATTGCGGAAAGAGCTCCAACAATACCAAGTTTTGACATGGGAAGATCTACACAAACGAGCTTACTCCAAGATCAGGCTGGAGGAGGCTGAGTTTAAAAGTCGAGGTTATAATTACAAAAATCGAGGCGAATCCTCAGATCGTGCTGAGGCGTCATGAGGAAATCCGAAGGGGAGGTACGGACCATATACCTCCACAAGGCAGCCTGTCAGCCAAAGGTTGGGAAATTCCTTCGGAAACTCATTTACAAGCCCACATATAATCCAACAGCTTCGAGGAAAGGTTCACTCCAACACGAACCAAAGGAATTCCTCAGGCCCAGCTTCGGCTTCAAAGAAAGAACTACCTCGGATCCCTGATTACAATTTTAGTATATCGACCTCGGAGCTGGTCAACGTAGTCAAGGGGACTGCTGGGGTAAGAGTACCCAAAGACATGAGAACTCTAGCGGACAAAAGAGACCAGAATTTGCACTGTGAGTTCCATGCGAATTATGGCCATCGAGCCGAGGATTGCAAAGCATTGCGCCTCGAGGTGGCTCATTTGTTGAAAAAAGGTGTGTTGGCTGAATTCCTTGCTGACAAGGGAAAGGAAAACTACTCCAAGAACCGGGGTGATGGACAGCCACCTCAGGCTCCACCCTCTGAGAGAGTTGTAAATGTTATCACCGGGGGGTCAGAGGTGAACGGGGTGAATTTTGCGACTGCGAAGAAATTTGACAAGCTGTCAATCACGATGGAAAAGAGAACTCGAGTGGGAGGCTCGGGTAAAGAAATCGTATTTGATGATGACAATTATGATGGGATGATGTTCCCTTATCACGATGCCTTGGTCATCATGTTGAGAATCAATGACTCAGATATCAAGCGAGTCTTGATTGACCCCGGTAGCTCGGTCAACATAATCAGTTACGGGGCCGTTAAGAAGATGTGACTCAAAGGGAAAGTCGTCCCCAAAGCAACTGAGGGAAGCACTTGAGGGAAGCTTTTGTCGTTCTAAGGCAATATGCCATAAAATTAAACCCTGAGAAGTGTGCCTTCGGTGTAGGGTCGGGCAAATTCTTAGGATTCATTATCTCAGAATGACGGATCGAAGCAAACCCAAATAAGATCAAAGCCATCGAGGAAATTCCCGAAGAGTTTACTGGGGTGAAAGAAGTTCAGAGCTTAACTGGTCGAATCACTGCCTTGAGTCGATTCATCTAAGGTCCTCGGAGCGATGCCACAAATTCTTCTCTGTTTTGAGGAAGAAAAATCACTTTGAATGGACACCGGAGTGTAAAGGAGCACTGAAAGATTTGAAACGCTACCTAGCTAACGCGTCGTTGCTCGCCAAGCCGAAGGATGGTGAAACATTGCTAGTTTACCTGGCTGTGTCCGAGGTGTCAGTCAGCGCGGTGCTGGTTCGGGAGGAAGATGGAAAGCAACAGTCCATCTACTGTGCGAGCAAGACACTCCTCGATGCCGAGACCAGGTACCCACACTTGGAAAAACTGGCACTTGCTTTAATTGTTACTGTCCGGAAACTACGACCTTATTTCCAATGTCACCCAATAGCGGTAGTTTCGACCTTCCCCTTGAGAAGTATATTACATAAACCTGAGTTATCGGGGAGGTTATCAAAATGGGCGGTAGAATTAAGCAAATATGACATCACTTATCAACTCCGAACAGCCATCAAGTCCCAAGTCTTGGCTGACTTCGTAGCTGATTTTAGTATTGGGATCCTGCCCGAAGCTGAAAAGGAGAACTCAATATCAAAAGGAACAGCTTCGGGACTGTGGATACTTCACACCGATGGGGAAGCTAATTCCAGGGGTTCGGGATTAGGCATAGTGCTGAAAGCACCCACCGGGGAGAAAATCAGGCACTCGGTTCGGTTCAAAAAAGTAACCAACAATGAGGCCGAATACGAAGCAGCCTTGGCAGGCTTGGAGTTAGCTAAAGAAATGGGGGTGGAAAGAATTGAGTTGAGATGCGACTCACAACTAGTAGTAAATCAAGTGCTCGGTGAATACACGGCTCGAGAGCCCAGAATGCAACTATTCTTGGACCGAGCACAGAGGATTTTGGCCCAATTCCAAGAGTGGCAAATTAAACAAGTGCCTCGGGAGGAAAATACTGAGGCTGATGCCCTGGAAAACTTGGGTTCGGCGGTCGATGAAGTCCACTCAGGGACTGACTCAGTGGTTCAGTTGCTATCTGCACAGATGAGAGAGATGAAATTGCAGATCAACTCGGTGGACCACAAATGGGATTGGCGGAGTAAGTTTATCTCTTACTTCGACTCGGGGACTGTCCCCCAAGATAAAAAGGAGGCCAAAAAGTTAAGGACTCAAACAGCTTCATATCATATGATCGAAGGTAATTTGTATAAGAGGTTGTATTGCGGCCCGATGGCCAAGTGTTTGGGTCCAGATGAGGCTAGATATGTGATGGCCAAGGTGCACGAAGGCGAGTGTGGCTATCACTCAGGGGGAAAGTCCTTGCTGGGCAAATTACTTAGAGCTGGGTATTATTGGCCCACCATCAACGCAGATGCAAAGGCCTTCATGCAAAACTGTGATAAGTGCTAACGCCACGCATGAATGATCCATCAACAGGCCGAACTTCTGCATTCGGTCGTATCACCATGGCCCTTCATTAAGTGGGGGATGGATATTGTTGGACCCTTACCAAAGGGAAAGGGTGGTGTTCGGTTCATCCTCGTGTTAACCGATTACTTTACTAAATGGGTGGAAGCAGGAGCTCTCACCGAAGTTAAATAAAAATAAGTAATTAATTTCATCAAGAAGAACATCATCTATAGGTTCGGTGTCCCGAGGGAAATTGCTTGCGATAATGGTAAACAATTCATGGGAGCAGCCATCACTAATTTCTTCAAACAATGGGGGATCAAAACAATTGCTTCGACCCCCTATCATCCGAGTGCCAATGGCCAAGCTGAGTCTTCGAATAGGATTATAATCGAAAATCTCAAGAAAAGGCTCGATGAGAAAAAGGGTCCTTGGTCCGAGGAGTTGCCAGGCGTGTTGTGGGCCATGCGGACAACAGAGAAGAACAGCACCGGTGAGACTCCTTTTTCACTTGCTTATGGTGTGGACTCCTTTATCCCCGTG
The DNA here is from genome assembly GCA_029990175.1 of Petunia secreta. Lineage (NCBI taxonomy): Eukaryota > Viridiplantae > Streptophyta > Magnoliopsida > Solanales > Solanaceae > Petunia > Petunia secreta. Next base: position 16,702,109 of record JARKIP010000010.1, read on the forward strand.
GAGGTGGGCGAACCAAGTCTTCGGTACTCTCACACCACCGAAGATGCGAATCAACAAGCCATATGCATAGAATTGGACTTGCTCGAAGAGAAAATGGAGTTGACTTTGGTCCGACTTGTTGCTCAAAAAAGACAGATCAAAGCATATCTCAATAGGAAGGCCAAACTTAGAGATTTTAAAGCTGGCGATTATGTGCTAAAGGCTACAAACCAGTCAACGAAAGAAGAAAACAGGGGAAAGCTTGTCGCAAATTAGGAAGGACCTTACAGAGTCAAATCAATTGTTGGGAAAGGATCTTATCAAATTGAAGATCTGCAAGGCACGCTCGAACCCTTAAATTGGAACATTTCCAACTTAAAGCGGTACTACTTCTAATCGAGGTAAATATTCCTTAATCTTTTTAAGTTTACCCACAGCCTCGAGCCGAACAATGTCCTAGGGCTTCGGTCGAAATGTACTAACTCGCTCCTCGTTTCATCTGGCTTGACCTTCTCAGGAAGCGGATAAAACGACTTCCAGTGCTCGGATCTTCATCAAGATTCACACCCGAACACTGGGGGGAGTGAGAGGCGGTTTGCAACCGAGGTCGACACTTAGCCTCCCAACCGAAGCATGTCTATTCGACAACCGGGGACTGATACACGAAGAATATCTTGTGCATTATAATTACACCCGACAGTGGCATGTTGTTAATTTATTTTTAAGCCCAAGGTCTACTTCGACTTGGCTTTATGTAAATAGCCGATTTTGGCTCGTTGATCTTATCAATGAAATGAATTTGATTCTATATCTCTTTGTTTCCACGATCTTGCACTTTGAAGTTGCACGTTAAATGTATCAGCTCGAGTACGAGACGTCGTTCTAAGTTCCAATCGATTTTACTTAATTAAGCTTTGCAAGTGAAACTACTTTTTATGCCTATATTTCGTTAATATTTCCTCGCGTTTAAAAACTTTATTCGCCATTTTCTAGTTGACGACTGTGATTTTGCACTGATTTTGTGTCGTATGATTGTAGGTTGTTATGAAGTACAATTGAAGCTTTAAAGAGCATGATCGAACAAGAAAAGGTTGGAATTGGATTGAGGATTGGATCGAGCACATGAAGGCACGACGCGACGCAAGCTGCGGACGAAGAAAACCTGAAAGTGGCCTGGCACCACAAGGGCGCGCCGCGCCGCGCCAGCCATAGCGCCCAGCGTCCTTGCGCGCTTTGTGGCGCGGGGCGTGGCCGTTGCGTGCGAGATTCGACGGACTCTGCCTTGTTGTGCGCGTTTTGAGGCGCGGGACGCCAGCTATAGCGCCCCTGGAGCGGTTTTGGAAGTCCTATTTTGTCTAGGTTTAGGCGTAACTAATTGCTAGGCTTTTTCAAACATTATAAATACTCTTTTAGTTAGTTTTTGAAGGGATTCAGACTTTGGAGCAATTTGAGAGCACCATACTGCATTGAACAAGGGTTTAATTCCTATTCTTTCATCTATTAATCATTTCATCATTATTTCATCAATTTATTGTCTTGTGATTATGAGCATGCATGGCTAAATCCTTCGTTCTAGGGTTAGAGTGTTTCATGAAAGTTGATGTTTGAAGATTGAATTCCATATATTGAATCCCATAACGGATTATTTATTCTTTATTGATTTCACTTGTTTAATTATTAGGGCCCGATAATTAGGCATTATCTATTGTTTTTAGATTGAACTCGAAAGAGGGAATTTATGAACGCAATAAGAAAGAATAGGGCTAGATTGTGAACCTGGGTATCGGGGAACCAATTTGTGAGTAGGATAGACATATACTTGCTCGCCTAGCTTAACTAATCACATAATTCGTTAATGCGTGCACGTGATTCGACCCATAGACATAAAGGGATTGGAGTAGCCCTTCATAGACCGTAAAGAATCGAAAGGTTTTCACGGGTACATTTAACGTGTTAGTTAGTAATCCGGGATTCGAGGAGTGGAATCAATTGGAAAACTCAATTGGATTGGTCGTAGCTCTGATCCTGGACCGTCTCGTTAATATTGTTTACAACCAAAGTTTGCTCCATTGTTTGACTGAATTAACGCCATTTAAATTACAGTTCTTTAGTTAATAAAACTCTTACCATTGAGAAAGATCCCTGGATATTTAGTTAGAAATTGTTTGTTAAGCATCAGTCTGAATAGTCCTCGTGGGAACGATACTCTACTTATCACTTTATGACTTGTCGACCATGTATACCTGCGTGTGCGTTGGGAGCAACAAGTTTTAAAGTGATAAGTAGAGTATCGTTCCCACGAGTATGTCCCTTGGGACTAGTTCATTTATTGCTTCTCTAGACTCTGTCTCTGTACCCAAGACAGTTCAGGTAGCTTTATCTCATCCTGGATAGTGTGATTCAATGCTTGAGGTGTGATGTTTGGCGTTTTATGCCTATAATTCCTTAATATTTCCTCACGTTTGAGTACTTTAGTCGCCCATTTTCTAGTTGACGAATGTGATTTTGCACTGATTTTGTGTCGTGTGATTGTAGGTTGTTATGAAGTGCAATTGGAGCTTTAAAGAGCATGATCGAGTAAGAAAAAGTTGGGATTTGATTTAGGATTGGGTCGAGCACACGAAGGCACGACGCGACGCAAGCTGCGAACGATGAAGCAGGAAAAATGGCCTGGCGCGGTGGTAGGCGCGGCGCGCCCCTATGGCGCTCAGCTTTCTGGCGCATTTTTTAGCACGGAGAATGGCTATTGCATGCGAGATTCGACGGACTCTAACTTTTTGAGCGCGTTTTGAGGCGCGGGACATCAGCTATAGCGCCCCTGGAGCGGGTTTTGAAGTCCTATTTCGTCTTGGCTTAGGCGTAACTAATTGCTAGGCTTTTGTAAACACTATAAATACCCTTTTACTTAGTTTTTGAAGAGAGTTCAGACTTTGGAAGAATTTGCGAGCACCATACTTCATTGAACAAGGGTTTTACTCCTATTCTCTCATCTATTAATCATTTCATCATTATTTCATTAAATCATTGTCTTGTGATTATGAGTATGTGTGGCTAAATCTTTTGTTCTAGGGTTAGAGTGTTTCATGAAAGTTGATGTTTGAAGATTGAATTCCATATATTGAATCCCATAACAGATTATTTATTCTTTATTGATTTCACTTGTTTAATCATTAGGGCCCGATAATTAGGCATTATCTATTGTTTTAGATTGAACTCGAAAGAGGGAATTTATGAACACAATAAGAAAGAATAGGGCTAGATTGTGAACCCGGGCATCGGGGAACCAATTTGTGAGTAGGATAGACATATACTTGCTCGCCTAGCTTAACTAATCACAGAATTCGTTAATGCTTGCACGTGATTCAACCCATAGACATATAGGGATTGGAGTAGTCTGCATAGACCACGAAGAATCGAAGGCTTTTCACGGGTACATTTAATCTGTTAGTTAGTAACCCGGGATTCAAGAAGTGGAATCAATTGGAAAACTCAACTGGATTGGTCGTAGCTCTGACCCTGGACCGTTTCGTTAATATTGTTCACAACCAAAGTTTGCCCCATTGTTTGACTAAATTTCCAACATTTAAATTACTGTTGTTTAGTTAATAAAACACTCACTATTGGAAAAGATCCCCGAGTAGTTGTTAAGAAATTATTTGTTAGGAGTCCAATCTGAATAGTCCTCGTGGGAACGAAACTCTACTTATCATTTTATTACTTGTCGACCACGTATACTTGCGTATGCGATGGGAGCAACAAGTTTTTGGCGCCGTTGTCGGGGACTAATAATTGACTGATTTCCTTTTGAATGATTACTTATTATCTATTCAGGTTTAATTTTTTTGTTGAGTTTCTTGTGCTGTTTCAGGTAACAGGTTTTGCATGCAAAGGAATAGAAGGAACGAACCACTCGCACCTTTTGATCCCGAGCCTGAAAGGACCTTGAGAAGGGTAAGAAGAGAAGCGAGAGACCGAGAAGCACTAGCAATTGTACTTGCTTCCTTCAGGGGCGGATTTATGTGTAAGGGAGGGGGTGCCACGGCACCCGCTAACTTCGGTCGAGATTTTGTATACATAGGTATATTTAAGTAAATTTGTCTAAGATACACTACATATATTAAAATGGCACCCATAGTAAACAATAGCGCCGCGGTGCCAGTGGTGTTACACGTGTGCCTTAAGCTCCAGGTCAGGGGTTCGATCCACCATGGAAGTATGTAATTTTTAAACTTTGTTCTTCTTGCAACAATTAAGAATGACTATATGGTCCTTGGCCATCCCTAGGCATCTCTTTTGCCCTTATTCCATTTTTTCTTTTTCCTTTTATTTGCTAAGTGTCCCCCTCTCTCTTCTTATTCTTTTTATTTTTATTATTCTTTTCTTTTTTTATTGCTTGTTTCTTTACTTTGTTTCACCATTATGTTTTTATTTCATGAAAATTTTTGTGATGACTATTTGACTTGATTTTAATTAATATATAATTTCTTTATTTTTGATGATGATACATTAATATGTACGTATTAGAGAATAATTTGAATAATATTTTTATTGGCTTTAAAAGAGTTATTTGGGTTGGTTAGTAGATTTTTGAGTTTATAAATTTGCAAAGAAATATCATAAAACTTGACAGCTAAAATAAAAAAATTACTCTAAATTATTAAAGGTAAATTAATTTAGTCAAGTAGTACAAAATATATAGTAGTTTAAGCAACTTTTGAGTAAATTTTTTAATGGAGGTGCTCTTTCATATATTTTTTCTTTACCAATATTTTTCTATAACCTATATTTTAAAATAAGTGTAAAAAAGAATAACTGAATTAAACCTATATTTATTGCATATAAAATGCTTAATTAATCAAGCTAGTCGAAGTAAAAAAAAATCGGATCGACGACCCGACCCGACCGACCTTCTTATTTAGTCTTCCGAACTAAGGTAATTATGAAGAGTGGCACCCACAACCTTCAAATGCTGGATCCGTCCCTGGCTTCCTTGCGCACTGAAATGGCAGAAGAACGAGCAGTAGCGGTGCGAGATGTTGCTCTCCCCAGCCTGGGGGGAATGGCGTCTAGCATTGTGAAGCCCGCTATCACCGGGCACTTTGAGATTAAGCCCGACATGATTCAGTTGCTGCATATGACTGGGAAATATGCTGGATTACTTCATGAAGATCCACAGCAACACATTCAGAATTTCCTGGAGATCAGTGATACTTATACACCAACGGGAGTTCCTACTGATTATGTTCACTTGACATTGTTCCCATTTTCACTGATTTGGCAAGCAAGGAAGTGGTTAAAGGCTGAAAAGCCTGGGTCTATCACTACTTGGGATGATTTGGCTAAGAAGTTCTTGGCTAAGTTTTATCCATCTGCCAAGACAGCTTTGCTGAGGAGTGAAATTATGTCCTTCAGACAGATAGAAAGAGAGTCTTTGTATTCAGCCTGGGAGCGGTTCTTTACTGAGAGATTGTCCACACCACAACCAATCAAATAAGGTTCTGGCACATACTATTGTTGAGGGGTTGACTGCGCATACTAAGATCGTGGTAGATGCTGCTGCTGGAGGCCAAGTACTGGCCTTAAATTTTGACCAGATCTATCATTTACTAGACAAGTTTTCGCAGAGCAATCCTGATTAGCAGGGAGGTGGTAGAGCTACTGCACAGAAATCTGCCGGAGTACTTCAGTTAGATGCAGTTTTAGAGCTGAGGGCGAAGATGGATGCTATTTCCAATCAAATCAGCAAGCTAGCTCTGCTGCAGACTCAAAAACAAGCAGCTCCAGTGCAACAACTTCAAGTCTTTTGTGAGGTTTGTGGAGATGATCATGCCACTGACGTCTGTCCATCTAATCTAGAGTCAGTGTATTATGTGGGTAATCAGAACAGGTCACAGGGTCAGAATCGAAATCAATATGGTAATAGCTACAACACCAATTGGCGTAGTCACCCAAACTTTTCTTGGAAGGATAACCGTGAGCAGCTACAAGGCAATGAGAGATCCCAGAATAATCTTCAAAATGCACCACAGCAGGGATCACAGTCGCAGGCTCAGCCACAGCAGCCTAGTTTAGCTGAGGATATGCATAGAAAAATTCTTGCAGGGCAGTAAAAACTCATGGATGATTCAGCAGCTCAGGCACAAACAATAAAAGATTTGACCAATGCTCAGAAAGATAATGAGAGACAAATGGAGCAGCTAGCTAGAGCACATAATAACAGACCTCGCGGCGCTTTGTCAAGTGATACAGAAAAAAATCCTAAGGAATTTGTGCAAGCAGTTACATTGAGGAATGGAAGAGCTCTAGAAGTTTCTCCAAAGCCAAGGAAGCCTGTTGGTGAGTTAGAGACTAATGCTGATAGAGAGGTGGAGAAAGAAGCTGAGAAACTGACAGAAAAGCAGCCCGAGTCTGCTATTCTGAGACCACCACCTTTCCCTCAGAGACTTCAGAAGCAGAAAGTTGATGCAGCATGCAAGAAATTTTTGGAGATCTTGAGTCAGATTCAGGTAAATATTCCTTTGGTGGAGCTTTTGCAGGATGTTCCCAAATATGCTAAATACATCAAGGACATTGTTTCTAACAAGAGAAGACTGACTGAGTTCGAGACAGTTGCACTCACTGAGGAGTGCAGTTCTAGAGTTAGAAGCAAGCTTCCTCAGAAATTGAAGGATCCTGGCAGTTTTACTATTCCCTTAAAAATTTGGGAGCATGAGGTTGGACGGGCTTTGTGTGAGTTGGGTGCTAATGTGAATTTAATGCCTTCATATGTTTTCAGAAAACTGGGCCTGGGTGAACCACGACAAACTACTGTGACTCTGCAACTGGCTGATAGATCTTTGACATGCCCTGAGGGGGTCATTGAGGATGTGCTTGTACAAGTGGGTCAGTTTATATTGCCTGTTGACTTCATTATTCTTTATTATGAAGCTGATCCTGAGGTTCCTCTCATCTTGGGAAGAGGATTTTTGGCTACTGCTGATGCTGTCATTAGAGCTGGAAAGATGATTATGAAGGTAAATGGTGAAGAAGCTGTATTCAATGTGTTCAAAGCTACCCAGCTTCCTCCTCATTATGAAGAGTTGTCCATGGTGAAAGTGGTAGATGAAGAGTTGACTGCTGATGAGAGGTCATTCTTGGCCTCTACTGTTGATTCTCTGGAGAGGGCACTCTTGTGTGATGATGATGATATCCTGAAGGATGTTGCAATTGAAGAATATGTGGAGATTCTTAATACGCAGAGTAAATTCATCCCAGGATGGAAGAAATTTGAGGAGCTTGATAGACCGTTGACCTTAACTCCTGCTAAACCGTCTATTGAGAAGGCTCCTACTCTTGAACTCAAACCTTTACCTGCGCATTTGCTTTATGCTTATTTGGGTGAGGGTAATACCTTGCTCGTGATCCTTTCTTCTTTGTTGTCTGATGTGCAGGTTGAAAAGGTGTTGAGAGTGCTGCGAGAGCGCAAGAGAGCTATTGGCTGGACCATTGCTGATATTAGAGGGATTAGTCCTTCTTTCTGCATGCACAAAATTCTTTAGAGGAACGCCATAAGTCATCTATAGAGCAGCAGAGGAGATTAAATCTAATCATGAAGGAGGTGGCAAAGAAATAAATTATCAAGTGGCTCGATGCTGGTATTATTTTTCCTATCTCTGACAGCAAGTGGGTGAGTCCAGTGCAATGTGTTCCTAAGAAGGGGGGCATGACAGTGGTGAAGAATGAGCATAATGAATTGATTCCTACTAGAACAGTCACAGGGTGGCGAATCTGCATTGATTATAGAAAGCTGAACAAGGCCACCAGGAAAGACCACTTCCCACTCCCCTTTATTGATCAAATGCTGGATAAACTTGCTGGGCACGAGTATTTATTTTTCTTGGATGGGTATTCAGGCTACAGTCAGATTGTGATAGATCCTGAAGATCAAGAGAAGACTACATTTAATTGTCCATATGGCACCTATGCATTAAGGAAGATGCCGTTTGGATTATGTAATGCTCCTGGGACTTTTCAGCGATGTATGATGGCTATTTTCACCGACATGGTGGAAAAATTTGTTGAGGTGTTCATGGATGATTTCTCGGTAGTTGGTGATTCCTTTGATGACTGCTTGAAGAATTTAGACGATGTGCTGAGCCATTGTGAAGAAACAAATTTGGTGCTGAATTGGGAAAAATGTCACTTTATGGTTCAAGAAGGCATAGTACTTGGGCACAAGGTGTCAAAGCAAGGGATCGAGGTAGATAAGGCGAAGATTGAGGCTATTGAGAAATTGCCACCACCTATCTCTGTTAAGGGGGTGCGTAGTTTTTTTGGACATGCAGGTTTCTATAGGCGTTTCATAAAGGACTTCTCCAAAATTACTAATCCCATGTGCAAGTTGTTGGAGAAGGATGTGAAATTTGAGTTTAATGATGCTTGTCTCAAGGCATTTGAAGAATTGAAGAAAAGGTTGATGACTACACCAATCATCATTGCTCCCGACTGGTCTTTGCCATTTGAATTGATGTGTGATGTGAGTGATAGTGCTATTGGGGCTATTCTAGGCCAAAGAATTGGAAGAATCTTTCACTCCATCTATTAGGCAAGCAAGACTCTTGACGCAGCCCAATCCAATTATACCACCACTGAGAAGGAGTTGCTAGCTGTTGTGTATGCTTTTGATAAATTCAGATCTTATTTGGTTGGCACTCATGTTGTTATCTACACTGATCATGCCGCAATCTAATATTTGTTTGAGAAGAAGGATTCCAAGCCTAGGCTAATTCGATGGGTTCTCCTATTGCAAGAGTTTGATGTTGAAATTCGAGATCGCAAAGGGAACGAGAATCAAGTAGCTGATAATTTGTCAAGGCTGGAGAATAGAGATCATGTAGATGAAGGGCCTGAGATTAAAGAAGTGTTCCCTGATGAGCAGCTTTTTGCTTTAGCGGCAGCCGAGGTGCCATGGTATGCTGATATGGAGAATTTAATTGTGAGTAATGTGTATCCTCCTGGGGCCACAGCTGAGCAAAGGCGCAAGCTCCTTCATGAGAGCAGATTTTATGTGTGGGATGAGCCTTATTTATTCAAGATAGGCCCTGACCAATTAGCTAGGAGATGCATTCCAAGGGAAGAAGTTGAGCCGATTCTATAGAGCTACCATTCCTCTCCTTATGGTGGCCATCTTGGTGGAGATCGAACAGCTGCAAAGGTACTTCAGTCCGGTTTCTTTTGGCCGACTTTATTTATAGATGCTCATGCTTTTTTTAAGCAGTGTGATCGTTGCCAAAGAACGGGTACTATTTCTAGGCGTCACGAGATGCCTTTGAACAATATTTTGGAGATTGAGCTATTTGATTGTTGGGGGATTGACTTTATGGGTCCATTCCTGCCTTCCATGGGCCACAAATACATTCTTGTGGTGGTTGATTATGTGTCTAAATGGGTGGGGGCTGTGGCACTTCCAGTAAATGATGCGAGTGTGGTGGTAAAATTCTTGAAGAAAAATATTTTCACTCGTTTTGGGACACCGCGGGCTATAATCAGTAATGAAGGTACTCATTTTTGCAATCGGTTGTTCAATAAATTATTGGTCAAGTATGGGGTGTGCCACAAGGTGGAAACTGCTTATCATCCCCAAACTAGTGGCCAAGTAGAGGTGTCAAATAAAGAGATTAAGCAAATCCTTGAGAAAATTGCGAATGCCTCGAGAAAGGATTGGGCTATGAAGTTAGATGATGCTCTTTGGGTCTATCGGACTGCATTTAAAATGCCTATTGGAACTTCTTCATATAGGCTTGTTTATGGTAAGGCATGTCACTTGTCCGTTGAGCTAGAGCATAAAGCATATTGGGCAATTCAAAAGCTCAATCTTGATATGGCATTGGCGGGTGAGAAGAGAATGCTTCAATTGCATGAGCTTGAAGAGTTCTGTTTCCATGCTTATGAAAATGCAAAATTGTATAAGGAACGGACAAAGAAGTGGCATGACAAGCATATTGAGCGTCGTCAGTTTGAGCCTGGGCAGCTGGTGTTGTTGTTTAATTCAAGGTTGAAGCTATTTCCGGGCAAGTTGAAGTCAAGATTGTCGGGGCCGTTTGAAGTAGTTCGTGTTACCGCACACGGAACAGTTGAGTTGAGGGCCCCTGATTCGGAGAAGACGTTCTTGGTGAATGGCTAAAGAGTGAAGCATTATTGGGGAGGTTCGGTGAATCATCGTACCTCCATTACTTTGAGGGATCCATGATTGATACTCGTCGTGCCACGACGTTAAATAAGGCGCTTCTCGGGAGGCAACCCGAGTTTGTACTTGTAATAGTTTAGGCGTATTGTGTTTTATAGTGTCACGTAGTTTTTGTTTTGTTGTGTCGTTTTTGTAGGTGTCGGGAGTGCTAAACGAGATGCAGTTGATGTATTGAGGGGTCTGGAGTACTATGAGGCATGTCCCGTGCTTGGATTCGCACTTGGACTAAAATTTGGTACGAAAAAAATTGCTCGGGCGCGTTTGGGAGCGCCCCGCGCCTCCCAACGCACCTGTACATTTAGTGTGCTCCAAATCTTGGGCGCTATGGGAGCGCCCCGCGCCTCCCACCGCGCTAGGAGAAGCAGAACATGCAGATTTGTGTGTGCCTTAGGCGCGTGCCGCGGCTCCATGGCGCCAGGCAAGTCAAAACGGGTTTTAACCCGTAACCGGATTCCCTTTCCCCCTCTTTACCCGATCCCCCTCCCCTTTTCTTCATACTTTTCACTCAAAACACTCCCAAAACTTCCCCAAATCACTCCTACTTCTTGAAAATCATCTCAAGTTCTTCCCCAATCATCCTAAACTCTTCAAGTAAGTGTTTCTTCTCATTCTCTTTCCATTACATAGTAAGTTAACATCCTCTTTTCATGTTTAAATCCCTAATTAGTGTGCAAGTATGTTGATTAGAATTTGATCTTAAATTGCTTATATTCATAATTGTGCTTCATGTTTAGCTTGTGTACTTGTAAAAAGGGATCTCCCAACCATTTGGGAGGGTTGATACATTATTTTAGCCATTGAAATTGCAAGTTGAAAATTATGCACACCAAGTGTTTGACAAATTGCCTCAACTATGAAAAATGCTTAACCTTGTGAATTTTTAAGTAGCAATGGTATCCTTAGGCTTAAGTTGAACATTGGATGTCGCACATGCATAGAATTGGCTATTTTGTAACCCCCACTAGCTTGATCATGAAGTCCACACCTGTGGCAATTTGTGCAATGCTAGTTTCCGCTTAGTGTGGGGTAGCTCGTGGTTATGAGTTGAATTGTTGATACATTTAATGAGCGATAAGTGCGGGATGGTGACCCACCCAATTAACATTGTGCTTGAATTGAAATCTCGTATTGGAATTTTTGTTTGATGTAGGTACCATGGTTAGAAAATCTACCAAAACGGGCTCTTCCTCCGCCTCGGCTCCTAAAAAGTCACTCCAAACCGAGGCTTCATCGAGCAAAGCAAAGGGCAAGGCACCGGCCAAGCCCAAGGCCAAGGCCAATGCTAGAGTTCCTAAAGATGCGGTGCCTATCCCAAGGCCCGGTGGTAGGACGAGGTTCGGCCTCTCCTTTGTGAAGAAGGGCGAAAGCCAAACGTGGTACAAGAATGTGAGGCTTGCGGGATATATTCCCGAGCAAGCCATTGATGAGAGGAAATTGATGCAAAAGTGTCGGGGTGTGGGAGATGTCATTCACGCCTTGCATTGGGACTCAGTCTTTGAGAGTCCGGGCCATGCCAACCTCGACCTTGTGCAAGAGTTCTATGCCAATTGGGACCCTATGGAAGCGTGGAAAGAGGACGGCATGGTCTCAATTAGGGGGAAGAAAGTAAAATTGGATCACACTGCACTGAACACCTTCTTGGGGGTAGAGGACCCCGATTATGATGAGCTGTGGGAGTTCATAAAGAGGCCTGATTACAAGACCATGCGAGAGGCATTGTGTGGTGAAGGCTCCACCCATCGGTGGGAGCGATCTGAGATAGGTAGACACAAACACATGCTCTTTTCGCAATTTTTGAAGACAGCTCGAGTGTGGATGCGGTTGATCAATGCGCATTCTACCTGCATCTCATTATTCCAAGGTCACCAAGACTCGGGCGTGCATGATCTACTTCTTCATGACCGGGAAACCAGTTAACATTGGCTACTATATGTTGAAAGTGATGAAAGAGCAAAGGAACTTGAAGACATGTAGTCGATTGTACTTTGGGAACATTCTTACCCGGTATCTCGAGAAGGAGGGTGTCCCAGTTGATGAGATCGGGGATCGCATTGTCCCCGACATTGAGAAGGCATTTGATATCGCAGCAGTGAAGAGTGTGACCACCACTCCACCAGTGCGACTGACAGCAGACGAGTGGCGGGACACAGACGCCAACTTGTCCGCACGTCAGTACCTGATGATGGAGCATATGGCACGGCAGGCTGGCATGGATATGGCTGCGCTTGCTCGAACAGGGCCTTTATTGGAGTCTTCGAGACGCCTGCTAGATATTACTTAGACAGTGGTGCTACCCCCGGAAGAGGATGAGAACACTGATTCGGACATCGTAGACCGTGATCCGGACAGTGATGATGTGGAGACAGAGGGTGAGGGAGGCTACACAGACGGGGAGGAGGGGAGGATTAGGACCGCACTCCATCGCACCCCTCAGGGAAGTTTCTTGACCCTTGCATTTTTATTTTTAGCACTGAGGACACTGCTTGATTTAAGTGTGGGGTGGGGGAACTCCCCTTTATTTTTAAGGTTAGGGATGCATGTACCGTTAGGAATCTTCCTTTGTCACTTGACTTTATTTATATTTGTTTCTTGCTTTAATATATGAAAAATGAAAAAAAAATTAGAAAGTTAATAAAAAAATTGCAAAAAGATTTTCCTTTGAGTTTTTATTAGTGGTACATGTCATCCACCCCGTGGTTTTTCTTATGGCCTCGGTTCTTTTCCACGGGGAGGCCTTTGAACCAGGTAGTTTTCATTTTTATTAGGATTAGAGTACTTAGTTATAGGTGGCTCTAAACGAAAGAAATAGGTAGAATGCTAGGTGCCGCTGATTTCTTTGATACCGGTGGACTTGAACTTGTTGCATGTGCTATTTGTGGTGTCCTTTGGTTTTAAATTGTGATGCATGCCTAGAAAAAATGGAATGACCCCCCTTGAGATACTTGAGTCCACTCACTTGACTTTGTTGTGAACCTTTGTGCATTAGTGCTTAATTTCCCACAAGTTGCACCATATTTGCTTGATTGAGAATTGTGATGGAGCCATTTTGTGTGGACTGTGTGCATGTGTGTTGTGAGGCATATTCTATTGTGTTCCATGTTTGCATATTGGTGTCTACAACTTGCCCTGTGTGTGTGCAAAGCGAAATCCTAGGTTTGCTCTAGTCGGGAAATGATACAGGCTTTCTTGGATAAGCCTTTGACCTTGATTTGCCTACCCTTATATACACCTTGGACTTGATTGTTGTGATATCTTTGACCTTTTGTTGGCACCCACACCGCAAGCCTACCCACTTGTTCTAAATTGCTTTCTTTTGACCCTTTACTCCTTAAGCACTTTAATTGATGATTTTATACTATGGTGGAGTTTGTGGTTGAAATATTGGGAAGTTTTTTAGTGGAACCAATGAGGGAAATATGTGATGAATTGTGAAGTAGTTGATTTTGAGCATTGGCAAGGTTTGGAAAGAAGTGAATAGGAAAAAAAATCAAATGAAAAGAAAAAAAAAAGAGTTTAAGAAGAAATAAAGAGAAAAAGAAAAGAATATCCATCCTTGCTAGTGTGTGCTTAAAAGAAAAATTACTACTTTGATGAAAAAGGTGTGTGACAAATGTGTTTGTTGGGTGGTGAAATGGGTGGCTTTGATGAGATATGTGCTTAATTTGATTGTGATGTATTAAAGTGCTTAGGGAGGTAGTCACTATTACCCATATGTATCCTACCAGTCCCTTAGCCTACATTATAACCCTTTAAAGTCCTAGTTAATCCCGATTGGAGTGAGCCTACATTAGTGGAGTCCTACACTACGGGCAAGCTTATGGTACATCATGTGTGACATGTGAGCTTTTCATGAGAGTGAGTGAATTCTTTCTATGCTATTATCCCCATTCTATTCTTGATATTCATTGTTGTGTGTGACACTTGGGGGACACTCTCTTGCTTTATTTTGGTGAGGGCACAAGGTTTACATGAGATAGGTGAAGTCGTAGCTTCTTGGTTGAGTAGGTAGGTGTGACTTTGTGGGAGCATGGTTGCAATGAGTCGAGTTTGTGCATTTGAGTTGTTTTGGGGCGGTTGTTCTCATGTTTTTGAGTTTGTGATATTGTTGGCATGTTGGTTGGACCCATAGTGGTCATGTATGCATTTGTTCAATGGTCGGTATCAACCATAGTCATAGGCAGACCTGTTCTACCTAGGTTGGGAAGTTATTTGTGATTGCTCGAGGGCGAGCAAAGGTTCAAGTGTGGGGTGGTGATGTTTGGCATTTTATGCCTATAATTCCTTAATATTTCCTCACGTTTGAGTACTTTAGTCGCCCGTTTTCTAGTTGACGAATGTGATTTTGCACTGATTTTGTGCCGTGTGATTGTAGGTTGTTATGAAGTGCAATTGGAGCTTTAAAGAGCATGATCGAGCAAGAAAAGTTTGGAATTTGATTTAGGATTGGGTCGAGAACACGAAGGCACGACGCGACGCAAGCTGCAAACGACGAAGCAGGAAAAATGGCCTGGCGCGGTGGTAGGCGCGGCGCGCCCCTATGGCACTCAGCTTTCTGGTGCATTTTTTAGCGCGGAACATGGCTATTGCGTGCGAGATTCGACGGACTCTGTTTTGTTGAGCGCATTTTGAGGCGCGGGGCACCAGCTATAGCACCCATGGAGCGGTTTTTGAAGTCCTATTTCGTCTAGGCTTAGGCGTAACTAATTGATATGCTTTTATAAACACTATAAATACTCTTTTACTTAGTTTTTGAAGAGAGTTCAGACTTTGGAGCAATTTGAGAGCACCGTACTTCATTGAAAAAGGATTTTACTCCTACTCTCTCATCGATTAATCATTTCATCATTATTTCATTAAATCATTGTCTTGTGATTATGAGTATGTGTGGCTAAATCTTTTATTCTAGGGTTAGAGTGTTTCATGAAAGTTGATGTTTGAAGATTGAATTCCATATATTGAATCCCATAATGGATTATTTATTCTTTCTTGATTTCACTTGTTTAATTATTAGGGCCCGATAATTAGGCATTATCTATGGTTTTTAGATTGAACTCGAAAGAGGGAATTTATGAACGCAATAAGAAAGAGTAGAGCTAGATTGTGAACCCGAGCATCGGGGAACCAATTTGTGAGTAGGACAGAAATATACTTGCTCGCCCAGCTTAACTAACCACAGAATTCGTTAATGCGTGCACGTGATTCAACCCATAGACATATAGGGATTGGAGTAGCCTGCATAGACCGTGAAGAATCGAAGGATTTTCACGGGTACATTTAATCTGTTAGTTAGTAATTCGAGATTCGAGAAGTGGAATCAATTGGAAAACTCAACTGGATTGGTCGTAGCTCTGACCCTGGACCGCTTCGTTAATACTGTTTACAACCAAAGTTTGCCCCATTGTTTGACTAAATTTCCAACATTTAAATTACTATTCTTTAGTTAATAAAACTCTCACTATTGGAAAAGATCCCTGAGTAGTTGTTAAGAAATTGTTTGTTAGGAGTCCAGTCTGAATAGTCCTCGTGGGAACGATACTCTACTTATTATTTTATTACTTGTCGACCACGTATACTTGCGTGTGCGGTGGGTGCAACAAGACAGCCCGGCTGAGGAGTGAAATTATGTCCTTCAGACAGATGGAAGGAGAGTCTTTGTATTCAGCATGGGAGCGGTTTAAAGCTTTACTGAGTGATTGTCCACACCATAACCAATCAAATGAGGTTCTTGCACATGTTGAGGGGTTGTCTGTGCATACTAAGATCGTGGTAGATGCTGCTGCTGGAGGCCAAGTACTGGCCTTAAACTTTGACCAGATCTATGAATTACTAGACAAGTTTTCGCAGAGCAATCCTGATTAGCAGGGAGATGGTAGAGCTACTACCCAGAAATCTGGTGGGGTACTTCAGTTAGATGTAGTTTTAGAGCTGAGGGAGAAGACGGATGCTATTTCTAATCAAATTAGCAAGCTAGATCTGCCGCAGACTCAGCAACAAGTAGCTCCACTGCAACAACTCCAGAGTTTTTGTGAGGTTTGTGGTCAAGATCATGCTACAGATGTTTTCCCCTCTAATCCAGAGTCAGTTTATTACGTGGGTAATCAAAACAGGCCGCAGGGTCAAAATCAGTTTGGTAATGCTTATTATCAAGGCAATATGAGAGCCCCAAATAATTACCAACCATTTCCAGCTCCACCACAGCAAGTTAGCAATTTAGTTGAAGATATGCTAAAGCAGCTAATGGTGGGCCAGCAGAGAATGATAGCTGATACTGCAGCTCATGCACATGCCATGCAAGATCTTGTCAATGCTCAAAAGAACCTGGAGCACCAGTTGGGGCAGTTGGTGGGAGCAGTAAGTACTGTTAAAAAAGGGCCTGAGCAATGTCTTGCAGTGACTTTAATTGAAGATGGAGAGCCGATGGCCAAGTCTGAGGAGAGAGCTGAAATAGAAAAAGCTGAAAAAGTGGAGAAGGTAAAGAAGAAAGAAGAGAAAAAGGAGGCACCTCTGCCGCCGCCGCCACCATTCCCGCAGAGACTTATACCATCGAAGGATTCGGCCCAGTATCAAAAATTTGTGAGTATGTTGAATGAGCTTCAAGTTAACATTCCTTTGACTGATGTGTTTGAATTGATGCCATCCTTTGTGAAGTTCTTAAAAGAAATTTTAGTCAAGAAGAAAAAGCCTCAAGAGATAGATACAGTTGAGTTAGTCGAGGAGTGTAGCACCATCTTGAGCAAGCTACCTCCAAAACTTCAAGATCCTGGGAGGTTTACTATTCCTTGCGCCATTGGAGTGCATAATATCACTGGTGCCTTGTGTAATCTGGGTGCGTGAATAAATCTCATTCCTCTATCTGTTTGCAAAATTAGGGCTAGGAGCAATCAAGCCCTCTTCAGTTACTCTTAAGATGGCGGATGGATCACTCACTCACCCTGATGGTAAAGTGGAGGATATGTTGCTTAAAGTTGGTAAGTTTACATTCTCTGCTGATTTTGCAGTCCTAGATTATGAAGAGGACCGAGAAGCTCCAATCATTTTGGGAAGACCATTCTTAGTCACCTCGAAGGCAATTATTGACATGGAGCTGGGAGAGATGACTGTTAGAGGTCATGGAGAAAAGGTTACTTTCAAGGTTTATAATGAGAAGGAGCACATAACTAAGGTTGAAGAGTGCTCTATGATCGAATGTGTCAAACAAGAATATGGAAGTAAACCAAATGACGTGTGTGAGCGGAATGTGGAACAAGATAGCGATGGCACATCACATATGAAGTTGAAGATGGGTTCTCTCAAAGAAAGGAAGAAAGCAAGGGTTCGTCGTAAGAAGAGAAGACATAAATGCTGGAAGTGAGCTAAAAGTGTCGTCGTACCACGACGTTAACTAAGGCGCTTCTCGGGAGGCAACCCGAGTTTGTACTTGTATTATTTTATTTATAGTGTTGCGTAGTTTTTGTTTTTCTTTGGATTGCAGGTTCATGTAATGTCGAGTTTAAGTGTGGGGTGTCCTCACCCTTGCCTAATATTTATGACCTGTTGAGGGAAGTATGAGTACCTCATGCTATACGGAAGCTTGGAGGATGCTAGCGCCAACGGCTAGGCCGATTGGTCTTCAGGGAAGTTTTATTTACCCTTGCACTGTCTTATTTTTAGCACTGAGGACACTGCTTGATTTAACTGTGAGGTGGGGGAACTCCCCTTTATTTTTTAGGTTATGGATGCATGTACCGTTAGGATTTTTTCTTTGTCACTTGACTTTATTTTTATTTGTTTCTTGCTTTAATATATGGAAAAAAAATTTAGAAAACCAATGAAAAATTCCAAAAAGATTTTATTTTTAGTTTTATATAGTGGTATAGTCATCCGCCACGTGGTTTTTCTTATGGCCTCGGTTCTTTTCCACGGGTAGACCTTTGAACCGGGTTATTTTTTATTTTTTAGGATTAGTATAGTATTAGTTGTTAGGTGGCCCTGGATGAAGAAATAGGTAGAATACTAGGTGCCTTTGATGTGCTTGATACTGATGTACTTGGACTAGAGCATGTGCTATTTGTGGTGTCTTTTGGTTTTAAATTGTGATGCATGCCTAGAAAAAATGGAATGACCCCTTTGAGACGCTTGAGTCCACTCACTTGATTTTGTTGTGAACCTTTATGCATTAGTGCTTAATTTTCCACAAGTTGCACCCTATTTTCTTGATTGAGAGTTGTGATTGAGCCATTTTGTGTGCACTGTGTGCAATGTGTGTTGTGAGGCATATTCTATTGTACTCCATGTAGCATATTGGTGTCTAGAACTTGCCCCGTGTGTGTGCAAAGCGAAATCCTAGGTTTGCTCTAGTCGGAAATGATACAGTCCTTCTTGGATAAGCCTTTGACCTTGATTTGCCTGCCTTTATATACACCTTGGACTTGATTGTTGTGATCCATATTGACCTTTTGTTGGCACCCATACCGCGAGCCTACCCACTTGTTCTAAATTGCTTTCTTTTGACCCTTTACTCCTTAAGCACTTTAAATGATAATTGTATATTATTGTGGAGTTGTGGTTGAATATTGGGAGATTTTTTAGTGGAACCAATGAGGGGAATATTTGATAAATTGTGAAGTAGTTGATTATGAGCATTGGCAAGGTTTGGAAAGAAGTGAATAGAAAAAAAAACAAATGAAAAGAAAAAAAAACAAAGGGGTGAAAAAGAAATAAAGAGAAAAAGAAACGAATATCCATCCTTGCTAGTGTTGTGCTTAAAAGAAAGAAAAATTGCTACTTGTTGAAAAAGGTGTGTGAGAAATTTGTTGGTTGGGTGGTGAAATAGGTGGCTTTGATGAGATATGTGCTTAACTTGAGTGTGATGTATTAAAGTGCTGAGGGAGGCAGTCACAATTATCCATATATATCCTACCAGTCCCTTAGCCTACATTACAACCCTTTAAAGTCCTAGTAAATCCCGATTGGAGTGAGCCTACATTAATGGAGTCCTACACTACGGGCAAGCCTATGGTACATCATGTGTGACATGTGAGCTTTTCATGAGAGTGAGTGAATTCTTTCTATGTTATTGTCCCCATTCTATTCTTGATACTCATTGTTGTGTGTGATATTTGGGGAACACTCTCTAGCTTCATTTTTGGTGAGGGCACACGGTTTACATGAGATAGGTGAAGTCGTGGCTTCTTGGTTGAGTAGGTAGGTGTGACTTTGTGGGAGCATGGTTGCAATGAGCCGAGTTTTTGCATTTGAGTTGTCTTGGGGTGGTTGTTCTCATATTTTTGAGTTTGTGATATTGTTGGCATGTTTGTAGGACCCATAGTAGTCATGTATGCATTTGTTCAATGGTCGATATCAACCATAGTCATAGGCAGACCTGTTCTACCTAGGCTGGGAAGTTATTTGTGATTGCTCGAGGGCGAGCAAAGGTTCAAGTGTGGGGTGGTGATGTTTGGCATTTTATGCCTATATTTCCTTAATATTTCCTCGCGTTTGGATACTTTATTCGCACGTTTTCTAGTTGACGAATGTGATTTTGCACTGATTTTGTGTCGTATGATTGTAGGTTGTTATGAAGTGAAATTGAAGCTTTAATTAGCACGATCGAGCAAGAAAAGGTTGGAATTGGATAGAGGATTGGATCGAGCACATGAAGGCATGACGCGACGCAAGCTGCGGACGAAGAAAAGCTGAAAGTGGCCTGGCGCTATAAGGGGCGCGCCGCGCCAGTCATCCTGGGGCGTTTTGTGGCGCGGGGCGTGGCTGTTGCGTGCGAGATTCGACGGACTCTGCCTTTTAGCGCGCGTTTTGAGGCGCGGGGCGCCAGCTATAGCGCCCCTGGAGCGGTTTTGGAAGTCCTATTTCGTCTAGGCTTAGGTGTAACTAATTGCTAGGCTTTTGTAAACATTATAAATACTCTTTTACTTAGGTTTTGAAGGGAGTTCAGACTTTGGAGCAATTTGAGAGCACCATACTGCATTGAACAAGGCTTTAATTCCTATTCTTTCATCTATTGATCATTCCATCATTATTTCATCAATTTATTGTCTTGTGATTATGAGTATGCGTGGCTAAATCCTTCGTTCTAAGGTTAGAGTGTTTCATGAAAGTTGAAGTTTGAAGATTGAATTCCATATATTGAATCCCATAACGGATTATTTATTCTTTATTGATTTCACTTGTTTAATTATTAGGGCCCGATAATTAGGCATTATCTATTGTTTTTAGATTGAACTCGAAAGAGGGAATTTATGAACGCAATAAGAAAGAGTAGGGCTAGATTTTGAACCTGGGCATCGGGGAACCAATTTGTGAGTAGGATAGACATATACTTGCTCGCCTAGCTTAGCTAATCACAGAATTCGTTAATGCGTGCACGTGATTCGACCCATAGACATATAGGGATTGGAGTAGCCCTTCATAGACCATAAAGAATCGAAAGGTTTTCACGGGTACATTTAACCGGTTAGTTAGTAATCCGGGATTCGAGGAGTGGAATCAATTGGAAAACTCAACTAGATTGGTCGTAGCTCTGACCCTGGATCGTCTCGTTAATATTGTTTACAACCAAAGTTTGCTCTATTGTTTGACTGAATTTACGCCATTTAAATTACAGCTCTTTAGTTAATAAAACTCTCACCATTGAAAAAGATCCCTGGATAGTTAGTTAGAAACTGTTTGTTAAGCGTCAGTCTGAATAATCCTCGTGGGAACGATACTCTACTTATCACTTTATTACTTGTCGACCACGTATACTTGCGTGTGCGTTGGGAGCAACACGACTCTTAAGTGTTTAGTTCGTGCAAGAATTAACACTTAAAAGTAAAATGCAAAATCATATCATCAAAAGGCCCGAAGGCTGATTATATTCATTGAAAGCAAATTGACCCGAAGGTCAAGATCATATATACATCCAAAAGCCCGAAGGCTTGCAGCAAAAGGCACAAAGGCCTAAACAAAACAAAAAAGTACACAAAAACAAATTATTCTGTTCCTAAGGGTTCTCCCCTTCCGCATCATCACTGCCTTCCTCGACACTCTCGCCCCTTCATCTTTGGGTTTACTATTATCCGTACCCTCGCTCGAGGGAAGATCATCCACAATCTTCTGAGCCTCGGCAGCAACATCCCTTGCCTTAACAATCTCCTCTTCTAGTACGATCTACCCAGCTTGGACTTGCTCAAGCGTGCTAAGCCTAGTCTTAACGACAGCCCATGCTTCCTCAAACTTTGCCCTCGTCGCCTTGACATCGGCCCGCTCATTGAGGTAAGCAATTTTGCCTTCGAGCTCTGAGATCTTGCCCCGAAGAGATGGCACTTGGTCTACTTGGCTCTGCAGCTCAACGAGCTTGGCGTTGTATTCACCAAGCTTATCGCGGTACTTTTCCCCTGCCTCGAGAACTTCAGTTTTGGCCTTGAAAAGTTCAGCTTCAAGACGGGCATTTTCGATGCTCAGCCTCGAACGCTCAGCGGTAAACTCATTTGTCGCAGCCTGAACCCTAGCCTCGGCAGACGCTACAACCCCACGCAGATCAGCCTCAGCTTTAGCCGAAGCCTCATTGGCACGCTCCAGCTCCTCATTCAAAGTTGCAAACTGTGCTTCCAATTCAGCAATCCTTCCTCTAAGTCCTCTCTTCTGTTCGCCCCAAGCGGCGGTGGCGACCTGAATTTTCTCCACTCACTCGTGCTCGAGGTGAACAGCTTGCAGCGCGAGGACCAAGCTCTGCGCAAATCAAAACGTTAGCATCAGAAGAAAGAAAGGGAAATTATGCAAACGAAGTGCACGAAAGCTTACCCGAAAGGCAGAAGCAGCTGAAAGCCCATCAAACTCATAGGGCTGAGATTTCAAAAAGCATGAGCCTCAGCAGGTCCTAGCATAGCATCAAGGGCAGCGACGTCCTCCTTGTGAGATCCAAAAAGTTGGCCTCGGGAACAATTTTAAATGCCCGAGGTACGGAGCTGGATGACTTAGCTGAGGCTCAGGAAGCTTTAACTGTGCTCTTGATCAAGCCTTCGCTTGCCTTAGCCTTGCCTTTTCGCTTTGCGGCCTCTTGATCAGATTCCTCTACGTTTATCACTTCGGTCGTTTTGATGACCTCGGTGCCTGGTTCTGGAGCCATCTCAGAGGCTGGCTCTGGCACTGCTTCGGGAGCCATAGGAAGAATCTACTCATCGCTGGGCTCATCGACAAGACCTCGGTGCTTTGTGCTTACCGCCTCGGCAACGGGGGCGACAATTTCCTCGACCCGAGGTCCTTTTGCCTTCGTGGCACGCTTTGATTCAGTTCTCTTCCTTTTGGAGCCTCGGGAAGGGAGAGGGGAAATTTTGTAAGTGTGAGATGAAGTAGGAGTAGGAACGCACAAAAACCGACCTAGAAAAATTTCATCACCTTGCGATGTCCCTTGGCCCAACGAGCTTTTGGCTTTCTTGTCTTCGACGAGCTGCTTCGCCAAACTCGCCATCTTAGCGACACCCTCAGTGATGTCGATTACTTTCTTCTCTTTCATTTTCCTCTTCTTGTCCTTCTTCCCCATCTCCCTTCACTTCAGTTTCTTCCTCCTCCTCTTCGGCATCCTTCACATCCCTGTTGGAGAAACCTAAATGAGAGGGGAGAGAGCATCAGGATGTAGTAATTCAAAGCAAGTTTAAGGAATTACAAGCGTAGATGTACAACTTACCAAGTCTCTTGCATATCCATCGGTTCCCCTCCAAGGCGGCTAAAATCATCCATTGCCGACGTGGGAGCGTCTCCTGTTTCATTACCTCGGTAACCCCCTCAAGCAAATTCCTCGGTGGGTTAACTGGAACTTTTTCAGCTGCAAATAGTAAATAAGGAAATAAGCAGCAACTATGGTGGTCGAGAGCCGAAGGGAAAACAAAAACACTTACGCTGAGCATTCCACACTTCGGGAAAGCCAGGTTCAGCTGACAACAGCCTTGTAAGGATGAGCACATAACTGTCGTTCCAACCTCGGTCGTCGTGGTCTTCGCTTTAGCTCAAGATGGCATAGGACCCCCGAGGTACGAGAGCTACCACCCCGGCTTTATGAAAATAGAGGTAGTAGAGGGAGATCAAGTACTGGAAGGTGAAGGGTAACCCAGCTATATCGCTTAAATATTCGAGAGCTTGAACAACTCACCAAACCCCGGGCCCTACTTGAGCCAAGCATAAATTGTAAGATCTACAAAATGTATCGATTATAGGATGAACTGGCAAATTAAAACCTATGGTGAAAGGATATGTGAAAACCGTAGAATACCCTTCAACGTGAGTGGAGGCAGCCGAGCCCGGGGCTGGAATTCTAATTTCCACTTCGGGGCCCCATCGGCAATCAGCCCGAACGGTTTCAATCACGTCCTCGGTTATCACGCTTGGGATGACATGCACCGGTATGTTCCTTTTCTTTCCCCTCTGGGCGTCGGATTGAGCATGTACCTTTAAGTCTTTGTCATTATTGAAACTCGAAGGGATGATCAATTGAGGATCTATTTCCACTTCGAGGGGAATCTTCTTCCTTGATTTCTTTGAGGTGCCAGCTTTGGTCTGAGACCCCTCTTTGCTGGCTTCGGCTTCGCCTCTTTGGCTGCCAGCCTCTCTGCCCACTTCGGTTCCGCCCGTTAGGCCACCTACCTCTTTGGCACTGGTGACATCATCCCCATCAACGTCATCCCCACCATTGTCGTGGTCGTCACAACCAACATCAATATCAACGTCATAACTGACCTCCGTCGTGTCAAGACCAGCCCTCGCCTTGCGCCGTTTAGGAGCAGTGGTTGTCGAAGTGGCCTCGCCACCACCCTCCGCTTCAATCATCCGCAGCGGTGTTACAGTGGGAAAAACATCTCCACTCATCACCGCGGCGGAAAATTGGTCGGCCCTCTCGCCGGAATCACTAGACCTATGTCCAGACATCGCCATTGGTGTAGTGTTAAGTTGGGAGGAAAATCGTTTACAAGGAAGCTGGTTAAGAAATGGAAACTTTTACTTCTTGGAATTTCATAGTGTATCAAATATTTTCAGGTCGAGAAGAAGACTGGCGTGTGAAGTATTTATAGCGTGTGTACACGTGCAAGTTGCAGAAGCAATGATGACTGTAACATTGGAGAAAGTGAAAAGCCGGTGCGACCGTTCGGTGGCCAACCAACGGTCACCACGTAATGTAGAACAGTAATCCGAAAGTCGTGCAACTTTTTGAAATTCTTGGATAGGGTCGAGCCACGTCGTCTTCCCGCTTAAATTCATTCTGCTTCTCGATGACCTCGGCGTTCATCCGAGGAATGGGGGGACTATCTGTATTGGGAAAAAATTGACGTGCTCGGTTAGCACCTCGGCATGACAAACCGAAGACAAGCGAGCCGATGCTCCGAAGGAGAATGATCGAAGCAAGCGATCAAATTACCGAAGTCGAGTTTCAATGACATCACCGAAGGCAAGCCGTTAGCTGAGCTTCGGTGGCGTCCGCTTCGGCTGAGCAGCAAAGTCCCATCACCGAGTTTGAACACTTGAACCTCGGTGAAACACCCCGGTCCAAACGGCTCCACAGCCCACTACTTCAGCCCACTAACTACCATAATAAATGTCCAGAATGTGGTTAAAGGATTGATCAGTCATGGAGAACGTGGGCAAGGTCCCTTTAGCCTATAAATAGCACTTCGTTTTACATTATATTCATTCAAAAATATATACAGAAACTCTGCCAAATTTTGTACTCGTTACGATATATTGAAATCAAGTTACTTTCTCGTGTTTTACGCTTATTTCTTGCATTTTCTTGACTTTGATACCAAGATTTGCTTATATTCTAACCCAAATTCGATTTGTGATCCTAAAACTGATTTAGGCCCATACAATAGTTAATAGAGTGGATAAGTATAAATATGAAATCATTAAAATATTACGAACATACGTGTTCATTGTGATTAAAAATATTGTCTTTTTTATCATTTCACTTGCACTGCCTAATGGAACATGCTGGACAAATTGAGGCAGACAAAGTTGAACTTTTTCCTGCTGAAGAATTTGGTACTTGGGACTCTAGTTTACCAAGTTTAATGATAGGTTTTCCTTAAACCACGTCGCTCTTAAAGTCCTTTTTACAAAAAGACATACAAAAATGTGGTTCTTTTTAAAGTCTTGCGCTGTGTATGTGTGTTTCCTCTTCGTTCTTCCTTATCTTTTTCATTTTCGACTATTCTTCTATCAAGTTGGACAAATCGAGATGCCTTTTTCCATAATCGTTGCTGGAACTAAATTATTTTTGCGACATCAGATGCGTGTGGTGCTAATTTCAAACTTATCCGTACAAATTCTAGTTGAGAATAGTCTGATCTAAACGGCAAAACGTGTTGTTTGATTTGCAAATTTAGCAAAATCAGATGTTATTAGTTATACATGTCTTTGAAGGGATTAGTCGCTAGTTCGAATACTGTTAATACTTTTTGATGCTAATGCATGTTAGTATAAAATTTTAGAAATTTTTTAAACAAACAATTTTCACTAAAAAGAAAAATTACATACATAGTCCTATTTTATTCTTCCGCATTCGATTAAGTTATTTGATACTGAACACAATAGGAGTTTGATATATATTCCAACATATCCACTCAACAAATATGGAACTGCTCAAATTTCCTTAAAGAACCAAATTAAAACATTTTTTGACCGAAAACTCTAACTGATGGGAACGAGGTAACTAGAAAATGAACTTGTGGTAAATTGATTAATTTCTCAAATTTGAACCGACTCTATCGTACCAGTTTTTTAATAAGCAGCTAACCTTCAAGACGTCTGAATAATTAGAGGTAACGAATGATGTAATCACCTTTGCAAAGCAACACAACTCATTGTTATGCATTGCGACAATTGAGACAATTAAGAGATCTTGCTCTGATTTTGAGATAATTATAATTTACGAATCGAGACAGACAAAAGTCAGACTAGTCTAATCGGAATATTGGGATCATGAATGATGATGAGAAGATACTTTCAAATTATCAAATTATAAAGAGGGCTTATTGTTACGGATCGAAACATGCATATGTCAAATATTTAATTGGTCCAGCTAAGATAATAATTTTCTATTGTAGCTTAGAAGAATCTTGATTACCCTTCAATAAAATAAATAAATGCAAAATACGTGTATCTCATATATATTTATTATTAATTATATTTAAGTGATATGTACTTTACTTTTATTTTAAACTATTAAGGTTAAATATTTAGTTTAATGTAACCACTGAGTGCATGTAATAGCATTAATTCTACAGTAAATAGTTATAGTCACCAAACTCAAAATAAAATACAATAAAATAAAATAAAAGTTACTAGAATAACCACAAGGATGTCTTTAATTCAAGTTTAATAGCCAATAATGTGGGACGCTTAAGAAAGCTTCATTTGTTATGCTCATCCGTGATCCGCCCAATTTCACTCGTATTTGTGAACTTTACATAAATTGATAAAATACTAAAGTTGAATATAGTAACTAACTAAAGTGTCGTGCCTAAAAAGGAATAAAACTACTCCTATCATCCTAGAAATATTGTCATAGTTTTCCTTTTGGTTAGTCCTAGAAGAGTCTAAGTTATATGTACAGTTAGCTAAAATGTTTTATGCTATCATGTGACATTTATTTATTTTATCAAATAGCCTGTCTTATTTCTATAATTTTAGATTTCAAATTTTAAGGAAGCTTAAGTATTTTTCAGACTAACAATGTAGGAGAATCTAACTCTAAAATTGTTTCAACTTTCCGGCAAAAGGAATTTGTATAAATTTTACGTAACCCGGCCACTTTTACTCTTTTTCATAAACATTTTCTTCTATTTTAGTCATTACAAACATATATGAATCAAGATGTAATTTAACATGTATATTTCCCGACAAATATACGAGACAACTCTCGTTTTCTAATCTTAAGTTGATAAAAGGTAAGGGAAGAAAAGCAAATCGATATGTATATAAATATGATTTTTTTTTTTTTTTGTATAATCACTCCCTTTTTAGTATTTGGTGATTAGACTAACACGAATTGAGTTGTGTAAAGTCTATCAAAAGAGAAAACTTTCCTATTGAGAGTTTCTTCATTCCATCCCATATACACCACACACCCAAAAACTTAATTACTACAGTATTTGATTAAGAATGGAGTCTCATACACCACACCCATGGGTGGTGCATATATGTATATAAAGACGATTAAAATAAATGCAGTCTGATGATATTCTAAACAAAGAGCGTACACTGTAAGTAGAACCTAATATATTACTTACTTACGAAATTAGATTTGTACGGTTGGAAATAGGGTTCGGGCATCCATGTGGATCAACTCGTATGTTCTACAAATAAATAATAGGCTAAATTATACAAATATACAAACATAATAGCATGTTTGCAATAAAATAGCAACATTATGTCACTTTTCAAGAATAGCAATACTTTCTTAACATTATATATACAAGTTATTAAAAAAAAAGATTTATTCAATAAAATTGAAGATACACCATGCACCAAAATCGCCCATAATTATAGGCATGTCTTTTTATCTGTTCCTACTTTTTTGGGATTACAACTACCCAATTACTAATTCTATTGTATGTCTTTTGTATGTCTATCGTATGGTGTGTGTGTGTATAGTAGGACTATTGTATGGCTATTGTATGTGTATTGTATGACTATTGTTAGTCTTTTGTATGTCTATCGTATGGCTATTGTATGTGTATTGTATGGCTATTGCTTTTTACATATACCTATTGTCAATTTTTAATAGATGGTTTTGAGGGGAGAGAGAAAATGGGTCGTAAATGTAAAAAGATTTAAACCTATCTAAACATGAGTTGGGTGCATAAATATAGGATTAGATTTATCTTCTTTTTTTTAATTATATTATATTTCTTTTCTTTTTAAATACATTCTGCTATTTTTTGTAGCAGACAACAAAAATGTTGCTATTTTTTGTAAGTTTTGAAAATATTTATATATTTTGTAACAAAAGTAGATAAAGTTATACTATGTGTAATTATCCCTAAATAATATATATAAGTTATATATATTAAATAAAATAGAAAAAAAAAAAGACATGCCTATTGGGAATAGGTAATATCATTTAAATAAGAGTTGTCTTGTTTAAATAGATTTGTCTTTCTATTTTCTGCTAACTTTTTCCTTCTCTGAAAACAGAGTTTACTCATTTTTCAAATAGTCGGTAAACGTAGATTCTCTTCTTAAACATTGAAGAGCTTCAATGGAAGATTCGCGAGAAGAATGTAGGCGGTCTTCTACAATTGGAACAGTCTTCTGCAATCAGGTACGACCTTAGACTGCGAACTTTTGATGTAATTCGTGTCTAACAACATGTGATTGCATCCCTGACTAGTGAAACAAATACGGATAAACCTTGGACAAATTGTATGTTCTTAGATTGTGTATAATCCTTCATGTACCAATGCAAAAATGCAATGCTTCTTAATTAGAGTATCGAAATGACCCAAACAGACCAAAATATTGGTACAAAAGTTTCAGCCCCGACATAACTCTTCATGAATTCATGAAAACAAACGTTACGACCTTTTAAGCTTTTACTATATATTCAAACTAATGCAGGAACAGTGATATAAGAAATTTTTCAATAGGGGTTGGCAAGTGGGGTCTACTGTTAAAAGAAACATAATTAAACAGAACTGACAAATTGATTTCTCACAAATGAACTGACTATCGTACAAATGTTTTCGATGTCTCACTATTCTCGAACACGTGTTTTGACGATGAAGATTAATTAGAGTTAACGAATGATTTAACCACACTTATGTCGTTGTTATGCATCACGACAATTGAATGGGTCTTCCTAAAATTTTGAGCTAAAAGTATTTGTATGAGCCTAAATCAGTTTAGGTACACAAATCGAATTTGGATACGAATACAAGCAATTCTTTGTATCAAAGTTGAAATAACACGTGAAAAAGATGTAAAAACGAGAGAATAAACTGTATTGCAATATACAAATGTGATTACAAATTTGGGCAGCGTTTCAGTACAAATTTCTGGATGCCTATAATACAAAATGAGCTACTATTTATAGGCCTAAGAGCCTTGCCCACGTTCTCCACCATCAGCAAGTGCATTCCCCACGATCTGAGCAGCAAATATGGGGAAGTTAGTGGGGCAAAGTAGTGGGCTGCAAAGCCACTGGAACCGAGGTGGTAACCGAAGCCTTGTCTCAAGGCTTCGGTTGTCTGACCTTACTGTTCGGGTAAGATGGCGTGTCACCAAAGCCCGAAGTCTAACTTGTCTTCGGTTATGCTGTTGGAAACTAACTTCGGTGATTCAATCACGAGATCGACCTCTTCTCTTCGGAGCATCAGCTCGTTTTTTCTTCGGTCTACCATCTCGAGGTGTTGACCGAAGGCGACAATTTTCACCCAACACAGATAGTCCCCCCACTCCTCGGTAGACGTCGAAGTCGCCGAGGAGTGGAATGAATTTAAGCGGAAAATCGACGTGGCAAAACCCTATCCACGAATTTCAAAAGTCGCACATCTATCGGGTCGCCGTTCCGCATTACGTGGCGGCTTTTGATAGGTCTCCGAACGGTCACGCCGTCTTTTTATTTTCTCCAACGTTTCAGTCATCATTAGCTTTTCCCACTTGCACGTGTGCAATCACTATAAATACCTCACTTTCATCTTCCCTCTCTCCACTTGAAACTTTGACTAAGAAAAAGCTTTGAAGAATTTCTGAACCAGCTTCCAAACCTGACTTCTTGATCTTCAACATTTCTTCTTTTTACTTACCATTATGTCTGCTACTGTCTCTGCTACCAATTCTGGCCATGGCTCAAGCGACTCTGGTGAAAGGGCAGAGCGTTTCGCTGCCATGGCCATGAACGATGAGGCCATTGTTTCTGTGCCACTGTTGCAGGTGGTTGAAGCGGGTGGTGGCGGTGAGGCCACATCTGCCGCTTCCGCTCCCAAGAGGCGGAAGGAGAGGGCTGGCCGTGATAGGGCTGAGATGAGTCTACATGCAGGACATGACATAGGCGATGACGATCGCGAAAGAGATGAAGGTGACGTTGGAGGTGATGACGTCACCAATGCTAAGGAGGTGGGCGGCTCGGTAGGCGTTGCCGAGGTGAGTGGGACAAGTGATCCCAGAGGCGAGACCGAGGCTGGGCCGTCAAAGAAATCGAAGAGGAAGATTCCTCTCAAGGTTGAGATCGACACTCGATTGGTGATTCCTTCTAGTTTCAACAACGACAAGGATCTAAAGGTTCACGCTCAATCAGATGCCCAAAAGGGGAAAAAGAGGAATATTTCCATCCACATCACTCCAAGTATCATAACCGAAGAGAGGCTTGAATCGGTTCGGGTTGATTGTCGTTGGGGGCCCGAGGTGGAGATTAAGATTCCTGCGCCTGGTTCGGTGGTGTCAACGCATGTTGAAGGGTATTCTTCGATTTTCACCTACCCTTTTACCATAGGGTTCAACTTTCCAGTACATCCTATCATCGATGTATTTTGCAGGTCTTATAATCTGTGTCTAGCCCAACTTGGGCCCGGGGTTTGGAGGGTCATCCAAGCCCTCGAGTATTTGAGTAACAAAGCCGGTCTGCCTTTCACTTTTCAACATCTGATTTCACTTTATTATCCTTACTTTCACAAGGCCGGGGTAGTTTCTCTTCTGCCTCGAGGTTCTTACGCCATTTTGAGTAAGAGCGAGGACCATGGGGACCGAGGTTGGAACGATCGATACGTGCTCATCCCCACGAGGTTGTTGTCAACCGAACCTGGCTTTCCCGAAGTATGGAATGCCCAACGTAAGTGCCCGCTTCCGCTCTTCCCTCGGTTTTCGAATTGTCATGACTGTTGCTTACCCTTTCATCTTTGGTTTGCAGCTGAAAAAGTCCAATTTAACCCACCAAGGAATTTGCTCGAGTGGGTCACCGAGGCAATGCAAATGAAGACGCGCCCCGAACGGCAATGGATGGTGTTGGCCGGTTTGGAAGAGAACCGATGGGCGTGAAAGAGGCATGGTGAGTCGTTGATGACTTCGGTCCTTTGGACTCGCTTCGGGCCATTGGGTTCTAATTTCTCTTGGTTTGATATATTCATGCAGGTCTTCCAAGCAAGGCTATGAGAGACGCCGACGAGGAAGAAGAAGCAGAGATGGACGTCGAGAGGGGGAAGAGGAAAGAGGCAAGAAGGAGAAGAAAAAGAAAGAGAGGACAGTGCTCAACATTGCCGAGGGCGTTGCCCAAATGGCGACCCTGGAGAAGCGGCTCATCGATGACAAAGCTAAGGGTTTATCTAGCCCGGGGACCTCACAAGGTGAAGAAGTTTTCTTGGGTCGGTTTTCTTGCATTTCCACCACCACACACACTTATGTTAAACAAGTTGCTTCCCTTCCTTCCCCAGGTGCTAAAAGGAAGAGGATCACCTCGAAGCGGGCGACCAAAGCGAAAGGTCCTCGGGTAGAAGAGGTTGTTGCTCCTGTTGCCGAAGCAATGACCACAAAGCGCCGGGGACTTGTTGACGTACCCAGTGATGAAGAGCTCCCCTCTCTGGTCCCCGAGGAGAGGCCAGATCTAGCCTCCGAGTCCGTTCCCGAAGCGAGGCTTGAAGTTGGTGGGACGACCGAGGTCATACATGTGGATGATTCTGACCAAGAGGCAGCAAAGCGAAAAGGCAAGGCTAAAGTGGGTGAAGGCCTGATCAAAAGCACGGTTAAAGCTTCTCGAGCCTCGCCGAAGCCTACCAACATTGCATCTCGGGCTTTGTAGATTTATCACGATGCTAACTTGCTAGATGCTACGAAAGAGGATATCATGTCCCTTGATGGCTTACTTGGCCCTGCCGAAGCTCATGCCCTTCGAAACCTCAGCCCCATGAGTTTGATGGGTGTCTCCACCGCTTCAGCTCTTCGGGTAAGTTTAAGTTTGCATTTTATATGGTTGATCTCACTATTGTGCGGGTTCTGACATTGTGTTTCAAACACAGAGTTTGGTCCTTGCACTGCAAGCTGTTCACCTTGAGCGCGACCGAGCTAAAGAGCTCCAAGCAGCTGCTGCCGCTTGGGACGATCAGAAGAAGGTTCTCAAGGGGCAAGTTGCCGAGCTAGAAACTCGATTCACAATTCTGAACAATGAGCTAGAACGCGCTAATGAAGCCTCGGCGAAAGCTGAGGCTGACCTTCGTGTAGCTGTGGAGTCTGCTGAAGCTCGTGTCCAAGCTGCGACAAGTGAATTTACTGCTGAACGCTCGAGGTTGAGCCTTAAAAATGCCCGCCTTGAGGCCGAACTTTTCAGGGCCAAGACCGAAGTGCTTGAAGCGGGCGAGAAGTATCGCAGCAAGCTTGGGGAGTATAACGCCAAAGTTGTGGAGCTGCAAAGCCAAGTGGATGAAGTGTCAGCCCTTCGGGGCAAAGTATCCAAGCTCGAAGGCAGAATCGCTTGCCTCAATGAGCGAGCCGAGGTTAGGGAAACAAGGGCAAAGTTTGAATAAACATGGGTCGTTGTCAAAACCAGGCTTAGCGCATTTGAACAGGTTCAGGCCGGGGAGATCGTGCTTGAGGACGAAATTGTCAAAGCAAGGGAAGCTGCTGCCGAGGCCCAAAGGATTGTGGATGAACTCCCTTCGAGCGAAGGATCAGATGATGAAGGTGATAGCGCCGAAGAGGGCAGTGGAGATGCCGATGGGGCGTAGCCTTTATATTTTGCAAATACTTTGATATTTTCCCTTTGTTTTTGGGCCCTCGTGCCTTTTTTGGACATTAGCCTTCGGGCTTTCATGCTTATGTTTTGGACCTTCGGGTCATTTTTTGGATGTAAATAATCCCAGCCTTCGGGCTTTTAATGAAAGACTTTGCTTTGTGAATTTCGTGTGTTGGTTTTTCATATATACCGAACACTTTTGGAAATAAATGATATGCTTGCAAGACTTAGACTAAATTCAATCGATGCAAACTTAGGACGACGTCTCGCCCTCGAGTCGATGCATTGTACAGCTTCGGTGTGCAAGGTTTATATAGGTAAAATGAATGGAATCCAAAGTCACTTTATATGAGTGGAACAAAGTCATTTTATTGATATCCACGAGCCCGAAAAGGGCTGTTTACATGAAACCAAGTCGAAACGGACCTTGGGTAGAAAAAACAAAAACGAACTTTCAATAAAATCAAATTGATCGCACGCCGCTATCGGGCTAATTACAATGTACTAAATCTAATCCTCGGGCATGAGTCCCCGGTTGTCGGATAGATAAGCTTCGGTTGGGAGGCTCGATGTCGACCTCGTTATCAACCCTTCTCTCTCCCCCCCCCCCAGTGTTCGGTTCTGAATCTTGGTGAAGATCCGAGCACTGGAAACGGTTCGGTTCGCTTCCTAAAAGGTCAAGCAAAAAGATGGAACGAGGAGCAAGTTAGTACATTTTTTATAAATTCCATGGGAGCGTCATTCGGCTCGGGGCTGTTTAATTGGAAAAGAACTGAAAGATATTTACCTCGGCTAAAAGTAGTATCGCTTCAGATGGGAGATGTTCCAATTCAGAGGTTCGGGTTCTCCTTGAAGAGACTCGATTTGGTAAGAGCCTTTTTCCAACGATTGCTTTAACTCTATAGGGTCCTTCCCAATTTGCAATAAGCTTTCCCTCGTTATCCTCCTTTGTTGATTGGTTCACAGTTTTCAACACATAATCTCCAACCTTGAAGTCTAAATTTAGCTTTCCTGTTGAGGTAAGCCTCGATCTGCCTTTTTTGGGCAACAAGCCGAACCAAAGCTAATTCCCTCTTCTCTTCGAGCAAATCTAGCTCAATGCGCATTGCCTCTTGGTTAGCGTCTTCGGCTGTATGAGCATACCGAAGACTTGGTTCGCCCACTTCTACGGGGATGAGAGAGTCCATGCCATAGGCTAGTGAGAAAGGAGTTTCACCGGTGTTGTTCTTCTCCGTTGTTCGCATGGCCCATAATACCCCGGGCAACTCCTCGGGCCAAGGACCTTTCTTCTCGTTGAGTCTTTTCTTCAAATTTTCAATTATGATCCTGTTTGACGACTCAGCTTGGCCATTAGCACTTGGGTGATAAGGAATCGAGGCAATTCTTTTGATTCCCCATTGCTTGAAGAAATCGGTGATGGCTGCCCCCATGAACTGTTTACCATTGTCACAAGCAATTTCTCTTGGGACACCGAACCTATAGATGATATTCTTTCTGATGAAGTCGATTACTTGCTTTTGCTTTACTTCGGTGAGAGCGGCCGCTTCCACCCATTTTGTAAAGTAATCGGTCAACACTAAGATGAAACGAACACCACCTTTTCCTTTGGGCAATGGTCCCAAGACATCCATTCCCCATTTCATGAAGGGTCGTGGTGATACCACCGAATGAAGAGGCTCGGCCTGTTGGTGGATCATCTGCCCGTGGCGTTGGCATTTATCGCATCTTTGCACGAAGGTCTTCACGTCGGCACTTATTGTGGGCCAATAATATCCAGCTCTTAACAACTTACGCACTAAGGATTTTCCCCCCGAGTGGTTGCCACATTCGCCTTCGTGCACTTCAGCCATCACATATCTAGCCTCCTCGGGACCCAAGCATTTGGCCATCGGGCCGCAGTACAACCTTTTGTACAAGTTGCCCTCGATCAAGTGATACGAGGCTGCTTGAGTCCTCAACTTCCTTGCTTCTTTCTTATCTTGGGGGATAGTCCCCGAGTCGAAATAAGAGATGAACTTACTTCGCCAATCCCAACGGTTATCCACTGAGTTAACCTGCAACTTCATCTCTCTCATTTGAGCTGACAGCAACCGAACCACCGAGTCAGTCCCCGAGTAGGCTTCATCGATCGCCGAACCAAGATTCGCCAAGGTTTCAGCCTCGGTATTCTCCTCCCGAGGCACTTGTTTAATTTGCCATTCTTGGAACCGTGCTAATATCTTTTGTGCTCGTTCCAAGTATAGCTGCATTCTGGGCTCTCGAGCCGTATAATCACCGAGGATCTGGTTGACTACCAATTGTGAATCATATCTCAGTTCGATTCTTTCAACCCCCATTTCTTTAGCCAACTCCAAACCTGCTAGAGCTGCCTCATATTCAGCTTCGTTGTTGGTCACCTTTTTTAACCGAACCGAATGCCTGACTTTTTCCCCGGTGGGTGCCCTCAATACGATGCCTAACCCCGAACCTTTGGAGTTCGTTGCCCCATCGGTGTACAGTACCCACAATCCCGAAGGGGATCCTTTTGCCATGGAGCTTTCCCTTTCCGCCTCGGGCAAAATACCGATGCTGAAATCAGCCACGAAGACTGCCAAGACTTGGGACTTAATGGCAGTCCAAAGTTGATAAGTAATGTCGTACTCGCTTAGTTCTACCGCCCATTTAGATAACCTCCCCGACAACTCTGGTTTGTGCAATATATTTCTCAAGGGGAAGGTTGAAACTACTGCTATTGGGTGACATTGAAAATAGGGCCGTAGTTTTCGGGCAATAATAAGTAAAGCAAGTGCTAATTTTTCCAAGTGTGGGTACCTGGTTTCAGCATCGTGGAGTGTTTTGCTCACATGATAGATGGGCTGTTGTTTGCCATCTTTCTCCCGAACCAGCACAGCACTGACTGACACCTCGGACACCGCTAAATATACCAGCAATGTCTCTCCTTCCTTTGGCTTGGCAAGCAACGGTGCGTTAGCCAAATGTTGTTTCAAATCTTTCAACGCTTGTCTACACTCCGGTGTCCACTCGAAGTGGTTGTTTTTTCTCAAAACGGAGAAGAACTTGTGGCATCGCTCCGAAGACCTTGAGATGAAACGACTCAAGGCAGTGACTCGGCCAGTCAAGCGTTGAACTTCCTTTACCCCGGTTAGCTCCTCGGGGATTTCCTCAATAGCTCTGATTTTATCTGGGTTGGCTTCGATTCCTCATTCGGAGACAATAAAACCCAAGAACTTGCCTGATCCTACGCCGAAGGCGCACTTCTCAGGGTTCAATTTCATACCATATTGCCTCAATACAATAAAAGCTTCCCTCAGATGATCCAAATGATCCTCCATTCGGATCGACTTGATGAGCATATCGTCTATGTAGACTTCCATAGACTTTCCAATGTACTCTTTAAACATGCGACATACCAACCTTTGGTATGTCGCCCCGGCGTTCTTTAAACCGAAGGGCATCACTTTGTAACATAAGGTACCTCGATCTGTGATGAACGAGGTCTTCTCTTCGTCCTTCGGGTCCATAAGAATTTGGTTATACCCCGAGTATGCATCTAAGAAAGTCAATAGTTTGTGTCCAGCCGTGGAGTCTATCAACCTGTCAATTTGTGGTAGTGGATATGAGTCTTTAGGGCAAGCTTTGTTTAGGTCAGTGTAATCTACGCACATTCTCCACTTGCCATTCTTCTTTGGCACAACCACAACATTGGCCAGCCACTCGGGGTATTTCACTTCTCTAATGAAGCCGTTTTCTTGCAATTTGGCGGTCTCGTCCTTGATCGCCTTCTTTTTTACCCCGGCGTGAGGTCTTTTCTTCTGCTTCACCGGGGTAAATTTTGGCTCTACATTCAGTTTGTGGGTCATGATCTCCGGATCGATACCCGTCATGTCTGAATGTGACCATGCAAAACAATCACGGTTGGACTTTAAAACTTCTATGATTGCCTTTTTTGACTCCGGGTCCAACTCCGAGCCGACAAATACTTTCCTATCGGGGAAATCTTTCAATAGAGTGAAAGATTCCAACTCTTCAATAGTTGAGTCCTCGGCTTTTTGCTTCCAAGGTTCTTGAACACAAGCTGGAACCTTTTCGACTTCTCCTCGGGTGTCCTCCCCGCTCGACCCCGAATCCAGTCGTTGTTATTGTTTAGGCCCAACCGGGGCGACTCCACTCTTTAGCGCAACCGAATAGCACTCCCTTGCTACTCGTTGCTCCCCCTTGATTGATCGAACCCCCCAAGGTGTAGGGAATTTGATCACTTGATGTAGAGTGGAAGGGACAGCCTCCATGGAGTGGATCCACGGCTTACCAAGGATCACATTGTAAGCTAGATCATCGGGCATAACTTGGAACAGTGTTTCCTTGGTAACCCCTTCGGAGAATGTTTTGAGTGCGATCTCACCCAATGTTTTCTCCGTGGAGTTGTTGAAGCCAGCTAACACTGTTGACTTGGGAACAACTTCACCCTTCAGCCACATCTTCTTAACAGCCCCGTAGCTAATTATGTTAACTGAGCTACCGGGGTCGATCAAGACTCTTTTGATGTCAGAGTCGTTGATCCTCAACATGATAACTAGAGCGTCGTGATGGGGGAACATCATCCCGTCACAGTCATCGTCGTCGAAGACAATATCATTGCCCGAGCCTCCAACTCGGGTTCTTTTCTCCATGGTGATGGAGAGCTTAGCGAACTTCTTGGCTGCAGCGAAGTTCACGCCGTTCACTTCTGACCCCCGGTTATAACATTCACTACTCTCTCCGGGGGTGGAGCTCGAGGTGGTTATCCATCACCTCGGTTCTTGGAAAAGTTGTCTTTCCCTTTATCAGTGAGGAAGTCGGCCAAGACTCCCTTCTTTAGTAGGTGGGCTACCTCGAGGCGCAAAGCTTTGCAGTCCTCGGTTCTGTGGCCATAATCTGCGTGGAACTCACAATGCAGATTGTGGTCTCTCTTGTCTGCCGGGGTCCTCATATCTTTGGGAACCCTTACCCCGGCTGTCCCCTTGACAACATTGACCAGCTCCGAGGTCGATATGTTGAAGTTAGAATCTAGGATCCGAGGAAGATCTCTTTTAGGGACCGAAGCGGAGCTCGAGGGATTTCTTTGGTTCACGTTGGGTTGAACCTTCCCCCCAAACCTTTGGCTTATATGAGAGGCTGGGTATGAATTACCGAGGGTGTTTCCCAACCTCTGGCTAACATGCTGCCTTGTCGAAGTGTAAGGTTCATATCTCCCCTTCGAGTTACCTCGTGGCACCTCAGCGCGATTCGAAGAGTCACCTCGGTTATGTTGATGATAACCTCGGTTCTTGAACTCCGCTTCCTCCAATCTGATTTTGGAGTAAGTGCGTCTATGTAGATCCTCCCACGTTAGGACCTGATATTGTTGCAATTCTTTACGCAATTCAGCGGCAGCGCCAGAATTGCGACTATTGATACCCTTTTCAAATGCCATGATGGCCAAGGTATCATCCATCCGGGGCAACTCCATGCGTTCAGCGTGGAATCGCTCAAGAAACTCTTTAAGTTGCTCATCGGGCCGCTGCTTCACCTCACATATATCCCCTTTCCTCTGGAGGATCTTTTGCGCCCCGGTGTGAGCCTTGACAAAGGCGCTGGACATTTCTTTAAACGAGGAGATTGACCCCGCTGGCAAACACAAATACCACCGAAGAGCTCCCTTCTCCAACGACCGACCAAACTTCTTTAAAAACATCGACTCGAGCTGCGTAGCCGTCAAGTCGTTGCTCTTTACCATGGCCATATATTCCCTTATGTGCTCCTTGGGATCAGTTGTCCCATCATATTTCTTCAGGAATGTAAGTTTGAAGCCGGGGGGAGTTGGGGCTGGAGCCGCTTCGGGCTTGTAGGGTTGCTCCCTGTATTGATCGATGTCGAGGTCATCCTCCTCCTTCGTTATCCCTGGCACGCCTTCGAGATGCTTTTCCACGCGCGCCTCAATGCGAGCCTCGATTTCTCTACTCATTCTTTCAACGTCGACCGAGGACGTTGTTTCTGTCACGGTGGGAAACGTCCCGAAGTGTGGCGAGGCGGTTGGGTTGTTCCCCGAGCCCCCAGACGTGGCCCCGTTGTTAGGTCCCCCTATTATCGCGCCCGGAGGAACGAAGGGCGAGATGCCTCCACCAGGGGCCGAAGGCTGGGCGCTGTTTGGGGCAGCGCTATTTCTTACTTCCAATGAAGCGCGGAATTCAGCATTGATGCTAGCTTGCTCATCCTGTTTACTTTGGAGAGCTCTTAGCGTGGTGACAACGTACATCTGGAATTCTTCAGTTGTCATTGGGGCGAAGGGTCGTTGGTTCAACGGAACGTCAACCCGATCGTTATTATTACCACCGTTACTGTTATCAGCCATAACGTTGAATCGCAAACTTTGGAACAAAGCGTTACTGCTTATATCCCCACAGACGGCGCTAATTTGTATGAGCCTAAATCAGTTTAGGTACACAAATCGAATTTGGATTCGGATACAAGCAATTCTTCGTATCAAAGTTGAAATAACACGTGAAAAAGATGTAAAAACGAGAGAATAAACTGTATTGCAATATACGAATGTGATTACAAATTTGGGCAGCGTTTCAGTACAAATTTCTGGATGCCTATAATACAAAATGAGCTACTATTTATAGGCCTAAGAGCCTTGCCCACGTTCTCCACCATCAGCAAGAGCATTCCCCACGATCTGAGCAGCAATATGGGGAAGTTAGTGGGGCAAAGTAGTGGGCTGCAAAGCCGCTGGAACCGAGGTGGTAACCGAAGCCTTGTCTCAAGGCTTCGGTTGTCTGACCTTACTGTTCGGGTAAGATGGCGTGTCACCAAAGCCCGAAGTCTAACTTGTCTTCGGTCATGCTGTTGGAAACTAACTTTGGTGATTCAATCACGAGATCGGCCTCTTCTCTTCGGAGCATCAGCTCGTTTTCCCTTCGGTCTACCATCTCGAGGTGTTGACCGAAGGCGACAATTTTCACCCAATACAGTAGTTTTACGGCCGATTGAAATACACTCATGTCGAGAAGATTTTAAAATTAGTTTCAAATTCTAATGTGGAACTTTTTAGTACTAGAACATTTGCGGCATATGTTTAATTGCTCGAAGGTAAGATAACTGTTTTCATGCTTAGCATAGTACTATCCTCGAATTGTATTAATGGAAATGGAAGATGTTGCTATCTTTCCCCCTCATTAAGAACGATTGGAAGAATCTTTTTTTTTTAAAAAAAGAAAAAAAAAAAAAACTGAGTGAGTTTGAGATGAAAGAGTAAGAACTATGATAACAGTCACCAAATTCAAAAATATACTCCTATATATTTTTTTCCATGAGAGTAGATCTGGTTTGTATTATGTACCGTGATATCAGATATGTATAACTCAGTATAAGTCTATTATACTACTAGGTAAAACTGACCCACAATACACTATTAGAAAAACGTGATTTAGGGACGGAAGAATAGAGACGGCTAGCCGTCCGTATTTGCGTAGAGACGGGTAGCCGTCCCTATTCTTGTGATATATGAATTAAATAAAGTGCGAACCTACTATAATCAATCAAATTGCACTGACAATATAATCATTCTGTAAAGGAATACCCACATGACCTTATCTTAATACTCCATATCGCAAGGCTAAATAGTAAGACAGAATAGCGCCCACTCCGTTTCCTTTTTCACTGGTATATATTTATAAGTTAGGTGTCTTTTAGTAAGTGTCCAGCCAATCCTCACTGGCTTTGCCTTTGCTTAGCAGTAGTGAAACAGAAGTGGGAGAGAGGTTGCTCAGTACGTACTGTGACTTGGTTGAGTCTGCTAAGTATTTTCCACAAATAAAGGAGAATACTATCCTCAGTATTTCCTTTCTTTATTCTGCCTCAACTTCAAAGAATCCATTCTCATTAAGGTAAGTTATCACTTGACACTCTCATGGCTCTATGCATTTTACATTTTTGCACTTGTATATATAAAGACTAATAAGTATACAAAGCTTTTATATATACTGTGTGTATGGGGAAGTAAACAAGTTTGTGTAGCCAATGCTTTTACAATGAAATTGTACGGGAAGTTACTGGTTTGCTTCTCTTTTGAAAAAAAGTTTCTATTTCACGGGAGATTTTAGTTCGGGAAGGGAAAGAGGAGGGAACACAGTGAGAATCAAATTAACAACTACGGTGTAAAAAATTTCCACCAATAACACTTGACTACGAATACTGTTTATTTTGTCCAAAAAGGATTATAAAAACTGTTATTTTGTCTTTCTTTACTTATTTCATTTTACCCCTTCACTTGTCATGTAAGTTAAACTCAATTGTCATGGCAGAATCTTGAAGCCAAATTAGTGAGAAACATGAAAGTAGCAGTAGTAGGGGCAGGGATAAGTGGACTGGTTTCTGCATATGAATTGGCAAAAGCTGGTGTGAAAGTTGTGGTTTATGAGAAGGAAGATTATCTTGGTGGCCATGCCAAGACTGTCACCGTCGATGGTGTTGATCTTGACCTTGGTTTTATGGTATTCAATCGGGTAAGTACATTTGTGATTTTAATTTCGACGTACATTTATCATTTATGATTCTTATTCACTTGTCTGGCGTAAAAGTTGAGCTTTTTAGATTATTTTCTATTTATGTACGTAGGAGACAAGAAAAGATAAGGTTGGTCTAATTTTTAGGTTTTAATATTAATCAGAGAAAAACAATGATTGCACTTCTTGTTTAATAAAATGTAGAACCGTATCCATTTATCATGATTGATACTAATAGTTCACTAGTGTAGTTCAAGGGGAGGATGTTAAAAAAATAATTTGGAGAGGAAGAAAGACCACTCTCGTCAATCAAAAAAAAAATTTGAAACAAATGGAGGAAATAGTTCTTCTTTAACTTCACTCTATTGTTTACAATCTCTCTGTCTTGAAGACAAGTGAGGGAACTATTTTTATTTGTCTCTCTCAACTTAAGCTTACTCAAACAACTAGAACTGCATGGCTATTTATAGGTAAATAGCACAATGTATCTATCTAGTGTGGACATGTA
Organism: Petunia secreta; assembly: GCA_029990175.1. NCBI lineage: Eukaryota > Viridiplantae > Streptophyta > Magnoliopsida > Solanales > Solanaceae > Petunia > Petunia secreta. Next base: position 16,744,030 of record JARKIP010000010.1, read on the forward strand.
TTTCTTAATTTAATTTTGCCCACACTTCACTTCTTTCAAAATACATAACTATATTCATACTCTAATACATGTATCTCAAAAACTAACTAATTCACTTAATCTACTAGCTAGTTCATGCAAAGAATAAATAGGATAATGTGAACAAGTTTAATATTTCAAGAGATTCTACTATATCCGGAAGCTGCTCACCTGCACAACACGTAGCCTTGAACGTACTTATGGTTTCCTTAATTAATCATTTGTCATATATGAGAGCTTACACAATGTGGAATATGTGGATTCAATAAGTGAAGTGCGTTTCGACATGTTTTAAGTGTGGTTTTGCGGCAAATAAGCTGAAGAGTAGTGTGCTGCTCAATGGGTTAGGAGTGCATGGAACAGATGGTTCGATTGTTAAGTTGAGAGAGGAAAGCCAAGAGCAACTCGATGTGCCTAGTTGAGAAAAAATGCTCAAAGCATTTGAAGTAAAAGAAAATAATGTTTGGTCAGCGAACATGTAAAAGAATTTTACCTTTTCGACTCGCTTGAAAAAGCTCAAATTTTTTATAAACATTTTTAGAAATCCTTACACAACCAAACTATAGCTATCACAAATTATTGGTGAAATATTTATTTCTTATGGGCTCAAAACTAATCACGTGTTCACTTGTGAATCGTTCATAATTTCAAAATTGAGGAAGGTGGGGGAGGGAAGGGGCTTGTCTTTCCGTGAAGATACAATGTCACTGTCATTTATCTCACTACAAATACTTATTAATCACAACTTGGCATGCAGGGTTCATGCTAGGCCCCTTCTACACTGAAAATATAGACTGCTGAACGTAAAACTTTCTATGACAAACTTGAATTGAACCACATCTTTTCTAACCTTTCAAAACATATAATTGGATGCGGATTAGAAATTTAAATTTTATTTGTTCTAGATTCTAAAATGGTGAATTCAAATGCTAATAGCATAGTTTTAATATATATATATATATGCACATATAATATTACACGAATATCTTTAACACAAATATACTTTTAAAAAAATAAAAAATATTGAATTCGACTGAACTTATACTTTCCATTCTAGCTATATATGTATATATATATATACACACACACACATACGCACATATATTACATGAATATCTTTAACACAAATATACTTTTTAAAAAATAAAAAATATTGAATTCGACTGAACTTATACTTTCCATTCTAGCTAGGTCCGGCCCTGATACACAAACACTTAAAATAAACAAATACTAGAGCAATCCAATACTGTCACAACTAGTTTTCTTCAATTTCTTTTAACTAGTAGGAGTATCTATACACAACTTATCTTTAAAAATTAGCAAATACTCTTTTGAACTAGTTTACAATTAGACAAGTGTGTGTTTGATATTAGTCGTACTATTTTCAATTTATAAATTTAGTGTCTCTTGTCTATAATTGCATGCAATTATTTGAAATATCTGTTGTCGTTTAAACTTTGAAAGTAAAAGCTGATATAATTTGGAAGTATTTACCGAAATAAACTGTAAAAATTTCGCCCAGCGGTCACTTTTAATACCGGTATTTGGTTTGAGGCCACTATTTTCTTTGGTCTTACACTAGAGACCACTTTTGGGCCTTTACTAAATAAACATTGACTTAAGTTCTGTTCATTGACTGAAGTTCAGTCCATATGGCACTGGACTGAAGTTCCGTCTTTAAGGATGGAACTTCAGTCAACATGGCCCTTGACTGAAGTTCCGTCTTTAAGGATGGAACTTCAGTCAACATGGCCCTTGACTGAAGTTCCATCTTTAATGATGGAACTTCAATCAACATGGCAGTTGACTGAAGTTCCCTCTTTAAGGATGGAACTTCAGTCAACATGGCCCTGGACTGGAGTTCTGTCTTTAAAGATGGAACTTCAATTCATATGGCCATGGACTGAAGTTCTGTCTTTAAGGACGGAACTTCAATCCGGCTCCTGGACTAAAGTTTTATCTTTTAAGCGAAAGTGGTTACAAACTAAATATTTTAAAATTAGTGGCCTGTACTCAAAGACGAATGGCAAAAGTGGCATTTCGTGCACTTTCCCCAAACAAACTACTTCTATAATAAAGAACAAAGATTCCGAACGACCGTAATCTAATGACGACTAGGGGTGTTCATGGTACGGTACGGTACGGTTTTAAGCTTATCGGTAACGGTATATCGGTTAACGGTATGTAATTATGTAAAACCAATACCGTACCGATAAGCTATCGGTTATCGGTTATTGGTTGTTAACGGTTCGGTAGTTAACGGTTCGGTAAGCGGTATACCGAAGCCACAATAACCCAGATTTACGAAAAGAAATAATTAAAGAAAGCTTGCTGGATTAATAAGAAATCTCACAAAAGCACATAAAAAGATTGGCGTTACTCTTAAATGTACAACTTATAAACTTTTGTTACAAGCAGCAGCACAACCTATAGAAAAGAAAATTAGCCAAAAGAAGGTAAATTTCATTCATATCTTCCATAAACAGACAGCTATTAATATTACTTATCAACATTAGCAACCTCAATCAAGGGATTATCATTTTACAGTAATGTTTCCTCCGCCAACATCTATGCACCTTCTGCAATGTTTTCTCCCCAACATTCTCCATCTTAGAATGTTGTAATGACAAATTCAAAATGGGTCAGACCTCATATGTTTGTAACGACAAATAGCCACTAGTAGCAATAATATTTATACTTTAACATATAAATTAATATACTAATAATAAATAAAATACATAAAAATTATAAAAAAAAAAAAATCCTTATCGGTTATCGGTACGGTAACGGTAATGATATATAGAAACCGTTACCATACCGATATCTTATCGGTATTAAAAATTTATACCATTACCGAACCAATAACCGTTATACCGATACCGTTATGTTTATCGGTAGCGGTAACGGTTCGGATATCGGTACCGGTTCGGTTTTGCACACCCCTAATGACGACAACAAACACTTTATAGAACAGTTTAATTTATTGGAATTGAAAATTAGTATTTTTATTCTTAGAATAGTATTAGTAATATATTGAATCTTTGAAAGGTACAGGAGAAGAAACAGAGCAATAGTTGTGTGGTCCGAAAGTGAAGTTAGTTCCAAGATAGTCTATTATTTTAGTACCTTAATAATATTGACGAAAATGCAACTGGATACTTGTCGGACCGTTTGTCTGGTCTTGTCATGTTGGTCCCCTTGTTTAGCATTTCCTCCTTCTAATTTATTTGGTATGAGTCAACTATCCAAAAAGTTAAAGAAATTTGTATACAAATTAGCTTATAATATGTGTCCAAGATGAATATTTACCTCCTTGTGTCATGTCAACATCTAATAGAGTATCTTATTAAGAGAAAAGTGAAAAAATAACATTATTCCTTCATTTCACTTTATATAGTCAAGCAACTTATTCATATATGCTAGAGTACAAACCAATTTATTATTAATAAGTAGTATTAGATTAGCTTATATCTACAGATTTTATTTAAAAAAGAATAAACAGTCCATTTCTGAATTGAGATTGAAAATCTGAATGGTTGAGGTTTAGGTCCACTAGATTAAGTGGGACACTCCCGTCTATTTAAGTCGCGTTTCACCTTACCAACTCGGTGATTATTTTTAACCACTTTATCTAAATTAAATTATACTGCGTTTGTGAATTACTATTTGGTTTTGAATGAAAGGATTTCCCCACTACGTTTTCATGTAATTTTGTTGTATACCTTTATAGTATATTGTGTTTTCAAAATATACCTTATAATATTATTATTTTCAATTTTCATTGTAAACCTTTATCTTTATGGTATACTCTTTTTTAAAGATATACTTTTATAGTAGTTTACTTGGCCGGAACCAGGTGGGTAGGACAGTAAATTATTTGTGGGAATCTCAGACAAATATGGGTATGAACGATAAGTAATTTGATTTGATGAAAATCCCTGAATGAAAGACTTGTTCTTGTTTAAAGGGCCGAAGTACAGAAACAGCCTATTTTTCCCTTACCTTTTAAGTTTCAGTCACTTTCTACTTAGAATTTGCAAGGGATAGCTATTTCATCTAGATTTGTTATCTTCATACCATTGGGACTTAAATTGAGACTATTTTAAGCTAACTTCAGCCCTTTTCACTATAAATTTAAATTTTATTTTTATTTTATTTTATTTTATCTGTTTGCTCAACTTTAAATCAAAAGATTTGAATTTGATTTAACGTTGATTTAAAGTTGAGCCTCAGTCACACTTTTGGGGTGAATATGGGGCAATTTCAGATAAAAATAACTTTTTCGAACTTCTGGCCAGGAGGGTTTAACTTTAGACAGGTCTGGACTTGAGAGGCTATTTTTGTAACAATTTTTAAAAAGTTGCTGAAATCAAAGAGACCTGGTAGAACAGGACTCTAGAGAAAATTTTCTGTTTGAAGGACGTTTTGTCCACGCCAGTTGTAGCGCACTAAATAAAAAATAGTCAGTGTTTACAAAATTTTAGGAGAATAGTCATATTTAAAAAATACTGAAAACTTTTGAGAAATAGTTACTAAAATACTTTGAACTAAAATATTCAACACAAATATGAAGGTCCACGAAATTATTTTGACACTTTGAACTAAATCTCAGTAAATTTTCTGGAGCTTAGTTCAGTTCTCAAAATTATTTCATTGACTAGTCTTAGAAAAATACATATATTGAAATATGACTACTTTTCCAAAAGTTTGTAATTATTAGTTGTTTTTCTTTGTGCGGCTTAAAAACTAGCTAGTCATCAAAATTTCACTAGCATTGCTCGTTATATACAGCAGCCTAAACCACTAATAATATTCTTCAGTTTTGGTGCACTACATATTACTTGGGACTAAAATATGATTACTTGTACCAATATCCTTCCATATTTTATCGATGTGAAATTTTCCTAACTGGAGTGTCACGCTTTTGGCTTTACAAAACATAATACAATAATTATTTTAATGATAGTACCTTTGAAGCATACTAATTTTAGACTACATTTTAAAACCAAACTTGAGTAGTTTAATTTATTATAAATTATAATTTATATATTTTAAAACTACAGTAACGTATTATAGGTTTCAATATTCTTCGTATCATTATTCTTTTTTTAATTCATTTGGACGTTGCTAGTGAAATTTATGAAAGTAGTAGCACCATAACCTTGGTTAGAACTTAGAAGAGTCCTTGCAAGTGGCTCGTTATGTATAGCTTATAATCTAGTTTTGGTATTCTTTCTATACCTAAATAGTTATAAGGAAAAATCAAAATGAAATAATGTTGGAAACCTATAAGGAAAATTGAATGGAACAAAAGAAAATTAGCGGGCTGATTGTTAAATAACCGTTAAAACTGCCATAGTGAAGGACTCGAGCGTGACAAATTGCAAATATCACAAAAACTGTCCAGAGCAGAGTACAAATATCAGAGATCATAGCTCATTATGATTGGATGTTAGATATGCAATCAAGAAGCAAGCACAAATAGCAAAACATGAGTAATGAGAGTTCAATCAATAAATGTTTCTACAAAAATGACAATTGACAACTACACAATCACTCGTTAGTTGGTGTCGACTACATGAATCTCACTGCTCATTTTGCTCCACATTGGTATTGGTTTATTACTAATATTCGCCCTATAGTTATATTATCCGCACTCTAGATGTCTAGCCAGTTGCTTGTCGGGTGTTAATATCCCACCTTCGTCGAGGATATCATTTGGGATGTCGTCTCTTATATCGTCTTGGACAATCTCCACCTCATGAGTTAACTTTGGACCTGAGTTAGGTCTACACAAATCGCGTTCATAGAGTAAATAATTAAGCAGCTCTTGCTGGAACTTATTTCTAGAGCAAATCCATTCCTAACAATGTTATTATGATGCTCAGAAGCTTAAATTGGTGAGTTCAAAATGGTCTGGAGTTATTATTGTTTGGTTTTATCTAAGGCTCATCAGGAAAATTAACTATTTGTATCCTGTTTTTGGTATTTAACTGGAACTGTTCATAGCTACATTGTTTTAACTGCATTGATGAGCACTAGTGGATATTGAAAATGGTGTATTTGACAGGTAACTTATCCAAACATGATGGAATTTTTTGAAAGTCTTGGAGTTGATATGGAGATCTCTGATATGTCATTTTCAGTGAGCTTGGAGAAAGGCCACGGTTGCGAATGGGGTAGCCGGAATGGACTCTCTGGTTTGTTTGCACAGAAAAAAAATGTCTTAAATCCATACTTTTGGCAAATGATTAGAGAAATTATAAAGTTCAAACAGGATGTCATGAGGTACCAGTAAATCCTTTAGCTTTATCTGTTAATAAACCCTTAGCTGTTGACTTGTTATTGTTATAGCAAACAGTCTTGTTGTATCATTTGAAGATCATGCATTTGGTCGAAATGAACTAAATCATTCTGTTTGGTACCTTTTTCTGTATTTATGTGCCAAAAAAGGAGCTGTATCAAATAGCTTATAATATGCTTCCCACTGCATTGCAGTTACCTTGAGGCTCTTGATGACAATCCTGACATTGATCGCAATGAAACGTTAGGACAGTTTATGCAGTCACATGGCTATTCGGAGTTATTTCAGAAAGCTTATCTGGTGAGACTGCCCTTCTATCTTAGTTCTTTATTTACTTAGATGTATAGGCCATTTTGTTCACTCAAAAAACTAATCTTGCTTTAAGCAATTCAAACAAATGTTTCACAGATTCCAATATGTGCTTCGATTTGGTCCTGTCCCTCGCAAGGAGTAATGGGCTTTTCTGCTTACTCCATTCTTTCATTCTGCCGCAACCACCATCTTCTGCAGGTAGAGTTCTCATATTTACTATTCAATGAGCATATTCTGTATAGCTTATAGCCAATTTCTAGATGTGCTCCATAAAAGATTCTGAATTTCAATGTTTCTATATATCATTTGTTGTCCTTGTACTTGAGAGTACTTTCATTCTTTCTTTACAGCTCTTTGGTCGCCCTCAATGGCTTACTGTTAGATGGCGATCACAAACATATGTGACCAAGGTGGTATTTCATTCTTTAGAAAGTTTTTACTTATTTCTAGAAAACTTCAAGAAAGTATCAATTTTCACTTTCTGGAATAATTGTTAAGCTTCTATCATCCTTCTGAGTCATTTGACGGATATAAAAAGCAGGTTAAGGAGGAGCTGGAGAAGAGGGGCTGTCAAGTAAGAACTGGTTGTGAAGTAAATTGTATATCGACAAATGAAGAAGGTCTGTTCTTTAAATTTTCTTTCAAATAGTTTATGTCTATAGAGTTCATTTGGTATTTACCTGAGGAACAAGCTTCTATCAGCTTAATCTTTACCATAAGTTCATAACATAGGAACTACTCATGATTCCAAACGTAAAAGAAAGTGCGCTTGCAGGTTGTACTGTAGCTTGCACCAATGGTTCAGAAGATGTATATGACGGATGCATAATGGCTGCACATGCTCCAGATACACTGAGAATGTTAGGCAAAGAAGCAACACATGATGAAACAAGAATACTAGGTGCTTTCCAATATGTTTATAGGTACTTTGGAAGCCTTTCCTTTTAACAGTTAGAGCTTGATTTTCTCACTCTTTTTACTTTCGTTTCCATAGATTTCATTCTTAGACTGAATTTGTGGTGGGGATAAGTTTATCTTCCTCACAAAAACGGTAATAACTATCTGTCCACGTTAGATAGTAGTATCTGTTACCAGGGAAACTGTAATCAACTAACAACTCGACTGAGTACATTTCTGAGGCTAATCTAAAGTGCTTCCGTATGCTTATTAATACTGTTAGTAAGTACGATTTTGAAATTAGTGAACTAATTCTACTCATGAACACTGTGTGAAGAGCAGAATATCATGCTGAAAAGAATGCATCTTCTTGACAAATTCTCTATAACTTCTTCTCTTGCTGCTTTGATTGAAAGAAGTGAGTTGGTTTTTTGATATAAAATGTATACTCATTTCTATTCCTCTACGACAGTGATATTTTTCTTCACTGCGACAAAACTTTCCTGCCTCGCAACTCAGCAGCATGGAGTGCGTGGAATTTTCTTGGAACCATGAATAATAGAGTATGCGTGACATATTGGCTTAATATACTCCAGGTGAATGACGCATCTTCTTTCTCTGAATCTGATCTGCAGTTCAGTGCTTCAAAAGAATCTTAATGTTCTTCAGCGGGAAAGTCTTTTCTCTTGTTAATTGTCTTGTTAATTTTGAAATTTATAAAACCTACAGAACCTTGGTGAAACTGAGCTGCCCTATTGCGTAACTCTAAATCCTCCTCACACGCCAGAGCATACGATGCTTAAGTGGACCACAGGCCACCCAGTACCCTCAGTTGCTGCATCAATAGCTTCATCTGAGCTTGACCAAATCCAAGGAAAGAGAGGAATATGGTTTTGTGGAGCATATCAAGGTACGAATGGAGTTGTCCAAAATGGATGTCCTTCCATAGTGCTTATTCTGATGTAACACTTAAACTAGTTCCTCTACATTAACTCAAACGTAACATCAGTGATAGCACACACTCACTGATGCCATTGTAATTAGATCTGCAAAACCCACTCTATGAAGCAATAAAGTTATTACTCTGGACTCAATGTTTAATTAAGACTCTCTCTTAGGCCTGAGAAGCTATTTAGTCCATCATTGCAGCTTCTAAGTTTGAATCTGCTTTCTGATATTATCGTTAAATGTTTTCTTTTGGACTGCACATATTGCAGCTTCTAAGTTTGAATCTGCTTTCTAAAACTATCGTTAAATGTTTGGACTGCACATGTTTTTTATGGAAAACCTCAACAATACTTTACGTGTCACTAGGGCCTAAGGTATACTTGGGTGTCACATAACGACAAGGCTGACACAGAGTGGCTCTAATACCATCTGTAACAGCTCAACCCGCTAGTGATATTGTCCGCTCTAGGCCTAGGCCCGCACAGCTTTAAAGCGCGTCACTAAGGTCTAAGGCATACTTACTTGTATACCCAACATATCTCATATGGTATGCTAATGATGGGATAGCCTAATGATGTGACATTAGGAAGACGATGGCAAGGTAGGAGGGTAAAACTTGGGGTGGGGGGTACAAGGGTAGTTCACATGGGAAACCACATTTTACACTTTCATTCCTTTTTTCGGTTATTACCTTTAATAGAATAATAACAAAAAATAGAGTACACACCAAAGTAGATCACAGCCTTTAAAATCCAAAGTCATATGTACAAGCATCTAACACTATATTGATAGTAGCTGGAACTATGCTCATTGGAACAGATCAGATTCCGTATATTAGGATAACAGTTTAGGTTCACTTTGAACACTTTAAATATCATGTCACCAGTTAAATATATATATATACCTTTAAGCTGCCATGTCTCAGATTCTTTATTTTGTACCTTCAAACTTCCTCTCTTCTTCTTTACTTATAAACTGCACTATCATCCTGATTCTTGATTCTTTTAGTGCACAAAGTTTATAGCCGCTTTGGCTTTCAGTGCATATTGATGTAATCTATATTGCATTACTTTCAGGCTATGGCTTCCATGAGGATGGACTAAAGGTAGTATCCTATTTCTGCTAACAAGTTCAACAAATTTTAACTGAAGCATAGACATGTTCCTAAGAGAATATGACATATTACAAACACATAGTTTTCAATAAATGGAGAAATGAAATCAGTGATCACAACACAATGTGTAGATAATCATCTACTTTTGCTCCTTCTCAGGCAGGTGTGCTTGCTGCACAGGGTCTGCTTAAGAGAAACTTTAGTGTCCTGAACAACCCCAAACACATGGTACCTACCTGGCCAGAAACAGGAGCGCGTCTCCTTGTTACTAGATTCCTCAAGAGTTTCATTGCAACAGGATGCATAATGTGAGTTATAATAGTTCCACCTTGATCTCTTGTACTTTTAACCTAATGTTATACCTTCAATATTTTGCGATTATCTAATTATATGTTCTGCAGAATCTTGGAATATTACTTAAATAGACTACATTTTCTGTGCTCAGCTTGCTGGAAGAAGGAGGTACGATGTTCACCTTCGAAGGAACAGAAAAGAAATGCTCTCTCAAAGTTTCTCTTAGAGTTCATAGTCCACAGTTTTATTGGAAGGTAATTGTTGGAGTACTTTTTTCTCTCCTATGAGTCATCGAGCCACTAAAAGAACATTTCGAAGGATTCCCCAATATGGATATGCTCTATGACTAAACTAATCTCTTACAGCTGGCAACTCAAGCTGACTTGGGCATTGCTGATGCATTTATTCATGGGGACTTCTCTTTTGTTGACAAGAACGACGGTCTTCTTAATCTTTTCATGGTGAGGAAATGACTTTATTTCTTTGTCAATAGCTTTTTGTTGGTACTCGGCGTTCTGAATTCTTTTACAGATCTTTGTTAACAACAGAGATTTGAAAGCATCTGTCACAAGGTCTAGTAAGAAAAGGTAATATCTTATATAGAAACAATCAGGACATTGCAAAATTATGTTCATATGTTAAAAAGGTTTTTCCTTACTTTCCTCTGCAGAGGCTGGTGGACACCACTGCTCTTTACAGCTGCAGTGTCATCCGCAAAATATTTCATTCGACATGTTTCAAATCAGAACACCCTAACTCAGTCTCGTCGGAACATATCTCGTCACTATGACCTGGTAAATAACTTAGTATACTATGTCACCCAAAGCATGTACTAGCATTAACGCATATGGAACTTTTCCAGTTGAAGTACAGTTAATCACTTCTTATTGTAACTTCCACATATTAAGTAGGCCTGCGGCTTCCATTCTGTAGATTGATATGCATTTTTGTTGTTTATTTTTCTTTCCAGAGTAATGAACTCTTCTCGCTCTTTCTCGATGAGACAATGACATATTCATGTGCAGTTTTCAAGGTAAGCGCTCAAAAGATTTGCCACTTTGTCTTTTAATCTATGCAAATTACTTTTTTGGTTCTTTAGACTCATTGTGATCTATTTTTCTTTTATAATAATCTAGAATGAAGAGGAAGACTTGAAAGTTGCACAGCTGAGAAAGATTTCTCTTCTCATTGAAAAGGTAAGTCAAGAACAAAGTAAATGAACTTCTTTTCTTCATAATATTCATGCCTAACATGATTCTGCTTCTAATCTATCTAGGCAAAAGTTAGCAAGGAACATCACATTTTAGAGATAGGATGTGGTTGGGGAACTTTGGCTATGGAAGTTGTCAAGCGAACAGGATGTAAATATACTGGTATCACTCTCTCCGAGCAGCAACTTAAATATGCACAATTGAAAGTTCAGCAAGCAGGCCTTCAGGTACATCAAACTTATGTGGAAGCTCAAGATGCACTATTCTTTGTTCTATTATAAACTGTCAAGAGTTCCAGAACAAGCAAGGTCTATAATGAGGCCAGAGAATTCATATTAAGAAATTCCTCAAAATGCTTCTTTACTTGTTGCCTTGCCTCACTTATCCTTAAAATTGACAGAAGAGCATTTCTGACAATTGTAACTAAACCTAACTTTATTCAATGAAATCTATTCACAGGATCACATAACATTTCTCCTATGCGACTATCGCCAATTGCCAAATGCGTGCAGATATGACAGGATTATATCATGGTATGCTTTTGCCAACCTAAATTATGCCATGTTCTCTTTACTCATTACAGGTCAAGCCAGTGTGGTAATTGTACTTGTAATCATTTCAGTGAGATGTTAGAAGCTGTTGGTCATGAGTTTATGGAGGAATTCTTTACCTGTTGTGAATCTGCACTGGCAGAAGATGGCCTTCTTGTTCTGCAGGTAATGAATCCAAGTGACCCTCAACTGTTCAATTTTTCCTTTTCAATTTCCTTTACTCTTCCATCGGCCTTGTTCCTTTATGCTGCTTTTCACAAGCGTTGGATTTTCTCAGTTCATTTCCATACCAGACGAGAGGTATGACGAATACAGGCAGAGCTCAGACTTTATAAAAGAGTATATATTCCCTGGTGGATGCTTGCCTGCACTAAGTCGAGTAACATCAGCCATGGCCGCTGCATCCAGACTATGGTAAGAACGAGTAGATTTTGTGATTTGGCACTAGCGTGTCGCCTCTCTTTGGAAAAACATATTGATTTAAACCTCATTTGACAAATGATATAAATGCAGCGTAGAGCACCTTGAAGACATAGGAATCCATTACTATCAAACACTGAGATGCTGGCGGAAGAACTTCCTGACAAAACAAAGGTAGTAAAACGAAGGTTCAGTCCACCTCCTTCTTTGTTGTGTTAAAACTTTTTCCTTCATATCATTTCTGGAGTCTGAAACTTGAGAATTAATAACTATGACTAGTGAAATTCGGGCTTTGGGATTCGATGACAAGTTCATCCGGACATGGGAGTACTACTTTGACTACTGCGCTGCTGGATTCAAAACATGCACGCTAGGCGATTATCAGGTATGTTTATTAAAAGCTGACAAAAAGGGTACAAAATGTGTGTAAATCTTGAAATTGCTTAGCAAAGCTGACTACTTAAGGGTTCACCTTGGTTGTAGATTGTGTTTTCAAGACCAGGGAATGTTGCAGCATTTGGTGATCCTTACCATTCTGTACCTTGAGCTTATTAGCGTTTCACTGTTAGCAACATGGAGTCCCTTTGGCGACATTCAACGATACGGAGAATATTAGCATTGTTCATTTGTAAGGTTAACAGGAACAAGATCCTGAATGGTCCAAAAGTGCTTGGAAAATGGGAGCTTCCTTTTGCGAAGAGATTGCCACCTCTACACTGCAACAAAAAACTAATCAAGCTAGCCATGATATAAGTGGTCATTCGCTCATTCTTTCAGTAATTCTATCATACTGCACGCCATTGAAATTGGAATTTGGGAAAGACAATAAAACAATCTTTCTTTTATGTGGTTCTTCTTTGTTGCAGCTTATTAAACAATTTTTAGCTGCCAATTCAAATAATTTACTACAATTAATTCCAAGTTACCAAATTTTAGGAAAATTTTGTGCATGTTACACTTGAAAAGGATAGTAACCTTGTACTACATTTGGATAAAGGAGAAAACTGTTGATTGAGTTGATGTATTTAATTATTTTAAAGAAAACTAAGACATGGTAAATCTTTCGTTGTCTAGGAAGTTGAAGATGTGTCAAAATTACTCCATTTTTTATGCTTTTTTTCTTTATTTTATATTATGTAACTTTGGCACGTCACTCGATAGTAGACGGTTAGTGTTCTTAGGGGTCGTTCGGTTCAACAAAGGATTATCCCGGGATTAATAATGATGGGATTATAATATCGGAATTAATAATGACGGAATTATTTAGTGGATATACTTTTATGGGTAAATGTTTGGTTCATTGGAATAATATTGGGATATAAAGTGGGATAAACATTTATTTCCATATTTAACCTTGACTTTCTTAAAAACCATCGGAAGAAGAGCTTAGAAGAAGGACAAATGTATTTTTTAGTACTTAATTCCGGGATTACTAATCCCGGCATTAGTAATCCCACATGAGGTATGGGATACAAATAATACCACAATTGTGGTATAAGCAATCCAGGAATTAATAATCCCAATTTTAAAATTCCTACCAAACATGGGATAACTTAATCCTATATTTTATCCCGGAATAGATAATGCTAATCCCATGTACCGAACGACCCCTTGGCCTTTAAATCCTGCGAACTAGATTGAAGGAAATGTTTTTACATTTGATATCTTCTCCAATCTTGCAAAGTTGAAAACGACATTTTCACATTTTGCTCATCTCCAATTTGCCTCATCTTAGAATTGTGAACATGAAATCTTCTAATTTCACTAATAGCTCTCCCAATTGATATCATTCTCTTCCTTTGGTTATTGCACCAGCGTTACCAAACAAATAAAAAGGGAGAATTGGTAGATAAAACAGACGGAAAAGGAGAAAAAATGACTAAAGTAGGAGCATTTGTTCCTCTGGCCGTCAAAGTTAGGAGTGGCAACGGGGCGGGGCAGGGAAAGTTTTGCCCTGCCCCACCTCACCCCATTTGGTCTTTGTCAAGTTTCAGCCTCGCCCTGTCTTGTTTGACGCCCTGTCCCGTTTTGACCCGCTCCGCCCCATTTAAATTACCTTTTAAGTCATTATTTTTTATTTTTTACCATCAAAATTGAATTTTTCTTTTAACCTTTAATCCATTTAACATATCTCTAACTTTTTTTTATTGAAGTTTTCAAATTTAATGATTTTATAATTACTTGAAGAAATTGAAGCTTTTAAAGAATTTGTATTATTTTAAAAGTATTACGTATTTACTATATTAATTAATAGCTTAAATAGCCAATAGTGGAACAATATTTCCATTATTTCCTCAACTTAATCATGAAATAAGAAAATAGTAGAAAAAGAACAAGTAAAATTATTGGGCCTCTATATTGCCCCGTCCCGCTCCGCCCCGCCCCGTTTAACAGTTGCCCCGCCCTGCCCCGTTTAGTGTTTTGCCCCGCCCCGCCCCGCCCCAATTGTCATCCCTAGTCAAAGTAGAATAAAAATCACAACACCGCTATCTCTTTCCAAATAATCTGCCAAAAATGAGGACAAAAAACGAAAGCCTCACTCCATCCATTGATAGGAAGTATAGTACTTACTAATATTCTCTCCTGTCCATCCTAATTTCATATTCAAGATGAAAGACACATCTTCACAATCTTAAAAGCTAGTTAAAATTCTCATGCCTCTACATAGTTGTGTTCTTCCAATTTTCATATGCATGATTTTCTTTTGGGTGTTTATGAAAATACCCATCAAAACAAAAATATTTATCCATCTCTACTCATAAATTTCATATTTACAAATCATACCCATAAATTATTTACATATCCTACCCATCTAGACTTGTATATTAGTATTATTTATGCAGTATACCTTATAAGTATACACTCATATCTAAACTTGTATACTATTATTTATGCACTATACCTTAAAGGTATACACCCATAAGGTATATAAAATATGACAAAGATATACAATAATAAATAGGTAAGTTGGATAAATACTTTTAATATCATAATATCATGGGTAGTGTAATTTTTAATGGGTATGGCTTGTAAATACTTTGAATTTTATGGGTATATAGTATAAAAAAGCCTTTTCTTTTTGCACAAGAATTATCTAAATAGGTAAATCATACATCCTATTTACTCTCCCCTTCTTCCAACCAACTCAAACCATAGAAGCAAAAATCATCACTACACTGACTTCTCTTCCCTGCTGCATTCAAACATGCAATGAGTGAAATGGCAACATACACACAAGGAACCTACTTCTGCGCCTTTAAGTGTATTCTCAACCTTGGTTCATGAAGCGAAGCAAAGGATCCTCTAGCAAACTTTATTTGGGTCTTCAGGGAAAAGGACTAAATGTAGAAGAGTTTTCAGAACTAAAGGTATATCAGCATTCAGGGAATTGAAAAATACAGACACTACTAGTATGAAATAAGAGATGGAGGACACACCAGATACTCTCAACTCTCACCCGTATAGCAAGACCATACATGTGAACTAACCTCACCCTAAGGAGAAATTAGCTCCTACGGAGTCCAATCCGGGAACCAAACTACCACTACAAGATTAAAAAAATGAGCATGCTCTTATAACACGGGGCAATCTCTAATAATATTAAAAGCTCAACTAACTTCAACCACAACTGTAATATTTTTATTCTATGACAGGCAACACACTACTAAAGATTCTAAAACAAGATATGCACTACTAAGTTAACCTACTGATATATAAGGTGACACAAACATGAGAAGTATGGTAGAAACTGGTAAACCAAATCATCTTACACTAGCGACCTAAATCTTGCAAAAAAATTCCATTGAATTTGTCAAAGATTGTTCCAAACCTAAAGATATTCTGCAAGTCAAATTGTCAAATACCTAATCAAATTATTGAGACACCAATGTTTTAACTCGCCAGTTCCAAAAGAACCAATACGACACTTAACAGCAGCTGGATACCATGTGGATGGCTGTTAGTCTTCACCCTGCACAAATTAAGCTCACTGAGCCTCCATGGCCTTGGTCTGCCTTCACCATGACAAGTTTCAGGGCAATAAATCCACATCAAACAAGCCAAAATCCACAGTAAGCTACCTTCTCTAAACAACATCTCCAGCACCCATGTCGTATTTATCTCCGAGTGGACTGTTCATCACATTCAGGATTCAGGCCTCTCCTCCTGTACAACACAAGGTCAAATACAGGGGGAAATGATTATGCCATTCTCAAAATTCAACTACCGCTACCACTACCGCTAGCCATTACGTACTGATCTACCAAATCTGCTACAACTGCTCTCCTATGAGTAAGTAGCACCAGCAAATCTCATGGTCCAACTACATCAAGCAAAGAAAAATAGAACACTTTCTATTTTTCTTTTAGTTTCTTTTTAAGTGATTATCTAAAATAGCACCAACCATCCTGCTTCAGACGTCAAAGGGTATAATCCACTTCAAATACTAACTCCACGACCAATGGCTCAATCAAAAAAAATAGTCACGGAAGTTTAACATAAGCAAATATATCTGCAGACTATGAAAACAAATGAACCACATTATCTAATAAACATAACCATAAGCAAGCCAAATTAAGACTGCACTTAACAACAATAACACAAAATAGGTAATACTAGCGACAATACTAGTTATTATAAACTAGAAAAAAGTAGGGCAAACTACTAGGGGATTCAAAGCAATCCAACCAGTCTCATTTTGCAGGTGACATCTCGCAAGAGCAGCACTCTGCATGTGAAATGCAAAAGTAACGCGAAACTCTCCAGCAAAAGGTGAAGTCTAGGACAGAATCAATCTCACTGCTGTTGAGCTTGCCGACTGGGGGCACCTCCATATCCACCACCATATCCAACTTGGCCACCATGAGGTCCATTTGGTGGAGCGCCATAATTACCAGAACCCTGTGAGTTATCAGACCTCCATGCTGAGTTCCCATAGCTAGAGTTTCCACTTGCATCACCATAGCCACTGCTCATGTAAGCCCCAGCACCTGATTGCATGTCTCCTGCAGCACCACCTCCAACAGGTGAATTACCACTTGGAGCACCACTGGCACGTCCTACAGCCCCATAACCAGATTGATTTCCATAAGCACCATCATTTCCACCGTAACCACCATAACCATAACCCTGATTCCCATATCCTGCGGTTCCAGTTGGAGATTGACCTGATCCTCCACTTGCAGCCCCACCAGCAGTAGCAGCATTTGAAGCACCCCAAGGAGCATTACCATAGCCCATATTACCATATCCAGTAGGACCTTGAGAGCCCCATGTGTTTCTTGGTCCACCAGCTGGACCACTTCCATAACCAGTACTAGGCGCATTTGGATTTCCATAGGCAGCAACTGCAGCACTACCATAACCAGGATTGGCTCCACCATAACCTCCATAACCACCATAGCCCATACCGTTGTTGGATGGCCCATAACCATAACCTGGGTTACCATATCCAGATGAACCATAAGGATAGCCACCTCCAGCATTTTGCGACTGCATGTACCTGTTGGAATCCATTCTACTGTCATAAGAACTGGGATTGTTACCTGATGCACCATACCCCTGATAACTTCCACCACCCATACCACCACCGCCTCCGCCGCCCATGGAACGGCTACCAGAACCAGGATTAGCATCTTTAGGAAGAGCACGCTTTACTTCTACCTGTTTACCACTCAGATCATGAAAGTTCTTCTGTAAAACTCTATCTACTGCATCCTCAGAATCAAATGAAATGAAGCCGAACCCACGAGGTCGGTTGGTCTGCTGGTCATACATAATTACTACATCAGTGACATTACCAAAACTTTCAAAATATTGTCTAAATCCATCCTCGGACAAAGTGGGAGGCAATCCCCCAACAAAAATTTTCTTGGTCCTGGTATTTCCACCACCTCCAAAACTTCTAGCACCATTTGTGTTCCCAGATTTTGAGCCCTGCTGCTCCTCTCTTGATAGTGCCCTCTTAGCATCAACCTATACACAAAATATGTCAAATAACCAAGAATAAATGTAACCCTAAACATCTAAAGGGGGCAACAAGCATCAAAGGTAAACCTATCAGCACCACATACACAAAGATGAAAAACTACATGCAGCTGTTAGTCCATGCATTGCCACAGAAGTAATTAGTTCAAGAATCTTTCAAATGAATATCTGCACCAAATTGTGAACTGAAACTTAATGAGACCACAATCTAATTCAGCTCACATAAATGGTGCTACAGGCTTCCAATATAACACAGCAGCTGCACCACAGTTACAAAAATAAGAAAACAACCTCAACTTGCAAGTCCAACCATTGCCTAAGAAGGAATTTTTGTTTGAGAAATTTACAACTGAGTAAGCTACTGGCCAAATAGTAAAACATAATAAAGCCAGCAACAGGCCACTACTCGAATCAATGGAAAAATACATGCACACAGTACAGGTACTGTCAACACATTGTATAGCCAAACTTGTTGCACTTGAACAAAACTGAATACTATGCACCACATACAAATGACGATGGAAGACAAATGCTAACACTCAACAGCATAATTTGTTGCACATGAAGAAAAGTGACTACTATGCACCACTTTATAATTAAAGATGAAAATCACTCAAGCACGTATCACAGTATAAATAGCCTTCTATGCTTATAGCAAAATTAAAGAAAGAGAAAAAGCAATAAGACAGTAAAAGAACTTTTAGTTAATTTGCATCTATCTTCACTTTTGTAAGAAAGCTCATCTTATCTTTCACAGTACAAACCGAGATTTGAGAACCGTAGAATAAATTCAAGAACACATCTGCATCAGAAGTAGTCCGTACAAGGAAAATCAAGGCGTAAACAAGGGAAAAGAACACAGACAAACACTCATATAAAATATGGTCATACACACAAACCCCATGTTAAAGATATGACTGTCGAAACAAACGTACAGCAACTAGAAAGAAAACGAGACAGAAAACATGGTTTAAACCAGCACCAAATACAACACACAACAGAGAGAATCAAGTACATACACTACCCAGAAGCTAAACTCTAGGCGCAAAGCACAAGTGAAGCCGACAAATCTCAGCTTACAGCCATCGACAACATGCCTATATCAAGTCCAAGCCTTAACTAAAAGGCTCATAAACACAAAACCCCAAAAACACTGGATCAAGAAAACAAAAGGCACCCACAAACCATATTAGTTAAAAAAATCAACAAAATAAAGCAGAAAAAGTAGGATTATTAAGACTCACAACTTTATCATAGTGTGCCAATCTTGAAGAACCCAATCAAGTCTAAACTAAAACCTCACAACCAAGACACCTCAAAAATCAAAGAATCACGGAAATACAGAGCACCCAGTTGCTAAATTAGAAAAAAAAGAATCCAATAAAGCACATAAACTCAAGTCTACTAAAAATCTCAACTTCAGATGAAGTGGGTTGAAAACCATGAGGTCTAAGGTTCAAATCCCAACAAAGGCAAGAAAACTCTAGGTGATTTCTTCTCATCTATCCAAGCCTCGGTGGATAGAGTTACTCCATACCTGTGCTGGTGCAAGGTAGCAAGTATGTCGAGGTGCACGCAAGCTGACCCGGACTCTAAAGTTATTAAAAGAGTCTCAGCTTTATCAATAGAATCCCTACCTTGTAGCATAATCAAAAACCGCACAAACACAACACTTCAAATCAAGGAAATAAAGAACACCCAGATGCTAAAAATTAAAGAAATCCAAAATAATCTATAGAAAATCTCATCTTTGTCAATAAAATGTGCATCTTGAAGAACACAATCAAGCCTAAACTACCCCACAACCACAACACCTCAAAGAACAATGAAAATAACGAACACCCACAAAACAATCCATCCTAAACTAATTAAAACCCCACAAAACACAGGAACAACATACCCAGTATGGTCCCACAAGTGAAGAGGATGAGATGTATGCAAACCTTACTCCTACCTCAAGTGAGACAGAGAGGTTGTTTCTGATATACCCTCAAACCAAAACCCCACAAAAACACATCATCTCAAAAACCAAGATTCAATGATACACACAGCACCCATAATACTACTACTAATATAACATAAATCACCCAACTACTATCTAACCTTCTACCCTAAACAAAAGCACCTCAAAATCAACAAAGCAGACACTATTAAAAATCACAACTTTCTCAATAAAATGCCTATCTTGAAGAACCCAATCAAGCCTAAACTAAAACCCTACAAACACAACACCTCAAATCAAGAAAACAAAGAGCACCAAGATGCTAAAAATTAGAGAAAAATCAAGATTTAATAATAAAGACAGCATCTATAAGTAAAAAAACAAAAGGGGGTTTCAAGAATCTTACAGTACGGCCATCAATGACATGTTCATCTTGAAGAACCCTATCAAGAACATTAGGATCTGCAAATACAACAAAACCAAACCCTCTTGGTTTCCCTGAAATCTTGTCCCTCATTACTACTGTTTGCAAAACATCTCCGTATCCTTGGAAATACTCCTTTAGTTTCTCTTCAGTTGTTTCCCATGAAATCCCACCGATAAAGAGTTTCCCTTGATCTGAATCCATTCTTGTTAGGGTTTGGCCGCCGACTTTGGGATTCTTTTTTGGGGGAAAAGAAGGGAAAGACTAATGAAAAAAGAGGGTTACAACAAGTGAAAAAGAAGGGACTAATGTTAGCGTACGAGGATTCAACGGTCTAGATTTATTTGTCATGATTTTCTACTAGTCAGATATTTTTTCCAACTCTGTGACATGTACTATCGTCATTTATTCCTTACATTTATTTTTTGGATTTTTTACATAAAAGCACAAGTTTTAGAGCTTAATTATCAAACATAGCAATATTTTAGTAAAATTACCCTATATAGAGGAAAATACAAGATAATTACAAACATAGCAAAAATATAGCAATATTTTTCCATAACATACCAAACCCTTACATTATTCCTTATATTTTCCCCCACTATCACTTTTGCTCCTCCCATTTCTCCCTATTTCACTTTTCCTCCCACCATTTCCCCCCAATTTCACTTTTACTCCTCTTATTTTTCCCAATTTCACTTTTCCTCATCTATCCTCAATGTATCTCGTTGAGTCTCACTATTTCTGCATCGTATCAACTGTTTCTGCACCGAATTTAACTGTTTCTGCACCATTTCAACTGTTTCTGCAGCACCGTATCTAACTGTTTCTGCACCGTTTCAACTGTTTCTGCACCGTTTCAACCGTTTCTGCAGCACCGTATCTAACTGTTTCTGCACTGTTTCAACTGTTTCTGCAGCACCGTATCTAACTGTTTCTGCACTGTTTCAACTGTTTCTGCAGCACCGTATCTAACTGTTTTTGCACCGTTTCAACTGTTTCTGCACCGTTTCAACTATTTCTGTAGCACCGTATCTAACTGTTTCTGCACCGTTTCAACTGTTTCTGCACCGTTTCAACTGTTTCTGCAGCACCGTATCTAACTGTTTCTGCACCGTTTCAACTGTTTCTGCAGCACCGTATCTAATTGTTTCTGCACCGTTTCAACTGTTTCTGCACCGTATCTAATTTGCACCTTTTGTCTATATTTGTTGACTCTTTTTTTATTTGGTTGCAGTTACCACTTGTACCCAAGCTACAGTGGCATTAAACCTATTGCGTGAAAGGAGGGGGGTCTTTTGATATTGTACTGAGTGATGTTCATATGCCTGATATGGATAGTTTTAAACTACTTGAGCTTATTGGGTTGGAAATGGATCTTCAAGTAATAAGTAAGTGATGCTTCTATTGCACTAAAATTGGTTCCAAATTGTATAATACAAATCATTGAAGAATCAAGATATGTCACCTGATGAATCAAGACGGTGGAAGGAGTCATTCCAGGAACTGTATTCACTTCTATAATCAGTATCTATAACCACAAGGCAAAACCACTGCCGATTAGATCTTTTAATGCATCTGCAAAGTGCTATCTGCATACCCCTTTCAAAATTTCATCGTTAGTTGCATTTGCAATTAAAAAAATTCCATTAATTGTTAAGTGTTTTGCTTTTCGCAGAATTTTTTTCAAATTCTGATTCCTCAGGTTCTACTCCGAAACAGAGCTAATCAATAATAAATATTGCCTCTCAAATGGCCAGCTTGGCCCAATTCAACCTCAAATGAACAATTTGAACAGGGAATTCAACCACAAATATTAATCTTGCATTGATTTATCAAGCATATTGCAGGGGCAGATGAAGTAAAACCACAGAAAATGGGGGTTATGGGGTTAGGGTGGTGGGAGTGGGTGTGGGTGTGGGGTGATGGGAGAAAGAGAGAGTAAGTGAGAGAATTTTTAATTTGGAGAAAGTGGGAAGTGAAAGTGAAATGTTTTAGATTATTGTTAAATGTGTTAGAAAAATAATGTTATGCATTGTAATTAGAAAAATATTGCTATTTTTTTGTAATTAAGGGTGAAAAATTGTATATTTGTGTAAAAATCCCTTATTTTTTCTTCTCTCTTTTTTCCTTGGTTTTTCTTGGGTAATATTCACAAATGGTCACATAAATATGGCTTTTATGCACAAAAGTCACATAACTTACATTTCTTATCCAAAAGTCACAACACTCCAAGTATTTTACAATAAAGTCACAATGCCGGAAAAGTAAAAACCTCCGGTAGATCTTTTTTTTAATCCCAAAGTCAACATTCTAACCTATTTCTAAATAAAATGGGTATTACTAATAGGACCCGACCCGGACCCAATAGCCAAAATCCATCATCAATTAAATAAAATCCAACCCATTTTTCCAAATATTTCACCACACTTTATTTGCAATTCTCAATGTTTAAGCACTATTTATGGGCAGCTATTTGTTATTGTTAAGACTATAAATCATATCATAATAATAAATAAACAAGAGACCAAGTGTACAAGAAAATAATATTTAGATCCAAATGACATACGTCACTTAAGAAAGTATGTGAATTAATATAATGTGCATCAGCCAAAAGACAAAAACATATAGAACAGCTTGTGCCATTATAAGTGAATGAAATTTACAAAAAACACCATATACAAGAGGTCCGATTTTTCTTTGAGAGTTTGCACTTCTTCTTCATCGCAGCTTGCACATAATCTTCCATAACTCTTTTCTTCACTTCTCTGCCGCTTTTTGATACATTCACAACTTCAAAAACACTTTGTATAGATGCAGGTTCATCAAGTTCATTTTCAACAAAAGTTGGTTCACTTTCAGTAACATCATGCTCAGCTTCAACAACATCCTGTTCAATTTTAGCAAGTTTAGTTTTAACAATATAATGTACAACTTCTACAACAAGTTCAAGGAAAAGTATGGGGGTTTTATAAGTATGTTACCTCAGGTTCTTGATTTGTATTTGGAGAAGTTTTTGCATATTTACCGTGGCCTCTTGCATTATGCCCAACCATTTTGCAAATTGAGCAGCTAATTTGTATAGTTCCTTTCTTAAATAATTTTTCAAGTTTCCTCTTCTCTGGCCTCTTATCCTTTGCAGCCTGAGCTGCAGCATCTCATTGTTTTTCTAGCTCTTCAGCTTCCTTTTTCCTAGCCTTGGACTTCCTCCCCTTTTTTGTCTTCACTACTTTAGGTGGGAGAATATCACCACCTCCTAGAACCTCGGCCCAGTGCTCCTCAGGTATAGTTGGGTTGATATAGTAAGCATATACATTCTTATAGGTTTGCACTTTATAATAGTCTATGACATAATCCTTTATTATCTCAGTGTTGCCAAGAATACTAACCACAACATGAGGACATGGTAATCCAGTCAAATCCCACCTTCTACAAGTACACGTCCTCGCAACCATATCAACAATATATTTACCTCCAGGACCTTCAACTAGTACCTTAGGGCCTCCTGAAAAATCAGGTTTAAAGTTGGTAGCCTCCGTCCTGATTTTGAGCAATTTCTTTTCAATCTTAGGGCAAATTTGCCCTTGGCATTTTCTATCCACTCATTCTTTTTGAACAACCTCTTCATCAGTTGGTTCTTGATCATTTCTAGCATAGTTATAATGGGCTTTTCTCTAGCATCAAGTATATATCTAAGACAACAAATATAATAATGTTAGAATACTATTTAGCAAATAAAGGTGTCGTCTGGTTGGTGGGATTGGACTAATAATCCCGGAATTAAATTTGGGACTACATTAATCCCATGTTTGGTTGGTGGGATTAGTTAAAATGTGACAATTTTTATACTACATTTATAGTATTATCTAATCCCATATAGGGGTGGGATTATTAATCCCGGGATTGTTGTAATTCCAAATTTGTGGGATATCCCACTTATTTAGTCCCGCAAACCAAGCGATCCCAAAGTGCATTAAGGATATGTAAAATATTACCTATTGAAGCTTTCACATAAATTATTTAACAACATGTCACATCTGGTATGACATTTGAATAGTGCTCTAGTCCAAGTATTGAATGGTCTCTCAGGGTGATTGAACTATTCTCTTGCATCCTTATCCGCATTTTCCAGCTCATCCATACACTTCTTAAACATCACCTCATTGCTCGCTCTTGTTGCATTGCACACTAAGTCTTTCAAATGTTTGCCTTTGTGTTTTTGTCTGAAATTCTGATAAATATACCTAACACAATTCCTGTGCTCAGCGTTAGGATATAGGTCTTTCACAGCTCTAATCAGCCCCTTCAAATATTTATGAAACATTATTAGAAAAAAGAAATAAAGAAATTGTGAAGAAACATAAAAAATATTACCTTCTGTCTGTTTGACATAAATGAGATGTGGTGACTGTTCTGTATCTACAAGTCCTCTCCCAAGTTCTCAAGAAACCAGCTCCATGTTTCTCTACTTTCATATTCAGCTATGACTGCATATGCTACAGGGAAAATGCAGTCATTTGGGTCGATAGCAACTGCACTCAACAAGTTCCCTCCATAGTTTCCCTTTAACCAATAACCATCCAAGCTAATCAATGGTCTACAACCAGATTTGAAAGCATTTTTAAGTCCTCCAAGACAAATATAAAATCCAAGAAATCTGCCTTCATCCCTCCACAAAATTACAGTAGAGCCTGGATTGGTTTTTAATAACTCCTCTCTGTATGATAACAATTTAGCATATTGGGTTGCCTCGTCTACATAAACCCATTTCAATGTCTTGTCTTTGGCCCTCCAAGATTTTGAATAACTAATTGTATAGCTGTAGTCCTTTATAACAGCTCCAATTAAGCCTTTCAAACTCCATGATGGATCAATTCTAAACATACTAAAGTACCGATCAGTAAGCCACTTAAAATTCATATGTCTATTGTCAAGCACATTTCCATCAGTATGCTTCAAAATACAAGATTTTATCTGAATAGTGGGATCAGTCTTGCTTACGGCAGTAGCATACACTTTAAAAGGACATGCTTTTTTCTTGCATTTACAAACCACTCTCTTCTTGTCATTAGTAGAAATCGTAGTTGAAACCTAGTCATAATACCATAATTTTTACAAGCTTCTTTAAACTGCTAAATTTCATTCCGAGTTCCAAAATCGGAATATTTTTGTTCTTTTTCACATCATAGTCTTCATAATGGACGGACTCCTCTTTATTACCTTCCTTATCAGATAACTCCCCAACTAAAAATTCCTGCGAGTCAGCAAAATCAGACTCAGATTTGTCATTTACTTCTGGTATATGGATGCCAAGAGTTGCAGAACACTATTTGTTACTTTTTAGGTCTCCCCCTTGCTTTCTTAATATTTTCTTGTTCAACTATTACATCCTGATAGTCATCATCATCATCCTCCAAATTATAGTCAGCATCACTAAAGTCATATTCGCTAACTTCTCCATTTTGAATTCTACTCAGATAATTTTCAAAACTTAACACAGCTGCTTCAGAGTGTTCATTGAATGGGAGATCCAAATTGATATTTGAAAGCCTACACATTTATAAAAAAAACCTCATCGAACCCATTCATTAATAGCACTAGTCAGTTTATTCTAAATAGAAAACCAAGATATCACTTCAAAAAGTTATAGAATTTGAATCAAAATAAGTTAAGAACCCTACCCTATAACCAGTGTTAATATCTAAAATTAACCCTAAGTATAGCAGAAACCTTACCCCACAATGAGTTTCACCAACTAAATTTCACAATAGCTAATGTTTTAACAAAGAAAAAGTTAAAAACTTTACCTCGTTTTGACCCCTTCCAAGTGCAGAGAAAGCATTCTGATGGCTAGAATGTGAAGCAAAAGTATCTTGATGGTCCCTTCTAGAATCAATGTTGTCTCCATCTCTTAAAATATTGAAATGAGATGAAAAAGAAACCATGTTTTAACTTAGGGCATGAGAGACAAAAACATTGAGAATTGCAAATAAAGTGTGGTGAAATATTTGGAAAAATGGGTTGGATTTTATTTAATTGATGATGGATTTTGGGTATTGGGTCCAGTTCGGGTCCTATTAGTAATACCCATTTTATTTAGAAATAGGTTAGGATGTTGACTTTGGGATTTAAAAAAAAAAGATCCACCGGAGGTTTTTACTTTTTCGGCATTGTGACTTTATTGCAAAATACTTGGAGTGTTGTGACTTTTGGGTAAGAAAAGTAAGTTATGTGACTTCTGTGCATGAAAGTCGTAGTTATGTGACCAGTTGTGAAAATTACCTTAAGGTCTTGAGAATATTTTCATGACTAATATACTCGGTTAAATTACACTTTATGTAAATCTAAGAAATATTTTTAAAAAATATAGTAATATTTTACTACTTTACGAAACGTAGCAACATTTTTTACAATGCTACCAAACATAGTATTTTCTTAAAAACCCTAATCTCATTTTTTTCACTCTTTTCCCTCGTATCCTCTCTCTCTTCTCTCTCTACCCAACCCACACTGCCATCACACCTCCTCCTTTGCTGTTGTCGGCGATCATAACCTACCACATCGTCGTCGGTGACTTCTTCCCCGACGTCTGCTTCTCCGTCACGCGCCACCACCAGTGCATAGATCTGCACAGCGGCGTCGATCATTTTTTTTTTCCGTGAATTCTTCCTTCTCCGTCTCCTTCCGTCGTTCCCCAGATCTGAACCACCGTGCTACTGCTATAGTGGCGCTGTTGAAAGTTGCTTCATTTTTTTTCTTTTTTGAGCTTTTCCGGTGACGTATCTCTGGTGATGGAGAAGAAACTTCCAGATCCTAATTTGCAAAGTGTATCGATATTATATGCATAGTGTATGGTATGTGTGTTGATTTTGTATGACTAGTGTATATCCTATGTATTTTTTTATATACAAGGGACATACAATAGTCATATGGAGCGTATACACTTGACATACACTAATCACGAGTGTATGTGTTGTTTATCCATTGTATGAATGTTGTTTGCACGAATTATGTTTTGAATAGCTATAATAGACATACAAATATATACACTTGACATACAATAATGTATTCGTATATGCTTACTGTATTTTCATAGTATGCCTATTGTATTTGCACTGTGCATACAAAGAATTTACATGTGCATAAAATGAAAATACACAACACGTACAAGAAAATACAAAAAAAAAAAAAAAAAAAAAAAAAAACAGAATTTTCCGGCCATCCAGCGGCGGCGGCCGGTGGTTGGAGCCGGCGACAGTGATGGGGGTGGTGGTTGGGGGTGGTAGAAGTGGCTATTCGTGCACTTTGCCCTCTTGCTAATATTCTATAAAAATTTTGCGTGAGAGCATGTATGACACGCGCTAATTGAATACTAGCGAGCGGCACAAAACTGTTTGAGAATTAGCGACCTCCGGAAAAATCCCAATATTTATTTAAACATGTTAGTTCAAAGTGTTATACTGGGATCATTTAAACACTAATCCCAGTATAAAATACTGGGACTTTGAACTAACATGTTCAAAGTCCCAATATTTTTTCTAGGACTTCATATATAAAGCTCCAGGAACTATAAACATGAATCCCAGTATAAAATAATGGGACTTTGAACATATTAGTTTAAAGTCCTAGTATAAAATACTGAGAGTAGTCTGGGGTGTTTGCCAATGCTAATGGAGTGTAAGTGTGCGTGCGGATTTTTGGCTATTCCTCAATTAATTTTAAAATGGTGGATAAAACTCATTTAGCGCGTCCAAAAATAGCTAGGTTTTTTTACACAAATATATAAATTTTCACCCTTAATTACAAAAAAATAATAATATTTTTGAAATTACAAAGCATAGCAATATTTTTCCTAGCAAAATGGTAATGTATAAATAGTTCTTTCCAACTCTGTTTCATAATTAGAGAAATGCTGAAACCCTTATTCCTTTCTCTCTGTTTTTTTTCTCTCTACCTGCTTCCAATTCTTTAATCACTCTGCTCCCAATTCTTTTCTATATAACAATTCTACAACTACTCAAAATCGTATCGTTTTTGTTTCTATTTGTTTCTACACATCATCCTCTATTTTCGATCCATAATTCTAAAAGGCTGCTACAGTTTCCGCACCGTTTCACATCTGTTTCTCCACTGTTTCGCGTCTGTTTCTCCTCTGTTTTGCATCTGTTTCTCCTTGTTTTTACTCATTTTTTTTTATAGTTTAAACAGATCAAAATCGAAACTTTACAATAGATATGACACAAATACAAATTCTATTAAAACATAGTGGAAGATGGGACAAGTTCGACAATTGCATCAATTTTGTTGTTGATGTGATCGCGATAAATTTAGATTCAAACTTTCAGATGCTTCGTGATACAGTTGCGAAGCAACTGAACATTGATCTAACGAGAAAAATTGTTAAAATAAAGTATAAAGTAATGGAAAAAAGTTCAGGTTTAAAATACACAATGACATGGGTGTTTAAGTCTATACAGGATTGAAAATAGAGAAAAAAGGAATAGAAATGTATCCACTTTGTATCACACTCGAGGATATTGTTGAGGATCAAGGTTTCTGAAGTGATAGACAAAGCATAAAGAGTCGTGATACAGTGAGAGACTATGTTGATACTGACAGAAACAGTTGCACTAGAGACAGGAACATTGATGATACACTTATAAGTAGTGCTGAAATGGTAGAACTACTAATTAAAGGAACTTGTGATGAGCACGAGGTAGATGAAGTTTCAGTAATTACCAATAGCGTACAAAACGAGATATTAGAGGGCCAAGTTTAACTTAACAAAAAGACTGTAGTAATGGCCATGAAACGATTTGTAATAAGAGAAAAGGTTCAGTTTAAGTTTGAGAGATCAAGTGCAACAAGGTATGAAATCTCAGTATTTGTGTTTTGTATCATGATGTATCAATTTATTTCACACTGTTTCATTGTATCTATTTCTGTCTAACTGTATCATAAGTAGTCTAAGAAATGTTCTTGTTATCTTTGTATCTGATATGTGTCTTTTGTGTATATGAATTTTTTTTTTTTTTTTTTTTGTATTTTGTAACACACTATGTGAGTTTGTTTCAAGCACTACCAGTTTGTATCTCAAATGTGTCTTTTGTATCACTGTGTTGTATATGAAATGTGTCTTTTGTTTCAGGCAGTACCAGTTTATACATCAGATACAATGTGTGAATTATCTATCATATTATATCTGATCTATAACTCTATCGTCTATGATCGTATCATATATGGGTGTTAGAAGCTAACTAAATCGTATTTGTATCATGCTGTTATAATTTTGTATATGTTAACTAATCTCTGTAGCTTTCTGTATCATGTAACTGTTCTCTGTATCATTCTATATCTGTAGCTACTGCCTGATATGCAAAGGCGAAAATTGCAAATGGAAATTTAGGGCATCCAGCTTGAATTCATCAACTTTGTTCAAAGTTAGGGAATTCACAAATGAACACACATGTCCATACAAAGAAAGAGTGTATGGGCAAGCGCAGCTGACATCACGAATGATTGGTATAATTGTTAAGGACAGGGTCGATGACCCAAAGTCAACCTACAAGCCTAAAGATATAATGGACGATATGCAGAGGTGTTACAGTATACACATAGATCACATGAAGGCTTGGAGAGCAAAAGAAATGGCCATTGCAATTATACGAGGAGACCCAACTGAATCTTACAAGAAGTTGCCAAGTTACCCGTATATGTTAGAGCATAGAAACCAGGGTCAGTTGTTGCTTTGCATGCAAGTGAGGAGCATTTGTTCAAGTACGCTTTTGTTGCTTCGAATGCTTCCATAATGGGATTTCAACATTGCAAACCAATCGTAGTCGTCGATGGTAGCTTCCTAAAAGCAGCGCACAAAGGAACATTCCTAGCGGCCAGTACATTAGATGCAGCAGGTAAAGCGATTTCTAACGCTATCTGTTGTATCATACCGTTTCAACTGTTTGTATCATACTGTTTCAGCATGTCTCATTTGTATCATACTGTTTCAACTTTGTATCAGACTGTTTGAACTTTGGTATCAAGATTTTTAAGACCATATATTTTCTGTTTTATCTTCTTTTATCTATATCAGACTGTTTCACTTTTGTATCAAACTATTTCCAGCTTTTGTATCAGGCTTTTTCAGACATATGGTTTATTTGTATAAGACTGCTTCAATTTTTGTATCAACTTTGTATCAAACTGTTTGAACTCTGGTACAGACTTTTTAAGATCATATATTTTCTCTGTTTCACCATCCTTTATCTGCATCAGACTGTTTCACTTTGTATCAAACTATTTCCAGCTTTTTGGTATTAGTTTCTTTGAGGCCTATACTTTAGTGTTTAAGCTTTTTATTTGAATAAGACTGTTTCAGTTTGCACTTGTGTGATACTGTTTCAAATATTTATCTTACTGTTTCTTTCCATAGGGAGCATACTGCCGCTTGCATATGCAATTGTTGATTCAAAGAACGATGCCTTATGGCAGTGGTTCTTTGAGAAGTTCAAATATGCTTACGGTGAGAGAGAAAACATGTGTGTTGTCTCAGACCGTAACGAGAGCATAATCAAGGCTACTACAATCGTATATCCTCAGGTCCCACACTATGCATGCATATGACACTTGTGGAACAACCTCAAGACTAAGTTCAAGAAATGTGAAGAGAAGCTCCATGAGACATTCTTAAGTATGACCAAGGCATACAACATACATGAATTTGACATATACATGAAAAGTGTGGAAAAAGTAGATAAATGTATCAAAGCATACTTTCTAAACATCGAATACCATAAATGGTCAAGGGTGCATTCAACAATAAATAGGGGATTTACAATGACATCAAACATTGCAGAATCCTTGAATGCATTGAACAGGGATGCGCGTGATATGCCTGTAGTCGCATTTATGGAGTACATGTGCTCACTGATTGGACTTGGACAGATGATAACAGGAAGAAAGCATACGAGACATTCACACCTCTTGGATTCAAGTACAACAAGATACTGGATGGGTATAGAAACACAGCTATGCAGCTTAAGGTAGTATAGAAACTGTTTCATTTCCACTATATCTAAGTTCTTTCATCCTGTATCTTCCTTGTATTTATGTTTCAAACATGTATCATCTTGTGTGTCATAAATACATTCAACAGGGAATGAAGTAGCTCTCTATGATGGTAACAAGAAATTCATTGTTAATCTGAACGATGGACATGCTGTTGTGGAATTTAAAATGGAAGAACTGCCATGTGCGCATGCTTTGGCTGTTCTAAAGTGCAAAGGCTTGGAAGAAGAAGATTACAGCTGTATCTACTACTTAACAAAGTCCCTGGTAAAGACATACGAGTTCCATATTAATCTGATACCGGATGAAAGCAGATGGGAGATTCCAGCATTCGTTTCAGAAATTGAACATTTCAGCATTCGTTTTAGAAATTGAACTAATTCCACCAGTTGCTAGACGGCCAATTGGAAGGCCAAAAACAACTAGATACAAACCACAATGGGAAGTACATGCAAAAAGGACAAAGATTACATGTGCAAATTGTGGTCGCGAAGGACACAACAAAAAAACTTGCACACATCCTCCGAAGCCCAAATATAACTTTTTTTAGTTCTTTCTTTGTCATTGAATCTAACTTGTTAGAAGTGATACAATTTGAGAATTGTTTCGTAATTGTTTCAAGATATTTCCAACATGTTAATCAATTTAGTTGTCTGTATCAGACCGTTTCATGACTGTATGAAACTGTTTCACGTTTATGTTTTACTTTTTGTTTCTCATTGGATCTGAATAGTTAGAAGTAATTCAGTTTCACAAGTTGTTCCTTCGTGTTTCAAGATATTTTCGACTGTTTTGTGTCAATTTAGCTGTCTGTATCAAACAGTTTAATAATTGTATCAAACTGTTTCATAGTTGTGTTTTACTGTTTCTTTGTCATTGAATCTGACTGGTTAGAAGTGATTCAATTTCACAAATTGTTCCTGAGTGTGTCAAGATATTTTCAACTGATTCTGTGTCAATTTACCTATCTGTATCAAACAGTTTCATAATTGTATCAAATTGTTTCACACTTGAAAAGGAACAAAATAAAACACAATTGCTATAAAATAAACATTCTGAAACTTTCATTGCATAAATAGTGACCACAACAAACAACATATAGTAGTAGAAACGGTTTGTCCTAGAAACATAAACATAGAAACATCACAAAAGAAATACAACTAAAGGTTGGGATTGGCAACACGTAAACGACGCTTTATAGCATCTTTTCTCTTAGCAAGCCGCCCTGTATTTTTACATGCACTCACTGTATCTAAATCAATCTTCCTTTTGCCATAATCCCAAAGCAGTGTCACAAGACGGCCACGGTAAAGACCTATATCAAAGTCAGGGACATTTGTGATATCGCTGGAGAAATAAAGTACTCCGCATACGCCATGATAAACACTCCACAATCCCTGAAAAAGTGATAAAAAATGACAATACATATAGTTAGTAATTCTGTCACATATGTGATTCACGTAATCTGAACTAATAAAGGGAAAAAAACATACAAGGAACCAGAACTCTGTGGCGGAAGGTCTTGAACAAAGAAAAACCCAAAAAGATCCTCTAGATTTGCATCAACATATGCTTCACTCGTAAGAATATCAATATCGGGCCTTGACTGGTAAAACTCAGTCAGTACAAGATACTGTGGCAACAACTCATCAATCTTTTCAACAATAACCGCATTATGACGAGCACCCCCCACCACTCATTGAATCATATATCCCAATGCACCTATTCTTGAATTATACTACACCCAACACCTAATAACATATAGACTTTATATTAAGCGGTAGCAGAACATAGTCAACCTCTGTCCAAGGTACATTTGTAGGGATCTTGCAGCCTCTAATGTTGCTAGCAACAGAATCAACATCAGACAACACTGAAACATCCTTCCCACTATTCACATACTTCTCATAGACGGTCTCGATCATGGTTTTAAACCAACAATCAATAGTAGTGAAGGATAATTCAGTTTTCGGTCGATACTTTTCTTGCTTACGCAAGTAGTAGAAAACAATATTAACATGCTGTAACATTCGAAAAAAATTGATGATACAAATGGATGAACCATTACAGAAACAATGAAGAAACGAACAAAATTACAGTTACCTAAAATGAATGAAACAAAACAGATACACTGAGAAAGAGAAAGAAACAATACAGGGACATAGGCACACACACAATAAAAAAGAAACAGAAACACACCCTCACACACTAGAAGAAATAGAAAAATAAAGTTTGGCTAAACATACACGTACCAAACATAGAAACTCAAAAACACATGAAAAAATTAAAAAAAGAAACGGTACGGGGACAAAGGCACACAAACACTAAAAAAGAAACAGAAATACACCCTCACACACTAGAAGAAACAGAAAGATACAGTAATGATACAAGATACACATACAGATACAGTAAAAAAAAATATGATACACTAAATATAAAAGACACACACAGACTAAAAAGAAAAACAAATGAACTTACTGAATCCTGCAACGTATGACCACCATGCAATAGAGTATAGAACCACATCCGAGTTGACACGGTTTCGACTCCGAAGTTAAACTCATATGGAAGTATGTTGTCGGTTTTGGAATAGGCACAAATCCTAAAAATATAAAGTAAAAGAAACATGAATTATAACAATATCCATACGATAAATGATACAGTAAACACGCATTAAAGGGGAACAAACCTTCCTCTTTTCCGCTTAGCTAGATCATCAACAAATGCTACAAACCTATTTACTAATTCTTCATCAACATCCTCTGTGACGGCAATACTAAAAGGATGCCTTTGCAACATCAAAGGTTTGGGCGAAACATAATTGCTACTGGCACCAGAAGCAAACTCACGCAGAAAAGGTGAAACATCATATTTACCAGGACGCTTCACCCTTACCAACGCCTGTGAAGGTGTAGTAGTATCCTCACGTGGGCTCGCCCGCTCGTTCTCAGGGTCACTAACCAGCATAACATCAAAATCCTCACCACGATCATCAACAGCAGCGGCGTGTTCAATGGGCCCTTCAGCGATATGCTGAACAAGCTCTTCATCAACACTGACACTAGGCTTTGCAGCAACAGTATCAGCAGCCTCTTCAGCAACAGTGGCACCAGACTTTGCTTCAACAGTATCAACAGCCTCTTCAGTAACAGTGGCACCAGCTTCTCCAGCAACAGGGTTAGTTTAGAATCGTTTCTTCACATTCTTAATGGTATCAGCAATGGTAAGGTCCATCTCCGCAAACTGCTCATCCGTCCAATTATCAAAGAAATCATCAAAAGGCTTCGACAGATAAGAATGTCCAGGAGTATCTTTCTTACAAAATGCAACATCATCAACTGAATAACCTTGAATAAACTAATACAAAAAAAACATGAACAAACAATTAACTCCTATAAACCATGGATATACGAAAATAAGTTCAAAAAACAATATACAAGATATGATACAATTTAGAAACAGGGAAGATACAATAAGTTTAAAAAAAAGAAGAAAAAAAAGGCAAACGCACACCTCATCAGATTTAGGAGTCTTTAGAAAGTCTTGGCTGAAATTCAAACCAAGGTCGAAGTTTGGGAATTGCAATGAAGGGGTCAAAGGAACTTTGGTTGCAACTGTTGCGGCCATTGGAACGGGTTTTTCACTAACAACTGTTTCTATATTACTGACACCACCATCATCAGTTTGAATTGTATCAGACGACAAATTAACATCTTTTCCGTTGTCGCTTGCTACATCAGTCGCTCCACCAGTAGCACATGGCTAAAAAAAGAAAAGGAAAAATAATTCATAAAAATAAGAAACAGTAGATGTACAATTTCATTGGCTTGTTGAATTGTTTCTATTTGAAGCTATCTGTATCTGTTTGTACCTGAATGTATCTTGTTGTTGCAAGGTAACTGAAATAAGGTACTGCCGTAACACTAGCCGTATCAATATTTAAACTGTCTGTATCACCAACATCTGATTTAAACTTTTATGTAGCACCAAAATCATCCAAATTGATCTTCTCTGTATCACTACTAGCAGTTGGTGCCCTTGGTGAATCTTGAGCATTAACTGTACCACTTTGAATACCCTGTATAAAAAAAAATTAATTCAAACCGACATTACATCGATAAGAAACAATAAACAGTTTCTTCAACAATTAATACCTTTCCTTGTGCAAGTAGCTTAATTGCATCAACAACTTTTCTAAGCTCCTCACCAAAGAATTCCTTAACATTGTTAAACTGACCGTCAACCTTCAAAAGAAAAAAAGGCAAAACAGTATGACAAAAATTTTAACTGTTTCAACAAAGTAAAAAACATAACCACAAAAACAATAAAAATACAATGCTTACATGACCCTTTAATAACTCCAAGTCATTAGTGAGCTTAAACAAAAAACAAAAATTGTATCAGAATGTGCAAAAAATAATATCACAAATATTCAGGCGACTGAACGACTCAATATGTCAATCTTAAAAACTAAACATACCTTCTCGACTGAACAACTCAATATATCAATCTTAGCATCATTATCAACCACCTCTGCCGGTTTCGAAAAACTTGATTGTGTCTGCTTTCCAGCATCTTCAGAAGGAATGTGGACAAAAGCGGCAGGAGAGGAGGGACAAGGCCCTCCATGGCAGACAAAAATATCATCCTCAATAGAATCTAGCATAGCATCCGCAACAGGTGCGCTGGTATCATCTACCAACGCCAATTTGGCCAACTCAGCAGCTGTCGGCTGCATAGGCCGGAAAACAGGCTACACCATACATAACAGTAGACAAATCAGTTTAAAAGCATACAGAAATAAACAGATACATAGAGAATAAAACAGATACATAAAGATCGAAACAGATACATGACGAATGAAACAGATACACAAAGAATGAAACTATACCTTGTTGACTCGGTCCTCTAAAATCTTACAAATTGTCTTATACTTTGAAAGATTACTCGTCACTTTCCAGTTCAAGATACGAGGAGTTCGACTCCTAACACGCATAGCTACTGATGACAGAATGTTTGTCCAGTACTCATAAAACCATACTTGCAATGCAGAAGGCAAACCTACCACCCGAAAATATGTACTAGTAATTTTCACCTTCTTGTGAATACTATCAAACAATTCTTTGAAAGAATCAATACCCCATGGATAGTCCTTGTAAAGACCGGACTCAACCAAATCAAAGTATTTCTTAGAAACAGTTTGCACATTAGATACAGATATCACAAAATTCACAATCACATACAGAACCAATCTTAACTGCATCAGCATCACCAATCCACTTCCGTTGAGTAAAAGCATTCTTAATATCTACATGAGACACCTTCTCCACATTCGTGAAGTAGCTACTCATCAACCGATTTGGACCACTCGTATCAACAGAACTTAGTGTATCGCCAGAGTACTTTAAACCTGACACTAATGCAAACTCACGCAACCCGAATCGCAAACACGAACCATTCACACAAACCTCAAACATACAAGGCTCGGAGGATGCAATCTCACGCACCAGCAAAGACCGAAGCGACTGAGTTTGAATGGGCAAATGTTCTACCTGTAACAAATAACCAAAATAGGTCTTTTTGAACATTTCCAACTGCACCGGACTTAAGACATCCTTCAAATACATTCCAATATCACCATCAGTAGTAAGTTGTAGATGGACTATTTCCAATAAAAATCCTGGGGTATATAAAACGATACACCCTGAAAAGAAAAAACCCAACTCAGTTAAAACATAGTAAGTACAATACAGAAATAGTAAAATACAATGCTGAAATAAGAAAAGACAGAGATACATTAAAGACACTACATAAACACTAAAAAGCTTACAGAACCAGTACAAACACTACAACAACAATAAATAAACTACAACAACAGTAAAATGCAATGCAGAAACAAGAAAAGACAGAGACACGGTAAAGACACTACAGAAATACTAAAAAGCCTACAGAACCAGTAGAAACACTACAACAACAATAAATGAACTACAACAATAGTAAAATACAATGCAGAAACAGTAAAAGACACAGATACAGTAAATACGCTAAAGAAACAATAAATACACTAAAGAAACACTAAATGCACTACACAAATAGGGAAAACTACAGAAACTGTACAAAAAAATACAGCAACGGTAAAACACTACAGAAACAGTAATAATAAGATACAGAAACACTAAAAGACACAACAGAAACAGTAAAACACTACACAAATAGTGAAAATACACTGAATAAACACTAAATTACAATACAAACACATTTAATACCACAACAAATACAATAAGACATAACAAAATAAACAAATGGATACAGAAAATAGAACACTACCTGTAATACTACATCAGCCAACACAAACATCCGACTTTTCTTCAACGGTGGAGCATCTTCTTCAAAATCATCATCATCAACCACAAGTTTAGCTTTCCCTTTACCCGTAGAAGGAGAAGCAGACGATCACGTTACACGCTTCAATTGTTGTGGGGTTTCTTTCCACTTAAAAACATAAACTTTTACTTTTAAAACAGATTTCGGCCCAATTTTAGAAATATTTATATCATGTTTCGTTTTACTCCTAAGTTCCATAGAACTGGAAGACGAACTAGAATTAGACATTGAAATGAAACCCGACCCTAAAAAATGAAAAAAAAAATTAAAATTTAAACACTGAAAACAGTTATGAAATGGTTCAAAAATAGGGATGATAGTGGAGAACGTAGGGGAGAAAATAGGGGAGAAAAAATAGGGAGAAACAGTTAAGAAATAGTGACGATTCCGTCCGGAATGAGCAGAAACGGGGCTGAAACAACGAGAAAAGCATGAAACATAGGGGAGTGTTGACACCTAATTTTGTCTCTCTTTTTTCATAATCGGCTGTATTTAGCTTAAGAATACATATGAAAATTTTCTAACAAAATTGCATTAGATGGCATGCATTTACGTGTGCAATCCCTTATCTCTAATCTCATATTCATATAATATTTATTTAATTGTGAATATATTACATAATTGCATTATTTAGGTCGTTTTCAAAATACTTCCACAATTTTATAACTATTTACGCGACTTATACACTTGAATATCCATTTTACAATTATTTACACTCAATTAATACTAACTAAATTAACTTATAATTATTTTGAATCAGTTATTATTTTCTCCTAAGTCCCCAATATTATTCCCCATATTTTATTGATCTTTTCTCTTATTTATTAGTATTTTAAGCTAAATATTGGCCAATTATACCTAGATATACACTAGATATACACACCCTATAACATATGCTACATATACACATCATTTTCTTTGGGGTCCACGCGCATACACATCAGCCACGCAGACATGCGTTGCGTATTCCTAGCCAATCACGCATACACCTAAGCCCTTTGTCCAAACACTCCCCTTACCAAAACTAACCCTAAAAATCATTTCTCCTAACTCCCCCCCATAAGCCCTCAGCACCCCCCCCCCCCCTTAACCCTCTCTCCCCCGCGCCCCAAATCTCAACCAGATACACTCCCCACCTCAAACTCTACCCATATCCGACGGCCTCCACCATTCACGCCACCACCAGCGTATCTCTCTCTCTCTCCCCTCGTTATCTTTTGGATCTAAAAAGGAAATGGAAATTCTCATCAAATCACTTCAAATCCGGGTAAATAAAGGCATGAATCATGAATATTATCAATGCTTATACACGTACAAGGCAAGAAACGGACATTTCTGAACTTGAAATCCACGAATAGAGCAAGAAACGAATCGGGTCAGATTGACCCGACCCGATCCGAAACGGGTACCTTCATTTTCAGTTTTTCTTTTTTATTTTATCTCATTTTCTTTGTTTTCTTATTGCAAATATGCCTACTTTCACGTCTAAGCATGATAATTTCGGTTATTCTTAAAGACTATCACTTACAACAAAGTGTTATAGAAGTAATCATGTTTTTAACACTGATAAAGTAGCAACATACGTTAAACGATTGTTTAATATGCTTGTTTTGGTTTTAACGACTGAAATTCTTGTTAGTCGCGACGTGTTAATTATGTGAAAACGAGTAAAACTGTATGTAAATAACGAATTCGGCGACGTTGCTTTCTGTATTGTTTTGGGTGATCGTACAGTATATTTGGGTTTAAATTTAAAATAATTATGGTGGTAAGGTCGCTCTTCTTGAGAAGTATTTTTCTGTTGGAATCGCTGGATAATCTGGACTATTGATTTTTGAAATTGAAATGCGCATGTGTATGAATCCAAGACCTGATCAATATGATCTTTTTTGAGAAAGTAGGAAAAGATCAACATGTTAATACTGGATCTTTGAGTATAATCAAGTCTTGATACATAATGGTAGAATATTTCACTCTAAATTTTAAAATAGGACCTTGATTGGAATTGTAATTAGCACAAAATCAACATAATTAGTTTAGAGTATTATGTAGTTAATTTCTGAAAATATATAGGTTTTAAAAAGAGTCAGATTTTACCCCTTTTTGGATATAGCCTTTTTAATTCCGAAAATAAATTAATTAGGCTTTATTTGTGGAAGTTCACATCTTTAAATTGATAGGCTAATCTGCCTTGATTATAACTTACCTTAAAATTTTTTATTGATTTTCTTTTACCTCTTTTCACACTTAGAAATTAAATTGTAAACCCTTACTCTAAAACTATAAAAGGGGCAGTCTTTTCTCATATTGAGGACACACTTTACAGGCTAAAAAGATTCAAAACAAAGGCAATAACAATTCTCTTCCAAAAGGAGTACTTTTACTGTATTTCGTTCACTAGCTTTGGCTTCTCTACTTACTTTTGCTATGCTCCATCTTGCTGCTTACGTTTTTCAATCAATTGCTGAGGTAATATATCTGAAGTAAAATGAGGGATCTCCTATAATAATTTGTCTTAGTTCCCTGTAATGAATGACTTAGTTTCATCAAGTCTTGCTTGCTGTTTTGCATGTCTGCTTGGCCCTTTCTTTTAGCCATCA
Source organism: Petunia secreta (assembly GCA_029990175.1). Lineage (NCBI taxonomy): Eukaryota > Viridiplantae > Streptophyta > Magnoliopsida > Solanales > Solanaceae > Petunia > Petunia secreta. The sequence continues at coordinate 16,784,498 of JARKIP010000010.1, forward strand.
CTAACCATTGTTGCAGGTTCTGTCGGATAGTCTCTAAGGACTATACCAGTGTCTTTATTACAGGTTTACAAAGTCATACGAGTAAAGGTCGAAGGGCCTCACAATACTAACGAGTTTGTGTACAGAGAATAAAGCCATTATGGCCAAGTATAACGTCATAAAGGACCTAAACTAAAGGAATTTAAATGGTGTACTCAGGACACCCATGCTCACCTTTCTTCCAATGTATCTATGTTTTAGTTTTCCCATTGGTTGTATTTATTGGATTCATTCTCTTTGTATAATAATGTCATACAAATAATATTTGGAAAAGATAAAATTTGTGAAGTATGTTTGGTTGAAACAATTTGTGAAACGGTTCAATAGGCACCGTTACAGGTGCGACAATAAGCTGCTTTATTTTTGGGTTACTCCTTTTTTCTCATTATGTTAAGGCTAAAATTACAAGTTCATTTGTGCCATTCATAAAGCCTGAAATCAGTATTTAAGTTGCATAACATGTGGTGTTGTTTAAATCTGGAATTCTGTTAAGGCAGGGGTGTTTCGTGTAGGGGGGGGGGAGGTTTTTCACAATTTTATTTAAAACGTCGCTATTTCTAAAAATCGCAACCTATGCTAGGACATATTTTGTAAAAATATGTTTTGACTAAGTTTTTTCTGAAATTACAGGCTTGAACGATAAGTCCATGTCAGTTTCATAGGAAAAGAAATTGAAAGTCCAAATCTTTTGTTAAGCAAGAGCTGTTCATCCAATTTTTGTCAAAATGAGTCTATTTCTACAAATCATGGAACAGCCCATTCGCTGCAGGCCTTTTTTTTTAATGGGGGATTTTCCTTAAACAAATTGATTTTGAAAACTCTTTTTTCTTATACACTAATTAATAGTGTATAGGGGGAGTATGATTTTCGGTGTCAGATTATACAATCTATATATATATATATATATATATGTATATTTTTAAAATTGGGTTCGCTTAAGTAGATCGCCTAACATTTATTGCATGAATATAACATTAATATATATATATATATATATTTATGTGTGTGTCCCTTTATATGCATTTGACTTGCTTTGTGTATTCATTTTTTTTAATCAAAAAACCTTCCTATATACGTAGATATTTTTATGACCCCAAAAAGTAATAGTTGTCTACGAAATGGTGCTTGACAATTAATGTCAAAACGCCTTGCAAGGACGACTGATATCTCATATACACAATAACCTATATTTTGTCCCTTCCGTTAAGTTATTGTGTATTTTTTGGGAAATCTTGTGAAAAACATTTTCATGTTACTGTTTCTGTCATAAAATTCATGAATTTGTGGGAATATTTTAAGTAGTGGACGCTGCTACATTTTTAGCCTCGCTAAAAATAAGATATTGCATTCATGGGGCTATATTCGAAATCCAGCAGTGGGCCTATGTCATGAATGCAAGATTCTGAAGTACTTGGAAGATACTGAAACTGTTAGCGTTTTGTGCATTGCATGTGGTGTCCTTTAAGCGTTTGCCTTGGTTTTTCAGCCTTATTTTCGTTAACTTGAGTGTTTTAAATCCGATTTATATTTTCTAGCCTTTATTATAATATATGATTATATTCGACCTTGATGAATACTTAAAATCTCTTTAGAAAGTATATTCATATATTTAGCCTAAATCCCAAAATTTTGAACTTGGTCGGGATCCACCTTTTGTGGGACTCGGGAAGTGGCTAACACCTTCTCCCCGAGTCATAAGGGCTTCTTACCTTAGAATCTTTGGTAATAAGACTTACCCGGAGTTAACTTTAGAAACTTAGAAATTTTAGGTGACCCCGATACACCCGTTATACAAATTTATTAGGTGTCGACTCCAAAACCGACTGAACCGAGTCACCCAGTCAAACCCGACCTTTGAACTCGATCCGAGCTCGAAAACGGGGTGCGACAGTGAGTAATTGAGAAATGCTGAAATAAAATGGAAAATGAGGAAAAAACCTTATATATTAGGGATCAATGTTTTAAAACTTACAAAAAGGCCTCAAACTGTAGCAAAATAAAGAAATGAACAAACATAGCAATATTTTTTGACATAACTTGCTATATTTATAATTAACTTGTGTTTTCCTCTATATATGGTTATTTTGCTAAAATATTGCTATGTTTGGTAATTAAGTTCTAAAAATTTTACTTTTGTGTAAAAATTCCATATATCTACACATCAACATTTCACTAATATTTTCTATTAAATTTTGCGCCGTTTATATGGAAAGTACCAACTCTACCAATAAATTGGTTCTTAACATTTTGCTTAACAAAAGAAATCACTAATATTTCTATTGAATTTTGCACTATTTATATGTAAAGTACCAACTCTACCACTAAATTGGTTCTCAATATTTTTCTTAACAAAAAGAAATTAGATGCTAATATTACAGGATTATGTGAATTAAGCAATCAGATCTTTACACAATTTAAAGTTGACAAAACTAGAATGAATGAAATCACCGTTTATATGTAAAGTACCAACTCCTTATGTCATAACGCGCTTACTACTTTTGCATCTCGAAAAAAGTATATCTCATCAACTTAGATCTACTGTGAGAACATTGACTTCTAATGTACTACTTACAAATTTGGATGTTTCTGGATTTTTGAATATGACAAAAATTGGATAGTAAGGTTAAATTATGATAAGGCAAGTGAGAATATCAAGAAGTTGAGGAAAGTAATAGTGAAATTTGTGGCTTAACTAGAAAAATCTCACCTGGTGTCCCAATATTGATTGATTTTGAGAATTTGCTCCTATTTAATATAATTTTAGCATAATGGCCTCCGCTTAATCCGTAGCCAATATTTCAAGTTATCAACTAGTAAGTGTTGCCTCTTAGGAAGATGTCAAGTGGCAAGTGTTGCCAAAGCAATATTTCAAGTTATCTGAGAGAATACGGGAAGAGATTTAAGGGACAAGTGTTGCACAAACTTTATATAGGGATACATGCATTAAGGCTCCTAGGGTTATTTCTGTCCAGAATTTATTTATTAAACCAAACGGAGATCATTTTTGTTAAATCATTGTTATAAGGGGTCAAAAAAGCAAGTCACTGCCTATGGTGCTATAGTTACGCAATTCAGCCAGTTTAACTTCACTCATACTATAAAGAAATGTTTACATAAAAATACAAGTTTTAGAAGTTATTTACAGAATATAGTAATATTTTAGCAAAATTACCAAATATAGAGAAAAGAAAAAAATTAATTACAAAAACATAGCATAACATAGCAAAACCTTACATTCTTCTTCTCATTACCCCCAACTTCACTTTTCACAAAACCTTACATTCTTCCTCTCATTTTTCCCAATTTCACATTTCCTCCTCCCATTTACCCCAATTTCACTTTTTCTCCTCTCATCCTCAACACCTCGTATCTCGTCGTACCTCGATGTTTCTCAACTACCAATCACCTCGTATCTCATTGTATCTCAACTACCAACCACCAACCACCTCGTATCTCGATGTATCTCAACTACCAACTACCTCGTATCTCGATATATCTCAACTACCAACCACCTCGTATCTTGATGTATCTCAGCTACCAACCACCTTGTATCTCGTTGTATCTCAACTACCAACCACCTCATATCTCGTTGTGGCTCAACTACCAACCTCGCTGTATCTCAACTATCAACCACCTCATATCTCGTTGTATCTCAACTACCAACCACCTCGTATCTCAATGTATCTCAACTACCAATCACCTTGTCTCTCAATGTATCTCGTTCTCTCAACTACCAATCACCTCATCTCTCGCTGTATTCCGTTGTATCTCAACTACCAAGCACCTCGTATCTTGATGTATCTAGCTGTATCTGTATTATTTTGTACCGTATCTAGCTATTTCTATATTGTATCTAGCTGTTTCTAGACTATTTTATCATTGTTTCATCCTGTTTGTGCGTTGTTTCTCACTATTTCTAAACTATTTCACCTTTTTACATTGTTTCACATTATTTTTTACATTTTGTTTTAGACTTTTTCAATAGCTGTTTCAGACTGTTTCAACGTTGTATCTCGCTGTATCTGCACTATTTTTTCTTTGTATCTAACGGTATCTCGATGTATCTGCGTTGTTTCAAACTGTTTCAATGACATTTCTAACTGTTTCTGGATTTTTGCACTATTTCCGTATTGTATCTAACTGTTTCTAGATTGTTTCTGCATTGTATCTAGCCATTTCTAGACTGTTTCAGCATTATTCATCATGTTTATGCACTGTTTCTAGATTGTTTCAGCATTATTTCATTCTATTCGTGTGTTATTCACATGAAATGCAGCATCGACACTTGTGTTTCCACCATAACTGTTTCATCAATTTTCTCCATCACTTCTTAATAATTGTTTCTATAAACTAATTATTGCAAGAAAAGGAACAAAATTCCTTGCAACAACTCCAGCTCACTATCCAGATTCATTCAAATCACTCACACTTTTTTTTCACATTTACTAAGATTTAACTTAATACTACAGCTTACCATTTTTTTTTTTGATGTGTTAATTATAGAAACAAAAGCAAATCGAAGAGGAATTTGATCGAAAATTAGCAGAATTGAAAGCTCAGTTAGGTTTTTCTAATGAACTCGTTTCTCCAAATTAGAAGCTGAAAGTGCCTCAAAACGACGTCGTTAGCTGTATCGGGAAATAGTTCGGCTACTTTTGTTGTGGACGAAGACGACGTCATAGTCAGGTTCAGCCGATGGCGACGACGATGTCCAATACCCAAAATAATATCATGATAATTGGGTGGCAAAAATCGGTCCCACACGGTATCAAAATTAGCAGCGAACCGGAAAATAGATGCTACAAGCGATAATAGACACGTGTCCATCGGACTTGTTAATGATAATACGTTAGCTATGCAACCTTCTAGTAACTGGTAAATATCATCGCCGTTAATGGCGGCAGGGGATGAGATGTATCGGTTTTCCACCATCATTTGCAATGTACCTGTATGTACTTGCTTTGTTCTATTGGTTGTTTATACAGTGTTTTCGGGTCAGTAATATGGGTAAGCGGGCCAAAGATAGAGATGTGTGGTTAAGAATATTATTTTTATGAGATTTAGTTGAATGGATTTGGTTTAGGAAAATGTGATTTGTCTTGATTATGTGAATGTGTTAGGAAAAATAATGTTATGTCTTGTAATTTGAGAAATGTCGCTATTTTTTTGTTATATAGGGGTGTAGGTTTGTATACATGCTGATTCGGCGTTATTTATTCACAAAATAAACGTAAAACACAACCGGATTTGCATTATTTTCTGCTGTATAGGAAGCAGTGGCCTTTTTTGTAATTTTTGATTTAAAACGGTGCGGTGACATTTTTGTAATTACGGCTTCAAAAAATGTGCAGTGACATTTTTGTAATTACGAGAAGTTCTCTATTAGTAAGGGTATTTTCAGTGCTTTCAGTGCTTTCAGTTTCACTTAATGTAAAAGTTCTTATGATTTTAAGACCACTAAAAAACTGCTTATGTTTTCAAAACCAGATGTATTTGTGCTCACATATGTAATTCTCCCATGATTCATTGTGTTATTTATTAGTGATTTTTACATAAAAGTACAATTTGTAGAACTTAATTACCAAACATAGCAACATTTTAGTAAAATTACCCTATATAAAGGAAAACACAAGTTAATTACAAATATAGCAAAAATATAGCAATATCTTCCATAACATACCAAACCCTTACATTCTTCCTTCTATTCCTCCCACTATCACTTTTGCTCCTCTTATTTCCCCCTATTTCACTTTTCCTCCCACCATTTCCCCCAATTTCACTTTTACCCCTCATATTTTCCCCAATTTCACTTTTACTCCTCATATTTTCCCCAATTTCACTTTTTTCCACCATTTCCCCCAATTTCACTTTTTTTTCCCACCATTTCCCCCCAATTTCACTTTTAAACTGTATCAACTCCCGTTTCAGACTGTATCAACACAGTTTCAGACGGTATCATAGTGTTTCAATGACGTTTCAGACTGCATCAGACTGTTTTAAACCGTATCAACTCCGTTTCAGACTGTATCAACTCCGTTTCAGACTGTTTTAAACTGTATCAAGTCTCGTTTCAGACTGTATCAGACAGTTTTAAACTGTATCAACCCCCGTTTCAGACTGTATCAACTCCGTTTTAGATTGTATCAACTCCCCGTTTCAGACTGTATCAACTCCGTTTCAGACTGTATCATAGTGTTTCAATACCGTTTCAGACTGTTTCAACTCCGTATCTAACTGTATCAACTCTGTTTTAGACTGTATCAAATCCGTTCCAGACTATATCACAGTGTTTTAATACGTTTCAGCTGTTTTAACTGCATTTTGGACTATATCAACTCCGTTGCAATACTGTTTCAGATTATTTCGACTCTATTTCAGACTGTATCTTAGTTTTTTAATGTCCTTTTAGACTGTATCATACTATTCCAACACTGTATCATACTGTTTCAACAACGTTTCAGACTGTATCACAGTGTTTCAATGTCGTTTCATAATGTATCAGACTGTTTGAATACCGTTTCAGACTGTTTCAACTTTGTTTCTAACATGTTTGTTACTAATCTAGCAAAGAAATTTTTCAAAACCAATATTGAACCAAAGATTAAAAAAACTTTAATTCTAATAGGCACTATGGGAACACATTTGTTACTAATCTAGCAAAGAAATTGTTCAAAATCAATTTCTCTCTAGCCTATGATAAATATCAGATCTGTCACCAGACAAAGTTGCCGGAGAAACGGAAAAAAAGATGAAGAAAACAGAAGCTGCACCTGCGGCCGGAGAAGGAAAACACTATCTCCAACACTGCTCTATAACGAAGAAAGGGTACATCGTGGACACAGAACCGTTGTCGCCGGCTCAGGCAACCAGATCCGTCAGCGACGAGATAACAAAAGAGATTAGGAATGGGGGCAGCAACACCGCGCGATGGCAGTGCAGGACAAAGATGACTTTAAACAACGACGGGAGATGGCTGATGCTGTGGGGTGATGGTGGTGGAGGTGGGGGTGAGGGGTGGGGTGAGGGCGGTGTCGGGGGGTGGGGTTGTATATTTGGATCTGAAAAAAAGGGATAGGGGAAAATGTTTTAGGGTTTTTTGGAGGGTGGGGTGTAAGTGTAGTTATCAAAAATGAAATGGGTTGATTATTGAAGAAATGTGCTAAAAAAATATTGCTATGTATGGTAATTTTAAAAATATTGCTATTTTTGTGTAATTAGGGGTGTATATTTGTATATATATATGTAAAAATCCCTATTTATTACGGTATAGATCAAACAAAGCAGGTCTTTTCAATATCTATCTTCTGACTCAAGGCTCACCATATTGAACTTTGGCTGGCTTCTTCTGCTCAATTCTTGGGCTTGTGACAATATTTGTGGATTACTATTCACATATTTTTTTCCAAATTTTCGATAAACTCAAAAATTGAGACAAAAAAAGACGGGATAATAACACGCACTCAATAATATTTTTAACAAATAATAGCCAGCGGATGCATATTATAGTCTATATTTATAATTCATGTATATTATTGTATAATTATGTATATCCGTGTATAAATTTGTATAATCTATGTATATAGACTATGAAATAAAAATAGTGAATTTGAACGGCTATTTATAAAATGATCCAAAAATAAATAAATAAATAAAATAACCATGGACATCTACTAGAGTTTTAAACAAATTATAGACTCATTATCATTTGTAGAGTTTTAAACCTTATATATTCATAGAAAAAAAAAAAACATAAATGACTCATTATTATTTATAGTCTTTTGGTCATTTTAAAAAGAATCTTCTCTCTAAATTTAAAAAGAAAAAATCTTTTTATCATTTTTCATTTACTCCACTTCTCTCACCACACCCACCCCTTTAATCCCAGCTTAAAGTGCAAAGGAGAAAACTTTAAATTAAATATTATTATGAGGAGTATTGCACATTAACCTATACAATTAGTACCGTTCAAAAGTTATGAATCTAGAGACAAATGGTATATCGTGATTTTGCAATATATACTGTGCATCAATGTTATGAGAATCCACGAAAGAGATGCGACTCTTTTGCTAGTGCAAAATTGTGTAATATCTTAATGTGGCCAATATACCATTCCAAGCAAGCTGACATTTCAATACTCAAAAGCCCATCAATCCAAATTGTGTCTCTTTTTTTAATGAGAAATTTTCAAAACTAGGCAGCCCACAACACAAAATTACAAGTGAGGGGCCACATTTCATCCATAGCACCCCTTTATTTTTACATTACACAACATAACACTCCCTTATTTTAAAAATTACATAACATAGCACCCATTTAAACTAAAAATCCTAGGAGCCACTCCCTCACCCTCCCCCACTACTGCGCCGCCACCAGAAACCGAGCTGCCACCGCCGCCGGCCGATGGCCGGAAAATGAAAAATTCACCGGATATGCTTATTTTATTTGTGGATTTGTTTAAATAATTATTTTTTGATAATTTTATACACCTAAATTTATCAAAATAATAAATTATACATGTAAATACATAGAAAAATATGTATGCAAGAAGGAAAATACAAAAATATACACAAAAAACATAAATTTTATACAAAACATCTATAAAAAGTGCACAAATCTGAAATTTATACAATTTTATTCATTTTTCATACAGGCATATAGAGCTTTATACAAATTTTACAATGCATAGAATGTGTTTTATACACTTTCAATACGTATATATACAGATTTATACACATTTATAGAATTGTATAAAGTTGTATAAAAATATATAAAAGTGTATAAACTCACAAAAATAATGTTAACAGTTCCTCGGGCAGATTTTACACAAAAGCTTAACAAATATCCAAGATCTTTACAGTTTTATACAAGAAAAACACTAGATCTAAACATTAAACAAAAATTTTAACAAAACACTAGTGGATCTCAACGAATTTTTATGAAAAAAGTGAAAAAATAGAAGAAAATTGATAAATAAACTCCTCACCGGAGTTTTGATCGGAATATACAATGAAAATCAATATTGTTATTCAAAAAGCAAAAAAAAAAAAAAAAAAAAAAAAGAAAAAGAAAAAGAAGAAGATGAAGCAGTGGCGGCGGTGATGGTGGTGACCACCGCGGTGACGGCAACGGCGCCAGTGGCTTGGAGGAGAGGGGATAACGGTGGGGCAGTGGTGGAAGGGTAGGGGTGGCGGCTGCATTAGGTTTAATGAGGAAGAGAAGAGAGAAAAATGGGAAGCAAAGAAGGAGAAGAGAGGAAAAATGGGGGCTAGGATTTTTTTTTCTTCTTTAAATAGGGGGTGCTATAGAGTGAAAGAAAAATTTTAAAAAAGGGAGGGGGGTGCTATGTCGGGTAAGGTAGCAAAATATAGGTCTTTTTTAGTAATTTTCATGAGTGGGGTGTCTCTCAATATAATTGTCCCTTTTTTAATTGCTAATGATTATACACTTCATAGGACAAATTACATATCTACAATTTATTATTAGTGGTCCTATGCATTTTTTCGTTTTAATCTTTTTTCTATTTTCCATTGTTTCTTTAAAATATTTTCTAGAATTTTTTCACTTAAGCATGACAAAGTTTAATTGTAATGTTAGTAGAAATTAATTTACTATTTTTTCACTTAAGCATGACAAAGTTGCGGGTGCTCCGCTGTAGCAAATTTTGGTGTGACGTCGCCGCCACTACTCTGCTGCAGAAGATTCTGGCACTGCTCTGCCTACTAGAAAAGTAACGTCGACCACTACTTCTTCTTCCTCTTTGATCTGTTCCGGCACCGCCACTGCTTCCCATCAAAATTTCTTCCGCCGAACATTGCTTCTTATTTTCTTCTTCATTTCATTTTTTTTTTTTGGAAGATTACATGTGTACACAATTTTATTATACTAAAATGTGTATATACTGTAAACAACGTGTGTATATACTGTAAACAACGTGTGTATACACTGAATTGAACTGAGAAAAATAAGTATATACATTGTGTATAACTAAGAAAATTAATTGTATACACCAAAAAATTGAATGCAGACACTATCTATACGTTAAGAGACCGTATGTATACACTATTACTTCATTTATCCACACTATATATTGGTTTGGTTTATATTGACTACTAAAAGTAAAGGCTATTGAAAAGTACGGGGTGAGAGTGCTATTATAGTAATTATCCCATAATATTAATGAAACGACTCTAGTCAATCATTTCAGGAGTTAGGACTCTGATTTGCGTGCCGACAGTCTTAAAAGCTATGTAAAGTCCATTAGAACCTATCTGCGAGCTAGATCGAACCTTATTTAATAGGTCTTGGAAGACAGTGTCATTTTCAGGTGTCGGCGAAGCTAATGAGAGGTTTTCGAGCTCGATTTGAGTAAATGAGCCCCGATTCAAAATTCGAAAGCATAGTTAGGTTCGTATGGTTTATTTGTGACCTATGTGAACCTTCGAAAGTTAAATCTGAGGCCGTCCAAATAGTTTTTAGTAAAGTCTGAAAGTGAAGAAATTAACCTCTTCCCCTAGAACCCCTATCTTGTGTTTCGAGGATCCAATTCGAGATTTGTCTTCGCGAGCATGTCACACAAGTGTTGTTTAACTTGTGTGAAATATTTGGGGTCATTTTGAGTCCCGCAGGGTCCCGTTCGAACCCAAACACTTTTGGCAGCATGCTAGCGCGTTAACGGCGAGAAGTGTGCTATAGTGCTGGATTTTCTCGTTGTCTTGTGTGACAGCGTATCGTCCGTGCAATAACACTTCACGGTGGCGCGAAGGCGTCTAGGTTGGTGGAAGGCGTAACATCAGGGTTATAAGATCACCCATTGTCGGCTTGTTTCATTTCTAATTCAAAATTCCTCAATTCCAAGAATGTGTAGCTTCAATTCTCGGTACCAATTAATCATGTAACGTTAGTTAATGATTCTAATCCTTTTAGTTATGTTAATTTATAGATTTGAATCATGAATTCATGCGTGTTTAGCTACAGAAATATTGGGCTAGGACCCTAACTTGATGAATGTAATTTAATGAAATTGACCTTAATTTTGTTACCCAATGGTATCGTTGGTTTTATAGGACTATGAGGAGTCCGGAAATATATGCTTTATGGGCATTCGGCGGAGTGCGTCCCAGGGTTAATTTCATATTTTTCTTTCATCTCCGACTAATAGCTAAATATTCAATTCGTGAGCACTTATGTGTGGTTTTTCTCATTTGGCTTAGTGGGAGGCGGTTTCAAGAAGCATTGGAAAAAAGAAAATCTTGTTCATTGATCGATTCGGTATTAGACTAAAGATAAGTGGTTTCATCCTATTCTTTGGTGGCCTTTGGCTTCTATGGATTTCCTACACATATATTCTTCATGTGCGTAGCTGCCGATAAGGCGTACTTACTTCGCTGAAGCTTTTTCTTTAGTTGCATATTATGTTGTTAAGTCTCGATTCAATGATATCATGTAAATGGAAATTTATACTTCAGTTTGTGAACTCGTTATGTGTGATTGTAGCTTGATAACTTGGTTTATGTATAATGTGTTAGGCTCAATGAGGAGCCCGTGTTAGGAATGTTTCACCGTTGACATGAATTACTAGGCTTCAATCGAAAGTATTATGTGATGGCAGGAGTTCTGTGGTTTTGATAACAACCAGTTGAGGTTAAAAATGCTCTAATAAGTTGAGGACGACAACTTGAACTTTAAAGTGTAGCGTAGTACTGAATTGGGTGACTCTAAATAGATTATAAAGGTCAGTAATTACTTGTTTCTTTTCATACATATTCGTTCTGTGGGATTAATTGGTGACCTTATTGAATGAGATACTGGTAAAGAAGTTATTTGTACTATAGACCTATGTATTGCTTTATACTCTGGTTATTGGATTGATTATTGTGATATAACGGGCGGGTCGTACGCCACGACATTATGACTAAGGGATTGGGTTGTGCGCAACAGTAGTCATAGTTAATTAGGAATCAGATTGCACGCTGCAACAATATGATTATAGTGGTCGGGTTGTTCGCCACAGTATCATAGGTAACAGGGAACATGATGCACACCGCAGTACTATGAGCATTTGGGATCGGGTTGTTCACTTTAACCTCATAGTTAATTGGATTGGGTTGTCAGCTGAATGAGTATGTGCATGTGCTTGTGTTGGATGTTGTTTTGTATATAACTTGTGTGCTTGATATATAGCTTCAAGGTATGTTGTTTAAGTGAAATATGTGTGTACTCTTGTGTAACATGTGATTGTACTAGTTGGCAACTTTATAATTTGTTCCAAGCAAGTTTGTTAAGTGATATATTATTTCACTTGGTGGTTATTACTAGTTACTTGTTTACGTTCTTGCTTCTCTTTGGATACCTTTTTCTTTAAGGTAGCTAGCCAGCCTCCACTTACAGAGTCCTTTTGACGCACCATATGTTTGTTTCTTGTCTGTTTATTTCGTTTTGGTAGGTTTCGCTCTAGGAGTAAGTATGACTCGAGATTGAGGAGCGAAGACGCGATCAACTGTCAAGGTAAGCTAGCTCTCGTCCAGGACGACCAATAGTTCTACTTTTATTTTGATAGTCTAGTTTTGCTCCCTTGAAGAGGTGTATGTATTCTTTTGTACTATTAGATGTCTGTCTGGATAGTCCTAAACCTAGTGCATTAGGTAGTCAACTGTTTTTTTGTACAACTTATCTATATATTGTTATAGTTATGCCTTTATGAGTTTTGTTTATTATTTCAAGTTTGTTTTGTGTCTGGTTGACGAAATATCTGAAAAAGGGTTCGCCCAACAGATCTAGGGATGATGTCGTCTGCACGCATGGCCCAGTCGATAATTCGGGTCGTGTCAATTAAGATTTCATTGAAGATATGAATGTTTCAAATATTCATTTATTACAAACAAATGGGGGCCTCAAGTTCAAATTCTAGAACTGCAACTTTTGATAGAGAACATTTTATCGTTGAAAATGAGAATTTTTATGACTCCAAATTTATTAGTCGAGTTCCAAAACTGGACACCAAAGGCAAACAGGTAATTTTCATAAATGGTCACATAACTATGGCTTTTATGCACAGAAGTCACATAACTTGCATTTCTTACCCAAAAGTCACAACACTCCAAGTATATCGCAATAAAGTCACAATGCCGGAAAAGTAAAAACCTCCGGTGGATCTTTTTTTTTTTAAATCCCAAAGTCAACATCCTAATATATTTCTAAATAAAATGAGTATTACTAATAGGACCCGACCCGGACCCAATACCCAAAATCCATCATCAATTAAATAAAATCCAAACCGTTTTTCCAAATATTTCACCAAACTTTATTTGCAATCTCAATATTTTTGTCTCTCATGCCCTAAGTTAAAACATGGTTTCTTTTTCATCTCATTTCAATATTTTAAGAGATGGAGACAACATTGATTCTAGAAGGGACCACCAAGATACTTTTGCTTCATATTCTAGCCATCAGAACGCTTTCTCTGCACTTGGAAGGGGTCAAAACGAGGTAAAGTTTTTAACTTTTTCTTTGTTAAAACATTAGCTATTGTGAAATTTAGTTGGTGAAACTCATTGTGGGGTAAGGTTTCTGCTATACTTAGGGTTAATTTTAGATATTAACACTGGTTATAGGGTAGGGTTCTTAACTTATTTTGATTCAAATTCTATAACTTTTTGAAGTGGTATCTTGGTTTTCTATTTAGAATAAACTGGCTAGTGTTATTAATGAATGGGTTCGATGAGGTTTTTTTATGAATGTGTAGGCTTTCAATATCAATTTGGATCTCCCATTCAATGAACACTCTGAAGCAGCTGTGTTAAGTTTTAAAAATTATCTGAGTAGAATTCAAGATGGAGAGGTTAGCGAAGATGACTTTAGTGATGCTGACTATAATTTGGAGGATGATGATGATGACTATCAGGATGTAATAGTTGAACAAGAAAATATTAAGAAAGCAAGGGGGAGACCTAAAAAAGTAACAAATAGTGTTCCGCCAACTCTTGGCATCCATATACTAGAAGTAAATGACAAATATGACTCTGATTTTGCTGACTCGGAGGAACTTTTAGATGGGGAGTTATCTGATAAGGAAGGTAATGAAGAGGAGTCCGTCCATTATGAAGAATATGATGTGAAAAAGCACAAAAATATTCCGATTTTAGAACTCGGAATGAAATTTAGCAATTTAAAACAGTTTAAAGAAGCTTGTAAAAATTATGGTATTATGACTAGGTATCAACTACGATTTCTACTAATGACAAGAAGAGAGTGGTTTGTAAATGCAAGAAAAAAGCATGTCCTTTTAAAGTGTATGCTACTGCCGTAAGCAAGACTGATCCCACTATTCAGATAAAATCTTGTATTTTGAAGCACACTGATGGAAATGTGTTTGACAATAGACATATGAATTCTAAGTGGCTTACTGATCGGTACTTTAGCATGTTTAGAATTGATCCATCATGGAGTTTGAAAGGCTTAATTGGAGCTGTTATTAAGGACTACAGCTATACAATTAGTTATTCAAAAGCTTGGAGGGCCAAAGACAAGGCACTGAAATGGGTTTATGGAGACGAGGCAACCCAATATACTAAATTATTATCATACAGAGAGGAGTTATTAAAAACCAATCCAGGCTCTACTGTAATTTTGTGGAGGGATGAAGGCAGATTTCTTTGATTTTATATTTGTCTTGGAAGACTTAAAAAATGCTTTCAAATCTGGTTGTAGACCATTGATTAGCTTGGATGATAGTTGGTTAAAGGGAAACTATGGAGGGAACTTGTTGAGTGCAGTTGCTATCGACCCAAATGACTGCATTTTCCCTGTAGCATATGCAGTCATAGCTGAATCTGAAAGTAGAAAAACATGGAGCTGGTTTCTTGAGAACTTGGGATAGGACTTGGAGATACAGAACAGTCATCACATCTCATTTATGTCAGACAGACAGAAGGTAATATTTTTTATGTTTCTTCACTATTTCTTTATTTCTTTTTTCTAATAATGTCTCATAAATATTTGAAGAGGCTAATTAGAGCTGTGAAAGACCTATATCATAACGCTGAACACATGAATTGTGTTAGGCATATGTATCAGAATTTCAGACAAAAACACAAAGGCAAACATTTGAAAGACTTACTGTGCAATGCAGCAAGAGCGAGCAATGGGGGTGATGTTTAAGAAGTGTATGGATGAGCTGGAAAATGCGGATAAGGATGCAAGAGAATGGTTCTATCACCCTGAGAGACCATTCAATACTTGGACTAGAGCACTATTCAAATATCATACCAGATGTGACATGTTGTTAAATAATTTATGTGAAAGCTTCAATAGGTAAGATTTTGCATATCCTTAATGCACTTTGGGATCGTTTAGTTTGCGGGACTAAATAAGTGGGATATTCCACAAATTTGGAATTACAACAATCCCAGGATTAATAATCCCACCCCTTATATGGGATTAGATAATACCATGTATGTAGTATAAAAATTGTCACATTTTAACTAATCCCACCAACCAAACATGGGATTAATGTAGTCCCAAATTTAATTCCGGGATTATTAGTCCAATCCCACCAACCAGACGACACCTTTATTTGCTAAATAGTATTCTAACATTATTATTTTTGTTGTCTTTGATATATACTTGATGCTAGAGAAAAGCCCATTATAACTATGCTGGAAATGATCAAGAACCAACTGATGAAGAGGTTGTTCAAAAAGAAGGAGTGGATAGAAAGATGCCAAGGGCAAATTTACCCTAAGATTGAAAAGAAATTGCTCAAAATCAGGACGGAGGCTGCCAACTTTAAACCTGATTTTTCAGGAGGCCCTAAGGTACTAGTTGAAGGTCCTGGAGGTAAATATATAGTTGGTATGGTTGCGAGGACGTGTACTTGTAGAAGGTTGTATTTGACTGGATTACCATGTCCTCATGCTGTGGTTAGTATTCTTGGCAACAATGAGATAATAAAGGATTATGTCATCGACTATTACAAAGTGCAAACCTATAAGAATGTATATGCTCACTATATCAACCCAACTACACCTGAGGAGCACTGGGCCGAGGTTATAGGAGGTGGTGATGTTCTCCCACCTAAAGTAGTGAAGACAAAAAAGGGGAGGAAGCCCAAGGCTAGGGAAAAGGAAGCTGAAGAGCTAGAAAAACAAAGAGATGCTGCAGCTCAGGCTGCAAAGGATAAGAGGGCAGAGAAGAGGAAACTTGAAAAATTATCTAAGAAAGAAACTATACAAATTAGCTGCTCAATTTGCAAAATGGTTGAGCATAATGCAAGAGGCCATGGTAAATATGCAAAAACTTCTCCAAATACAAATCAAGAACCTGAGGTAACATACTTATAAAACCCCCATACTTTCCCTTAAACTTGTTGTAGAAGTTGTACATTATATTGTTAAAACTAAACTTGCTAAAATTGAACAGGATGTTGTTGAAGATGAGCATGATGTTACTGAAAGTGAACCAACTTTTGTTGAAAATGAACTTGATGAACCTGCATCTATACAAAGTGTTTTTGAAGTTGTGAATGTATCAAAAAGCGGCAGGGAAGTGAAGAAAAGAGTTATGGAAGATTATGTGCAAGTTGCGATGAAGAAGAAGTGCAAACTCTCAAAGAAAAAATGGGACCTTTTGTATATAGTGTTTTTTGTAAATGACATTCACTTATAATGGCACAAACTGTTCTGTATGTTTTTGTCTTTTGGTTGATGCACATTATATTAATTCACATACTCTCTTAAGTGACGTATGTCATTTGGATCTAAATATAATTTTCTTGTACACTTGGTCTTTTGTTTATTTATTATTATGATATGATTTATAGTCTTAACAATAACAAATAGCTGCCCATAAATAATGCTTAAACATTGAGAATTGCAAATAAAGTGTGGTGAAATATTTGGAAAAATGTGTTGGATTTTATTTAAGTACCTTAAACACCATGTTTAAAGATTTAATTCTTTTATTTACCTAATAATATAATTTAATAATAAAAATACCACTTTTGTTAAATTTATACCATATTTAGAGTTTTTAGTTGCAATAATACCACTTCTGCTCATTTTCCTAAATTCAAGGTTTAGATATACTACTAAATATATATCTCTCCTAAAATAGGGTATTTTAACTAAATCTTTTCTCTGTAAACAACGTAACCTTCTAGTGACAGTGTTTCAACTCACTTGGAATTCTCTTTCATCCCACCTCAAATTAATTAGAGAAACCCCACAACATTGGACTTATCTTCCACAGATTTTTCTTTTAAATCCAATCATCTGTAACCCATTATTTTTCCAGGCCACGAAACTACTGAAAAGAAGTCTGTTGATAAGAAAAATTTTACTAGCTATGAAAAAGTAGTAGATTTATATGAACAAGTTTCCCTCTTGTCTCCTGAAAGTTCCAAAAACCCGATTTACCCAAAAACAGTTCATCAAAAATCTCATGTAAGTCGTCCAAAGGTTGTTAGAGACGAATTATATCGGCATAATTCCGCTAAAATTGAAGTTAATAAGAGCCCGATTGTACTATCCGACAGTGGTGGTAGTAAAAATAAGGTTGCTAAAACAATCGTAGGAAGAAAGCACGATAGAGAAGTTGTTATTATAGATATTGGAAATGGCAAAGTTGGTGATGATCAAAGCCTGAACGAGTTTACTGTTGGCAAAGAACACAAAAGAAGAAAGAAGGTTGTTAATGGCGTGAAAAAATTATCAAGAGATGTTTTAAAGGTAACTTTATGAGCATCATTTAGTATTTTTTTATTAGAAAGAGTGGCAATATGTTTTAATGAATCTTTAATTTTTTTTTTATTTGTTTTATCAAACACAGTTAAGAGATTAAGATTTTGAATTAGTATATTTTTGGTATATCAATAATGCTTAAATCTTTTGTTTAAGATGTCTTCTGGCCGTGAAATTGTATCACACAGTTGAACATTTTTGAAAATATCATATACACTAGAAATATGTTCTTGTATATGGGTAGCATAATAGCAGGATTGTAAGTTATCTCATTAGTACAACCTTGGTTCTTACTTTTGACTGCCTATTTACTTAAATTTAGTTTGTTGTAGACGTTGTAAATGCTATTTAGATTAGACCATGGATTAAAATTAAATATTTTATTTTTATCAGTGTTGGGATTTCTTTGTTAAGAACCCTAAAGATATCACATCAAAGCCCAGTGTGCATACAAATGTGGAGATTATTGAACATTTCAAGCAAAATCTCTCAGCCGAACAGTTAGCGATGTTCAAGGAGACATGTTTTGGTCACTTTCTTGATATGCAAAGATTAGTTGTTCAGAACCAAGTAATACACTACATGATGTTGAGGGAAGTATATCAGGAAAATGATGATGAAATATGGATTGTGCTGAATGGCGATAGACTCCGTTTTGGATTGGCCGAGTTTGCACTGATAACTGGGTTAAAATGCAATACTGATGTTAGGAAGCGTCATAATCCTAAATTCAAGAATGGGCTGGTTGCAAAATATTTTGGTTCTTCAAAAATCACTAAGAAGTCAGTTGTTCAATGCTTCAAAGAGAAAATATGGAGATCCGATGAAGATGCTGTTAAGATCGCTATTCTATACTTCTTACATACTTTCCTGTTTTCATTGCTTAAACAAAAATCTATTGACAAAGCTTATGTAGACCTTGTTGATACTGGGGATTTCAACTCTTACTCCTGGGGAAAAGATATTTTCATGGCAACCGTGGCTTCATTAAAGGACAAGTTGAGGGGAAATCCTACTATGTACAGGATTGGTGGATTCCCCCTGGCATTTCAGGTTTGGTTCTATGAGTGTTGCCCTTATGTTGATGACAACATTGCAGTTCGTGATAAAGAAAGAATCCCACGTATCCTTGGTTGGAAGGCAATTGAGCAGCCATGGTCGAAGGATTTGTCCAATCATATTTCCCGCATAAAACTCGATAAGGTTATTCTGAAACTATTATATATTGAGTATATTACGAATCCATTTTAGTATATCATTTTTTTCAGTATACTTATAACAATTACAATATGTTAAAGAAGTACAAAACTGTGATTTACCACCAAGATATAAGGCATTCGAATTTTACGTGATTGTTATTGATTTTGTAGTTGAAATTGAAGAACCTCTCTCCTACTTATTTGGAGGTAGAGAGGTTGGGTTTGCACAACTTATTTGAGAATGTGAAGGGGAAAGAGATGGCACATGAACCTGATCTCAAAGGTAATGATAGTGATGATGATTTTACAACACCTCCACGCCAGACAATGAAAACTATTCCCACAACAAGCTTTGATCCACCTGTGAGGAATTTAGATTTGAGAGTTGAACTTAAAAAGTTGTCTGATGTGCAAGCAAATCTGAAGAAAGAGTTTGAAATGTTAAAGAAACAGGTTGAAATGGTACGTGTAATTCAAGTGTGTTCCTTTTAGTTTTAAAAATGGTGTATGCATAGCAGATTTTTACTTACACTTTTACTTTTATTATAGCAACACGAGGACTTCACGTCATTCAGAGACTATATAATAGCCACAATTGAAGAGTTAATCAGCAATATTGAGACCATGAACAAAAAGCCGGAGGAGAAAACAACTTCAGATGAAGTGGATTTTTTTGTTTTACTCTTGAGCTTTTACTTTGTTTTCTTCATTTTTCTTTGGTTTCTTATTTAATAGTTTTTCATTCATTAGGACGTACGAGATGGTAGTCAAGGCGACAATGACACTGATGGCGAGATTGCTGGGATACGGGATAACCAACTTCTTCAAATGGATTTTGATGACCATTTCCAGCAAGATTTGGAGATCAATGAAGATGATGGAACAGGGGAAGATAACAAAAATGTCAGATCTGGTATGATTTATACATGTAAATTTATTTATTTTTCCAGTTAATATTATATTTTTTTTAGTTGTCACCATGTTTAAGCATTGTATAATGTATTATTATCATTGCAAATGCATAGCTTCTGGACTCGAGATTTTTGAGAAGGTGGACTCAGATGGAGAATGGGAGAATTTCCCATTCTCTCAAATATCCGCAATTACTCAAAAATTTAGGAAAGATTCCACACGAGTTGAAGTGAAAAGGACTACGCGTCCCGGTCGCGCTATAGTATCATCGTATTTAACCCACTTTGATTCTGGTGCAACTACTTCTACATGTATGGAAAAGGGTTTGCCTGAAACTATAAAGTGTCCATTTGACTGCAAAATTACAGAAGAAGTGAATTCTACTTTGCTTACTCAATATAAAAAGTGGGTTGACGAAGGGAATAATCCAAAGAACAAGTAAGTTGCACTATTTGTTTTGAATAGCAATTTTTTTGTAGAATTTTAAATGTTACGAATCTTATTGGTTTGCCTACCTATTTCGCAGGAGAAAGTTCTATTTTGCCAAGTTTAATAAGCTCGTTCCAAATTTTGACTTTGGAGTTAATCGTGCCAGAGAAAAGTCATGGTTCTATGCTTTACAACATGCCAAACAACCTCTTTCTAATACGGTACAATTTTTCTATTTTTCGATATATGTCAGGTTTCACTATAGCACTTATCGATATTCCATATACCGTATATCAATATACAGTATACGATTATTAACATATGGTATACCATATATAAGTATACCATATATCAGTATATGGTATATCTTTATTATATTAATATATATAAGTATATGATATTTTTCTCAGGGTAGCCATACACCTATGCTATACAACACATTGGAAACAACACTAATATCTTGACTTTTTGATATACATCACAGTATGATATACCTTATATTAGTATATTGTATATTTTATTTATATACTGCCTAAGTAGTTTGATATAATAATGTTGAAGATAGTGTGTTAAACTTGTCGTAATTAATTTTTGCATTTCTCATTATGTCAGCATATAGATATAATATTCTACTACTTGCGAAAGAAAGGTAAATTTAGTGGTGAAAACAAGGTTAAGTTCACAACGACCGACTTTTCTTTTGATGGTGCTATACAATGTCTACACCAAAAAGTCTTGGAATCGAATAACAAGAGGTCATTGATAACTGTTAAGCATGTAATTGCCAAGTATATACTGGGTCATCAGATGCGTTGTAATACTGCATGGTTCAGTGTTGACCATGTATTTTTCCCAATTCTTTTGGCAACTCCGAGATGGCATTGGATTTTGGGGAGATTGTCATTCCATGATAGATGCATTTATGTTTATGACTCAATGAAAGGTGCTGGATATGATGATGAGGTTCGTTACGTGTTAGAGACATATGCTGTTTTAATCCCTCATTTTCTGAGTGTTGTTGACTTTTATGGGAAACGACAAGATATAAATTTAAATGGGGATCCATATAAGGGAAAGCATATCGACGATCGCTTTGAAGTGGTAATGTCTCCTAGCCTCTATGACACGCCATCACATATAACAAAGTAAGTAATTTAGTTTATTTTATTTTTTGTTTTATAATTGTGTAATGCACGGGTTATAATTTTATTATTTTTCTGATTTGTAGTGATTGTGGAGTTTTCGTGGCTTTCATTTTGGAGTTATTTATCGATTGTCAAAGTGTCTCCGATGTGTACTTTAATCCTAATGTACATCGTCAAAGGATCGGTGCAATGTTATGGCATTATGGACGAATGAAACAGACGGAAGATGTTGGTGGTGATTCGGAAGATACTGAAATATCGTGCCAAGATGGTGCTACAAAAAGGCAGACTAAGTAGGATTAGTTAGTGTGTTATTCAGGAATGTCAGTTGATATGAAACATTTAAGTTAATTATTATGTTTATTTTGTACGACTGTCCATTTTAAATATTATTCAACAGAATACTTTCATGTCAATTTCAATAAATTTTTGGTGGTTGTAGTATATGTTGTTTGGGTGCTTTTTCATTTCTAATATATACAACTTCTAAGGGACATGTACCCTTTCCAAGCAACTACTGGGACATGTACCCTTTCTAAGTAACTACCAGATATTTTACCACTTAAATTGAAGAACTTTTAAGCAACTACTGGGACATGTACCCTTTCCAAAACCTTAAGGAAGGATGCATATATCATTTTCTTGAAATGATCACTATTTTACCAAGTTCGAATTAGAAGTAGAGAGATAGCTAGTTCTGGAATATAGAATAAATCATTCTAAGTTAAGCTAACAATGAATTAACTACTGTTAAACTTTTGCATTCGACTATGCCTGCTAATTTGTATTGGGAAACAAGATAATGTAATGATTATCAGTAGAGTGAGGATTTAGAAAAAGAAAGGATATGCGCCTCGTTACAATATGTAATTTGAACGAAGGAATTAGAGAACAAATATATATCATTTGTCTTACTTCCATTACTGTGACATATCCTAAAGCTCATTTCAAATGTCAAGCAGATAAAATGAACCCCCCAACATTCCAAGGGGGCAAGAATTTTAGGAGACTAATGATCAAGCTAGCAAAAGTTGATATATATATAATTTGGCATCAAGAACTGAGATGCAGTAAAAGCAGAGAAGTCAAAATCAATTAGCTCCTTCTAATTAATCAATGACTTGTCCTTTTATAACACATTAGTGAGCATATCTCCATAAGAGGAAAGAGGCGTAACACTATTGCAGGCTGCGACAATCACAAACGAAAATACATGTGCCAATTCTTTCAATTGGCAAAAAAAAAAAAAAAAAAATATTAATTTACAAACAAGAGGACAAACCAGCAGAAGGAATAGCCTCACAACTTAACAAACTGATCCAAACCTCAAGTGGCGATATGAGAGATAAAGAAATAGAACCTGTCCATCAACATTTAAAATCCAAAGCAAACAAATTGTTTGAACCAGCTAACAATCAAAGGCTTAGAAAAACTAAGTTCTTTGAATAAAACATAAAAAGGCGAAAATCAACAACTATTTCAATCGTCTAATACGATCGAACTATGTAATTCAAAACTAATAAAAAACTAAAATAAGCAGCTCCATCAATTCACTTTTGGTATATTCCTGCAAGTTTTACGATTGTGACCATGATGTCCACACAAACCACAATAAATTTTGACCCTCTTCAGTACTGATTCCCATTGAGACTTGATTCGCAACCTCTTTGGCCTCCCTGCAGGGATTCTTCCAGTTGGTGGTAGCACAACCTCTTCTAGTATTTCAGCAGGAACATCCCAACTAGTTTCATTCATAACAGGAACCACTGGTAATTCATATGTTTTCAGCAAGTTTTTTTTGGTGTAGTAGTCAGAGCAATACTCGTATGCATCCAATTTCTTTTTAGTTAAAACAGCCGAGGCATGCGGACACGGAATTTCATCCATTTGAAACCTTTTGCAACTGCAAGTTTTGTCTTCAAAATCCACCATAAATTTACTTCCTTCATCAAATACTGCATGCAGGAGCTCGCTTGAAGATTTCACCTACATGTGACAAAACTTTGTGATATACCTTATATATATAATATCTATAAAGCATAAACTGTTTATAAAAATATCTTGTTACTATTACTATTTTATATTAACAACTTACAGTCATTCTTTGCGAGTCTCGTATAATTTCTTCTAAAATATCTTCGTATTTCTTGCCAAGTTTAGTGAATGTTCCCATGGCATTTTTCATGTTTTCATAACTCCAATCACAAACCAAGCTTGCCATGTAATCCAGGAGTGGGGTAATTGGCAAATCTCTTGCATCCTTATTAGCAGCATTGATAGATTCTGCAATATTCGACGTCATGGTCATGGATCTCTTGACTACAGAATGTGCTCTTGACCATCTTTCATACCCAATTTTCATCAAGTATTCATTAACCCTGTTATCAATGCTAGCAAGCTCATTCATCTGATAGTCAAAGTCACAAACGGTGTATGCCCTTGCTGCCGCAAAAAATACATCCTTGCTAAATCGTTGGCTCTTCCTGAAACGTACCTTTATATTGTTCCATAAGTGGAACATGCATACACAGTGCGACACTTCTGGATAAACAATCGATGTTGCCTTTAGGATACTTTCATGTCTATCAGACACTATGCACATCCCCTCCCTATACCCATACGTGTCCTTGAACATTTTGAAGAACCACTCCCATGAAGCGTCATTCTCAGAATCTACAACTGAATATGCAAGTGGGAAAATTCTGCCTGTTTATATTAATCAATAATTTTTATAAATCAGAAGTTAGGAACCTGCTATGTCACAAATCTATCATATACATAATACATATATTCAACATACAGTATAAGTAAATAAATTAAAACATACCTGCCGCATCTTGGGTGCAAGCTGTTATTAATGTCCCTCGGTGTGCTGCCTTTAAGAAGCTACCATCAACTACCACAATTGGTTTGCAGTACTCCCATCCCTTAATAGATGTAGCTAGTGCTACAAAAACATACAAGAATGAGTCATCATATGTTTTAACCAGCTTTGTTACGGTCCCGGGATTTGTACGCCTTAACATGTAAAGATAGCTAGGCAGTTTCCCATAAGACTGACTCGGATTTCCTCTAACTTTTTCAAGAGCCTTTTGCCTTGATCTCCAAGCTTTAGTATAATTCATGTCCACACCATACGCATGTTTTATGTCACGAATGATATCCTTCGGAGCATATACAGTTTTAGGATCAACATAGTTCTTTACAATCATACTCCCAACAAACCCAGATGTAGCGTGACGTTGGTCATATAATCGTTCAATCACTGAACATGTGTGTACATCAACAAACTTTCTAACTTTGAACATCTTTGTATTGTGGACGCTTGATGAAATAAATGTCCATGAGCAGTTCTCATCCATGCATATAAGGCAATACCTAATAAAACACCACACATATAAGTAAGCTTTATGACACATAACATTAAAAAAAAACATCTTAACTGAGTTCCACATCGAGTATACGAGACTCGCAAGTTACATGTGTAAAGAGGGAGAGAAATCAGACGCTACATGATATACTAATTTTTGAGTTCAAATATACCAGAAATATACTATAAATATACCAAAAATATACTATCTTGTATAATAAATCTTGTACAGGATATACTAATTTTTTACGTCAAAATATTCTAGAAATATATACCAAAAATATACCAAAAATATACTATCAAGTGTAACATATCTCGGTCAAATTTAATAGTATACACAAAATTAGAATTTTCATCATTACCTCTTTGAACATGACCTGTGAACTTTGAATTGGAATTTATTCTTGATAGCATAGTGTCGCATAGCATCTTGGAGAATTTCTTTGTTCCTGTATAGTTGGCCTACTTCAATTTGCTCCTGCTCTGGGTTGTTAAGTATACAAGCAGCATCCAAAGGTGTAGCATCAGTAGACTCAGCATTCCCCTTGCTCAACAACATTGTGTTGCTGCCTTGCACTGTTTCTGATATACCCAAATATCCTACCCCATCTGCTAATGTTGCAACCAAATTTGCAGTAGTTGAGGTCTGCAACACATTAGTCTCTTGAAAAGTTATGCATAACGGATATAGAGTGATATCTGGATTTCGTTTTTTCAACTGAATGTACAATTTAACACTCATGTCATTGGATATCGTCAATGGTAGAACTCCTTCATTTACTTTGTATTTGATTTCCATCAACTTTGCATCAGCATCTCTCCTCAACTGTGCTGCTATTGCCTTGACTAATCCCAAAAATGTGCATTCCGAACTTAACAAAATTCCATCCACGGATTTGTTCACAAACCGATTGTTGCTTTCCCATAATCCATTGTGGTGAATCAAAACTGCTATATCTTCCATCTAAAAGAGAAGCAATATACAAATATGAATCAAATCAAACTATTTAAAATTACAGTTTTAAAATAAAATTGTTGATAAAGAAAAACAAATACAACAAAATTTATGGAATACCTCTTCAGATACAGCAGATATATGTTATATCTTTGATAATTGTTGTTATGTCTCTCAAAATTGCACTAGATGAATGGGAGAGAAAACAGGCGCTACATGGGTAGTGTTGTATTAGGGATTAGTATTTAAAGAGGGATTAGATGGATTAGTATCAGGGAGCATTAGATAGCTCCATATTCCCACGTTTGTAGGCTGTAGCTTAATGTTTTAACTACCTGATAAAGATAAAAGGTCATGGTATATCTCATTTTTTATTTTTCAGCTATAAATATGGTATATTTGTAATTAAAAAAGTGGTACCAAATTAAAGTGGTATCTAGTGCAATTAAATCTTCTATAGTAGTTATTTATAAAAAAATCCCTTTATTTAATTGATGATGGATTTTGGCTATTGGGTCCGGGTCGGGTCCTATTAGTAATACCCATTTTATTTAGAAATAGGTTAGAATGTTGACTTTGGGATTAAAAAAAAAAAGATCCACTTGAGGTTTTTACTTTTCCGGCATTGTGACTTTATTGCAAAATACTTGGAGTGTTGTGACTTTTGGATAAGAAATATAAGTTATGTGACTTTTGTGCATAAAAGCCATAGTTATGTGACCATTTGTGAAAATTACCCCAAGACCTTACTATAACTTTTTTAACACATCCTGATACCTCTTTCCAAAAATGAAGTATTTCAAAGATACTTTTTAGAATCTCTTAAAAAGAATTGGATATGGTAATAGAAATTTTGAAGAAAAAAAAAAGAAAAAGAAAAAAACCCACTATATATAATTTATATTACAGAAATCAGAACAAAGCTGGCAAACTGGTTTAGAACCTTGTCTTTTACCCACTACCCTACTTCATTATTACTTCTACACCCCCTTTCTTAACGTTCCTATTTTTCAAATACCGTTGGAGGCAACATATTTAAATCCTCCTTACCAAACAATACCTTGACCCCAACCCCCCCAAAACTTCCATATAAACACACTGCAAATATACAGACTAAATTCCTCTCCTCCATTCATTGCAGGGGTTTTTTTGGAAAATCAATAAAGCAGAGTTCTAATGGGATGTTTTCTAGGATGTTTTGGTTTTACCACCAAGAGACAAAAGCGTATAAAGAACTGTAACAAGTTCCAAGTAAGTTTCCACTGCTTCTGTTTGTATATAAGCATTTCTCGTTAAGGGGTACAAATGTGAAATGACATGCTTTCAAGTTAATTTAAATGGTTCTAGGTGTGATGAATTAGTTAGAAATGAAGGCTTATACTAATGTTGATTTGAATTTCATGTACGTGTGAATCCAGAATTTAGAATTAGTGTCGTTCTTTATAATGTGCCAATCTTTTTACACACATATATATAGTCCGAGATAGACACGAACTCTATTAATAACGGGCCGTTTTGATCCTTTGGAACAACTTGATGAATTTAATAGATCGGTTTAGGAGGCCCTAATGAGTATAGATCGAACCTATTCAACTTTTACAATACGATGGTTGGTTGTTCATAGCCTAGCTGTACCTACCGTCTTTATCTTTTGGATCAATATCAGCAGTTTATCCAACGATAAACAACATCCGAATTATAGAACTATGACACAATCAAACCCGAACCTGTTGCGTCTAGTCTAGATCCACCACTTGTTCCATACCAAATTACAAATTTCTTCGATATATATCCGAATTGATATAAAGAAAATCCTTTCATCAGTAGTGTTCCCCTATTTTTATTTGAATTCAATGTATTTGGTTTCTTTCAATTTTGTGTTAGGTGCATCAAAAGTATGTACCACTAGACTCTGAGAAGGCAAATGCTGCAGATTCTGAACCCAGGTGAGTCCGTTACTCATGGGTTTTTTTAGTTCTTGATGTAAAGTAGTATGTGAATTTTATTTGATTTTCATGCAGGGATAAGCCTAAAGGATCATCAAATCATAAGGTGAAAAAGAAAGTGAGTTTCAATTTGAATGTTCAGGCGTATGAGCGAATCCAAGATGATGACAACAGCACAACATATTTCTCAGAGGAAGAGGAGAAGACACAATGGGATTACAATGAAAAACAAACAGCCAAAGCTAGTCTGTCTATGTACCCTTCAAGTTATCGATACTATAACTGCAATGATGAGGAAGACGAGATAAAACTTGAGGAAAGTGATATAGATGATCTTGATGATGAAGAAGAAGACTATGGTTTTAGCGACGATGATGATTATGATGATGGTGGCGATGAGAAAGAAAACGAGTTTGGAAATGATAAAAGCCTGAACAAAGATGAAGTGAATGAAGTAGATCAAGATTATAGGAATACGTATGGGAATTCTGTGCTTCTTCCAGTTGAAAATCTCACTCAATGGAAAGCAGTTAAAGCCAGAGGAGCACAGCAAGTGAAGCAACAGGAGGAAAACATTATCAAACAAGAAATACCTTCGATTACGAAACCAGTAATCGATTGTGCCAATCCAAATCTTGAAGTTTTCTCTAAGACTAAGCTCAAGAGGCATGAAATGCCAGTTGTTGCCAGTCTCTCAAATTGGGTTGTTTCAGCAGGAGGAGCATCAGTAAATGGCTCAGCAGTGTGTTGTATTGAAGATAAAGCTGAAGACCAACTTGTGCTTAGTAAGGCCAATACCATATAAACAAGGAAAGTGCAGAGAATGCCCTAAATACATTACATAGATGTTTGTGTAAAGCATTGATTGTTTTTATGTTTGGACAATAGTACATGATTTGTGAGTGCAGTTGTATTGTGTTGTATTTTTTTCTCCACAAGAGAAAAAAGACATAAAATTCCATTCGGAGGCTTGTATTTGACTTGAGAGCATATGATATGGATGTTGTATTCATTATTTTTCACATATAAAGCAGTGGCAATGCAAGTTTGATGTTACAAAACCAATCTTCCTATGCTTCCAGCTAAGGGTTATGAAACAATCATCAAATGTAAGCTTGAACACTCGTATACATATAACAGAACAAAGAAAACAAGAAAACCCGAAGGTTCTGTATGTTACATACAAAGAGGAAGTCATGCTCTCTATCTGATAGTGTACAAGGGTCGATTCATTTGGCTCGAGGTGCTAGATAACTTGAACCAAAATTAAAGACGATGGACTCTCTTACAACCTGCTGTTATAGTTGGCTATAAGATGTGAACCAAGGAGATTCAACATTTTGATTCACCCTGTATTAAGTCAAAGGACAAGTGGATTGGTAGTGCATTCAACGGAACTACATTATTCTACAAATGCAAGAATCTGATTCATCATCATCCGAGTCACTTGCATCACTGCATGACAAAACAAAAAACTACATGTAAGAGCAATCCAACTAAAAGATATTTATCTACTAAAAACATAGCCAAAAAAAAAAAAAAAAGCATTTAACAATTCCAACTTTAGAAATTTGTCAAAAAGCACAGAATTAAACAAAAAACTCGGTACATCACAAATTCAACAATGGCATAGAAGTAACTGCATCCTGTCTTTCTGATGAACTGAAAAAAGAAAAAAACAATATCGAGAAGTAGCTTCAAGTGCCACAAACAATGGCTCAACAAAAAGAAACTCAAGATCGAGTATTTGTGCTGGATGTACTACATTAAAGTCAAATCTATTGTAAACTTGAGAATTTTTCCTTTATAGAGAAAGTGAGATATTATCTAATCTTAATCCAAAAGTCTAATACATATTTTATGATGCTTCATATAACACATCACTTTAGCTAATGTAGTACAACCCCCTTGGATGGCAATGGGGCAGGCAGTGGCGGTCCTAGGTGGGTGCAAGTGGGTTCAACTCGTCGAGAAATTACACTGCATAAATAAGGTAAAATTGAGTTTTTTTAGTTATATATACACTATTGAACCCACTTGACACAAGGAATATGTTAGCATAGCGGTAAAGGAGTTCAAAAATTACTTTAGGGCACAAGTTCAAAACCCAAGTGTGACAAACAAATATTTTTTGAACCCCCTTCCGTCAATTTCTGGGTCCGCCCCTGGTTGCTCACAATGGTGGTCCTAGGTGGGTGCAAGTGGGTTCAACTAAACCCACTTCGTCGAGAAATTATACTACGTAAATGAGGTAAAATCGAGTTTTTTTGGTTATATATATACACTATTGAACCCACTTGACACAAGGAATATGTTAGGGTAGTGGTAAGGGGGGTTCAAAAATTTCTTGAGGGCACAAGTTCAAACCCCAAGTGTGAAGAACAAATATTTTTGAACCCCCTCCCATCAATTTTTGGGTCCGCCCCTGGGGGCAGGGGTGGCAGGGCAACAGTAGGGCAGGATGACCAGGTATTTACTTATATTTCTAAAATATATAGCGGGCAGGCCAGGGGGTCATGGGTATCTGAATGCCTCTATGATATAACCAAATAAACCTTCGATTACAGAAAGATGAACAGGGTCTTTTAATTTTGTGTTCTGCTTCGGTAATATTACTTAGTTTCTGCAAAGTTGTAATTGTGGATTTAGGGTATTTTTCTCGAAGCTTTGAGAAAAGAGAATCTGTTCAGGGTTACAGTTGAATATTAAGTACTAGTACTATTTTTCTGGGACATCTAAATCTTTGTTATGTGAGTTTGTTTTCTGCAATCACGACCTTCGAGAAAGTATAAGTTTTAGTTTCTAACTTAAGCTCTACTCTTATGATGCTCTTAGATAGTAAATACTTAATTGGTGGTATAGTAATAGCTTTCGTCTGCCTGGGGAAGTCTTCGACCTTCAACCTTATATTGGTGAAAATCAATGACAATATCAAACGTGTTAGAGGCGATTTTTGGCCATATCTTGAAGCCTCTCTGTATGATTCCTGAGATGATTGGCTGTCTTTGAAAGGAGCTAAAGAAAAGGCAAAATAACAGATTTGGCTTGGGTAGCCTCCATATTGGGAATCTGTTTACATCGTAAATATTCTGGGAAAATAGTAGAACTTTTACTAGGAGAATTTCATCCTTTCTGATTGTTTCAAGCCATCATCATCACGGTTTTGTATGATATTATCTCCACAGCTATGTATATAATTTTTTTTTTTAAAATAAAATCAGTATGCATAAGATGAGACACACAATCTTTGCATGCACTTAGCTGATAGAGTTTTAAGATTATCAAGTACTTAATAATTCAGTGCACCAAAAATGATGCAAAAAGGGTATAAAACAAAAGGTTAAGCGGGTGGTGCAGGTTAAAACCCCTTATAATCTGTTTAGTTCACCAAACACGAAGTGAGGTGTAGGCGGGAAGGGGATTCATCAAGTTATTTCCCTCGAGTGGAGCATCTATCATTCGCTGCTGAAAAGAAATGGAGTTATGGAGGTGATTCAATTTCACCTCTGTCCAAAAGGGTGGGAAAGGCTAACATGGAGGAGCTTCTCACAGACAAAGAATGAAAAATAAGCTCATCAAGTCATTTTTCTCTTCGTAAATCTTTCTACTTCTTCCTTTTCATCACTCAATACAGTAGAGAAGCGTATGACCACCTAGTTCACATGACAAATGAAAAACGGGAGGCAATGGTACTTAAGATCAACTCTAGTCACCTTACAAATAATACATCATGAAACCTCCAAAATCCAGCCAAACTATCATTTGGTTGCTGAAATTTTGTCAAGGCGCCTATATACTAATGCTCAATTTTATTCTGATGAGGTACTAAAGCAAACTGTAGAGACAAATGTTTCCAAGCATATGATTCTATGGGATATTGTTGTTGATATAAATATTAGCATGCATAACATGAGAAATGGCTTCACCTCTCCTAAACTGTTTATCTTACTTTTCTTCTCGAGATTCTACACTAGTTCTTGCTTCTGCAAGAGTCTTTAGATGTTTGAGAAACCTATAGTGAATACAATTCATGAGAAAGTTAAAATGAAACAATTGCCAACAGCTTTTTAAATGCCTATTCTGCTAAAATAGGAGTGCTCCTATGGGGAGTGACCACTAAATTCACTTTCATATAAAATACAGCAGGCTGCATTTGGATGGCATACTACTCAGGCATTTTTCAACGTGGTTATGGACAAGGTTGTGCATTTCAAATGTTATGCTGCCCAATGCTAATCAGTGAAGCTTGTAGGTTTTGAGAAGATCAGGCCAGTAATGCAGCGAGGATCTGATCATGTTCCATTAATGCCTAACTACATCAGCTAATAGTATAGGAAATTTAGTGGTCGTAGGCTTATCTTTTTTTTTATAATTGAATGACAGCGGTGAATTGGCCAATTTGCACACCCTTTGACTAATCCACTGAGTAGCTTGCTAGCGTCCACAAGCACAGTGGGAGACATGCCCGCCGAGGTTGGAGCAGAAAGGCTCACATCAAGTGTTGTAGCTGGTAAATGAACATGGAATCTCTAGGTTGTTACTGCTATGCCTCAACCCCTCGGTCATTCCCTAGGGGACTAACAAGCAAAGGCTATATTGTTCTGCTTATGTTGTGATGCCATATGTGCTAGCATCACGGACTGCTAGTCTATTGCTGGGATTCACTCAATCCATATGCTTATCATAAAACAGATATCCATACACAGGGTACATATACATCACTCTAATACTTCGCTCAGATTTGACACAGCGAAATGCCACGCTTACGTGTTTTTTTCTTTTAGCGTTTTGTAAACAATCAAAATCTGATACCAGACACAACCTTTTTTTTTTTAAAAAAAAACCAGATTTAAGTTACTATACAATCAATAGTTCTACTGAGGATTATTGCTTTGCACATTGATTGTAGTGATCCGCTGTCTAAAGTATCGAAGTCGACTAGCTAAAATGCTTCTCCTTGGTTATAAACCAGTACAATTCACATATAATACAAATTTTATTGACCAAAACTAGTATTGATTAACAATAAGTATGCAGCTTGAATCCAAAAGAAGAGAAAATTGTTACCTTGGTTCAAATTCCAAGACCTCAGCAAGTTTATTCCCATTAGTATCATTCCATTGCACTTTCCTTTTTGGTTTACCTGTCTTTTTTGACAATCCACCTTTCTTACAAGGCAACAACAATGCTTTAGACTCATCATCCTCATCATTTACACATTTAGGTGCTTCCACACTACTATCTTTATCTTTTGTATCCATTAGCAGCAAAATACACAATAAAAAAGAACCTTTCTTGCTAAATTATACCTTAAAAAGAACCTCAAAATCAGATTCTTCCAAATTTCCAATGCAGAACCAATAATCCCATTTCAATAAATCCTCAAAAAGTTCAAATCTTTACAAGAAAATTTCAAGATTTAATGCATTATATTAATGACCACCAAAAATTCAGCTCCTAATTGATAACAAAACAGGGAATTTGCAGATTCTTGATCTTCAAATCCTTATAAAAACCATATGGGGTATGCTTAAATAACAAATAAAGGACTATTTTAAACTCCAATAGAAAAAGATAAAGTAAATGTCAAACAATTAAAGCTCCAAGAATTCTTTATATTTCTTTATTTTTTCTTGTTTTTCTTTTATGTGAAGGCAAATGGAGAATGAATTAAAAAAAAGAACCCCTCGAATTTATATGATTAGATTAGGAGAGACAGGAGACAGTGTATGTGTGTGTGTGTGTGAGAGAGAGAAGGTGCGTTTACTTTTTGTTAGTATTTGTGGAAGGTTTCATGGAGTAATTGGTAGGATTAAAATATTCTATCTTTTTGCATCTAATTACAGTTGCTGCCAATCTTGACTTTTTGTATGGTAACCACGTCAAGGTGAAAGTATGGAGACCAAGTGGTTTCCATCTATAAGTTTGACTACTATTATGAAAGAGTGAACTTCTATATATAATGAGTTTCATAAGTTATTATAGCCTATTGAGTCAATGGTCTATCGAAAACAGTTTGTCTATTTTTTACAAAAGTTAATTATAAAGTTTGCGTATATTGGTAAAAATTAGATCGGATACATCACTAAAATGGTATTCGAGTACGCAGCATGATCGGAGTATAATACAGAGACAACACATCTTCAGTTGATATGAAGACAGTTTAATAAGTCATCGGATGGTCCTGACCAATTGGGATGAAATACGGTCAAGATAATGGAGAAAATTGAATGGACACTCGAGCACATATTCATCATACCTCAACAAACTCCGGTTATTTCGGGGCCAACTCCACCACGTCTCAACAACCTTATGCAGCCGTCGAGAGCCACGTGAAAAGAGGATTTGTGCTACTTTAGGGCTTTAGGCCTATGTAAACTCTCATTCCCTCTCATTCGTACCACTTAGCTGCTCTACATACACAAAAAGCAATATCACTACGTCGTTTTTAAGCTTATTGTTGCCATTGCATTTCTTGCTACTATTGATAGCAGGTAGAGAGATTTTTATCCTCTTTGAAACACTAGGAAGTGCGGGCAAAGTAGAGCTCGGTAATGGGTTCAAAAAGACAGGCTAAAATCATCTCAAAGCTGAAATGAAGAAAGCTAAGTTCTTACACGCTACCAAGCAGGAGCAATAAAAAGGAATATGTTGAATTGGGACAGGAAAACATCATCGTTATTTTTCCCATAGATATCTAATTTATCTTGCTATTTGTTCGTTTTTGGTCTTTATTGATTTATACATTCATCATCATCCTGTTGCTCCTACCAACGCTTACTGCTATTGTTCTTGAGGACGACCAAGTTGTTACCCTCATTGGAGCCAACTTTGGCCGCATCAATAAGAATATTCTCCTATTTTTTATTTTGATTATATTATTGCTTAAATTTCTATCGCTGTTTATTCATTCTTTATTTATAATTTGTCCATTGTCAATTAACTACGACTTAACTTACCTAAGCACGTTCATTTTCCATACTAATTAAATCCAAAATCATGATATACCGGATTTTGACATATACAAATTTAATTGTGTAACATAAAATTCAAATCGGAAAATGCTCAAAATTTCCATCCACCTATTGAAAATGGAGAACTTTTGCCCTCCGTTAACTTATTGGCCCAAAAATGCCACTAACGTTATCTTTTGGCTAATATATGCCATTCTCTTGACGGAATAATGACTAGACAGCTGACTGGGCTTTCATTTATTGGGTGGCTGATTTTAATTGGTCCACTTGGACTACGACCCTAACCCCCCAAAGACAATACCCAATTACCAAATAATCCGATCCAAACCCAATCAAATATTTTAACCCATCTTCTACCCACTTATTTTGTACCCTAAAATTATACCATCTTCTTTATCACTATATTATCCATCATTCATTTTTCATCTTAACACATCTCTCTTCGAAGTTTCAAAGTCCAATCATCATCTAAAATAATATATTAGGAAAGAAAGTGTCGTGGGGGAGTACGTTTGTGATTTTAGAAAATGGAATAGAAATATTAGTATATAATAATTCTGATTAAAACCTAAATCTGCATCCTTGCATTTAATTAGAAATTTAAAATGATAAGTTGAAGTTTATTGACATAGTATGTGCTACATAGTACAAACACTTAACGTAATTTCTCTTTTTTTCCTTTGTCGTATAGTAGTTTGCATTTATAATTAACATAACAGTGTAGCCCCTTGGGATTTCAGCATTTATACCTGGCGCGATACTTTGTAGTGTTTAAATTTCTTCTTATTTTTTAATCGCCATACATTCTTTCTCATGTCAGTTGGTAGTTAACCTTTGTGTCTACATTTGGCTAAAGTATATGCCTAATATTTTAAATTATTTGTTTTACTTATCTTATATGACCATTCTTCATATTGAATTTTTTCTTGAGTATATGATAGATTTCAACTGTGAATGACTCGCTACTGTGTTGTTCCAAATCTGTTAACAGTTATCACATCCTCCTAGGATTTTCTAGCCTTCTGCAACTTATACTCACTTGTTCACTGTCCTTCCATTTCCAGCACAGTGACATGTTCTAATGGAGATGTTTCCTCTAATTTATCCGTACAGAAAAAAAAATTTAACAAGAGGGAGTATATAGTGATGAAGAAGATAGTATAATCTTAGGGTAAAAAATAAGTGGTAGAAGATGGGTTAAAATATTTGATTGGATTTCGGTCGGATTATTGGTAATTGGATATGGTTTTTGGGGGGTTAGGATCGTAGTCCAAGTGGACCAATTAAAACCAGCCACCCAATAAATGAAAGCCCAGTCAGCTGCCTAGTCATTATTCCGTCAAGAGAAGGGCATATATTAGCCAAAAGATAACGTTAGTGGCATTTTTGAGCCAATAGGTTAACGGAGGGCAAAAGTTCTCCATTTTCAATAGGTGGATGGCAATTTTGAGCCATTTCCGAATTCAAATTTAGTGCATGCATTGCGTACACTCACACTCCCCAATTATAATATATATCAGTATATGTATTGACCGTATAGAATTTATTTGAATACTGTATTTTATCATCCTTATTTTTTGTATTATCCATTAGCCAAATACACAATAAAAAAGAACCTTTCTAGCTAAAAATTTACTTAAAAGGAACCCCCAAATCAGATGATTCCAAATTTCCAACGCAGAACCAATAATCCCATTTTAACAAAATCCTCAAAAAATTCAAATCTTTACGAGAAAATTTCAAGATTTAATGCACTATCTTTATTACCAACAAAATCAGCTCTTAGTTGATAACAAAATAGGGAATTTGAAGATTCTTGATCTTCAAATCCTTATAAAAACCACGTGGGGTATGCTTAAATAACAAATAAAGGGCTATTTTAAACTCCAATAAGAAAGATGAAGTAATATTAAGAATTCTTATATTTCTTTCTTTTTCTTGTTTTTTTATCCTTTGTCAATGTGAAGGTAAATTGAGAATGAATCAAAAACCCCTTGAATTTGTTGATAGATTGGGAGAAAGAGAGAGAAAGAAGAATGGGAGACAGGAGGTGACATAGTGTGTGTGAGAGAGAAGTGCGTTACTATTTTGCTTACAAGAGAGAAGTGTGTTTACTTCTGTCATTTGTGGAAGCTTCACATAATACTCCCCGTCTCACTTTGTTCGTTGTAGTTCCTTACGGAAAGATTATCATATTTTTAAATTTAAAAATAATTTAAGTTTAATCTTATTATTTTAAAATACAAGTTTAAAAGTCTTATTTATGTCAATTCAAATTATGACAAAAAAAGTGAGATGAAGAAGTAATCAACCAGCCATTAAAATTAAATATTCTATCTTTTGCATCTAATTACAATTGCTGTCAATCTTGACTTATATCCTGTTTGATATTGCTTCTCCAAAACCAAAAGTATTTTTTATTTTTTATTTTTAAAGTATTTTTTTTGGATTTTCGAGGTGTTTGGCGAAAACCAAAGTAATTCTAGCAGAAGCAGAAACAGTTTTTCTACTTTTGGGAAAAAATATATATTTATAGTTTCTCCAAAAAGCAGAAGCAGTTTAGTGGTTACCAACGTCTAAGGTAAGCATGGAGACTAAGACCACAAACTGAAAAGAATGACATTAAGGTCCATGGCTCGCATAAGGAAAGAACAAATCACGTGGAATCAAATCTCATTCAATGTGCTGCCATATCTCAAGGATTTCCTCAATCAAGATTTATTCCCTGACAGCTCCTCAATCTCCTCTTGACTGCTAGAGCAAAATCAGGAGCTTTAATGTTTAATCTTCTCTTGCCTATTTTATCTCTCGTGTATGTTTGTATATAAACATCCATTGTAATCCTTAAAGATAACAGAGAAAGCAATACAAATTTCATTTAATTTTCTAAAAATTATCTTGGTATTAGAGCCTCACGAGAGATAAACCCATCCACATAGCCTCTTCCGCTCTCACCAAAAACACCTCTGAACCTGAACTTACTTTACAAGTTCTTCATCAGTGTTTCGGCCTTATCTCTCTAAAACTTGACAGCTTTAACTACCTGCTATGGCGATCTCAGATGGAGCCATTTATTCAAAGTTTAGACATGGCACATCATTTGATCGAGGGCAGTGAACCAGCGAAAGAGATCACCAAAATTGACGGAAAGGTCGAATCAAATCCCGATTATGTTCTCTGGACAAAGAATGATGGTCTGTTAAAAGCTTGGCTTCTAAGGAACATTGAAATAGAGGTACTGCTTTCTCTCCAAGATATTACCTCGGCTTACAAGGTATGGAAATCCATTGAAGAACAAATTCTTCCTCATAATGTTGAGAAAGAAATGATGCTTGATGATACCTTGATGAGTTTAAAAAAGGGAAGCCTCTCACTAGATGAATATCTTAAGAAATTTAAGAGTGTTTGTGATAGCCTTGCAGCGATCAAGAAACCAGTAAATGAAACAAAGAAGGTGTTTCAGTTGGCTAGAGGTCTCGGACCAAGATATCAGGATTTTCGAACCGCTATGCTAACCAAACCACCTTATCCCACTTATCATCAGTTTGTTTTAGTCTTGCAAGACTATGAACGAATTCTCATTAGCAACAATGAGGATAAAGAAAGCATGCCACGCCATGACCAAGCCTTTGTCAGCCAAAGAGGACGAGGACGGGGTCGAGGTGGAGGCAGATTTAGCTCTAGGGGCAGAGGATTCAATCAAGCAGCAAGGTACAATCAAAATTCTCACCAAAATTTTAACTTAAATGAAAACAAAAATGAACAAAGTGAGAAAACTTTCGATTGGAAACAAACCTCGCCTCACCAGCAAGGAGAGGGCACTGAGAAATGTCAAATATGTGGAAAGTTCAATCACTCGGCCTTGGAATGTTGGAATCGGTTCGATCATTCTTTTCAACCTGATGATAATCTGCCAAAGGCACTTGCTGCGATGAGCCTGAAAACTGAAGATGATCCAAATCTATATGCAGACTCAGGAGCAACAACACACATCTTAAATGACACAGGAAACAATGAAGATTTTGTACAGGTATTAATAAGTCAACTAAGCTCAGAGTTTGCACTGAAGGACCTGGGAAAATTACATTACTTTCTTGGGCTCGAAGTGCAATATTTCTCCGGAGGCATTACTGTATCACAAGGCAAGTACACCAGAGATCTTCTCACCCGAGCAAACCTTATAGAAAGTTCTCACTTTAATACACCAATGGCGTTGAAATCACAACCAACACCAGAAGAATCAAAATTAGTCGAGGCAAAGGAATATCGAAGCCTAGTGGGTGCGCTTCAATATCTAACTTACACACGTCCTGACATAGTCCAAGCAGTCAATAAAGTATGTCAAAAACTCAATGAGCCAACAGAGGGAGACATGAAAGCAGTAAAAAGAATATTGTGTTATCTCAAAGAAACAATGCATTATGGAATGAAATTTCTTGCCCAAAGTCCGCTAAGGCTGTATGGATTTTGTGATGCAGATTGGGCAGGCTGTCCAGACACTAGAAGAAGCACTACTGGTTACTGTATATATCTAGGGGCTAACTGTATTTCTTGGTCATCTAAGAAGCAGCCCACTGTTTCAAGATCAAGTTCTGAAGCAGAATACAGGTCAATGGCAAGTACAACAGCAGAACTTGTATGGGTTACTTTCTTACTCAGAGATGTTGGAATTAAACTGCATGAACCACCACAACTGTTTTGTGACAACAAAAGTGACCTCTACATGACGATAAATCCAGTGTTTCACGCCCGCACTAAGCACATAGAAAT
Organism: Petunia secreta; assembly: GCA_029990175.1. Lineage (NCBI taxonomy): Eukaryota > Viridiplantae > Streptophyta > Magnoliopsida > Solanales > Solanaceae > Petunia > Petunia secreta. Next base: position 16,823,972 of record JARKIP010000010.1, read on the forward strand.
TGACTACCACTTTGTTCGTGAAAAGGTAGCTATTGGAGCATTGACAACTCGATATGTTCCCTCTTTCGATCAGATTGCAGATATCTTCACCAAGCCTTTATCAAAGCTACCATTTCGTAAATTTAGGGACAAGCTAGGAGTACATTTTGTCATTTCCTCCAGCTTGAAAAAGGGTGAAAAGAATGACATTAAGGTCCATGACTCGCATAAGGAAAGAACAAATCACGTGGAATCAAATCTCATTCAATGCGCTGCCATATCTCAAGGATTTCCTCAATCAGGATTTATTCCCTGACAGCTCCTCAATCTCCTCTTGACCGTTAGAGCAAAATCAGGAGCTTTAATGTTTAATCTTCTCTTGCCTATTTTATCTCTCGTGTATGTTTGTATATAAACATCCATTGTAATCCTTAAAGATAACAGAGAAAGCAATACAAATTCCGTTTAACTTTCTGAAAATTATCTCAAACCTGGCCATAGAGTGATAACATGTAAGTACATTTCCAAGTTCCATCGTTAAATTAGAATTCTCATATTCGAGTGGTACATTTAATTTTGAAGCTGGATTAGTCGACTTTAAAATAGGTATCAGATACAACACCAAATAACAAAACATGGAGACCAAATGGTGGCCATATAATATAAGTTTGATTATTATTAACACTTAGTTCTAAAACCATTATAGAATTCAATCAAATCTAACTTGTATACTGCCTATAGTTTGATAGACGTTATGCTCATGAAGTTTTATTTAATTCTTGTTTGAAAAATTCATTTATAATTACTTTTACTCAAATAAATTCTGTGGTAATGTATTGAAAAGATTTTGTCGTGGATATGTGGCATAAGAATACGGTACCATTGTAGAATACCGGAGCAAGTAATCATGCAGAGTGATGATGGGAGTTGATTGAACGGGAAGTAAAAGCACAGAAGGTCAGATAAGGAACTCTCCAAAGACTCATGACCGTATGACACCATCCGGGCGCAGACTGTTTGAGTGGATTAGCTCGGACTAGTCGTAATCGTAACGGTCCACGATCTCGCATTAATTGTGTGACAGAACGTGCGGCCTCCACGATCAGACGTGGGGGGTGTGGCTTCTTCGACCGTGTATTACTATAAATATCCCCAATCTCATTATAAAAGACATTCAGAAATACATGCCAAAATTTTGTCAAATTGTAACCCGATTATCAAGGCTATAATATTGTTCTTATGTTCTCGCTATTTTAATATTTTGGTTTATCTCTATTCATATCTGTTAGCTATCACTTTGATATAGTTAATTGCTTGTAACCTCAATAATACAAATTTAATAGTAACCTAAGAGATCGATTTTAGACTATACATGTAACCTAAGAGATCGATTTTAGACTATACATGTAATATATTAAACGTATATTGTCCTATGAATATAGAGTACACAAATATAGAAGGGGTTTTATGGATAAACTTAATTTAAATTGAAGCAAATTAATTTTGTGTTAAGATGAAGTTTTGTTCATAAATAGGATTTAGATCTTCCTAACTAGAATCACAACGTTGGCGCGCTCGTGTGCTTCTGCGGACCTCTTAACTAATTCATATATTATCCATGATTTGCAAACACAAATATTGAATGATACTCCATAACTAATTCTATTCCTAAAGATTTAGGAGTCAGTGAAGAAATCGTACAGTACTAGCTTTTGTGGAAAATCTTAGTAATACAGTTGGTTGATTATCGAATTTTTATCTTATTGGTGAGGATTTGATTCCCATAATATAATCCCCTTTCCATATCCCCACCCTTTTCCTCTTTTTTTTTTTTTTAATTTTTTTTTAAAAAATACATATAGTACTAGCTTTCTTTTTACCTCTACATAAATGTAAATCCTAAATTTCATGATCCCTTTTTGATTGTTCACTAGTCACGTCATCTCATATTCTCATTGTGCACTAATCACACCTTAGGTACGCAAAATTGGATCAACTTTGATCCCACGTAATTAATCTGCATTTGGAGAATCCCTAAGAACCAAACTCCTCTTTCTATATGACTACAAAATTGCCTGCCTATATTTGCAGAAATCTGAATCTTAGAGCACCTTTACTTTATGCTTGGGAAATTATAAGGGAAAGGAAGAAACAGGCAAGTTCAAAGAGAAAAAGACGTGGAAGTAACATTTAGTGTACTCAAACATAGTACTTCTTCTGTCTTTATATTCTTCTCATTTCTTTGTAGAGTTGAACCAAAACGGAAGGAACAAAATTGTACATTAGATTTTTGAGAATGTTACTAGAGGTATTTTGAGATGGTTAATTTGTTAAAGAAAATACTAACAATTAATTCCGTACAAGTACGTAATTACACAAACACACAATTATATACACATGTAAGTGTTAGTATGTGAGGAAACAATAGGTTTTGATGACATAAAATTAAAATGGAAGTTTCTGTAAAGTCTAAAAGTCGAAGGGGGTGAGTGTAACAAAGTGAACTCCATGGATATTTTTATTGGTAAAAGTAGTTATTGCAGAAGAAAGCGGTTACTTATGATTATGAAGATGATGGGTGGAGCCGGGGAAGTGGAACCTTTTGAATATTTTCACATGAAGATGTCTTTTCTCTTTTTCCTTTTTTAATTTTTCTATAATATAAGTAGGCTGGCTAATTAATTTCATTATCATTGAATATTCCATAGTTCGGAAATACTTCATTCATCTGCAAACCGTGTTCTCCTTCTTGTTTTATTTATTTCTGAAGGATTATACACAATCCATGAACACACAGTTCGCCCAGGGTCTAACCATATTTGTTTCACTAGTCTCAATACAATCACATGTAGAAACAAGAACTGTAAAGAAAAGTTCACAGTCTATATCGTACCTTGTTACAGAAGTGGTTCCAATTCGTAGAAGATAATCCATGTTCTTCTTGGAATATTCTATTGGAGTTCTTCAACATTGAAGAAGAGAGTTTTGCTTTTCTTTGTTAGGGAGAAGAAAAGAACTTCTTTTTCCCACATAGTTGGAATAGAAAAAAGGGAAGAGGATTAACCTCAGTTTATGTCTAACAGACACAATTTATAATCCTTAAGGGACACAACCTTTTAAGAATAATCCTAATAGTTGTGTCTCTTCCCTTTTATTTATTTATATAATAATATATATAAAACAAATTATATATATGAATTTATTTGGACATGAATTTGGGTTGACCCACATGGGTGCCCAAAGTCCAAATTTCCAACATCTCCCACTCACACATAGTGGGTCAACTCTCATTCCCATTCTGTAACATCCATACATAACGACTAGACCGTGTGACCAGTGCATACTTCGAGAGCTTAGTTGCTATACATCTGTTAGGAATATATAGCATCTCGATTAACGGAACCTTGGAGTAGATTGCAGTATGCAGTACCCTAGATCATTTATCACATTCATCTCTCTCATAATCTCTTTATATTAACTTGAGTTCATCATTATGTTATTATGTTCTTGTCCCAAAGACAAACATAATGGGTCGACCAATGAACACAATTAATGTGATAGTACTCATTAATGATCTTTCTCATCTCATGAATCTCTTAATCTCAATTTGACTTGCTTTTCTAGAAATGTCCCGCCAGACCGAATCATCCATGGTCTCTTGGCAACACCCTAAGATAGCAAACACCAAATTGAATCTCAAGAAACTGGTCAAAGTCATGAGGGTACAAAAGAAAGAAAATTACTTATAATTTTCAGGGCTTCACACGATAAACAAGAAGAGATTTAAACTTGTATCGCCCATAGGTCACTCTATGCATACGTGGTATGAATCACGCATCACAGTATTGTCTCCTTTCCCGTGGAGCGTATGTCTTTCACCAATGAAAAATACCGTGCAGATGATAGTTCAGACAACTCATGTCTAACTTCGAGTTCACAAATCTACTCATACGTTTATCCATCAGAACTCACATCTGGCATTAAGACAGACTCACATTTAATCAAATACGATTAACCAAAAAAAACCAAGCGACATTCTTGTTATAAACTTCAAGCTCTCTATTATTATCACTTCTGATAATAATAAGTTTATAATTGTCTCATCCCTATTAGTCACCTAGACAATAGAGGCGATTGCCTGTGTGAATCGGCCAATCTTTTTGTCTGTCCGACATACTTTAAATTTATGTACTAAACATATAATCATTCTATGTATATGAACCAACAACAAGAAATTTAGGCTTCAGGCTGCAACTACATTAACTCCAATAATGTAGTTTTATGTGAACATGCTTGGGAAAAGTTAATATATAAATACATCGACATCTACGCAAACCCAATGACCTCACATATCATTCATAAGCACCAAATGCTATGGGTTTCACTATATGTGTCGAGATGTATTTCATGTTCACTTTTCTATGTACAACTATGTCTCTAAGAAAATTATACTTATATCAATATGGTTTGTCTTCTAATGATACATGGGACTTTTGTATAAGCTATTGAGACTTGACTATCACACTTGATTGTCACTAATTCAATAGCACACTATCCAACGTACCCAAATTTATCATAAAGACATTTAAGCCAAACAACTCTGCACAGTTGCTGAAAGCGCTAGAAATTCAACTTACTTTATAAATAAGGCTGATGATTGTTTCTTGCTACACAAACAATATACACATCGTTATTGTTTAGCCAAGAAGGACATACTCAGATTTAGATTTTCTCTCATCTAAATATCCTTCTCAATCATCGTTAGTATAGCCTTTGAGTTGTAGATCATTTTCTTTACTTTACAAGGATAATCACAAGTGCCTTTAAGATACCTCAGTATCCTTTAACTGCATTTCAGTATTCCTTTTCATATCATATTCTTGTGGATTCACGAGGACACATCCTCCCACTAGAACTTCACCTCTAGAAATAGGAGTATTAATGGATTTGCACTATTGCATATTAAATTGTTGAAGAAAATTTCTAAATATGTCTTTCGCGTATTTTGAGAACCCCTTTGTTCTCAACGACGCTATGACCCATTAGTAGATCAACCAATTCCAACTCTTGGTTTGGTTTCACTAACTCCATTTTATGTTCCATTGTTCTAGATACTTATTCTTAGCAGGGTGCATAAGAGCCTCATTTTATCTTTCGTTGCTCTTATTCATCTTGTGGAGTAACTATATATGCTTCCCCTTCGATCTCAAATCGACTACGGGGAATATTGGAGACGACTCATTCGTCGAGGTTGAGATTGACAAAATTGATTTATCAATTGATAGTTACTCCCACTGGGACCAGCGATACTAAATGGATTCTATTTTGGACAACACATTGGTATTAATTGGATCATATCCATTATTACCAAATATGACTCCCACTTGAATCCATTTAGAGTTGATAGCGGAAGCAATCTGGTTCACAGTTTTTAATTGAGACAAGTCTTGACCTATCTCACCCTTAGGAAAAATATTCGCTAAGAATGTGTTACATCATGTAATCCAAATTCAGTTACAGTGCCACTATTGTCTTGTTCTTCACTTATGAACATACAAACTTTAGACATAGAGTATCATAGAATGATACATGTCCTTCCCCTTGGAACTAATTTTCCATGTGGAAAAAAAAGTTTATGTACAAAAATAGTGAAACTCAATAGCAGAAAATAATTGAATTTTCATCTATCCATAACTTATATGGAATATAGTAACTGACTTAGAACAATTTCATAATTTGGATCACATATGTCATAGTGTCTCAAGAGCAATGGAATGTAATGTCACTTCAAGGAGACGTCACAGATATATCTAGAGTGTCAAGAGCCTCTTGCTCTTTTTAGGACATACTGGATTTATTGTCATTGTTAACACTTTTGTTAAGCTCGAGACAATATTTTTATAGCAGTTGGCATATTGATATAAATAATTATAAACTTATCGAGACAACTATGTACTTTCTTAGGGCCTAAAATTCATATACATACTAATCCTTAAAATAACTGATTGCATTAAAATTTATTTCATTACTAGATTTGGAATCGAAAGTTCACTATGTTCCCAATCATCATCCAAATTCTAATATGGAATAAACTTAACATAATCAATTACTTTAAAGAACACTTGTCTTAAATTACTTAAATTCAAGACCAAATAAGCATAAATTCTATAACTAATATAGAAATATTTAGCAAGAATACTAACATCAAGTATTGAGATTAATATTCATACAGGTGCACATAATTGTATGAAATTATTGTCACACAAACATATAGACAAATTAAACATACCATAATTTTTCTGTAACACATAAAAAAAATGAAGGCACTACAAATGCACACTTTGTATATACCCACTCATGTATATAATAAAAGGTATGTCTGTCTTTTTTCTTGATGTCAAAGTATATCCACCGAGTAAACAATTTACTCATTAGCTTTCGCATTGGTTGCAGCCAAATAATCACAAATTACAAAAGTAAATTAATTCGGACTATACGTGCTTTGGCATATTTTTTTTTAAGAAGACACATTTGTCTTGGTAAATAGCCAAGTGCTTGACATCAAATAATTTTTTCCTTAAAATTAAACTTTGCCGTCTTGGTAAATAGCCAAGTGCTTGACATCAAATAATTTTTTCCTTAAAATTAAACTTTGCCAACAACAACATAGTAGCCACACGGCCAAAGTCATGAAGTATAGACACATGTTTGTTAAATTGAAGAAAACTAGTCAACAAAGTTGTGAAGCCAACGCAACCATCTTTGATTTTGTTTCTATATGATTTTCTTTAAGACCACAGAGTTCTCATTGTTCCACTCTAATTGGAATCAAACCATAAAGTTCTAATGCAGAGAACACGTAGTTCGAATGTTTAGATACTCAGAGAATTTGAAATGGGGTTAACTATTAAGTCAACTTTAATTTGATCACCAACTTGTTTGGCATCAACTGCCAAGAGGCAACCTTTTTTTTTCTATTCTCTTTAAGAATAATTTTAAGAAAATTACTGGAATGTAGATAATAAAATCCTCATTCCATTCTTAAATGTCCGTAGTGATCGATCTTCCATTCCATAGTCCCCTTTTTTATGGTTTTGATGTCTTTGCTTATTAAGAATTGATCCAACACATATTTGTCAGATTCTTTCAATCTTAACTTTCCGGAAAAACAATTATAGAAATTTGGACAATTCCAATTCCAATTCCAAACTTCAGCAAAACAGAATCCGAACACCGGCAGCGAAAATCGTTTTCTTCAATTGTTTTTCGTTCTGCCATGGGATTTCAAAAAAAATCTCATGATACCTCTAAGATGTTTCCACCACCTTTATTAGTCATACAAAGACATTCCAGTGGTATATAGAAAAGATTACCAAACAACGGTAATAGTTGGTAATACTGCTAAGTGAGTTATAGTGGGAAATAATAGCGAATCTCCACCCCGTCCTTTCTTTATTTTTTTACCTTTTTGAATTGAAAATTGATTGGCCTTATAATTCCATTGCTTATACTCTCCAATCAGTTTCACCTACTTCTTAGCATACACTAGTCCAAAAAAGAATTTCAGCGACTCATGAGTCACTTACAACATCAAAAAAAACTGATGCCGTCAATCTTTCCGATGGTGTACATTATTTATCAAGCAGTAAATTACTTTGAGATTATTGACTAGGAAATAAATAGCACGGGCTCTGATACCAATGAAGGATTATACACAATCCATGAACACACAGTTCGCCCAGGGTCTAACCATATTTGTTTCACTAGTCTCAATACAATCACATGTAGAAACAAGAACTGTAAAGAAAAGTTCACAGTCTATATCGTACCTTGTTACAGAAGTGGTTCCAATTCGTAGAAGATAATCCATGTTCTTCTTGGAATATTCTATTGGAGTTCTTCAACATTGAAGAAGAGAGTTTTGCTTTTCTTTGTTAGGGAGAAGAAAAGAACTTCTTTTTCCCACATAGTTGGAATAGAAAAAAGGGAAGAGGATTAACCTCAGTTTATGTCTAACAGACACAATTTATAATCCTTAAGGGACACAACCTTTTAAGAATAATCCTAATAGTTGTGTCTCTTCCCTTTTATTTATTTATATAATAATATATATAAAACAAATTATATATATGAATTTATTTGGACATGAATTTGGGTTGACCCACATGGGTGCCCAAAGTCCAAATTTCCAACAATTTCTTACCTCCTCCAGACCTTCGCAAACGGCGTCCTTAATAAGTGTGAAAAGAAAGAAAGAAAAATTGCAGTTATAAGAAGAACATGTGAAGGTTAAGTGTACGTAACTTTTTAGACAAAAATAACATCATTATGCTTATAATCAGTGCATGGAGATAAATTAAATCGCCCTTGATCCTCTTACTATGTAGGGTAGCGTACTTTGTGATGGCCAAGGAGCCTCACAAATAGAATTTCAAGAAAAACTACAAGAATTCTTTTTTGTTCTTTAATATTATAGAGGGATTCCCCTTCCTTTCTACAAGCGACTCAGTACGAATCCGCCTATTTTCAAGGAATACAACATTTATTTCTCTGCAACTCTATATTATTTTTTTGTTTTTACTTTATTGCTTGTGACCCCGTCTAAATTTATCTGTTTAATTTATTCGGCAAGTTTCAAGCAACTACAATGTATTGAGTAAAAAACATCACGACCTCGAGTGAGGGTACGAGGCTCAGCTCAGATCAATCCTGAGAATCGAGTCCATGAGGGGAGATGGCGCGACTCTTTGCCTCGAAATACCACCTCGGGGAAGAAACAAAATCGAATCCCAGGTGCAGAGCTCGGAGTGATTACCATGAAACAATGTCCCCGAGCAAGCCTGACACCTCGACAGAACGAGACCTAATTTTGTAACTATCCACCGTTGCCCAGACATTTAAGAGGAAGATCATGAGCTGACCACGATCAAATACAGAGTAATGGCTATAAAAGCATAGTTATTATGACTATAATGTGACCCCTTTCATCAACTACAAATAGGACTCATTTGTAACCAAGAAAGGAATCCAAAAAAATACAAAATTTGACTTATATTCTTAAGCTTTGTCTCATTTATCAGTTGGTCTATTTTCTCGCCTCGTTCATTCTTTAAAGCGCTTGCCTTGTTTAAATCCGATCTTAGCTCGAATACAACTTTGATACAAACAAATTATCAATCAACCCCAAAACAAATTCGATTTGTTGTCCTACCTCGATTTAGGCCAACACAAATTGGCGCCGTATGTGGGGAACTGGTAATAAGGTTTGTTCCAAAGTCTGCAACCTCGATTTTTCGCTTAAAAAATGGCCGACATTATCGATGACAATGTTTCTACCCAAATACCTGATCAAATAACAGGAGCCACCGAAACCAGTGGAGGGACCCCAATCCCTCCAATTGGCCCAAACCTTTCGGTTGGCCTAACACCACCTGTTAGCCCCATTCCAACAAATAACTCCACTCCATTGGTAAGATTAACCCCACCAAACAGATCAGCTCCCTCGATCAGTTCAACTCCCCCCGTAGGAGTGATCTCGGCCAATCCAACTTTCTCAAACTCAAGTGATCCATTCCAGCAGATCATGATGAGCTCGCTGCAGCAGATGCGAGAGCAGGCGGCCGCTCAAGCGGGCAGCGCGACCTCAATTTAATGAACAATTTCGAAGCTCCTTGCAAGACCTCGCTGGGAATGGAAGGGTCTCCTCCAATCCCGATGACACTCCCTTCGTGATGTTTAACAGAGAAAGTTCCAACGCTATTCCCATAGGCACCACTATGGGAGGTTTTCCAAATAGAGTCACGTCTGGGGGTTCGGGGACTACAGCCCCCGCAATATCTCAAACAAGTGTCACGTCCAACTTTGAGAAGTGGAAGAAAGACTTCGAGGCCAGCATGGAGAAACGACTCAAAAATATGCCAGGGGTTCGCAAACCTCAATACATGTTGGACACTGAGAAATACCGTCACCTACCCTTCAAGCCCGAAGCTGCTCCAGCACCCATCCCAAAACATTTCAAGCTACAAATTATAAAGAAGTACGATGGGATAACAAACCCTGTCGACCATATAACCGAGTATATGGCCATGGTCAAAAGTAATGATTTGACCCCAATTGAGAAGGAGTCCATGTTCTTGAAGAAATTCGCCGATAACTTGAAAAAAGGGGCGGTGCGTTGGTACATGCTCCTCCCCTCCGAGTCCATCTCCAGCTTCGACGAATTGGCAAACATGTTCATCAAGGCTCACACAGGAGCCCATAAGATCCTCAAGAGAAGGAAGGACATCTTCGACGTCAAACAAGGATACTTTGAGCCAATTAAAGACTTTCTTGAATGCTTTCAGGTTGAGAGAATGGATCTGCCAAAAAAGGATGATAGTTTAACGGTCATGGCCTTTAAAAAGAATCTCTCAATGTGAGTGATTCCGAGGCCGCGACTGAATTAAAGAAAGATCTCCAACAATGGCAAGCTCGAACTTGGGATGAATTGCATGATCGAGCCACGGCGAAGATCAGGCTCGAGGAAGCAGAGTGGAGAAGGACATGTCAAGCCCATTCCTACCGAGGTCGATCTGAGTCCTCTCAACGCTCCGATGCGCCACGTGGGAACTCAAAAAATCTCTACAAACCATACAACGGGGCTCAAAATCAACATGTGAGCCAACATCTCGGGGGACATCAGCATGTGAGCCAACGGCTCGGAGGAAATTTTGGCTCGTCCTCCAATAAAAAACCCTCGGACCCATCTTTAGTATCCAAGGAGAAAGACTTGCCTCGGATTTAAGAGTACAATTTCAGCATATCGACTACTGAATTGGTGAATGCGATCAAAGGAATGACTGATCAAGGTGTGAGGTTGCCCAAGGACATGGGAACGCCCCCAAGCAAGTGGGATCAAACTCAACAGTGCGAATTTCACATGGATTATGGGCACGCAACTGAGGACTGCAAAGCACTACATCTCGAGGTGGCCCATCTACTTAAGAATGGAGTGTTACCTGAGTATCTGATTGATAATGGAAGACACAACTGCTCAATGAATAGGAGAGAGGAGCAACCACCTCGAACGCAATCACCAAAAAGGGTAGTGAATGTCATCATTGGAGGGTCCGAGGTAAATAGGATAAACTTCACCGATGCAAAGAAAATTTTCAAAATCATCAAGTACTACGGAGAAGAGAGTAAGAGCTGGTGGATCAGGTAAAGAAATGGTGTTTAGAAAAAAGGATTGTGATGGGATGGTGTTTCCTCACCACGACGTGCTAGTGATCACGCTCAGGATAAACGACTGCGATATCAAACGAGCTTTGACTGATCCTGGTAGGTTGGTAAACATCATTAACTATGGAGCAATCAAGAAACTGTGGTTAAAGGACCTCGTCGTCCCAAAGGCAACCATATTAATAGGGTTCAACAATTCTACCGAGAAAACTTTCGGAGAAATAACCCTCATAACCACCGCAAAAGGGGTAGACAAGAAACCCACCTTTCAAGTGATGGCCGAGGACATGGCCTATAATGTCATTTTGGGAAGATCTTGGATCCACGAAATGGAAGCCGTACCATCGACCCTGCATCAGATAATTAAGTTCCCAACCCCATGGGGAATAAGAGCCATCAGAGGAGAGCAACCAATAGCGCAAGAGTGTTGTTCAATTGCAATGAAAAGTACAGTCACCCCGATCGGGCCAAGAAAATAATATGGTCAACTTGACAAAACCCCTCGTCCGTTTCTTCCGAAGAAAACGAGACCTAGTATTCAAGCCCTGCAGCATACACTTGATCTCTAGGGGAGGGGGAGAAGGGACGAATGAGGACTTGCTAAATTGATCGATTGTTTGAAAGTTTTTCAAATAAACGAGAGTCAGCAACTGGGGACTGTATCAAACAAGACCCCCGGAGAACAAGCGATCACTGAGGACTACCTTTGGAAACTCGCTCAGTAGTTCATATTTTGATCTTCTAGCTTTTCTGCCTAAGTCCTGTTATGGCCATGCATCTATTGTAATAATTGCTCGCAAATGCACCTTATCAATGAAATAAACTTTGATTCAACATATTTTTATTGTCATTTTATATGCATAGCCAGTTGTAAGTTAAGCCTCCGGCTCGAGGGTAAGACGTCGTCCTAAGCTAGCTCGAACTAGGAAAAAACATTAAAAGCCTTGCAAGCAAATTCAGTACTCTCAAAAGAGAAGTTCAATTCATAAAAAGGCTCAAAGGCCAAAGTATTTACAAAACAAGTGGCCCGAAGGCCTTAACAGAAAATGACAACAAAAAGTAAAAATGCTACCCTAAGACTCAGTCTCAGAATCATCTTCCTCGTCATCTGAGCTCCCGCTGCTCGAAAGAAGACTTTTCATTAACTTTTGAGTCGTGGTAGCATCACTCTCAGCCTTAGCAATCTCTGCATCAAGGTTAGCCCCGCTACGACACTCCCTTAGAGTTTTTAGCCTTGTCTGGATAACAACCCAATTCTTGTCAACCTTGGCCCAGGTCCTGCTCATTCCATCCCTCGAGGAGAAAGAATCAACTTTGCTCCTCAAAACCTTAACCTCGTTTTCGAGCTATTCTTTCTCCTTGGCCAACTACTCCTTTTCTCCGGCAATCTCATTCATCTTGAGCAGCTTCTGCTTCAAGTCAGCTTGAAATTTCTTGGCACGCTCACTAATAACTGACTGGGCCTCGGTTCTCGCTCTCTTCAGCTCGGCATCGCAGAGCTCCTTCAAATGAGCCATCTTCTCCTCAATGGCAGACTTAGCTTCGAGGGCTTTGAGCATCTTGAGATCAGATTTGTCATCAGCTTCCTTGGCTTGATCAAGCTCAAGTCTTGCGCTAAAAAATTCTTTCTCAAGACCCCTCATTTGAGCTTCGAGACCTGCCTGCTCTCGCCTCCATCCCGCCTTCATTTTCCTGATATTTTCATCTTAACGACACTCGATCTCGGCAGCCCTGATGGAATTGATGTAACACTATAAAGGAAAATTCTGAAAAATCAGAAAAGGAAACAAAAACAAGGCTGAAAAGAAGAAGCTAAGAGAAGGAAAACATACATGAATAGCGTGATGAGCAGCATCAGCCATTCAATCAGAAATATGGGATCCTCCGAGGCGATCACGTTCCAAAGGACCCAAGAGTCCATGAAGACTAATTGGGACCTGGATATCACATCTAGGAGATAAAGATCGGAGGCGATTTCAATATAACGAAATTGTCTCCAAGAAGCTGTGTCGGGAGTAGGCTCGGAAGCAGCTCGAGGAGTCTTGTCTCCCACTCGAGATTGCTGAACATCGTCCGTTTCCACTGCAGACGAAGGCTGAGCTACCCTTTTGACTTTATCAGCAATCTGAACCGGCTCTGGCTCACCAGTGGGGAAACCCATAGCCTTTTCCTGTTCCTTCTTCATCTCATTGGCGGGAGTAAGCTCGGGGAAAAGGACAGGCTCCACTCTGGCCCGTTTTACCTCCGGGGATTTCTCCAAAGACAATTCCTTCCTTTTCAAAACTGAAAGAAAAGAGAAAAAGAATGATCATCGGAAAAACGAAGCAAAAGGAAGAATAAATCAAAGGAGCAAACACTCAACCTGTCTTATCCCCAAGGTCAGGGGACCCCTTGGGGACTGTTCCTCTTTCTTCCTCATCCTTCCTTTTTTCTCCCTTCCCCTTCGAAAGGTTTCCAATCAAACCTTGAAGGGCACTTAAAGCATCCCTAGCCTTGGGGACTTCTTCCTTCTTGTCTTTTTTCTCTGTCCTTCGTTTTTTCTCTTTTGGCGTGATGATCGCCCTCTTTCAGAGACCTACAACCAAAAAAGATGATAACCCACCAAGACAAGGTAACTAGAGGAAAGTATGAAGGATAAAAAGTTGGTTGATGACAACTCACCATGTTGTTTGCATGTCCATCGATTCTCGTCCAAAGCAGCCAATACCATCCATGACCTTTCCGATTTGGGTTTGACATCGATAATAGCCTGGACCTATTGGGCCAAGTCCATCGGGCGGACAATCGGGACTACCTCAGCTAAAAGTAAAAAACGAAGAGTTAAGCAAGGGAAGATCGAAGCAAAATCGGGATAAACGAGGAAAAATGCCGAGGAGAATACTCACGTGCTCGATTCCATCGCTCAGAAAAATCAGGCTTCGGGGACAAAAGGCCAGTAGACAGAAGAACGAAGCGCTCGTTCCATCTACAGTCCTCGATATCCTCGCTCTTCGTAATCAGCGAGTACGAGCCTCGTTTGTTGAGCTGGACAATTTCGTCCTTGTGAAGAGAGGGGTAGAAGAGGTACAAAAGATGATCAAGGGTGATAGTTGATCCACGCTCAATCCTATACTATTAATGGTGAGGGGAAGTCGTCAAAGTATAATACCCGATGTGAGTCGAGGTCGATCTCCCAAGGGAACTAGCTTGTCAAGTAAGAGAGTCGCAAATAGAAATTTAAATGAAGTTTAATATTGAGTCCTAGAAATGGAGTTTGTTTGATGTAACTTATCTTAAACTACAATGCATTCAAAGTAAAGCAAATACATTGATTCTATATTACGAGACTATGAGTGTAAACGGCTAATAGCAATTTCCAATCAACGGGTGTAATTACTTCATATTCACAACATAAGTGTAATTATGGTCGAGTCTTCCTATTATGATCTCTAGAATCCTTCCGGCCTAGTAGAGATCTATTTCAAACCCACTCGTCAAAGTCTTAGTTGAAGGCTTAAAGCACTACTCGAAGACCCGAGGAAAGGAGACCTCTTCCGAGCATAACTCCTTTTAGATGGATTAGTCTATGGAAATAGCCCATCAACCCAAATCCTCGCCAATTCTACTATTCTACACTTGATGTTATTGTAACGGGGAATTGGATAATCGATACTTATGTTATGGGTAATGAAATAGAACTACACCTAATGATTTCTAGTGCTAAAGCATGTTTACACCCCTAGTTATGAGTTTAGCTACTCATACTAGGTGTTTGAATCAAATAATAAAACATGTAATAAAGAGATGAAATAGATTCAAACATGAATTTATATTTGATAATGGATTAATGGTTCAAAAGTGCAAGATAACAAGCTTACAAAGTGATGAAAAACTTCACTCTTGCCTTCCCAAGTCGCCTCTAAGGAGTAGTAGAATGTAGAATGGAAGTTGTCTCAAAAACCCTAGCTTTTTTCTATTTATACATATCTAGAATTTAGTTACAAGTTTGCCACGGGCGGCGTCCAAATCTTGAGGAGGGGCGCCTCCCTGTGGCTTTCACATGGGTGCTCATTGCTTCTTAGGAGGAGGGGCGCCTCCCAGCTTCTCATACTTGGCTATTTCTTCCATTAGTGGAGGAGGGGCGCCTCTCCTGTAGCTTCCATCTGCTTCTCAAGAAGAGGGGCGCCTTCATTTTAGGGAGGGGGTGCCTCCCAGCTTCTCACACTTGGCTATTTCTTCCATCAGTGGAGGAGGGGTGCCCAGAACTTGAGGAGGGGCGCCTCCTCTGAAGCTTCTTGCAAGTCATGCATTTTGGTTCTCATTTTGCTCTTTAGCTTCACTTTCTAATCAACGACTCGTGTGAACTCGTCATAACCTAAAACTAAGCAAATCACGGCATCAATAACACATAATATTACTTTTGGGTTAAAAAATAAAAGCTTAAAGTAGTCTTTAAGTTGGTAAAATACCAATTTATCAAAGGTGACCCCAACTAACTTACTCGAAAATTCGAGGCATTGAACATGCCTCCACATTCCAGGATCGATTTGGGCTATGCATAATTGATAGGTGCAGCAAAAAGTGTCCAACACCTCGGGGATAGAAAAAGAAAAACCTATCGTGAAAGGGTAGGTAAAAACAAAGGAACGCCCCTCGACTCTATCGCATACTCGGCTATCAGGGGTATGAATATCAACCTTAACCTCGGGACCCCAATTGCAATCAGACCGAACCAAGTGTATGTTCACCTGAGTAATCAAACTTGGCGTATTCTTTATAGGGATATTTCTTTCCTCCTGATATCCGACTCGGTCTGAAGCTGCATGACGAAGTCCTTCGAGAGGTCAATCTTGGAAGGGATACCATGGTGAGGTTCGAGCTCAAGATCGTCTGAAAGAAGCTCGTCGTTACCAATATCCCTCATGCTAACATCTTCATCATCAACCACAACTGTCTTGGCAGTTTCAGCCATGGCTGGATGCTATTCTTGACCTAAACCATTTGAATGAGGTAAATCATCCATGTTAAAATCGGGAGGGACAATAACACTGAATGGTTCGGGGACATTGACTAGTTCGCCGCCAACGATCATGGTGTCAACAAAAGAAGGTGGATAATTTGGTGAGACATTTCTCAGAAAGAAGTTCTTGGACATCAAGAGAAGAAAATTCAAGGAGTTTTACTGTTAAAAGCAAGGAAATACGTGAAGAAGAAGAAGAAGAAGAAGAAGAAGAAGAAGAAAAAGCGTGGCTATATATAGGTTAAGGCGCCATGATTACAATTACATGGAGAAGGCAAAAGCAAGAAATCACGCCTAATCAGTGATTGCCACGCGTGATTGATGGGAATATAGAGTGACAACCGCCGCTTTCAAATTTCACGGCGCATGAATGGCCACGTCGATCTCTTGCCTAAACTCATTTCACTCCTCGACAGATCTGACAACTACTCGAAGAGTGGGGGGACTATCTGTATTGGGTAAAAAACATCACGACCTCGAGTGAAGGTACGAGGCTCGACTCAGATCAATCCTGAGAATCGAGTTCACGAGGGGAGTGGCGCAACTTTTTGCCTCGAAAGACCACCTCGGGGAAGAAACAAAATCGAGTCCCAGGTGCAGAGCTCGGGGTGATCACCACGAAACAATATCCCCGAGCAAGCCTGACACCTCGACAGAATGAGACCTAATTTTCGTAACTGTTGACTGTTGCCCAGGCATTTAAGAGGAAGATCATGAGCTGACCACTATCAAATACAGAGTAATGACCATAAAAGCATAGTTATTATGATTATAATGTTACTCATTTTATCAACTAAAATATGACTAATCTATAACCAGGAAAGGGATCCAAAAAGTACAATACTTGACTTATATTCTTAAGCTTTGTCTCGTTTATCAGTTGGTCTATTTTCTCGCATCGTTTAAATCCGACCTTAGCTCGAAGACAACTTTGATACAAAGAAATTATCAATCAACCTCAAAACAAATTCGATTTGTTGTCCTGCCTCGATTTAGGTCAACACATACAATTTCAATAATTACTTCCTGTTAATCATGTGATACATAAGTTAATAAATGTGTATTCAACATTGAATAAGTTTAGACACATCACTGTCTTAATCTTTTCATTTGGGACTTCCTTGTTTTATGACTTTTCATGAGTTAATAAAATATACTTCTATTTACTTCCTCCGGTCCACTTTATATAATTTTTTGATTTTTTAAGGTTCAAAATAATTGATTTTTCACCAAGATGTTATTTGTTTTGACTTTCCAAAATTATCCTTATTAATAAATGATGTAAATATATTTTTAAGAAGCTCTCACAATTTTTTATGAGTAAATTCGAAAGAAATAAAGGTTAATTTTAGTAAATGACATCTTTAATTAATGCTAAAAGGTGAATTCATTGGTTTATATGAAAACAGTCAAAAAATCAAATAATATGAATAGGGGGAGTAATAATATTTCCTTGGGAACGATTGAACCAGGATATTTATGTTTATTTTCTTAATTAATGACACCGTTTTTTATCACTAAATTTCACAATGTCCATCTTTAGGTTATTGGAAAAGGAGAAAGAAAAGAAAAGGACATGTTGCTCGATATTTATTAAACTTTTGTTGGTAGGGACTTCGTTGTCAAAATCTAAAGAAAATGTTCAACCCCCACCCCTCCTATTTTGTTTGTATTTATATGCAAAAGATAGAATGGCAATGGTTTAATTTGAAGGAGTCTTAGAAACAAAAAAAGATAGACTTCTCTTTGGGAGACTCTTTCATGTATAGTGTTATGTTTAATTAATAAATGCTGGTTAAAAAAATAAAGTGGAGATGAAGGCAACTTTGCTCTAATAAAGAACATCTGAAGAGTGGGAGTATTTTTTAAATTACGGGCTTTTAGGAACTCTTTTATGTTGCTTAAAAAAATAGCTAATGTTTAATGAGTAAAAAGGCGACATGATTATTCAACTTCCGTTCTTATGCCACTAATAATCCCATTTTTAAAATAATATTAAGACAGATTAACGACTATGTCGCTTTTACTAGTTCAACAATTTTAATTTATTTTCTAAATCGACTTCTCAATTTGTATCACTTTGTACCCGGATATGCTCTACTACAGTTAAAGCCAATTAAAGTCTTCTAACCTATTATCAGTGGATAGCTAAAATACAATAATTATGGGAAAAGCGGCAAAATTAACATGCCTAAATTTGGGCCAGATATATCATCATCATCATCGAAATAGGTAAATTAAACCTTATTTCCAAACAATAGATCATAAGACATTGTTTACCACTTGGCATGTACACAAAATTTGCAAATTCTTTATTAAACTAAGACTGGACTACTTTACCTTCTATGAATTTTTTTGACTATTCGAAATGTTCAATAACTACAAAAGATGCTCAACAGGTTTCAATCTAGTGATTTCCAACCAAATGAAAAATGTTTCCAATATTTTATGCCTTTTTCTTTTTCTTGCAAAATCCACCGTTTTAAAAAATAATTCTTCCAAAATCAAATCTAAACCCACATTCTTTTCCACAAACCCAAATAAATTATAAACTAATAAAACCAAGGAACCATACATAACACTGAATAAGGAGCCGCCGAATACACCAGCTACGCTTAAAATGTGAAATGGGTGCATTAAGAATGGTGTACTCATAAAATAGGATTGATCAAATTCTATTCAGTATGACTTATAGTGACCGTTTATCAAAGAATCTGGTTATTAAAAGATTGTACCGGAAGCAGTTTACTTACTATAATTAGTTGACATGTTTCATACTTATCTACTACCAAAAATAGTTAGCCATTAACGACAAAATTTGTATATCGCCAATCAAAAAGGATGTTTTAAAACTTCAGGGTAGCTTTATATATTAGCCTTTACAACTTTATATACTACTAAAGCTGATTAATTAACGTTTAAGGAACAAAGCAAACAAATAAAATATTGGCAAAACGTTTTTGTAATGCTAGAACGTTTTTTAGTAGAATATGGTGGGGGTGCTTATCAACTGGAAAGATAAGGTCTACAAAAGGAGAAATACCAAATAGCAAAATTCATACGTCGCTGTTATGGCATATTGTTACTAGTGCAAACTGACTAGTGAGACATGATGCTAAGATAAAGGGTGCATAGAATTTGTTAACCAAAATAGGGGAAAGAAGAAAGAAAAATCTTAAAGTACGCTCAAATGTTGTAGGAGATACTGAATGAATCACCACTCAGTTGTCGACGCTAATTCTGAAGTTTTCTACTGATAGGTTTTAACAGCAAGTATGATGATATTACTAACAGGTGTTAGAACTTCGAAATCATAAATCTCAATTTCTGACTCCGCCTTTGATTGTTAGCCGGACAAAACTAGTTACATTTATAAGCTCAAACAATTGACAAATAAGAGATACAAGGAGCCTTTGGAATATTTAACTCGTTCAAATAAAATTGACCAAGAATAAGTCAAAATATAAGAAATTGATAGAAATAATATTTCAATAGTTGACTCGGATCAGGTCTTGCGTCTATTTGACATGCAAGACGGCAAATCCATCACTTTTGTCCTCTGTTTTAAAAGGCTGTTTTGGGACTCGCCCCGAGGCGGGACACATGCAAAACGCCCTGAGACTCTCGGGTGGGGCTTAGATCCGTGAGGCTTACGCTTCAAGCGCCCGGCATCACGCCCAACACTCAACGCTCGGGACTCGCCTTATAGAACCTATGCAAATGATCTGTCCAATTCCCTTATTAAGATTGTTCATCCACAGTTTTCTTTAAAAATAAAGTTATATTCATGAGTGTAGCTCAATTAACGATGCATAATATTACATGTATTATAATTGAGAATATCATGAGGGTAAATATTATTATCTGTTTACTAAATCTGAAAATGCATTGTTGATGTTTATATCATCACTTGTTATTGGTCTTCATGTTTTATTTCTGTCACTCAAAGTTGTTAGACTTCAATTATTTTACAACTTAGAAGCAATTTTATATTTATCAAAGAAGAATTAAAATTTTAAATTATAATAGTAATAAATTTTATTGTTTATTCACTTTTTATAGTAACAAATTTTTATTTTTAATTGTTTGAAAGTTAAGGCCTTATGGTTTATTTGTATCTCATAAAAATTATAACATTATTCAATTTCTTACCATTGTTAAAAAGGTTAGATCTTTTTCTTCTATAATCTTTTTTCTTATTTTTAATTTTCTTAATTTTTTTATATTTTGATATTTTTTGGCTCATTATGTTATTTTATTAATTTAAAATTAATTAAAAAATAAGATCAATGGGACTTACGCCCCATGTCTCGGGGCTTACCTCTTGTTCCATATTGAGTAAAACGCCTTGCGCTTCCGCCTTTTAAAACATTGCTTTTGTCTTTCGACACAAATCCCATGCGCGTCATCAATCCAAATCCTTTACGTTCATTACTAGCCACCTAAAAGGATGAGTACTGTTTACGAGAAAAGAAGTTTTAGCTAATGAATGACTCTTACTTTGAAGAGACTATGCACTTCTTCTTCTTATTTTTTTTTTTCTAAAATACTAAGCACTGATCTCCTCTTCGTCATTTCTTCAATTTGTAAATGTATGCATAAAACAAACAAAAATATTGATCAAGCCACAGAAAGGGTGTTTGGCGGGGTTGGGGTAGGGGTGGGGCATATGAGGGTGTAAATAATCATTTTTGTTGTGGTAGGCATTGAACAACATGCCCCATAATTGACGTTTATGAAAATTGCTTACAATACCCAGCCAACCAAAAAATAACTTCATGCAAGGAAAATACTTCTTGGGAAAATGTCTCAAGGTTAATTAGTACTATATAATATACTACTGTATAAAGAAACACTTTGTAGTGTGTTCTTTTCATCCCTTCGGGGACATCCGATAAAAGAAAAAAGTAGTGCGTTCTTATTCCGGCATTTTAATTCATCTCAAAGTTAGGACTAGCTAGCCATTTCCTTTCTTTTTCTTTTGAGTAAAGCGATAGCATGCAATGCACATTAATTAGGAGGAATTATACAATTATATTCCTACCAATAATGACACCGAAGCTTTATCTGCCACATTTGCTTTCTGCTCAGTCTAATTTATAAGGGTTATTCAATATAATTATATTATTGGTCAAAACAAAAGAAAATTGTAAAGAGATTAATGTCATTATTCTCTTCCTTGCATAGAGACATAATGGTTGACTGATCCTGTTCATCGAGTTGTTAAAATTTAGCAATTAACAACATGGGTGGTATATCAGAATGGATACTTTACGCTTCAGGATAGCTTTATATATAAACTCCTAAATGGATAAAATTAATTTACATGTCAGGAAAGAGCAAAGAAACAAAGAGATAATATAAATACAAAACGTTCTTATAGTTGTAATCCTATACACAAATACTATTCTATCTTTTGTGGCTGCGGGGTGGGTAGCAAGTGACAAGATAACGTCTAATATAAGGAAATTAAAAGAGTTATTCAAATTTACATAATTCGTGCATGTCTAATATATGTATGTCATATGTTGGCACTATTGGATAGTGACGCATGTTATGATGCAAATATAAGGTTCTTTAAGTAGGATGAGCTGCTAGTGTTTTTTTTTTTTTTTTTTTTCGTTTGCTTTTTAATTATATGCGTAGTTTTATTTTGTTGGGAGATCCGAAGAAGGGAATGTAATTGATAAAACATGGAGTAATCAACAATACTTAAGTAACCAGATAAAAAAAACAATACATAAGTAACATTTTACGTGTAATTATAGGTCTGATATAAACATTGCGTATATTCTGCACAAATAAGAGTCTGGTGAGTATCAAGTATCAACCCATATAACTATATAAGTTATAAGGTAAAACATTACTATAGAACAATCATTTAGTTCCTGGATTTCTTGTAAATCCTAATTCTAAATTTTCCAAATGATTTGACACGGCCAGAAAAATAAGGAAAATGTTTGGCTTGGTTGTTTCCTCATTGTCAAATAATTTCCTGATGCATGCTTAATCTGAGAAAAGATTATAAATTAAGTCATGCAAGTACCAAATTCTTGTAATATTTTTCTTTTGTTTTCTTGAAGTAGTGAAAGAGAAGGCATACATAAAATACATTACATCTTACGTAATAAGTGAATGAGGGGGGAGGTCATTATTTTTAGCATGAAATGAGAGATGGAAAACTCATGGGTCTTGCTTTCTTTGGATGGATACAGGTTACTCCCTCTTTGAAATTTGAAGGAATTTCGCATACTGGATTTGTGGACAATGATACTCTTGAAAAACAAAGTGAATTAGCGGTAGACTGAAGCGTAAGTACTTCTGGATCCACTAAGATTTTTGTTTTAAATAATTTAATAACAACATTAATCTTTGTTTTCTGCAATTTCCAACTTCTTGTCAAAGTAGGTAGGTGTTCATTGCTAAGAAGTAACGAGGAAGTAGAAAAAGGGTAGTGAGAGAATACTGTGTACCTGCAATTAGCGTGCGAACTAAATAAGAAAACGTATTTAAATAAAATAAAGCTACTTTCCATTCAAGAAATCAGAATAATTACATTTTACTTCAGAAGCTGCTGTTCCTTTTGTGCTAAAATTACCTAACCTTTTCATATAAAAACAAAAGTTCAATGCAGTTTAAAAGATCAACCACATTATTAAAGATACATAATACTGATAGTTAAGATAGTTGTAAGAAAAATGATTCCTTTCCATAAGCGAGGGAAGTCCTTTTCTCCGAATGTTTCATTTTTTGTAATCAAACACCATAAAATGACTTCTTCACAGAATAACATTTATGTGAAAAAAGACTTCTTCCATGTCAAACTCATTTTTATAATTTCACTAAGAGTAATAGGATTAACTCAACTGTTCGAGCTGGGCTGTATAGTTGAGATCTTCTTGATTGCATTGCACACATGCAACAACCCAAGTTTCAATATTCCAATTAAAGTGGAGATAATAATGATCAATAATAGGTCAGCAAACAGTACAGAGGATCATAGCATTATCTGTTTCTTAAACTTCGTCGACAAGCATTGGAAGATATGATCATATGTGCTGAAACAAAACCAGAGGGGTGCCATGTGTCTTGTTAGGTAAATTGCTTCAAAAGTTGCTAAACATGATTACAAAATTTACAACTTGCACTTTACTCAAAGAAGTGAACTACTTCCACCATAACTCATCAGTAACAGATAACCTATTTTACATACCTTCATGAAGTTTGTTCCAACTTCTAGATCAAAGCACACGCGGACACACAGAGCATGGCGTGTTTTGAACGTTCATCACCAGCATTGAAGGAGATCCTGCTCAGATTATACCGGTAATATGAACTACTTGTCATTCTTTCTGGTTCAAGTAGTGTTTAAGATTAACTTCTCAGTTAACTAGACAAATATTCTTTTCCTGTAGAGGTTATCACAAAGCATTTACTAGTTTAAAACATATCTCTATCTTGTATAAGTTAGAAGCATCACTTGCTCCAGAATGACAGCCCTGCGATCTGTCATAAACTTTTTAGCAAATAACACAACAATTTGTTTTCACCAGGATGAAGGTTGCCGACCACACTGTAGGTCTAATATTCAAGTTCAGTTCCCATTCCATATACTAGGTTAATCCAGTCCATCAAAACACATGATCCTATAGTGAACATTACTTTTCCACTAAATCTTCAAGATCACAGTACTAAAATCTGAATAAAATTCACAGAACATGTTGGAGGACATCTCATAAGGTAAATAGGAGAATCTACAGAACATAAGGCAATTCTACTGATCAAGCAGGAATGGTTAGGTAATGTATATTTAAGGTCTGTAAATACAGGATTAGTGAAGTACGGTGATAAATAGGAATTTATGTATAGTTATGATAACGAAGCAGAAAGACATTGAGTGTACAGAAGAAGGGTTCTATGGCAGACAAGAGAAGGTGTTTTACAGATAGAATTCAAATTCTGGGACTACATTTGCTTTGTGCACTATGTCAGATGTTGCTTTCAACAGTCCCAGTTAGTGACAACAATATTGAGCAAGTTTAATGGGGGGCCAATTTTTGTGACCAATGACTACAAGTCCGGTGCACTGGTTCTGCTGCAGAAATAACATGCTGTTATTTAGATCATAGCCATTCAACAAATTAGTTGGACTTTTTTCTTTAATAGTTATGCATCAAGTTAGACAGAGTTTTAGACTATGTCTTGAGGGAGGCAGGAATTGATTAGGAGGTTTGCAAGTTCAGTCAAGTCCAACATGGAATTCGGGAAACTATCAAGCTCTATTTATAAGAAATCAGCAGCAACTACAGCTAAGTTACAATCTAGTTGGGTTCAGCATATGAATCATAACCATCCATTTTACTCTATCTGGGTCCGTACTATTACAGTATTCAAGAGATTTATAGGAATCCCACATAGAAAAGACACATGAATAGAACAATTGAGATGTCTGAACTAGAACCTTCTTTTCTGCAGTCAAGAAGTTGACTACTGCAGCAAATCAAGGCAAAGAGATCCTGATTCCATATTGAAATAAAGTTACCTGATAAATATTTTATTTTTTGGATACTTGGTGAATTACTTGAACCTCCCTTTAGGTTAGCAACTAAATGGATCTCGATACTTGTTTAGCAAAATAATATAGACCTCCCCTAGTTTGAAAATGACAGATATCATTCTCGACTTTTGTAGATTGCCATTATTTATTCAGAAGATGTTGGTGCAAATATGTTATGATAGATAAGACATTATTCAGATGGTGTTGATGCAAACGCCATCTGATAAATCAGACCAGCATGTGCACACCCTACTCTTTCTGTCTTGCCAGGTTGCCACTACCCAAACCTTTCACTATCACCTTTTTGGCTATCAACACAATCTAGTTTCATTATTTTAACATTCTCTCTTTTTTATTTTCTCTTCTGGAATCAGTTCCCACCCCATCATCATCTGTTTTTATTAGCCTATCCTCCACTCAGCCGTCTTCTTACCTACCTCTTCATTTACAGTCCAGTGGCAAAATCATAGTGATTGGATTGTTTAATATCTCGCACTATTGAGAAAGACATCTCTCGACAGCCAAACATAAACTATACAAAGTTTATCCCCTCCCCATACCCAGGAAAAAAAGAAGAAAAAAACTATGCGAAGAGAAAACTTCGGCTCCCAGAAGCACATGGACCAATAAGCAAACAAACAAGAATGAAAGAATCAAAGGACAGTTTGAAATTCAAGAGGAAAACGACACGTGGTTGAGATGAATAGAGTCAGTAAAAATGGAGTCTCTAAGATTAGTAATAGATTAGGTCGTGATTGTTGACTTTATCTAATACAAATTCAGCACTAATAATGATTAATATGATTTATCTAATTTCCTCGCAAGAAAATTCGGTGGAGAGGGATGGAATAGTAATAGGAAGATGGAAGAAAGGAGGTAGGCATCTATCTGTGCAACTCCAGGGAGAACGTGGTGATTGATCATTTCAATAGTCCAGAACTAAAAGGGGATCAATGAATCCACTTGTACTAGTTAGTCAAAGTGTTCGACTGGGCATTTCATATCTGGCAAGATAAGATTAGGGTTTGTGGAAAAATATTACAGAACTTGAACTCATTGAATGGTTTTCCTCTAGGAAAGACATGAATGGAAATGCACTAAGAACACTTAGCTGACTCATACAGCCCACTTAACAAACTTCACTGCAGTGGTGGTATCAAGATCAAATGTTAAAAAGGAGGGGGTACATTTAGTTTTGTTAAACTAGAATAGTGTAAGTAATTCACCCAAGATTTTACTGACTTGTAAGAAGTCCTCAGATGTTTTTCTTCCTGGAGTGAACCCTATTTTCTTGAACAACCCTGATGTAGAAACTAACATTCATGTAGAAACTAACATTCTTATAATGAACACGGTATTTTTTTTTTTTTAAGACACAGAGATGAACGGGGCATTGATATCGACCATCACCTCCATGAATTTGGCTCCGTTGAATATTACATTCAGGTAAGAGCCACGAGCACCAGTAGTTTACTCTGAAATATCCAAGTTGAGAAATGCATCTCATTGCTTAAATTTTTGCTGATATTCAACAAATCCTATGTGCATGAACATTTCTTTAACTCTTTTCCTTTTCAAAATATTTTATCAGACGACGACGTCAGATCCTGATTATACCTACTTATCAATAGCAACCCCAATTCTGTCTCAAGCATTCCTGATCTCAACTCGGCTTTCACGTTACACTACAGAGAAGGTAAAAGCAATTAGTGCTGATGTTGTGGAGATTATTGAACCTCCAAAGGAAGGATATCAGCTGACATTACGACTCAATTTTGCTAGAACGCCGAGTGGTAAAGGTTTGAAATTCCTCACATCAACTCTGCGCTCTCCCTCTCTATTTCCTGGTTTAGTCTCAGAAGCAGAACAAGAGATCACATGATAAAATAATTAAATGAGGCACAGGAAAAAAGGGAAGCATTATTACGGTTATCTACTTCCACTTTGCTATGGAGATGATAGGATGTAGCTGATCCATTAGTAGTGGAACAAAATTGGGCGAAGTGCACCAAAGGTCACTTTTGACAGTGGTCTTTGGTTTGAGGCCACTTTTTCTATTGGTCTTGCATGAGAGGCCACTTTTTGGAACTTCAATCCTTTTGGGCTGAACTTCACACAAGTTTAGCCTGTGAAGTTCAGCCAACAAGGGTTGAAGTTCAACTTCAACCCACATGTTACTGTTAAGAACTGATTAAGAAGAAAAAAAAAGAATCCAGGAACTAATCGAGGATTCAAAGAAGGCACAGGGTAATTTCTACCGAGAGAGCCTACTCAAAGTAAAAGAAGATGAGAGAAAAGAGAAAGAGAATTTGTATTGATGATGATTAATATGTAAAATCAGATACACAATGCTATTTATACAAGAATCAACAAACGAGTAGTGGCTAACTAATTCCTAACAGATTTCCTAACTAACTCCAGCTCAGCAGCTTAACAACCTAACAGCTTAACAACCTAGCTGGAATCCTAATCAGCTTTCACCTGAGCTCTGATTGTAACAATACCTCCTCCTCAAGAGCACCCTTGAGTCCCTTGTACTCAAGGGTGAAAAGCAGGGAACCTATGCTGTAGCTCAGTGAGGTATTCCCATGTTGCTTGATC
Organism: Petunia secreta; assembly: GCA_029990175.1. Lineage (NCBI taxonomy): Eukaryota > Viridiplantae > Streptophyta > Magnoliopsida > Solanales > Solanaceae > Petunia > Petunia secreta. The sequence continues at coordinate 16,851,328 of JARKIP010000010.1, forward strand.
ACTAGGCAGGTCACTCCATTTAACCAACACCTGGACTACTGCCTTTCCGCCTCTTTTGACCATACGCCTAGCTAATAACTCTTCAGGTTGTGGGCAAAATGGACTTGCTAAATCAAGGATGGGTGGGTGATGGATAGTGTCAGGAATAGAGTGGCATTTTTTTAGTTGGGAAACATGGAAGGTAGGGTGTATTTTGGCTTCAGCTGGTAATCATAGAGTGTAGGCAACCTTTCCAACCTTAGCGGTAATGACATATGGACCATAGAATCTAGCAACCAGCTTGTTGAAGGGTCTGGAGGCTACTGACATCTGTCTATAGGGCTGCAGCTTCAAGTAAACCCAATCACCAATGTCAAAGCTCCTGTCAGACCTATGTTTATCTGCTATTGTCTTCATCCTGTGCTGTGCTCTTTGCAAATGGAATCTGATGAGCTGGATCATAGCTTCTCTATCTAGTAATGATCTATCCACTGACTCAACTGATGATTCTCCAGCGATATAGGGCAAGTGTAATGGGGGAGCTTGACCATAAAGAACTTCAAATGGAGAGCACTTAATAGCAGAATGATAACTGGTGTTATACCAGAATTCAGCTAGAGGCAAGTATGAGGCCCAAGAGTGAGGTGAGTCAGAGCAAAAACACCTCAAATAATTCTCCAAGCACCTATTCAAGACCTCAGTCTGTCCATCAGTTTGAGGATAGTAAGCTGTGGACAACTGCAGCTGCACCCCTTGCAGTTGAAAAAATTCTTGCCAGAACTGACTGAGAAAGAGTGGATCTCTATCACTGGACATGGTGTTGGGCATACCATGTAGCTTATATATATTGTCTAAAAATGCTTGAGCCACAGTGAGTGCGGTATAGGGATGAGCTAATGCAATAAAGTGCCCATACTTGCTTAATCTGTCAACTACCACCATTATAAGGTCTTTACCTTTGGATTTAGGGAGTCCTTCAATAAAATCCAAACATATATCAGTCCATACACCAGTAGGAACAGGTAATGGTTGCAGCAATCCCGGAGAGGCTGCAGTATCATACTTGTGCCTTTGGCAAATGTCAAAGTTCTTGATAAACTTTTGAATATCACTTTTCATACCAGGCCAGTAGAAAAGAGGAACTAGCCTTTTGCAAGTCACTTCTATTCCAGAATGCCCCCCTTGAGTTGATGCATGCCACATATAAATGATTTTGTTCCTCAACACTTCATTCCCTACTACAATTTTTCCCTTCCATCTCAGCATATTATTTTGAAAGGAATAGTGAGTATGAGGTGTCACTTTCAGTGCCTGTATAACCTGCTGCACTTCAGCATCCATATTCCAGCTGTCCTTGATCTGTTGGAGTAAATCTGAGTACGACAGGCTCAAGGTAGTAGTCCACAACTCCATGCTATGCAGTCTGGATAATGCATCAGCAGCTACATTAGTGCTGCCCTTTTTATACTCAATTTCAAAGTCAAAGACCATTAGTTTGGCTAAGCTAGCCAACTGGAAGTCAATGCGTATCTTTTGTTCCATGAAGTACTTCAAGGCTTTTTGATCAGTTCTCACAATGAAATGCCTGCCTATCAGGTAATGAGTCCATTTCATGACAGCAAACACTAGAGCCATCAGCTCTCTATCATACACAGACATTCCTTGATGCCTCAAGGCCAATGCCTTGCTAATGAAAGCTAGGGGATGTTTATCCTGCATAAGAACAGCCCCTATTCCAGTTCCACTAGCATCAGTCTCTACAATGAATTCCTTTGGAAAATCAGGAAGTCCTAGCACAGGTGCAGTGGTCAGAGACTTCTTCAGGGTAGCAAAAGAATTAGATGCAGCTTCATTCCAGTGGAAATTATCCTTCCTGAGCAGCTCATGTAATGGCTTGCTGATAATCCCAAAATTTTGTATGAACCTCCAATAATATCCGGCCAACCCCAGAAACCCCCTCAGCTGCTTAATATTCTGTGGTAATGGCCACTCTTGTACTGCTTGGATCTTCTTAGGGTCCGTTGCAATGCGCTTTCCACTAATATAATGTCCAAGATATTCCACCTCAGATACCCCAAAGAAACATTTGGACATCTTTGCATATAACTGATGCTTACACATAAGCTGAAATACTTGTTGCAGATGCTTCAAATGATCTTCCCATTTTCTGCTATAGGTGAGTATGTCATCAAAAAAGACTAGAACAAACTTCCTTAAAAAATGTTTGAAAACTTCATTCATAAGACCTTGAAATGTAGCTGGAGCATTAGTGAGGCCAAAGGGCATCACTAGAAATTCATAGTGTCCAGCATGAGTCTTGAAAGCAGTTTTGAACACATCCTCCTTAGCCATTCTTAGCTGATGATAACCAGCTCTTAGATCAATCTTAGAGAACACTTGAGCTCCTCCTAACTCATCCATTAAGTCTTCAATCAGAGGTATAGGGAACTTGTCTTTTATTGTGTTCTTGTTTAAGTCCCTATAGTCTATACACAGCCTCCAACTTCCGTCCTTTTTCCCCACTAACACAACAGATGAAGCATAGGGACTGCAACTATTCTGGATAATTTCCTGGTCAAGCATCTCTTGCACCAGTTTGTCTATCACATCTTTCTTAAACACAGGATATATGTATGGCCTCTTGTTAATAGGATTTGCACCGTCAACCAGGGGAATCCTATGATCATGCTGACCTCTATGGGGTGGAAGAGCAGATGGTACCTCAAATATAGGCTGGAACTTACTCAACAATTCAGACATCTCAGGCTGTAGCTGGACCTGAGTCTCTCCTGCTTGAACTGATTGTAATTCAATGTCTCCTCCAGTAGGTGCTAACTGTAACATGAACAATTGAGAGACATTTCATGACTTCTCTAATCCCTTTGCCTTTAACCCCTTGACTCTATTAGTAGACCCCCTCAACACATATTTTTTTCCTAAATACTGGAACTCCATAGTAAGATTATTGAAGTTTAATTTGATATCACCCAATGTTAGCATCCACTGAACTCCTAATACCATATCACAACTCCCCAATGGTAGAAACAGTAAATCAGCATAGAAAACTGTTCCTTGCAACAACCATTTAAAATCCATACAGACTTCAGTGGTTTTCAGATTCCTGCCATCAGCTACATTGAGAGATTGAGCTGCTATACATGTACTGTTACACCCTAACTCCTTAGCTATCTTCTCATCCAGAAAATTATGAGTACTCCCCGTGTCTATGAGTATGTTTAAGGGTCTATTCTGGTGATAACCAGTTACCCTCAGAGTTTGATAGCCCAAGGATCCATTCATTGCTTGCAATGAGATAGCTACATCAGTGTTTTCTTCATGTTGTTCCCCTGTCCACTCAGGCTCATTTACCTCATTATCTGTTTCATCCACATCCATCTCTATGAAGAATATCTGTTTCCCTTTACACTTGTGACCCGGTACAAACTTTTCCTCACAGAAATACATAGTCCTTTAGACCTCTTGTCATTCATTTCCTGTGAAGTGAGGACTTTCCTATTAGCATTAGGTTGGACTTTTGGCACAAAAGGAGGCTGATAGGTATGCTGGAATTGGGTTTGATTTCTGGGAGTGAGACCTTGAAATTTTCTGGGATTGAGAAAGGAATTTGGGTGCGTTTGGCTTCTGAAGAACTGGGCTTGGGCCAACAAGGCTGATTCCTGTAATCTAGCATACTGATAAGCTTGGGGTAAGGTTCTTGGTTTGAGTATCTTAACTGAGTGACTTATTTCTGGTTTAAGGCCAGCTATGAAGCAGCTTATAGCATATTCTTGGGTTAGGTTAACTCTAGTCATGATGTTGTCAAATTGTGTTTGATAATCAGGCACATCACTAACTTGTCTCAGATTTTTAAGCTCTTCCATTGGGTCATCATATTCTCCCCCAAATCTTTCTAGTAAAGCCAACACATATTCATCCCAAGTGGGTGCAGATAACGTGTGCCTAGATTTCAAATAAGCTTGATGCCATTGAATAGCATCCCCCTCGAAATGAATTGAAGCAACCCTAACTTTCTGATCTGGATGAATTTCATCTAACATAAAGAATTGTTCTGCCTTGTACAACCAGTTCTTTAATTCCACACCCCCAAATTTAGGAAATTCAATTTTAGTTAAGCGTGTATAATTCCCACTACTATTTCCATTGTTATACAGATTTTGGGTTCCATTCATACCTGTATGTGTTCTTCCCTTTGATCCAGAACTACCCGAACTCCCAGATGCTTCTGCCTCTTCTAATAATATTCCTTTTCTGTTTCCTCCACCGTTGATTTTGCTCATGAATTCTTTAACTTCAGCAGCAAATTTATCATTTTCCTCTTGCCTCGAAGCTATATGCCCCATTATTTCTTTCAATTGATTCAAAGTTTCACGCAGTTCCCCTTCTTGTTCTTGTGTTTCTGGGTTTCGATTATTCTTCGCCATTGTTACCCACAGTCAGAGGAGCAAAAGCTCTGATACCACTTGTTACTGTTAAGAACTGATTAAGAAGAAAAAAGAAGAATCCAGGAACTAATCGAGGATTCAAAGAAGGCACAGGGTAATTTCTACCGAGAGAGCCTACTCAAAGTAAAAGAAGATGAGAGAAAAGAGAAAGAGAATTTGTATTGATGATGATTAATATGTAAAATCAGATACACAATGCTATTTATACAAGAATCAACAAATGAGTAGTGGCTAACTAATTCCTAACAGATTTCCTAACTAACTCTGCCAGCTCAGCAGCTTAACAACCTAGCTGGAATCCTAATTAGCTTTCACCTGAGCTCTGATTGTAACACCACAAGAGTTGAAGTTTACGCATCTATGCCTAAAAGTTCAGCCCTTATGGATTGAAGTTGAACTTCATAACTTAGGCATAAAGTTCAACCCACAAGATTTGAACTTCAGCCCACAAAGGTTGAAGTTCCAAAAAGTGGCCTCTCATGTAAAACCAATAAAAAAAGTGGCTTCAAACTAAATACCAGTGGCAAAAGTGGCCTGTGGGTGAAATTTTTTCAACAAAATTGAACTTCTTTCTTGTCAAGTACTGGGAGATAAACTTAAAAGTCTCATCCTGCTTGAACAGTTCCAGTTTAGACTAACTCTGTGGATGCAAAGAAATTGGATGGTAGAGGAAATATATGTCTTCACAGAATCAAGAAACTACAGAAGCAAAAGAAAGGACTGAAGAAATAGCTCTATAATCCAGTTTAATGCAAAAAAGAAAACTAGAAATTGACAGAAAAAGTAATACCTGTATTTAGATACAAGTTTAGTTGGCTATTATGGAAACCAAGCCTGTCCTTTAATTTAAGATCTTCAAACTAAAACGAGACACTGGTGATTAAATGTGCTGAAACCGGGAATTATTTGTTGAACGTGCGGAAAATGCTTTTTACATCATCAAAACAACCTGGATCAAGTAAAGAGTCAACATAGTCCTAAATATCCAGCAAATAGACAGATTCAAGTTAAGATAAACTCACATATATTTATGCTTCTACCCAGAAGAGATCTGAATTATCTTTCGTCTTCATTGTATGTTGTTAAGACAATGTCTTCTGGATATTCAAATTTAGATCACTAAATGTTTTCTCCCTTCTGTAACAGATCGACATGAACAAATTTGAAAATATTCCACATTGCATGATGGTCATAAAATTTTGCTGTCTTATGTTCTTTACAGAGTCAATAAAAATGATCACAAACATTGCTGCAGTGCAAGGTGTTATACTGAGTTCTCAGCTGGAAGAAATGCTGATGAATGTGAATTCACAAGATGTGGCTCATGGGATGTACAAACCAATCAAACTTGTTTATCACCCAAGAGAGCCGTTTTATGTCATAAAACAGGTATTCCAACATTACGAGATAAATTTGTTTAATCACCATCGTTGAAAATATGATTACACATTTAAGAACACATAAATGGGAAACAGACTAGCAGACAAATAGCGGTGCTCAATGTAAGACTAGCTTAGTTGACATTACCTTGGCTGTAGGTTAATCACATATTGGCAGAACATCAGTAAAGGGATTAAAATGCATCATGGGGCAGCTGTAAATGCTGCAACCTTTTCTGAGAAACGTTCGGTTCATTTAGCATGCAGGTGCAATACTCAAAATCATTGTCTAAAAAGCGACACAATTATACTACAAACAAAAAAGAATAAAATCAAAGTAAGAATATTACATTTTCTGATAGCATCAAATTTCAAGTCCATTTCGAACTAGAGTCTGCAGAGTGATTTATTGTTTGGTCATTAGAACTAAAAGTATTAGAGTCTTGAGATGCAAACTCTAGCTGCAAAACTTAATAGCAAGCATTATATTCACACCTAGTCTATTATAACTATATCAACTGTATACTACAGAGTAAATATACACCTTTTCTCATGCTACTCCCTCCGTCCCAAAATAAGTGTCTGGGTTTGACTGGGCACAAAGTTTAAGAAAATAAGGAAGACTTTTAAATCCTGTGGTTTAAAATGAAAGGTGTGTGTAATGTGGGCCAGTGTCTTTAAATCCAGTGGGCCAAAAAAGGAAAGAGGCACTCATTTTGGGACAAACAAAAAAGGAAAGGTAGACACTCATTTTGGGACGGAGGGAGTAATTCAGAAGCTGTCAACGAAGGCTAGATTGCAGGCACGTCATTTTCTGTTAAACACACAAGACGAATGTTGAATTCAAATTCTAAACTAGGCCATGTAATACTTCCAAACTACTGCATAAAGCTACTGTGTTATGCTAAGTTCTAAATATGACACATGAACAGCGACTAGATGATTGATCTGGTTTAAGTTGCCATATTAATTGCCTTCAAATGTAGAGACAAACTTCGACTTATCAAATAAAATATAGAAATAAAATCCTTTCCTATAACGTGAGAATTGTTTGAGAGAATACCTTCTCATGCTTCTTCACATGTAACTCCACAACTGTACAGCCCCAGAAAATCACGGCAGTATTCCCAATGCGTTTCAAGGAGAAAGAAGATGTGAGTATAGCGACAGCCTTCTTACAGGTAGCACAATTTTATAGAACTTTTGTTTACATGTAAGTCTTTTTCCTATTCAAGTTTTCAGAATAATTGACAGTTTTCCCAGCAGGAACTCATGGATGTTGCAAATTCAGAAGCATGTGCCAAGGCACCCAATTGCATCTGGTCCCCTATTCCACCTCCTGAGCTAAGAGGAGAAGCAATTGAAGATTTAAGCACAAATGGAGGATTTGTTTCTTTTGGTACCTACTTAAGTCCTATTACCACCTCACATGTATATCACAAAATGTTGTTTCTATAATACAAATGAAACATTTCAAAAGGGCAAAAGAAAGGTGCTACTACTTAGAAATAGACTACCATATGTTTCTAAAATTTGGTACCTGCAATACGTTACTTCAGCTTTGCACAAGAAAAAGACTCCACGGACTTCCTAAACTTGGAAGACACATGTATTACCATTCCTTGCCCTCGATAAATCTTGAAATTGGGAGGCCTGATAACTACCTTGGAATTCACAGATATCATTTCACGCCACATTGAAGGCAAAAGGCTAGACAAGACTGTGTGGAACCTTCTGAACTTTTATGCATTTGTCAAAAATCATGTAAAGGTAATATCTTTCTAGAATCATGGCATTACACCTACTCACACCTTATGACAATATTCTGCATCAAACAGAGCACTCGAGGTTTCATACAAAGAAGGATGAGAACACGTCTGACGAGCCTGGTTGAGGTAATATTAGTTCACTAGTACAAACAGTAGAATCTCTCTTATTCTCTGAGATGTCAGTTTTGCAAAATACACAGTGATGAACTACTATCTGATTGCAACTTGCAGGTCTTACAGAAAACAGGACTTCAAGATGACCAACAGATTAAAGAGGTGAAAGGTATGATTATTTTATTTTGCGATTGGCAACATATATACTTGAATGGAAAACCTAAAGACAAACTAGCAACCAAATAACAGTATGGCAGGATAATAACCACATACATTACATGACTGACAGGAAATATGTGGATTTATAATTTATCATAGGTTTCATAATGAAAGACCAAAATTTCTTCGAACTGCATTGAAAGGCCATCATTTCAATTAGCTTGAAACCAACCTTCTATTGTTTTTTTCCTTTATTTTTTCACTGTTTTTCTAACTCTAAACATTCTTTTTATTTTATTTTTCCGTTAATTTGACTCCAACAAAATTCATGCAGGTTACAAGCGCATGAAAAAGTTGGTAAATTTCTCAAAACTCAAAATATTCAGATATAGAAGTGATTTCACCAGTAAACTTAAGAGGATTCGTTCGAGATTAAGGATCCATGGGTTCAGCCGATTTCGTCGAAAATGGTTTAAATTCCCCAACTTCTCCTCCAAGAACAAATACAGAAAACTGGAAAAAGATACTTCTCCGAAACATAATTAATAGATTCTGCTTGGTCAGAGTTTTCTCCAGAAGGATAAACATATCCTTGAATTGGGATGATTGTATACATTAGTATGTAAAAAGCCTATGCAATTTTCACTTCTCAAATATTATCTATCCATTTACTATGCACAGATATTAAACCATTATAAGTGAGTAGGTTAGGAGTTGTTTTACTTTTATAAATTATACTTCTACAACAAATTAAACCCAGATTTGCTTATTACTCTAGCTGTTAAGTAAGAAGTCTCTATTCTATTTGAATTTTGACATCAAGAGTTTGAGGTGCATACCTAGTGCAATTATCCACAACATTATATTAAGTTTTTACCTTCTTATCATGGAATGGGAACTTACTCATAAGTACCACTATCAAGTAGAAATTAGCTATGCTTTCCTTTTAGCACAAGCATAAATTAATTGAGCAGGCGCCCTCCACATAGTATAGCCAGAGATGTAATGGATGAAAAAGAACTTGATGTTTTTCTTTTTTAAGCAAACAAAAGTACATCATGTAACTTGATATATGCTGTTCGTCTACAAATACAAGAATTGTGGAAAGAAAGATATAAGATTTATTGAGACTGTTGACATATTGAATATTTGAAGATGAGGTTTATGAACAAGTATTTTGATGAGAGATCAGATTTAGGCACCGAGGTGCATGCATACAGGACTAGAAATAAAAAGCGAGAATTCTAATAGCAATTGCAACAGAAGAAGACGGAAAAAAAGGAAAAAGTATTCAAACTCGGTTCCATAAGAAACAGTGATACTTAAGATTTTGAGTATGCAAAATCCCAAGATATAACACTTGGATTTAGAATTCAAATAGGATTTGAGAATTGCCATCAAACTCCTGAGCTACAAAGAATGTTAACACCTCATAGGCAGCCTACATTTGTAACAGGGATGACCTTGCTCCTTCTGTACTCACGGAAGATACTTTAGGAAATGATTTAAGTAAAATTATACTTGAAAGACAAATGCGTAGTTTTACTGGAGACATTCTTTCTTTGGCTACAAGCGCTTTGCCATTAACAACCAGAAGGATATATATAAAAAAAGACAACGATAATATAATGAACTGTAGAAACTCTATCCCATTCAATTGTATGAAGTGTCAGAAATGAAGTTTTCATGCTAGTAAGGTACACTGCAAAATGCATAAAAGCACAAGGGAACAAAAAGGCTACAATTTCCTACAACTAAATAGGATAAAGTAAACACCTTTAATTCAAAACTTACAAGAAAATCACTTCCATAGTTTCTTTGAAATGCTGCTTTATCTAATAACATGAGAAACTTCTCATTCAATCTCTAATTCAGGAAGCGGCCGCATCAACACACCTTCTGATCCAACCTGTGCTAGCAACGGTCCACTTGTATCGCCACATCTCATCCTCTTAATCCGATTCAACAATGAAAACAAACCCAAGCTCAAGACCATCACCACAACAACATGAACTATAAACAACAAATCCATCAATGCAGTTCCCCTCAACTTATTCTCCTCAAGATCACATTTAACATCATTCTTCCCCTTCGCTAACGCCACCAAAAGATTCTCACACCCTTTAACACAAAACTCATCAGTATACAACAACAACCCCACTTGCAAAACCCAAGTCCCTTTCAACACAAGCAAACAAGAAAACAAAAAATCCAAGAAAAAAGCTGATGGCTTTACAGCTAAACACAAACAACAACCGCCACAAACGAGCGCTAATTCGCCTAAATGTCCATACACATCACCACTTAAACCAACAAGTCCTTTACCATTCATCAAGAACTCAACAGCAAATGAAACAGCAGCAAAACTATAAACTAAACTATCAAGAATTGCATAAAGATCAAAACTTTCTTTAACAATGATGATAATTAAGAGTACCCAAAAGAGAAAAATGACTAAAGATTGATTCAAGAATGAGAATTTATAAGTTATATTGTTGCCTGAAAATGCTAAGAACAAAAATACATGGGAAAATGAAGCAATGGGAAGGATAATTAAAAGTGAATATAGATCAAGATTTTTCCATTTGGGTTCTGAGAAATACCATGTTCTTGATCTGTAAATTAATGGGTTTTTAAGGTAATTGGAAATGCAACAAATGAGACGGTGAATGCCTAATGGAAAAAGGAAAATAAATGCTGAGAAATGAGTTGCTAATGACATTTCAGTTGGTTATTGTAAATGTAATGAGAATTAATGTTTTACTATATGTTTATGGGATTTGATAAGATTATTAAGGAGAAATAGGATGAATTGAAGATTTGTTTCAAGTTCATCAATGGTGATGATGTTTTAACAAAAGTCAATCTGTGAAAATTCCAAATGCCGGCAGGTGGCAAGAAACCTTAAAAAAATGAAGTGTGTTTATGATTAATGGATTAGCCCGTTTGGATGAGATGATTTAGATTCTGTTTGGCATTGCTACCAAAAACTTTTCCAAAAATTACTTTTACTAAATAATTTGTGTTTGACTAATTTTTACCAAAAACACTTTTGAGTGTCAAATTACAAAAATGACATCGCAGTTTATTTTATATTTGGATTATTAGAGTAAAAAACTTTAATTTAAAAAATTATCTAATTAAAATGTAAAATATAAAGTAAAAGATATAAATTTAAGTTTTTTAACAACATAAATATAATAAAATTAAAATGATAAAAAATAGGAAAAAATAAAATAAAATATAATTTTATTTTGAGGGAGATATGTTAATTAATGAGTGATAAGTTGGTTGATATGGATCTTTGGTAAGTATATTTTCGTCCTGAAAAAATTAATGAACTGCTTTTGCTTCTTCCCAACAGTAGAAAACTGTTTCTGCTACTACCTATAAGTACTTTTTTTGTTGGCCAAACAACTCTAATTTTCCAAAAAAAAATTGAAAAAATATATTTTTGGCTTTGGAGAAGCAATGCCAAACAGACTATTCTAATGACTATAAGCACCAAGTATCGAAAAATACTTTTAGTGTAAATAATCAGTCATGTATTTGGGTGGAAGTGCTGAAACTAGTAATAATTAGTTATGTGTTTGTTAAAAAAGTGCTGATAAGTACATTTTTTATTAAAATGACAAAAATATCCTTTAAGTTATTTACAAAAATATAATTTTAAAAGTATTTTTATATTAAAAAGGACAAATGACGAATATCGAATGAGAAGGAGGTCGAAATTTTTATTTAATGATATTTCAAGAATTGTAAAATATTAAATACTTGGTCAAATTAAAAGTGCTTATAAGCTGAAAATCCATAAATTGGAAATCACTGGCTTATGGCTGATTTTGGCTTATAAACACTTTTGATACTTACTAAATGTGTAGATAAGTCAAATAGTGCTTATAAACCCTAAACCCTAAGCTGGTTTAACCAGCTTATAAGCTTAGTCAAACACCCTATAAATGTGGAGTTTTAGTGATAGGTTCTATAGGAACTGGACGATCTTATTTGGTCAAATACCTAGCGAAAAACTCCTATGTTCCTTTCATTACGGTGTTTCTGAACAAGTTCCTGGATAACAAGCCTAAAAAAAAATTTCTTGATGAGATTGATATTGATGATAGTGACGATATTGATGATAGTGACAATATCTATCGTGACCTTTATACGGAGTTGGAACTGCTAACTAGGATGAATGAGCTAACTATGGATATGATGCCGGAAATAGACCGATTTTATATCACCCTTCACTTTGAATTAGAAAAGCAATATATCCTTGCATAATATGGATTCCAAACATTCATGATCTGGATGTGAATAAGTCGAATGACTTATCCCTATGGACACTATCTAATAGTAAGAAGTCTTAAAAAATAAATTCTTTTTATATACATTCGAACCACTGTTTGGTCATATTGCTCTTTAACGAGAAATCGAAGAAGCTATACAGGGGTTTTCTCGGGCCTATTCATATGGTACCTAACGTAATTCTTTACTCTAGTCCGTAATTTTGGTAAATTATTATCCAAAAGCAACCTTGTTATGCTTTATAAATATAATAAATAATATAAATTGAAACCAAGCAATAAACACAAATTTCTCAAAATAAGCAAAATAATTTTAACAAATTGCTTCTTAATATAAGCAATATTCGGTTCCAAACAAGTACCGTAACTAAATTAGCATCAACCGTAGAACACCCTTTTAAATTCTAAAATGATGCACAGGGAAAGAAGATCAAAGAAGTTGAGCTGGATAGGAGGAGTACAAGTTGGCGCAAGTGGAAAAGATAGTTAAGAATTAATTACAAATTGTTACGGAGATAAATGTCATTAAATTCCAGATTATCTTGCTAGTTGGATTAGTTAGTTCATCACTTCAATTATACAAATCTCAATTGGGGTAATAATTACAATCTATTAATATACAAATACAACTTTCTCGCAGTCTCTACTTTCTTCTCTGCTAATTTCCTCGGCCAAGCCCTGGTTTAGCTACCCTACCTCGAGCTCCCAGCTTTTACCAATTTCATTGCATTAAGTGGTATCAGATCCCCTGATCTTTGCTCAAATGGCGAAAACTGATAAAACTCGAGAAAAGAATGAAGCAGTCGACAACATCTTAATTGAAATTCAGGAGCAATTACAAAAATTGATGGAATATTTTTCTATTGTTGCTGCAAAAACTACCCAGAATAATAAGGAATCAAAAGAAATGAAAGAAGCTATGGAATCCATCAAAGATAAGGGTAAATATAAAGATCAATTGGGAATAGAGTTCCCACATGGTGATGATTATCCACGACATAAATTCAAGGAAAACCAATCTTTCCATTCTAATTTTGGTAATTACCTTACTCGATTGTCAAAAATATAAATTTCTCATTTTTATAGATCAGATTTAAGGACTTGGTTGCATAAAGTAGATCAATTTTTCTCGGTTGAAAATATTCCCTATGACCAAAGAGTGAAAACAGTTTCTGTACATATTAATGGAAATGCTATTGCATGACATAGTGCCTTCCTTAAATCTAGAAATATTACCTTAGAATCTACTTGGACCGAGTACATTATAGCCTTAAGTGAGAGATTTGCTGAAGACTTTGATGACCCACTGCAAGACTTAATGAATCTGAAGCAAGTAGGTAGTGTTCCTGAATACCAGGCCGAGTTTGACAAGTTGCTTACTAGAGTTAATTTGGATAATAATAGTATAATAAGTTGTTTTATGAGGGGGTTGAAACCTTCAATCGACTATTTTTTAAAATTGCAAATACCTAAAAATAGTGATGCAGGCATATAAGAGGGTCAGAGATAGGGGTGTTCATGGTACTGTACGGTATGGTTTTAAGCTTATCGGTAACGGTATATCGGTTAACGGTATGTAATTATGTAAAACCAATACCGTACCGATAATCTATCGGTTATCGGTTATCGGTAGCTAACGGTTCGGTAGTTAACGGTTCGGTAAGCGGTATACCGAAGCCACAATAACCCAGATTTACGAAAGGAAGTAATCAAAGAAAGCTTGCCGGATTAATAAGAAATCTCACAAAAGCACATAAAAAGATTAGCTTTATTCTTAAATGTACAACTTATAAACTTTTGTTACAAGCAGCAGCACAACCTATATAAAAGAAAATTAGCCAAAAGAAGGTAAATTTCATTCATATCTTCCATAAACAGATATCTATTAATATTACTTATCAACATTAGCAACCTCAATCAAGGGATTATCATTTTACACTAATGTTTCCTCCGCCAACATCTATGCACCTTCTGCAATGTTTTCTTCCCAACATTTTTCATCTTAGAATGTTGTAATGAAAAATTCAAAATGGGCCAGGCCTTATATGTTTGTAACGACAAATAGCCACTAGTATCAATAATATCTATACTTTAACATATAAATTAATATACTAATAATAAATAAAATACATAAAAATTATTAAAAAAATCCTTATCGGTTATCGGTACGGTAATGGTAATGATATATAGAAACCGTTACCATACCGATATCTTATCGGTATTAGAAATTTATACCATTACCGAACCAATAACCGTTATACCGGTACCGTTATGCTTATCGGTAGCGGTAGCGGTTCGGATATCGGTACCGGTTCGGTTTTGGACACCCCTAGTCAGAGAATATAAAATTTTTTATGCTGAACAAGAAATAAGGAGGTCTAGGAAATACACTTCTTCCTGAATACATGTTGTACTTATTGACCTCAAAATGGACTTCTCCGTAACCCTCCAATCAAGAAATTTTTTTGAACTAAACCTTAATAAAAACACCAAACCATTAAACTCATATTGGTGTAAGACGTTAATTGCTGTAGAAATGAATGAAAAAAGGTCTAAAGAATTATGTTTTTTCTATGATGAAAAGTATACCCCTAGGCACAATTGTCGAGCCAAGAAAGAGTTATTTATGGTCGATGTAGAAGAAGAAGAGGGATTAGAAACAGAAAACGAAGAGGAACCAGTTCAAGAACTTATTAATGAACTAGATGAGTTGATGACCATCTCGGTTTAGGATCTTACTGGAATTCATGGGCATCAAACTATCAGAGTTACTAGTTATCATCAAAAGGGTGCATTGCAGATCCTAATAGATACTGACAGTACTCATAATTTCATTGATGAGGATGTTGTCAAACAACTAGGATTTCAGACAAGTCCTATATCTACACAATTAATTAGTGCGGCTGATGGAAGAATGGTTCAAATAGCCTTAGTTTGCAAGAACTTCCAGTGGCTGCTACAGGGTACAACTTTCTCTTCATGTTTTTTACTTTTTTCATTGGGCAATGTTGACATTGTGTTGGGAGAGCAATGGAAAAATACATTAGGCAGGATCTTATTTGACTTTAAGAATAGAGCCATTGAACTCAAGTATCAAGGTAGAAATCATGCATTGGAAGGTGCCAACAGTCATTTTAAGGTAACTAAGGCTAAGAACTTAAGTAAAGCAAGCATAGAGGTGCACCATTTTTTATGATGACTTTGATCTCTAATGAGATCCAGTGTAATAATACACATGTAGTTCAAGGTAATTATGTTCCTCCTATCTTAGCTGAACTTTTAAAGGAGTATAATGTGGTATTTGAAGTGCCTGTGGAATTGCCTCCCCAAAGAGGATTTTTTGATCATAAAATCCCCCTCATGTATAATACTGTACTAGTCAGCGAGAGACCTTACAGATATCCTACTTTGAAGAAGGATGATATTGAAAAATTAGTCCAGGAAATGAAGACTCAAGGGGTGATTCAACACAGCTCCAGTCCTTATGCTCCTCATGTTATTTTGGTTGGTGATGTGTTGGTATTTTGTGTATAATTACAAATCTTTTAGACTAGCTTTCACGTCCTAAAAGCTTTATCATTTGAGTAAATATTATGTTTTATCTCCATGTTTCAGGTTAACAAATAATATTAATGTACAAAGCCAACAAGAATGAAGAAAAAAACAAAACGTGTGAACTTTGGCTACATTTTGAAGAACAAGGAGAACAGGCAGCAGCTTGATCAGCGACCCCTCCGAATCACCTGCCAAAGAAGGATCGAGTTCAAGAACTCATCATATTCCAACAAAGCAAAGAGGCGGACCATAAATATATATGTTGAAGACATTCTGCGACCCCGCAGAAGTAAATGCGGCCCCGTCGGCCTTCACAGTGAGTTAAGAGACATCTGCGAGTTGTTGGAGTTGTCTGCCGCTGAATCTGCACCCCTCCGGACCTGCACCGCAGAACAAGATAACAGAAGAGTTAGATTAGCCTTCGGCTGCCGCGCAACTCGTTATGCGGCCTGCCGAATGACCGGCGGTCTAGCGTAAAATAGGACAAAATGGTAATTTTATAAATATTAGCCTAGTTTTCAAATCCATGCCTGTAAATAGGCTGTTATGCCTCCGAGAAAACAGACCCTTTTTCATCTTAGAATATACTTTATTACACTTTATAATATTCTTGGAGGCAAAGAAAGGGCTTAAACTTGAATCTTTTGTAAGGATTTCTTTTATTAATCTAATTCTTCATATGATTCTTGCCATTTCATCTCTTACTATGTGTGTGTTAGACCCTAGTATGAATAGCTAAACTTATACTAGGGGTTTATTCATGAAGACTTGATGATTTTAACTTAAAACTTATTTTTAATCTTATGTAATCTATGGGTAAAGACGAATCTAGTTCTTTTTCGTACTTTCACTGACTAGGGTTTGAGGCACGACCGTACTTAAACCTAACCCTAACGGGGTTGAAGGTGTAGGTTAATGGAAACTAGCGAGAATTTGGGTTACATTGGCTACGGCCTACTCCATCTAAAGGGAAAGACCTCAAAAAGGTCATTCCCGCTCGGGTCCTTGGACTAGGGTTTCTTGCGCCCCATTATTGACCCTACCGGGCTTGATGAGGTAAATCCTCTCTATCATTAATGGGTTTTGAGGAATATATTCGAGGTACCATTTATATTACCCATACGATTTGCGAGGTTAAGGCAAGAGTTTAAGCGAAAAGAATCTTGTCGGAATGAGTAAACCCCTAGCTCATTCTCCATATTTACTTCTATTTTTAAAGTGTTGAGTTCATTGCATGCTTTTAGTGTTAATCGTTAGCTGTAGTCGTAGTTAATTCAATTCTTGCCAATTTATATTTGGGAGTCAACAAACAATTCGTATAACACGTCACTATTTCAATCTAAGACTAATAGGTTATAAGCTAGCTCCCTGAGAAAATCGACCCTGACTCTAGTTGGGTACTACTATTTTTGAAGATTACCCTACACCTCTATAGGTGAGTGGATTGAGCGTGGATTAGTTGGTAAGAAAGATAGTACTTGGAGGATGTGTGTTGACTACAGAGATCTCAACCAGATTATTGTAAAAGATAAGTTTCCTATACCTATTATTGAGGACCTGTTAGATGAGTCGGGATACCACCAGCTCAGGATGGCAGTAGATGATGTTCACAAGGCTGCTTTCAAAACTCATGAAGGGCATTATGAGTTCTTAGTTATGCATTTTGGCTTAACTAATTCCCCTTCATATTTGCAGAATTTAAAGAACTCAATCTTCAGACCCTTGTTAAGGAAGTCAGCTTTGGTCTTCTTAGATGATATACTAGTCTACAATAGGAACTTGGATGACCGATTTATTCATTTGAAGAATGTTTTGGAACTAATGCAGCAGTACAAGATCTATGCTAAGATGTCTAAGTGTGCATTTGTAGTAGGTGAGGTGAAGTACTTAGGCCATTTTATCAGTAGAAAAAAGAGTTGGTACTGATCCAAGGAAAGTAGAAGCTGTCAAGAATTGGCCTAGACGTGCTAATGTCAAACAACTAAGGGGCTTTTTAGGCCTAGCAGGGTACTATAGGAGGATCATTGAAGAATTTGGCACTATCAGTAGGCGTCTCAATGATCTCTTGAGAACTGATGGGTTTCAGTGGAA
Source organism: Petunia secreta (assembly GCA_029990175.1). Taxonomy (NCBI): domain Eukaryota; kingdom Viridiplantae; phylum Streptophyta; class Magnoliopsida; order Solanales; family Solanaceae; genus Petunia; species Petunia secreta. Next base: position 16,869,141 of record JARKIP010000010.1, read on the forward strand.
TGACCGAGCTACTATAATATTTGAAAAGTTGAAGACAATACTAATCACATCTTCAGTTTTGGCTATGCTTGATTATTCAACAACTTTTGTTATTGAAACTGATGCTAGTGGAGGGGGTATTGGAGTTGTTCTGATGCAACAAGGTCATCCACTTGCCTACATCAGCACGTCCTTAGCACCGAGCTCTATCTATTTATGACAGAGAACTCATGGTGATGCGATCCAGATGAGTACTCAAAGCCAGGGAGGGTTCACAATGAACATCCGGAGCTTAGAATGCTTCAAAAGGGCTTGGAAGTTAAGAATCAACCAAATGAGAGCTTACTGGAATTTGCTCCAGCGCTATCGCGAAGCAAGAGACGTGATCGCGCAGAGGCAGTTAGCTCAACTGCGCGATCGCGAGCATAGGAGCGTGGTCGCGATGAAGCGATTCATGTAAGTGCGCGGTCGCGAAGAGTCCAACGCGATCGCGAAAAAGCTTCAGCTCACTAGGCGCGATCGCGATGAAGGACGTCTGGGAAGCTTGGCAGAATCAGCAATTAGGGGATTTTTAGTCCATTCCTTCATTGTATTTAGTAACTACTATAAATAGGCTAATTGAGGGGTTTATTCATTAGTTAAACTTTGATGAATATGATTGTGAGTAAACATTGGCTAAGCATGTTGCTTGAGCACTTTCTTTCCTTGGTTTGTAGTTGAATTTTAATTCAATTGAGGACTAATTAGTATAGTTTCTTTTTTGTTGTTGTTTTAAGGGGTGATTAGACCTCACCTCCTAATCCATTTCCTTAATTCCAAATCAATTCAAATTGGGTCTTGCTTTTATCATTTTATTTCCTCGTTATTTTCTTAATCCTAGTTAGGATCATATCATTTGGTATCAGAGCCAGGTTAGTGTTCATTCTTACAATCACTAACCCAAATTTGTTTATCAAATATGAAAAATCACAAAAAAGAAAAAATCAAAAATCCAAAAATCTAAAAAATTGAGTCATAGGTTTAGATTTCCTTTGGATGAAATCTTTGTTACCAATTGTTGCATGGTGATTCTAAAAGCTGATTCTCGAAGGAATTGAACAACAAACAACATTTGGGGTGATAATTTGAAGAATCAAAATCTAGGGTTCTTCAACAAAGATTTGGGGCTTTTGCATTTTGGGTGTTGTTCTTGAAGAATTGATCATTGGGGTTTGTTCACGGACATATAAGGAGCTTATATCTCAAATTTGGAGCAAACAAGTTGATTTTGTGAAGATTCAAGTGAAGAAAATTTTCAGAAATTCGGGCTTCAAGTTCTGCATCAGACCCAGAATTTGTTCTTCACAATCGCGCATGCTTATTTATTATTGCTCTTCGCGATCGCGAAGCGACAACATAGGGTCAATAGTTCCTCTTCGCGATCGCGCGCCTAATGTCGCGACATCGCTGAACAATATTTATTCCTCTTTGCGATACCGCCCGTTCTCACGCGACAACGCTGAACAAAAAAATCAGTCACTTGACAAATTGCTCGGAACAGCCTCTCAACAGTTTCCGACCACCCAAACCCCTATCATATCATCAAATACAGTGAGTTTCTAGATCATAAATAAATTTTCATCCAAATCCAAATTCGTTTTGTGCCAATTCGATTTGAGCCTTTCTTTCTTCATTTCGTTGACATTTTGTAATTTTGTCCGATTAGCTTTCATTGTCCGTTGTTTGCCATATCAACTCCATTCCATCCCGAATTGGATTGAGTTCGATTGTCAAATCGGAATTGAGTGTGAAAAGCAACTTGACTTTGTCAATGAGAGGTAAAAGGCAAGAGTGGTGAGAACATTAGAGCGAGTAAAAGCCAATCATTGAGTGTAAACACGAGTGGATTGAGCGCAGTTAAATCAAGTATAAACACTTAAGGAGTGAATTGGTGAGGGCTCTTTCTACTAACATTTGTTTGTCTAATTGTTTGTAGGAATGATGGCTCAAAAGGAAGTCGAGGCGGACATGGAGGTCAAAACCATGTTGCAATGCTTGATGGCGAGTGTTAATTTAATGAAAGATGAATTCAAAGGGATGAAAGAGATGGTTGATGACCTATCCCGAAAAGATAGGCTTTGGGAAATGGAAAAGCAAGTGGTTGAGACACCTCCAACCGTGGAGGGTGCGGGGTGATGGACCTAGTAGGCTCTCTCAGGCTAATGACTGTTACTCTCACATGGTGGTCCAAGATACCTACTCTCCAAATGTTATTCCACAAGCAAAGGATCCTGCTCAGGATCCTCCAAAGCAAGTTCCACTACCTAATAGTGGAAATGGCAAGATCAATCAAGTTGTGGTAGTTGAAGTCTCGAAACAAAAAGATGGCACGTTTAGAATTGCCAAGAAAAAGGGCCAAGTAAAAGGGATAAGAGATACATAGAATTGTCTAAGTTGCATGCAAAATATAAAAAAGAGCTCTATGTCCTTTGGGAATCACAATTGGAGGAGACATTTGTGCATGAAGACATTTGCTAGGAGTTGGATAAATTGACTTTGGTGGCATGGGCTCTCCCCCTAGGCTTGAAAAACCGTTACAATCTAAGTTGTGGGCGGCCTTGGGAATCTCCTTGGACACCAAAGCCCACTTGGCAAGATCTTAAGAAAAATTTGAGGAGTCATTTTGGGGTATAAGAAAAGCTTCCCCATGATGATCGATCTTGTAACCTTGATACTCCAATCAAAAGGAATCATGAGAGAGAAAAGATTGAGAGGAGTAAGGGTGAGAAAAGTGAAAACTTAAGAGAGGAAAGAGGAGAGGATGAGTTGAAAAATGAGAGTGAGTTGTCACTAAAAGAAAATGGAGAGGGTGAGGAAGAAAAGAATGAAGAGAGTGAGGGAAAAGAAATGGAGAGTCAAGAAAAACAAGAGAGCATAAGAGAGGCCACTCATTGCTTTAACTCTAACCCCCTCACTACTTGTTATAGTAGTGATGTCTCTTTTGTAGGTTCTTGTGAAAGTGATTGCAAAAATGAATCATCATTGGAAAAAGTCTCTTGCTTGGAAGAAAATGATGAGGCCGAAAATACTTCTCCAATTTGTCAAGTAAGCCTTAACTTTGAAATTCAAGGTAAAGAAAGTACTTTAGTGCTTCAAGGTAAGATATCTAACCCTAACTCTTGTATTTCTTTGGGTGAGCTAGATAGAGAAAGTGGTCAAATTGGTGACCTTGAAAATCAAGAAAGCATGATTAAAAGTCATTCCTTATTTTATTTCATGAGTTCCATAAAGAATATAGGATTCGATGATGATTGTGCTAATTATTCTTATGATGACAATGACCTTTCTCTTGTGAATAAAGAAAAAGAATTGCTTGGACCTTGTGATGTTTTGAGTGGTAGCCTTCTTGATAATGGTATTGGTGGTTGTTTGTGTCAAGTTGAAAATAGTGATGGATTGAAAGGTGTGCACTTACTTGAAGGTAGTGAAGGATTGCTTTTGAATGATAATGAATTGTCTTCCTTTTTGTTTGAAATTGATAAATCATATTTTGAGTTGTTAAGTAAGTGTACAAGTGAAAGGGTGGAATATTCTTTGGTTTGTCCTAGTTTTGACTTTGTGCTTGGTAGAGGTCCTACTTTGGAAAGTGAGCTTGAGCGTATGGACACCATTGATGATGTTGCTTTGATTGACACTTGTGTTCTTGAAAGATTTTCACTTGATGATATTCATATTTCTTTGGATGACACATTCCTTTTGAACTTATTTGCACTTGATAAAAATGATGAGTCAATATTTAAAAAGTGCATAACTTGTGAAAATGATTCTTGTTACTTGCTTGAAAGTGGTAATTGTGAGGATGTTAGCAAGCTAACTCCCAAAATATTTGTTGAAAGCTTGTCTAATGTTTGGAAGTCCTCCAAAATTGAAGATTGCTCCTTAAAGAAGGAGGGAGGCACTAGTGATTGTAGTGGTAAAGTAATAGATGCTAGTTTTAATGTCAATTTCTTTACTTTCTCTATTCCTAGTCTTGAGCATACATTTAAAGTGGATCTTGCTAGAGCCTCCAATGTTAAGAGTGATAAATTGTCAATGGAGGCTTGGCATGAGTTGAATGAGTCTAAAAATGAATATTGTTTTGTAAATGAGCTTGCTTGTTGTCGCTTTTATAGCCAAGTTTTTGATGTTGGAATTGGAAAAATGTTCTTTATGGTTGCTTTTGATACTTGGCTATATCTAAGAGTGTATACTTTGAGCATGAGCGTGTGAGTTTTGTTCCGTCCTCTTTATTGTGTAGTGCTTGGAAAGTTATCGAGTTGGTACTTATTTCGCGTCATGGTTTTGCAAGGTACAAATTCGAGGACGAAATCCTTTAAAGAATGAGGGAATGATGCGATCCGGATGAGTACTCAAAGTCAGGGAGGGTTCACGCTGAACATCCGGAGCTTGAAATGCTTCAAAAGGGCTTGGAAGCCAAGAATCAAGCAAATGAGAGCTTACTGGAATTTGCTCCAGCGCTATCGCAAAGCAAGAGACGCGATCGCGCAGAGGCAGTTAGCTCAACTGCGAGATCGCGAGCATAGGAGCGCGGTCGCGATGAAGCGATTCATGTAAGTGCGTGGTCACGAAGAGTCCAACGCGATCGCACAGAAGCTTGACGTTTGGGAAGCTTGGCAGAATCAGCAATTAGGGGCTTTTAGTCAATTCCTTCATTGTATTTAGTAACTACTATGAATAGGCTAATTGAGGGGTTTATTAATTAGTTAGACTTTGATAAATATGACTTTGAGTAAGCATTGGCTAAGCATGTTGCTTGAGCACTTTCTTTCCTGGGTTTACAATTGAATTTTATTCAATTGAGGACTAATAAGTATAGGTTCTTTTTTGTTGTTGTTTTAAGGGGGGTGATTAGGCCTCACCTCCTAATCCATATCCTTAATTCCAAATCAATTCAAATTGGGTTTTGCTTTTATCATTTTATTTCCTTGTTATTTTCCTAATCCTAGTTAGGATCATATCACATGGCCTTGGTCTTTGCAGTCACCAAATGTTCCCACTATTTGTTAGGCCAAAAATTCATTATCAGAACTGATCAAAAAGCACTGAAGTACTTATTCGGGTAGAACATTCACACTGACTTCCAAGTAGCAAGTATATCCAAGCTAATGGCATTTGATTTCACTATTGACTACAAGAAGGGTAGTGCTAATAAAGCTTTTAATGCTTTGTCTAGATATCCAGATGCTGAATGTTAGCTATTTCTTCATTTACTTCCAGTGATGCTCTTTTTCAACAAATTAAACATAGTTGGGTCAGGATGAGAAACTACAAGAAGTTATTCTAAGGAAGTAGGACCCTACAAACTTTATACTTGGAAGAACTCTCAATTGAGATGGAAGGGCAAGCTAGTTGTGGGACCAGATCCTTAACAGAGGCAACAAATCAACAGGTTATGACCACTCAAGGAGGCTGCTCTAGCATGCATGAAACTCTTAAAAGGCCTCCGTCTTTATTCTATTGGAAGCATTTATCTCAAGAGGTGAGGGACTATATTCACAAGTGTGATGTGTACCAAAGGCACAAGTATGATGTTGCAGCCTATCCATGCTATTTACAACCCTTGTCTATTCCAAGTGGTGTTTGGACTGATATCTACCTTGGCTTCATTGAAGGATTGCCAAAATCTCAAGGAAAGGATGTGATTCTAGCGGTAGTGGATAGGTTGAGTAAATATGGTCATTTCTTAAGTCTGAAGCATCCTTATATGCTCAGACAGTGACTCAGTGTTGTCGTCACCAATTTTTTCCCGAACCTGTTAGAGTTCGAAACATGATTCGACTTATTGGAACGCACGGGTATGATTAGGAGTTTCCACCTAACATATTTTTTAACTAGGCGTATTAGGGCACCTACTTTTGTTTCTAGCCAATTTTTACAATTAACTCCGAAATATGATTTTGCAAACTAGAAATTCTAGGTAAGGGTTCAAGTTAACCCAAAAAGAATGTGTTAGGCACCTCTCAGGTTCCACCAAATGTGATTACCAACCAGACTTATAATTGAGATTCAAAAAATAAATTAAACTAAATCTAACAAAATAATTCCATTATGATATACTCCCTCTGATATGATCCTAAACTAGAAATTGGGAGATAACAAGAAATTAAAAAGATAAAAGCAAGACCCGATTTGATTAATTAAGAAATAAGGAAACAAATTAGGAATAAGCCTAATCACCCCCCTTAAACACATAATAAAAAAAACCTATACTATTTAGTCCTCAATTGAATCAACATTTAATTGCAAACCAAGGAAATAAAGTGCTCAAGCAACATGCTTAGCTAATGTTTACTCACATCATTCATCATCAAAGTATAACTAATGAATAAACCCCTCCATTAGCCTATTTATAGTAGGGACTAAATACAATGAAGGAATGAACTAAAAAGCCCCTAATTGCTGATTCTGCCAAGCTGCCCAGACGTCCTTCATCGCGATCGCGTAGGGTGTCTCGCGATCGCGCCTTGTGAGCTGAAGCTTCTTCGTGATCACGTGTGGTGTATCGCGATTGCGCAGTGGAGCGGATTTCTTCTGCGCGATCGCACCTGTTGCTTCGCGATCGCGTAGGCACAGATTCCAGTGAGCTCTTATTTGCTTGTCCGGCCAGTCCTTTGGCTTGATTCTTGGCTTTCAAGCCCTTTTGAAGCATTCCAAGCTCCGGATGTCGAGCGTGAATCCTCCATGGCTCTGAGTACTCATTCGGATCGCATCATTACCTCATTCTTTAAAAGAATTCGTCCTCGAATTTGTACCTTGCAAAACCATGACGAGAATGAGTACCAACTCAATAACTTTCCAAGCACTACACAATAAAGAGAGTGGAACAAGACTCACATACTCATGCTCTAAGTGCACACTCTTATGATATAACCAAGTATCAAGATCAACCATAAAGAACATTTTTCTAATTCCAAGATAAAAAACTTGGCTATAAAAGCAACAACAAGCAAGCTCATTTACAAAATAATCTTCATTTTTAGGCTCATTCAGCTCATACCAAGCCTCCATTGACAATTTGTCACTATTAACATTGGAGGTTCTAGCAAAATCCAATTTAAATGTATGGTCGAAACTAGGAATAGAGTAAGTAAAGAAATTGACAATAAGGCTAGCAACTGTCAATTTACCACCACTATCACTAGTGCCTCCCTCCTTCTTTAAGGAGAAATCTTCACCTTTGGAGGGCTTCAAAACATTGGACAAGCTTTCAACAAACATATTGGGAGTTAGCTTGCGAACACCCACACAATTATCACTCTCAAGCAAGTCACAAGAATTATTTTGAGCAAATAATGGGTTGTTAAAACTAAAATCACTTTCCAACACTTCATCTTGCTCATTTTCAACAAACAATGGATTTTCAAATAGTTTAAAGCCTTGACACAAACCACCACCACAATTAAGAGTGCTATCAAATGCTATCATATCAAGATCAAGCAACTCGTTGGCACATTTTTCAAACAAAGGTGGAACGTCAAAACTCATTTCATTATGTTCAAGCTCATCCATTTGCACATCACTAGTGTGGGATAATTCACACACACAAAGTCCGTCAATTTTCTTTTCTCAAGTGTGCCCAACTAGTGTATGCTCACAACCAATATCATCAATGCAAGATAAAAAATCATTAATTCCACAAAAAGTAAAGCTACAAACTCGATCAAACTCACCCAAAGGAATACAAGAGTTATGATTAACTTTGTTACCTTGTAGCACATCTAAAGATTCTTCTTTACCTTGGCTTTTCAAAAGGAAGCTCACTTGTTCATTTGGAGACTTCACACTGGTCTCTTCTTTTTCTTCCAAGCATGGAACCACTTCCAAAGAAGGATTCCCAATTTTAGCTTCTTCAAGAGTACCTTCAAGAGATACAAAACAACTAGAGAAACAAGAAAGGTTAGAATTGTTAGAATAAGGAAAATCCTCACCCTCACTCTTTTTTTCCCCTCTTTCTTTTCTCTCATGTTATTTTCAAACTCCTCTCTCTTTTCTTGTGACAACTCACTCACTTCACTCAACTCAAGCTCTCCTTTTTCCTCTCTTGAGTTGCCACTTGTCACTCCTTTACTCCTCTCAATCTTTTCTCTCTCAAGTTCATTTGAATTAGGATACGTGCCAAGAATCCCTTTGAAAGGAGTAGGGGTACTATTGACCTCATCTTTCAATTTTTCTCCTTGAGAATCTTCATCCAACCTTTGCTTCACCCCTTTTGCCTTTGTCTTTCTTCCTTTTTCTAGCATTCCAAAATAAAATTCTTTGACTTTCATTGGAGGGGTGGCGCCAAGAATAAACTTTTGGTCCCGTAAAGTGAGAGCATGCTTTCCAAACTTCTCATTATACTTGGCATTTATAGCAAGCTTCAATGGTTTTCCTAACAACAAGTGACACCCTTTTATGGGCATCACATCACATTGTACTTAATCATGATAATCGCCAATTTTGAACTTTACCCACACTTGTTGTGTAATGACCACAAACCCCATCTCTATTCAACCAAGGCCACCTATAAGGGAAGGGATGACTACAAGTTTCCAACTTTAATTGCTCAACCAAAGAAACACTTGCAACATTAGTATGACTCTTATAATCAATGATCATAGCACAAGTAAGCCCTCCAACCTTACAAATTGCGTGGAAGAAGTTGTTTCTTTCTTCCAAAAATTGCTCCACACAAACTTCATCACACTCATGGTTGTCTACAAAATGATTCTGTTTAAACATAGTTCTCAAAGCATTGTTAGTCCATGACAAATCACTTTTAGTACATGTAGCAACTTTTCCCACTCTAGGCCTCAAGTTGCCTTTCACATAAGAATTAGAGACATTAAAACTTTTAGCACAATTAGAAGATATAGACTCTCTGTTTCTCATGGAGTAATTACCACTTCTCCTCAAACCGATAGAAAGACCACTACTACTCTCTCGTTTATTTTTAGGAACACAAAGAGAAGATGCGAATGAACAATCTCTATAATAAGCTTCATCATCAATTCTCTCTATGTTACTATCTACATTTTCATGCTCATCACAAGAAGAGTAAGTAGGAATATTGTACCTTGAAGCGTCACTTTCATCATCTCCATGACTAGAAGCATAGGAGTTTTCATGGCCACATTCATCCTCATAAGCCTCATAGTCTCCATGAGCTTCATGATCACTTTGATCACCATAGTGACTCGCTTCATGATCACCATAGTGACTCGCTTCGTATTTATAAGAGCCATAGTTCCCCGAATCATCATAGTAACTCCCACCATCATCATAGGAACCATAGTCTACACAATCATCGTAGCAATCCCCATCACCTCCATAGGAATCATAACCTCCACCATCATCATCCGAGGACATGTTTGCAACAATAATAACAAAAGGACTTCATAAATTCACTCCCTCACGTGTATCACTCGATATATGATCACTCAATTTTCTTTCCACTCGTGTATACACTCAAAGTCAATGGCTTTTGTGACCATACTCTAATGTTCTCACTACTCTTTCCTTTTAGCTCTCATTGGCAAAGTCAAGTTGCTTTTCGCACTCAATTCCGATTTGACAATCAAACTCAATCCAATTCGGTACGGAAAGGAATTGTTGTAGAAAAGAACGGACAATGAAAGCTAATCGGATGGAATTAGAAAAATTCAAAGAAATGAAGAAAGAAAGGCTCGAATCGAATTGGCACGAAACGGATTCAGATTTGGATGAAATTTTGTTTATGATCTAGAAATTAACTTTATTTGATGATATGATAGGGGTTTGGGTGATCTGAAACTATTGAGGGGCTGTTCCGAGCAATCTATAAAGTGACTAAAATTTTTTCAGTGCTATCGCGAAGAGGAATAAATGTTGTTCAGCGCTATCGCGACAGCAGGCGCGCGATCGCAAAGAGGAAAAAATAACTCTGTGCTGTCGCTTCGCGATCGCGAAGAGCAATAATTAATAAGCATGTGCGATCGCGACAGTTCTCGCGCGATCGCGAAGAGCAAATTCTGGGTCTAATGCAGAACTTGAAACCCGAATTTCTGGAAATTTTCTTCACTTGAATCTTCACAAACAATTTTTTTTTTCTCCAAATTTGAGATATAAGCTCCTTATATGTTCGTGAACAAACCCCAATAATCAATTCTTTAAGAACAACACCAAAATGCAAAATTTCCAAATCTTTGTTGAAGAACCCTAGATTTTGATTCTTAAAAAATTAACACCTCAAATGTTGTTTTTTGTTCAATTTCTTCGAGAATCAGCTTCGAGAATCATCAAGCAACAATTGGTAACAAATATTTCATCCAAAGAAAACCTAAACCTATGACTCATTCCAAGCGCCGGATGTCGAGCGTGAATCCTACATGGCTCCGAGTACTCATCCGGATCGCATCATTTAATATGATCCTAACTAGGATTAGGACAATAACAAGAAAATTAAATGATAGAAGCAAGACCCAATTTGAATTGATTTGGAATTAAGGAAACAAATTAGGAGGTGAGGCTAATCACCCCCTTAAAACAACAATAAAAAAGAACCTATACTAATTAGTCCTCAATTGAATTAACATTCAATTGCAAACCAAGGAATGAGAGTGCTCAAGCAACATGCTTAGCCAATGTTTACTCACATCATTCACCATCAAAGTCTACGTAATGAATAAAACCCTCCATTAGCCTATTTATAGTAGGGACTAAATACAATGAAGGAATGGACTAAAAAGCCCTTAATTGCTGATTCTGCCAAGCTGCCCAGACGTCCTTCATCGCAATCGCGTAGGGTGTCTCCCGATCGCGCCTTGTGAGCTGAAGCTTCTTCGCGATCGCGTGTGCTGTATCGCGATTGCGCAGTGGAGCGAATTTCCTCTGCCCGATCGCGCCTGTTGCTTCGCGATCACGTAGGCACAGATTCCAGTGAGCTCTTATTTGCTTGTTTGGCAAGTCCTTTGGCTTGATTCTTGGTTTCCAATCCCTTTTGAAGCATTCCAAGCTCCGGATGTCGAGCGTGAATCCTCCATGGCTCCGAGTACTCATCCGGATCGCATCACCCTCCATCCCACTTTATTTGTTATACTTTCCTTATTAGTATGTCCCAAAAATATTGTCATACTTTTAAATTTGGAAATAATTCAATTCAAAACTTATTTTTTGACTCACTTATAGCCACACAAATATTTATGGCTCATTTTAGACTACAAGTTTCACAAGTCTTTCTTTTTTTAATTAAACTTTGGGTCAAGTCAAACTACGACAAAAAAAATGGGATGGAGGGAGTACAAGTTAGATACATATAATAATAAAAATTAAATAAAAGGTTTAAATTAGCTAATTACTTCTTTCTTAGTAAACTTCAACCAAGTAAACATCACAAAATAAAATCAATTTGTCAGTATGCTAATAAATTAATGAAAACAAAATGCAAATTGAAAGAACACAATAGTAAGTTGTATTAGAAGCATTTTTGGAGTGTCGTCTCAAAAATATCCATCCGAATGTACCTCGTAAAAAAATTGATTAGTGTAATAATTAATAATAATAATAATAATAATGATGATAATAAATAATTAATAATAATGATCATGATAATAATAATAATAATAATAATTAATAATAATGACAAAAATTATAATAATAATAATAATAATAATAATAAAAAGACAATAAAAAGGAATTTTTTTGGTAAGAGTTTAGGCTCAGATTGGTGTATTGCATCAAGTAGAGGTTAGGGATGTCGGTACGGTTACAAACACGGAGCCCGGGCTGGTTTGCCATGCCAAGCACCACTAATCTCACTACTCCACTATGGCTTACTTTGCAAAGTAATACGCATTGTCATCACGTATTATTTTATTTTTCAGGACACATAAAGGGACATTGTATATAACGGGACGGGACTTGTATTGGCCTCCAAGACGTTATTGGCCATGTAGTATCCGTTCAAATCAGTGTATAGGCCTCAAAATAAATACTTTTTTAATGACCACAACTGTGTAGCCTCGTGTATAGAATTTGTTCATATAAGCATAGTCGTTTTCGATCTGTACTGGTGCTCCCGATCTTGATGGTGTGTGTGGAATTATGTATGTTCTGCTAGCCTTAGTTTTGTATCGTGAATTGTGTATGTATATGTTCTGATGATGAATATAAGGGGTGAAGAAGATGAGGAGGTATGTGGGATGTGTATACATATTTGTACTGAAGGTGTGTGTATTGATGGAGTGTTTGTGTGTGTGTAGGTGCAAAGGGTGAAGAAGATAACCCCTTTTGATATGTTATTGTGTTGGTATGTATAGAGAAGTGTATCTATATTGGTCACCGTGTATGGGTGTGTGTACTGTCATTGTTGGTGGCACGGTGTAAAGAGGAGGAAGATGAAGATATTTGGAGGTGTATTGTGTTTCAGAAGGAGAATGACCAGTGCCTTTATCCACATTTGGTACTGTTTATATAATCACTGCTGGAGCTTTATTCTGGAAAGAATTTGATTTTCAATTTGGAGTGATCGGGGATTAGACCGTTGGAGAAGATTGAGGAGGGGTTTTAGGGGATCGATTAGGGAGGAGTGATTTGAGGGATTCTGATTTTGAGGGATTGTGAGAGATTGTGGGAGATTTGAAGTATTTGAAGGTGATGTATATAGTATCAAATGAGGGATCGATACGTTGGGCCTATATAATAATTATATGAGAGTGGATTAAGGAGTGATTTGAGAGATTGAGGGAGATAACAAAGAGATTAGGGGGATTTGGACATAGGGATAATGTATGTTGTTAAGGATTAGGGGGAGAGAGAGACATTGAAGATGAACCCAAATTCAGGGATTTTGATTGAGAATGATTTAGGAGAGATTAAGGGGAAGAGATTGGGGGAGTGATTAGAGGATATTGAGGAAATTGAGTGATAGGGGTCTTGATTTGGGAAGTTGGGATTTAGAGAAATGATTTTTTTTGGGAATTTTCCTTTGGTGGTGATGTATGTAGTCAATAAATGGGAGAGGAAAAAAGAGAGAGATGACGAGAGAGATTGAGGGAGTGATTAGATGATTTGGGAGATTATGAAATTAATTGAAAATATTACACCAAATCAGATTTTGAAATTCAAACAAAAGAATGTATTTGGCCAAATTCTCTGTCCAGGTTCAAGATAGGATTTTAATAAAAAGAGAACGAAATATGTGTAGATATTTTGAATTAAGTAGAGATTAAGAAAATTATTCAAAATAAAAAGAATTTGAATTCCAAAAGGATACGACGCACGAGTTAAATATAATGAGTTGGATATAATTAATCAGACTAATATTTAACTAAAGGTGCTGAGCAAGACAAAAGACATATATATTATATATAAAAGAAGAAAAATGCATACAACTTAGGTCAAGTCAAATTAAGCATAATTAGCCACACATATTGACTAAATGCTATAAATACATTAAATTGGACAAACAGTTATAGTTTTGACAAATAGCCTAAATAATATAAAATTATGTAATATAGCCACAATTAAGTATGTAATACTCTATCCGTCCCATTTTATGTGGCACCATTTGACCGGGCACGGAGTTTAAGAAAATAGAGGTTGACCTTGTAAAGTTTCAATTTTACCCTTGAAAAAGTAAGAAATAGAAGATTTGAGTAATAAAAAAGTTGTTGATAGCTTTAAAAGTATGTAGGGCCCAACAAGGGTAAAATAGAGATGATACATTAAATAGTTGTCAAATAAGGAAAGGTGCCATTCTTTTTGGGACAAACAAAAAAGAAAATGGTGCCGCATAAATTGGGACGGAGGGAGTATATAAGTAGAGGATAACACACGTAAATCCATGCCTGTTAATACAAATTATGCATAAATAGTCAATATTGCACATTTAGGTTAAACATAGCCAATTGTAGGAAAATGAGGGACAAAATTCGGTATCAACAGCTACCCCTCTTTGCCCGGGGATGATGAAAAGAATCTTCGGGCAAAGATAGTTGACGAAGTAGCCAATTTTGTCACGATGGCGGGTAGAATACTGGAAAGGAAAATGTGAGTTTTTTGGGGGGGGGGGGGGTATTTTGGCTGAACCCCGATTTTTGAGTTGCCTACATATCTCGAGTTTCACGAGAATCAGACCGTGTATAGTTCTAGAATGACATGTTGCCTGTGTGTGATTTTTATCACGATTTTGGATGTCGAGAGTAAACTTGTTCAAGTATGTAAAGTTTAGATTTGATGTGTTTTGCCACTTGGCGAGATAGATGATTGAAGAATAGAGTAGAAACATTATCGAAGACGAGATATCATCAATAGATCGAGCATGAGAAAAGAGGCTTATAATCATCCTAGTTATGAAAATGTGGCGCGCTACACACACCCATAAAGAGGAGTTTATACGTACATAGTTTCTACTTCATCTCGGTAAATGAGTCATCTTGCCTTCAATATTGTCTCGACCAAACTGAGGAATATGAGGAAGTAAAGCACGATAAATGTGCACGATTTAAACAGATGGGCACAACTAAGCACGAGAACATGCACGATTGACACAGATAGGCCTGAATAGGAAGGAAAACAAAACTGACACCCAATCGGCAAAGAAAGATTAGGTAGATTACCAGTGCGAGTATTGAAATATAGATTTGAGCGCTTTGGAGTTCGGCAAAATAGATAGCTTGTGGATATAGCAAAAACATTGTCGAAAGGACTAAGCTTCTTGAATGGTGTTCCGAAACGGTGCATAGTATGTATTTGAGTTTTTGCGGTGCATAATTTCGTGTAGGGCAGTGATTTTCGGGAGCAAGTATGAAAGTACATGAATTGGCTCGAGGGTAGAGATCGAAGTGTGTCCTGCAGTAAAATTAAGATAAGTGCAAACAACGATAAAGATAAAGTAAACTTCCATGTTGAGGTGAGTAATTGTCTTGTTTTATGCTTGTTTGATATCTCGTCCACAAATCCGGACTCCATACTTTCCGTCCAGTGACGCAGATCATGTGTCTGTTCAATGTTATGCCCACAAACGCGGACCCTATGCTTGTTTGATTGATGTCTCATCCACATACGCGAACCATGTACCTTTCTAATGCTATGTCCACAAATGGCTACCTTATGCCTCTTTCATAGTTAAATTGTCCACAATTATAGACCCCATGCTGCTTTAATTTCGGCTATACCACAAACGCAGATCTATGCTACTGCAATTGTTGACTAAATCCACATATGCAGACCCTATGATACTTTCACTATTGAATGTGCCCATCGACGCGGACTATATATGCTTCCTCAAATTACTGACTATGCCCACAAACGCGGACCTTATGCTGTTTCAAATTGCTGAACTATGCCCACAAATGCAAACCTTACTTTGCTTTAAACTGTTGAACTTTGTCCACAAACACGAACCCTACTCTGCTTCAAATCCCCGAAGTATGCCCACAAATGCAAACCCCACTCTACTTCAAATTGTCGAACTATTCCCACAAACGCGAACCCTACTCTGCTTCAAATTGGCGAACTATGCCCACAAATGTGGACCCTACTTTGCTTCAAACTGTTGAACTATGCCCACAAATGTGGACCCTACTGTGCTTCATATTGCCGAACTATGCCCAGAAACACGAACCCTACTCTGCTTCAAATTGTTGAACCATGCCCACAAACGCGAACCTTACTTTGCTTTAAACTGTTGAAATATGACCACAAACGCGAACCTTACTTTGCTTTAAACTGTTGAACTATGACCACAAACGCGAACCCTACTTTGCTTATCATTTTTGTCATGTTCACAAACGCAAACCTTATATGTCCACCGGCGCGGACTCTGTGCTTCTATCAATCTGATAAATATTGCTTTGCAAGAGTTGTTAGGTACTCGGTACCTATGTAAACTTGCAATCAAAGAAAATTTGTGAGTTTTTTTTTTTAGAGAGATTGACTTGCGTATTTTCTCTGTTAAACTCTGCTGCCGCATCTTGTATAATTGTCCTTGTAATGTCGTCCTTTTTGAGCATCGAACTTTGGTAGAGCTGTGAGAAAAAAGGGATAACGAAAAGAAATATGCGTGTGTTTTGAGAAAAATATTTTTTAAAGAGTAATACAAATTTATCCCGTTGTATCATAGACTGCGACATGTTGTTTGGAAATAATCTCCTCTATATCCATTTTCTACTCAAAGATCCTCCACTTTGAAATTTTAAGGGAAACTTAAAATTTCTACCCCAGTGTGCTGGTTGTAATTTCCTTGAATTTTTTAGGTCCCTCAAAAAATGTGCCCCAGTGTGGTATGATGCATTTTCGATTTTTTTGAGGGAAATGCTCCGATGTTCAATAAAATTCTCTTATGATGTGACCGTGCCTTGAGTAGGCTGCCTATATATCCCCTCTTGGGAATCAGGTCGCTACGTAGTTCAAATTCCATGACTTTGATTTGTAGTATCTCTTGATTGTGTCTGAGTAGAGGGATTTTGGCTGTACTTCGCGATCCATCTTTGATAATATTAATGCTCCTCTTATCAGTATTGTGTGCATGACATAAAGATCTTTCTTTTTCTAGATTTGGAGTATTCTACTTTAGGATCAACTGTCTTACTCTAACTTCCTTGGTAAATGCCTTTGCCATTCTATTGCTTGTTGTATTCATACTTTACTATCCATGAACGTCACTTGCATGAGTATGTTTTTGATCCGTTCGGGATTGTCTTGTTTTGCTTCTTATATGTATTTCTATTGTTTCGCCTTGAATTGTAAGTCATATTCCTCAATATGCTCTTGCCTCAGTTTTCTGCTATAAGATTTCTGCGACTAACCATGAAGTTCCTTAAACGTCCTTTGTCGAATCATCATAGTCTGGCCTGTACTCGTCGTTTCGGACTGCTCTCGCACATCGCAGTCGCAGATTCAATGGAATTAAAAAGATTTTGCAGAAAGTGAATGATGGATATTCAAAAGTGAAAAGTAGGAAATGCTTTTATTATTGGACTTGAGAAATAGTCTTCGAAAGGAAACAATGATGCCACAAAGTTGAAAAATAAAGAAATTAAAAGCTAATGACTCAGATTCGTGTTTTATTTAAGAAAACAACTAACACTCCAGCTCTACTAAGGTTCTCGGGATGCTCGGAATATGCTGCAGGTTCAGTTGTTCGGCATAAATGGTCATTTGGCTCTTGTCCGATATTGATGCTCGACGAGAATGCACAAGTCAACCTCAGGAGTGGGACTAAAACCAGCACATGAAAACAATAAGTTAGTGTCGAGGTAATCATTACCAAATGAAAAACGTATCACACTTTATGTTGCAAGGGACCTCTTTTGTGCCGGAGGTAGGCCCAACAGGATCAACGCACATAATATGCATGATATGCGTCATTTAATGACGTTGTTGGACGAAGTTGGCTAATGGACTTTAATATGCCATGAATGTTAAGCCTTCTTAAGTTTGAGTATGTTATTTAAAAATTGAACGTGTATTATGCGTCATCCCAATTATTCTCATAACCCATAATAAATAAAAAATAATTTTATAAAATAATTGATTTTGTTGTATAAATGTAGAAATAACGATTTTTTATAGGTAAATAGAAATAAATAATTGATTTTGTTACATAAAAGTAAAAAAATCAATTTAAAGTCTATGTTTTCTTCAACCTTCCCAGTCTTCATGGCTTGTGACAACTTGCAACAAAAATAAACTATTAGACGACCCCTTTTTATGAGAACAAATGGTCCACATTAGACACTTTCAACTTTAAATGAATGCACATAACATATCCGAACGTCCCTTAGGGTCAGCAACCCGTTCGGTCCATTCAAATATGGTGAACTAATAGACTTAGACACTAGCCGAAGTTGAACTTTTCCTAAATATGACATGATGCATGATTTCTAAACATAGTGTAACTAAGAGTTAGGAAATCTAGACAACAACGTGGTTCCCCTAGGCGGACAACCGAGGGGTGGGAATGTTTAGAATTATCGGTTGTACCACGTACCAACTAGATTCCAAACCATTTCCCCTAAAGGGTGTTTTGAGAGTGGAATGACCGTGAGATCCATGTAATCGTTCATGGTCTGTGCAAGTATCGATTTCAGGAGTGGAGGAAGTGGGAATGACACAAACAATTATAACTGAGCAATTTTAGAAAAATGGAGTTCCAAAACTTGAAAGTCTAAAGATAAACCTCATTCCTGCAAAAAATGAAAGGAAGGAAAGAAAATAAAAAAAGGTAAAGAATCCCAATTCAAATTCTGTTATGATTAGAACCTTGATTATCCCAAGCGGAGTCGCCATTCTGTCGTAACCCATTTTTGCCCAAATCGGTTAGAGTTCGAAACAAGATTCGACTTATTGAAACTCATGGGTAAGACTTGGAGTCGCCATCTAACATATTTTTTAACTAGGCGTATTAGGACACCTACTTTTGTTTCTACCCAATTTTTACAATTAACTCTGAAATATGGTTTTGCGAACTAAAAATTCTAGGTAAGAGTTCATGTTAACCCGAAAGAAAGGTGTTAGGCACCTCTCGGATTCCAGGAAATGTGATTACCGTTCAGACTTATAATTGGGATTCAAAAGATAAATTAAACTAAATGTAACAAATAATTTTCACTATGATATACAAGTTAGATACATATAATAATAAAATTAAATAAAAAGTTCGAATTGGTTAATTGCTTCTTCCTTAGTAAACTTCAACCAAGTAGACCTCGCAAAATAAAACCAATTCGTTAGTATGCCAATAAATTAATAACAATAAAATGCAAATTGAAAGAACACAATAGTAAATTGTATTAGAAGCATTTTTGGAGTGTCGTCTCGAAAATATTCATCTAAATGTACCTCGCAAAACAAAAGTTGATTAGTATAATAATAATAATAATAATAATAATAATAATAATAATAATAATAATAAAATGACAATAAAAAGGAAATTTTTTTGTAAGAGTTTAGGCTCAATTTGGTGTATTGCATCAAGTAGAGGTTAGAGATGTCGTTACGGTTACAAACACGGAGCCCGGGCCGGTTAGCCATGCCAAGCACCACAATTCCCACTACTCCACTATCGCTTACTTTGCAAAGTAATACGTATCGCCATCTCCTATTATTTTATTTTTTGGGACACAGAAAGGGACATTGTATATAACGGGACGAGACTTGTATTGGCCTCCAAGATATCATTGGTCGTGTAGTATCCGTTCAAATCAGTGTATAGGCCTCAAAATAAATATTTTTCATTGGCCACAACTGTGTAGCCTCGTGTATAGAATTTGTTCATATAAGCATAGTTGTTTTCGATATGTATTGGTGCTCCCGATCTTGATGGTGTGTGTGGAATGATGTATGTTCTGCTGGCCTTCGTTTTGTATCGTGAATTTTGTGTGTATATGTTCTGATGATGGATATAAGGGGTGAAGAAGATGAAGAGGTATGTGGGATGTGTGTAGGTATTTGTATCGAATGTGTGTGTATTGATGGAGTGTTTTTGTGTGTGTGTAGGTGCAAAGGGTGAAGAAGATAACCCCCTTTGATATGTTATTGTGTTGGTGTGTATAGAGAAGTATATCTATGTTGGTCACCATGTATGGGTGTGTGTACTGTCATTATTGGTGGTACGGTGTAAAGAGGAGGAAGATGAAGATATTTGGAGGTTTATTGTGTTTTAGAGGGAGAATGACCAGTGCCTGATTTTGTACTGTTTATATAATCATTGTTGGAGCCTTATTTTGGAAAGAATCTGATTTTCAATTTGGAGTGATCATAGGGATTAGACTGTTGGGGAAGATTGAGGGGGAGGATTTTAGGGGATTGATTAGGGATGAGTGATTTGAGGGATTCTAATTTTGAGGGATTGTGGGAGATTTGGAGGATTTGAGGGTGATGTATCTAGTATAAAAAGAGGGATAGATGCGTTGGGCCTATATGATAATTATATGAGAGTTGATTAAGGAGTGATTGGAGAAATTGAGGGAGATAACATGAAAGATTAGGGGGATTTGGACATAGAGATAATGTATGTTGTTAAGGATTAGGGGAAGATGAGAGACGTTAGAGATGACCCAAAATTCAGGGATTTTGATTGAGAATGATTTAGGAGAGATTGAGGGGAAGAGATTGGGGGAGCGATTAGAGGATATTGAGGAAATTGAGTGATAGGGGTCTTGATTTAGGAAGTTGGGATTGAGAAATTGATTTTTTTGGGAATTTTCCTTTGGTGGTGATGTATGTAGTCAATAAATGGGAGAGGAAAAAAGAGAGAGATGACGAGAGAGATTGAGGGAGTGATTAGATGATTTAGGAGATTATAAAATTAATTGAATATATTACACCAAATCAGATTTTGAAATGCAAACAAAAGGATGTATTTGGCCAAATTCTCTGTCCAGGTTCAAGATAGGATTTTAATAAAAAGAGAATGAAATATGCATAGATATTTTGAATTAAGTAGAGATTAAGAAAATTATTCAAAATCAAAAGAATTTGAATTCCAAAACGAAACGACACATGAGTTAAATATAATGAGTTAGATATAATTAATCGGACTAATATTTAACTAAAGGTGCTGAGCCAGATAAAAGAAATATATATTGTATATAAAAGAAGAAAAATACATACAACTTAGGTCAAGTCAAATTAATTAATCATAATTAGCCACACATATTTACTAAATGCTATAAATGCACTAAATTGGACAAACAGTTATAGTTTTGACAAATAGCCTAAATAATATAAAATTATGTAATATAGCCACAATTAAGCATATAATATATAAGTAGAGGATATCACACGTAAATGCATGCCTTCTAATGCAAATTATGCACAAATAGTCAATGTTGCACCTTTTGGCTAAACATAGCCAATTGTAGGAAAAGGAGGGATAAAATTGGGTGTCTACAAGTGTTTCCTTGATAACATCTTTAAATTGCATGGGATGCCCTTAACTATGACCAGTGATATATATATCTAATTTTACTGAGTGACTTCTGGCCGGAAATCTTTGCTTTCAAGGGGTTCAGCTGGAAATGCCTTCTATTTATCACCCTTAAACTGATGGACAATTTGAGGTGTTACATAGGTCATTGGAAACATATCTTAGGTGCTTCTGCTCAGATGTACGTCTCACCTGGTGTTCATACTTATCCTTAGCGAAGTGGTGGTATAATACTACCTATCACACAGCTAATAAGTGTACTCGTTATGAAGCATTACATGGATAGAAGCCACCCATACATCTATCATACCTTGTTGGTGAATCAAGGGATCGTGACATAGATGGAGAAAAAGTACGACCTTCCGATGGGGTGATAGGGCCATCCTTAGTAGCAGAAACTTTATTCTTCCTTATTAGATTTACTCCTACTTTTAGATGACATCTCTGTAACATGAAAACAACATAAGACAACTAAAATAATTTAATCAAGAAAATAAAACACCTATTTATTTGAACATGTTAAGAGATTGAGGAAAACAATATAAGATAACTAAAATAATTTAATTAAGAAGAGCAATGATACAACTATCTATTAGAACATATTAAGAGATTAAAGAAAGAACATAAAACAACCAACATGTCAATCCTCTTCGTCTTCGCTTGCTTTATTGTCATCAACAAACTCTTCCTCTTCACTTGTTTCATTATCATCAACAAATTCCTCATCCTCATTTATCATAGATGTTCCTTCCCCATAATTATTTTGAATTTCCCTGCGAGTAATGACCGAAGGATCAAATTCTTCATAGATACCTTCACTATGTTGCAACTCACCTGCTAATTCATCATCTACCACATGTTCAACAGTTGAAATATCATTCTGGTACGCTACATCCAATGCATCAACTTCCACTCTACCCACATGTTTACTTTTTATAGCTACCCACCAGCTAGATTTATCCTTTCGCAATGGATAAGGAGTGTAATACACTTGCTTCACATTTTGTGCAATGATAAATGGATCATAATGTCCATAACGCTTTTGTGATTAATTTCAACTATTTTGTATTGCAGGTGCACCCTTGTACCTCTATTAGGTGTTAGGATCAAACCATTTACACCGAAAGAGTACCACCCTTTTCTTGGGCCAACCAACAAATTATACCTTTAAAATCTCCTGGATCACACCATAGTAGTTAACATCTCCATCTTGATCACTGGTGACACCTTTCACCCACACTCCGCAGTTAACAGTTTTCTTACCTTTAGACAATTCTTCTGTATGAAACTTGTAGCCATTAACATAATACTTATCCATCCTTTTGACTTTATGCAGACACCCCCAAGATATATCACGCAAAAATAGGTCGTTTATGCCATTACTTGGGTTATGTACCTATACAGTTCAAAAAAGTTAAGAATTTTGTAGATTTGTTTTATAGTTTGTAAAAAATGAGATTCACTTTACATATTAAGATATACTCACAAATTCACTGAACCATTGTGAAAACTTTTCATATACAACATCAAACTCAAATAAACCCACAAAATAACTGCTCAACACAATTAGAAATCGCATTAGTTTAAATATTGATGAATCTTACACGTAAACGATTAATAAAAAATTGAAATTTACCTATAAAAAGGTTGAACTTCCGGGCAATTCAACAATACATGTGTTGTAGCTACTTTTCTATCAATCTCATTCAAATTGACCATTTTACCATTTTTGGGTCCTCTACCTGGTTGATTGAATATAGAAACAGGTGGAAGTGAAGGATCACAATTGTCTCCGTCGTCATGCCGATTCGGCCTATTTCTCAAACTTGGCACATGATGCTCAAAGTAATATGAGCAGAAATGTGAAGTTTCCTTGGCCAAATATGCCTCACATATCGATCCCTCAATCCTAGACCTATTTTTCACACTCCGTTTGCATTTGCCAATTTCCCTGCATAACACAATTTCTTACACATAGAAAGATCATCTAATCTAAATGCATAAAATGTAAATGACCAATGTGATTACCTCTCGAATGGATATATCCATCTACATTGCACCGGCCCTCAAAGTCGAGCCTTTTCTGCAAGATGTATCGGAAGATGTTCCATAACATTGAAAAACCCTGGTGGGAAGATTTTCCCCATCTTATTAGTGGTTACCGTAACATTACTATCCATCACAGCTAGGCTTTTCTCCTTCAGTGTGTTCGAACACAAGTCTTTGAAGAATAAGCTCATCTCTGTGATGGGTTTCCAAATTCTATCAGGCAGATTACTGAATGCAATTGGAAGCAAATTTTCCATGAAAATGTGGCAATCGTGACTCTTCATAGCCGTCAATTTTCCTTCTTTCATGTCAACACATCTGGATATGTTTGACGCATAACCATCGGGCATCCTTAGGTTCTTAACCCACTCACAAATCTCTCTTCTCTCATCTAATTCGAATGTGTAACTAGCCTTGGGCATTCGAACCTTATTTTCGACAAACTGAAGGTGTAACTCCTTTCGCCTACAATGTTCCTCCAAGTCCATTTTTGGCTTTCAAGTTATCTTTTGTCTTATTCTTGACATCCATCACAGTATTAAATATAACATCAAAATAATTCTTTTCAATGTGCATGGGATCCATATTATACCGAAGAAGATTATTTTTAATAAGGGAACTCCCAGAATATGCTCTGTTTAGTCCAATTATGTGTAACACCATAACCAGGTTGTTTTGTTGGCAGAGTCTCTGTTACCTTTGGCAATTTCCTAACCTTAGCCCAAATTTCTTCACCAGTTCTTATCTGTGGTGGCTCATCAAAATGAGTACAGTTCTTCATGAATGCTCTAGTGTTTCTCCTAAACTCATGATCCAAGGATAAGAAACGTCAGTGATAGTCAAACCATGTGTTCTTCCCTCCATGTTTCAGAGTGAATGCTTTTGTATCTTCCATGCAACAAGGGCAACCTAACTTTCCACCGGTGGACCAACCAGACAACATTCCATAAGCAGAAAAATCATTTATAGTCCACATCAAAGCAACATGAAAGCTAAAATTTTGTTTAGTTGGTATGTCATATGTTTCGACACCTTCATCCCACAGTAGCTTTAATTCATTGATCAAAGGCTGTAAATATGCATTAATCAAACTTTTGGATTATGTGGGCCTGGGATAATGCATATTAGAAACAAATATGGACTTGTCATACACATCTCAGGCGGAAGATTATACGGCGTGACAAAGACAGGCCAACATGAATATGGTGTAGCAGAGACAGCAAATGGTGTGAACCCATCTGCACACAAACCCAACCTGATATTTCTTGATTCTTTAGCAAATTCTAGATACACTCTATCAAAATGTTTCCATGCTTCTCCATCTGATGGATGACATAAAATACCAGGTTCCTTTGTATGTTCAGCGTGCCATCTCATATGAGGAGCAGAGCTCATTGACGCATACAACCTCTTTAACCTAGGTATAAGGGGTAAGTAGTGCATCACCTTAATGGGAATCTTTTTCTTTTACCACCATTTTTTGGCTTCCTTAAAACGAGGTTGTTCACAAAATTTACAATTTTGTAGCTTTGCATCATCCTTATAGAATAACATGCAACCTTTTTCACAACGGTCCATTCTCTCTGATGAAAGCCCTAACTTGGAAGTCAATTTCTTTGTGTCGTAGTAGTCACTAGGCAGCTCCAAGTTATTCTGGTTAAGTTCATTCATAAGACCAATGATGGAGTTCATCCCCGCTTGAGAAATGTTATAATCAGATTTAATACATAGCAACCTAACTCCAACAGATAACTTAGAATGCACGGATCCTTCATAAAGTGGACGACTAGCTTCCTCTAACTGCTCATAGAACTTCTTTGCCTCATCGTTGGGAGATTTCTCAACATTTGGTTGGGATGGTTCCTCTGGGTGTATTACAAACGCATCCCTAACCATTTCATTAATTCGAGAATTTTGAACATCATTCTCCACATACTGACTGCTCTCACCACCAGAAAATTCTTGAAAATTTACGTCAGCATCACTAACATTAGTCTCACCAGGGACAGTCCACACATAATAATTAGCCATAAATCCCTTCTTATAAAGATGAGTTTTAACTACGACAGGTGTTAACAAAGACGCACACTTGCATTTTACATAAGGGCATCTAATCGTCCCTTCTCTAAAAAATTCAGGAAGTGTTTTCGCTTGTGCAATAAATGTACTAACCCCTGTACAAATTCATCCCTCAAACCCCGACGTCCCGGATTATTCTTATTGTACATCCATTTTCAATGTTCACGTTCCATCTACAAAGATAATAAAAGATTGAAGTACTTAAATGATAAGAATTAGAGATTTTTAGTTTGTATTAGTTGCATATGGATATTTTCTCAAGATAGTCAAGATCACCTACTGTACTAAACTATGATTACATTGCATAACATTACATTATAACTGAATTAATAACTTGGAAAATCAGGAAAGTTATTTGCTACAACAGATTATAGTACTATATATTAGTAATTTTACAAGTTTTTTTACTTAGCCATACTCCTTTCTTTTATTTTGTAATGTAACGCAAAAAATCTTACATAGAGTTATAGAGATACAATAACACATACACACATTATACATAAATCGTTGTTTGGGTTACTGCGGCTACAATGCGCGGATTTAGTAATGAACCCAAAAAAAAGTGGAGTGAAATAAGCGAGACTGTACGATAGGTTATTCATTGTACTAGGAAATGGTAGCTTGATAGCTACATCTCCATTACAGAAAACTAACACAGAGGTAAAAACTACATAAAAATATATGGAGCTATTAGAAAACTAGCTTTAGTAAGAGATTGATTTGCTCTTAAATATAAAAAGTTGTTGACACCCAATTTTGTCCCTTCTATTTTTCAAAATCAACCGCTCTTGAATTTCACACGCTTATATATCCATTCCTATCCCGTCTATGATCTTCAAATTATTTTCTCACACTGGCCTGGCAATTGAGGCCATTTTCAAAAGCATCGTCTCAAACCATAGCTATTTTTACAATTTTCTACAATTGATTCTATTTTTTTGATAAAATTATACAAAATTATTTCAAACATCAAAATTACAATTTTTAGGCATTTTAGCCTTCCTAACATGTTAAATTCAATCTCCTAATTTTCCTATAATTTCTATACCTTTTTAAATCCATTTTTATACCACTTTATACCATTTTATACCTATTTATACACTAAATATACAGTGTATACACATATATACATATATACACACAAGGCACACAGATCGGCCAATTTTTACACGTCACGCCTACGTGGATCGATCTTGATCGTCCATGTAGACGATCCAACGGCCTAGAATTCGTTTCCTTTATTCTACACCCCAAAACCCCTAAAACTATTCGCATTTTCCCCTCTCACCCCAGACCTGACTCTCTCTCTCTTCGCGATTCAAATCACCCTCCCTGTCAGTAATCTTTCCGGCCATTGTGACCGGAGAATTTTGGGGAAAATGGCACCATTGATTTCCTCTCGTTGTCCACCACAAAACCCACACAGTCTTGAAGATGTTTAGGTAAGGGCGAAATGTAAACTTTGATAACATGAATACCACCGCCGGGAGACGCCTCCGGCGGGGTTCAGGTCACCAATTTAAAGGTGTTGACACTTAAACGGGGTAAAAACCCCACCCGAAGGTAAAACTGCAACGGGTCAATTTGACCCGACCTTGGTATGAACATAACCATTCCATTTCTACTTGATTTTAGATTTGTGTGAGACCCATACTTAGATTTTCCTAGGTTTCTTTGTGATTAGCATGTTCGTTATTATTTGTTGATTAATTAATGGTGAAATTCATGACCAAAATATTTTTACTTTGATTCACTGATTAGGATATCGCATGATATTATCAAATGTTCGAGCATGATTTGTTCAGAGCATGAGCTTTATGTTATCTTTATCTGTTTAAACCTAGAATCCGTATTTGATTTAAAGAGTGATTTCGTGCAATGTGTTTGGTTGTTTACCCAGTCTCAATGCATAATTCTTATGAATTGGTACCTAGTCCGGATTGAAAGGCGACTGGCATGATAAAGAGTCTCGATTGATTTTAAATTGAACTTTTAATTGATTGCTTTGAATGGGAAACTGTTTGTTAATTCAGTGAAATGGGAATTTGAGACTCTGATTAGAATCTGTGCAGCTAATCAAGGGATTTTGAGATTCAGATTAGTTCGTGCTATATTTATACAGTGATTCTTGAATTTAGACTCCATTATGGATGAGAGAAGGGGTTAGTCTCATCAGAATCTCGGTTTGATCTTGATTCTAGGGGTTTGATTGGTTTATACTTGGAAAAGTGTGCTAAAACTTCTCTTCTATTTCTGGAAAATATCTCCCTTGCCTTGTTTCGTTTTTCCCGTTTGAATTTATGTCCCCGGCTCTTCACCTATATAAGGGACTCCCTTTCAACTAAAAAAGACAGAGTTCTGGACATCAATAACCTAGAAACACATTGATACACTAAATTACATAGCTTCTCTTAGCATCACACTATCTCTCTACTTATCTGCTTCTTTGAGAAGGCTCTCTGGTTTACTACTGGTGGTTTGACCTTAGCATCTTCTCTCTTCTGCTTGCATAACATCTGAAGGTATTCATTCTCCTTTCCTTTTACTTCTGCATATGTATGTATGTATAGCAATCATGCCCTGTTAAAATCTCTGGTGTGGATTTTATGTTCTGGCACCTTTTGCTTAAGATTATTTCAACCTAACTAAGATACAGTTAGAAGCATGATGTCTTACCTCATTACTACTTTCTTGGTGCCTTTGTATTAATCCCTTAGCATGATTGTTTGTCTACTTCTGTTTCTGCCTAAACTATTGGTCTGAATTATATTTTTAAGTGGTCTGCATATATAAAAGACACACCAGGGTGTATTGACTGCACCTATTACTGATAGACCCCTCCTTTGGGGTCAGGCTTTCCCTTCCCCTCATCCCCTGCTAACTCTGTTGCTTGCAGATGTGTTCTACTATATATAGAACCTTGGGGGTTCAATGAAACTAATGTATGAACTGCCAAAAATCGTTCTGGTAACTTTGGGATAAAAGAGCCCCGACTATTGTACATCCTGGACTTTGAAACTGGGAACCTCTTTGGAGACATGCCGTCTTTTCTTTGACCAATACTCCATATCTTTCTGTGTTTTCCCTTAGGAACTTCCCCCAGAACTTGTATATTCACTAAGTGCCCTGTGTGTATCTTCATAAGACAGGGGTATAACATGATGTTATACCAAACAGGCTACCAGGGGCCATTCTTTCAACTCTCTCACCCTTTGTGTGCGTTGCATCATTTTAGAGTTAAGTTGAATTGGTTTCAAGTTGTTTCTTTTGAAAACTGATTGTATGCTTAGAAATTTTTACTTCCTCGAGAACTCTGTACATTTTGAAAGGGTATCAAAAGCATGACCAATTAACATCACCGTCTGAATTTCGATTAAACAGGGCCTTTATGTGTTCTATTTGTCTTTAAGGGACTATTTCTGAAATTAAAACTGCCTTCGTGTTAAAAACATGCCTTTCATGTATTTAAACCCTTTTCTGGTTTGCGCAAGTAGTCCAGGCCCAGTAAACCTTTTTAAAAGGCGGCCTGTTCATGTGAAAAAATGTTTTGGTTGCTCAAACACTCTTATACACTAATCTAATAGTGTATAAGGGGGCGTATAAAGCTTTGGGGGTCATTTATACTATCTCAAACTATATTTTTGAAAGTATAATTATCATCTAGCTCATGTATTTGCGTGAATATACCTATATATATACTTATTATGTGAGGCAGCCCATTATTTACCTTTGTGTGTTTCTTGTGACCCCATTTTAAAAAATAACCCCTATGCTATATGTATTTCCAAAATCTGACCCCAACACCAAAAAGGCCATTAAGGTTAGGGCTCGACAATAAATGAGCCGACATTTTATTTTAAAACAAACTCCTTTTAGTCCTTGAGTTAAATCCAAAATTATCAAATCATGCTCTTTTCAAAATATGATTGTAAGATAAATTTGTATGGCAGCACTTGTTTACGATTAGGCTTATGATATTAGAGGCCATAGACGCGATTAGGCTTAAACTTAGGTCGAATATTGAAAGTTATTTGTTTGTATATGTGAATGTATATTGTGCCTTAGTTGATTTAAATACAAGTTATTATTCGTGATGACATATACTATTTACATCCCAAAACTAAGACTTGGACGGTAACCACCTTTTGGTGGGACTCGGGAAAGTGCCTAACACCTTCTTCCCTTAGTCACTTGGACTTCTTACCCTATAAAATCTCCGAATAGATTAGTAGACCTTTTAAACTTAACTTTAGACGCTTAGGTGACCTAATACGCCTTAGAACTATATTAGGTGGGGACTCCAAACATCTAAACTCAAACGAGTTCACCCAGTCAAATTCGAAACCCGACTCGCCTCGAGTTGAGTCCAAAATGGGGTATGACAGAATGGCAACTCCGCTGGGGATACTCAAAGTCCTAACCACAACGATCTTTATTTTTGGAATTTATTTTATTATCATTTTTGTCATTCATTATTATTATTGGTGTACTAACTTGGTTTCTTTTTTTTTTTGTTTTTTCCTTTTTTCACTTTGTTTATTTATCATATTATTTATGTGGCATTTTGCATATTTCACTCATACTCCCCCACTCCTAGGAAATGACACTTCACACACACACGGCGATTATGTGGATCCCACGGTTGCTTCACCACTAAAACACCTTTTAAGAGGGACATGTTGAAATATAGTTGGTCCGTGGTACGGCCAACAATTTCAAATGATCCTACTCCTTGGTCGTCCGCCTTGGGGAACCGTGTCTAGAAATTAGACCACTCTTCTATTGTAATGAGCATGCATCATGCCGTAGGAGGGGCTCCCCATGAGCCGACTAGTTTTCCACTTGTCCAAACTACCTAAACGGGTTTTCCGGCCCCAAAGGGACGTTTGGACACGATTATGTGCATTTGAGAGAAAAGTAAAGAAACGAGAGAAAAGTGAGACAAGAATAACAACGCATTTTGATTTGTTCAATTATTCTCAAAGGGAACGGGGTTTTAAATTTTATTTATTCC
Source organism: Petunia secreta (assembly GCA_029990175.1). Taxonomy (NCBI): domain Eukaryota; kingdom Viridiplantae; phylum Streptophyta; class Magnoliopsida; order Solanales; family Solanaceae; genus Petunia; species Petunia secreta. Next base: position 16,899,191 of record JARKIP010000010.1, read on the forward strand.
TTTTAGGTCACAATGAGTCAAAAGTTCCATCATTTTGGAATGACTATGGGTGCACCTCCTTTGTTAACCAATTGGTGGAACAATTTGTCACTACGAGAGCAAACTGAAGTACGTCAACACCTGGGTCATTTGGTTTCGTTACTAGAAATGGAGCCGTGTAGAGAGATGATCGAAGCAGCAGTGTCATTTTGGGATGAAGAGTTGAACGTGTTTAGGTTTGGGGACATTGAATTAACGCCTTTGTTGGAAGAAATAGGGGGTTTTGTGTCGCACACGGGGTTAGAAAAACATCGTTGGCAAGGGGATCGCATACTAGCACCTAGTGTCCCTACAGCCGACGAGTTTCGTAAGAAGTTAGGGATGGTAGCAAGTGTGGACGTTGGATTTTTACAATAAAAGAAGATCTCCTTTTCCTATTTTTACACTCGGTTTCGGCATTTGAGGGCGTATGATTGTCATAAGAAGGAGTTTGAGTCCTATGGCGATTGAAGGCAGGCTAGACCACTTGCATTTGCTATTGATTTCTTAGGAGTGATGGTTTTCCCCGAGAGTTGAAGTCACGACATATGCTCCAGACTTGTCATGGTTGCCGATGCAGTGTTCAACGGAATTGATGGTTATCGTTATACCATAGTTCCTATGATAGTAGCAGACATTTATCGAGCTTTGAGTCGTTGCAAAAATGGGGCGAGATACTTTCAAGGGTGTAATCTTCTACTGCAAGCGTGGTTCAAAGAACACTTAAGAAAAGCAAGAGGCGTGCAAGCCTTGTCCAAACCAGCTGGTTACAACTATTTGATCGGGGAACAGTATGGGGTTTCAAAATTCAAGCAACCTAGCAGCACGGAGAAATGGGTAAAATTGTTCGAAGACATAACGAAGGACTCGATCCAATGGATGTTCACTTAGTTTCCTTCATCAGATTTCATCATCAGTTCCGAGAAGGCATCCTTTGTGATACTTATGAGGTTAAGAGGCCTCCAACCTTATCAACCGCTAAGAGTAATGAGGCAAGCGGGGAGGAAGCAAATCATACCATTGATACCAGACACAAAAGATTATAAGCTTGACTACATTGAAGACATTGTGCCAAGGGTCAAAAGCATTAGGAAGTCATGGGAAGGAAGACAAGTCATGGAAGAAGCCTCTCTAGCACCTGATAGGTACAACGCTGGATGCGAACCAAACTACAATACCTGGCTTCGCTCTAGTATGAAGGGAAATGTGGTTATAGGACCAAGTCGTGGGAACAATGTGAGAGATCGTGAAGCGGAGGCCCAAATCTGGTACCGAGAGTTCATGATAAAGGCCATTAAGATGGATAAGGAAAACAAAGAAGAGATTGAAGTGTGGAAGAAGCATACACTAGAACTAGAAGGAAAGGTAGAGGCATTGGAAACAAATTTTGAGCAATGGAATTCAGAGTGCGCAGAGGTAGACATCTTATATTTGGTAGCAGCCAAAGGGTACTTAGTCAAGGCTATGGAAGAGATCAAGGAGATGTCATTTTCATTTCTTCTTTTGTATTTTTACTTTATTGTCATGTACTGATTTATAAACTTTGGGGAATTTATGAGAATAATTGGCTACAATATGCGTATTTATTCTTTTGCATAATGACAAACCTAGGAAGGCTGTACGTCCTTGGCACGTAATAGTCCATTAGTAAACCAACGCCAAATGTCAAAAAAGGGTTTTTAACCCGAAGAATGACAAATTGCATTGATTCGAAGAAGCGTTTGCACAAAACATTGATTGTCTATTTGAACATGATCAAAACTATAAGAGTGTTTTGGTCTTTACCTTTTCTTGTTTTGTTTTCAGACTATGGCTGCAAAAGGTACTCTCCAATTTGAGATCGTTTCCCGACCACCCCACTTGATCAGACTTTGGTGGGAGGACTTAGCCGTTGTCAGCAAAGCTTATGTTCAAAAGATGTTGGGGGAATTGATGGCTCTCAAAAACTACACTGCCGTGACTGGTTTGGTTGAAGCTGCTACCCATTTCTGGGACTACAAGAGGGCTGTGTTTCACTTCAATGGTTTCGAGTTGGCACCGATGTTGGAAGAATTCGAAGGGTTAGCGGGATTAGAGCCTAAACCTGAGACTATGATTTATCCTCGAGATATGGAACCTAAGGAGTTCATTGATTTGCTAAGAGCCCCTTATGACCCATATGTCGAGGGAGTGATCGATGAAAAAGTCACGTTAGAATACTTGCATTCTAGGTTAGGAGATCCGACACTTAGACACGAATGGAATGGGGCATGGGAAGTTCAAGATTGGGAATGGACCGAATCCAATGCTTTCATCATCACTTTTTTGGGAAGCATGTTTTTCCCCGAGAAGGGAGGGAAGATTGACATAAGGCTGGGAAGAGTAGTAGAGGGTTTGCACAGAGGTGCCTTCAAACGTCAAGTGAGTTTGGTCCCGATGATTTTGGGAGAAGTTTATAGGGCTTTAACTAAATGTAGGAGGGGAGGAGACTTTTTCGAAGGTTGCAATCTGTTGTGAAAAATCTGGTTGATAGAGCATTTGCACAGCGTCTTTGTCAGTCCAGTGGCACCAAAACCCTCTTGGAAAGGAGGGATTCGCTCACATGGCACCCGCATGGCTGGAACAGTGACATGGGAATACCCCGCAAACATGGAAGGTTGGTACACTAGGCTCGAGGAGCTGCAAGAGGTCCAATGGGCGATTGAACATTGTGCTGGTTTCGTTATCTTCATACAAGGTCAAGACATCACTTTCTTGACATTGATTGGATTCCGAGGAACTCATCATTATGTTCCTCTAAGGATCATTCGGCAAGTGGGCATGGCACAACAAACTCCGCAGTTAACTGAAGGAAGAAGTTTCAATGTCGACATGAAAGACATCGAGCATCCGATGGCCCTCACCATACTGACAATGTGGGAGAAAAGACTTACTATGCAATTTTGCCGTGGTCGTGACAGTAGGGTGAACCCCACAGCTACCTTTACTTACCCTCAATAGCTCGACGAAGATAGGGCAAAGTATCGATCCAAGACTACACTGAAAAGGAAAGCCAAAGCTCCAAATGTTGCTGAAAAATACAAGAAGTTGAAGCTAGAGTTTAACCAAAGAAAGAAGGAGTTAAGGGTGACATAAGAAAGATCAAGGAGGAGACAATATAAAGATAAGATCAAGGGAGACGAACTCAAGTATTGGACCGGTAAGGTCATGACTGCAAGACAAGCTGCTGGCAATTTGCAAGATTTTGCTCAAAGGATGGGGGGGAAATATTTTAAGTCAGTGCCACTGGAAGAAAAGGAAGCAAGAGGGTTGGAAATTTGCGAGTTTCTAGTAAAAGCTCAGGGCAACATGGAGGATGGGAAATACTTGCTAGAAACATTTGCTGATACTCCGCTCATTAGTCTGGTTCACAAACCCAAGGAGGAAGCCAAAGAGTATAAGGGAAAGGAAGACGCTGGAGTTGATACTTGAAACTGAAGCCCTTTTGCTTGGCACCTAGTCTAGTCATGTCGAGTCGAGTCGAGTCGTCTTGTCTTTTCTTTATTGTCGTCTTTTGCTTTAATCGAGTCATTAGTGGTTGTAATAAAGCCAAGCAAGCTAAATGAAATTTCGTTATTTTTGGGTTTTAGATTGGTAATGATCATGTTTATTCAAACAAAATGATGTGTTTGGTGGAAATGTTTGCTTAGAATCCGCGATAGGCCTACCTCTGGTACGAAAAGAGGTGCCATCCATGATAGGACACGATTTTTATTTAAGCTAACATGTACTCACATTTTATCTTCTTGTTTTGATATGCTAGTTCCCAAGTCCCCGAAAGTTTGGTTTGTACATTCTGGCCGCGCCGCAATACCGGTTGAGGTCCAAAGGATCGATCACAACACCTCCCTTTTTACCTACAAGAACAAGGACGAGACGAAATATCATGGCTGAGTTCGACAAGGTTGGTACTCCTGAGAAACAAAGCATGGCGGCTTATGAAAACTACACTAAGCTAGAGCAGAGGTTGCTCGAATTAGAAAATAGGACCCCCCTGGCCCATACTGATGAGATCATTGAACCAAACCAAACTGCTCGCCCTCATGACAAAGATCTACTTTACCCCGAAAGAGACCTTCCGTACCCTACCCACACTGCACAACAAAAAGCACCACAAAACAACATACCCGCCTTCACTGTTGAAACCAAAACCATGGCATCACCCACCAAGGACCATGAAATGTATGCCTGGACCAAGGAAGACCCAGACAGTACCAAAGAACAAGTCCAATGGCTGGTTGAGAAGTTCAAACAACTTCAACGCGCCAAGGGAATCCGAGGGTTAGCGTACGAGGATCTGTGCTTGTATCCTGATTTGAAACTACCCGAAGGCTACAAAACACCAAAATTAAACATGTTCGACGGTAGTGGAGATCCAATGGCTCACTTAAGATCTTATTGTGACAAGCTGATTGGGATTGGGCATGACGAGAAGATTCGCATGCAGCTGTTTAACCGCAATCTAACTGGAGATGCACTGGTATGGTACTCTAAGCAACAAACCAAGAAGTGGACAAGCTGGGAAGCAATGACTGAAGACTTTGTTGACAGCTTCGGGCATAACACTGACGCTATGCCTGATCGGTTTTACTTAGAGAAGCTGAAGAAGAAGCCTAATGAGACTTTTAGAGAGTTTGCAACTAGATGGAGGGCCGAAGCCGCCAATGTCCAGCCTCCCATGGAAGATGCTGAGATAGTTGCGACTTTCATTCGCATACAAGAAGATGTCTATTTTGACAAGATGCTGAATTTGCAAGACAAGAAGTTCGGAGAACTAATCAAGATTGGCGACATGGTCGAAGATGGGCTCAAGACTGGAATGATCATTAGCATGGAAGCATTACAAGCCGCTAACAAAGCCCTACAAGCTAGCAGCTCTACCACCTCAAGAAAGAAGAAGGATGATGTCTCCTTCGTGGCCACATCACTTGGCCACTCCCCTACCCACAACCATTACTACCAAACACCTCCTCTCTCCTACCCATACATACCGCCCACATCCACCTACCCAGTCTATAACACCCAACCCATGTACCAAAACCCACCACCACAAAGACCAGCATACCCACAAAGTCCCAATTACCGAAATACCAACACTTACTCACCAAGGCCTCACGCCAATAATAACCCAAGACCCAAAAGAAACTACACTCCATTGGCTGAATCTCGTACACAGTTGTTCGAGAGACTCAAAGGAGCCGGTCACATACAACCCGTGCCATTCAAAATGCCTGATAGAATGACACTTTACTTTGACCAAATCAAAACCTGTGCCTATCATTCTGGAGGGCCTGGTCATGATACTGAGAAGTGCTATGCTTTAAGGGACAAAATACAAGATTTGATCGACCAGAAGGTGATACACATGAAAACTCCGAATGTGCACAACAACCCTTTGCCTAATCATGGAGACGGTAGGGTGAACCTGATTGAGGTGGATGAAGAGTGCAATTTAGAAGGGACTATTCTCAAGGCGAAGGAAGATGCACCAGCGACCGCTTTCGTTGCTCAAGCCGCTACAGCACCGGAGCCCATTGAGGTAGAAGTAGCTCCCAAATTCTATGTCGATGTGGTTCCACCATACAGCGACAAGGCAGTGCCGTGGGACTATGAAAGGGAAAGAAAGAATAAGGTTGTAGCGGAGATTGTTGCCGCACAAGGAATGACTCGGAGTGGGAGGATTTATACTCCCGAGCATTTAGCTCAAAAGAGGCGAGGCATTAGCGAGGAAGAGTCCGAGGGACTTTGGAAGAAAGTACAAGCTAAGGAGTACTCCGTGGTTGAGCATTTGGGCAAAACTCCAGCACAAATCTCTGTTTTGGCCCTACTCCTCAAATCGGAAAGTCACCGAAGTGCTTTGATGAAAGTTTTGGATGAAGCACATGTTTTGGTGGACACTTCAGTCGAGAATTTGGCTAGCATGGTTGGACAAGTCATGGAGGCCAATCGAATTGCTTTTCACGGAGATGAGTTACCACCTGAAGGGCTGAATCACAACAAAGCTTTGCACGTCACTGTCAAATACAAAGACTGGTTCGTGGGAAGAGTTCTGATCGATGGAGGTTCTGGTTTGAATATATACCCATTCATCACTCTGAAAAGATTTGGAATTGACCAAAGCAAGATAAGGGAAAGCGACATGAAGGTGAAAGCATTTGATGGATCACAAAGAAGCACCATTGGAGAGATTGACTTGACCATCATGGTTGGTCCTGTGGAGTTCACTGTTGAGTTCCACGTCATGGACATCTCTGCTTCCTTCAATCTGCTACTAGGGAGGCCCTGGATCTATATGGCTGGTGCGGTGCCATCTACATTGCATCAAACTGTGAAGTTCGAATAGGACCATAAGGAAGTAGTAGTGTTTGGTGAAGGGAATAATTCTATCTACAATGAGCAAACCATACCAGCCATTGAAGGAAATACTCCTGATGGACAGACGTTCTATACTGTAGAACTTGTGGGAACATTGCAAGGTACCCGAGAAGGGCGGCGCAAAAATTACAATTCAAGCTGGGATCCCACAAGCATGGTCCAAGAAGGCTATACTGCACACTTTACCCCTAAGTCGGTCAACACGCCACCTAGAGTTGAAAAGAAGGAGAGGAACTTTTACAGTGCTTACTGGGATGGCCGAGGCAAAGGCTACGAAGGGAGGAACCTAGTCTGGGAGCCAGTCAGGGGAGTACCATCACGAGAATTCATGAGACCCTGCCAGCTAAGACCGACAAGCGGTCGATATACTCACCCAGTGCTCGCCCCAATTGGAAACGCATCACTGAAGAAACAAAAGAAAAGCAACTGGAACCTATGGAGGTAGTGATTGAAGAGCCATACGTACTCCCACAACCTGCAAAATGGTCTGGAGACTGGGTTATATGCATCATGATCGAGCAAGGCTATGAACCGGGCAAAGGTTTGGGCAAGAATTTGGATGGTATGGTCAAGCCAATCAGAATTGTGATGAGGCCCGACAATGAGAAGGCTGGCATATGATATATTGTGACATATGAAAAGAGCATGGAGGAAGAGTCACTAGATTTCAAGTTCTACAAGAAAACCACCAAGACTCTCTTGCATATTTTCGTCTCGTCTGGATACTTGGATGGTTGAACAGGGGAGGTGTCCGCAGCGCAATGAGTGGAGCCAAAGGTAGCTGATGCTGAAGAGGACCTGCTGGCAGGAATGCAAAACCTGTTCGTTGTTGATGAAGACTGCTGTGTGATTTTGGAAGAACATGATGAACCTCCTGTACTGATAAAGGTTATATGCGGAGAGGCTTTGAACAACTGGACCAACAACCGGGCCCGAGCTTACCGTGGACTTTGGTAGAGCTGAGGGGATCAAATCTATTTTTATGTTTCCAAAATAAAATCCGACCCTGAGTCGTGGAGTTTGCATTTCTCTTTTCTATTGCACATGTCTCCCTACTAACTTTGTTTTGTAAGGATTCATAAATAAAATATCGCACCATTTCTTATTTAATTTTTGCTTTAATCTTTAAATGTTGAAATATCTTACTTTTTCAGCATTCATACTAATAATCCCATTGAGTCCACAAGTGCAACGTATAATGAAACAATGGAACTCGGAGAAGCTAGAGCTGTAAGACTACGCAAAAAGAATTTGAAAGATTTGAAAACAAATCTAAGCCAAACCTCGAAGAGACTGAGGTGATAAACTTAGGAGATAAGGAAATTGTGAAGGAAACAAGGATTAGTGTACACCTCAATGCCGAGGACAAACAACGATATACCGAGTTTCTTAAAGAATATGAGGACGTATTCGCTTGGTCATACGACGACATGACTGGCATAAGCACGGATGTGGTAGCTCACAAATTACCTATCAATCCGTGCTTTCTGCCAGTCAAACAAAAGGCCCGAACATTCAAGTCATCGGTTCTGTTGAAAATCAGTGAAGAAGTAACTAAGCAGCTCAACGTGGGGATTTTGAGAATGGTCAAGTATCCGACTTGGTTGGCCAATGTCGTCCCCGTGCCAAAGAAAGATGGGAAGCTCCGAGTTTATGTGGACTACAGGGATCTAAATAGAGCAAGTCCAAAGGATGATTTTCCTCTACCAAACATACATATCTTGATTGACAACTGTCCAAAGCACGAACTACAATCCTTCGTAGACTGTTTCGCCGGTTATCATCATGTGCTCATGGATGAAGAGGATGCTGAGAAGACCGCCTTCACCACATCTTGAGGAACTTACTTCTACAAAGTCGTGCCATTTGGGTTAAAGAATGCTGGGGCAACTTATATGAGGTCTATGACAACTATGTTCCACGACTTAATGCACACGGATATTGAAGTCTATGTGGACGACGTGATCATCAAATCAAAGAAGAGTTTAGAGCATCTTGACAACTTGCGCAAGTTCTTCGACTTCTTGCGAAAGTACAATCTGAAGTTGAATCCGGCAAAGTGCACTTTTGGTGTTCCGGCAGGGAAACTCCTGGGTTTCATCGTCAGTAGAAGGGGCATCGAGTTGGGCCCTTCCAAGATCAAAGCTATTAAGGATCTGCCACCCCCAAGAAGAAAGAAAGAGGTTATGAGCTTCCTAGGGAGGCTCAACTACATCAGCCGTTTCATAGCACAATCCACCGTTATCTGCGAGCCGATCATCAATTTGCTGACGAAAGACGCGGCGATTGAGTGCACAATGGATTGCCAAAAGGAGTTTGATCGGATCAAGGAATACTTGTCGTGCCCGCCCGTGCTGGTTCCACCTGAGCCTGGGCGACCTTTGATCTTATATCTATCCGTGGTGGACTCGGCCTTTGGTTGTGTCTTGGGACAACATGATTCAACTGGGAGGAAGGAGCAAGCCATCTATTATCTAAGCAAGAAGTTCTTTCCTTATGAAGCCAAGCATACATTGTTAGAACGCACATGTTGTGCGCTGACATGGATAGCACAAAAGTTGAGACACTAGTTGACATCCTACTCAACGTTGTTGATATCAAGAATGGACCCTCTCAAGTACATTTTCCAAAAACCAATGCCTACTGGAAAGCTGGCTAAATGGCAAATGCTGCTCAGCGAGTTCGACATCACTTTTGTCACTAAAAAGGCAGTGAAAGCTCAAGTTTTGGTTGATCATATGGCCGAGAACCCGGTGGAAGATGACTATGAGCCTTTGCACACCTACTTCCCTGACGAAGAAGTCATGTTCGTAGGAGAAGAGATCACCGAAGAATATGATGGTTGGCGGTTCTTCTTTATAGAGCGGTCAACTTTAAAGGAGTCGGCATTGGAGCGATATTAGTTTCTGAGACTGGACAACACTACCCTGTCACGGCTAAACTAAGGTTCCCTTACACCAACAATATGGTAGAGTACGAGGCTTGTATCTTAGGTCTTAGATTGGCAGTAGATATGAACATACAAGAGCTGCTGGCAATCAGAGATTCTGATTTACTGAATCATCAGTTCGAGGAGAATAGACAGCGAAGAATTCCAAGATATTGCCATACCTGGAATGCATAAAGGATTTGAAGCAAAGATTCATCAAGATAGAGTTCCAATATGTACCTAGATTGCAAAATGGATTTGCAGATGCTTTGGCCACCATATCTGCCATGATCAAGCATCCTCACAAAAGCTACATTGATCCAATACCCGTGGCAGTGAGGGAGCAACCAGCTTACTGCTATCATGTAGAAGAAGAGTCAGACGGACAGCCTTGGTTCTACGATGTCAAAAGACTTCTCAAAGAAGGCGTTTACCCAAAGGATGCAACAAACCTCCAAAAGAAGACGTTGAGAAGGCTAGCAAATGGTTTCTTTCTGAATGGAGAGGTTTTGTACAAAAGAACACCCGACTTGGGTTTGTTGAGATGTGTGGACGCAAAAGAAGCTGCTAAATTGATAGAAGAAATACACTCTGGGGCATGTGGCCCGCACATGAATGGTTTTGTACTTGCAAAGAAGATCTTGAGGGCTGGCTATTTCTGGATGACAATGGAACATGACTGCATAAAGCATGCGAGGAAATGCCATCAATTCCAAATCCATGGGGATATGATCCAAGTGCCTCCTAACGAGCTGAACATTATGGGATCACCTTGGCCTTTTGCCGCCTGGGGAATGGATATCATAGGACCTATCCAACCAGCAGCTTCCAACGGGCATCGCTTTATACTGGTGGCCATTGACTAGTTTACCAAGTGGGTGGAGGCTGCATCATACAAGTCAGTAACAAAGAAGGTGGTGTCAAACTTTGTCCGCGATAAGATGATTTGCCGGTTTGGCATCCCTGAATCCATCATCACTGACAATGGATCCAACCTTAACAGTGACCTAATGAAAGCAACTTGTGAGGTCTTCAAAATCAGACATCGCAACTCTACCGCATACAGACCTCAAATGAATGGAGTGGTCGAGGAAGCCAATATGAACATCAAAAGGATGTTGCGCAAGATGGCAGGCACTTCAAAGCAATGGCATGAGAATCTACGTTATGCCCTGTTAGGATACCGCACTACAATGAGAACATCAACAGGGGCTACTACTTATTTGTTGGTGTATGGCACCGAGGCAGTGATACACGCAGAGGTCGAGATACCATCTTTGAGAATCATCCAAGAGACACAATTGAAACACGATGAATGGATCAAAGGGAGAATAGCGCAGCTAGCCCTTATCGACGGCAAGAGATTGAATGCAATATGTCATGGGCAATTATATCAGAGAAGGATGACCAAAGCATTCAGCAAGAAAGTTCGAGAGAGATCCTTTGAACCTGGACAACTAGTATTGAAGAAGATATTCCCAAGTCAAGAGAAAGCAAAGGGCAAGTTCGCACCGAATTGGCAGGGACCATACATGTTTCCCCACAGAACAAACACTGGGGCAGAATTTTTGAGGAACTCTCAGAAATTCCTAAAAGACAGACATAGTTGACACTGGGGCAGAAATTTTTGAGGACCTCTCAAAAATTTCAAAATGCAGACTGGGGCAGAATTTTTAGGGCGCCCTCAAAATTCATTTGGAACAGCGTGAAGGACAACCACTGTGGCTTTATACAACGCGACTTGTGACTCAATGAGATAAAATACTTTGTTACATTTTCTCTTCTTACAAAAAAACATTATTCCATTCTTATCAAAATCATTTGCACTACACACTATTTTATACATATCCCCATCAGCTCAGCCAAGATCCCGGCGCTCAGGGATATCGAACGCGAAACGAGCGAAGAATGCACAAACCAAACCCCTGTACAACTCACCGATCTTTCTTTGGATGCAGGCACAAAAGACACCTAAATCAACAGGGCACAACAAAGATAATCTTCGGCAAAGGTTTGTCATTTTAACTTAGCTGATCGCACACAACCCGAAGCGTTGATTGAGGGTACACAACCCGATATTGATTGGTCATTTTAAATTAGCTGAGGGCATACAACCCGAAGCGTCGATTGAGGGTACACAGCCCGATATCGATTTGTCATTTTAAATTAGCTGAGGGCATACAACCCGAAGCGTCGATTGAGGGTACACAGCCCGACATCGATTTGTCATTTTAAATTATTTTAGGGCACACAACCCGAAGCATCGATTGAGGGTACACAGCCCGACATCGATTTGTCATTTTAAATTAGCTGAGGGCACACAACCCGAAGCATCGATTGAGGGTACACAACCCGATATCGATTTGTCATTTTAAATTAGCTGAGGACATACAACCCGAAGCGTCAATTAAGGGTGCACAGCCCGAGATCGATTTGTCATTTTAAATTAGCTGAGGGCATACAACCCGAAGTGTCGATTGAGGGTACACAGCCCGACATCGATTTGTCATTTTAAATTAGCTGAAGACACATAACCCGAAGCGTCGATTGAGGGTACACAACCCGACGTCGATTTGTCATTTAAAATTAGCTGAGGGCACACAACCCGAAGCGTCGATTGAGGGTACACAGCCCGATATCGATTTGTCATTTTAAATTAGCTGAGGGCACACAACCCGAAGCGTCGATTGAGGGTACACAGCCCGATATCGATTTGTCATTTTAAATTAGCTGAGGGCACACAACCTGAAGCGTCGATTGAGGGTACACAGCCCGACATCAATTTGTCATTTTAAATTAGCTGAGGGCACACAACCCGAATCGTCGAGGGTACACAGCCCGGCATCGATTTGCATTTCTATTTTCTTTACGGAGGGTACATAGCCCGATGCACCGACAGAGGGCATACAACCCAATGTCGAATCTAGCACTTGATAGCAGAAGACGCACAATTATAGCATAGCAAACATGATTTCATATCGCAATAATCCTGGAAAGACAATCCAGCACGGCGAGAAGGTACGTCCTATATACATACACATTATGTTGCAAAACATTTTTCATTGCAGGAAACACACCCCAAGCAAAACAAGCATCTCAGCTTGACACCCTACATCCTTCAAAGTCGTAGGTTCTCCTATAGCCATGACAAAATTGGCCGCACTGTCAATATCTTTGTCCGAAGACTCTTTCATCATCCCCGGCCAAAGAGGGCCAGCTGTTGACACCCAATTTTGTTCCTTCTATTTTTCAAAATCAACCGTTCTTGAATTTCACAAGCTTATGTATCCATTCCTACCCCATCTATGATCTTCAAATTATTTTCTCACACTGGCCTGGCAATTGAGGCCATTTTCAAAAGCATCGTCTTAAACCATAGCCATTTTTATAATTTTCTACAATGGATTCTATTTTTTTGACAAAATTATAGAAAATTATTTCAAACCTCAAAATTATAATTTTTAGGCATTTTAGCCTTCCTAACATGTTAAATTCAATCTCCTAATTTTCTTATAATTTTATACCTTTTTAAATCCATTTTTATACCACCTTATACCATTTTATACCTATTTATACACTAAATATACTGTATATATACATATATACACATAAGGCACACACATCAGCCAGTTTTTACACGTCATGCCTACGTGGATCGATCTTGATCGTCCACGTAGACGATCCAATGGCCTAGAATTCGTTTCCTTTATTCTACACTGCAAAACCCCTAAAACTATTCCCATTTTCCCCTCTCACCCCAGACCCGGCTCTCTCTCTCTCTCTCTCTCTCTCTCTTGGCGATTCAAATTGCCCTCCCTGTCAGTAATCGTTCCGGCCATTGTGACCGGATAATTTTAGGAAAATGGCACAATTGAGTTCCTCTCGTTGTCCGCCACAAAACCGACACGGTCTTGACGATGTTTGGGTAAGGGCGAAATGTAAACTTTGATAACTGGGATACCACCGCCGGGAGATGCCTCCGGCGGGGTTCAGGTCACCGATTTAAAGGTGTTGACACTTAAACGGGGTAAAAACCCCAACCGAAGGTAAAACTGCAACGGGTCAATTTGACCCGACCTTGGTATGAACATAACCATTCTATTTCTACTTGATTTTGGATTTGTGTGAGACCCATACTTAGATTTACCTAGGTTTCTTTGTGATTAGCATGTTCGTTATTATTTGTTGATTAATTAATGGTGAAATGCATGACCAAAATGTTTTTACTTTGATTCACTGATTAGGATATCGCATGATATTATCAAATGTTCGAGCATGATTTGTTCAGAGCATGAGCTTTATGTTATCTTTATCTGTTTAAACCTAGAATCCGTATTTGATTTAAAGAGTGATTTCGTGCAATGTGTTTGGTTGTTTACCCAGTCTCAATGCATAATTCTTATGGATTGGTACCTAGTCCGGATTGAAAGGCGACTGGCATGATAAAGAGTCTCGATTGATTTTAAATTGAAATTTTAAATGATTGCTTTGAATGGGAAACTGTTTGTTAATTCAGTGAAATGGGAATTTGAGACTTTGATTAGAATCTGTGGAGCTAATCAAGGGATTTTGAGATTCAGATTAGTTCGTGCTATATTTATACAGTGATTCTTGAATTTAGACTCCATTATGAATGAGGGAAGGGGTTAGTCTCATCAGAATCTCGGTTTGATCTTGATTCTAGGGGTTTGATTGGTTTATACTTGGAAAAGTGTGCTAAAACTTCTCTTCTATTTCTGGAAAATATCCCCCTTGCCTTGTTTAGTTCTTTCCGTTTGAATTTAAGTCCCCTGCTCTTCACCTATATAAGGGACTCCTTTTCAACTAAAAAAGACAGAGTTCTGGACATCAAAAACCCAGAAACACATTGATACACTAAATTACATAGTTTCTCTTAGCATCTCCCTCTCTCTCTCTGCTTATCTGCTTCTTTGAGAAGACTCTCTGGTTTACTACTGGTGGTTTGGCCTTAGCATCTTCTCTCTTCTGCTTGCATAACATCTGAAGGTATTCATTCTCCTTGCATTTTACTTCTGCATATGTATGTATGTATAGCAATCATGCCCTGTTAAATTCTCTGGTGTGGATTTTATGTTCCGGCACCTTTTGCTTAAGATTATTTCAACCTAACTAAGATACAGTTAGAAGCATGATGTCTTACCTCATTACTACTTGCTTGGGTGCCTTTATATTAATCCCTTAGCATAATTGTTTGTCTTACTTCTGTTTTTGACTAAACTATTGGTCTGAATTTTTTTTTAAGTGGTCTGCATATATAAAAGACACACCAGGGTGTACTGACTGCACCTATTACTGATTGACCCCTTCTTTGGGGTCAGGCTTTCCCTTCCCCTCATCCCCTGCTAACTCTGTTGCTTGCAGTTGTGTCCTATTACATATAGAACCTTGGGGGTTCAATGAAACTAATGTATGAACTGCCAAAACTCGAGAGCCCCTGACTATTGTACCTCCTAGACTTTGAAACTGGGAACCTCTTTGGAGACATGCCCCTTTTTTCCTTGGCCAATACTCCTTCTCTTTCTGTGTTTTCCCTTTGGAACTGCCCCCAGAACTTGTATATTCACTAAGTGCCCTGTTTGTATCTTCTTAAGATAGGGGTATAACATGATGTTATACCAAACAGGCTACCAGGGGCCATTCTTTCAACTCTCTCACCCTTTGTGTGCATTGCATCATTTTAGGCTTAAGTTGAATTGGTTTCAAGTTGTTTCTTTTGAAAACTGATAGTATGCTTAGAAATTTTTACTTCCTCGAGACTCTGTACATTTTGAAAGGGTATCAAAAGCATGATCAATTAACATCACCGTCTGAATTTCGATTAAACAGGGCCTTTATGTGTTCTATTTGTCTATAAGGGACTATTTCTGAAATTAAAACTGCCTTTGTGTTAAAAACAAGCCTTTCATGTATTTAAACCCTTTTCTGTTTTGCGCAAGTAGTCCAGGCCCGGTAAACTTTTTTAAAAGGCGGCCTGTTCATGTGAAAAAATATTTTGGCTGCTCAAACACTCTTATACACTAATCTAATAGTGTATAAGGGGGCGTATAAAACTTTGGGGGTCATTTATACGATCTCAAACTATATTTTTGAAAGTATATTATCATGTAGCTCATGTATTTGCGTGACTATACCTATATATATAATTATTATGTGCGGCAGCCTATTATTTGCCTTTGTGTGTTTCTTGTGACCCCATTTTCTAAAATAACCCCTTTGCCTATGTGTATTTCCAAAATCTGACCTCAAAACCAAAAAGGCCATTAAGTTTAGGGCTCGACATAATGACGAGTCACACCGACCCTAAATGAGCCGACATTTTATTTTAAAAACAAACTCTTTTTGGTCCTTGGGTTAAATCCAAAATTATCAAATCATGCTCTTTTCAAAATATGGTTGTAAGATAAATTTGTATTGCAGTACTTGTTTACGATTAGGCTTATGATATTAGAGGCCATAGACGCGATTAGACTTATACTTAGGTTGAATATTGAAAGTTATTTGTTTGCATATGTGAATGTATATTGTGCCTTAGTTGAGTTAAATACAAGTTAGTGTTCGTGATGACATATACTATTTACATCCCAAAACTAAGACTCGGACGGTAACCACCTTCTTGGCGGGACTCGGGGAAGTGCCTAACACCTTCTTCCCTGAGTCACTTGGACTTCTTACCCTATAGAATCTCTGGATAGATTAGTAGACCTTTTAAACTTAACTTTAGACACTTAGGTGACCTAATACGCCTTAGAACTATATTAGGTGGCAGCTCCAAATATCTAAACTCAAACGAGTTCACCTAGTCAAATCCGAAACCCGACTCGCCTCGAGTTGAGTCCAAAATCGGGTATGACAAAAGTTAGTTTGGTAAAGCTGAGAACTAAATATCCAGCCACCCTGTATGCTACCAACATAATCTGTATCACCTATACGGAGCTTAAAAATACATAGATAGTAAAAAATTGTTGACGAAAATTTCATTATCCTTGAAGTTTGAATTGAACTCTATAAAAAAAATTAAGTTGAACGTGAACTTCAGGATTGTTGAGCTCCAGAGTAAAATACATTTATACTTGAGTTCAGTTCAAACTCCAAGATTTTCCTGAAATCATGGTGTTTAGTTCAAATACCATCGTGGAGTTTCCCTACCTCTTTTTCATTTACTTTACGCATTTTTCAATTGTGGCTATTTTTTAACAAGTTATCAAACATTGGCTATCATCTCTAATAGTGGCAAATTCTAACACTTCACTACATCAACTTTGAAATACAATCTTAGAAGTAATTACGAAACTCTAACAATTCAACACATCAAATAAAAATAATATTGTCACACAAACGGATATGCCCAAAGTGCAAGATAGTTAAATGTATGAGCAATACTACTACCTCTATTTACTTGCATGATCTTGTGGAAAAATACAATTTTCACAAAATAATTTGCTCCGACGGTTAATATGAGTTGTCTCTACCGGGCTATAGAATATAATGGAGAATCAAGAAATGATATTAACGAGACAAAAGAAGATGACCACGTCACATTAGGGAGAGAGTCCACCTGGCCCAATTTTGCCGTGGCACTAAGATACAAGTCAGAAGAACACTTAAATCTAATGAGCATATTCCGTCATCAATAATCTTGTAAGCTTGAAGTGCTCTCATGTTTTTCTTTTGGTTAACTTTTAGTCTATTAAAATTGCTTTATATGCTGTTATTTTCATATACTGTATGTTTTAAGTGTTCAGTTACTAACCTGAATTTTCTGGCAAAAGTTAGATAGGTAAATAAAACAACCCGCTCGGTCGCTTTACATAACTTTTTCAATTCCAACAAACGAAATTTGGACAAAAACGAACTGTGGAAAACAAAAACAAACGAAGTGAAGAAAAGGAAATTAAAGAGCTTACCGGATCAATGGTGATTGGGTCTGTGAAGATGTCGATCTATCTGTTGAATTGGAGTTGTTTTTTCTTTTCTTTTGTTTGGGGTTATTTTCTTTGAAAAAGAGAGAAGAGACAATAAGGGAAGAAGAGGTTTATTTCTGATTTAGGGTACAAACCCACTGATACGGTGGGTAAAAAAAGAGTAGTGGACCTCGTTACTTTATATAAGTACCCACGGTTTCGGTGGCTACATTTATTTTTTTGAAAAAAAAGATTCTAAATGTACCTACAGTTTCCGTGGGTATAATATTTATTTAATATTTTTTATTTTTTCATCTTCTAACTGAAACGGTTGGTAAGCTAGTCAAACTATAGTTTGATATCCTACCTACAGCTGTTCCCACTGATTCTTTCAATACACTGAAGCGCGGATATCGGTGGGTACTTACCGACTATTTATTTCCATGGGTAAATTTCCGTGGGTAAATAGTGAAATTCTGGTAGTTCTTAGAGAAAAGAGAAATGTTGCAATTGATGAAATGGCATATTTCTAGAGCCCATCCAAGAATGAGAGATCTTGCAAATAAGCATAGGTCTAACAGAAATTTTACAGTGGAAAATTGAGTTTACTTGAAGTTGCAGCCTTATAAACAGGTTATAGAAGCTACTTGACCTTTTAACAAGCTTGTTTCTAAGTATTATGGACCTTATGTTATCCCTGATAAGGTTGGAGTTGTTGCTTACAAGCTGCTGCTACCAGCTGATGTGCAAATTCATTCTACCTTTCATGTTTCCCAGCTCAACATATGTTATGAGGTTATATCTGTTATTAGCACCCTTCAGTATTACACTTATCCAGTTCTCATTGCCCTAGTCCTGAGGCAGTGTTAGGAAGGAGGTTAGTTAAGAGAGGAAACAAGGTTGTTCCTTAAATCCTGCTTAAATGGAATGACATTCCTAAAGACCACGCTACATGGGAATATCTGCTAGATATAAAACATAGGTTTCCTTCTTTCATCTTTGAGGACAATGATGATCTTGGTAAGGAGGTATTGAAGGACGAGGAAGAAGAAGATAAAAGAAGCTGAGCTAGAAAGGAGGAGTACAAGTTGGCGCCAAGTGAAAAAGTTAGTTAGAAGTTAGTGTTTAACCTAGATTCAATTTTAGGCCAATTAACAATTAAATTTATATCTGCGGAGTCACGATCAATAGTTGAGATTAAGAGTTTGAACGACGGACCAAAATTGTGACGATACGAGAACGAAATATATGTATGAACTTAATAAAAATAAAGCACAGACAGAAATAAGGAGAAGTAACCGTGTCGCCTCGCTTATCCCCGGAGAGAACTCTTAGATTCCAGTCGTACTTGGAGGATTAAAGAAACTAAAGTAATAGGAAAATATGAGCAAAAGGAAATCTCTGAGCAAGAGTGAGAGAGTATTCTTATTGATATTGTAGACAGAAAGTAAAGTTGTTTTTACAATGGTTCAGGGCAAATGCTATTTATAAGTTTAATAGGCACCCGTTGGGATTCATAACCGCTAGGCATGGATCCGTTTGGATATGTAACTGCTGGGAACGTATCCGTTGGATGCATAACCGTTGGGTTGTAATGATTGCCTTAATGACCATTAATTGAATGATCGTGAATGATCATGTTAATAACTGCTCACTTAGACCGTGTTGACTGATGAAGTGTTTCATAACTCCTTCGGGTCTGCTCGTGAGAAACGTCTGTCCGTTGGAACTTCTGTTCGTGCCACGTGGTAGACATGTGTCACCTTTTCAAGTCCAGTCAGCTTTTATCCAATACAGATAGTCCCCGCACTTCTCGAGTAGAATATCTATTCGAGGAGTGGATAGGAATTTTGGCGGGAGTTTCTGCTTTGTAAACTTTTTGTCTTCGTGTGATGCGGCTTGGTGACGCATGAACCTTATCAGCTACGTGACAAGACCTTATGACGTGTGCATTTAATGCGCCGTATAAAAATGTAACTGCAGCTGGCATGCCTGCGCGATTGCAGTTCATTCTGAAGTGACTACTGCACGTCCCAAAAGTAAAAGTAATGATTTTAACCGCTTCAATCACGTGCACACGTCGTCTGTTGATCGCGAGGTGACCGCTGCTCTTCAGGATAATGATGTCTCTATAAAATTTGGTGAAACCTATTCCTTCTTTTGACGGCCAGATCTGTTTGTAGTTTCTTGGATGGCCTCCACGTGTCTCGAAGGAAGTTGAGGGGCTGAGTTTCCTCTCATATAAATAGGGGTTTGCTTGATGAGAAACAATTTACTTGCCTTTATTTCTTCTCCGCTGTTCTTTGAAAACCTTTGAATCGTCTTTGAATTCTTCTTGCTAACTTCATAATCTTTCTGAAATCATGACTTCAAGATCTAGAAAAAGCCAAAATGTTGACGCGGCTGGTAGTTCTTCTGTGGCCACTCCTAGGCCCAAAGCTGCTCATGCTACTGCTGCGGAGATTATCCCCAAAAAGTGGGTGAATTATAGGCGGACTGTAATATCAATTCCTTTAATAATCACCAGGGAGATACGCGCAACTGGCTGGCGTATAGGTTTAAGTCTGGGATCACGAAGGAGTTGATCCCACAGGTGAGGACGGACTGTCATTGGGATGACGAGGTTCCCCTCTTGTCGGTCTCCGAGGAGGAGAATATTACTTCCCACAGGGCTGGGTGGACAGCCATGTGCACCTACCCTTTCACAGTGGGATGTAGGTTACCCCTGCACCCTGTGCTGGAGAGGCTCTACAGGGAGTACCTATTCTGCCCGGGGCAACTGTGCCCCAGTATATATAGAATAGTTACACTTTTAGATTGGTTTGCGAGGGAAACCGATCAATCTTTTGGATACGAATACTTTATTTCTTTGTACAGTATACAAATTTTTAAAGACAGCTATGTGAATGCCAGCGCAGGAGCAAGGGCTTGGTGCGCAGTTCTGAGGATACAGGTGACCGAGGTTGGTTACACCGGTATCTGTTCGTGCGCTCCTGGGCCTTGACTTTTGGCGACAAGGCTTATCTTCCTGAAGTCTGGAACAGGATGTGTAAGTCCCCGAGTATTTTTGATATTTTTTGTGTTCTTCTTTTTCTTCTCGTCTGCTAACTCCATTCAACTTCTTTTTGCAGCGGCCAAGCAACCCTACGACGGCCTCATTCCTGTTGAAGAGCTGACAGCGTGGGTTGAGGCAATTTTGAAGGAGTTCGCTCCTGAGAGGAGAGAATGGGCGCATTTTGCTGCGCATAAGGGTTTGACCGTGAAAAATCATGGTGAGAATGTTTCTGCTTTCATAATTATTCTTCTTCGAAACTTCTCCGTGTCTGACCGTCTTACCTTTTTGCAGGTCTGGGTACTCAAGGAGATTTCTTTCCTGCTCCTCCCCAAGATGGGCCTTCCGAGCCTGTCGCTGACCCAGATGCTGAGGTCGCGGCTATACTAGCTTCGGTGGAGGCACTGCGCAGCAGGGAGGGGGCGAGGAACTCTTGTCCGGTGGTCTGGGCTCTCTGAAAAGGAAGAAGAAGAAGAAGCAGGATGAGGGCGGAGCACGGAAGAGGTCTGCTCGTAAGAATTCCGTGGCTGCCGGGCAGGCCTCATCTGCTGGGGGTGAGCCTTCGATTAGAGCCAATGCGCCGGAGTCTATAGAAGAGAATGTCAGGTCTGCTGCTGAAGTCCCCGAGTCTGCACGGGGAGAGAGTTTAGCCAAGGAGGTTATCTATATTTCGGACACTGAGGTCGAAGCTGATGTACCCCTTAGGCGAAGACCCCATCTTCGAAGTGACAGAAGGAGGGTCGAGGATGAGGCTGTCCGTACTCCGGAGAAAAGTCCCCGAGTTGATGACGGGGTGAAGGCAGCTCTTTCTCAAGTAGATAAGGGGAAAAGAAAGGTGGTTGAAGAAGAAGAAGAAAAGGAAGAAGTAAGGGAAGAAGTTAGGGAAGAAGTTCCTCAAGAGGGTAGCCGGGGTCCTCGTGTTTTTCGTTTCGAGGACCTGGAGAATGTGGCTACTGAGGGGGCGACATCTGTCAGTCTTCGCGAGTGCGAGACGATAAATCCTGGAGTGGAAGGTGATTCTAACCTTTCATCAGCAAGGTTCATCTGGCGGTCAGTCATTGGTGGCCAGACCGAATTGAAGGATATCAGGGGTGTTCGTTACAAGTTTGGGCCAAATTATCCTTTTGAGCAGGCTTGGGAACCCAAGTACTGTGAGAGGAAGCATACCCTGAAACTTGCCCCTGATGTTAACTTCATAACCGGACCTGGTGGTTTGGCTAAGGCGGTCTCCTCGCTCATCGGTCCCCGTGAAGAATGGGTGCTGAGGGAGCTAAGTGATGAGGAGCTGGCCTTTCAGATTGCTGCTGACTCTGCCCGGGTAAGTGTTTCCCGCTTTGTGTTGGGAATAACTTTAGCCTCGGACTTCTAACCTTGACTTATTTTGCTTTTTCAGTCAAGTATGCTGGCTGCCGAGCTCATGCTTCGCTCCAGGATTAACAACGTCGATCAAGTACTCGAGGTAAAGAAAGAGTTGCTGGATGCTCTGAAGGAGAACAAGATCTTGACAGAGCAGTGTAGTCTCTTAGGGAGGGAGGTTAATCGGCTAACTGATGTTAACATGAACGTGTCGAGCAGATTAACGCACTCACCAGGGAGAAGGATCTTCTCGAAGAGAAAGAAGGGTTCGCACGCTCTGCTCAGGGTCTAGAGAGATTACTTGAAGAATGTACAGCTTCTTTGAACAGTGCTATTGATGATCGTGCATCTCTTGAGATGGATCTGCAAAGGGCCAATGAAGGATCTACTAAGGCCAGAGCCGAGCTTCAGGCTGCCAAGGATCAGGTTGCTCAATTGATGAGTGCTCATGCCGCACTAACCAAAGACTTGGCAAACCTGCGCGATCAGTCTGGGATTAAGGCCAAGCTTGCTACGTTTGAGGCTAAACGTTCATTGCTCGTGCAGATTCAAGCTAAACAAGTTAATGTTGAGGAGATGCTGCAGATAACAAAGAGCGCTGTTCGTAGAATAAGACAAGCACTGAATCTCTCTCCTGAGGAGTCTGAAAGTGAAGATGAAGATGAGGATGAAGACGATGGCGAAAATTCAGGGGATGATGGCAGGAACAACGGAGCTAGTGCGTCGGGTCCTGATCGTAGCCCCAAATGTTGATGCCCTTTCCTAATCTTTGATTGATCTTTTTTATTGTCTGGCGAGAGCCAGATTTGTTTGTTTGTGGACAGAAGTCTGGTAAAGACTTTCTGGTCTCTTGTATGGCCGGTTTCATTTGGCCTTTAATCACTCTGTAAACTTCTGTCAGCCGTTTTCGGCATCTTATCATTTTACAGGATAATGTATATATGCTTTTAGATCCATTCAATAACTATATTTAGCCTGAACTTTTGATCTTTCGTTTGCATGTGTTGTGGCTTTCGTGCCTTATGATTGGGAATTTTCTGAAGTTTGAACTTTATTAAGTTCTGGTCTCCAAAAGTTTTCCCGAATGTTTTAACTTAGCCATTCGTTAGAAAGAGGTCGTAAGTTGTAAGTAATCTGACCGAATCGTGGTCGTTAGATTTTTGGCCGAATCGTTGCTCTGTGCGCATAACCTTGCTTATCGTTTTGATAGTCGAAAGTTATTGCACGGCTTTGTAGATTGGCTCTGGCCGAGTCGCTGGCCTTGTGAACGACTTCTCTTATTTTCGTGAAAGTCTTGTCACGTAAAAGTTTTTTTTGAAAAACAAACTTTAAAAAAATTGCCTTTTTGGTAAGGTCTTTTGCCTTTATGAAGGTCTTACCTGGCCTACGGGGGCCTCTCTCACCACCCCCCTTGTTTTTATGTTGGAGCACGTAAAGTGATAACATGAAAAGAGTTGCGGTGAGTTGTATATAGAACACATATAACCAAACGAGGAGTGTGTCCGTTGTGGGATTCGAACCCACAGCCGCGAAGTTGAAGAACTTCGAGCTCTACCAGTTGAGCTAAACGGATCTGACCTTGTTTTAGGTCGTTAGTACCATTTAGAGAGAAAATATAATAAAGGTAAGAACTTTCGTGAAAATAAAAGGTAGGTTTAAGATAACTAACCGTTTTTCCACTTAAAAGTGATACCTTTTGAGGTGAACCACATTCCAACTGTTCGGGACAGTGGAGCCGTCTGGTCGTGCCAAGCGATAAGATCCCTGGCCGACTGAATCAATTACTTTGTAGGGGCCTTCCAAGCTAGGGCCAAGCTTCCCTGAGTTTGTCTCTTGTGTGCTCTGGGAGACTTTTCTGAGTACAAAGTCTCTAACCTTGAAGCTTCGTACGCGCAGTCCCCGATTGTAATATTGTTCGATTCGTTCTTTCTGAGCGACTACTCGTACAAGAGCTAGTTCTCTCCGTTCATCGAGGAGGTCCAGCTCTTTGGAGAGGTTGACTGAGTTTGATTCTTCAGTGGCATATGCATATCGAAGGCTGGGCTCTCCTATTTCAACTGGGATTAGAGCATCTGCACCATACACCAATGAGTAAAGAGTCTCTCCGGTACTCATTTTTATCGTTGTGCGATAAGCCCATAGCACTCCAGGTAACTCTTCTACCCAACATCCCTTCGCCTGCTCGAGGCGCTTTTTAAGGGATTCAACGATGATTTTATTGGTAGATTCTGCCTGTCCATTGGCAACAGGATGATACAGAGAGGAAGTGATCCTCTTGATGTGCAGATCGTCGAGGAACCTAGTCACTCTCTGGCCGATAAATTGCGCGCCGTTGTCCATGACTATTTCCTTAGGTGCTCCAAAGCGACATACGACAAAACGCCAGAGGAAGTCGACAACCTCCGTTTGTCGTATCTTTGTGTATGCTGCCGCTTCGACCCACCTTGTGAAGTAATCAGTGATGATCAATAAGAAGCGCATCCCCCTTGATGCTGTGGGAAGAGGACCGACTATATCCATCCCCCATTTCATGAAGGGCCACGGAGAGATTATTGAATGGAGTGGTTCTGCTGGCTGATGGAGAATATGGGCGAACCTCTGGCATTTGTCACATTTTTTGACAAATTCGTTCGTATCTTTCTCCATTTTATCCCAATAATAACCTGCGCGAATCAGCTTCCGAGTCAACGCCTTGCCCCCGGAATGATTTCCACAACAGCCTTCGTGGACTTCTCTCATCACATAATTGATTTGACTTGGTCCGAGATATTTTGCGAGAGGACCTGCAAACATCTTGCGGTAGAGTTCGCCGTTGAGAATTGTATACCGAGCAGCTTTTATTCGGAGTTTGCGAGCAGCTTTTGTATCTACGGGTAGAGTTCCATGGATAAGATAATTTGTTATCTCATTCTGCCAGTCCCAAGTAGCGTTGATGGTGTTGACTTCGAACTTTTCTCTGTCCATGGTCGTGTAGAGAAGTTGAACAACAGCTGAAGAGCTGGCTGCCCCTATCTCTGCCACTGATCCCATATTTGCGAGAGCATCAGCTTCATGGTTCTCTTCCCGTGGAATTTGAATTGCTTCCCATTCGTCAAACTGTGCTAGGAGCTCTTTTACTCGGGCGAGGTACACTTGCATCCTAGATTCTCGTGCAATGAAGCCTCCATTTATCTGATTGACCTCCAGCTGAGAGTCACTTTTTAGTTTGACGATGGTTGCTCCATAACTTCGGGCTAGTTCTAATCCTGCAATAACGGCCTCATATTCGGACTCATTGTTAGTAATAAATGGGCATTTGATAGCCTGTCTTACCGTCTCTCCGGATGGAGGAACGAGAACCAACCCAAGCCCGGACCCTTTGACGCTCGAGGAGCCGTCTGTGTGAAGGGTCCACGTGCCAAGAGCCTGCCCTGCATAAAGAATAGCTTCTCTTTCCGCCTCAGGGTATATATTAGTGCTGAAATCTGCCACGAAGTCTGCTAAAACTTGTGACTTTATCGCTACCCTAGGCTGGTAGGTGATATCAAATTCAGATAATTCTATAGCCCATTTTACTAACCTTCCTGAAAATTCAGGTTTGTGCAGAATATTTCGTAAAGGAAAAGTTGTAACCACAGCTATCGAATGACTTTGAAAGTAAGGGCGTAACTTACGAGCAGCACTTACCAGTGCCAATGCCAATTTTTCTAAAGGTTGATAGCGTGTTTCTGCGTCAATTAGAGCTTTGCTAATGTAATAAATAGGAAGTTGTTTACCTTTTTCTTCCCGAACTAGAACGGTTCTTACCGATGATTCTAAGACGGCCAAATAAATCAGCAACTGCTCACCCTCCTGAGGTGTGGAGAGCAGTAGTGGATTGGATATATACTTTTTCAGATCCTTCAATGCATGTTGGCATTCAGGGGTCCATTCGATTTCCTTGTTTTGTTTTAAGACATCAAAGAAACTCTTGCATCGGTCAGATGATCGGGAAATGAATCTTCGCAGGGCCGCCACTCTTCCCGTCAGTTTCATGACGTCTTTCTTGTTGTGAAGTACATCTGGGATTGATTCAATGGCTTTAATTTGAGTGGGATTGACTTCAATTCCACGCTGAGAAATGATGAATCCCAGGAATTTCCCCGACCCGACATCGAATGCACACTTCTTCGGATTCAGCTTCATGTTGTATTGATCCAAGATTCGGAAAGCTTCTTTCAAATGTGCCAGATGGTCCTCTGCTCGTTTGGATTTGATCAACATATCATCGATGTACACTTCCATAGTCTTACCGATATGGTCATGAAACATTCGATTGACTAGACGCTAATATGTTGCACCTGCATTTTTTAGTCCAAATGGCATAACTTTATAACAATACGTACCTCGACAGGTTATGAACGCCGTTTTCTCCTGATCTTCAGGGTCCATTAATATTTGGTTATATCCGGAGTACGTGTCGAGGAAGGTGAGCACCTCGTGTCCGGCTGTTGCGTTGATCAGTTTATCTATCCTGGGAAGGGGATATGAATCCTTCGGGCAGGCTTTGTTTAGATCCGTGAAGTCAATGCAGACTCGCCATTTACCATTCTTTTTAGGTACAACCACCACGTTGGCTAGCCAGTCTGGATATGTGACTTCACGTACTGACCCGATTTTTAACAGCCGGTCGGCCTCTTCATTGATGACCTGGTTCCGAAAGGCTCCTTGCTGGCGCGTCTTCAGTTTCACCGGACGGTGATATGGATCGACGTTCAACCTGTGAGTAATGATGTCGGGAGAAATACATGTCATATCTGCGTGGGACCAGGCGAATGTTGTATGCCGCTCCTTGAGGAACTGGAGGATATCTCCCCGTAGGCGTTCGCTCAGTTCAGTCCCTAAGTACACCTGCCGCTCTGGCTTATCGGCAAACAATTCTTCGGGTTCCAAAGCTTCCACGGTCGGCATGTGTTTTTCTCTTTCATCCATCTTCGTGATGAATTCCGGGACCTCGTACTCAGCTTCTTAATGTGGTATATCTGGCCCCGGTCGCTGTAATTGCTATTTGTTCTCTTCGGGTAGTCTGAGAGCCACCGAGTTGCAATCTCGGGCAGAGCGTTGCTCTCCTCGGACCTCACGTACTCCCCATTCGGATGGGAATTTCAATACTTGATGATAAGTTGAAGGAACAGCTTGTATGTCGTGGATCCAAGGTCTTCCCAAAATGATGTTGTAGGCTAGATCCGCATCGACAACATGAAAAGTTGTTTCCTTCGCTACCCATTCGGCGAGAGTTGTCAGAGTAATCTCACCAAGAGTCTTTTCGCTTGAGTTATTGAAGCCGGAGAGAACTCGAGATATTGGTACGATCTTGTCCGACAACTGCATCTCTCTGACAACCCGTGATTGGATAATGTTTGCAGAACTGCCCGCATCAATGAGTACTCTCTTGACATCGAACTCTGCCACGCGTAACGTTATGACTGACGCATCAGCATGTGGGAATTGCGAGCCGTCTGCATCAGAATCCTCAAATGTTATTACTTTTTCTGATCGTGGGCGTTTGTTGTTCGTGATGGAGACCTTTGCATACTTCTTTGCTGTGAAGGTGACGGAGTCCACCTCTATTCCACCTGAAATAACATTAACTGTCCTCCTTGGAGAGGATGCTCGTGGAGGGCCAGGCTTGTTCTGCTGAGCCTTCGCGTGAGTCTGCTTCCCCTTCTCGGTCAGGAACTCCTTTAAGAATCCCTGTTTCAACAAATGAGCAATTTCATACCTTAGGGCTTTGCAGTCCTCGGTGGTATGACCATGGTCACGATGGAAATTGCACCACAGGTCCTGGTTTCGCTTGCTTGGGTCGATCTTCATGTCTTTCGGCCACTTGACCTTCTCTCCCATGTCTTTGAGTGCTGCCACTACTTCAGACATTTCCACGTTGAAACTTGGCATGCTTGGGGCTCCACGGAGGCTTGATTCTGAATCATCTCTCCGGGACAACCCTTTGTTGTTGCGGTTGCGTCCTTTGGAATGGCTGCGTGACTGATCAGGGTACGGTTCATAACGTATATCTGCTTTCTCGGTCTCTGCCTTCCCGCCGGATCCACTACTGCGCGCCTGAGCCCTTCCTCGAGTACCTGTTCCAATCAATTTATCTTCATCGATACGTACCTTTGAATTATAACAGTTGTAGACGTCTGACCAACTGGCTGTTGGGAACTCGCGAAGAGACTCGTAAAGTCTGTGCGTGGTCTCTGAGCTTCTAATATCCAAGCTGTTGGTAAATGCGATCGCCGCCCATCTATCTGGTACTTTGGGGAGCATCATATGTTCTCTTTGGAAGCGATCCACGTATTTGCGGAGAGACTCGTCGGGTCGTTGCTTGATCTCGAAGATGTCCTCTACGCGGGTTTCTGTCTTTTGAGTGCCTGTGTAAGCCTTCACGAACAATTCGGCCATCTCTGCGAAAGACCCAATGGAGTTGGGTGGCAACATTGAGTACCATCGTAGAGCTCCATCTGCTAGGGTTTCCACGAATTTCTTCAATTGAACAGATTCGATCTCCTCGTCGGTGAGATCGCTAGCCTTTATAAAGTTGCTGAACATTATGAGGTGGTCGTTGGGATCAGACGTTCCGCGGTACCTCGGAATGTTTGGCATTTTGAACGTCTTAGGTATCGCCTTTGGGGCTGCCTCCTTCTTCCAGGGTCGCTGGGAATATCGTTGGACATCGACTTTCTTCAGCGTAGGTGGAGCGCCCGATATCTGATCAATTCTCTCGTGAAGAGACTTTTGAAGTGCTTCCTGGCTTTCTTTGAATTGCTTGGTGAGAGCTTCCACAACAAGGCTCACTTCTGTAGGCGCCATAGACCCTCCATTCTGATTCTGGTTGACTTGGGTCGTTGGATCCGCAGTTCCTCCGTTATTCCGCTCTCTGCCTTGCCTTGAGGTATGTGAAGAAGGTGCGTCACGACCAGGTGCTGCAGCATCAGCCCTTGCGGTTGAAGGGTTACTCCTTCGGAGAGAAGTGAGCGCCTCATTTATTCCTCGATTCACCTCTGCCTGTTCCTGCATGAAAGCAAAGAGTGTTTCCTGTAGGTTCCCTTGGCCAGGGGAGAGACTCCTATGGCGTCGTCTCCTGGGTGGGGTAGTGCTCTGAGAGCGCATACGTCTATTTTGCTGCCTGACCGGTCCTTGGGAAGATTGTTGCAGCCCATCGGATGAGTAATCGGGAGAATAATCAGGAGAGTAATTAGGACTGAGTGGAGGAGTATTTACCTGACTTCCGCCTACGATAGTTTGTTGGGAATTGCTTTCTGCCATGTTAGTTATAGAACAAAAAGACTGACGAAAAGAGGTGTAATATCAGAAAAGATAAACTTTTAACCTACGAACGCTATTGACCGGCTCCCACTGTGGTCGCCAAATTGTTTAACCTAGATTCGATTTTAGGCCAATTAATAATTAAATTTATATTTGTGGAGTCACGATCAATAGTTGAGATTAAGAGTTTGAACGACGGACCAAAATAGTGACGATACGAGAACGAGATATAAGTATGAACTTAATAAAAATAAAGCACAGACAGAAATAAGGAGAAGTAACCATGTCGCCTCGCTTATCCCCGGAGAGAACTCTTAGATTCCAGCCGTACTTGGAGGATTAAAGAATTAAAGTAATAGGCAAATATGAGCAAAAGGAAATCTCTGAGCAAGAGTGAGAGAGTATTCTTATTGATATTATAGACAGGAAGTAAAGTTGTTTTTACAATGGTTCAGGGCAAATGCTATTTATAAGTCTAATAGGCACTCGTTGGGATTCGTAACCGCTGGGCATGGATCCGTCTGGATATGTAACTGCTGGGCACGTATCCGTTGGATGCATAACCGCTGGGTTGTAATGATTGCCTTAATGACCATTAATTGAATGATAGTGAATGATCATGTTAATAACTGCTCACTTAGACCGTGTTGACTGATGAAGTGTTTCATAACTCCTTTGGGTCTGCTCATGAGAAACGTCTGTCCGTTAGATGTCTGTCCGTTGGAACTTCTGCTCGTGCCACGTGGTAGACACGTATCACCTTTTCAAGTCCAGTCAGCTTTTATCCAATACAGTTAGTTACAGGTTGCTAAGGGGATAATTGACATTAATTTCTGGATATTCCTGTTAGTTGGATTAGTTAGTTCATCAATTCAATTGTATAAATCCCATTTGGGGTAATAGTTACAATCAATCAATATATCTGTACAACTTTTCTCTCAATCTCTTCCTTCTTCTCTGCTAATTTCCTCGGCCAAACCCTAGTTTAGCTACCATTCCTCAAGCTCCCAGCTAAGTTCCTAGATTGAAACTCAGTTTTCACCAATTCCTTGCATTATAAAATCCATTTTGTAAATTAAGATAATAAGTTAAAAAGTCATAAATTGAGATATGCATGAGATTTTCCTTTGAAACATCTAAATTTACAACATGTCCATTGTTATCCTACCAGGGGAAACATCCAAATTTGAAAAATATTATAATAGCATATAAAACATCTAGTTCGAGAAAGACGTTCAGCCCGTCTTGTATGAAACTAGTACTAAATAATTTCGAGTATATTTTAACTATCTTTTTTGTTTCTTTTAAATATTTTAATTGTCTTTTATTTAAAATATAGGTCGTATCTTCTTCTAGTTTTGGAATTAACAGATGTCAAATTGTTTACACGGCGGGCGACGTGTCATAAGTCATAAACTAATGTTGGAAAGTCAACTTTTCGATCATTTGTATTTTCTAGACAATTTATACATAGTTATGTTATTTTTATAACATAAAAACTATTTTGTGCCTTTATCATCATAGTGAGTGAAGTTTGTGAAACTAACACCATACTCTGGACCAAAATTATATCTCTAAATTATTGAATCATAGCTACGTTACACTTGTAGAAATTGCGAGTTACAAAAAAAGTTGATGAACTTTGAGTAGAATTCATTTACGTTGGACGTGGTAGCTTGGATCACTTATAGAGAAAGAGGCAGATGTTAGCGCTGCTAGGACACAATCTGAACTTGCAAGGCTTTCGACCTCCGCGGGGTTCTTGCAAAAGCTCGAGGTACTGACTTCTTCAAACCTTCTGGCAAGCATCCGAAGGGACATTTTTAGCCTCATGCCCCTGCTCGGTCCAACAGAGGATGCCATCATGCAGAAATTTCCTCCGGTTCTGCTAGCCAATACTCTTGCTGCAAATGCACTCGGAGTAAGTCTTGACATCTTCAATCCTACTTCTGTTTCTAGGCATTTGCTTAAATTAATCCTCTAAAAATTCCTATTCAGGGCTTTGTTTTGTCGCTGAGAGCTATCGAGCTTGAAACCACAAAGCACGAAAAGATTCAACGCGTTGCTGGTGCTTGGGATAGACAAAGGGACAGCTTCAATGCTCAAATAGTTGAATTGAAGGCTAAGTTTTCCAAGTCTTGCTCCGACTTGCGTGAAACCGAGGCCGCTTCCAAGGTGAAGATTCGGGCTCTTGGTGATGGTTTCCAAGCAAAGCGCACGAGGTTGGACGCCGAGGTTGCGAGGCTCGGTGCAGAGTTGGCCCAAGTTAAGAATGAATTCGTAGAGGAGGCCAACAGGCACCACGAGCAGCTGAAGGAGCGTGTGCTTCATATCCGAAGGCTAGAAGGCGAAAACTCCAAGATCCCGACCCTCGAAGCCAAGGTTAAACTACTTCGAAAAGAAGTTGTTGATCATAAGTAGAGGGCCAAGGTCAAATCCAAAAGGGCGGAGTTAGACAAACGCTGGGCCGTTATCAAGTCTCGGTTGAAGCTGCTTACGCAATGTCGCCCCGGTGAGCTGAACTTGGAGGAAGAAATTGTTAAGGCCGAAGATAAAGCAGCCAAAGCCCAAGCCATTATTAACGATCTTCCTTCAAGTGAAGGTTCGGGCGATGAGGATGCCGAGGATGAAGAAGAAGATGATGAAGATGAAGAGGATGCCGAAGATGCCGATGATGGGGCTTCCTGGGAGGGAGATGGGCCCGAAGCTTAGCGATCCTGTTTTCATCTTATGTTTTGCTTTTGTGCAAGCCTTTGGGCTCTTTAATGTAAATGTTTATGTAGCCGTTGGGCCTTTCATGAATGGACTTGTTTTTTGCATTCAATTGTTTTGAACTTTCATTTTGCTTTATAGACTGTTTTGAGCCGAACAAGTAGAATAATTTTGCTTGCAAGACTTAACTCGTATAATTCCGATGCAAACTTAGAACGACGTCTCGTTCTCGAGTCGATGCATTTAAAATATAACCTCGGTGCATATGAAAGAGAATAGCCCTCAGTACATAAGATCATAAAAACAAAGAGATATTGAATCAAGTTTATTTCATTGATCAACGAGCCGTAGTCGGCTTTTTACATAAGGCCTAGTCTAAGCAGAACTTAGGCGCAAAAAAAATTTAGAAAACGCAACTACTGGACGAAAATACATAGCGCTAATCTACTCTTCGGACGCTAGTCCCTGAGTGCTGAATAGATAGGCTTCGGTGGGAGAGGTTCAGTGTCGACCTCGGTTATACCCCGCTCCTCACTCCCCCCAGTGTTCGGGTGTGAATCTTGATGAAGATCCGAGCACTGGAGATCGTCTTATCCGCTTCCTGAAAAGGTCAAGCAAAATAAAACAAAGAGTAAGTTAAAATGTTTCGACCAAAGCCTTTGGAGCGTTTTTCGGCTCGAGGCTGTAGGTGAACTTCAAATGATCAAGGAATGCTTGTCTTGACTTCAAAAATAATACCGCTTCAATTTGAAGATGTTCAAATTTAAGGGTTCGGGTTTGCCTCGCAAGTCTTCGATCTGATAAGATCTTTTTCCCACAAGTGCTCTAACTTTGTAAGGCCCTTCCCAATTTGCTATGAGTTTTCCCCCATTCTTTTCCTTTGTTGATTGATTCGAAGCCTTTAACACATAATCGCCAACTTTGAAATCCCTAAGTTTGGCCTTCCTGTTGAGATATACTTCGATTTGTCGTTTTTGTGTTGTTAACCGAACCAAGGCTAGCTCTCTTTTCTCCTCGAGCAAGTCCAACTCTATGCGCATGGCTTGTTGATTGGCATCTTCAGTGGTATGGGCGTACCGAAGACTTGGTTCACCCACTTACACGGAGATAAGTGAATCCATTCCATAGGCAAGGGAAAATAGGGTTTCACTGGTGCTATTCTTCTCCGTTGTTCGCATTGCCCATAACACCCCTGGTAGCTCTTCGAGCCAAGGACCTTTTTTTCTCATCGAGTCTCTTTTTGAGGTTTTCAACTATTATTCTATTCGAGGATTCGGCTTGTCCATTGGAACTTGGGTGGTAGGGGGTCGACATTATTCATTTTATTCCCTACTGCTTAAAGAAATCAGTAATAGCTGTCCCCATGAATTGTGGACCATTGTCTCAAGTGATCTCCCTTGGGACACCGAACCTGTAAATGATGTTATACTTGATAAAATGAATTACCTCCTTCCGTCTAACCTCGGGAAAGCTCCAGCTTCCACCCACTTTGTGAAGTAATCGGTCAAAACAAGAATAAACCGAATACCTCATTTTCCCTTCGGTAAGGGGCCAATGATATCCATTCCCCACTTCATGAAGGACCATGGTGACACGACCGAGGGTTCAGCTTGCTGATGAATCATTCAGGCGTGACGTTGACACTTGTCATATTTTTTTTACGAAGGCCTTTGCGTCTGCGCTAATGGTGGGATAATAGTACCCAGCTCGAAGTAATTTGCGCACTAAGGATTTTTCCTCCGAGTGGTTGCCACACTCGCCCCCGTGTATTTCTGCCATCATATATCTAGCTTCATCCGGACCCAACGATGTACAGTCTTCTATATAGCTTTCCCCAAATAATTGAGTATGAAGCCGCTAGAGTCCTTAATTTCTTTGCTTCTTTCTTATCTTGGGGGAGAGTCCCCGAGTCAAAGTAAGAGATAAACTTACTTCGCCAATCCCATTTGTGATCTACTGAGTTGACTTCCAATTTCATTTCCCTCATTTGTGTGGAAAGCAACCTAACCACTGAATCAGTCCCTGAGTGTTCTTCGTACACCGCCAAGCCCAAATTTGCTAAGGCGTTGACTTCACCATTTTCCTCCCGAGGTACTTGTTTGATTTGCCATTCTTGAAATTGAGCTAAGATTCTTTGTGCTCGGATCAAGAATTGTTGCATTCTGGGCTCACGAGCCGTATATTCACCGAGCACTTGGTTTACCACCAGTTGCGAATCACACCTTAATTCAACTCTTTCTGCCCCCATCTCTTTGGCCAACTCCAACCCTGCTAAGGCCGCTTCCTACTCGGCCTCGTTGTTGGTCACTTTTTTTAATCGAACTGAGTGCTTGACTTTCTCCCCGGTGGACGCTATCAACACTATGCCTAACCCTGAACTCTTAGAATTAGTCGCCCCATCATTGTAGAGTACCCATAATCCTGAAGTCGATCCCTTCGACATCAAGTTCTCCTTTTCGGCTTCGGGTAGGATTCCAACGCTAAAGTCAGCCATGAAGTCGGGCAAGACTTGAGACTTAATGGCTGTTCGGGGTGGATAGGTGATATCATATTTACTTAATTCTACTGCCTATTTAGATAACCTCCCCGACATTATCGGTTTATGAAATATACTCCTTAGGGGGAAGGTGGTAACTACTGCTATTGGGTGACATTGAAAATAAGGTCGTAGTTTCCTAGCAGTAACAATTAAAGTAAGTGTTAGTTTTTCCAACTGAGGATACCTGGTCTCAGCGTCGAGGAGTGTTTTGCTCACATAGTAAATAGGTTGTTGCTTGCCATCCTCTTCCCCAACCAACACAACACTAACTGACACCTCGGACACAGCCAATTAAACTAGCAAAGTTTCACCATCTTTTGACTTGGCGAGTAACGACGCGTTAGCCAGATAGCGTTTCAATTCCCTCAGCGCTTCTTTACACTCCGGTGTCCACTCGAAGTGGTTATTCTTCCTTAAGACTGAGAAGAATTTGTGGCATCGCTCTGAAGAGCTTGAGATTAATCTACTCAAGGCAGTGACTCGGCCAGTCAATTGCTGAACTTCCTTCACCCCGGTTAACTCTTCGGGGATTTCTTCAATGGCTCTGATTTTGTCTGGATTGGCTTCGATTCCACGTTCAGAGACTATGAATCCCAAAAATTTGCCCGACCCCACACTGAAGGCACACTTTTTAGGATTCAACTTCATGTTGTATTACCTTAGAACAAAAAAGGCTTATCTCAAATAGCTTAGGTGGTCCTCCATTCGAATAGACTTGATCAGCATATCATCTATGTAAACCTCCATAGACTTTCCAATGTAATCTTTGAACATGCGACACACTAGCCTTTGGTATGTCGCCCCAGCGTTCTTCAAACCGAAGGGCATTACCTTATAGCAGAAGGTACCTTGGTCAGTGATGAATGAGGTCTTTTCTTCGTCCTTTGGGTCCATGAGAATTTGATTATACCCCGAATAAGCATCTAAGAAGGTTAATAATTTGTGTCCAGCCGTAGAGTCTATTAACCTGTCTATCTGTGGCAATGGATAAGAGTCCTTGGGGAAGGCTTTGTTTAGATCTGTATAATCTACACACATTCTCCATTTGCCATTCTTTTTGGGCACAACGATGACATTAGCCAGCCATTCGGGGTACTTCACCTCTCTTATGAAGCTATTCTCTTGCAGCTTCATAGTTTCATCCTCGATTGCTTTCTTTTTGACACCGGTGTGTGGCCTTTTCTTTTGTTTTACCGGGGTAAAACGGGGATCCACATTCAGTTTATGGGCCATGATCTCCGGATCGATGCCGACCATATCTGAATGCGACCAAGCAAAGCAATCATTGTTGGATTTCAAAACTTCGATTATGGCTTTCTTCGACTCTGGGTCCAACTACGAGCCGACAAACGCTTTCCTATCTGGAAAATCTTTCAATAACGTGAAAGATTCCAACTCCTCAATAGTTGAATCCTCGGCTTTTTGTTTTCGAGGTTCTTGGATGCATACCGGATCTTCTCCATTGCTTC
This sequence comes from Petunia secreta, assembly GCA_029990175.1. NCBI lineage: Eukaryota > Viridiplantae > Streptophyta > Magnoliopsida > Solanales > Solanaceae > Petunia > Petunia secreta. The sequence goes on from JARKIP010000010.1 coordinate 16,934,865, forward strand.
TCGGAGGTCTTCTTAAGAACTTGATCCTCCCTTTTCGTTCGACCCCGGTTGCATTGGTCGCTATTTCTTTGGTCCGGTCAGGACGACTCCACTCTTTAGCGCAACCGAATAGCACTCTCTCGCTACTCGCTGCTCTCCCTTAATCGAACGAACTCTCCATGGGGTAGGGAATTTGATCACTTGGTGGAGAGTGGATGGAACAACCTCCATGGAGTGGATCCATGGTCCACCACGGATCACATTATATGCCATATCCTCGGGCAGAACTTGAAACAGTGTTTCCTTGTAAACTCTTTCGGTGTATGTTTTGAGCGTGATTTCGCCCAATGCCTTTTCGGTGGAGTTGTTGAAGCCAGTCAACTCATTCGCTTTTCGGACAACCTCTCCCTTCAATCACATCTTTTTGACGGCCCCGCAGCTTATTATGTTGACAGAGCTACCGGGGTCGACCAAGACTCATTTGATATCCGAGTCGTTTATCCTTGGCATGATGACCAAAGCGTCGTGATGGGGAAACATCATCCCATCACAGTCATCGTCATCGAACACGATTTCCTTTCCCGAGCCTCCAACTCGAGTTCTTTTCTCCATAGTAATCGACATCTTTGCAAACTTCTTGGCGGCAGTAAAATTCACTCCATTCACCTCTAACCCCCTGGTGATCACATTCACAACTCTTTCGGGGGTGGCGCCCGAGGTGTTGACCATCACCTCGGTTCTTCGTATCCTTTATCAGTGAGGAACTAAGCCAGCATGCCCTTCTTCAGTAAGTGCGCCACCTCGAGGCGCAAGGCTTTGCAGTCCTCGGTTCGGTGACCGTAGTCTGCGTGGAACTAGTAGTGTAAATTTTGATCTCGTTTGTCAGCAGGAGTCCTCATGTCCTTTGGTGCTCTCACCCCAGATTTCCCCTTCACTATATTGGCCAATTCTGAGGTCGATATATTGAAGTTGTAATCGGGGATATGGGTTAACTCCTTATTCTTTGAAACCAGAGCTGGGCTCGAAGGGTTTCTTTGGTTCGTACTGGGATAAACCTTTCCACCGAGCCGTTGGCTTACATGCGAGCTTCCAAGCCTTTGGTTAAATAGATTCCTCGATGAAGTGTATGGTTCATGCCTTCCTTTCGAGTTTCCTCGTGGCGCCTCGGCGCGATATGAGGACTCAGATCGATTCTTGTAGTTGTAGCTTCGGCTATTATTCTTCCATTCAGCTTCCTCCAGCTTTATCTTACTGTATGCCCTGTTATGCAAATCATCCCGTTTCAAGGTTTGATATTGTTGGAGCTCTTTTCGCAACTCAGCAGCGGCCTCAGAGTTTCGAACGTAAATGCATTTTTCAAACGCCATGATGGCCAAGGGGCAACTCTATACGTTCGGCATGGAAACGCTCGAGGAAGTCTTTGATTGGCTCGCCAGGCCGTTGTTTGACTTTAAATATATCCTATTTCCTTTGGAGGATTTTCTGCGCCCCGGTATAAGCTTTAATAAAAGCGTTAGCCAATTCCTTAAAACTGGAAATTGACCCCGCTGGTAGACGCATGTACCAACGTAATGCTCCTTTCTCCAAAGATTCGCCGAATTTTTTCAAAAACATCGACTCCTTTTCTATCTCCGTTAAATCGTTACTCAACACCATTGACATGTATTCGGTCACATGTTCAATGGAGTCAGAAGTCCCATCATATTTTTTCAGAAACAAAATCTTGAAAGTTTTTGGAGTTGGCGCTGGAGCGGCCTCGGGCTTACCGAGGAGTTAGTTTCTTCCACGGTGGGAATTGTCCCGAAGTATGGCGTGATGCTCGGTATTGTACCCGAACCACCAGACGTGGTCCCATTCTGAGGTCCCCCTGTTATCGCGCCCGTAGGAACGAATGGCGGGATGCCTCCACTTGGGACCACGGGTGGGACTCCATTCGGAGCTGAGCTATTCCTTGTTTCCAACGAGGCACAAAATTCAGCATTGATAATAGCCTGTTCGGCTTGCTGCTCTTGAAGATCTTTCAGAGTAGAGACAACATAAGCTTGAAAAGCTTCAGTGGAAGCCGAAGAGGAAGGATTTATTACCGGTGGTATTAGGGGCACGTTGGAGTTTGGGTTTGACTGAACGCTGGCCTGTCCATTGGGAGTTAGCTGAGGTTCAGCGGGATTTCTACTACTGTCAACTATCTCGTCAAATAAAAGCAGGAATTCGAACAGAAGGAAAGTTCAACTTTGGAACAAAGCGTTTATGCTCGTATCCCCACAAACGGCGCCAATTTGTATAGGCCTAAACTGTTGTTAGGTCACAAATCGAATTTGGATTGCGAATACAAGCAAATCAATGTATCAAAGTCGAAATATAAACAATAACGGATGAAAATATAAGTAAAAGAACGAGATTTTAATATATGCCAATGAGTACAAATTTTGACAGAGCTTCTGTATATATTTCTAAATGATTAAATTTTAAATTGAAAGGCTATTTATAGAGGAAATAGGCTTTTGCCTATGTCTCCCACGATCTGCCACCTTTAGTCCTACGTTCAAAATGTATGAACGTGACTTAGTGGGCTGAAATAGTGGGCAGTTCAGCCGTTGCAGCTGGGGCATTCTACCGAGGCTAAGTTGAATGACCTCAGATGATAAGATCTTGCTGCTCGGCTAAGATAAATGCGCATCAAACCACAGCTTGAAATTCACCCTCGATTGTGGTTTCGGTTATCAACTTCGGTGACTTTACTACACTCTTCGGTATTCGATCTTCGGAGCATCAGCTTGATTGACTTCGGTTTATGAAATTAAAGTGCTATCCGAGCACGTTGATTTTTACCCAATACAAATATTGTGTGTGATATTCTTTAATTGTTGTTCAGTTTATTAATGGCTATCAATTATAATATATTTTTTGGTGTGTAGAGTCTGAGGTTGGCAAAGTTTTTCAATTGGAGAGATGAAGAAACTAACATGAGATCCATTCACGTGATCTGAAAATTATCAAATAAATTGGGTGACCTTGAAGCACAATCGTAAGATCGTTATAACAATAAAAAAGAGTTTGAAAGGAAGTTTGTTATCATGCTTGGAGAAGATCAAAGTAAAGCCGTGAAATTGCGAAAAATTGAAAAGTTACCAGAGAAAAAAAAAAGAAATGAGAAGAGAATTGTACAACTACAAGGGTAATAACTATTTGATTTTAGTAGTCTTCGTAGACGCTTTTGTTGTATTTATATTGTCTAACATGAAGTATATCAATCTGAAGCATGATACTATGTGTCATGCAAGATGTAAAAGTTTATTGGTATTGAACCTATAATGTAAGCCACTTTTGAGTATTAGTATATTAATTTATGTATTGTATTTTGAGTTAAACTGGCTCGCTGCGTTTGTAATTGCATTGCGATCTATTGTGTAAGTTGCAGTGCAATAGAAATAACGTAAATAGTTTTGTTAAACTTTGTCCTCCAATTTGGTATAAGATGAAAAATCCTTTGCATCAGAGATGGACTGTTGAAGGCTTTATGTCAAAAGAAAACTCCAGGTGAGAGGTGTTACAAGCAGAACAAAGTGCATCCTGACAAGTTTCAAAATGCATCCGGAGTCCCTAACTACACTACTCCTGCCCCACAATTTAATATATTCATGGGTTTGGTATTTCTTCCATGATATCATTCCTCATTAAGTTGTGCTATGATAAGTTTGAATTGGTCCAAGGAACATAAAGTTCTTTCGAGAGTGGGGCCAAAAGTCACCATGGACAAGCTTAAGCTATGATCATACTTTAAAGTGGACAACTTTCAAAAATTGGACGTGTGAAATAAAAAGGGTGAATAACTATTCAGATGGCTTATAATGCATTGTTTCTTGGTAGAGCTGATAGACTTTTACAAATAATGAATGAATAATTCCTTGAATTGGGATTGACACACAAAAAATTGTACAAAACTGAGTTGGATTAAATCAAGTATGTACATTCCTGGTTATTCAGGTAACATCCACCCGAAGCACTCCTTCAAGGAAAATCTTTGTGCAAGAATTATTTCAAAGGGATGTAAAGAACCTGATTTCTTTCATGGTGTATTCTTGATTGGCATGAAAATTACAATAAAAAATAGTAACCTGGTTTGATACCAGATGAAACCAACGAGGTTCAAGAACTAGAAGCTTTAAAATAACTTCACGTCCACGAGAAATTTCAAACCAAGAATTGAAAAACTACCAAAATCAAGTGCCATCACTTAATCTATTTCATAGTCGTTCCATTTCTAATAGTGAAACCAAATGACCCAAGTGTTGACGTACTTCGGTTTGTTTTCCCAGTGACAAGTTGTTCCACCAACTAGTTAACAAAAGAGGTGCGCCCATAGTCATTCCAAAGCGATGAAATTTTTGACTCATTGTGACCTAAAAATAAAGAAAATAAAAGATTAAAACCCCCATCCCATTTGAGAATAATTGGGCAAATCAAAATGCGTTTTCATTCTCGTCTCACTTTTTTTTTCCTCAAATGCACATAATCATGTCCAAACGTCCCTTTGGGGTCGGAAACCCGTTTAGGTAGTTTGGACAAGTTGAAAACTAGTCGGCTCACGGGGAGCCTCTCCTATGGCATAATGCATGCTCATTATATTATAAGAGTGGTGTGATTCTAGACACGGTTCCCCAAGGCAGACGGCCAAGGAGTGGGATCATTTGAAACTGTTGGTTGTACCACAGACCAACTATATTCCAAAATGTCCCTCTTAAAAGGAGTTTTGGTGGTGAAGCGACCGTGGATCCACGTAATCGTCGTGTGTGTGTAAAGTGTCGTTTCCCAGGAGTGGGGGAGTATGTGTGAAATATGCAAAAGTGTCATATTGAAATTTAAATACAATAAATAAAGTAAAAAGAAAAACAAAAAGAAACCAAGTTAGTACGACAATAATAATAATAATGAATAACAAGATAATAATTAAATAAATCCCAAAAGTAAAGACTTGTTGTGGTTAGGACTTTGAGTATCCCAGCGGAGTCGCCATTCTTTCATACCTAATTTTGGACTCAACTCGAGGCGAGTCGGGCTTCGGATTTGACTGGGTGAACTCGCTTGAGTTTAGATGTTATAGTCGCCACCTAATATAATTTCTAAGGCGTATTAGGTCACCTAAGTGTCTAAAGTCAAGTTCAAAAGGTCAACTAGTCAATTCCAGAGGTTCTATATGGGTAAGAAGTCCAAATGACTCGGCGAAAAAGGTGTTAGGCACTTCCCCGAGCCCCACGAAAAGTAGTTACCGTCCGAGTCTAAGTTTTGGGATAAAAAGAGTGTCTATTATCATAGGTACTAACTTTAGGAACTAATTGAGCATTTTAGTTTCAAATGATGTCTATGCACACATATATATGCAAATAATTTCCAAAGATGACCTATACTTAAGCCTAATCGTATATAATGGCCTCTAGGATTAAACGCCTAATCGTAGACAAACATGCAAAGGATATTCACTTCTGGTTTGGTTATGCAATTTTCATACTTAAAACAATTTGCATAAATAGTTCCTTTTGTAAATAAAATTCAGTTTTGGCAAGGAACCAAAAGGGGTGTTATTTTAAAATAAAATGTTGGCCATTTAGGGTCGGTGTGACTCGTCTTTAATTGTCGAGCCCTAACCTTAATGGCCTTTTTTGTGTAGGGGTCGGATTTTGGAAATATATATAGGCGAAAAGGCTGTTTTTGAAAACGGGTTCACAAAAATACATAAATGCAAACAAAGGGCTGTCGCATGTAATAATACGTATATACAGATATACACATGCAAATACATGATCTAAATGCTGGTTATACTTTAAAATATATAGTTTTAAAGCGTATAAACGACCCCAAATACTTTATACACCCATATACACTATACACTATTAGATTAGTGTATAAGGGCATAAGTAGTGATCAAAATTGATTTATGCACATAAAGGACCTCTTTTGAAAATATTTTTGGGCCCAGACCGTTTATGCAAAAGAGGGGGGCGAGTTTAGTTTTCAGAAATAGTCTCATCTAGGCAAGCAGAACACATATAGCCCCTGTTTATTCAAAATTTTAAATAATGACACTAATTAATCATGCTTCTGATGCTTTTTAGGTGTAAAGACTTTCAGGAAAGCTGGGACTCCAAACATGCTACCAAAACGATCAGTTTTCACAGAAGAAACAACTCAGAATCATTTTTATCTCAAGCCTAAGCATGACGCATTGCACACAGGGAGGAAAGAAACAAGAGAATGGCTCCTGGGTAGCCAATTTTGTACAACATCATTGTTGTACTCCTGTTTTAAAGGATACAGGTAGGGCACTAAATAAATATACAAGTAGGGTACAGTTCCTAAGGGGAAAAACATGAGGGGGAGAGTACTGATCAAGAAAAGTCCTTGTTTCAAAATCAAAAGTACTCTATCAATAGCCAAGGGTTCCTGATTCCAGAAGAACCAGTTTAGAGAATTGGTTCCCTGACTTTATTGAACCCTCAGGGTTCTCTAAGCACAAGCTGCAAATAAACAGAGTTAGCAGGGGGAGTAGGGAAAGGCATGAATCAAGAGGAGATCTGTCAGGAACTCTATTGAATAGGTGCAGTCAGTGCACCTTTTATGACTTAATAAATGTTCAGGACTCCCAGAACAAAACACACTAGTGGCTAAGCAGAACAAAGATGAGGCAAGGTCAAGTTGAGAACACTCACACACACAGATGTACTAAACAATGATAAGTAAAGCATCACACCTGTAATGTATCTTAACAGAATTGCAGGGGTACTTAAGACACACAGAACCAGAGTAAGATAGAGTATACCAATAGTCTCAACATTGGCAGGATAATAATATGTCATACACATACATAGATGCAAGGAGGTGATCAGGAGTTAAAGGAGAAATACATGTAGGCACTGTGAGAATGAAGACAAGGGAAAAAAGAAGCACATGCATCACACAAGCAATAAACAATGGCCCTTCATGAGAACAACAAACAGAAAAGAGAACTGTAGGCTATGCATAAAATTTTCTAAGTGTATCAGTGTGTGTTTCTGGGTTTTTAAATGTCTAGAACTTGTCTGTTTAGTTGAGAAGAGAATAGTTTATATAGGTGAGGGGCGAGGCTTTGAAAAGAAACGGGTAAGAGGAGCCAAAAAGGTAAGGCAATTTTGCTCCCATAGTTAGGGGAATCACTTAAATAAGTTTACCAAATATAACTCAATCAATTCCTAAGTTTAGGGTAAATCAGAGTCCAAAACAAAATAGTTTTCCTTCCTTTTCATATAATATTGTCCACGTTCAAAATCAATCCGTTATGTTAGGCTTATTTTATGCTTAAAATCCATTGATAATTCCAGCTAATCTCGAACCAATCAAGAAAAAAATATTTTCCTCCTTCAAATATCAATAAAATCTGACTCCAATCCCCTAAAATCCTCCTAAGTATGCAAGGTAGGCTACCTATTCAAATTACAAACATATAGCCAAGAAAATTATGCATTCACAGAAAAGGGGTCAAGCATACTACAACTAACATAGATGATCATGTCAATTCCCCTAAACTGCCCTAGATTTTAAGCTTGCACGTTAGCCAAAGTGTTTCAGGACACAAATCATGCTCACAACGAAATTCAGGCAATAATCATTATTCCAACCTAATGAAACGGATGGAAATTAATAATTTTCACAAATTCTACTCTATTCAATTGCTAAAGAACTATTAGTCATGTTAACACGGGAAGAGATAGGCAAATTTAGGCAGGTTAACAATCAAACAAAAAGGGTCAGAGATTACCCGTTTAGCATCAGAGTCGGGTCAGATTGACCCGTCTCAAATTGGGGTTGCAAAGAAGAAACCTTGCCCTTTCATCAGTGGATAAAATTGTTCAACAAGAAAAGAACCCTGCCGGAGGCGTTTCCTGGCGATGGCGATTCGGTTGACATAGGGTTAGGTTTTCTTTCGTCCAAACACCCTCAAAAGTGTATAGGTTATGTAGCGGACGACGAGAGGAGTTCAATGATACTAATTTCCCCAATTCTCACCGGTCAAATTGGCCGGAAAAGCCATCGACAGTGGTAATTCATCACATCGCCAAAGAGAGAGAGAGAGAGGAGTGAATATCGGAGCTGGTCGAGTGAAAATGGAAATGAGGTTGAGGGGTTGGGTTTTGGGGTATAGAGTAAAGGAAATTAGTTTTTGGCCATTGGATCGTCTACGTGGACGATCAAGATCGATCCACGTAGGCGTGACGCGTAAAAAAATGGCTGATGTGTGTATGTGAAGTGTAATATATATGGGTATATGTAGTGTATATCTAATGTATATTAGGCATAAAATAGATATAAAAATTATATAAAATGGATATAAAAAATATAGGAAAATTAGGAAATTAATTTAAAATATTAGGATGGCAAAGAAATGTGTAAAATTGTAATTTCGAAATTTAAAACAATTTTGGATAATTTTGTCAAAATAGAAGTAATTGCGAAAATTGCAAAAACAACTATGGTTCGAGACGATGCTTTTGAAAATGGCCTTGATCGTCAGACTATTATGAGAAGATAATCTGAAAGAAATGGACAAGGCAAGAGTGGATACACGATTGTGTGTAAAATTCGAGAACTGTTGATTTTGAAAATAGGAGGGACAAAATTGGGTGTCAACAGCTGCCCCTCTTTACCCGGGGATGATGAAAGAGTCTTCAGGCAAAGACGTTGACAGTGCGGCCAATTTTGTCTTGACTCTAAGGATCCTATGACTTAAGAAGGTATAGGGCGTCAGGCTGAAATGCCTGCTTTGCTTGGGGTGTATCTTGTAACGAAGATGTGTTTGCAACATAATGTGTGTATAAAACGTACCTTTCCGTTGTGCTGGATTGTATTTCCAAGATTCTTTATGTATGCGATTGCGTCTGATATGACATGATTGTGTGTCTCTTGCTGTCAAGTGTTAGATTCGACATCGGGTTGTATGCCCTCTGTCAGTGCATTGGGCTGTGTACCCTCCGCAAAGAAAATAAAATAACAAACCGGTATCGGGTTGTGTACCCTCAACCGACGCCTTGGGCTGTGTACCCTCAGCTAATTTAAAATACAAATCGATATCGGGTTGTGTACCTTCAACCGACACCTTGGGCTGTGTACCCTCAGCTAATTTAAAATGCAGATAGATATCGGGCTGTGTACCCTCAACCGACACCTTGGGCTGTGTACCCTCAGCTAATGTAAAATGCAGATCGATATTGGGCTGTGTACCCTCATTCCGATGCCTTGGGCTGTGTACCCTCAGCTAATGTAAAATGCATATCGATATCGGGTTGTGTACCCTTAACCGACACATTGGGCTGTGTACCCTCAGCTAATTTAAATGATAAATTGATATCGGGTTGTGTACCCTCAATCGATGCTTCGGGTTGTGTACCCTCAGTTAATTTAAATGACAAACTATTTCGTGGAAGCATATCTGTCGTGCATAGCTGAATTAGGTATCTTTCGTGCCTGCATCCAAAGAAAGATTGGTGAGTTATACAAGGTGGTTTGGTTTGTGCATTCTCGGCTTGCATCGCGTTCGCTGTCCACGAGTGCCGGGATCTTGGCCGAGCTAGAAGGGATATGCATAAAGTAGTGAATAATGCAAATGTTTTAGAAAAAAAAAACTTTATAAGAAGAGATGCAATGAAACTTTTTGTCCCATTGAGTCACAACTCGCGTTGTGTAAGGCCAAGGTTGTCGTTCTTCGTGCTGTTCCAAACCTCATTAAGTGAATTTTGAGGGCGACCTCAAAATTCTGCCCCAGTTTGTATTTGAATTTTTTGAGAGGTCTTAAAAAATTTCTCCCCCAGTGTCAGCTATGTTTGTCCTTTGGGAATTTTTTAGAGTTCCTCAAAAATTCTGCCCCAGTGTTTGCTATGTGGGAAAATGAAAATTTTTGTATTTATGCGATGGAACCTTGAATAGGTTGCCTATGTATCCCACTTGGGGAATCAGGTCGTGACGTAGTTTAGGTTACATAATGTATTGTAGAACGTAGAAATCACTAATTAGTACGAACTCCTATACATAGTATCTCTTTACAGCACTAATTGTATGATGCAGCTTCTACCCATTTGGTAAAATAATCAATGGCCACCAGTATGAAACGATGCCCATTGGAAGCGGCTGGCTCGATAGGTCCTATGACATCTATCCCCCAGGCAGCAAAAGGCCAAGACGATCCCATAGTGTTCAACTCATTGGGGGGCACTCGAATCATATCATCATGGACTTGGCATTGATAGCATTTCTTCGCATGCTTTATGCAGTCATGTTCCATTGTCATCCAGAAATAGCCAGCCCTCAAAATCTTCTTTGCAAGTACGAAACCATTCATGTGTGGACCACACATCCCAGAATGTATTCCTTTTAACAAATTAGCAGCTTCTTTCGCGTCCACACATCTCAGCAAACCTAGATCGAGCGTCTTCTTGTACGCAACTTCTCCGTTCAAAAAGAAACCATTCGCTAAACTCCTCAATGACTTCTTTTAGAGACTTGTTGCATTCTTTGGATAATTGCCATCTTTGAGAAACCCTTTGATGTCATGGAACCCAGGCTTTCCGTCCGATTCTTCCTCCACGTGATAGCAGTAGGCTGGTTGCTTCCTCACTGTCATGGGTATAAGGTCAATGTAGTTCTTGTCGGGATGCTTGATCATGGCAGATATGGTAGCCAAAGCGTCGGCGAACACATTTTGCAGTCTGGGTACATGCCAGAACTCTATCTTGGTGAATCTTTGCTTCAACTCCTTTATGCACTCCAGGTATGGCAATATCTTCAGATTCTTTGCTGTCCATTCTCCTCGAACTTGGTGAATCAACAAGTCGGAATCCCCGATTGCTAATAGCTCTTGTATGTTCATGCCCACTGCCAATTTAAGACCCAAAATAAAAGCTTCATACTTCGCCATGTTGTTGGTGCAAGGAAAGCTTAGTTTGGCCGTGGCAGGATAGTGTTGTCCAGTCTCGAAAACTAATACTGCTCCAATACCGACTCCTTTGAAATTGACCGATCCATCGAAGAATAGCCTTCAACCATAATACTCTTCGGTGATATCTTCCCCTACGAACATAACTTCCTCGTTAGGGAAATAGGTGTGCAAAGGCTCATAGTCATCTCCCACTGGGTTCTCAGCCATGTGATCAGCCAAGGTTTGAGCTTTCACCACCTTTTGGGTGACGAAAGTGATGTCGAACTCGCTGAGCAGCATTTGCCATTTAGCTAGCTTTCCGGTAGGCATTGGTTTTTGGAAGATGTATTTGAGAGGGTCCATCCTCGATATCAGCAACGTTGAGTAAGATGTCAAGTAGTATCTCAACTTCCGTGCTATCCATGTTAGCGCACAACACGTGCGTTCCAGCAATGTGTACTTGGCTTCATAATGAGTGAACTTCTTACTTAGATAGTATATTGCTTGCTCCTTCCTCCCAGTTGAATCATGTTGTCCCAATACACAACCAAAGGCTGAATCTACCACGAACAGGTACAAGATGAAAGGTCGCCCAAGCTCATGTGGGACCAGCACGGGCAGGTAAGAGAAGTACTCCTTTATCCGATCAAATGCTTTTTGGAAATCCTCCATCCACTCGATCACTGCATCTTTCTTCAGCAACTTGATAATTGACTCACAGATGACGGTGGATTGTGCTATGAAACGGCTGATGTAGTTGAGCCTTCCCAAGAAACTCATGACCTCTTTCTTGCTTTTCGGCGGTGGCAATTCTTTGATGGTTTTGATCTTGGACGGATCCAACTCGATACCCCTTCTACTGACGATGAAACCCAGGAGCTTCCTTGCCGGAACACCAAAATCACACTTTGCCGGATTTAGCTTCAGGTTATACTTTCGCAAGCAGTTGAAAAACTTGTGCAAGTTGTCGAGATGTTCTGAACTCTTTTTTGATTTGATGATCACGTCGTCCACATAGAATTCAATCTCTTTGTGCATTAGGTCATGGAACATAGTCGTCATAGCCCTCATGTAAGTTGCTCCAGCATTCTTTAACCCAAATAGCATAACCTTGTAGCAATAAGTCCCCCAAGATGTAGTGAAAGCTGTCTTCTCGGCATCCTCCTCATTCATAAGCACTTGATGATAACCGGCGAAACAGTCTACGAAGGATTACAGTTCATGTTTCGCGCAATTGTCAATCAGGATATATATGTTTGGCAGCGGAAAATCATCCTTCGGACTTGCTCTATTCAGATCTCTATAATCTACACAGACTCGGAGTTTCCCATCTTTCTTCAGCATTGGGACGATGTTAGCCAACCAAGTTGGATATTTGACTGTTTTTAGAATCCCTGCATTGAGCTGCTTAGTTACTTCTTCACTAATTTTCAACAGAACTGATGACTTGAAAGTTCGGGCCTTTTGTTTGACTGGTGGAAAGCCCGGATTGATAGGCAATTTGTGAGCTACCACATCCGTGCTTATGCCAGTTATGTCATCGTACGACCAGGCGAATACGTCCTCATATTCTTTAAGAAACTCAGTATATCGCTTTTTATCCTCGACATTGAGATGTACACTAATCCTTGTCTCTTTCATAACTTCCCCATCTCCTAAGTTTATCACCTCAGTCTCCTCGAGGTTTGGCTTAGGTTTGTTTTCAAATCTTTCTATTTCTTCTTGTGCAGTTTCAACAGAATCATCATAATCAGCTTCAGTTTCCTCAAGCTCCATTGTTTCATTACACGTTGCGATCGTGGACTCAATGGGATTATTAGTTTGGATGCTGAAAAAGTAAGATATTGCAAAATTAAAAGGTTAAAGCAAAAATTAAAGGGGAAATAATGCGAAATTTTATTTATGAATCCTTGCAAAACAAAGTTTGTAGGGAGACATGTGCAACAAAAAGGGAAAATGCAAACTCCACGACTCAAAAGTCAGGTTTTATTTTAGGAAACATAAAATAAATTTTATCCCCTCAGCTCTACCAAGGTCCATGGCAAGCTCGGGCCCGGTTGCTGATCCAGTTGTTCAGTGCTGCTCCAGATTCAACCTTTGTCAGTCCAGGAGGCTCAACATGTTCTTCCAGGATTACACAGTAGTCTTCATCAGATATGAATAGGTTTTGCATTCCTGCCAGTAGATCCTCTTCAACATCAGCTATCTTTGGCTCCACTCCTTGTGCTGCAGACACCTCCCCTTCAACCGACGCCTTGGGCTGTGTACCCTCAGCTAATGTAAAATGTAGATCGATATCGGGCTGTGTACCCTCAACCGACACCTTGGGCTGGTACCCTCAGCTAATTTAAATGACAAATGGATATCGGGTTGTGTACCCTCAATCTACGCTTCGTTGCGTACCCTCAGTTAATTTAAATAACAAACTATTTCGTGGAAGCATATCTGTCGTGCATTGCTGAATTAGGTATCTTTCGTGCCTGCATCCAAAGAAAGATTGGTGAGTTGAACGAGGTGGTTTGGTTTGTGCATTCTCGGCTTGCTTCGCGTTCACTGCCCATGAGTGTCGGGATCTTGGCCGAGCTGGTAGGGATATGCATAAAGTAGTGAATAATGCAAATGTTTTGGGAAAAAAAAAAACTTTTATGACAAGAGATGCAATGAAACGTTTTGTCCCATTGAGTCACAAGTTGCGTTGTGTAAGGCCAAGGTTGTTGTTCTTCGTGCTGTTCCAAACCTCATTAAGTGAATTTTGAGGGCGACCTCAAAATTTTGCTCCAGTTTGTATTTGAAATTTTTGAGAGGTCCTCAAAAATTTCTGCCGCAGATCCTTTGGGAATTTTTTAGAGTTCCTCAAAAATTCTGCCCCAGTGTTTGCTTTGTGGGAAAATGAAATTTTTTGTATTTATGCAACCGAACCTTGAATAGGTTGCCTATGTATCCCACTTGGGGAATCAGGTCGTGACGTAGTTCAGGTTACATAATGTATTGTAGAACGTAAAAATCACTAATTAGTACGAACTCCTATACATAGTATCTCTTGACAGCATTTGAGTTGATCGGTATCGGCCAAACTTCTCCGTCCATCTCTGCCAATATCAATGCTCCTCCATTCAAAACTCGGTGAACCATGTACGGTTCTTGCCAGTTTGTTGCAAACTTGCCTTTTGCTTCTTCTTGATTTAGAAATATCTTCTTCAATACTAACTGCCCAGGTTCAAAGAATCTTTCTCAAACTTTCTTGTTAAATGCCTTAGCCATCCTCCTCTAATATAATTTCCCATGACATATTGCATTCAATCACTTGCCATCGATGAGGACCAATTGCTCTATTCTTCTTTTGATCCATTCAGCATCTTTCAATTGTGTCTCTTGGATGATTCTGAAAGATGGTATCTCGACCTCCGCGGGTATCACTGTTTCGGTGCCATACACCAACAAATAAGGAGCAGCCCCTGTTGATGTTCTCATTGTGGTGCGGTACCCTAACAGGGCATAGGGTAGATTCTGATGCCATTGCTTTGAAGTGCTCGTCATCTTGCGCAATATCCTCTTGATGTTCTTATTGGCCACCTCGACCGCACCATTCGTTTGAGGTCTGTATGCAGTGGAGTTGCGATGCTTCATATTGAAAACCTCACAGGTTTCTTTCATTAGGTCACTGTTGAGATTGGATCCATTGTCAGTGATGATGGATTTAGGGATGCCAAATCGGCACATCATCTTATCACGGACAAAGTTCGACACCACCTTCTTTGTTACTGATTTGTATGATGCAGCTTCTACCCATTTGGTAAAATAATCAATGGCCATCAGTATGAAATGATGCCCATTGGAAGCCGCTGGCTCGATAAGTCCTATTACATCCATCCCCCAGGCAGCAAAAAGGCCAAGGCGATCCCATAGTGTTTAGTTCATTGGGGGGCACTCGAATCATATCTCCATGGACTTGGCATTGATGGCATATCTTCGCATGATTTATGCAGTCATTGTTCTATTGTCATCGATGAAATAGCCAGCCCTCAAAATCTTCTTTGCAAGTACTAAACCATTCATGTGTGGACCACACGTCCCAGAATATATTTCTTCTAACAAATTAGCAGCTTCTTTTGCATCCACACATCTCAGCAAACCTAGATCGGGCATCTTCTTGTACACAACTTCTCCATTCAAAAAGAAACCATTCGCTAACCTCCTTAGTGTCTTCTTTTGGAGACTTGTTGCATTCTTTGGATAACTGCCGTCTTTGAGAAACCCTTTGATGTCATGGAACCAAGGCTTTCCGTCCGATTCTTCCTCCACGTAATAGCAGTAGGTTGGTTGCTTCCTCACTGTCATGGGTATTGGGTCAATGTAGTTCTTGTCGGGATGCTTGATCATGGCAGATATGGTAGCCAAAGCGTCGGCGAACACATTTTGCAGTCTGGGTACATGCCGGAACTCTATCTTGGTGAATCTTTGCTTCAACTCCTTTATGCACTCCAGGTATGGCAATATCTTCAGATTTTTTGCTGTCCATTCTCCTCGAACTTGGTGAATCAACAAGTCGGAATCCCCGATTGCTAATAGCTCTTGTATGTTCATGCCCACTGCCAATTTAAGACCCAAAATACAAGCTTCATACTTCGCCATGTTGTTGGTGCAAGGAAACCTTAGTTTGGCCTTGGCAGGATAGTGTTGTCCAGTCTCGAAAACTAATAATGCTCCAATGCCGACTCCTTTGAAATTGACCGCTCCATCGAAGAATAGCCTTCAACCATCATACTCTTTGGTGATATCTTCCCCTACGAACATAACTTCCTCGTTAGGGAAATAGGTGTGCAAAGGCTCATAGTCATCTCCCACTGGGTTCTCAGCCATGTGATCAGCCAAGGTTTGAGCTTTCACCACCTTTTGGGTGACGAAAGTGATGTCGAACTCGCTGAGCAGCATTTGCCATTTAGCCAGCTTTCCGGTAGGCATTGATTTTTGGAAGATGTATTTGAGAGGGTCCAACCTCGATATCAGCAATGTTGAGTAAGATGTCAAGAAGTGTCTCAAATTCTGTGCTATCCATGTTAGCGCACAACACGTGCGCTCCAGCAATGTGTACTTTCAGGCCCTTGGCCTTGTGGATATTCTACCATCTGTTCCTTACATGTGTAGCGGCCGATAGGCGTACTCATTACGCCTTAGCTTTGAATTTACATTGTATATTATATGTTATGCCCTGTTGTTGGTATTGCATTGAGCATATGAGCATTGCACTCTGGTTTTGAGCATTGCATATACTTTCCGGTAATCGATGAGAGTCCCGAGCGGGTGAAGTTTCATTATTGCATATACTTCCCAGTGGCGATTAGAGTCCCGCACCGGTGAAGGGTCATTATTGCATATACTTCCTGATAATTGATGAGAGTCCCAAGCCGGTGAAAGGTCATTATTGCATATACTTCCCGGTTGGCGATAAGAGTCCCGCACCGGTGAAGGGTCATTATTGCACAAACTTCCCGGTAATCGATGAGAGTCCCAAGCCGGTGAAGGTATCGGGCACATATTACCGCATTCATCCCGTCTCATTGCACCGCATACTGCCTAATGTGTGACTATTGTGTTGTGTTTTGTGTATGCGGGATGTGTCGCTCCAAATGCACACGCAAGTATACGCGGTCGATTAAGTAATAAAGTGACAAGAAAAGTATCATTCCCACAAGGACTATTGATTAACTACTAACTAAATCAGACAATTCCTCATAATCTAAACAAGAGGGATTCAATAGTTGAGAATTATCTAACTAAAATTAACTAATTAAACCAAGAAAATAATAACAAGTAAAACACAATTTTGGATTCGAGAAGGGATAATAGCCTAGGGACATGGGATATCTGCCAATCATGTTGAATTCTTCAGTTAATCTGACTAAATCAATTTATCTGGGTTACTAATCACAGGGTTAATATTGCTCACAGGACTCTTTCGATACCCTGCTCACCTATTCAAACCAACCTAACACCTATATGTCTATGGAATTAGAGTTAACAAAAAAGCATTTATATTTCCTGTATAGTGACTAAGCGTGACTGTTAGGTATATTCCTATCCTAACCGCGAAACTATTCCCCGATGCCCGGGTTCAGGAACACGCTCTATTCAATCCTATTGCAACATGTGATTCCCACTTTCGAGTTCAACCCTAGGTTCATAAATAATATCCAATTGGTGATCAAGCAATCAAATAATTAGGCTCAGGATATGAATAAGTAACCCAATAATATAAATCAATGAAATCAAATCAACATCTGAAAAGCAACATTCATGGAGAATCCTACAACTATAGACTAGACAAACTAAATTAAAGAAAAGAGAAGAATACTCAATGTAGATGTTGAGCTCCAACCCATCTGTAGCGTTTCTATGCCTCCCCAAGGGTTCTTGCCTCCAAAAGTAAGTAATCCTCCCTAAAAATATGTTTACAAGGGTTTAAATATGAAGTACAATAAGTGGGCCACATTATTAGCTTCTCCAAACTGCTCTGGGACTGCTTTTCGGCGCATACAGCCGAGCATGCCTCGCGCTCATGGCTGTATGGGCTGCTAATCTTCGATTTCTTCAGCTTTTTCATTCCTCCCAGGCCATAGCGCCGAGCATGCCAAGCATGGGAGGCTGTATGTGCTGCTTCTTCCTTGTTCTGGTACAAATCAAGCTCTAATTTCCTTTATTTTATTCCTAAAACATTCAAACACCTCATGTTAGCATTATAATTCAAATCAATCATTGTTGGGCACATAACACCATGAAAACAACACAAAAGCCATAAGAAATCGACGCCAAAACATAAGATATACGCCCAACATCAACACCCCACACTTAAACTATTGCTCGTCCCCGAGCAATTCAGACCAACAATACTCTAACTTCAAATGACTCAAGACACAACCTCAATTTCATTCTCAAAAGAGCAACTCAACAATTAAGAACAACTACACCTGTGACCATGGTTGATGCCAACAATTAAACCTTCTCACGTGCATCTTTCACGCACTTCCTTATGTTCACAATGCCAAAACAGTCTAAATATTTAAAAACAATCAAACAACCAAATTGTAACATCCTAACCTCAATAACTGACTGTGTGCAACCAAGTTTCTCAGGCCCGCTCACTTACCTCGACCGAGAGTCTAATAAAATCACCTATCCTTCATGAATCAAGTGCCCTCACAACAAATCAGAAGAAGTAGTCCAATACTCACAAGATATTGTAATTAATTTCAGGACTTTATAGATCGAAAGAATTCACTCAACTCTTACAAAGAAGTTCAAATGCCACACAAGAAGTAACCATAGGCTTGTCCTTTGTGTAAATCTCAACTAATGTAAGCCTGATCAGTCTAAAATCAAATAGGACTTATTATGGGCTGTAATGAAGGTTGTGGGACAGGTAAGATAGATATGGATAAAGTGACTAAACCTCCCTAAGCACTTACAAAACATCAAATTTCAGCACACTTCCTTCTTTCAAAAGCTCATCCCTTTTTAATTTCAAGCAACACCCAATCTTCCCCTTTTTATTTACGCCAATGAATAAATTTTTTAGCTCAATAAGAAGTGTTACTTTTTTTTTTCTACTTGATAGTTGGCCACGCCATCAAATAATTTTTTTTTTCACTTTGTTTCTCCCTATTTTTTTCATTTCACAAACACTTCTTTTACTTTCTAATTGGGACCAATCGACAAACTAACCAACCTTTTTCTCCAACTTTAACTATTTTAGCTCATTTTACG
The DNA here is from genome assembly GCA_029990175.1 of Petunia secreta. Classification (NCBI taxonomy): domain Eukaryota; kingdom Viridiplantae; phylum Streptophyta; class Magnoliopsida; order Solanales; family Solanaceae; genus Petunia; species Petunia secreta. Next base: position 16,953,544 of record JARKIP010000010.1, read on the forward strand.
CATATAAGTGCTTAAAGAGATATGGTATTCAAAAAATAGAAAATTCAAATCAAAAGAGGTCAAGGCTTGTAATATGGCTATCAATAAACAGGATAAAGGTTCAAAGGGGCTGATTAGGGTCAATCAAGTAAGGGTAGGCTAGAAAAAATCTCAAACAAATTAAGGAAGGCCTATAATCATTTTTCAAACCGAGCAAAACCTAGTATTTCGCTTCAACCACACTCCGGGAAAGTTCTAGACTCAATTGACAAGCATGGAACGAAACAAATACCTTACTCACACAGTGGCACATGACTCATTCAAGATGGCTCCATTCGGACTCTCAAACCAAAGCAGTAAAACAGGCTCGAAGAATAAAGTATAAAGCACTTAGCACACAAGAGTCAAGAAACTGAGCCTAGGTGTCACAAACAAGGTTATTCATTCTTGGCACAATTCATTTCAAAAACTCACAAGGAAGGCATTTCAATCCACGTGCTCAGGTCTAAGTCTGTTAGCATCAAACAGGTCACAAGGCACCTAGACTCCAAACCCGGGTTTTTTCTCCTAATACTACAATGGACTAAAACTATGTAAAAAAAATAAAAAGTACCCGGTTCAAGTGTACATCCCACGGAAAAGAACCGATTCCCAAAGAAAAACCACGGGGGATTATTATCTACTTTAACTATGCTAACATAAACTAAGAAAAAAACTAACTATTTTTTGGATTTTATTGTTTTCTATTTTTTTTTTTACTACCAATTAAATTAAACTAAATTAGAAAGCAAGAAATAAATAAAACAATGTCAATTGACAAAACAAAAATAGTAATAAGCAAAATATAGGAATTTCCCACCCCACACTTAAAATTGTGCAATGTCCTCAATGCACTCTACAATATAAACAAGGGGTGGTAAACGAGGTATTCAGACTTCCCTCACTAACGCATAATTTCTATTTTATTCAAACCAACTAGTGCGCGCTTACGGGGTGCAAGCACACCACACATAAACTCAAGTGTATTTTACTTTTAAAAATAATTTACGCTCATGGTGTCATCCGTGAGGTACTCAGAATTCTCTCAACGTTCACCGTTTTATTTGAACAATCTCATGCTTAATCAATTGCGAAAGTGTGAAGACAGGGTTTGCACACCCAACACTTAAGCTTTCCTTCATCACAAAACATGGAGCAATATCAACTTAATCAAAATAATAAGGGCAGCCCGTGAATTACACAACGATGCAGCGGCTCGTGTAGATATGATGCCAAACGACACTCTTTGCGTGCATGCGACGCATTGCGAGTGTCGCCTAAGTTAAAGAGCCCTAAATGCATCCCCCAAGCCATCCCCGCACTCAAATTATGCACCCAAGTCCTAATCAAGTGGTTAAGCTACTCAGACTTCACCTAACCAACAAAAAATTCACTCGGACAATTTATCAAACACCTAATGTGCAGAAATTAGGATAGCGGGTAGGCAAGTTTTTTGCTTGTATTTTGGCCTCCCAACTTCTGGAGCTTTCATAAAACACTCCTCGTGGTGCATCACAGCACCCCCCCCCCCCCCCACAACATATACCAATCAAAAATATTCAATTTTCGACATGTTTTCATCAAAAACTTGAAATAAAAATTAAACCTAAGGGAAGAGGGGGTGGGGTATGCAGCGTTAACACAGTAGAGAAGGGAGATGGGGATAGAATAAGAGGGAGAAGGCATACCTAGATCGACTTCAAAGATTAGGGCAGTATTTGCATGAAGAAGTACAGGGAGAAACAGTTTTGCTTTTCCTATTCTTTACTTTTGTTTCTTTTGTTTTTGTATTATGTTGTGCGTGTGTTTAAACAGCCTTAAAGGAGTACAAGAAAAAACTTACATGATAAGAACAATGGCCAGTGCTTTCAGCCCACGACACTGCCTCTGTTCTGATTTTTTTTTTCAAAAACTTGTTGCCCACACAGTGTAGCGTGCAACGCATGCTTCGCTGTATGGGAGTGATATGCTCTCGTTTTGTTTTAATTTCTGCGCAACAAGGAAGGGCACGATGCATGGGGGCCTGTATGGTATCGTTTCTGCATTGTTTCACTCTTAATTGTTGTGCACAGCGTGCCATGCGACGCATGGACGCCTGTTCTACCTAAAACATTGAAGATTATGCTGCTTTGATCTGTGGAGCAGGCTCTTTTCACTGTGCTAACTGTTCTCGAGCTCTTACTAATCTGTAAAACAACCACACACACACATTAAACTCACAAAGTTTCATTCTTTTTGTTCTTTTCGTTTTTTTCCTATATTTTTTTTTCAAAATGAAAACACAAATTAACTAACTATAGAAAACGATAAAACATGGGTTGCCTCCCATGAAGCGCTTGATTTAACGTCGCGGCACGATGTGTACAAACTTCACTTTTTCCTCTACCTCGAATATATGAATCGAATTCCCAAATTGCATTCAAGCTTAAGGCTATGCTCATGGGGCGGTGGCACAATTCTAAAAGAAACAAATAACACTTGTCGCATTTTGCACCTCTTAGCCTTTAAATAAGGGATGTCATTCTGTCTCCTCGGCATCACAAATTTAAGAATATAGGCACAGTGTTCCTCATCTCGTGACTCTTCTATTTGCTCAAAAGGCTCGATTTTCATGTCGCCATCAAAACAAAATATTGAAAAGTGCTTGGAATGAGGTCTTATGCGGCCTAACTCCAGATTTTCTTCACTTTCGACACCATCATCTTTACACACACTAGAGTCTTCAAAAATTATATTTGTCAATTCTCCACTTGACTCTAGTACCAAATTCTCAACTTTGGCATCATCAACTACAATTGGGCCGAACTGTTGGAACTCCACACTTAGCTCTTCAAATTGGCTCTTAAATTCCTCTTCGATTTCCTCCACCTCAAATATACAATCCGCCATAATTGATTGTTGAGATTTAGACGCCTCAACCATTCAATCAAATTAGTCTCAAGATCGTGAATAGCATCGCCAAATCGGTTGATATCTTGTCTAAGCACACTTTTCTATTCTATAGAGCACTTATCTGCACTTGTAATATTATCAAGAAAACCTCAAAATGTATCTAACCGTTGAGATTGTTCCATTAGCCAAATTTCGCTCACGATCTCCACTTCTTCGGAATTTTCCTCTTGTTGTGATGCATCCTGCACTTCGTTGCTCCTATCAATCTCACAAACAAGGTTAGTATTATCATGAATATTACTTGAAGAAGGAGTACGACACTTAGGATAATCATTCCACAGACCACCACACAATTGACAACAGTTTTGATCAAAGGTTGTAGAAGAACGACTAGATAAATAGTTTTGTAAGACATTAAGATGTCGACAATCTTCCCACAAGTGACGTCTATTACAAATTATGCAAAGAGCACCAAAATACGAGTAGCCAACTTTCAACAAATTTTCATTAAAAGATGCCATGTTAACAAGTAATAAAATAAACTAAAGTAAATTAAAATAAAAACTTGAATAGACAAAAGTAAAAGCCTAATCTAGACCATAGCTAATTCTAGGTCCCCGGCAACGGCGCCAAAAACTTGTCGCTCCAAACGCACACGCAAGTATACGCGGTCGATCAAGTAATAAAGTGATAAGAAAAGTATCATTTCCACGAGGCCTATTGATTAACTACTAACTAAATCAGACAATTCCTTATAATCTAAACAAGAGGGAATCAATAGCTGAGAATTTATCTAACTAAAATTAACTAATTAAACCAAGAAAATAATAACAAGTAAAATACGATTTTGGATTCAAGAAGGGATAATAGCCTAGGGTCATGGGATATCTTCCAATCATGTTGAGTTCTTCAGTTAATCTGACGAAATCAATTTATCTGGGTTACTAATCACAGGGTTAATATTGCTCATAGGACTCTTTCGATACCCTGCTCACCTATTCAAACCAACCTAACACCTATATGTCTATGGAATTAGAGTTAACAAGAAAGCATTTATATTTTCAGTATAGTGACTAAGCGTGACTGTTAGGTATATTCCTATCCTAACCGCGAAACTATTCTCCGATGTCCAGGTTTAGGAACACGCTCTATTCAATCCTATTGCAACCTGTGGTTCCCACTTTCGAGTTCAACCCTAGGTTCATAAATAATATCCAATTGGTGATCAAGCAATCAAATAATTAGGCTCAGGATATGAATAAATAACCCAATAATATAAATAAATAAAAATCAACATCTGAAAAGCAACATTCATGGAGAATCCCACAACTATAGACTAGACAAACTAAATTAAAGAAAAGAGAATAATACTCAATGTAGATATTGAGCTCCAACCCATCTGTAGCGTTTCTATGCCGCCCCAAGGGTTCTTGCCTCCAAAAGTACGTACTCCTCCCTAAAAATATGTTTACAAGGGTTTAAATACGGAGTACAATAAGTGGGCCACGTTATTAGCTTCTCCAAACTGCTCTGGGACTGCTTTTCGGCGCATACAGCCGAGCATGCCTCGCGCTCATGGCTGTATGCGCTGCTAATATTTGATTTCTTCAGCTTTTTCACTCCTCCCAGGCCATACAGCCGAGCATGCCAAGCATGGGAGGCTGTATGTGCTGCTTCTTCCTTGTTCTTGTACAAATCAAGCTCTAATTTCCTTCATTTTATTCCTAAAATATTCAAACACCTCAAGTTAGCAATTTACTTCAAATCAATCATTGTTGGGCACATAATACCATGAAAACAACACAAAAGTCATAAGAAATCGACGCCGAAACATAAGATATATGCCCAAAATCAGCATGTACACCAGGTTGTGGACATATTTCTGTTTGCCTATACATTTCTGGCTATTTAGTGTCATTAATTGGTTTATATGCTATAAATATATGGATCGGGTTGCACGCCGCGACAATATAAATATATAGATCGGGTTGCACGCTGCGACAGTATAAATATATGGATTGGGTTGCACGCCGCGACAGTATGTATTTCTGATTGTTTATATGTTCAGGATACTTAAAAACCTATATGTTCTGTCTATCTCATGTCCCTGGTTGTTTATGAGTTTATGATCCCATACGTGTTTCCCATTATTATCTAGCTCTGCCCTTTTTATAATTTAAATAAGAGAAATTTAGTTTATCTGTTTTTCTTCTCCCTGGCTAGCTATCATATTCTTTGAGGTGGCTAGTCTACCCCATTTATTGAGTCCTTTTGACTCACCCTTATTTGTTGTTTGTCCTTGTCTATCTATTTCGTTTCGGCAGGTTCGCTCCAGGATTGAGTTTGCCACATTGTGAAGGAGCAAAGACGACTTCAGCTGTTAGGGTGAGCCAGCTTTTATTTAGGATAGCCACAGTTTCATGTTTATTAATTCAGTTGTATTTTGCTCCCTTCAGAAGGTATCTGTCTTCCTTTGTACTCTTAGATGTCTAGTCTGGATAGCCCTAAACCTAGTATGTTGGGTAGTCAGCTGTAATTTCTTTTGTACAGCTTAGAGGTATCAGTATGTCTGTACTTTTTCTAAGTCTTGTCCTTATTTATGAATTGAAATATTTATTTTTCTAATTTAATTTGTAAGGGTTCGCCCGATGGGTCTAAGGAAGGATGTCGGGTGCCCGCACGGCCTAGCCGGATTCCGGGTCGTGTCACTTTGGAAGGGCTAAAGCCTTTTTTGAGTTTGCTCAGATTTTGATCTTCAAAATAGGGGAAGGGCTGCCATCCCTTGAAAAGGCTAGGGCCTTTTTCTTCATCCTTTAGGATTGGGTGGCTGGCCATTTGAAATGGGCTGTCGCCTTATCATCTTCAACTTTGATTATGATGGTGTCATGTTTCTTGGCATGTCGCCCTTTGGACACTTGTTACTTAGGCTACCCTCAAGGGAATGTCATTAGGCTCCAATTATGTGCAGCAGCCCTTTCCTGAATTGTGCTGAAGCATTATCCATTGAGCTGGGGGGGCTCTTTTGCTAGCCTTTGTACTTGACAAGAGAAATTTCTTCAGGGAAAGCATGGTCGCCCTTTAGTTAGGTGGCCGCACTTTCTCCAATTTCGTAGCTTTTCAATAAATCTCCACTTTCCGTGAGTATTGCTTCTAATGGCTTCTTTCACTTCCACATATCATAGAAACCTGAAAACTAAGCAAAAACACATAATTTTTCCGATTGATTTGTCGCTTTTGGATTAAAAAACAAAATTTTAAGCGAGTTTATTGTAAGGAAAACACTCATGCATCAAGGGCGACAGACATTTTGTGTTGGGTGAGTTAGCACACTTAGAGAGTCATCGAAATTTTGGGTATTGTAGGCGTTTAAGAGTATAAGAGGTTAAAGAGGCAATTTGAAAGATACAAGGAGGAAGAGTGACTAGACCAGCCGAGATCCAGTAGAGTTTTAGAAGAGTTGGTAGAGCAGGTATGAAGTGGTTTAATGTCATACTCAGGACGGCGAAAATGACTGAAGAATGAGATGGGGTGCCATGGTCCCATTGTACAAGATCAAGGGTGAATTCAAAACTACAACTATATAGGCATCAAACAATAAGCCATACGAGAGAAGGATGATGAGGGGTGTGACTATTTCCAAAAACCAATTTGGATTCATACTTGGGAGATCAACTAGAGAGGCCATTCATCTTCTGAAAAGGTTGGGTGAGCAATACACAGACAAGAAAAATGACCTATATACGGTGTTCATTGACCTAGAAAAAACTTATGACAAGGTCCCAATGGAGATTTTATGGAGATGCTTGGAATGTAAAGGTGTTTCGGTGGCATACATCCGGGTGATTAAGAAAATATATGGTGGAGCAAGACTCGAGTGAAACAATAGGAGGAAACTCGAAGCACTTTCCAATCTAGATGGGGTTACATCAGGGGTTAGTGCTAAGCCCATTTTTATTTGTTATGGTGATGGATGAAATTGGTACGGAGTATTCAGTAGGAGGTGTCGTGATGCATGCTATTTGCAGATGATATAGGTTTGGTTGATGAGAGACGCATACAACGTCAATGAGCAGCTGAAGGTGTGAAGACGCACTCTGAAGTCTAAAGGTTTAGGCTTAGAAAGACGAAAACAGAGTACATGGAATGCAAGTTTAGTGATGCACCTCATGAGTCAGAGATGAAAGTGAGGCTTGATTCAAAATTCATTCCTAAGAAAGGAAGCTTCAAATATTTTGGCTCAATCCTCCAAGGTAATGGAGAAATTGACGATAATGTCATACATCGTATATGAGTAGCTTGGATGAAGTGAAGTCTCGCTTCCGATATGCTATGCGATAAGAGAGTACCACCTAGGCTCATAGACATTTTTATAAATTGATCGTTAGACCAACTATGTTGTATGGGGCTGAGTGTTGGCTATCAAGAACACACACATTCGGAAAATAAACGTGGTAAATATGTGAATGCTTAGTTGGATGTGTGAGCATACTAGTATGGATAAAATTAGGAATGAGACCATTCTTGACAAGGTAGTAGCCTTAGTGGCATAAAAGATGCGAAAAGCGAGGTTGTGATGGTTTGGACACGTGAAAATGAGGAGCGCAGATGCTCTCGGTGAGGAGGTGTGAGAGGCTGGTAATGTTGGGTCCAAAAAAAGGTAGAGGTAGACCGAAGAAAAATTGGGGCGATGTAATTGGACCAGACATAACCCACATCCAGATCACCGAGGACATGACCCTAGATAGGTTAGCATGAAGGTCGAGGATTAGGGTGAAAGTTAAATATTAGCCGAGTGTCTTTTCTCTTACTGGCTGTAGTAATATTCCTATATTGGCTATTTCTATCCTAGACTTTATCTTTACATCTACTGGTGTTGTCTGTTTCTCTTGGATATGCTTTAGTATTACTATTCTCTTTACCATGATGTTTCCATCTTGTTTTCAAATGTGTTTACTAAAAATATTTTCTCTAGCCAAGGATCTATTGGAAACAATCTCTCCACCTTGGTGGGGATAAGATTTGTGTACATCTCACCCTCACTAGATCTACTTATGGAATAATACTGAGTATATTGTTGTTGTAGTTGTTTATTGACAAGATAAGTTATTCTTCGAAAAGTTTAGCATTATCCCACAAATCAAAAGTTAAATGTTTCGATAGTTTTTTTACTTTTAAGAAACTTGTTATGTTCTCCAGTAATATTGAGTAAAAAAAACCTCACATATTATTAACTTTCAAAATTTACAAATGATAATTAACAAAATATGTAGATTTACAAACAAACAAAAAAAGTTGCAATCTTTAATAATTATTGGACAGACAAAATTACTAATGAAAATTAGAAACGTAAACTAATTTTCAATTTCATCAGTCATTTCTTTAATTTATCCTCTTTTCTTTTCTTTTTTGATTGGAGTGGTAATAAAATGATAAAGAATTTATGTAATTCTGTAAAGCTTTAGGGAACTTTCTAATGTGCTCTGAATAAAATAAACAGTGACGAACAAGAAATTAAAAAGAAAACCATGTACATGTTTCTGGAACACGGGATTTGACGAGGAAAATGCACAATTCTAAGAAGCATCATAGGACATGTTAACGGCTGAAAAATCTCAGATTCTCCTAGTAAAGAATACTATTCACATGCATCAAATATGTAACAAAAAGACATTTATGATTTATGGCTTTACGATTACAAACTCAATGTTCCCTTCTTGAGTCAAAACTATTACTCCATGCACTTGTCTTTAAACGTTTTGCACCGTCCAATTGTCACCTAATTGCATGCAACGACTGCAAGTTTCTTGGATTGTCTAAGATTCGTGTGTAATTTTGAACCATAGAGGCTCCTAAATGGTTTTAAACCACATAAAAATGCAACTAGTTAGAGAAATTGAAGAGCTATATATCCTGTATACACTACAGTTATGTACGAATTTGAGTTTTGTTTGAGAACTAACTTGCCAGTCCAAACCAGTCAGATTGTACATATTGCTATATTCGGTTCAATATAATTTTCTTTGAAAAAAAACAATACAAGTAGTTGAGGTATATATAATTTATCTCAAATCACAAGACATATAAATCATGACAGAACTAAAATGTTCATAATATATACAGTAAATAAAGAGTCTGTTTGGGCAAGTTTAAAAGTGGCTTAAAAATACATATATACTTATAAGTTCATTAATGAGTATTTGTTAACTAAAAAAGTTATGAGCTTATAAAACCTTATTTGTTTAAAATAAGTCAAAAGTGAAAAGTTAGAAAATACTAATTTATTAAAAGTAGCTCATAAGCAACTTAAGCTACTAATCATAAGCTCACCCAAACGGGAAAGTTTCTTCTATGTAGTAATTTAAAATTTTCCATTAAGCCGGTCCTTTAACTACATTTAACCACAACATGTTCAAGACTCTAGCTTGAGATGTATAATTCTTGCAACTATTCCTTCTGTTCCAAAATGATTGTCTTAGTTCGGATTTCGAGAGTCAAACGAGTATAACTTTGACCGTAATATTTCCATATTTTTTTTAAATATTTTAAATTATTAATTATTGTGACTTATAGTACTTTTTATGAAGTTTCTAAATATATAAACATCGTTACAAAAAACTTAAAGATTGTATGTTTAAATTCACGGTCAAAATAAACTCGTTTGACTCTCGAAATCCGAACTATAACAACCATTTTGGAACGGATGGAGTATTAAAGACTTTTAAACCGAGAAATAAAATTAATGACTTTTAAACAATCAAGTGATCAAACGGCTACAATTAGCGCGGATGAACAAAAATGCAATGTTAGACCCCACAAAGAGAAAAGAACCACTAGAAGAGAAGATACAGATCTCCAAACAGATGGGACGAAGAAAATATGGGGACCATAAAAACAAGTAGATCTTATATTCAAGTAAAATACGTGTTGGTGGAAAATCAAAGCTCAATAAAAATCAAAGCCAGCCACTGATTGTGTGGTTCTAAATATGCCTCTAGAGCTTCCTTTCATACACTACCACTCAATAAAAACCAAAGGCTACCAAGTTTACAACCACCCTATATCCTCATAAACCACAAGAAAATCTTATAACATAAAATCTAAAACACCACAACAAAGAACCATACATTATCACTTCTTTTTTCATCCAAGATAACTAAGTTCTAAGTATTCCTCCTAACAAGTGTTTATTCTTTCAATGGCAATTACAACATCTCTTTCAGCTACTTTTTTGAAAGGGGGTTTCTCTTCATCAATAGGAGGTGAAGATTATGCTATGCTTGCCAGGAAAGTGCCAGTGAACGTTCGTATGGCAAGGCCAGTGAGATCAAGGCCAATGATGGGAAATGTTAATGATGGAAAAGGGCTATTTGCTCCAATTGTTGTGGTCACCAGGAATATTGTTGGCAAGAAACGATTCAACCAGCTTAGGGGAAAAGCAATTGCTTTACACTCTCAGGTAAAAATCACTTACTAGCAAACTCCTTTTAATTAGCTGAGTTTAACTTGTATGTATGGATGGTCAAATAAGTATTTATACAATCAGGTCACTTATATGTATACAGTAACTATTTGCTACGATAAGTTAACTAGTGCAAAAACCAGTGTATACAACTTAATGTTTTTTAAAAAAAAAAAAAAGTTTATGTTGCTTTTTCTCCTTTATATATGTTTTTTTGAATGCTTTTATAGTTGTGGAATTTGGGTGATTTTGTATGAATATTTTTTTATGTCTACTGAATGCGCTACCATAGTTGTGTCTTATTGGAGATCAAGCAAGTAAAATATCAGAGTTGTTTTTGCTAAAAAGAATGATGAAAGATCTAAATACCGTTTGTGTAATGTTCAAATTTAGCACTTAGTCTACAATCTTGTTGTATTTGGCTGAGGGTTTGGATTAGGTTCCTTGAGATTTCAATTGAAAAACTTAAATGAATCTAAAATATAAACTAGACAAACCACGGTTCAATTTGTACTTCCGATTCAAATCTGATATGGGGTATTCAAATGGATGCGAATGATAGTTCCAATAGATTTAAAGTACGTCGTGTCTTATCTTGCACCAAAGAGGCTTTGGTTTTCAATTCTGAACTCTATCGTTATATGCAAGTAAAATTTGCACAAGTGTTCTTTAAAAAGTAAAACTTGAAATTGAAGATTCACTCAAAAGTTTACTTCGAAATGTTACCAAGTTCATTCAATAATTTTTTTGTCATAGACTCTTTGTTGAATATAATCTTTTAGTTTACTATGCTTGCTAGCTTGAACCATTGATTTATTTAAAAAAAGTAGATATGTATGCCCCCAACTTCCCATGAACATTAGCGGACCAAACTGAAGAGATTTTCAAGGTTCCGAAGCACTGTTAGCTAGAAACAACTTTTCAGACCTAAATGAGAGGAGAGAAAGCATAAAACAAGAGTATTAAAATTCTTGCGACATCTAATGCTAAAACTGAATTATGTTTATGGTATCTGTTTTTCAGGTAATCACAGAGTTTTGCAAATCAATAGGAGCAGATCAGAAGCAAAGGCAAGGATTGATCCGACTAGCAAAGAAGAACGGTGAAAGACTTGGATTTCTTGCTTGAATATATGGAATCCCATACCATTGCCATGGGGAATGTGTTATGATAAACTAGCTATAGCTCTGTACTTAAAGCAACTCAATCTTGATACAACTTAGTGATCTGTACTATTCAAACATATGCTTTGTAGTCTAGGTATATCTTCTTTTTTCAACAGTTGGATTGAATCCATATTCATCGTATTAACACTTCAATGGAATAACAAAATACAACAGAAATTTTCAAAAAGAAAAAGTAAATCGTCAGGAAAGCTCATGGTAATAAAGGTTTCATCTTTGAACTTTTCTCACTCCAAGTTGCATTTAAAATTGCAAGGATCCTTCTTGTCTATTCGCATGGCTGTCGGACCTTTTCAATTTTGCATCCCTCAAAATCCATGCTGCACAAGGACCTCACTACGCAATGCAGCCTTTTGAGGGATACATCCAAGTTAAAATGTGCAACTAAAAGTACATGCAGGAGAGAAATCGCTAAGTTAGAATGAATCTTCTTTAAATTGATAATTTCTCATATCGACACAAAAGACTCACGTATGTAACTAAATTTTATCCCAATCACATGCTTCTCCTGAAGCAATTCGAAAGAAAAATTAGTCGACATATGCTGCAATTTCAAACACGGCCTATGTGGAGTACCCCTAAAAAGTGGTACATTTAATTCTGTAGACATCTTGCACTGGACTCTAAATACGATAAAATGAGGGACTGTGCTTTTATTTAGAAAAGGGGGAGTATCTGCTTTAGCTTCTTCAATATGCTTGCAGTTTCTTTCGTGTTATCCAGATCACATTCTTTTCCTCGGCACAGATTGTATGTCCAAAGAGGTGCTTAGGAACTAAGGATTCCCAACCCAGTCCAACCATACACCACGGCAAGGACCGACAAGAACCTATTCATGAGTCGCGATGGCATCTGCATCCCCATTCCTCGGCGACTTGCTACACCTGATTTCAACTTTGACAGAGCCTAAAATTCTGAATACTTTAAACAATCAAAGTATGTAGAGAAAACATATTTTTGGCTTGGGGAATGATAACTGCAACTCTCATTATCAAATTGAGACACGGGGCAGAGTTCAGATAAATAGCAAAGAACTAAACAAAATCTTTTAACACAATACATCCAAAGATACATATAACTCCACATAAATATCAAAAATCAAAATTTGCAGCAGACAAGTGCAAGACTGTGCTAATCGTACAATTTCCAGTATTGGTAAGAACTTAGGGACCGGAGTCGATCCCACACGATAAAGGAATTCACACGGTATATCGGCTCTTAGCTGACCTATCCCTTTTAGAATCATCCTGCAACCACCAAAAGGAATGTTGATTGGTAAGAAAAATTAACAGGAGGGAAAATAAGACTGCACAATGGGTAAGTGGTAAGGGAACTTACATGGAAACTATAGGATATCTTTTCAGCATCAATAATCTCCTTCCATTTCCTACCAATGCCCATCTGCAGCACAAAACCAACTATTATATCTAACTGCACAAAACCACGGTTCATCAAGTGTAGCGTCATGCCAAAAGGCAACGCACTCGGACTGAAGACTGTGATATGCAGCCATGTTACAAGGTAAACAGCAGGCAAAGTTACGCAGTTACACAACAAAAGATAAAAAAGATAATGAACCGCTAAAAGAGGATTGAGGAAAACCTAGTGAAGCATTTTGGTCGAATTTTAATGGAGAACTCGTGTATCACAATACAGTAAGATGAATATGTCCAATATTAAATTAGATGGTACTATATGAGTAGTACTTTAAAAATGAAATACAAGTACTTATGTCTAAAGCCCCAACAATTGGCCTTTTTTATCAGGTTAGATGTAATTTCATTTAAATTGCAGTCCATGAGTCCAACAATTGACTTAAATACCACATCTATACAGAGTAGACAAATACTGCATTAAAACCACTACTTTGTATTGCTTTATATAACGACAAAAGACAAATACCATCCTCCCTTTTTCATATCAGTCTTAAATTGCTCCTCCAACAATATTAACTGGTTTTGTTAAGCAAATGAGACTGTTAATAGTTGTCTCACATAGGTAGTATAAGAGCTTCCAAAGGGTTTGTAAATGTCTTGGGCTACTCCACATTCACAACATTGATCTTCTGCTACTCCAGCAATGACCTTGGGCAAATCCACCTATGGTTGTGCCAGGGGTTCATGAAGGTCTGGGCAACTCCATCCACGGTTGTGTTAGCCTTCCATACAGCGATTTTCCTAGATGTGATAATCCCTCTCTGCACATTGCTTATCACTTTAAGCAACAAAGCGATGACTTTTTCTTTTCGCACAAATGGTTCTCATACTAGTCTCACACCATTGATTTAGTCAAAGACTTGCATCCAATCAACCATGAAACCCAAGGAAGACTAGTAAGAGTGATTGACTTTAATGATATTGATCCTTGGCTACCTCACCCTTTTGGAATTTCTAACCTCTATAGGACATTGCTCACCCTTTTGGAATTTGGTACCCTCTATACGACACCTCACCCTTTTGGAATTTCTTACCCTCTATAGGACATCGCACACATTTTGGAATTTCTTACCATCTATAGGATATCACCACACCTGCTATAGAAGACACATTCTGAGGGTGCTTCAGAATAGTTGAAAGCATTAGCCGAAAATGACAGAAAACAAAAGAGAGGGTAATGCAATAAGAATCGAAAACAGAGATCATAACATGAACAAATGCCAGAGAGAAAGGTGATACCATAAAAATAAACAAACACGATATGATATCTGCAAACTATGGTTAGAGAGCAAGTGCTTGCCAAGAAGAAGAATAATTCCAGCAACTAACTAGCTACGGCATGTGATGGTTTTGAAGAGAGATTCTCCATACAGATGACCTGTCAAGTTCGAAAATGACATAGGTGGATCGGACCAAGTCATATCTTACACCAAGAAGAAGATGCTTTAGTTGCTCAGTTAGGTTAACAGGCAGTTTGACTTCCAATCCTACAGGTTTACCGGTTTGAGGAGCTATCTCTCCCTCGAGCTCTATCTGGCCTATTTAAATTAACTATTCAATCTAACCCTATTTTTCCAGCCAGAAAAGAGAATGAGGAAGGGCAGTTTTTTCTTGTTCTCAAATACGGGACAAAAATTCCTTCTTTTTTTTTTTTTTTTTTTTTGAAAAGAATTGGAGATAGGTCATACCAGCATTAAGAAAAAGATAAACAAAGTATAAGACCATATTAATGGGAACTCAGAAGGGAAGTCATCAAATTCTCAAATGTCTCAGTTCCACGTATTCTGTCATATCCCTTTCTTTAAAGATAATAAGTACTTCATATCACATTTAGGATACAATGAAAACTAACAGATTAGTTCATAAGCTAATCAACCCCATGAGAATTCGAAAACTAACCTGAGCTGCTTCGTTGGCGGCAGTCTTAGTCCACAGGGAAAGTTTGTCCTGACTACGACGCACACTAGCAACCACTCCACATATGTCTTCTGAATCATCAAATTGCTCGCCGACCAATGCCATCAGCTGTCCAAAAGAAGCCCATCATGCAAACATATGAGCGTCTTAGCAAAGAAACTAATCAACATAATGCTGTCCTACAGAAAGAAATTATTACAGTTTCAAGCCACATGGTCTCGAGATTAGCCTTTCTACTGCTGGTAACAGTCCACTTTCCACCACTGGCACACTCAGGGTCTTCCCATTTGGGCTCAATCCCAGCTTTGAACAAATGAAAGTCTGCATTAACAGTCATCTTGCTGGGCTTGAATATCTGATCATATAAACTGCAAAAAGAAAATATCCACAGTTGAAAGTAGGCTTCTATCCACCTATTCTACTTCTTCTTTTTTACTAATCTAGAAATCCCTGAAAGCCAGTGGCTCAGGGTTTGAAACAACACCCCCCCCCCCCCAACCATTCTCCAGTTAAATGCCACACTTTGTTTCAACCTGTGATGTGTGCCTAATCCACACATGAAAAGCTACGCTATTACCACTAGACCAAAGCATTGGGCCAACCTATTATACTTTATTTTTAATAACTGTGAAATCCCCAATAGTCAATGGCACAGGGTTTGAAACTCGGTGGATAATGCGCGCCAGCTCTACCTTTCTCCACTTAAGTACCAGTCTTTTATCTATCTAACAAGGTTCGAACATGTAACATACCCCCTAATCCACACATAGACAAGTTGCGCTCTTACCATTAGACCAAAGCACTGGGGCCCATACATATTATACGTTATAAACCATAATACCTCATTAATCATTCAAAATCAAGCCACACATCATCCAAAGTACGGATAAATTATCTAGTTACTGGTAACATTATGTAACTTGAGCTATAAAGTGTTCCGTTTCGATAGGGTTTCCTCAAAATTACTCGCAAAACATATCCAACAGAACACAAATTATAACAAGGAAGAATCTAGAAGAAATAAAATTACCTCCAGAATTCCTCAACAGTTTCAAAAGTATAGGCTTTACGAAGAGAAGATCCCCAAGCGGCGCCTTGTTTTGGCTTAGATTGATTATCGAACCAGAATGTCCATTTCCTTTCTAGCTTATGCGGTTGCTTTTCCGCCGTCTCCGTTGCCGGCGGCACCGCAGGCAACACCTCCGTTGATTCAATTACCGGTGATTCAGTGGCCATTGATTTTGTTGCAAAAAATCCTCTCCTTTTTGAGTTAGCTTTGTTAAGATGGAGAGGCGTCAAGGAAGTTTGGGAAAGGGGTGAGGTTATGGAACTGGAGTTAGTTTTTGTATTGGCCCAGTTGAATCATCTTATTTTGGGCTTTCTACTGACAAGTACAAAAAATAGCCACTTAAGGACGCACCTTTGCAGAGGCTGAACATTTTGTCTATCTTTAGGCAAATAAAGTTGAAGTTCTGCCCCCGAAATAGCACTTCTCAATTTTATAACATTAAGTATTGCTCTGTGGTAACACTTACTTAAAGTTAGTGGATGCTATTCTTGCAAACTACTTTAAGCGAGGTCAGTTAGGCAAACAATTCCCTAAAGTGTCATAGTTGTGTAATTCTCCCGATAAAATTGACTAGTTAATTGAATTTTGGAAGTTTTAAAAAATAGCACTCCAAACAAAGAAAATTACAAATGAAGGGTCATACATAGCACATTCCCTATTTTACAAATTTAGGCACTCATTCAAAATAAAAACTCAAGCTGCCAATTCCTCTCCTCCCCTACCACTGACCCGCCAGCAGACACTCTCCCTCACCAACGAGTCAGTGGCAGGGGGGGAGAATTTTGCAGCTAGCATTGATTTTGTCTATGTCGTTATTTTGGAAAAGTTTATACACATAAATCTACCTCAAAAAATAAATTGTACATGAATATACAACAACAACGTACCCAGTGTAATCCCACAAGTAGGGTCTGGGGAGGGTGAGATGTATGCAGACCTTACCCCCACCAAGATGGAGAGGCTATTTCCGGTAGACCCCCATCTCAAGAAATATATTTTGAAAATATGCTTGAAAAAATAAGATGAAACTGCCCATGATAAAGAAAATACTGACGAAGAAACTACTGATAGCCAAGGTAAACAGACAATAGCAAAAGCAATAAAGGCACAGAATGCGATAACGAAGTATATGAAAATAGTATCAATGATATTAAGACATAACTCTCTCGACTACTGTCTAACCTTCTACCCTAATCATCGACCTCCACGTTTTTCTATCCAGGGTTATGTCATAGGTAATCTGTATGTGAGTCATGTCGTGTCTAATCACCTCGCCCAATTCTTCTTCGGTCTACCTCTTCCTTTCCGTAGACCCAACGTTGTCAACCCTTCACACTTCCTTACTAGCACATCTATGCTCCTCCTTTTCACATGTCCGAACCATTTCAGCTTGGCTTCGTGCATCTTGTCCACCACTGAGGCCACTCCTACCTTGTCAAGTATGACCATGTTCCTGATCTAATCCAACTTAGTATGCTCACACATCCATCTAAGCATTCTCATCTCTACTACACTCATCTTCTGAACATGTGTGTTCTTGACTGACCAATACTCAGCCCTATACAACAGAGCTGGTCTAACGACCACCCTAGAGAACTTACCTTTTATTTAGGGCACTTTCTTATCGCAGACGACACCAGACACGAGCCTCCATCTCATCCAACTCGCTCCTATATAATGTGAGATATCATCATCAATCTCTCCATTCTCTTGGAGTATTGACCTTGATACTTAAAACAAATTACACATGAATATACATAGATAAATGCGTAGGCAACAAGAGAAATACAAAAATATAATAACTGAAACTTTATATAGTCATCCATAATACTGTAGAAATCTGAAAAATTATACAACTTTATTCATTTGTACATACACACTTGTACAAATTTATACAAGCTTATACACGTTTACAGAAATGTATAAACTTGTATAAACTAGCGACAGACTGCTATTTTGCATAATTATTGTCATCTTGGGTAAGAATCACAAATTGGGACCATTTTTGATAATTTTTGTGTGTTGTTTGTCTCCTAGTGTAGAAATTCTTGAATTTTTACGCATTTTTAAGGGTTTTTTACACATATATACAAACCTACACCCCTATATTACAAAAAAAAAAAAAAATAGAAATATTTCTCAGATTACAAGATATATCATTATTTTTCCTAATACATTTCACAATAATCAAAACATTTCACTTTTATTTTTCCAAATTACAGCAGCTCTCACTTTACTCTCTCTTCCTCCTAAAGCCACCACCACCACCACCAGAAAAAACATACAAAGTTCGGAGCATATGCACCATTACACACCCAGAACATACACACGCAACACACATAATACAGATAGAGTAATGGCGGAACACCAATGGCTAATAACATCCTTGATTTTCCAAGAAGCTTTAAATGCTTTGATTTACATTTTACGATGAAGCTATATAATTCCATATTCTACTTACACACGTTGCACGCGCTAAATCAGGGAGCGCGAGCTTCTCGAAGGATAGCACGGAGTGTGTCATGACATATTAAAGCTGTAAATTGAAATTCATCGGTGATATTACGATGTCTCCGCAGTGACCGGCGGAGCTGGAGCATGAAGACGCCGGGGGGAATTTGATCGGAGTTTGAGTTTTCCGATGGGTTTAGTGGTTGGAGAAGTTATTCATCATCGTCACAACAACATCCCATAGATGCAACTTCCGTCGTTGTTTTGTTTTTATTCATTTTCTTAAATGGGTATTGTAATGTGACCTTCAACTTCTAGTAATGTAGTATTCCTTAATTTTCTAATTATATTTTTTGAATGTGATTTCATAAAAATTGAAACACACAGGCCACAACTCTATAGTTTTTTATAGTACACTAGATATTCTTTACTTTTCTTTTTTTAAATTAAAATTTCACATAATAATATTCTAAAAGTTCAAGCGTTTTAAAGTTATATATCATTCATTGAAAATATATAATACATACATATAACATTGACTTAAATTTCTTGTTATTTTTCCTAATATTTTTAGTAATAGAAACTTCTTGAAAACTCAAACTAGTACATAATTAAATTAAAAAATAAATAAAAATTGTTGAAACTGTCTAGAAACAACTAGATACAATGCAGAAACATTCTAGAAACAATAAGATACAATGCAGAAACAATGTAAAACCCCAGAAACCGTTAGAACCGGCGCAGAAACAGTTTGAAACAACGCAAATACAGTGAGATACAGTAAGATACGAAGCAAAAATAGTACAGATACAACGAGATACAATGCTGAAACAGTCAGAAACAGCTACTGAAAAAGTCTGAAATAAAATGTAAAAAATAATTTGAAACAACGCAAAAAAAAGGCGAGATAGTTTAGAAACTATGAGAAATAACGCAGAAACAGGATGAAACAATGTTGAACACATTCTAGAAACAGTGATACAGTCTAGAAATAGTTAGATACGATGAAAAACGATGCAGATTTAACGAGATACGGCAAGATACAACAAGATACAATGTGCCTGGTAGTTGAGATACAGTTAGATATAAGGTGGTTGATACAATGAGATACCAGGTTGTTGGTTGGTGAGATACAGCGAGATACAGTTAGATACGAGAGGCGTGAAGGAATTTGGGAAAGAGGTGAGGTTATGGAACTGGAGTTGTTTTTGTATTGGCCCCATTGATTCATCTTATTTTGGGCTTTCTACTGACAAGTACAAAAAATAGCCACTTAAGGACGCACCTTTGCAGAGGCTAAACATTTTGTCTATCTTTAGGCAAGTTCATTCCAAGTTAAACTAACTTCACTTCCTTAAATTTGAGGTTAAAATTTACTCTTTTTTGTTTTACTCAACTTCAAGCTAAAAAGTCTGAATTTGAGCACAACTTCACACTTTAGGTCTGAAATTGGTTATAATTTTTAGATCAAAAAATTAAATTACGTAAACTTCACACCACGAGTATCAGCTTCAGTCCTGGTGGTTTGAAAGTGGATGGCTATGTTTGTAAGTAGTATTTAACAATTGGCTTCAGTCCTGGTGGTACATGAATATACAACAACAACATACCCAGTATAATCCTACAAGTAGGGTCTGGGGAGGGTGAGATGTGCGTAGACCTTACCTCCACTAATGTGGAGAGGCTATTTCCGATAGACCCTCGGCTCAAGAAAAATATTTTGAAAATTCTTGCAAAAATAAGATGAAACTACCCATGATAAAGAAAATACTGACGAAGAAACTACTTATAGCCAAGGTAAACAGACAATAGTGAAAGCAATAAAGGCACAGAATACGATAACGAAGTATATGAAAATAGTACCAATAGTACTAAGACATAACTCTCTCGACTACTGTATAACCTTCTACCCTAATCATCGACCCTCCACGCTTTCCTATCTAAGGTCATGTCCTCGGTGATCTGTATGTGAGTCATGTCCTGCCTAATCATCTCGCCCCAATGCTTCTTCGGTCTACCTTTTCCTCTCCGTAACCCAAAACTGCCAATCATTCATACTTCCTTACTGGTGCATCTGTGCTCCTCCTTTTCACATATCCGAACCATCTCAGCTTGGCTTCACGCATCTTATCCACCACTGAGGTCACTCCTACCTTGTCATGTATTACCATGTTCCTGATCTTATCCTACTTAGTATGCACACACATCTATCTAAGCATTCTTATCTCTGCTACACTCATCTTTTAAACATGTGTGTTCTTGACTGACCAACACTCAACCCTATACAACAGAGCTGGTCTAACGACTGCTCTATAGAACTTACCTTTTATTTTAGGTGACCCTTTCTTATTGCAGAGGACACCACACAGGAGCCTCCACCTCATTCAACCCGCTCCTATACAATGTGCGATATCATCATCAATCTCTCCATTCTCTCGGAGTATTGACCTAGATATTTAAAATAAATTATACATGAAAATACATAGATAAATGCGTAGCGAGAGAAATACAAAAATATAATAACTGAAACTTTATATAAACATCCATAATATTAAAAAAATCTAAAAAATTGTACAATTTTATTCATTTGTACATAGACATTTGTACAAATTTATAAAAGTTTATACACGTTTACAAAAATGTATAAACTTGTATAAACTAGCGTCATACTGCTATTTTGCATAATTATTGTCATCTTGGGTAAGAATCGCAGATAGGGACCATTTTCGATAATTTTTCTGTGTTGTTTGTCTCCTAGGATAAAAATCCTTGAATTTAGGGATATTTACAAAAATACCCACAAAATCTAAAATAATTACAGCCACTACCCACTACTTTCAAATATTACCGGACCTACCCACTAAATTATTTACCCACTCTACCCACCCAAACTTGTATACCATAGTTTATGCAGTATACCATAAAGGTATATATCTATAAGGCATAACAAAGGTATACAGTAATAAATGTCCCTCCAAATTTGTATACCAGTATACTTTAAAGGTATACACCTATAAGGCATAACAAAGGTATACAATAATAAATGGGTAGGTTGGGTAAATACTTTTAGTTTTATGGGTAGTATAATTTGTAATGAGTATGGCTTGTAAATGCTTTAAATTTTATGGGTATAGAGTGTAAAAATCCCTTGAATTTTTACGCATTTTTTAAGCCCATGTTTGGTGACAGGTTATGGAGCCGCTCAAGCTTTGATCACATTTTTAAATTTGTGCAAAAATAGACTTGATTTTTTCAAGTTTTTCAACTAATAAGTTGTGTAATTGAACTCTCTAACACATTATTGTGAACAATTGAACTATTAACGCGTCTATTAAAACATAGGAATTTTTACACAAAAGTACTATTTTTAGAACTTAATTATCAAACATAGCAATATTTTAGCAAAATAACCATATAAAGAGGAAAACATAAGTTAATTACACACAAAGCAAAAACATAGTAATATTTTCTCATAACATACCAAACTCTTACATTCTTCCTCTTATTTCCCCCACTATCACTTTTGCTACTCTCATTTTCCCCTATTTCATTTTTCCTCCCACCATTTCTCCCAATTTTACTTTTACTCCTCCTATTTCCCCTTCACTTTTACTCCTCCCATTTTCTCCAATTTCATTTTTCCTCATCCCATCCTCACTGTATCTTGTTGTATCTCACCGTATCTTAATGTTTCTCGACTACCAACTATCTCGTATCTCATTGTATCTCAACTACCAACAACCTCGTATCTAACCGTATCTCGCCTACCAACCACATCGTATCTCATTGTATCTCAACTACCAACCACATCGTATCTCGTTATATCTCACTATATCTCAACTACCTACCACCTCGTATCTAACTGTATCTCTCCTACCAACCACATCGTATTTCATTGCATCTCACTGCATCTCAACTACCAACCACCTCGTATCTAACCGTATCTCGCCTACCAACCACATCGTATCTCACTGTATCTCAACTACCAGCCACCTCATATCTCGTTGTATCTCACTGTATCTCAACTACCAACAACCTCGTATCTAATCGTATCTCGCCTACCAACCACATCGTATCTCATTGTATCTCAACTACCAACCACCTCGTATCTAGCCGTATCTCGCCTACCAACCACATCGTATCTCATTCTATCTCAAGTATCAACCACATCGTATCTCATTCTATCTCAATTACCAACCTCCTTGTATATAACCATTTGTGCGTTGTTTCTCACTGTTTATAAACTATTTCACCTTTTTTGCATTATTTCACATTATTTTTTCCATTTTGTTTTGAACTTTTTCACTAGCGGTTTCAGGCTATTTTAGCGCTGTGTCTGCACTATTTTTGCTTCGTATCAAACTGTATCTCACTGTATCTACGATTTTTAAAACTGTTTTAGATTATTTTAGCATCGTTGCAGGTAGTTTTTTACCGTATCTAACTATTTATAGACTGTATCTAGCCGTTTCTAGACTATTTTAGCATTTATTTTATCCCATTTGTTTGTTGTTTCTCACTGTTTCTAAACTATTTTACCTTTTTTTGCATTGTTTCACATTATTTTTTACATTTTGTTTCGGACTTTTCACTAGCTATTTTAGATTGTTTAAACTTTGTATCTGTACTATTTTTGCTCCGTATCAAACTGTATCTAACTGTTTCTGCACCGTTTCAGGTTGTGTTCAACACTGTATCTAACTGTTTCTGCACCGTTTCAGCGCCGTTTCAGATTGTTTCAGTGCCATTTGAGACCGTTTCAGACCGTATCATATTGTTTCAATGTCGTTTCATACTGTATCATATTATTTCAACGTCATTGCACAAAGATGAAAAAATGCACTATTTTTTTTTGATTTGTACATTCATGACTCGTCTATCGTTTCTGTTCTAACAAAGACTAAAAAACTGAACTTTTACAGTAGAACACATCAACTATATTAATTCTATCGCCGAAGATAAACGCTACTAAAAATTCTGGCTAATTAAAATTGATTCACAAAACCGCATAACCGCCTTATTCAAGATTCTAATCACTTACTCTTATGAAACTCATACTACTAAAGAATGTACTTCAAGAAAATAACAAGAATACTTCCAGATTTTTAATTGTCAATTATTTTCTCTACTCTTTTTGCTTAAATCATTCACATTGTTATCCCCATACCTCTTCAAATCCAATGTGAAACAGAGCTTTTTGGTTTATTTATGTCGAAACATCCAAACAATAATACAGTAATCTTCTTCACGTCCCTTCAATTGATTTCACTTCATGCCATCATGGTTTTTCGGTCGCTGAAAAAAGCAAACCAGGACGTTTTCAAGGGACGAAAGAGAAATGTATGAACCGGGTCGGAGCTCCGAATGTAAGCCGTGTCATAATAGGAGCTTTTCGGGTATGGGGATTTGCTTGAGCCCGTTGATTTGTTGATTTTGGGAGGTTTAATTTTCACTGTTGATTAGCAAAAATGGTTGTTGACCTCTTGGCTCACATCTGACATAAAGGAATGGGTGGCGGCTGGTTGATTTGGGGAAGTGGAGAAAGTGTTTTAGGGTTTTTAGGAGAGTGAGGGTAAGTGTAACTATTAAAAAATGAAATATCTTGACTAGTGTAAAATGTGCTAAAAAAATATTGTTATATCTTGTAAATTGAAAAATATTGCTACTTTTTTGTAATATAGGGTATAGATTTATATATATGTGTAAAAAATCCTAAAACATATGCTTTTGGACGAACTGTAAAATTTAAAAGATATAGTCAGAATTTAAACAATATCATATAAAAGAGTCATCTGGTGAAATTTTCTGCTTAACACCTCACTTGAAGGAAAGGATGGGATTCTATCACTTTTGTTGCAAAAACAAATTACTCCCTCCATTGCATTTTATGCTATAATTTTTTTTTTAAAAAAAATTTTATTCTAAAAAAATGACATAATTTAAATTTTTAATTTTTTTTTTATATTACATGCTCTTGCAAGAATTTCGTATTTAATCATTCTAATTTAATTATTGTGATTATAATACTTTTTAAACAGTTTTTAATTATGTAAATTTTTATTTTTTTAAAAAAATTAAAATTCTTTATCAAAATTCACTGTCAAAATTAAAATGTTAGACTTGTACACCTTAATTGAGAGGGAGGGAGTGATATTTTTAGTACTTTGCACATTTTAGAAGTATTTTGTTAAAATTTTGTGTAATACATGTACGTAATATGAAACAAAGCGAGTTTGGTGTCCCAATAATTTGCATAAGGATGGATATGGATATGGATATGAATATGAATGAAAGCGTAATTGTTGGGAAAGGGGAAGGTAGCATAAATTATGATCATCATTCTTTGGTTGAATGTATGAAATATTTGCAACCGAATTGGTCCTCCGGATTCTAACATTCTCATCCAATTGACAGAAAGATAGCCTATTTATTGGGAAGAAGAATACACCTTTGACCGTACGTGTCATAAGCAGAACAAAACTATGGAGCCACTCATGCATGCACTTCCACTTGTAACATTTACATTACTCCATGACTCGTACGCTTTACTTGCCACGAATCTCCTAAAGGCTCTTTATGTATTTTTCCTCCTATTGGATTTTGGAAAAAGGTCGTAGAGAGAGGGCAATAGAGAATTTGGATAGTGGACAGTGAGAATATGGCAGCAACAACAATGACAGCAAGTGGAAATGAGAAGAATGCACCATTGATGCCAGAGGCTCCTCTTGCTCCAGTGACAATAGAGCGCAAAGTTAAAACTGACTTGGAAACTTCTATTCCAAAGCCTTGTAAGCTTGCTTGTGTCATTTACTTTTGTGTTTATAGTAAAGGGGTTCAAAAGAAAATGCATAAATGACACATCCTGGATTTAAACTGCAGTGATGAAGTCATCTTTGAATCACATTCTACACTAGATTTTCCCCTGATTCAACAGCATTACATATTTATGTACAATAAAATTGTCGAGGGGTACTCAGTTGAACCTATTAGTGCATCTAACTAGCCCTGCCCCTAGCTTTAACTTTAAGTCTTATGATTTATATATTGTCTTCTTGTGCTATTTCTGCTTATTTATTACTCCAATAGAGTAGAACAATGTTATCCATGACTCTATAGTCATAAGGATTACATTCTTGTGAGGGGTCTCCCTTATATTCCTGTTGATTTTTGGGAAGAAATAGTAGACGTTACAGCAATGTGGTGATTCTTGAAATTATCAGCAGCCCAGAACAATCTAATATTTGCTTGTAAATGAAGGCATCCTTACCGGGGGGTCATGAGGGGGTTGGCAGGAGGTTGTCAGGAGTTATGAGGGTGTACTTAAGGGCGTGGAAAAACGTAAAGAAGTCATCTCATACAAGTCTAGTAATCCTTGATATCGCAAAGTGTGTCAGTTAAAAAAAAAAAGGAGTATTTGTATAAAGGTACTCGTATACCTGAATGGACCTCCTTTAGAGCTGATGTTTAGATCAATAGCAGTGTCAATTGAATCTTACGGGAGCAAATAAGACGTCTTGAATTAGCCTGAGCTCTGTGTCCATGTTTCCTCTTGAAAGCGGATGTTTTTGCAAGTTTTGTTTCAATTGAACATCTGCCATGAGTTGCATCTAAACTTGGATGTTCTAATCGAAAAATATACAGAAAGAAGAAGATAAAAGTACCCAAAATTTGATTCTGAAATGTTCAATTTGCACAGTATATATTTGATTGACAATTGACTACCATGATTATCTTGATTAGAAGTTTTATCTGAATAATGATTATTTTTGTAAATAACCTAATATAGGCTCTTATATATGACACCTTAAATATTTAGATATGGCAAGAGGATTGGTTGCTCCGGATATGGAGCACCCCAATGGAACTCCAGGCCACAAGCACCATGGCATGAGTGTTCTTCAGCAGCATGCAGCCTTCTTCGACCAGGATGATAATGGCATTATTTACCCATGGGAAACATACACCGGTAATTTGTCATTCTAGTATGTAATTCTTGTGAAGGCAGACTTAACTTTTTGGGTGGATAAGTACTTGATGATTGCCATGAGAGGAATCTGGTATGTCTCGATGGCATGATAACATATTGTCCCTAAGTACAATTTCCTTGCTTTGTTCGCTTCAAGAATTTAATTTTATCTGTTGGAATCATTAGCTGTCTTGCCAATGCTTGATCATTTCTTCTTATCTACTGATCACTTTATACAGGATGTCGTCAACTTGGTTTCAACATGATTGGGTCGTTCTTCATGGCGTTAGTCATTCATTCTGCTATGAGTTATCCTACTCTCCCGGTAAGTATGTTAAAGCAGAGTCACTGGTATATGTAATCGTAGCAATCTGATGAATATCAAAAGAATGAGATTGCTAGATCAACTCATAATGTAAGTGACCTGTCTATCTTCACAGATGCATTACGATTGTTGAACGTATCGGTGTCATTGGTAGGGTACGACAAATAGTACCAGACATATGACCCTTTCTTCTGGTCTTCAACTAGCATCATATTTGGGTTCATAGGATACAGTTGATTGTAATTTAATTCAAAATTGGTGCTTTTCGTGTTAGTATTGCTTTAAAATCAGTAATTTTTACCATGGTGATGTCATTCTGGAAATGTTTTCAAAAATATGTATTTTAATGAACGCGTAAAGTTTTGCTGTATGGAAGGCAACAGAACTAAATGCTCAGACTATGCTTGGTTGTTTCTCTCTGTAGCTATTTGTGGTTCTTGTGTCCTCTCTCTATTAATAATGCCCCGTAAAAATGTTACTATTCACAGGGATGGTTTCCTTCTCCTTTACTTCCCATCTATATTAATAATATACACAAGTGCAAGCATGGAAGCGATTCGGGGACCTATGACAGAGAAGGCAGGCAAGTACACAAGTCATTCTGAATATTGTATCACAAACTTACCTGAACTTGAGCTCATTCTGTGGTTTTCCCCTCAGGTATCTCCCAGCGAACTTCGAGAACATCTTTAGCAAGTATGCTCGAACAGTGCCTGATAAGCTATCTCTGGGAGAATTGTGGGATATGACTCAGGCCAATAGAGAAGTATTTGACTTCTTTGGCTGGTAAGCTAATTAAGTTCCAAAATTTGGTCCATTTGTTTCTGTGTTTGTGCATATTATTGTTTTAACCATTTCATTTCTTACTTTTATTTGAAGGATTGCTACCAAACTGGAGTGGGGAGTTTTGTATCTCCTGGCTCGAGATGAAGATGGTTTCTTATCTAAAGAGGCAATAAGACGCTGCTTTGATGGGAGTTTGTTCGACTATTGTGCTAAGGTACAAACGGGAGGTGATTATGCAAAGCAAGAATAGGCTCACTTTCAAGTGTAGATGCTACTCTTTTTGATGACCTGATCACAATAATCTTTGCTTCGTTGAAATAGACACGTTTTTTGTTGTCCGACTGCTGTACTTAGAACCAATTGAGTTGCTAGTATATGTAGTGTTTCTAATGATCTCATAGTAACCTTCTCGTTAGGTTGCATGTTCATACTTTACTCGTTGGTAACAATTGGTTAGTAACAACTGGGAGTGAGCTGACAGACACACTTAACTGAGCCTGAAGATCACCTCTTGCATTGAGCCGCTTTAACTAACTTTCTATTAACTGAGTATAAAGTTCGCCTGTTGCTCTCTACTCTTGATATATTTCTTCAGTCCATTTTTTGATATTATTTATTTTGTTTTAGCAAGAATTCTTACTCTTAATTCACATCCTCAATTGTAAAGTTCTCCATTTTTCTTCATTAACTGTTAGCTGTCTCTCCATTTGTTGTTCAAGAATATCTGAGGAGGGCAACAATGGTCTTAACTTCATCCATTGTCGTGACAGTTGAGCTTTTAAAAGGATGTCCAAATTATTGCCCTCTTTCTTTACAGAAGGTAGTCTTTAGCCTAATAAGATGGACTTCTCTTACTCTTATTGTCAAAAGTCAAATGGTCGAGTCCAATTAATTTTTGTGGAACAACCCTTCTCATCATTATTACTGCCAACTGAAGACTCTGGGAAACTTCGTAAATTAGACAAAAAAATGTTGATACGGACTCGTATGCAATGAGAGGTTTGAGTTTTATTACCAGCAAACAAATACCATTGTAGTTTTCTTCTTAATCAGTTTTCTCTTTTTTAGTTATGAGTTTTCTTCTTAATCAGTTTTCTCTTTTTTAGTTATGTTTCGATTTCATTGAATGGTAATTCGATTCTTAAAGTAAGTAAGAAGTAGTACAATCTTTAGAGAGTACAACAAGTACATGTATAGAAATATGTAGGAAAAGAAGACCTCATACAACAACTGGCGAACGGAATCTCTCAAGAGATATAGAACTAGGATGAAAAAGAAGAGAAAATACACCAAAGAAGAAAAAAGGTTGTTAATTTTTGAAGGGTCTAAACAATAACACACAATTTATGAATTTGGTTTGTAATACTGATACATGGTGTAAAATGTTTGGAGGACTGTGAGGACGAACATCACTGAAATGTATTGTGCAAGTGAAGTTACCCATGGTGGACGATCAAAATAGTTAATTTGGAATTTTGCAAGACGGAGTTTGGGAGAAGTGATTTCCTCTTCACCAGCAATTTCCTTAAGAATTCTTGGTACCTTTTCTGTATGGCTCCAACTTCCTTGTATAATTCCATTTGAATAGAGGACTCTAGCATCTTCAGAAGTTTGAATCAGCTCATGCATGAATTTCAAATACGAGGTCACCTCCCGTTGATTCTCATCAAACTTTTGAGCACTTTCGAAATCTTCCAGGGACTGAAGTAATAGCTTACTGTTCGCATTAACCAAGAAAGGAGTCAAGTAAAGGCAAGGATCAAATGGATAAAACCATCTTTTGAACCTGATTCCTCTGATTCCAACTCCCTCCACAGCCTTAAATTTTATGCCCGCTTGCTTCAACTCCGAGGCACTCTTAAACTCCTTTTTCTGGTCACTTGTACCTGCACTAGTCGAATCACCAGTTTTCCTTAAGATCGGAGTTGATTGATCAGTTGCACGGTACCCGGCTTCCAGATCAGTTTCAACAACATCATTGTCATCAGTGTTATCTACTTGTTTGTCTTCAATTTTGTTGTTTTCCGGTCCAAGAATTAGTAGGTGGAGCTCGTGGAGCACATCAGAAGGTTGCTGCGGCTTTGCCTTAATTTTGGTTCTGGTAAATAGCAGTTGGAGTCTGCGGGGAACTCCACTGGTTCTCCACTCAGTTTCAATATCTATCATTGCTGGCAATAGTACAAAGTCATACAAAGCCATCTTTGCAAGATTGGACGATGATCTTTTCCAGTTGCCATAGTGTCTTGCTATCACTTGTTGGAAGTAGCTTTGTTTTGTGAGAGTTTTGATTACCACCAGGGGAATCTGGTTGCCAACATGAAACACAGATGCAATGCACTGTTGTTTCTGATTGTGCAGCAATTCTCCAAGGAGTTTGTGATCAGAAACAGGATTGTGGACTTCAAGAATACATAAGGACAGTTGGAGGAAGAAACAACCATCCTTTATCATCATCATACGGAAATCAGTTCCTGTCAGTTCAAGAAAACTTCTGTCAGCGGTACTATAACAATCTCTTGCTTCTGCTTCGGTTGATCTGATTGCATATATGTATAAGGCCTTCGTATCTTCTTCAGTTCCAGGAGAGGACCCTAAGATACTGTGCCAAACCTCATCCTTGGCAGCTTGAATCTTCTTCTCCTGAATCTTGTCCTCGCCTGGGCCATACAACGGCCCAAATCTGATGAAAGGTCTCTTCTCCGAGTGCTTGCATATCCTGCGTTGTAAAATCTTTTTCTTGGCATCAAGTTGAGTTGCTTCGCTCTGCCGCTGCACATTCAGTAAGAGTAATGTATTTCTTAAACAATTCTACAATATAGATGAACATAAACGACATGTTTACAGTAATAGGTTCAGGAGCTCACTTGGTCAAGCAATAGTTGTTCTATTTGTATCCAAGCATCACGAGAAGTAAGAGTTTGGTTGGGCTTGATTATTTTTTGGAGGATTTCTTGTGATATAGTAGCTTGAATCCATGAGAGAATGATAGAATCAAGTTGAGTCCACTGTTGAAAGGTTGGATTTGGTGTCGAATTACCACTGTCATTAAGAATAGTGGGTTCAGGACAAGGAAAGCTCCCATCAATAAAACCATAAACTCCATAACCTTTAAATACGGGCAAGAATAGTCCTCTGCACAATGTGTAGTTAGTGTAATCAAGGACGATAGGAACTAGATTTTTTATGTTACAGAGAAAGATTGCAGAAAGAGAAGTTTGATTAAATGAGGACGAGACGACATCCGTTGAAACCAGGGTTGAAGAACTTGATTGAAGCGGGGAAGGCGAAGCCACTAAATTTGAAAGAAAAGAATTGGTGAAAGAACTAAAGAACTGTCAATATGATAGCCAAGAGCTGGAATTCCCAACTACTATGGTCCAATAATTAGCATAAAGAAAAAGTAACATGTTAGCTTCTTGCTTGGTTTTCGAATTCTTTTTCGCATGTCATAGATCTAAATAGCATTACACATTTTCAACTGTTCCGCTCAGAACCCAATTTTACCAGTACATATTTTCAAAGCTATCATGCCGTATTTTGAGATTTAGAGTCTGTTTGGCAAAGCTTTAGAAAACTAGTTATTGTTAAAAGCAATTTTCATTAAAGTGCTTATGTAAAAATAATTTTGAAGAGTAGCAATTTTTGTTTGATCAACTCATTCGCGAATCACTTTGTGAATAGTAGATATTAATTTGTGTCGGGACAAACTTTTGAAAAAGTGCTTTTGAATGTTAAATTGCGAGTAAGGATATGTAAAAGTTCACTTTACAGTTATTTAACTAGGCGAATATTTTAAATATTTATTACTAGAGACTATATTTAATTTTTTTGTTTAATTAAAATTTTAAAAAATAGAGTATACATAATTGAATATTCTAAATTCATATCTTAGAAAAAGATGCAATTTGATTTAAAGCTTCCAACAATAATTATTTTTGTCCAGAAACCTTTCCCTGCCCCTTCCTTTTGATACATGCTTAAGACAATTAATATTTTGGTATGTACTTAATGGGCCACATAAGTGTTGTGCCCTGGATGATTCATTTTAAAATGCTTGTTTTGTATTGAGGGTTCTTCTATTTTACTTTTGGTTCTGTTGGGCCCTTGGATATTCTAACTGCGCTCTTGCTGAGTTAACTTGTTGCCTTGTGCTATAGTCTGGACTGTATTGATTTGTTCATGCAGGATTTAAGAATCTTTTCGATGATGCCAAAAGAGGGAAGAAAGGGAAATGTTGGGATGTTTGTGACCCAATTCATCTGTTTTAAATTTTCTTACAAATTGTATTTTTGTTATTTCTATCTTGGTGTTTGTATGTATATGTTCTTTGGCAAAATTTGTTTGTCATCATCAAAAAAGGGAAATTTATTGACATGATTGTTTTGAAGAGTGACAAACGAATGACATGGTGAAGAACCTGGTTCTTAAGGTTAATGCATGACAGATAGAAAATATTATGGGATGCAAATCCATGCAGAACTAGGAGTAGTGACGTGTGTGCATGTACGTATCCTAGTCAGCAAAAAGAAGGTGTGCCGTTGCTGTCTCTTTGAAGTGTGAACAAGAGTTGGTACTACACAAGGAGTATATCACTGAAAATATTCACTTACCATAATTGTGAAGTTTCTTAGTGAGAAACTACTAGGGTTACATAGCTCATATAAAAGCATGTAATTAAGGCAACTGAATTCAGTTATTCACTACGAGAATTGAGAGCAAACAAAAGGCGATTCAATAATTCTTGAAGTATTTTAACTGGTATTGACAACCATTGAAGAACCCAGAGCAAATCTAGCAAATTGTTTAGGTTCTTTATTGTTGTTGTCACTTTGTTTTGTATTGACTGTTTTACCTGTCTGCTTATTAGAGAAGTTATTGTAATAGGTGAACTTTGAGAAATTACTTTGTAAAGCTAGAGTCTGGCTTTGGCAGTGATGATGATGCAGGGTAAAAACGAAACGTAAAAAGATAGGAACGAGACTCGTCTCGAACTCCCTACGAGGTATCCACGAAGAACTTGTTCCGTAAAACCCTCGATTCGGGTCAAGATTTTCCTAATGCTATGCAACTACCCTCGAGTCATACTTAGGACTAGCAAATAAAATGATCGGGGCGGGGTTGAGGGTCAACTAGATCTACTAGAAGATTTAAGTCCCAAAACATAGGTTTCATTCAACAAAGGAGCATTGCTCTCATCTTCTTCAACATTCAAAATAGACTAAGTAATGAGCTGGGAGGCCTCTGGCTAGGCGGGGCACCTGGAGCTAGGCGGGGCACCTGGTCTTGGCTTGTGCCAGGCGGGGCGCCTGCCTTCTTAGGCAGTGTTTCATCCAGGCCGGGCGCCTGACTGTGATGGGCGTCCCTCCTCCTCCTTAGGCGTGGGGCCTAGAGCTGAAACCATCCGGAACATCTTCCAATTGCTTCCATCTTCGAGCCCTTTGCTCACCAAGTGTAAATGCACCTCTTGGACCTCCTTGGCTTGACTCTGAGTGAATGGTCTCGTGACGGACTGTTCGGCATCATGCTCCCCTTCTTGGGAATTTTTCGTCCTCGAAATCGCAACGTCATCACCCTCGGCTCCATCATCTCCTACATCAAGAGGAGTTAAGTCAGAAATATTAAAAGTGTTAGAGACATTATACTCACTTGGCAAGTCGACCACATAAGCATTGTTGTTGATCTTTGAAAGCACTTAGAAGGGACCATCTCCTCGGGGTGCTAACTTCCCTTTCCTAAGGTTTGGAAACCTTTCTTTGCGGAAGTGCACCCACATATAATTGCCCTTCTTGAGTTCCACCTTCTTTCGTCGCTTGTTCTTCTTGGAGGCCACCTTTTCATAAGCTTCCTCCAAGTTCTTCTTTGCCTTTGCATGGAGTTCAACCAAAGCCTTAGCTCGGCTTTTACCTTCAAAATAAGCAACCATTTCCCTTGGCAAAGGGGTTAGATCAAGGTGAATCAAGGGGTTAAAACCATAAACACACTCAAATGGAGTCATGCCAATCTATCTATACAAAGTGCGGTTGTATGCAAACTCCATAAGAGGTAACTTGTCAATCCAAGTCCCACCCTTACCTCGGGTCATAGCTCTAAGAAGAGCGCCTAAAGTTCAGTTCACCACCTCAGTTTTCTCATCGGTTTGAGGGTGGTGGGACGTAGAGAACAATAGCTTGGTGCAAAGGGCACCCCACAAGCTCCTTCAAAAATGGCTGAGGAACTTGGTGTCCCTATCACTCACAATGGTTTGAGGCACACCATGCAACTTTAACACATTATCAATAAACAAAGAAGCAACATGTTGTGCATCATCACACTTTTTACATAGAATGAAGTGAGCCATCTTGGAGAACCTATCAACGACAACATAAATGCTATCATGTCCCCCCTAGTCCATGGTAATACCATAACAAAATCTATAGAAATATCCATCCACGGGCTAGTAGTCACGGGGAGAGGGGTATACAAACCATGGGGTTTCGATTTGGATTTAGCATACTTGCACTCAAGGCAAGAATTGCAAAGTCTCTTAAGTTGCATCCCCATTTTAGGCCAATGGAATTGCTCCATAAGAATGGCCAAGTTTTTATCCCTACCAAATTGACCCATGATTCCTCCACAATGTGCTTCTTGAACAAGCAATTCTCTCCATGAGGACTCGGGTATGCAAACTCTACCATTTTTAAAGATATAGCCATTTACCCATTGGTACTTCTCAACTCTTTTTCCTTTATTAAGAGCTTCATGGATGCTCTTTAGCTTAGGGTCATGAGCATACATCAACTTGGTTCTCTCAAAACCCATGAGCTTGGAGGCAAGAGTGGTGGCAAGAGCAAACTTCCTAGAAAGTGCATCCGTCACAACATTGTTTTTCCCTTTTTTGTATTGAATGATAAGGGAAAAGACTCAATGAACTCTACCCATTTGGCATGCTTCTTGTTCAACTTCTCTTGGCCCCCTAAGATGTTTGAGTGACACATGATCACTCTTAATCACAAATTCCCTAGGCCAAAGATAATGTTGCCAATGAGCTAGAGCTCTCACTAGGGCATACAACTCCTTGTCATACGTAGAGTAGTTCAAGGTTGCGCCCTTCAATTTCTCACTAAAGTAGGCTATGGGTTTTCCATCTTGCATTAAAACACCACCAATTCCCACCCCCGAGGCATCACCTTCAACCTCAAATGCCTTTCCAAAGTCGGGCAATTGCAATAGAGGGGCGGTACTCAACCTGCTTTTTAATTCTTGGAAGGCCCTCTCTTGAGGCTCTCCCCACATAAAAGGTTTGTCCTTTACCAATTCGGTGAGTGGAGCGGCAATGGCACTAAAGTCCCTCATAAATCTCCTATAGAAGCTAGCAAGACCATGAAAGCTTTTAACTTGAGACACGGTAGTGGGAGTAGGCCAATCACGAATGGCCACTACCTTGGACTCATCCACTTCCACTCCTTGAGCACTCACACCAAACCCAAGAAAGACTACCTTTTCAACACCAAAGGCACATTTCGTAAAATTAGCATAGAACTTTTCAGCTCTCAACACTTCAAGCACTTGCCTTAAATGATCAACATGGTCGTCTAATGACTTGCTATATATCAAGATGTCATCAAAGTAGACGACCACGAATTTGTTGATGAATGGCTTCAACACATGATTCATTAGCCTCATGAAAGTACTAGGTGCATTGGAGAGGCCAAAGGGCATCATCAACCATTCATATATAACAAACTTGGTCTTGAATGCGGTTTTCCACTCATCACCCGGTTTCATACGGATTTGGTGGTAACCAGACCTAAGGTCTATCTTTGAAAAGATGCTAGAACCACTTAGCTCATCAAACATATCATCTAAACGAGGTATGAGATGTCGATACTTTACCGTGATCTTGTTGACCGCTCGGCAATCCACACACATCCTCCATGTGCCATCCTTCTTTGGGACAAAGGTCACGGGCACGGCACACGGACTCAAGCTTTCTCTCACCAAGCCCTTGGTAAGCAATTCATCCACTTGCCTTTGCAACTTCTTTGTATCTTCGGGATTGCTTCTATAGGTCGGCTTGTTTGGGATTTGGGATCCCGGGACAAAGTTAATTTGATGTTCAATACCCCTCAAGGGAGGTAGAGCATTTGGCATCTCATCCGGGAACATGTCCCCAAAAACCTTCAAAACACTTTCAAGAGCATTAGGCAAAGGGTTAGAAGAATAATCATATTCGGAAGTAAGAATCATACCTTTGTGCACTGGGCAAATGAGTAGTCTGTTGCCATCATTCCCTTTCAAAACCTCACCCGGTTGCATCATGGCACAAATGCTTCTCTCAACTCTCTCATACGCCTATAATCATCACTTACTTGCTTGGGCGTCAAAGGTTTGAGCACAAACTTCTTCCCTTCATGCTTGGCCGTATAAGTGTTGACACGGCCATCATGCACTACATTTCGATCAAATTGCCATGGCCTTCCAAATTGAAGGTGGCAAGCTTGCATAGGGACCACATCAAACATGTGTTCATCCACATAGTTCCCTATCTTGAATTTAACCATCACTTATTTCACCACTTTCAATTCACCACACTCACTAAGCCATTGTAAACGATAAGGATTGAGATGTTTCAAAGTGGGCAATTTCAATTGGGAAACTAGTGTTTGGCTAATAACGTTAGCACAACTTTCCGAGTCAATAATCATGGAACAAACAACACCCATGATTCGGCATCTAGCATGGAAGAGGTTTTCTCTTTGCAAATTCTCACTATCCTCCACAAGCATAGCACTTAAGCTCCTCCTCACAACAAGGAAGGCATGAGGATCATCTCCCTCAATCGCATCCTCCTCTACATCATCCACTTCATCCCCCTCTACTCCTTCATCCTCCATTTCACTGTCTTGTTCATACACATCATCACCAACCACAATCATGGTCTTTCGTTTAGGACATTCTCTAGCAAAATGATCATACCCTTTGCATTTGTGGCATTGAATAGAAAAGTAGTAGGAGTGTTTAATTGAGTTTTATAATTACCTCCCACATTCAGTGTGGACTTCTCATACGACTTCTACACATCTCTACTAGCACTTTCACCACTTGCACTAGGGAATTTTGCATTTGGAGTCTTCCACTACTTTGGCTTACTCATGGGAGTAGGATTGCTACTCTTGTAGCGAGTGGACTTCTCTTTCTTGAGCCATTTCTCAGCTTCAACCGCGTCATCATATAGATCATAGTGGTTGTCATACTTGTGAAACTTCAATTGAAAGGCTATCTCTCGGTTCAAACCACTCCTAAATCGAATCACGGCCGTTTCATCTTCCTCCGCATCCATGTCCAAGGTCATCCAGATTTGCTTAAACTCATTGAAGTACTCCCCAACCGTCTTGTAGCCTTGTTTCAACTCATAAAAACGTTTGAGTTGGTCTTGATGATATTGTTGAGTCAAATACTTCTCATCCATCACACGAATCAATTCACCCCAAGTAACATTGATGGCCATAGCATTTCTCCTCTATTCCTCTTGGTCGATTCCCACCAAGTAGAAGCAAAGGATTCAAAGGAAGATATAGCATATTTGGCTTTCTTCTTCTCGGTCATGTCATTTGTATCAAACACTCTCTCCATGGATAACTTCCATTCAATGTACTCAACCGGGTCACTACTCCCCTTGAAAGTAGGAACAGTACGCTTCACACTATTGAGATTATTGTTATCACGACCTCCTTGGTAAGGCTCCGGTGGGCCTCCAAAGTTGTCTCCATAACCATAATAATCCCTCCTAGCATTCCCTTCAACATACCCCATGGGTGGCCCTCGATCTCGGCTTCTACCCCCGTCCATATTATGACCCCAATTCATCCGTCGCCTAAGTTGATAGTGAGCATCATACCCATCGGCTTCTTCACCATACTCATCCTCCTGCCCTTCTTGAGCTTCCTCAACTTGCTCAAGAGGTAGAACATTTCGAATGGGTCTTGGAAGTGGAGTATTTCTTTGGGGATTGCCCAAAATGTAGGGAATGCCCACTCGTTGGGGATTGCCCAACACTTGCTCAACTTTAGCACTCTCATTATTTTCCTTTTGTTTCCTAAGCAACTCAATAACTTGCTCCGGGGTAAAGGTTGAGCTACTTGTACCTTCACTGGCTTCAAGTTGGACACTCGGGGTCCTTTTCTCAACTTGGACGCTCAGGGTCCCCTTTTCAAGGCTTTCAATCCTTAGACTCATACTATCCAATTTGGCCAAGATAGTAGCCAAGGTACTCTTCAAAGGATCATATCTTTCGTTAGTCATCGTACCTACAAAATGAACAGACGTTAGTGAAATCACCTTACACACACCCTCACTTGTGTATCACTCGGTTCACTTGTTTAGTGGTGGTGGATATTTCACTAGAACTTAAATCTAGAAGCTTCACGTTGTTGAACAACAATCCTCAACTCAATAAAACTATCCATAAGTCAAGTGTCCTCCGGGGTGAGTGGAGTTTATGTGACTCAATGGACGATAAGCTTTTTAAAATGAGGACTTGAGTCAAAAGGATCTACGAATCTTCTTGGAGTTCTACTCTCCAAACTAGGCACGAGTTGCCTAAAAGCTCAATGGACTAGTACCACTTAAGTAGGAAAGTTACTTAGAGAAGTACTAGTTAGATGTTATGCAAGCAAAAGAAACAAGGGAACCTAGGAAAACTACCTAAACCAACACCTTTCAGCAGTAGGCGGGGCGCCTAGCCTTGCAGTATTTCAGGCGGAGGGCCTGGGACTAGGCGGGGTGCCTGAGGTCCTAGGCAGTGACCAAATCAGGCGGGGCGCCTAGACCTGAAGCAGATCCAACCTGTTCCAAACTTGTTCCAATTCGATTTTCAATCCATAAATCCGATGTTTTCAACTTGTTTTCACAATCCAATGATACCCAAAGTTCCATTTGATCTTTTCCAACAAACCCCAATCAATTTTACACCCAAACAATCAATCAAATCCAAGATTCAATGCCATGAAACTCAAGAACAAGGGTTTCTTCAAAAGGGTTTTAAAGTTGGAATTTAAATCTTCAAAAATCTGTTATACAACTTCAAATCATGCGATTTACGTATCAAAACGACGGGTTTTCAACAAGGATCAATCTCCAATAACACCCATTTCAAGAATCAATCACACCAACAAGATATGCCAAGTTTTTGGATTTTCAACTTTTTCATTTTTTTCATTTTTTTCTTCTTTTCAACAACTTCAAACACAAGAAACTAACAAGAAAACTAACTCGGCACAATGAACAAGGATCGAGGGTTTGTAAAAATAAATCCCGAGCCTTGCTATGATACCAAACTGATGCAGGGTAAAAACGAAAATGTAAAAAGATAGGAGCGAGACTTGTCTCGAACTTCCTACGAGGTATCCACGAAGAACTTGTTCCGTCAAACCCTCAATTCGGGTCAACAGTTGCCTAACGCTATGCAACTACCCTCGAGTCACACTTGGGACTCGCAAATAGAATGATTGGGGCGGGGTTGAGGGTCAACTAGATCCACTAGAAGATTCAAGTCCCAAAACATAGGTTTCATTCAACAAAGGAGCATTGCTCTCATATTCTTCAACATTCAAAATAGACTAAGTAATGAAATATGTTAGGCTTGGGTATTTATAGTGTTTCCCAAGCTTACATAATGACCAAACTACCCTTACTCATAAGGTTCACTAAATAGGCCATGTAGGGTAAAATAATAATAACAACATAAGTTGTAAAAATATTCAGCATTTCAGGCGGGGCGCTGGAAGTTGGGCAGTGAGCTGGGAGGCCTCTGGGTAGGCGGGGCACCTGGAGCTAGGAGGGGCGCCTGCCGACTTAGGCAGTGTGTCATCCAGGCGGGGCGCCTGAACGTGCTGGGCGTCCCTCCTCCTCCTTAGGCGTGGGGCCTTGATGCAGCCCGAAATGCTGATCAAGTGCTTGACAATCCACCGAAGTCAATGAATGATCCACCGAAGCCCATGACACGAAGCCAAGCCAAATTGCTACATGATATGTGTATTCAGTTGGCTTGGTCGGGAGAAAGCATGTGTTCGGAGGAAGAATAGAAAAGTGCTAGAGCCGAAGGCTACATCTTCAAATTTGAGCCCGAGGACAAAGTGATCGAACACCAACCCTTGGCGCAGAGCAGCACAACGCCGAACACAACAAATTGTGTTCGAAGTCAAGTGGGTGCCCGATGATTAATGTGTTCGAGCAAGCAATCGAGCATCGAAGTCAAGGCTGCCGAACACTCACTAAGTGTGTTCGAGCAAGCAACCAAGAACCGAAGTCAAGGCTGCCGAACACTCATTATTTCAGCCCTGCGTGGCTTGCTTTTATTGGTCACCTGTGATCATTTACTGTTTTATCCCTAGGGTAGTCTATATATTCTCATTTACATTTCATTGTAAGTAGTTAGTTGTTGTTGGCGAGTCTTCGATGGAGCCGAACTCCGACGTAGGATTTCAAGAACTTGTGTCATTCGGTGTTGAATCATTTGAACAATCTTCTTCTTTGGTCATTCAATTTGCAAGAAGCTTGTTCTTCTTGAAGATTGTTGCTTAGCATAGGTGATTCTTGACCTCTGATTCGATCGAGCTTGAGACCAGTTCCTCAATGTTCTTTGAATCGAAGCAAGATTTGTCTTGCTTCTATCTTTATTTTATTTTTATTTTCCGCGTTTTCCTTCGTGTTAGCTCAACCTCGGTTTTGCTTGCACCAGGCCTAGAGCTGAAACCATCCGGAACATCTTCCAATTTCTTCCATCTTCGAGCCCTTTCCTCACCAAGTGTAAATGTACCTCTTAGACCTCCTTGGCTTGACTCCGAGTGAACGGTCTCGTGACGGATTGCCCGGCATCAGATTAGGGTCTAGAGTGTAGCCCCTTGCTTACAGAGTTTGTAATCTAAAACTTGCTCTTTGTGTTAGTGGAAGTGTTTCAAAATCTCAGAGTGTGAGTCATGGTTTTTCTCCCTTGAGCAAGGAGTTTTCCACATAACAACACGGTGTCCTTTATTTATAGTTTTTAAGTTCAGTGTTTTTGTGGTTTGATAACAAGCAGCACTAGGACCAGGTTCTAGTATTTAAAGGTCAAGTTCTTCAGCGAATATTTGAAGACACTATTCAATCCCTCCTTCTAGTGTCCTTAGGAGGTGCATAGAGTATAACCGTAAGTTTCAAGGATTGGAAGTGGTGCGTCAAGGTCCATATAAGTGGTAGCATCTATTGATTGACTAGTGTTATGAGATGATATTTGGGCAATGAGTACTGACACATTACCAATATCATTAACTAGTTCTAAATCTTTACTACTAATATTGGGGTTGTCATCTGTAGACGGAATGCCAGCATTTTCTCCTACAATGGAGAATGATAGAGGTATTGACACCATTTCATGCTTCTACAAAAGTGTTGATTGCTTGTCGTAAGTTGAGCTTCTTGATTAGATAATGGGTGGCACAGAATGTTCAACTTACTGTTTACCTTACATATTATACAATTTTTTTCATATATATTTTTATGGTATGAATGTAAAAATATAATATATTTATGGAACGAATGATTACCATAAATATCTTGTATTTGATCTTTATACATGAAATATTTTTTGCAAATATTAATACATAATATTGAGTATGGCTGTTATAGAGAGGTAATTTTACAAATTGAGTATAACGGCATAATGAACGTCATTACTGTTATATGTAGAATAATGTTATAGAAAGGTAAATTATAACATGCAAAATCGGTTCTATAAAAAAGTAAAGTGTTATAATAAAGGGCTTTTATTTACTATCTTATTGGGGTTGGTAACATCCTCAATATATTTTACTATTCTTTGCTTTTCAGACCTGTTCTAGCCATGGAAAAATCATTTCAGATCTATTCTTTGCTTGTCAGATCTATTCTTTAGTTTATATTAAGTACTAATATTCTTTGCTTTATTCTATCCATGGAAAAATCATTTCAGACCTATTCTTTAGTTCTTATTACTAATATTATTTGGTTTCATCTAGCATGGAAAAAACATTTCAGACCTATTTTTTGCTCGTCAAACCTATTCTTTAGTTTTATTAAAAATATTCTTTGATTTATTCTAGCCATGGAAAAATTATTTTAGACCTATTCTTTGCCTCGTTTTTATTACACTAATATATTTTTGTTTGTTTATATGTATCAAATCATATACTCCAACTTTTATTATAAATATTTACTTAGTCATAGCAACATTTGAGAGGGGTTTAATGATGGGTTGATTTAGTGTTCTAGACAACTAAATTCTTTGATGGAAATGACTAGGAGTGTCTAACGAAGGGCAATGGTTTCATGAATACCACCGCTGTAACAACAAATTTCGAAGTTTAGAAAATTCAAGACAAGAAATAGTGTAACAAAATATTGTATTTGATATCAACAGTAGATGCGGGTTACAATCTCTAGAGTGTCACTAATTTTGTAAATGACGTCCTCTGATTCTTCTCCTCACAACTTTGGTTCAAAGGCTCGGAAGCTTGATCTTGAACTTGATGAACTTTGGATTACTTGATCTTGAATTTGTTATGCGTCACGAATACTTTGACGTCCGTCGCGAACAAGATTTGACATTCAACTGCTACGAATAGATGATTTGAACTCGCACGCAGAATCTTGATTTGAACTGTGATTTTGGATTTGAACAAGGACGTAGATCGTGGCCTCCGTTGTTGAACTTGAAAAGAGAAGCAGATCACAGACGTAGAAGAAGACTTTGAAAGCTTTCCTTTGGAGCTTCTTTGATTGCCCTTCAGTTTGCCTGATGTTTGGCTTCCTTTGACGTCCTTCTTGATGATCTCCTCCTTGATGTCCTTCTGCTTGATATTCTTCTTCAAGTTCCTTCTTCAAGTCCTTTTTGGGCTTTAGGTAGCTCCCTATTTATAGTGGCGAAATAGGAGAGTTGTGATAAAGTCAAGCTTCATTTGCTTTAATTTGATTGGCCGATTTGAATTGCAAGCTAATCTTTGATCACCTCACATTTAAATAGCAAGAGTTTATCACTTGTCCACATAGCGTATTTGTATTGTCAAGTTAATTTGACATGTCATGCCACGTCCCTCGCCATTTGCCGTAGTCTCACTGGCTATTTTATTTGATTTGGCACTACATCGTTTGACATGTGGCATTGTATTTTCTTGAATTTAGGAACTAATCCAAATTTCTTATGGATTAAATTCACCAAAATTTAATTACTTACGCATCGCAACAAAAATATCATATATGACGAAAATAATCTGTCAAATAAATGCGTAAAATTATTTATTATATTGGGGGTCATATATATCTGTTATCACCAAATAAATTTGATACATTACACTATGTACTATATACGAGAAGTAAATGTGCCACTTAGGCCGTAACAAAGCGACACATATTGAGAATACTGGATGATTTTACCGACGTAGAATTAAACGTGGATTTGGAATAAGAAAAAATCATAAGTGATAAAAGATAAGTTCATTGATCAAACTAAAATAATTTTTAAGTCAAAAGTCAAAAGTTAGATAAAATCCATCTCATAGCTTTTGCATTGTTTTGGTTTAAATGCTCTTATAAGCATTTTCTAATTTTATCGAACACTCAAATAAGCTAAAAAGAGATTTAAAACTAGTTTGATTTGTTCTGAAGCCAATCCTCATAGTTTTCGGAAGCCCAACTGCTTTCTGTCTAATGGTGATGTTACAGAGCATTTGCAGAAAAAACAACGAAGTATAAGCCTTAAAAAAATTAGTGAACTTTAGAGAAAAATATATTTTATCATTCTTTGCTTTTCACACTTATTCTAGCTAATATGGTAAAAATATTTCAGGCATATTCTTTGCTTGTTAGACCTATTATTTAGTTTTTATTATTCATATTCTTTCCTTAGTAACTTTCAGAAGGTACTGGACCAAATATTCGCCCCTAAATATAACGTTTAGAAGTTATCCTATCAATATACTTTGGAAGTATATAAAGTTAAAGGAACTTTGACTTTAATTTTGAGGT
This sequence comes from Petunia secreta, assembly GCA_029990175.1. Taxonomy (NCBI): domain Eukaryota; kingdom Viridiplantae; phylum Streptophyta; class Magnoliopsida; order Solanales; family Solanaceae; genus Petunia; species Petunia secreta. The sequence continues at coordinate 16,997,064 of JARKIP010000010.1, forward strand.
GAGCAAGAAAGGAACACCTTTCATTCCATAAATAGGAACATCTTTCATTTCAATTGCTTGCAGTATACTTAGCTTTGTCTATCTTGATAAGAGAAAAGGTTGGTTAGTCTATCAGTCAATGGCACAATCTAGGTGGGAGGGTTAAGAGAAGAAGCAATTCGTCAGGCACAGCTTCTAAAGTTGAAGACATGTTTCACTAGTGCGTAAGTTGTAGGCATGCATTATTATTGGCCGTGCTTTTGACTTAGAACATTTTCTTTCCAATGCTATGTTTTTTTTTTTTTGGTTAAATAAAGTTGTCAAATTGATATCTTTTATTGTGTGTAGGTGGTAACTAGCTAGGTAGACGACAATGAAGGAGGTAGAAATCTACCTAGCCATGGAAAGATTGAGGCGGTTGGCCGATGAAGAAATAACCTCAGAAATTGGGTTACGTGAACCTATTGAGGGTATAATTGAACTGTTACGGGATAACCAGTCAAAACTAAAGAAGGCATATCCAAGTCAAATCGATGAAATAGACGAGCTGACCATCAAGATTGATGAAGCTGCCTATGCGACCGAGAACGCCATTGATTATCATGGTCTTAGGGTATATGATAATAATAATAATAATTCTAGAAAAGGTAGCAAAAGATACTTGGGTTTGATATCCTCTTGCTTATCAAGCAAGCCACTACATGATCCTCCAAATGCTCTATTCAAATATGAACTGAAAGGACTGCACGACCAGTACAAGAATGCCCTTCAATTTTTATCTTACCACGAGCCACGACTAGTATTAACAGATCAGGAAGACAAACATCGGGGAATTCTCCACTATTGCAAGCACCCAGATCGCGATACCGTCAGGCTCAATGAAGTTGTCAAGTGTGAGGTAATCAAACGCCTCGTCGATTGGTCTAAAGAGTTAGAGTTGGTTTCATTATGTGGGGTTGGTGGGTCGGGGAAAACAACCCTTGCGTACCAAGTCTACAATGACAGGGAGATTACCTTTGGATTCTTTAATGCAATCTGGATCCATGTATCTTCCAAGTTTAACACCAGAGAAATGTTTCTCTACATTCTTAGCTACTTTCGAGAACGACCCCATGAATACATGAACGAATCGGAAGACTATTTGGTTAAGGAAATTGCCCGCTATATTTCAACAAGTGGAAAAAGCCTGATTGTTCTAGATGACGTATGGTCGACTCAAGTGTTGGATGAATACATCGAGTATTCCCAAATGACCATGCAGGTCACAGGGTATTGCTTACCACCCGGAAGACACAAGTAGCTGAATATGGTTATCCCAAGCCATCCGTCGTTACTGTGCGTGGACAGAGCGAAGACGGCTCCTGGGAGTTATTTATGGATGAATACCGGAGACACACTCGAGGTGCGTACTCTACTTTTGCCCTCCACAAATTTATTTTTCGGTTTACCAACATAACTTATGTGAGGCTCTCTCATTATTCATGGGTTTACTACTTGTTCTAATACATAAAATAAGAAGAGATCAGTTAAAAGATAGTACACAATATCAGTTTATCTCTTTCTTTTGTCTTTCTTCACCGAATCACCACATTATTCAACCACTATTGCTATTAACTGGTAACACTATGGAATGACGAATTTATGAAAGCACTGAAAAGGTAGCATCGAAATAGTTAACTCGAAGAAGAAGACCAAGTTGCAGAATTTCCGAGAAAATTTTCATTTCTGAACCCATGAGTTATAACATCTTTTTCCCTGCTAGTCTTATTATTTTAATTTTATTCTTTTATCTTGAGTTTACTACTTAATTTGGATCAACACGAAGTATGAAAAAGGAACGAGTATTATTTAGACTTGTGCTATAAAATAAATCATATATAATTATGTAAGCACAAAGCATTTTATTAAGGATAAATTTTAATTTTAAAATTATTATTTTTAGATTTAAAGCTGTCATTATGTTTTTAACAAATTAATATGAATATATTACTACATCAACGGTAATAGATGAGTAGTTACTAGTGTATGTGTATTGGGCAAAAATCGGCTCGCGATGATTCGCTCCGGTCATATAACCTGACAAGCAATCGAGCACTTAACGACAAAGACCGAAGCTACTATGAGGATCGCCGAGGTCACACGTCGAGGTCATGGCCGAAGGCGAGCCGTAAGCTGAGCTTCGATGACGCCTACCTCGATCGAATAGCAAGGCCCCATCACCGAGGTCACACATTGTACCTCGGTGAATCGCCTCGGTTCCAGCGGCTTTGCAGCCCACTACTTCAGCCCACTAATTCCTTCCTTTAATGCTGAGATCGTGGGTCAAAGCACAACTGATAGTGGAGAACGTGGGCAAGGCTCCTAGGCCTATAAATAGTACTTCATTTTATATCATAGGCATCTAGAAATACATACTGAAACTATGCCCAAATTTGTACTCAATACAATATATTGAAATCAAGTTATTCTTTCGTATTTACGCCTATTTCTCGCATTTATCTAGCTTTGATACGAAGTTTTGCTTATATTCAAACCCAAATTCGATTGTGATCCTAAAACTGGTTTAGGCCCATACAAGTTGGCGCCGTCTGTGGGGGATATAAGCAGAAACGCTTTGTTCCAAAGTTCTACGTACTTTTTCATTAAAGGCTACAGTTCAACAACGTTAAGGCTGACAACAACGATTCTCTTAATGAACAGGCTGGCGTTCCGTCGAACCAACAGTCCACATCACCAATGACAACTGAAGCGTTCCAAGCTTACGTTGTCAACGCACTAAGAGCTCTCCAAGATCGACAGGATGAGCAAGTCAATATCAATGCTGAATTTCGCGCCTCGTTGGAAGCGAGGAACAACGCGGCACCGAATGGTACCCAGCCTTCGGCTCCAAATGGAGGCATCCCGACTTTCGTTCCTACGGGCGGGATAATAGGGGGACCTCTCAATGGAGCCACATCTGGGGGTTCGGGAAACGTACCAGCTGCAATGCCACACTTCGGGACGATTCCCACCTGGCTGAAACAACGTCCTCGGTCGATGTCGAAAAATTGACCAGGGAGATTGAAGCACGCGTTAAGGCTTGCGTCGAGGTACGCATGGAAAAACGCCTCGAGAGCGTGCCGGGGCAGACAAAAGTCGAAGAAGATCTTGATATAGATCAATACAGAGAGCTACCCTTCAAGCGCGAAGCGGCTCCAGCCCCAACTCCCAAAAACTTGAAACTCATATTTTTGAAGAAGTATGATGGGACCACCGATCCCAGAGAGCATGTAAGGGAGTACATGGCAATGGTAAAGAGCAACGATTTAATGACGATAGAGCTCGAGTCGATGTTCTTAAAAAAGTTTGGCGAGTCCTTGGAGAAAGGAGCTCTGCGTTGGTACATGTGCTTACCAGCGGGGTCGATTTCCACCTTCAAGGAAATGTCCAACGCCTTCGTTAAGCTGCACGGCGGGGCCCAAAAAATCTTCCAAAGGAAGGAGGACATATGTGAGGTTAAGCAACGACCCGGTGAACCACTCAAGGAGTTCCTCGAGCGCTTTCACGCTGAACGCATGGAGCTGCCTCAGATGGATGATACTCCGACCATTATGGCATTTGAAAAGGGTATCAATGTTCGCAATTTTGACGCCGCTGCTGAATTGTGAAAGGAGCTCCAACAATACCAAGTTTTGACATGGGAGGATCTACACAAACGGACTTACTCAAAAATCAGATTGGAGGAAGCTGAGTTCAAAAGCCGAGGTTACAACTATAAGAACCGAGGCGTATATTCGCACCGCCCCGAGGCGTCGCGAGGAAATCCGAAGGGGAGGTATGAACCATACACCTCGACAAGGCAGCCTGTTAGCCAAAGGCTGGGAAATTCCTTCAGAAATTCATACACAAGTCCGCACATAAGCCAACGGCTCGAAGGGAAGGTTCAACCCAACACGAACCAAAGAAATTCCTCAGGCCCAGTTTCGGCCCCAAAGAAGGATCTGCCTTGGATCCCTGACTACAATTTCAACATATCGACCTCGGAGCTGGTCAATATAGTCAAGGGGACTGCCAGTGTGAGAGTGCCCAAAGACATGAGGACTCTAGCAGATAAGAGAGACCATAATTTGTTCTGCAAGTTCCATGCGAATTATGGCCACCGAACCGAGGATTGCAAAGCTTTGCGCCTCGAGGTGGCTCACTTGTTGAAAAAAGGAGTATTGGCTGATTTCCTTACTGACAAGGGAAAGGACAATTTCTCCAAGAACCGAGGTGATAGGCAACCACCTCGGGCTCCACCCTGGAGACGGTTGTGAATGTCATCACCGGAGGATCAGAGGTGAACGGTGTGAATTTCGCAGCAGCCAAGAAATTCGCCAAATTATCGATCACCATAGAAAAGAGAACCTGAATTGGCGGCTCGGGTAAAGAGATCGTGTTTGACGATGATGACTGTGATGGGATGATGTTCTCTCATCACGATGCCTTGGTCATCATGCTAAGAATCAACGACTCCGACATCAAGCAAGTCTTGATCGACCCCGGTAACTCGGTCAACATAATCAGCTACGGGGCTGTTAAGAAAATATGGCTCAAAGGGGAAGTTGTCCCCAAAGCAACAGTGCTAACTGGCTTCAACAACTCCACAGAAAAAACTTTGGGTGAAATCACACTCAAAACATTTGCTAAGGAGTAAGCAAAGAAACACTGTTCCAAGTATTGCCCGAGGACTTGGCATACAATGTGATCCTCGGTAGGCCATGTATCCATTCTATGGAAGCTGTTCCCTCCATGCTGTATCAAGTGATTAAATTCCCTACGCCTTGGGGAGTTCGATCAATCAAAGGAGAGCAGCGAGTATCAAGGGAGTGCTACTCGGTTGCGTTGAAAAGTTGAGTCGCCCCGACCGGGCCAAAACAATAACAACTACAGCAACCGGGGTCGAGCGAGGAGGACCTCCACGGAGAAATCGAGAGGATCCCGGTTTGCATTCAAGAGCCCCGGAAACATAAAGCCGAGGACTCTACCATTGAGGAATTGAAATCTTTCATCCTATTGAAAGATTTTCCCGAAAGAAAAGTGTTTGTCGGCTCGGAGTTGGACCCAGAGTCGAAAAAAGCGATTAGTGAAGTTTTAAAGTCCAACAACGATTGCTTTGCTTGGTCTCATTCAGACATGATTAATATCGATCCGGAGATCATGACCCATAAGTTGAATGTGGACCCAAAATTCACTCCGCTGAAGCAAAAGAAGAGACCTCACACCGGGGTAAAAAAGAAGGCGATCGAAGATGAAACCACAAAGTTGCAAGAAAATGGTTTCGTAAGAGAACTGAAATACCCCGAATGGCTGGCTAATGTGGTCGTCATACCGAAGAAGAATGGCAAGTGGAGAATGTGTGTAGATTACACCGATTTGAACAAAGCTTGCCCCAAAGACTCCTACCCATTGCCACAAATAGACAGGTTAATAAACTCCACGGCTTGACATAAACTATTAACTTTCTTGGATGCTTATTCGGGGTACAACCAGATCCTCAAGGACCCGAAGGACGAAGAACAGACCTCGTTCATCACTGACTGAGGTACTTTCTGCTTTAAAGTAATGCCCTTCGGTCTGAAAAATGTTGGGGCGACGTATCAAAGGTTGGTGTATCGCATGTTCAAAGGGTATATTGGAAATCTATGGAAGTCTACATAGACGATATGCTCATCAAATTGGTTCGAATGGAGGATCATTTGAATCACCTAAGTGAAGCTTTCGCCGTTCTGAGGCAGTATGGCATGAAATTGAACCCTGAGAAGTGTGCCTTCGGTGTTGGTTCGAGAAAATTCTTGGGATTCATCGTCTCCGAAAGAGGCATCGAAGCAAACCCTGACAAAATTAAAGCTATCGAAGAAATCCCCGTAGTGCTGATCGGGGTGAAAGAAGTTCAACCCTTAACTGGCCGAATCACTGCCTTGAGTCATTTTATCTCAAGGTCCTCGGAGTGATGCCACAAATTCTTCTCTGTTTTGAGAAAGAACAACCACTTCGAATGGACACCGGAGTGTAAAACAAGCGCTGAGAGACTTGAAATGCTATTTGGCTAATGCGCCGTTGCTCGCCAAGCCTAAGGAGGGTGAAACATTGCTAGTTTACTTGGCTCTGTCCGAGGTATCAGTTAGCGCGGTCCTAGTTCGGGAGAAGGATGCAAGCACCAACCCATCTACTATGTGAGCAAGACACTCCTCGATGCCGAAACAATGTACCCACATTTGAAAAAACTAGCACTTGCTTTAATTGTCACAGCTCGAAAACTACGACCCTATTTTCAATACCATCCAATAGCGGTAGTTTCAACCTTCCCCTTAAGAAGTATATTGCACAAAACTGAGTTATCGGGGAGGTTATCAAAATGAGCGGTAGAGTTAAGCGAGTATGACATCACCTATCAACCCCGAACAGCCATAAAATCCCAAGTTTTGGCCGACTTCGTAGCTGATTTTAGCATCGGGATTCTACCCGAAGCAGAAAAGGAAAATTCAATATCGAAGGGAACGGCTTTGGGGCTATGGATACTTCATACCGATGGGGCAACTAACTCCAAGGGTTCGGGGTTAGGCATAGTTTTGAGGGCACCCACCGGGGAGAAAATTAGGCACTTGGTTCGGTTAAAAAATGTGACCAACAACGAGGCTGAATATGAAGCGGCTCTAGCAGGCTTGGAGTTGGCTAAGGAAATGGGGTTTGAGAGAATCGAGCTAAGGTGCGATTCCCAGTTGGTAGTGAACCAGGTGCTCGGCGAATACACAGCTCGAGAGCCCAGGATGCAGCTATTCTTAGACCGAGCACAAAGGATTTTAGCACAGTTCCAAGAGTGGCAAGTTAAGCAAATACCTCGGGAGGAAAATACCGAGGCTGATGCCCTGGAAAATTTGGGTTCGGCGGTCGATGAAGCCCACTCGGGGACTGATTCGGTGGTTCGGTTGTTGTCCGCACAAATGAGAGAGATGAAGTTGCAAGTCAACTCGGTGGACAACAGATGGGATTGGCGGAGTAAGTTCATCTCTTACTTCGACTCGGGGACTGTTCCCCAAGACAAGAAGGAGGCCAAAAAGTTGAGGACCCAAGCAGCTTCGTATCACTTGATCGAGGGCAATTTGTACAAGAGGTTATATTGCGGCCCGATGGCCAAGTGTTTGGGCTCCGATGAAGCTAGATATGTGATGGCCGAAGTGCACGAAGGCGAGTGTGGCAATCACTCGGGGGGAAAATCCTTGGTACGCAAACTACTAAGAGCTGGGTATTATTGGCCCACCATCAGTGCAAATGTAAAGGCCTTCGTGCAGAAATGTGATAAGTGCCAACACCATGGACGGCTGATACACCAACAGGCCGAACCTCTGCATTCGGTGGTGTCACCGTGGCCTTTCATGAAGTGGAGGATGGATGTTGTTGGACCCCTACCGAAGGGAAAGGGTGGTGTTCGCTTCATCCTCGTGTTAACGGATTATTTCACTAAATGGGTGGAAGCAGGAGCTCTTACCGAAGTCAAACAAAAGCAGGTAATTGATTTTATTAAGAAAAACATCATCTACAGGTTCGGTGTTCCAAGGACAATTGCCTGCGACAACGGTAAATAGTTCATGGGGGCAGCTATCACTGATTTCTTCAAACAATGGGGAATCAAGAGAATCGCTTTGACCCCCTATCATCCAAGTGCCAATGGCCAAGCTGAATCTTCAAATAGAATCATAATCGAAAATCTCAAGAAGAGGCTCGATGAGAAAAAGGGTCCTTGGCCCGAAGAGTTGCCAGGTGTGTTGTGGGCCATGCGGACAACAGAGAAGAACAACAACGGTGAGACTCCTTTTTCACTTGCTTATGGTATGGACTCCCTCATCCCCGTGGAAGTGGGCGAGCCAAGTCTTCAGTACGCCCACACTGCCGAAGATACAAATCAATAGGATGCGCATAGAGTTAGATCTGCTCGAAGAGAAAAGGGAGCTGGCTTTGGTTCGGCTGGTCACCCAAAAAAGGCAGATTGAAGCATACCTCAACAGAAAAGCCAAGTTTAGAGATTTCAAAGTTGGCGACTATGTGTTAAAGGCCAGCAATCAGTCAACGAAGGAAGACAACGGGGGAAAGCTTGTTGCAAATTGGGAAGGACCTTATAGAGTCAAAGCGATCGTTGGGAAAGGGTCCTATCAAATTGAAGATTTACAAGGGGTATCCGAACCCTTAAATTGGAACATCTCCAATTTGAAGTGGTACTACTTCTAATCGAGGTAAATATCCCTCATTCATTTTTAAGATTTTTCACCCACAGCCTCGAGCAGAACAAACGCTCCTAAAGGCATCGGGTCGAAATGTACTAACTTGCTCCTCGTTTCATTTTGCTTGACCTTTTCAGGAAGCAGAGTAAACGATCTCCAGTGCGCGGGTCTTCATCAAGATTCGCACCCAAACACTGCTGGGGGGAGGGGGGGGGGGAGTAAGGGACGAGTTGCAACCGAGGTCAGGAAAATGCCTCCCAACCGAAGACCATCTATTCGACAACCAGGGACTGACACCCGAGGAATAGATTTAGTACATTGTAACTCCGCCCGGTAGTGGCACATTATTAATCATACTATTAATTCGTGTTTTCATATTTTTGCCCAAGGTCCGCCTCGACTTGGTTTCTTGTAAAAAGCCAACTTCGGCTTATAAATATTATCAATGAAATGAGTTTCATCCCATAGCTTTATGTCTTTATAAATTTGCACTCCGAAGTTGCACTTTAAATGCATTGACTCGAGGACGAGACGTCGTTTTAAGTTTGCATCGATTAAATTCAATCAAGTCTTGCAAGCGAATTATTCATTCTAAGATGTTCGGTACATGCAAAATCCAACACTTAAGATAAAAACACCAAAGTCATTTTATTGAAAAGACCGAAGGCTAAAAATATTTACACCAAAAGGACCCGAAGGTCCAAAACATAAGCATAAAAGCCCGAAGGCTTACAAAAACAATGCTACCAGAAGTCTAAGCCTCGGGAGAATCACCTCCATCCTCGGAGCTCCCCTCAGTATCTTTTTCATCCTCTTCATCGTCCTCATCGCTCGAGACTTCACTTGAGGGAGTTCATCAATGATAGCCAGGGCCTTTGCTGCTTTCGCCTCAGCCTTTGCAATCTCCTCCTCTAAGTTGAGCTCGCCGGCGCGACAACTCTTGAGCAATTTCAACCGAGAGCTGATAATGGCCCACTGTTTATCCAGTTCAGCCCTCTTGACCTTGATCTTAGCTCTATTCTTACGGTCAACGATTTCATCTCGCAGAGCTTCAATCTCGGCCTCCTTAGCTGAAAGTTTGGAGCTCTCACCCTCCAACTTTTGGATGTGAAGCACATGCTCCCTCAGTTGATCTTTATGTTATTTGGCCATCTCCTCGGCCTTGCCCTTTGCTTGAGTCAGCTCGGCACTTAGACTCGCAGCCTCAGCTTCTAGCCTCGAACGCTCAGCTTGGAACTCAGCATCAAGGGCTTGAATCCTTGCCTCGGAGGAAGTTTCAACCTCAAGCAAAGCAGATTGGGACTTAGCCAGATCAGCCCTCAATCCAGCTATTTGCGCACTGAGGTTGTCCTTCTGCTTGTCCCAAGATCCAGCCACGCGTTGAAACTCCTCGGCCCTTGCGGTCTCGAGCTCGATGGCTCTCAACAACAGCACGAATCCCTGGGAGAAAATTCATCAAAAATCAGCATGAAGAAACATCCCCAAAAAAGAAATGAACTTAAAAGATCGAGGCTTACTCTGAGAGCGTTGGCCGAGAGGGTAGTGAATAGCTTGGCTGGGGAGAATGGTTGCACCACTTTATCCTCTTCGGGGCTGAGAAGTGGCATCAGGCTCAATATGTCGCCTCGGGTGCCGGACAACAAATTTGAAGAGGTAGATACCTCCAGCTTGCGAAAAGACCCAACCGAGGATGAAATCCTCGCGGGTTCAGATTGTGCTCGAATCGCACCAGATTCCGTCCTCCCCTCGGCGGCAGCTGCCCCAACCTCTCCAACTTTGGCCTTGCCCTTGGCTTTAGCAGCCATAACCCCGGTATCCTGCTCCTGATCCTACAGATCCACAACTTCAACTGCTCGTCGAGCTGCAGAATCCTCTGGAGCAACCTCGTCGGGCTCATCAATTAGCCTTCGGCGCCCTTCCACCGTTGCCTCAGGCCGGGGGGAAGTTTCCACCTCGGTGCGAGGGATCATTGAACGAGAAGGCTTCTTTGAAACTGCCCTCTTCCTCTTCACACCTATGAAGAGCAACATAGAAAATTTAAAATGAGGAAGCAAAGAAGAATGGTAGCCGACGAATTGATTAAGGATGGTGGTTACCTTTAGAGGACCTTTGACCGGGGGCCACCTTCGAAACTTTTGAAGAATTCGCAGCCTTCAACTCCTTCAAATCACCCACCACCGAAGCCAGGTTATCGTCTGACTCGGTCTCCTCTCCATCTTTCTTCTTCTTCTTCTTCTTCTTCTTTTCTTCCTTCTTTTTCTTACTTTTCTTTGTATTGACGGCATGGTTCGGAAAACATAATTCCAAAGGGAAAGAAGTTAGCAAAATGAAGCCAAAACTCCAAAACGACATACCAAATAAAACATCACAAAAGAACCTACTATGCCGTTTGCACTGCCAGCCAAATTCGGCAGCCATATTCATCCACGTTCTTTTGGGGCGCTTACGAGCCCCGGTCATTGCTCTCACCCATTCAGTCAATCCCTCGGGGGGTATGATATCAACCTTGTTGGCTAAGAAATAATAGAGAAACGGGGTTAGCAAACATGAACGATCACCGGGGGGTGAAATAAAAACGAAGGGGTACTTACGCGTATTGTTCCACTGCTCGGGGAAATCAGGCTCGGCGGATAAAATGTTGGTCTCCAGCAGGACGTAACGGTCGCTCCAGCCTTGGTCCCCATGGTCCTCACTCTTATGAAGGAGCGCAAACTTACCTCGATTGTTTAAGGCCACAACCCCGGCCTTATGAAAGTAAGGGTAGTAGAGTGAGATGAGATGCTAAAATATGAAGTCCACCCCGGCTTTCTTACTCAACCAATCCATGCATTGAACGACCCTCCAAACGCCGGGGCCTAGTTGGGCCAAACACAAGTTGTAGGCTCGGCAGAAGTCGTCAATAACCTTGTGCACTAGAAGGGAGAAGCCGAGGGTGAAAGGGTAGGTATAAACAAAAGAGAGCCCCTCGACGTGATGACAAACTCTGCTCATCGGGTCGGGGATAACCACCTTCACCTCGGGCCCAAACTTGCACTCCCTCCGGACCCGTTCGATATGGGCTTGTGTTATACGGGTCGGTGTCGTTTTACTGGTATATTCCTATTCTTTTCTTCTTGATCGGCAGATTGGACCTGTAGCTTAAAGATCCTTGCCGTTGTCGAAATGGGAGGGAATGATTTGGTGAGGCTCGAGCTCTTGCTCGAGAGGAATTATTGGGACCGAGGACCCCACCTCGGCGATATTTCCGCCTTCAACTTCGCCCACGGCATCATCGCCCTCGGCATCCTCGTCTCTATGCGTGGTGATGTCAGCACCAGCCGTTTCCATGAGGTCACCATCCACGACGTCATCATCCTCTTCTAGGCTGACGTCCTCGCTCACAGTGGCGACGTCACGCCCAGCCCTCGCCTTTCGACGTTTGGAGCCACCAACGCTAGAAGTGACCTCTCTGCCTCCCTCCGCCTCTTATCACTTGTAGCGCCGGCACGATGGTGATAAACTCGCCACTGGAAATAATGGCGGGGTACTGCGCGATCCTTGCCCTTTCACTGGAGTCACTTTAATCTTGTCTTGAATGAGTGGCAGACATGATTAAAGCTTGAAAGTAAGAATTCTCGTGAAAATGGAAATCTGAAAAGTATGGAAGCTCTTGTTTTTTCTCTCTTAGCACTGTTGATTGCAGAAGGTGAAAGTGAGGAGAAGAGGTTGGTGGGGAGGTATTTATAGGTAGGGAAGAGCCAGGTGATGGGGCATCATCATTGTAACGTTGGGAGAAAACAAAAATTACGGCGTGACCGTTCGAGGAGCCAACAGATGGGTGACACGTGTCAATGAGAAGTGACCTGATGATACGCGAACCGTTGACGAAATTTGAAACACTTGGATAAGATCAAGCCACGTCGCTTTCCCGCTGAATTTGACTCCACTCCTCGGTAACTTCTGTAAGTGACCGAAGAGTGGGGGGGACTATCTGTATTGGGTAAAAATCGGCTTGCGATGATTCGCCCCTGTCATATAACCTGACAAGCAATCGAGCACTTAACGACAAAGACCGAAGCTACTATGAGGATCGCCGAGGTCACACGTCGAGGTCGTTGCCGAAGGCGAGCCGTAAGCTGAGCTTCGATGACGCCTACCTCGATCGAATAGCAAGGCCCCATTACCGAGGTCACACATTGCACCTCGGTGAATCGCCTCGGTTCCAGCAGCTTTGCAGCCCACTACTTCAGTCCACTAATTCCTTCATTTAATGCTGAGATCGTGGGGTCAAAGCACAACTGATAGTGGAGAACGTGGGCAAGGCTCCTAGACCTATAAATAGTACTTCATTTTGTATCGTAGGCATCTAGAAATACATACTAAAACTCTGCCCAAATTTGTACTCACTACAATATATTGAAATCAAGTTATTCTTTCGTATTTACGCCTATTTCTCGCATTTATCTACCTTTGATACAAAGTTTTGCTTATATTCAAACTCAAATTCATTTTGTGATCCTAAAACTGGTTTAGGCCCATACAGTATGTTTGATTGTGTAGTTAAAAAGAATTTTGAATTCATTATTCGTTGAATGAATCAGTATATTTATATGGGCATCTAATTCATTTAAGTAGGGAAACTGAAGCTATAGGCTTTTTCACCCCCAAAAACTTTCTTTCAGTTCACTTGTGAGCTTTGAATTTTCCCGATCATTCGTGTCTTGGCATATGTCGTCTCGCCTTTTAAGTATTCTAAATAAATATCCTACTTATCGTAATAAAATTTATCTAAAATAACAATAATGTATTAACAAGTATAGAAATAAAATATTAAAGTAAACAATTGAATTGCTGTGAAGCGGTTAACAGAGCAAAGATCAGAAAAACTGCTTATGGTAAAAACAAAAGATGCCTTTTAGAAAAGGGTGCATTTTAGTTTAGTTTGTTAATTCTACTTCTAAGAGACACGATATAATAACTAGATACAACTTCAAAACTCATTTTAAGCTTTTTAAGTTACCATACGCCTATAACTCAGCAGCTGCACATTTTTTTTCCCTACAATTCAAAAAATGAAATCTAATGGAGCATTGGGAGGGTGATACAATTGATTTCGTTCTTTATTTGCTATGTTTCAAGATTTAGCATGTATTGGAGCGTTATCCATCAAAGGCATTCAAAGTGAAACAATATTTGACTATGCAAGTGGTCTTCAAATGCATAAAATGAAATGGTTTTCAGGCTCAAGCAATTGTCACAACTTGGCAAATACTTTTTAACGTCTCACTTTATTATTTCGAGAGACCAGAATCGTTTGATGACAATAAGAATCGGGTTCTTTTTATTTTTTATTTTTAATCCTACTGATTGTTTAACATTTTACTCCATGTGAATTATTACATCCAGATATTGTACATTAAGTATTAGAAAAGATAATCCTTGTCTCATACTATCATAGTAATATATTTAGTGTCTTGCATGCACATTGTTTGGAATAACAAAATGTTATTACGGTTCATTTATGCTTAAAAGATATTCTTGAGATTGTGCAATAATATTTAAGTTTAAATAATCTAGAGGTTAGTGAGTTTTTATAGCTGTATGACGTCTATTTGTGATAAACATAATATGCTCCTACTTTGTACATTATGCTCGACAACCGTAAATATGAAATAATCTGAGTTTTGATGATTTATTTCGACATAAGATGTCATATTAATATTCAATTGAAATAATTTATGATATTCGAGATACCTTTGTCTCTGTAAAATCGAACACGCCAAGAAACCGAACACGTAAGACCAAACACACTCACACAAGAGGAATAAAATTTGGGTGAAAACTCTTGCTTTCATTGATGAAGGGAGTCCCCTATTTATACAAGAGAAAACCTAAACCTAACTTAGGAACCATGTAAACTTAACGGGCTTGGCCCAATATACAATTTACATAACTAACTATTTACATATCTAATATATTGACAATATAACCTTCATTAACCCCCCTCAAGTTGGAGCGTGAAGGTTCCTTATAACTTGTTAAGAAAGTATTCGAACTGGGCACGTCCCAGCGCCTTCGTAAAAATATCAGCAAGTTGTGTGGTCGTAGGCACATAGCTGGGACGAATGATTCCTCCGATAATTTCATTCCGAACAAAGTGACAGTCGACTTCGATGTGCTTAGTGCGTTCGTGAAAGATAGGATTCCGAGCAATATGTAACGCTGCTTGACTGTCACACTTCAAATTCATCGGAGAGATGTGATCGATTCCAAGGTTCTATAATATCCCTTTCAACCACTTCAATTCACACACAGTCATCGCCATCGATCGATACTCTGCCTCGCCGGAGGACCTCGACACGATCTGTTGCTTCTTCGTTCGCCAAGATATCGGTGAGTCCTCTAGCGACCCATACCACCCTGTTAACGATCGACACGTCAACGGACAACCTACCCAATCGGAGTCACACCACCCGTGCAACCTCATATCACACTGAGAATTAAATACGATGCCTTGTCCCGGACAGCCTTTCAAATATCGAACAACCCTAAGTGCCGCTTCCATATGCTCAACACGGGGACTTTGCATGAATTGCGACAACACATGAACACTATAGGACAAATCCGGTCGCATAAAACACAAGTAAATCAATCTTCCAACCAGTCGCCGATAGCATTCAGGATCTTTGACAAAACGACCAGTCGCAAATGCCAAGTGATGGTTTTGTTCTATCGGTGTACCAACCGGTTTTGCTCCCAACAATCCTGCTTCCGATATGATATCCAATTCATACTTCCTCTGATACAAGAAGATTCCCTTCGGAGCCCTTGCCACTTCAACTCCCAAGAAGTATTTCAAGGCATCTAAATCCTTCATATGGAAACATGCCGAAAGATACAACTTAAAAATTCGAATTGCCTTCGAATCATTACCAGATATGATTAGATCATCCACATAAACGAGCACATTCAAATGCACATTTCCCTTCTTCATCGTAAATAATAAGTAATCCGAATATGATTGTCGAAACCCATATTGCTTAAGAGCAGCAGACAACTTCGCAAACCAACACCTGGGAGCTTGTTTTAAACCATACAATGATTTTCGAAGGGGACACACAGTTCTTCTCCCAGTCATGCGATGTCCCGGTGGCAATTTCATATACACTTGCAGCTTCGCCAGAAGCGACGAGGGGGGGGGGGCTGGGGAAGGCCGACGACTACATGAGGGGGAAGACAGATCAACGGCACCGGGCATGGGATACACAGGCAGGAGAGCCGATTTGACCTTCTTCGTGAAGATCACCATGCTAAAATGAATTGTGCACATCCATCTGATGCAATTTCCAATTTTTGGCAGCTGCTACGGCCAGAAAAACTCGGACAATCACCATCTTTGCAACCGGTGCAAATGTCTCCGTGTAATCAACTCCTTCGATTTGATGATTCCCAAAAATCACTAGTGTTGCTTTGTACCTTTCAATAGTTCCATCCGAGTTGTACTTTATCTTATATACCCATCGGCATCCGAGGGCCTTCTTCCCCGTAGGTAAGCGAACTATCTCCCAAGTTTTGTTCGCTTCCAATGCCTTCAATTCTTCCCCCATGGCTGTTCTCCATTTTTCATTGTTCACCGCCTCCGAATAGGAGGTAGGCTCATGTCCTTGCGTTAAAGCTGCAAGAAAACTCACATGTTTCGAAGAGAAATTATCACAATTGACATAGTGTGCTAGAGGATAGGGCTTAACAGAGGGTTGTTGATAAACGGATGAACAATCAGACTTTCGAACATAGGACGATACCCGGTGACTCATCTTTTGGACCGTATTAGTAACAACGTCTCTCAGCAAGATATTCTCTTTCTTAGTTCATTTTCCACGACCCATCTCTTCGGGTTCAACTTCGGGAACAACTTCAGGTTCAGCTTCCGGAGTCATTACTTCGGGTTCAATTTCCGGAGTCATGACTTCGGGTTCAACACCCCCCATTCGTCGCACGCTCTCCTCTTCCTCCTCCAATGCTACGGTGACAGGAACCGTATCTTGTCTCCGTTTTTTGTCCTCAGTCTCCTTGGATGCGAACGAAAATTCCTTTTCGTAAAACACCACATCCCTTGAGAACACAAACTCCTTTGCCTCCAAATCATACACTTTCCACGCTTTCTTCCCATTTGGATAACCCAAAAACACGCATTGACGGCTCCTACTTTCGAACTTGTCACTTGTTCGTCCTTGATTGCGGGCATAACATAAGCAACCGAACACCCTCAAATGATCATAATTCGGTGTCACACCCATCAAGATATCGTAAGGTGTCTTCCCATTCAACAACTTAGTGGGTGTCCGGTTAATCAAATAACAACCGTCATCACACATTCGCCCCAGAAGTCGATTGGTAAATTGGCTTGAAAACGTAGTGCCCGTGCCACGTTTAAGATATGTCTATGTTTCCGTTCAACTCTACCGTTTTGCTGAGGTGTCCCTACACAAGAAGTTTGGAACAAGATCCCTTGTTCGAGAAAATACCCTTTTAGAGTTACAAATTCGGTTCCATTATCACTCCGAACGCACTTAACCCGTTTATTGAATTGTCTTTCTACCATTGCAAAGAAACCTTTCAATTTTTGTCTGACCGCTCTCTTATCAACTAACAAGAACACCCATACTCCTCGTGAACAATCATCAACAACAGTAAAAAAAATATGATGCACCACACGAAGACTCAATTCTATAAGGACCCCACAAGTCACAATGAACTAAATCAAAAGGTTCAGCAGCTTTATTATTACTCAAAGGAAATACATTTTTAGTTTGCTTTTCCCTAAGGCATACATCACATGATTTTTCTTCTAAGCTACCTTTCCCACTACCTTCTAAAACTGAAAGAGATTTTGTTTTTGCATCGAAGGATGTCCCAACCTTTGATGCCACAAATCTACCACGTCGACCTTCATAGCTTTCACCACGGGTATCGTCCGAAAGTAGTAGAGTCCGTTCTTTTATTCACCCGCTCCAATCAACTTCCCCGTAGCCCGGTCCTGCATAACACACAAATCATTAGTGAAATTTACATTGCAACCAACTTGATCAATTAATTGGGACACAGAAATCAAATTGCAAGTCATTTCGGGCACATATAACACTCCGTGAAGAACTATGTCTTCGTTAAATCTGATGGATCCTTCCTGAGTCGCCATCGTACTGCTTCCGTTCGGTAAACCTACCAGACACTTTGGTATTGTTCGTAAGTTCTCCAAAGCACTTATCTGACCGGTCATATGATTTGACGCCCCCGTGTCAATAATCCATGAAAGATGAATTTTCTTATCGATCGATGGTTCACTTGTGCTTGCCTTCTCCTTTTTCAACAAATCGAACAACATCTGCAACTGATCACCTGTTATTCCAGACAAGTTAGTTTGTCCGGGCACACTTATGTGTCTGTTTTCTCCATTCTCGAGCTCAGCTTGAGCAGCATTTGCTCGATTATTGCCACGTCCTCGACCAGCATTCGAACCAAACTGTTGATGTCCAAGACCTCTTCCACCTCTGTTACCTTCAGCTCTTCCTCTGCCACGTCCTCCATTCGAAGAACTTTGCTTCGGATAATGCACCCACCCCTCCGGATAACCAATAACTTCATAGCAGCGTTCCGGAGGATGTCCTCCTCGATCACACAAGTGACACTCCTTATAGCCTGTCTTCGGTGGCTGTGATCGTTGTACAGCAAACGCTGTCACCTCCTCTCATTCTTCTTGAGTTCGTGCCATCCCTTTGACCCGTTCATCTTGGATTACCTTTTGGTAGACTTGATTCATCGATGGTAGCGGATCCTGAGCCAAGAGATTGGAACGGACGGTTCCATAAAGACTTTCATCCAGACCCATAAGAAATAAGTGAACCCTATCATCTTTCCTTTTCTTCTCCAGTGCAACCGTTAGATTGCAAGTGCAGTTTCCACACGAACAAGTTGGAACTTATCACAATTTCCTAGTTCTTCCCACAACATAGCCAGTTTTCCATAGTAAGCAGCAATAGTTAATCCCTTTTGCTTACAACCGGCCAAAGCTGCTTTCAATTCCTGAATCCGAGGTCTGTTTTCCACGGAGAAACGTTCTCGGATACTCTCCGACAGATCTTTCGCCACTTCCATGTGCGATATGGTGGTCCGAAGAGTAGGCTCGATCGAATTCCTAATCCACGACACCAGAAGAGAATTGATAGTCCACCAGTCCTCATAATCGATCGACTTTTCATCGGACATCTTGATCGATCCCTCAACAAAACCAAACTTATTCCTTGCACGCAGTGCCGTTCTAACCGACCGTGCCCATTCCTCATAGTTTTCACTGGTCAACTGGACATGTGTGATAATCAAACCAGGATTATCATTCGAGGTGATATCGTACGGAGAGATTGTCTTCCGTACGACTGCAGCATCACCTTTTGGAGCCTCCATTACTTTTCTACTTGAAGAGTTTTACGATGGCTCTGATACCATATAAAATCGAACACGTAAGACCAAACACACTCACACAAGAGGAATAAGATTTGGGTGAAAACTCTTGCTTTCATTGATGAAGGGAGTCCCCTATTTATACAAGAGAAAACCTAAACCTAACTTAGGAACCAAGTAAACTTAACGGGCTTGGCCCAATATATAATTTACATAACTACACTATTTACATATCTAATCTATTGACAATATAACCTTCATTACTCTCGTATGTGGATTTATCTTAATTAGTAGTGTGGTAGTCATACTGTATATGCTTTGGAGGAAAAGGTGAATTTAAGAGGTCGTCCTGTTAGTTGTATAAAAGTAGGTTATAATAAGCATCATACCATCAAGTGCTTAAAATACTTTTTAAAGCTAAAATTGATTTTATAAATAAATAGCTACACCTTTAGATATTAGTGCTGAAAGTGCTAACATGTAGTTTGTATGTATCTAGTAATATAGTGTTGATAAGCATTTTTATGTTAATATGATAAAAATATCCATAAGTTATTTACGAAGAATATAAATTAAAAAGTTTTTTTGCATGAAAAAAGGATAAATGACCAGTATAGAATGAAGATGAGTTGAAAATTTTATTTTGAAAATGAGAATTTATGGTTGTAGATTATTTTTGGGATAAAAATAGTAAAATACTTAGTCAAATTAACATTATTTATAAACTAAAAAGCCATAAGTTATGAGTGACCAACTGATTTTGATAAAAATGGGCCTACATGTCGATTTGGGGTGCTCGAGCACTCATTAACCTCTCGAGCGCCCATTATTCTCGACCGGAAATAGGAATATACAATAGAAAATATTAAGTAAAGTATAAGAAGATAGAAAGAGCCCAACGAACAAAAAGTATGATGGGCGTTTTGGCTGAAGTTGAGGTCCTAGAGCTTGTAAGTTGTAACAACGGAAAATGGTCAAAAATATCCCTAACGTATTGAAAATTATTCGTTTTTACCTTTCATCCACCTATGCGTCCCAAATATCCTTACCGTTAAATTTTTGCCAAAAAATACCCTAAAAACTAGTGCCCAGCCCATGTGTGCATTGTGGGTCGCACCTAATCCCATTTGACACAACATAAATGGTCCACGTGGATTTTTCATCCTTGTCAGCTTAACCCCAACTCAACCACTTAACTCTAACTCAAATAATAATCCAACTCGACTCAATACTAACCCAACCCACGTAATAAACACTTCACTCCTCAAAATTTCAGCAATACACTCACTTACATTAAAAAAATTTCAAAATTCGAAGGCATGTTTAGGGGTTATTTACTTGGGTTGGGTTAGAGTTAAGTGGGCTGAGTTGGGTCAAGCTGATTAGAATTTAAAATCCACGTGGACCATTTATTGTGTGCCAAATAGGATTAGGTGGGACCCACAATACAGACGTGGGATGTGCGTTAGTTTCTGGGGTATTTTTTGGTGAAAATTTAACAGTAGAGATATTTGGAGACGTATAGGTAGACGAAAGGTAAAATTGAACAATTTCTAATATGTTAGGGAGTATTTTTGGCCATTTCTGTTGCAACAATGAGGGTGCGACACTTCGAATCCCTCCGGTTATAAGCTATTTTAAAAACAGTTTGCGCAATTAGGTCATGCCTTTTGTTTCTTTCAGGTAGGGTAGCCATTCATATGACCCGCTTGGTAAAAATTTTGCGTGGGAGTCTGTTTGGCACGCGTTAATTGATCCATAGCCATTGCGCACAAATTCGTTGAAAAATAGTCACTTCCTATCCAGTATTGGGATAAAATACTGGGATCACTTAAACACTAATCCCAGTATTTACTGGGACTATATATATAAAGCTCCAGGGGACTATAATATGAATCTCATTATAAAATAATGGGATTGTTCAAAGTCCCACTATAAAAACCTAGGGCTAGTCTGGGGTGTTTGCCAATGTTAATGGAGTGTAAGTGTGCGCATGAATTTTTGACTATTTCTTAATTAATTTTAAAATGGTGGATAATTCTCACTTAGCGCGTCCAAAAATGGCTACGCATCAAAATTTCTCACCTGCTTGTTCTTCCCTTTTTTGTTGTGTTTCTTTTTTAGTCTACTAGTTTCTAAACACGTGGATTGCACGTGGTAGTACCCTATATCAATGGATTTTTTTTATATGAAAATCTAAGAATCTTATGAGTTAAAAAATAAAAATCTAAAGGAAAAAGTGTAAGTTCATGAAATAATGAATATTAATCCTACTTAAATAACTCAATAAAGTAAATCTACCAATTAGGATTCGTGAAGGAAATAAAAATACACGTAGAGATAAAAGCTGGTTACCAAGATCACATATGTATCTAGGGTACGTTGCAAATAGCAATGATGAATACCGTGGGTAGTTCTTCATCTCTTCTCAGAAGTGGTATTTCATTCGCATATATTTTTATTTGCATTGAAATCATCATGTAGAAAAATAGGAGATGGTTTTAGGTTCTTAATTGTATCGAAAATTCAAAAAGTCCTACGTTTGAGAAAACTATAATGGGAAGATAAGTTATTGGAATTGGAAAAGTTAGCTAATGATGTTTATAGAAATTCAACTAAATAACTCTAGAAAGTGCATAAATTCGCTGAAACCACTACAATCATTAAAGTAGAAAACATATGTTTCTTTATCCTTGTTTAAAATAGTATTTACATTCAATATAGTAGATTATTTATTATATTTATATATATTTACATCTTTGGTCATGGAAATTTATGGAGTAGATAATATTCTATGAGTATAATGGTCTTTTGACTTTACTTGTTTTAGGGCTTCCCACTTATAGATTAGTAGTAGACTAGTTTCTAATACGTGCTTTGCACGTGTGTTTCATTTGACGTAGTAAAAATAATATATAGCTGAAATACAAAAGCAATGTTGTGTTTTATTGTAGAAGCGAGCAACTTCAGCCGATAATATGTATGACTATATTACTTACTATTTAAAAAAAAAACAACAAAATGTAGAACAATTACGGATTTTGAAATTTGGGATGCATTAATTCAAGTAACATGTTCGAAGGATTGTGACACCACATTAAACGTTAATAGCAAACGATCAATTTGATAGTCATACCAAATAATAAAGTGTTAGAAAGCTCTACATCTATCCTTGCATACGAAGTGTAGAAATATAATACTCACTGCAACAGAAGGTGTATCTATTCCATCGACTTCTAGCTCATTCAGTATTTATTTCAAATGATAGTGCTCTACATCCTACTAAAAAGAAATTGTGGAAGAAGTAAAGAATTCGATTCACAGGATTATGAAGGGTTAAAATTAGAAGGGAGAAGAGGGAATTAAGAGAATATCAAGGAAGGAAAGCAATGATTAC
The DNA here is from genome assembly GCA_029990175.1 of Petunia secreta. Lineage (NCBI taxonomy): Eukaryota > Viridiplantae > Streptophyta > Magnoliopsida > Solanales > Solanaceae > Petunia > Petunia secreta. The sequence continues at coordinate 17,019,111 of JARKIP010000010.1, forward strand.
AACTCTTTTAAGTGATGCTGAAAGATACAGTAAAAACCAGCGGGATGAATCAAGATGTGTTCATTTATTTTGGACATTTCATTCAATATAAACATTAATATTGCAGTCCATTTAGATTATGGGATAACTTCTCAAATCCATCACCATTTGAGATCATCAACAAGACTAGTTTGATTAATTTATCGGTTTGAAAAGGATAATATTTTGGGAAGGACGTGACGTTTCAATCCATAGCAACGTTTCAAATAGCAATGTGACTTGAATATGACCACTCAAATTACAAACACAAGAAGTCATTCAATCCTCGAGCTTCTATACAAATTTAATTATTTTAGCAACGTCCCAAGAAAGCCAAAGTCCTTATTAATGGATGGCATCATTAAAAGCTACCCATCTAAAAAGGTTTCACATTTATGACCATATGTATGAATGGCTCTCACATTACGTTTCTTCTAATTATACATTTTCTTTTTCATTATTGCTATGTTTGTTTATCTTTGTAGAATTTATATTTAATCTTGCTTAATTTATTAATATAGCTATTTAATGTGAATTTACATTTTTGTACAGTTTTTTATCTTGTAAGATGATTTTTAATGGGCAATATGATCTTTTGACTTTACAAGTTATGGGGCTTCCCACTTATAGAGTAATAGTAGATAGTAGATAGTAGATAGTAGATGGAGTAATAGTAGATTTTCTTGTTGACGTTTTGTTTTACTTTCTTTTTACTTTTCCTCTTTAATTATCTAATTTCTTTTTAGCTTTATTTTATCTAATTCACTATAGCAAAGAAGGTGAAAACAAAGAGCTTCAAAAAAAAAAAAAAAAAAGACTCTAAAGTATCAAGTTGTCTCTCATTTTTCCTATATATGAAGCACCTATGGACTTGTATGTACTTGGAACACTTTTGATAGTGTCAAACACAGATAAACTAAATACAATACTTATTAGATGATTTGACCATTTATAAGCTTGCCAAACACCCTCTTAAGAAAATTTACTTTCTTTGTCAGCACCAGATCACTTAACTGTATTTTTTTCTATACAACTAAAGATGATGTCTGTTGGGAACGTACTGTTTAGTACTTAGTATTTCTTTTGAACGAGCATTCCATTGAAAATTGTTATTCTTTTCCTTTGCATATTTAATATTACATCCAATGTAAATTTCTCTTCTAACAGCCTACTTGGATTACCAGTAGAGTTAGCAAAAAAGGTGCTACAGAAATAGTGCATGTTAGGCGAGATAACCAGAGTTGTGTTTTGATAGTATTTCATAAAACGTGTACGCACAACTTTAATATCACCTGTAACATTTTATAAGTGTTGATTTCTCGATGGCAGAAGGTAAAGAGATCCAACCAGAAATGCTTGATATAGGGAGGCGGATGGTGAAACGTTGTGAGGGGTTCCCAGTGGCCATCATCAAACTCGGTAAAGAGTTGGCACGCAGAGAAAGCCTGGATGACTGGAATATATTGCATCAAAACTTAATGTCATTTCTAAATGACAGTGTGTTACATGTTTTAGCTCCAAGCTTTGATGACTTACCAGATCCCCTTAAACCATGTTTTATTTACATGGGCCTTTGGCCAGAGGACTTAGTGATGGACGCAGAGAAGTTGTATCACTTTTGGATTATTGAAGGCTTCCTAAAGTTGCAAGACATCAAAGTCGGAGGGACAGCATTAAATGTTGCCGAGCATTATCTAACTGAACTTGAACAGATGGGTATGATAGAGGTGGAAGAAGAGGAAGCTCCAATTACTGCTAGAAGGTTCAAAGTTTGCCGAGTTAAAGGCATAATGCGACAACTATGCATATCAAAAGGTAACCCATTAAATTTAATCCACTCCATTGATTCTCGGCTAGGTTCAGATTCCTCTTCATCATCTTCAAGAAACAAAACACGACGCATGTCCGTGTGTCTAGAGAAGGCAGAGGATACAGCCAGCATTATGACCAAAAAAGAGCACCTCCGTAGCCTACATATCCTTTATCCATACAAGCAGCAAGACAGAAAACCTGTAAGATTGACAGGTAATAAGTTTACTATCGAGGAGCTAAGGCTTCTCAGGCTTCTTGATTTTGATGGGGTTGACTTCGGATGGGACGAATTATCAGCTGATGGGATGTCTAATGTTAGACGAAGTACTGATGGATTACTGGAAGGGATATCCAAGCTAGTCCACTTGAGGTATTTGAGTTTCAAGAGATGTTTTCTTGACCAGTTACCATTGTCTATTAGCAATTTGTGGTACTTGCAAGTACTTGACTTGAGAGTGGATGATTCGGTTGCAGAGGTGACTCTCCCAAACGTGCTTTGGAAGTTGAGAAAAATGAAACATCTATATCTTCCACGGATGTTTCGAACATACAATGGAGAAAAATTGAGGCTGGATGGCTTGATTGAGCTTGAGACCCTAGACAACTTCATCACAAGGCTGTGCAATATTACTGATTTGAACATATTCACCAAACTTCATAACCTAGCTGTGAAGATTTATGGTGATCTTCCTGACCTGAAGTACATCAACGACCTCCTGAAACAACCCTCAAATAGACAGATACAGTTATCTATTGAAGTCAGAAACTTTGACTGCTTTGTTGATGAGAGACATTCTGCTATAAGGGAATTATTGCAACATCAGGCTGTCCGTATCTTTTGCATTGAGGGGCATATCAATGAGCTGCCATCGAGAAACAAAATCTCCCCCAGTTTGACCAAGATAATCCTGATTGGCTCTGAACTTGAGAAGGATCCCATGGAAAAGTTAGCTCAGCTTCCCAATTTATGGGTTCTTGTCCTCGATGATAACGCTTTTGAAGGGACGGCTATGGTCAGTCCTGCTTATGGTTTTACTGAACTCAAACGTTTAGAACTCCTGAATTTGAAGTATTTGGAGAGTTGGAAGGTGTTGCTCCCAAACGCACACGCAAGTATACGTGGTCGACAAGTAATAAAGTGATAAGTAGAGTATCGTTCTCACGAGGACTATTCAGACTGAATTCTAGCAAATAATTTCCTAAAACTATTCAGGGATCTTTTTCCAATGGTTGAGAATTTACTAACTAAATGCAGTAATAAAAACAAGTAATTGAAATCAAGTAACATAGCAAATTCTACGTTGTTATCAATAAAAGATGACGGTCCCGGGTCAGAGTTACGAACAATCCAGTTGAGTTTTCCAGTTGATTCTACTTCTTGATTTCCTAGATTGCTAACTACAGGTTAAATGTACCCATGAAAACCTTTCGATTCTTCACGGTCTATGCAGGCTACTCCAATCCCTATATGTCTATGGGTTGAATCACGTGCACGCATTAACGAATTCTGTAATGAGTTAAACTAGGCGAGCAGGTATATGTCTATCCTACTCACAAATTGGTTCCCCGATGCCCGGGTTCACAAACTAGTTCTATTCTTTCTTATTGCGTAATTAAATTCCCTCTTTCGAGTTCAATCTAAAAACCATAGATAGTGTTCAATTATCAGGCCTCAATAATCAAACAATTATGATCAAGAAAGAATAAACAATCCATAATGGTAAATCAATATATAGAAATCAACTTTCAAACATCAACATTCATGTATTTACTCTAACCCGAGAACAAACAAACTATAGAATTAAAGAGAAGAATAAGAGAAAGAGAGAAAGAACTTGTGTAGAAGACATCTAGGGCTCCTCCCCTCTCCTCCAAAACTTGCTCCAAAGGTCTGAACTCCCATCAAAAACTAAGTAAAAGAGTATTTATAGTGTTTACAAACACCTAGTAATAAGTTAGACCCAATCCTAGACGAAATAGGAAGTTCAAAAACGCTCCAGGGGCGCTATAACGGGCGCCCCGCGCCCCCGAACGCGCGACCCAAGGCAGACCCCATCAAACTTTGCACGCTATGGCTCCGCGCCGCGCAGCCAAACGCGCCAGAAGCTGGGCGCGGTGGCTGGTGCGGCGCGCCCCCTATGGCGCCCAGCCAATCTGCTTCGTTCCTTGCTCTTTTGCTTGTTCGTGTCGTACCTTCGTGTGCTCGATCCAATCCTCAATCAAAATCCGATCTTTTCTTGCTCAATCACGCTCTTTAAAGCTCCAAATCCATTGCGTAACAACCTACATACACACGACATCAAATCAGTGTAAAACCACATTCATAAACCATAAAACGAGCGAATAAGGTACTAAAACGTGAGAAAATATTAAGGAAATATAGGCATAAAATGCCAAACATCACCACCCCACACTTGAACCTTTGCTCGTCCTTGAGCAATCACAAATAACTTCCAACCTAGGTAAAACAGGTCAGCCTATGACTATGGTTGATACCGATCATTGAACAAATGCGCACATGACTACTATGGATCCACAAACATGCCAACAATTTACCAAAATCAAAAATATGAGAACAACCACCCCAAAATAGCTCAAATACACAGACTCAACTCATTGCAACCATGCTCCTACAAAATCACACCTATCTACTCAACCAAAAACCATCAACTTCACCTATTTCATGCAAACCATGTGCCCTCACCAATATGAAGCAAAAGAGTGTCCCCCAAATATCACACACAACAATAAATATCAAAAATAGAATGGGGACAATAGCATAGAAAGAATTCACTCACTCTCATGAAAAGCTCACATGCCACACACAATGTACCATAGGCTTGCCCGTAGTGTAGGACTCCACTAATGTAAGCTCACTCTAATCGGGATTAACTAGGACTTTAGAAAGGTCGTAATGTAGGCTAAGGGGCGGGTAGGATACATATGGTAATAGTGACTACCTCCCTAAGCACTTTAATACATCACAATTAATTAAGCACAAATCTCATCAAAGCCACCCAATCAACAACTTTCACACACACACCTTCTCAACAAGTAGCATCTTTTCTTTTAAGCACACACTAGCAAGGAATGGATATTTTTTTCTCTTTTTTAATTTCTTTTTCCACAAATTTTTTTTTTCAACTTTGCTCCTTTTTTTTTCTTTTCTTATTTCAATTTCATCCAACCTTGCCAATGCCTTTCACTACTTCACAAATTTTTAATTATTAGCTCCACTCAAAAACCTCCCAAAATCCAACCACAACTCCAATCAACAACAATATATCAATAAAGTGCTTAAGGAGTAAAGGGCCAAAAGAGTCAATTTAGAACAAATGGGTAGGCTCGGGGTGTGGGTGCCAACAAAAAGGGTCAAAGAAATCACAACAACAATTTTTTCCAAGGTATATATGTAAGGGCAGGCAAATCAAAAGAAGGCCTTGTATCATTTCCCAACTAGAGCAAACCTAGGATTTCGCTTTGTACACACGGGGGGCAAGTTCTAGACATTAACATGCAACATGGAGTAAACAAGAATATGCCTCACACACACATAGCACATGGTCCACACAAAATGGCTCCATCAACAACTCCCAATCAAGCATTTAGAGTGCAACTTGTAGAAATTTTAGCACTAATGCACAAAGGTTCACAATCAAGTCAAGCAAGCGGACTCAAGTATCTCAAGGGGGTCGTTCCATTTTTTTCTAGGCATGCATCAAATTAAAACCCAAGGACACCACAAATAGCACATGCAATCAATTCAAGTCCACCGGTATCAAACAATTCAAAGGCACCTAGCATTCTACCTCTTTCCTACGTCTAGGGTCATCTATAACTAACTATCCTAATCCTAAAAATAAAAATACTACCCGGTTCAAAGGCCTCCCCGTGGAAAAGAACCGCGGCCATAAGAAAAACCACGGGGTGGATGACATGTACCACTAATAAAAACTAAAAGGAAAATCTTTTTGGAATTTTTCATTGGTTTTTTAATTTTTTTTTTCATATATTAAAGCAAGAAACAATTAAAAATAAAGTCAAGTGACAAAAGAAAATCCTACGGTACATGCATCCCTAACCTCAAAAATAAATAAAGGGTAGTTCCCCACCCCACACTTAAACTAAGCACTGTCCTCAGTGCTAAAAATAAGAAAGTGCAAGATAAAGAAAACTTCCCTGAAGATTCTAGTCCTTGGTGCTAGCATCCTCCAAGCTTCCATATAGTATGAGGTACTCAGACTTCCCTCATCAGGTCATCAATATTGGGCAAGGGTGAGGACACCCCACACTTAGCCTCGACATTACATGAACCTGCAATCCAAAGAATCACCCAAAGTAATATACAACTATAAAAATATTAATAAAAATAAATAAAAGTAACGCAAGCAAATTAGGTTGCCTCCCAAGAAGCGCCTTAGTTAACGTCGTGGCACGACGAAGACAACTTCATCACTTTTGTCTCCACCTTGAACTAATGAATTAAATCCCCAACTTTGCCTCAAGTTTACAACTATGGTATTGGGGTGGTGGCAAAAATATAAAAGGACCAAGTAACCATTGTCGCATTTTGCACTTCTTAGCCTTTAAATGAGGGATGTCGTTTTGTCTCCTCGGCATCACAAACTCTAAAATGTAGGCACCTTGTTCCTCCTCCTTTTGTTTCTTCATAGGCTCGGGTGGCTCAATTTTCATGTCACCATCCAAACACAATGTTGAAAAATGATTGGAATGAGGTCCAATGCGCTTCAATTCTAAAGTTGCATTACTTTTGACACCCTCACTTGCACAAACACTAGATTCCTCACCTATGATGTTTTCTATTTCCTCACTTGACTCTAATGTGATTTCCTCAACCTTGGCATCACCAACTGCTATTGGGTCGAATGGTAGGAATTCCACTTTTTGCTCCTCAAATTGGCTTCTAAGCTCTTCTATCTCAAATCTACTAATCACGACAACTGATAATTGAGCTTCAGACACCTCAACCATATCACTCAAATTCTCCTCCAAGTCGTGAATAGTCAAGCCAAATTCGTCAATCTCTTGCCCCAGCTCCACTCTTTCTTCCATAAATTGCATCGTCATATTTGTAAGTTCACTCCTGAAATCCCCATAAGCTTCTAAGAGTTTGGCTTGCTCCATCAGCCAAGTTTCGCTAACAACCTGCACTTTATCGCTCCTGTCAAACTCACAAACATCATTAGAATCATTACAAAAATTATTGGGGGAAGGAGCATGACACTTTGGATAATTATTCCACCGACCACCACACAATTTACAAAAATTCCAATCAAAGGTGGTAGAAAATTCACATAACCAGTCTCGCAGGGTTGAAAGACTCGGACAATATTCCCAAAAGTGATGTCCTCCACAAAGTAGACAAGAATCAATAAAATTTGAGCAGCCATCATTCAACCCACTTTCATTAAAAGATGCCATGTAAACTAGTAATACAATAATAAACTAAAAATAAAATAAACAAAAAAAAAATTTAACCTGAATAGAAAATAATAAATTGTTCAAAAAGAAAACAGTCAATTTAGTCCCCGGCAACCGCGCCAAAAACTTGTTGCTCCCAAATGCACACGCAAGTATACGTGGTCGACAAGTAATAAAGTGATAAGTAGAGTATCGTTCCCACGAGGACTATTCAGACTGAATTCTAGCAAACAATTTCCTAAAACTATTCAGGGATCTTTTTCCAAAGGTTGAGAATTTACTAACTAAATGCAGTAATAAAAACAAGTAATTGAAATCAAGTAACATAGCAAATTCTACGTTGTTATCAATAAAAGATGACGGTCCCGGGTCAGAGTTACGAACAATCCAGTTGAGTTTTCCAGTTGATTCTACTTCTTGATTTCCTAGATTGCTAACTACAGGTTAAATGTACCCATGAAAACCTTTCGATTCTTCACGGTCTATGCAGGCTACTCCAATCCCTATATGTCTATGGGTTGAATCACGTGCACGCATTAACGAATTCTGTAATGAGTTAAACTAGGCGAGCAGGTATATGTCTATCCTACTCACAAATTGGTTCCCCTATGCCCGGATTCACAAACTAGTTCTATTCTTTCTTATTGCGTAATTAAATTCCCTCTTTCGAGTTCAATCTAAAAACCATAGATAGTGTTCAATTATCAGGCCTCAATAATCAAACAATTATGATCAAGAAAGAATAAACAATCCATAATGGTAAATCAATATATAGAAATCAACTTTCAAACATCAACCTTCATGTATTTACTCTAACCCGAGAACAAACAAACTATAGAATTAAAGAGAAGAATAAGAGAAAGAGAGAAAGAACTTGTGTAGAAGACATCTAGGGCTCCTCCCCTCTCCTCCAAAACTTGCTCCAAAGGTCTGAACTCCCATCAAAAACTAAGTAAAAGAGTATTTATAGTGTTTACAAACACCTAGTAATAAGTTAGACCCAATCCTAGACGAAATAGGAAGTTCAAAAATGCTCCAGGGGCGCTATAACGGGCGCCCCGCGCCCCCGAACGCGCGACCCAAGGCAGACCCCGTCAAACTTTGCACGCTATGGCTCCGCGCCGCGCAGCCAAACGCGCCAGAAGCTGGGCGCGGTGGCTGGCGCGGCGCGCCCCCTATGGCGCCCAGCCAATCTGCTTCGTTCCTTGCTCTTTTGCTTGTTCGTGTCGTACCTTCGTGTGCTCGATCCAATCCTCAATCAAAATCCGATCTTTTCTTGCTCAATCACGCTCTTTAAAGCTCCAAATCCATTGCGTAACAACCTACATACACACGACATCAAATCAGTGTAAAACCACATTCATAAACCATAAAACGAGCGAATAAGGTACTAAAACGTGAGAAAATATTAAGAAAATATAGACATAAAATGCCAAACATCAGAAGGTGATGTACAGTTCTATGCCCAAGCTTTCTAACTTAAAAATTGAAAGTTGCAATAAACTGTGGATTCCAGATGGTCTCAAATTTCTTACTTCTCTCAAAGAGTTGGAGATCATAAAAATGCCTAAACCATTTGCTGATATGCTCCGCAAGAAAGATGGAGCACAAGGTGTAGACATGGCCAGATTGAAGAATGTGAATATCACTTCTGCGGGAATTTATGGTGAGCCATCTACCTGCTTTGATGTTTTCTTTAGTTATGTCTACTGTTATTACACTAATATATCCTTAGTAAAAAAAAAAGGTCTTCCATGTCCTGTACTAAATATAAGTCTCCAAAGAAACAACATATGAAGCTTGAACATTTCTCCTTGAGTACAGATGTAAGCATATCACAAGATAAAGCGGAAGCCTCCTCCTCTGCTCTGCAAACAGCTTAACATCCCATGCTGCTATCTGTGGAAAATGGTGAAAAGTCAAAGGTTCCTTCCCGTTCAGGAATCAACATAATAACGTTGCGATCTTCTTTCATATGTCATAGACACTATCACTGCTAAGATGATGGTAGAGAGTTGATGAAGGTGTTTTCTGCTGCTTCCTTTTAGTTCCGCTGTAGCAATAGAAATTAAAGATGTTCTGTTCCTCATTTGTTGAAGATATTTGGCCTGTCTGTGTGTGTGTTATGTTTTCATTATGTTTAATTTATGAAGGAACTGAATTGAATTAGGGTTCACCACTTTTTTCAGTGGTTTGGTAATAAGAAAAGCTTAGTGCATGATTTTCCGAATTGACTGTTTGATAATTTACACACGTAAACATTCCTAAAATTTATCCGGTTGCAGTAATGATACTTTCACATTTCTGAAATCCCTTTGAAGATATTATTCAAAATGAGAAAAGAATATTGCCCATTCGTATTTGTATCTCACCCAATTGCTTCCTTTATTATCTTGTCAAAAGACACAAAAAGGCAAAAGATTAAGTCTACTCGAGCAGGATCATCTATTTGCTTATCATAGGTAATGTTAGTCCAGCTTCATTGAATCCTTTAAACCGCTCCTTCAATCTGATAAATGCAACTCTCTAGGGTGGTAAACATAAAAAGCATGATTCCTACTATTGCAACTGAATTACCCAGTACACTCTTGTCTCTTCCTCTGTTGATCTCAAGGCAGTCGAAATGGGAACTCAAGTAACCAAACTTACGAACCATCATCTCGACCTCGATGTGATATGAACTCTATGTCTCATACTTTCTGGTACATTGTTTTTAGAGACGTTAGGTTTACCCTCGGTTTTTAGCTTTTCCTTTTAGTGCATAAATATATAGGAAAAGGTCAATATTACACAACATGATACATGTAGTTCAGTGACTAAGGACTTCAATTTGATTCTTCCTTGTATTTAATCTTAGTCATGTTCTCTGTTTATAAATTTAGACCTATGCCCCAAGAACCCAAATTCATTGGTCCAAGAGCACGAACTCCTCTCATGATTCTTTTTCCGTTCATCTTTTTTTAATATATATAATTTCCCAGGTTAGCTGGGGGTGTTGTATTTTAATCAATTGATAGTACAAGATTAATACTATCATTAAAAGCTAGAGTTTACTTTGACGATTAGGTATTTCCACACCCTCAAATAGATTAGCAGTTAACTACTAGTGAATTGAATGGTATGTTAAGTGTTACTCTGTAGGTAACTTTTTGCAACCTGTTAATCTAATCTATTCTAAAAATCTAAGGTATCTTCTTATGTTTAATCTATAAAGGAGAGGAATTATCTTCCATTTCTGTCTATTTCCATTCTTAAATGTGCACATGCACTTTGGGGTGGGTGGTGGCTGATAATTGCCAGGTCCAATAATAATTGCCATAAAGAATGGACGGATAAACCTTGAATTATCTAATATTTAGTATATGAAAATAACCAAATCATCAAGTTGTTTCATACAATTATTTAGATGAATAGACCACATCACAAAAAATAAATACATATAACATCCAGCAAATCATGTTTTTTTTCCTCGCAATGTCATGAAAATTCACAAGTGAAATATAAAAAGTGATCCATCAAGCAGCATAGTACATTGGATTTGGAAGTTTGAATGTTTTTTTGGGACTTGGAAGCCCCTCAATGCTGCTCCATTGGTCTCCAACAATTCCCAAAATTCTATAGCCATCGCTTATTAGTTTACTCCTAACCTCTGCCTTGAAGCTCTGTGCACTCTTGCATTCATCTTCTTGACCTCTGAAATATTCAACCAAAAAAGGAAAAAAAAAATGCACTCTAAAATAAGTACCAATTTTGTTAAATTATGTTACACTCCAAAGCACATAAATTTAGTAGGAGTAAGATTTTTCAAACCTTAGTATGAGGCTTCTCCATCCATAGAAACCAACATTGACAAGATTCTCATCTGTGGCGGATCTAAGATGTTCTTTTCTTAAAGAAACCAAAATGATTTGAACTCCTAGCTCTTTAAGACGATTGAACAAAGTTAGAGAATGATCTAATGCTGTTCCTTTCCCTTTGCTCATCCACTCCTCCAAAGATGTCACGTTTAGCTTATTTCCCCTATTCCACCAAAAAAATGTTAGCACGATATATAAAATTCACATCGTAACATTCTATAACAAAAACATGCTATAATAGGTAAAATAAGTTCTTTTTCATATATAAGTTAAATCCTTTTCCTAAAAAGAAATAATATGAGAAACAAAACTTACCCAAAGCCGTTATTCTTGTAGTAAGGAACGGTGGAAAGAAGAGTGTCATCAACATCAAAAATCCAAGCATCTTTCCCATCATTTTTCAAATTGCAGCTTGTACTAAGATGAACCATGGCTTCCTCAATGGTTCTTTCAGAGTCCACTTTGTATTGAGTGGAAGTCATGTATTTTCCAATATAGGCAACACATTCTAGAGGGACAGTATCAAAGTCTCTAATGTTGTACAGTTCAACATTCATTCTCCAACTCTCACAGTAACTCTTGAGGCTGATTGTGAGACCACTACTGGTTTTGTGCAAGATGTTCCAATCTGCAAGAGATGAAGTCGAGAGAATGCAAAAGATTGCAAAGAAAATTCCAAGTTTTCTTGCCATTTTGAGCTAGAAAGAAAGAGTTGAAGAATTGATGAGAAAGTTGGGATTTTAGTTAATGTTGTGTAGCTACTTATTGTGGAGGAATTCAAATGAAAGGTCACATGTATGGGTAATGGGAATGAGTTGTCACCATGTATGTTTGAGTTCACAAGAACACATGATTCCTAGCGTGGTAGATTTATCAAATTAAATATGAATTATTTGTCTGAAGTCGATCAATGTTGTCATGGAACTTAATTCTATATTTTTACCAATTTTATATTTTATATATTGTGGTTCTTGATTAAGCACAACTTAGAGCCTGTTTGGCCAAGCTTCTGGAAACTGCTTATTTTCAGAAGTGCTTTTGTTCAAAAGTGCTTTTTCTAAAAGTACTTTTAGAGAAAAGCAGTTTGTATTTGGCCAACTCATTTGAGAAACACTTTTGTCAATAGTTAGAGTAGTAATTTGTGTTTGGTCAAGCTTTTGAAAAAGTACTTTTGAGTATTAAATTACGAGTAAGGACATTTAAAGATTCAAATTGCAGATATTTAACTAGATAAAGAATTTTAAATATTTATGCTCAAACACTCTATTTAATTTTATTATTTATTTAAAATAATTTCCAAATACATCATACATAATTGAATATTCTAGATCTATGCCTTAAAAAAAGATGTTATTTGATTAAAAATTTCTAACAATAGTTATGCAGGTAGAAAAAATAAGGAAAAAAAATAACATATAATTTATATATTATAATTATTATGTTAAAATAAGTAGGGATAATTCGGTATATAAGTAATTATGGTAAGGATATTTTTGGAATGATAGAAATTAAAAACAGCTTCTGCTTCTCTTCAAAAGCACTTTTGGGAAAAAGCTACTTTGTTCAGCTTCACAGCAGAAAAACAGCTTCTGCTGCCACTCAAAAACACTTATTTTTCTCCTAGAAGCTAGGCCAAATACCTCAATTGTTCAAATAAGCACTTTTGGTGAAAAATAAGCACTTTTGGCTCCCCAGAAACTTGGCCAAACATGCTCTTAGATCATGAAAACTGAATTGACTTCTTTATCTTTCGTTTACACCAGCACCGGGTTATACCAATTATAGCTCCACGACTATTAATCAAGGTGATGCATAAATTTATAAAAATGCTACCACACCTATACATACCAATTAAAAATTATTGTTCCGTCAAGTCAAGCCATTAAAAATTGATTATTAGAAATAACTGGCAAATGGTTGGCACGTTCCTCGACTTGTCAACAAATGTCACTTAAAAACAAAAGTCTATGTCACTCGGTACTAACCTAATCGAGCAACTTCTTTATTTTTGATTTCAGATTTCACACTCGATGTTTGATACTTATTTTGCAGTGCATTAATTTATATTAGTGGCTATAAATGTCACTATAAAAATAAAGTTTTTACCAAAGACGACTCTATTCTCATGATACAACAACCTCGAAACCTTTTATTAAGTCGAGTAACATCTTTAAATATACTTTATTATATCACTTCTTTTTTGTCTTCTAGCCATTCTGCTTAACTGAGAGGTCTATATAGTCTATTTAGCAAAACTTGCAATCGGGCTTTGAAAAATGTTATTGTAGGTCACCTCTTTTCTTTTGTAAAAAGTGGTGATTTTATCAATTTGTGTGTGTCTTTATTATTCTATCAACCAGGGTATGCAATGTTGATACGAAAATTAAAGACAAGAAAATAAAATAACAAGAATTAAAGCAAGACTCAATTGATTAGAAAAGAATTAAGGAAGTTGATTAAGGAAAAGTAGCCTAATCATCCCCCTTAATTGTCTAAAGAAGAGATGATCCTCAATTAGTCTACGCTTAATTGCAAATCAAGGAAATCAATTGTGTACTTAAAAACAAGCTTAGCCAATCAACTCTCAAAGTTAATGTCATCAATGTCTAACCCTAAAATAATGAACTATAAGGGCTTTACCCTTAACAATGGGCCTTCAATAAGTCATTAGCTGAAATATAGCATTCTGATCAACATTACAGCGCGATCGCGCTATAGCGCAGTGCAATAAATCAGAGCCTCGCGATCACGGCTATGGTCACGCGGTCGCGAAGGCATTGTCCTTCATCCATATTCAGCCTCTTGCGCAGTCGCGTTTGAGGACTCACGATCGTGCAGCTCTTCATTTCTTCCTTGCGTGATCGCGGCTGATGGTGCGCGATCGCGCTGATCATCTTTTTGGCCTTCCACGATCGCGTCTGGAGACTCGCGATCTTGACGAACATCTCCAGATTCTGAGACAGTAAGCATGCAGAAATGTCCTGAACCCTCCAACACTTGCCCCAGCAGCTCCAGTTTTGTGCAAACATGGCTTGCAACTGTTGCAACTCCCGTGCTGGGCTCCTTGTGAATGGCTTGCTCGTCCATCGGGTTGCATCATTCTCCCCGTCTTGAGAAGAGTCCATCCACGGATTTGCTTGTTCTTCGATTTTGAAGGGAGATAAGTCACACACATTGAAAGTGTTGTGCACTTAGTAGTTGCTTGGCAAGTCAACCTTGTACGCGTTGTCGTTGAGGCGTTCAAGGATTTGAAATGGACCATCGCCTCTAGGCATCAATTTGCTCGCTCGCTTGTTGGAAAATCTATCGTTCCGGAAGTGAACCCAAACCCAATTACGGGGCTCGAAGACAACCTTCTTTCTTCCTTTGTTAACTCTTTTGGTAACTTCTTGATTTTTCTTTTCGATTTGTTTCCTTACTTGCTCGTGAAGTTGCTTCATCTCTTGAGCTCTCATCTTGGCATTTAAGCTTAAAACAACATCACTAGACAAAGGCGTAAGATCCAAGGGGTTAAGGGGGTTAAGACTATACACAACCTCGAAAGGTGTCATGCAAGTAGAAGTATGCATGGTTCTATTATATGCAAACTCAATCAATGGTAAGTGTTCTTCCCAAGAAGCAAGTTTTCCCTTAACTAATGCTCTAAGCATATCACCCAAGTTTCTATTGACAACCTCGGTTTGGCCATCGGTTTGAGGGTGGCAAGAAGTAGAGAATAACAACTTAGTGCCAAGCCTCCCTCATAGTTCTGTCTAAAAATGACTAAGAAACTTGGGATCCCTATCACTAAAAATAGTTTTTGGTACCCCATGCAATTTAAGTACATGTTCAACAAATAAATTGGCTACATGGGATGCATCATCAATCTTATGACATGGGATGAAATGAGTCATTTTGGAAAATCTATCAACTACCACAAAGATGTTATCTTTTCCCCTCTTGGTCCTAGGCAATCCAAGCACAAAGTCCATAAAAATGTCAAGCCAAGGACCTAAGGGAATGGGGAGGGGTGAGTACAAACCATGTGGAAGTAGCTTTGACTTAACTTGTCTACACTCCAAGCATTGGCCACACACCCTCACAACATCCACTCTTATCTTAGGCCAATAAAATTGCTCCTTAAGAATCTCCATGGTCTTGCCCACTCCAAAATACCTCATTAATCCCCCAATATGCGCCTCTCTCACTAGCAACTCTCTCCAAGATGAACTAGGCACACACAACTTCCCATTCCTAAACAAGAATCCTTCAAACTTATGAAACCTCTTTTTCTCCACATCATCACTAGGTTCCTCCTCACCACATATTCTATTAATCTTTCTCCCCCTTTCCTCTAATTCACAATTAGCATAAAGTTCCCCAAACTCCGGATCATTGGCATACATCTCCTTCATACTTTCAAAACCCATGAGCTTGGACCCCAAAGTATTCAACAACACTTGTCTTCTTGATTGTAGCACAAACTTCCTTGATAAGGCATCCGCTACCACATTTTCTTTTCCCTTTTTGTAATGGATGATATAAGAAAAGGTTTCAAGGAACTCCACCCATTTGGCATGTCTCACATTCAACTTCTCTTAGGATTTGAGGTGTTTCAAAGATTGGTGGCCGATTCTAATGACAAATTCTTTGGACCAAAGGTAATGTTGCCAATGCCCTCACCAAGGCATACAACCCTTTATCATAAGTGGAGTATTTAGTAGTTGCTCACTTGAGTTTCTCATTAAAATAGGCAATGGGTGTTTGATCTTGCATCAACATGGCTCCAATTCCTACCACTACTAAAAATCGGGTCTTTTCCGACCACCCATCCGGTCGGACAACGGTCGGCTAGGCGACCGTTGTCCGACCCAACAAGGCGGTCGGCTAAATAGTCGTCGCCAACAGCTTTCCGACCGCCGCGGTCGGACCCCGGACCAAAATTCGGTCGGACGGCGGTCGCCTACTTTCATAGGTGGAAAAAAATATGTTGAACTAGGCGACCGACGCGGTGGGAGATTGCAAAAAAACTGAGAAAGTTTCCCACCGCGGCGGTGGGCTGGGCGACCGCGTCGGTGGGCCAGCCGACCGACGCGGTGGGAAATTTCTGTTTTCTGGGTAATGAAATAACCTGATTTCGGACCGCATTCGGACCGCGGCGGTCGGAAGACAGTGTAAAACCTGCAATAAAAAACCTGCAATTAGAGCTACACCACCTATAAAAACAGCACCCAGAAGAAGATTAGGCTTCTCAAGCCTTAATAATAGTCTAAACAAGGCTTATTGCCTTTAAATTGAAAGTTTAACAATTTACATAACATCAATAATTCATAGCGATTCAAACAAGTTAAACTTAACAACAACAAGTCTAAAAATCAAAGAAGTTTATCAAAACCAACCACAAGTCTAACACATGTCTAAAACATCAACTAAATCTTCCATACATTAATAGTGGTATGGAAGAAATATGTCCAACATATTTTGTATTGATTTATTTTTTTCTTCAGCTTCTTCATCCAAGTCCAATTCCGACAAATCAACATCTTCATCCAAGTCCAACTCCAGCAAATCAACATCTTCATCCAAGTCCGATTCGGGCAAATCAACATAGTGAGGAAGAAAAATACGTAGCATTGTGTCCGGAACTTTTTGTTTTGTTTTCTTTCCTTTTTCAACTTCTTCATCCAAATCCAATTCCAGTAAATCAACATAATCATCCAAGTCCGATTCTGGTACCATATCAATTGAATCTTCAATCGTATCTTGAACGATTTCAATTGAGTCTTCGATTGACTCTTGAACGATATCAATTGAGTCTTTGAGATTGATATCCATGATAGATCTTAACGGATGGGCTGCAAATTACACACCATTAACAACATTCAACAACAACAACAACAACAACAACAACAACACTACTAAAGGAACCCATTAACAACATTCAACAACAACCCATTCAAAGTGTATTCTTCTCCATGGAACACCAACTTGTTCACTACAACATTTCACTTTATTACTTTCCAATTTATCATCTTCTAAATTTGCATTCAATAACCCAATCACTTTTTGAACAACCCAATCTTCTAAATTTGCATTCAATAACCTAACTTTTACAATACCAACTAAAATGCCAAACTAGTTTAAACATTTCCCAAACCAAACAACAACAATATGTCAACTTGTTCACCACCAAATAGAAACTACTATGTCAATTTAATTTCATGAGCTAGAATTAAAAAATAGGAAAAAATTAAAAAAAGAAGAAGAAAAAACGGGCTGAAAATTAAAAAAAAAATCGTGTTTCACCGAAAAACTAACCTCACCGGCCAGATTTGTACTCCACCACCACTGATTTACTAATCCCTAACTTTGATAGATGGAAGAACTACAAAAAAATAGGTGAAAAAGTTAGGGTTTTCGGATTTGGGAAAAATAGGAAGAACACAATGAAAAAGTAAACTTACCAATTTGTAGATGAATGGAATTGATATTAAACCTTGGTGATTTGAGATTAGTGAGTGTTTTTTAGGAATTTGGGTGTGTGGGTCGGGTTGGGGAAGAGGGGAAATGAAAGAAGAAGAAAGAGAATAGAAGAAATAGGGTTATGCGGCTGCTGCCCGTTATTTTAATTTGACTGTCCGACCGCAGCGGTCGGTTAGATTAAAAAAAAATTAATTAGTTTCCGACCGCTGCGGTCGGAAAGCGGTCGGATGGTATAAAAAAATTATTTAATTTAAATTAGTTGAAATTATCCGACCGATGCGGTCCGAACACGTAATCCGACCGACATTCGGTCCGAAATTTTCGGTGGGAAAACTCCTGATTTTTAGTAGTGTACTCCACTAGCATCACACTCAATTTCAAAGGTCTTATCAAAGTTTGACAATTGAATGAGAGGTGTGAAACTAAGCACTTCTTTCAATTTTGCAAAAGCCTCTTCTTGCTCTTTCCCCCACACAAATGTCTTATCCTTCCTTATCACTTCGGTCAATGGTGCGGCTATAGTACTAAATCCACTCACAAACCTCCTATAAAAGCTAGCAAACCCATAGAATCTTCTCACATCACCAATGCTTTTAGGAGTGGACCAATCCCTATTGACCTCCACTTTACCCTCATCTACTTCCACACCATTTGCACTCATCACAGAACCAAGAAACACAACTTTTTCAACACAAAAAGAGCACTTTTTCAAATTAGCAAATAATTGCTCCTTTCTCAAAACATCAAACACTTTTTAATGTTTTTGTTGACTAATTTTTGGACTGATTAGTGAAGTCATGTTTAATTTATACTTTGCAGATAACAAATGTAGCAGATTGTTCACAATTCCATTTCCTACAACAAACCCTGATAGAATGATCAAGAATGAAGATGAGAATTCTGTCACTTCTTGCTATAGGCTTCTCACATGAGCGTCCCCTCTCCAGAACTGGCAATGGGATCTGTTTGGACATAACTGTGCAATGGTTGTTTCCATTGGTGAAACATTGGAGATTTAAGAGGTTTCTGCTTATGCATTAGATATTACATTGACTCAGAAGAAACATACATCATAGCCTCTTTGAGTTCCTTCCCAACATTCAGGATTTATAGACCTGAAAGTTAATTTTCCACCTTTTGCATCTTTCGAAGTCCAAAAATACCTACTTGGTTTATATACTCTATGATACTACTGTGAATTCTTTTCTTTAATTTGAATGTTCTGATGTAATTATATGAAGAATGGATGACTAACATATTGAGCCCGTGCATTGGCACGGCCAACAATTTCTAGTATAAAGTTGATATATATAGGAAAAGGTCAACATTACACAACAAGATTCATGTAGCTCAGTGACAAAGGACTTCAATTTGATTCTTCCTTGTATGTAATACTGTCATGTTCTCCGTTTATATATTTTGACATATGCCCCCAAAGAACCCAATTTAACTGGTCCAAGAGCACGAACTCCTCAAATCAATCAGCAGTCAACTACTATGAATTGTATGTTTAAGTATTACTCTGTTGGTAACTCGCAAAATTAGGTAACTTGTTGCAACCTGTTAATCTATTCTGACAATGTAAGGTTTTCTTTTTATACCATTTAAATCTATAAAGAAGAGGAATTATCTTCATTTTCTGTCTATTTCAATTCTTAAATATACAGCACTTTGGGGTGGGTGGTGGCTGATTGCCAGGTCCAATAATAATTGCCATAAAGAATGAACGAATAAACCTTGAATTCTCTAATATTTAGAAAATGAAAATAACAAAATCATCAAGTTATTTCATACAATCATTTCGATGAATAAACAACATCACAAAAAATAAAAACATATAACATCCAGCAAATCATGTTTTTTCTTCGTCACAATGTCATAAAAATTTACAACTGAAATAAAAAAGTGATCCATATAATTATTTTGATGAATAAACCACATCACAAAAAATGAAGTACATATAACATCCAGTAAATCACGTTTTTTCTTCCTCACAATGTCATGAAAAGTCACAAGTAAAATAAAAAAGTAATCCATCAAGCAGCATAGTATATTGGATTTGGAAGTTTGAATGTTCTTTTGGGACTTGGAAGCCCCTCAATGCTGCTCCATTGGTCTCCAACAATTCCCAAAATTCTATAGCCATCGCTTATTAGTTTACTCCTAACCTCTGCCTTGAAGCTCTGTGCACTCTTGCATTCATCTTCTTGACCTCTGAAATGTTCAATCAAAAAGAAAAAAATGCATTCCAAAATAAGTACCAATATTGTTAAATTATGTTACACTCCAAAGCACATAAATTTAGTGGGAGTAAGATTTTTCAAACCTTAGTATGAGGCTTCTCCATCCATAGATATCAACATTGACAAGATTGTCTTCTGTGGCAGATCTAAGATATTCTTTTCTTGAAGAAACCAAAAAGATCTGAACTCCTAGTCCTTTAAGACGATTGAACAAAGTTAGAGAATGATCTAATGCTGTTCCTTTCCCTTTGCTCATCCACTCCTCCAAAGATGTCACGTTTAACTTATTTCCCCTATTCCAAAAAAAAAAAAAAAAAAAAAAAATAGCGTGATATATAACATTCCCATCGTAACATTGCAAAATAATAACGATAACATGCTATAATAGGTAAAATAATAATGATAACAAAAAGTTCTTTACACACGTAAGTATATATAAGTTAAATCCTTTTTTTAAAAAAGAAATAATATGAGAAACAAAACTTACCCAAAGCCGTTATTCTTGTAGTAAGGAACGGTGGAAAGAAGAGTGTCATCAACGTCAAAAATCCAAGCATCTTTGCCATCATTTTCCAAATTGCAGCTAGTACTAAGATGAACTATGGCTTCCTCAATGGTTCTTTCAGAATCCACTTTGTATTGAGTTGAAGTCATGTATTTTTTAATATAGGCAACACATTCTAGAGGGACAGTATCAAAGTCTCTAATGTTGTACAATTCAACATTCATTCTCCAACTCTCACAGTAATTCTTGAGGCTGATTGTGAGACCACTACTGGTTTTGTGCAAGATGTTCCAATCTGCAAGAGATGAAGTCAAGAGAATGCAAAAGATCGCAAAGAAAATTCCAAGTTTTCTAGCCATTTTTCAGGGAGCTAGAAAGAAAGAGTTGAAGAATTGATGAGAAGGTTGGGATTTTAGTTCATGTTGTATAGCTACTTATTGTGGAGGAATTCAAATGAAAGGTCACATGTCTGGGTAATGGGAATGAGTTGTCACCATGTATGTTTGTGTTCACATTAACACATGATCCCTACCGTGGCAGATTTATTAAATTAAACATGAATAATTTGTCTTACGTCGATCAATGGTGTCATGGAACTAGTAATACCATATTTTAACATTTTATATTTTATAAAGTTTTGATTCTTGACTAAGCACAACTTAGATCATGAAAATTGAATTTTCTTTATATTTCGTTTACACTAGCACCAGGTTCTATCCATTATGGCTCGAAGACTATTAATCAAAGTGATGCATAAAGTTAATATGATTCTAAGCATAAAATCCGAAACAAAGTATCAAACTGAAAAATATTCTTTAAAACAATAAGTAATTTTTTTAACTTATTTTTGGATATTTGATTGTGAGCGAAAAAATATTATTTATTGTTGTAAGGAGAGGAAGAGTTTCCTAAAAAATTACGAAATAATATTTTATTTTTGTTTGATCCCCTAAAATACTCTACAAATATGAAAAGTGCTAATCTGTTTTATATGAGTAAAAAATATAAAGTGTCATGTAAAATAAAATGAAAAAGTTATTTAAGAAAATTAGAATTATATAAAAAGATTATGTGCCTTCTTAACGAATATAGGTATGTAAAATTCCTCTTTTCAACATAAACAATATTTCGGGAAGAAAGTAAAGTATTAGAACTCCCATAATCCCATATACAAATTAAACTCCATGTAGTCGTGCCAACAAGTCGGCATACTTGCACAAGATTGTGGCATCGTCACTAGTAGTATTCTAAACACAAGTGAGGTTACTTTACGAAGACAAATGTGAAATATCTGAATTTTTTTTTCTAATATTCAGTATCCATATTTATTGGCTTAAATTATTGTTCCGTCAACCCGTTAGAAATTGATTATTAGAAATAATTAGCAAATGGGTGGCATGTTCCTCGACTTGTCAAAGTATGTCATCCAAAAAAAACAGTGTCACCCAGGTACTAAGTACTAACCTTATCGAGCTAACAATTTTGTTTTCCTGGCACATGGTGTTTGGTACTTATTTTGAAATCCGGCTAATTTGTATTTGTATCGAGTAATTCCACTATAGAAATTATCAAAAATAACTCTATTCTTATGGCTCAAATTAAAACCTTTAATTAAGTTGAACAACAAATAAAATATTTGTATCATCCATTATTTCTTACTCTCCTACCCATTTCAGTTTAACTGAGAGGTCCTCTGTCTATTTAGCAAAACTTGCAATCGGGCTTTGAAAAATGTTATTCTACGGTCACTTCTTTTCTTTTATAATTATGGTATTATCTTTTGATGTTTGGCATTTTATGCCTATATTTCTTTAATATTTCCTCATGTTTTAATACCTTATTCGCTCGTTTTATGGTTTATGAATATGGTTTTACAGTAATTTCATGTCGTGTGTATGTAAGTTGTTACGCAGTGTAATTGGAGCTTTTAAGAGCATGATTGAGCAAGAAAAGATTGGATTTTGATTGAGGATTGGATCGAGCACACGAAGGCACGACACGAGCGAGCAAAGGAGCAACGGAACAGGAAAATGGCTGGGCGCCATAACCCACGCGCGCGCGCAGCCCATAGCGCGCACTGGCTGGCGCGGTTCTCCATGCGGCGCGGGCTTGTAGCGGGCTGATTTCAACGGGTTCTGTCCAATGTCGCGCGTTCCGAGGCGCGGGGCGCCCGTTATAGCGCCCCTTGTGCGCGTTTTTACGTCCTATTTCGTCTAGGCTTGGGTCTAACTTATTACTAGGTGTTTGTAAACTCTATAAATACTCTTTTACTTCGTTTTTTATGGGAGTTCAGACCTTGGGGCAAATTGGAGAGCTCATAACATCAAGAACAAGGGTTTTTCTTCCTTCCATTAATCTATCACATCATTATTTCATTATTACATCAAATCTTTGTGTTGTTATTATGAGTATGCGTGGCTAAACCCATCGTTCTAGGGTTAGAGTATTACATGAAGGTTGATTGTTTGAAGATTGATTCCCATTGATTGAATCCCATAACGGGTTATTTATTCTTTCTTGATTTCACTTGTGTAATTGTCAGGGCCCGATTATTACGCATTATCTATGGTTTTTAGATTGAACTCGAAAGAGGGAATTTAATTACGTAATAAGAAAGAATAGAACTAGTTTGTGAACCCGGGCATCGGGGAACCAATTTGTGAGTAGGATAGACATATACTTTCTCGCCTAGTTTAACTAATTACAGAATTCGTTAATGCGTGCACGTGATTCAACCCATAGACATATAGGGATTGGAGTAGCCTGCATAGACCGTGAAGAATCGAAAGGTTTTCACGGGTACATTTAATCTGTTAGTTAGTAACCCGGGATTTAAGAAGTGGAATCAATTGGAAAACTCAACTGGATTGTTCGTAACTCTGACCCTGGACCATCTCCTTATTACTGATAACAACCAAGTTTTGCTCCATTGCTTGAATTCACTTTTACTATTTAATTACTGTTCTTTAGTTAATAAAATCCTCACTATTGGAAAAAGATCCCTGAATAGTTTAAATAAATTGTTTGCTAGAACTCAGTCTGCATAGTCCTCGTGGGAACGATACTCGATTTATCACTTTATTACTTGTCGACCACGTATACTTGCGTGTGCGTTTGGGAGCAACAAATTCTCCCAAGTAGTGATAGACCCAGACTTTTCAGCCTTTAACCACTTCCTTGCTGCCCCAATCAGTGAAAACGGGAACAACGTCAAGCGAACATAATCAGTAGGAACACCCGCTGGTGTATAAGTATCACTGATCTCCAGAAAGTTCTGAATGTGTTGCTGCGGATCCTCATGAAGTAATCCACCATATTGTCCGGTCACATGCAGCAACTGAATCCAAAAACTTGTTGCTCCCAAACGCACACGCAAGTATACGTGGTCGACAAGTAATAAAGTGATAAATCGAGTATCGTTCCCACGAGGACTATGCAGACTGAGTTCTAGCAAACAATTTATTTAAACTATTCAGGGATCTTTTTCCAATAGTGAGGATTTTATTAACTAAAGAACAGTAATTAAATAGTAAAAGTGAATTCAAGCAATGGAGCAAAACTTGGTTGTTATCAGTAATAAGGAGACGGTCCAGGGTCAGAGTTACGAACAATCCAGTTGAGTTTTCCAATTGATTCCACTTCTTATATCCCGGGTTACTAACTAACAGATTAAATGTACCCGTGAAAACCTTTCGATTCTTCACGGTCTATGCAGGCTACTCCAATCCCTATATGTCTATGGGTTGAATCACGTGCACGCATTAACGAATTCTGTAATTAGTTAAACTAGGCGAGCAAGTATATGTCTATCCTACTCACAAATTGGTTCCCCGATGCCCGGGTTCACAAACTAGTTCTATTCTTTCTTATTACGTAATTAAATTCCCTCTTTCGAGTTCAATCTAAAAACCATAAATAATGCGTAATAATCGGGCCCTGACAATTACACAAGTGAAATCAAGAAAGAATAAATAACCCGTTATGGGATTCAATCAATGGGAATCAATCTTCAAACAATCAACCTTCATGTAATACTCTAACCCTAGAACGATGGGTTTAGCCACGCATACTCATAATAACAACACAAAGATTTGATGTAATAATGAAATAATGATGTGATAGATTAATGGAAGGAAGAAAAACCCTTGTTCTTGATGTTATGAGCTCTCCAATTTGCCCCAAGGTCTGAACTCCCATAAAAAACGAAGTAAAAGAGTATTTATAGAGTTTACAAACACCTAGTAATAAGTTAGACCCAAGCCTAGACGAAATAGGACGTAAAAACGCGCACAAGGGGCGCTATAACGGGCGCCCCGCGCCTCGGAACGCGCGACATTGGACAGAACCCGTCGAAATCAGCCCGCTACAAGCCCGCGCCGCATGGAGAACCGCGCCAGTCAGTGCGCGCTATGGGCTGCGCGGCGCGTGGGTTATGGCGCCCAGCCATTTTCCTGTTCCGTTGCTCCTTTGCTCGCTCGTGTCGTGCCTTCGTGTGCTCGATCCAATCCTCAATCAAAATCCAATCTTTTCTTGCTCAATCATGCTCTTAAAAGCTCCAATTACACTGCGTAACAACCTACATACACACGACATGAAATTAGTGTAAAACCATATTCATAAACCATAAAACGAGCGAATAAGGTACTAAAACGTGAGGAAATATAGGCATAAAATGCCAAACATCACCACCCCACACTTGAACCTTTGCTCGTCCTCGAGCAATCATAAATAACTTCCAACCTAGGTAAAACAGGTCTGCCTATGACTATGGTTGATACCGACCATTGAACCAATGCACACATGACTACTATGGATCCACAAACATGCCAACAATTTACCAAAACCAAAAATATGAGAACAACCACCCCAAAATAGCTCAAATGCACAAACTCAACTTAATGCAACCATGCTCCCACAAAATCACACCTATCTACTCGACCAAGAAGCCACCAACTTCACCTATTTCATGCAAACCATGTGCCCTCACCAATATGAAGCAAAAGAGTGTCCCCCAAATATCACACACAACCATTAATATCAAGAATAGAATGGGGACAATAACAACCGAATTCACTCACTCTCATGAAAAGCTCACATGTCACACACAATGTACCATAGGCTTGCCCGTAGTGTAGGACTCCACTAATGTAAGCTTACTCCAATCGGGATTAACTAGGACTTTAGAAAGGTCGTAATGTAGGCTAAGGGGCGGGTAGGATACATATGGTAATAGTGACTACCTCCCTAAGCACTTTAATACATCACATTCAAATTAATCATCAATCTCATCAAGCCAGCCAAACCAACAACTTCTACACATACACCTTCTCACAAGTAGCATTTTTCATATAAGTACACACTAGCAAGGAATGAATATCTCTTTTTTTTTTCTCTCTTTTCCACAATTTTTTACAACTTTGCTATTTTTTTTCTTTTCTTTTTTTAATTTCATCCAACCTTGCCAATGCTTTTCACCACTTCACAATTTTTTTCAATTATTCCCCTTCATTAGTTCCACTCAAAAACCTCCCAATATCCAACCACAACTCCAACATAACAACACAATATCAATTAAAGTGCTTAAGGAGTAAAGGGCTAAAAGAGTCAATTAAGAACAAATGGGTAGGCCCGGGGTGTGGGTACCAATAGAAAGGATCAAAGAAATCACAACAACAATTTTTTCCAAGGTATATATGTAAGGGTAGGCTAACAAAAAGACGGCCTTGTATCATTTCTCAACTAGAGCAAACCTAGGATTTCGCTTTGCACACACACGGGGCAAGTTCTAGACATTAATATGCAACATGGAGTAAACAAGAACATGCCTCACACACACATCGCACATGGTCCACACAAAAAGGTTTCATCAACAACTCTCAACTAAGCATCTAGAATGCAACTTGTGGAAATTTAAGCACTAATGCACAAAGGTTCACAACAAAGTCAAGCAAGTGGACTCAAGCATCTCAAGGGGGTTGTTCCATTTTTCCTCTAGGCATGCATCAAATTAAAACCCAAGGACACCACAAATAGCACATGCAATCAAGTCAAGTCCACCGGTATCAAACAAATCAAAGGCACCTAGCATTCTACCTATTCCTTTAGTCTAGGGTCATCTACAACTAACTATCCTAATCCTAAAAATAAAAATACTACCCGGTTCAAAGGCCTCCCCGTGGAAAAGAACCGAGGCCATAAGAAAAACTACGGGGTGGATGACATGTACCACTAATAAAACTAAAAGGAAAATCTTTTTTGGACTTTTTCATTGGTTTTCTAATTTTTTTTTTCCATATATTAAAGCAAGAAACAAATAAAAATAAATTCAAGTGACAAAAGAAAATCCTACGGTACATGCATCCCTAACCTCAAAAATAAATAAAGGGTAGTTCCCCACCCCACACTTAAACTAAGCACTGTCCTCAGTGCTAAAAATAAGAAAGTGCAAGGTAAAGAAAACTTCCCTGAAGATTCTAGTCCTTGGTGCTAGCATCCTCCAAGCTTCCATATAGTATGAGGTACTCAGACTTCCCTCATCAGGTCATCAACATTAGGCAAGGGTGAGGACACCCCACACTTAGCCTCGAGATTACATGAACCTGCAATCCAAGGAAAAACAACAACTACGTGACACTATAAATAAAATAATACGAGTACAAACTCAGGTTGCCTCCCGAGAAGCGCCTTAGTTAACGTCGTGGCACGACGACACTTTTAGCTTACTTCCAGCCTTTATGTCTTCTCTTCTTACGCCGAACTTTTACTTTCTTCCCTTCTTTTAGAGAACCCATCTTCAACTTCACATGTGGTTTACTTCCATCTTCTTGTTTGACACATTCAATCATAGAGCACTCTTCCACCTTAGCTATGTGGTCCTTCTCATTATAAACCTTGAAAGTAACCTTTTCTCCATGCGCTCTAACAGTCATCTCACCCAGCTCCATGTCAATAATTGCCTTCGAGGTGACTAAGAATGGTCTCCCCAAAATGATTGGAGCTTCTCGGTCCTCTTCATAATCCAGGACTACAAAATCAGCAGAGAATGTAAACTTACCGACTTTTAGCAACACATCCTCCAACTTACCATCAGGGTCAGCGAGTGAACCATCCGCCATCTTAAGAGTAACTGAAGAGGGCTTGATTGCTCCTAGCCCTAACCTTTTGCAAACAGACAGAGGCATGAGATTTATGCTCGCACCCAAATCACACAAGGCACCAGTGATATTATGCCCTCCAATGGTACAAGGAATAGTAAACCTCCCAGGATCTTGAAGTTTTGGAGGTAGCTTACTCAAGATTGTGCTACACTCCTCAACTAAATCAACTGTATCTATCTCTTGAGGCTTTTTCTTCTTCACTAAAATTTCTTTTAAGAACTTCACAAAGGATGACATCAATTCAAACACATCAGTCAAAGAAATATTAACTTGAAGTTCTTTCAACATACTCACAAATTTTTGATACTGGGCCAGGTCCTTCGATGGTATAAGTCTCTGTGGGAATGGTGGAGGCGGCAGAGGTGCCTCCTTTCTCTCTTCTTTCTTCTTCACCTTCTCCACTTTTTCAACTTTTTCTATCTCAGCTCTCTCCTCGGACTTGGCCATCAGCTCTCCACCTTCTATTAAAGTCACTGCAAGACATTGTTCAGGCTCTTTTTTCATAGTGCTTATTTCTCCCACCAACTGCCCCAACTGGTGCTCTAGGTTCTTGTGAGCATTGGCAAGATCTTGTATGGCTTGTGCATGGGCTGCAGTGTCAGCTATCATTCTCTGCTGGCCTGCCATTATCTGCTTTAGCATATCTTCAACTGAACTGCTAACCTGCTGTGGTGGAGGTGGAAGTGGGTGGTAATTATTCGGGGCTCTCGTATTACATTGATAATAACCATTACCAAACTGATTTTGACCCTGCAGCCTGTTTTGATTACCCACGTAATAAACTGACTCTGGATTAGAGGAGCAAACCTCTGTAGCATGGTCTTGACCACAAACCTCACAAAAGCTCTGGAGTTGTTGCACTGGAGCCACTGGTTGCTGAGCCTTTTGCAAAGCTAACTTGCTAATTTGATTGGAAATAGCATCCATCCTCGCCCTTAGCTCTGAAACTGCATCTAACTGAAGTACCCCTGCAGGTTTCTGCGTAATAGCTCTACCATCTCCCTGCCAATCAGGATTGCTCTGCGAAAACTTATCTAGCAAATCATAAATTTGATCAAAATTTAGGGCCAGTACTTGTCCTCCAGCAGCAGCATCAACCACGATCTTAGTGTGTTGGTTCAGCCCCTCAACAAAAGTGTGTGCAACAACCTCATTAGATTGGTTGTAGTGTGGACAATCTCGCAATAGAGCTTTGAATCGCTCACAGGCTGAATACAAGGATTCTCCTTCTAACTGTCTGAAGGACATAATTTCGCTCCTCAGCCGGGCTGTCTTGGCAGACGGATAAAATTTAGCCAAGAACTTCTTAGCCAAATCCTCCCAAGTAGTGATAGACCCAGACTTTTCAGCCTTTAACCACTTCCTTGCTGCCCCAATCAGTGAAAACGGGAACAACGTCAAGCGAACATAATCAGTAGGAACACCCGCTGGTGTATAAGTATCACTGATCTCCAAAAAGTTCTGAATGTGTTGCTGCGGATCCTCATGAAGTAATCCACCATATTGTCCAGTCACATGCAGCAACTGAATCATGCCGGACTTAATCTCAAAGCCCCCGGTGATAGCGGGCTTAACTATGCTCGATGCTACTCCCTCCAGGCTGGGGAGAGCAACATCTCGCACAGCTAAAGCTTGTTCTTCTGCCATTCCTGTAGGTAAAAATCAAGCAGGATCTAATACCTGAAACAGCACAAAACTCAAAACAAAAAAATTAAACCTGAATAGCAAGTAATAAACTGTTCAAAAAGAAATCAGTCAATAACTAGTCCCCGGCAATGGCGCCAAAAACTTGTTGCTCCCAAACGCACACGCAAGTATACGTGGTCGACAAGTAATAAAGTAATAAATCGAGTATCGTTCCCACGAGGACTATGCAGACTGAGTTCTAGCAAACAATTTATTTAAACTATTCAGGGATCTTTTTCCAATAGTGAGGATTTTATTAACTAAAGAATAGTAATTAAATAGTAAAAGTGAATTCAAGCAATGGAGCAAAACTTGGTTGTTATCAGTAATAAGGAGACGGTCCAGGGTCAGAGTTACGAACAATCCAGTTGAGTTTTCCAATTGATTCCACTTCTTAAATCCCGGGTTACTAACTAACAGATTAAATGTACCCGTGAAAACCTTTCGATTCTTCACGGTCTATGCAGGCTACTCCAATCCCTATATGTCTATGGGTTGAATCACGTGCACGCATTAACGAATTCTGTAATTTGTTAAACTAGGCGAGCAAGTATATGTCTATCCTACTCACAAATTGGTTCCCCGATGCCCGGGTTCACAAACTAGTTCTATTCTTTCTTATTACGTAATTAAATTCCCTCTTTCGAGTTCAATCTAAAAACCATAGATAATGCGTAATAATCGGGCCCTGACAATTACACAAGTGAAATCAAGAAAGAATAAATAACCCGTTATGGGATTCAATCAATGGGAATCAATCTTCAAACAATCAACCTTCATGTAATACTCTAACCCTAGAACGATGGGTTTAGCCACGCATACTCATAATAACAACACAAAGATTTGATGTAATAATGAAATAATGATGTAATAGATTAATGGAAGGGAGAAAAACCCTTGTTCTTGATGTTATGAGCTCTCCAATTTGCCCCAAGGTCTGAACTCCCATAAAAAATGAAGTAAAAGAGTATTTATAGAGTTTACAAACACCTAGTAATAAGTTAGACCCAAGCCTAGACGAAATAGGACGTAAAAACGCGCACAAGGGGCGCTATAACGGGCACCCCGCGCCTCAGAACGCGCGACATTGGACAGAACCCGTCGAAATCAGCCCGCTACAAGCCCGCGCCGCATGGAGAACCGCGCCAGCCAGTGCGCGCTATGGGCTGCGCGGCGCGTGGGTTATGGCGCCCAGCCATTTTCCTGTTCCGTTGCTCCTTTGCTCGCTCGTGTCGTGCCTTCGTGTGCTCGATCCAATCCTCAATCAAAATCCAATCTTTTCTTGCTCAATCATGCTCTTAAAAGCTCCAATTACACTGCGTAACAACTTACATACACACGACATAAAATTAGTGTAAAACCATATTCATAAACCATAAAACGAGCGAATAAGGTACTAAAACTTGAGGAAATATTAAGGAAATATAGGCATAAAATGCCAAACATCATCTTTTACAAGTATTATTCTGTTCATCAAAATTTCGACAATCGAGTCATAGTTTTATCGATTGTTATTTCTTAGTCCAGATTCTTCAGTGCTTACCCCGAGAGTTGCTCTCTCATACCCAACTAGGCAACTACTTATCTACCTTGCGACCTAATTTTTGCAGCTCTCTCTATCAATTATGTGTACACTATCTAAAGTCAGAAGAAGAAAAATAATACATAAACTAGGGAAGTTTATTGATGCCCTTAATAATCAAAAGAACAAATACGATTTTAAAAAGGAGAATTCTCATTAGTAAGGCTGACTATTATTTTAAATTAAATATAATAAGAACAACACACAGGTGGCAACCAAACTCTGTCCTATTATACCAATCCCCAACCAAATCCCTTTCTCACTACTTACTAAATACATACTCATGTCCAGAGCACTTTTTCCTGTTACTTTCCCAGAGTTAAAAATTTGTGGCAAAAGTGATTTCGTATTACTAGACTTAAATTTTACAGAAATCGGTAGTAATAATCAACGTGACGGAAGAAAAAGAAAAGTAGCATTAATCTACATAAGAAGTTTCGCAATTAGATCATCTATATTATATTAAAAGGAGGATAGTAAGCCTATAGAAAGAAGCCAAGTGTCAAACAACTACATAGCCACTTAGCAATTTTAGGACAATAATTAGTTAATGTTAGTTAGTTTAGTTAAATTTCAAATTTAAATTTGAAAATAAAAGTGAGAAAGAATAGTTAGTTATTTTTGAATTGGTGTGGAAAAAAATGGAAACTGAGAAACTGCTCTTCAAACTGATACGACATTCCTGTCAATTTGCCATAATAATGAATAATGATGAATAATATTTGAATTAGTTTTAAATAAAAAATAAGTACTACCAGAAAAAAAAAAACATAACTAAATAGGCAATATGAAAGATTTATAACTTGAATTTAATGCATGCGGGTTCTGGAGATGAAGAAGTTACCATTTCTCAATTTTATCCGTAGCATTATTTTCTTGGAATATATTAAATTAAAAAATGTGAGAACTATCGTGCGGATATTTTCAAGGTGTGGTTAAGTTGGCATTTCAGATAACTGCTTTTCTATTTGGTGTTTTATCATTATCATTAATTAGTTAAAAAAAGAATAAAAAATAAGAAGTTACTCAATACAACCATTATACACGGTTAAATAGTAGTGGGATGGATCAGTTTTTGTGTGTACAATAACTTCTATTTACTCTCTACAACTTGAATAATTTTTCTCCGTACACAGAACAAAAACTGAAACTTACCCCCTTCTTCTCCCATTTACTTCATACCCAATAAAATACACTACTTCGTCCATAGATAATGTTTTCAAGAGAGACAACGTTTATTGGTAAAGTTTATGATTATGGAATTGTGAATTTTTTTTTGGGTGTCAAAGCAAAAGGCGGTGAGGAAGTATTCAACTAGGTTGTTCTTGGTAAATATGTTTGTTTTCTTTCTTTTGTACGTGTAGATATATCTATGTTCTTATGTGAATTGATATTCTTTTTGTTATTGGATATGTTTTTAAATTGGATATATGAAACACTTTGATATTATTTTTTTATCAGAAGGGTCCAAATTTACTATAGAGTTTTAAATTTTATTGATGGTTCATTTAACTGCAAATTGCATCAATGGTAGTGTTAAAACTACTTTTAGAAATGAGTATATATTGGATTACAAATAATATCACTTAGGTGTTACCTTTTATCAAAAGGGTCCAAATTGATTTATTTTTTACTAATTGCATGCAGTTAATTATTGGGTTCATAAGTTCCACGAGCACAACGATGTGAAGGTATGTTAATTGTTTATTTTCATCCTGAGATTTTAACAAGAATATCTATATTTTTTTCAGATTCAAGTCTCTTTATAGCGAACACACGTTAATGTTCTTTCTGCCGAGATCCAAGCGACCACGCCTTGCAAATTTATGAATGTTTGGATGTAAGCAATAGAAAATTCATCATATACCTTCACAAGTTTATTTGAATATTAAGAAGACTTAATAACTACTACTATTATTTTCCAGTTTGTTGTTTTTTGTCGCAGGACCAAAGGAAAAACATTGTAAACAATGCTGAACAAGTAGTTGACCTCGGTCATGTAGCGTGAAAAATATTATCACTACGAAGAATAATTTGTAACACGCTTCTTTGCAAAATTAGTCTATTTTTATTGCTTATTATAGTTATTTTTATTTGTTACCACATGCGGTAAATTTTGCATAGAGCATGCAATTTGCTGAAACTACTATGAGTTTTAGAAGCACTAAATCTTGCACCATCTTCAGGAGGTACTAATCTTTTAAGTTAGCTATAAATTGGTTATGTTTTCTTTCACTGTATGCATATTAACTCCAACTACTATAATAAGATTATAGAAGTGGTTCCTTTCTATTTCCCTTTTGTTATGTATTTTCTGTCCATGATTTGGAAATTACTGTATAGAGTTTTAAATTTCATTGATGGTTCTTTTAACTGCAGATTGCATCAATGGTAGTGTTAAAACTACTTTAGTTATAACTTATAATTATATATATTGGATTAGATTAGTGAGCGAGTACTGAAGTCATTGAAAGCATAGCAATTTATATATTAGAAGTTGCTAGAAGTGAGCAATATATGTATTCAGAATTTCCATTTGTAAAGTGATTTTTTTTTTTGAAAAAACGTTTGTTTAATATGTTATTTATTCTTATGCTGGATCATGCTTAGTGTGAAGGTTTTGATTTAAAAATTACATGTATATATTGTTGTTGTAAGTTGTGTGATACTAGAAGAATGCTCTTCCAGAAATTTAAAGTATGAGTTTATTGTACACTGAATTTGAATAGAAGGAACAATTTTATTATTCTAAAACCATACCATAATATTTACTCATTCTTTGCATCATCTCTTATTCTATCTCTCCATGCCATGGGTATAAATAATCAAACTTATGGTACCAGACACACTTTGACTCTTCTCAAGTTACTTAATACCTAAAGGAATCAAGAAGAAGAAATGAATGTACTATATACGGATTATGGAAGTTTTTTACTTTTTTTCTTAGGAAAGAAAAAAAAGGGTAAAGTTAAACCTCAATTGGTTGTAAATAAATGATGTTAAATGTAGCAGATATTTGATAGGACAAAGCCTAATCTGCGGTGACTTAACTACTTGTGTTGTTTCACTGAAATTGGTAGTGGAATAATTATTGGATCATGTTCATTTTTTGGTCAATATTTCTGTTTGATTTATCTGTTGTGTCTTTCATGATTATTTTATGGTTATTAGTTCTTTTTGGTCATTTTGTTTTGTATTATGCATGCAAATTTAAGTTTTCATATCAGATATAGTAGTGGAGTAATTGATTTCATTTTACAGTTTTCTGTTGTCGTCGTTCCGAATGAGGAGATGGAAAGAAGTATAAATTTTTAGTAGAAAGAAGTATTAATTATTATGTTAAAAATATGCAGTTTGTTTAAAATACACACGAAGGTAAGAGTTAGTAAAAATTACAAGAGAGTAAAGTAAAGATAAAGTAGGAGTTACATATGCACAATGCATAAATAAACCAATTAAACGAGAAAAACAACATTGGAGGATGAGATATCAAAATTATTCTTTTATATATTTGAAAGAAAAAAAATAATAGTTTAACAATTTTTGAATTTTCAAGATTTAATGTACTCAAATATAAAAATAATAGTATTTTTTGGTGATTAATTTTCTTATATTTTTAACCGCGCATCGCGCGGGCACTATACTAGTTATTTTTAGCCATAAGCAAGTATTGAAACTTTTTTGTTCAATCATAACGAGTTAATGGAGTAGTTTACTGAGCTCGTTATCATTCTTGAGCAGAAACAATATAGAACATGGTCGAGCTTCAATTGATGCTCATCAGATTTATGATTGGCAAGTAAATAATACAAATAATTCTGATTTTAGAAGAGTCAATGTCGTCAATAAACAGTTATACTAAAACTTAAAGAGAAAAGAACAAAAGAAATCTTAGCCATGTATGTTTGGAATTAACTGGCAATTCGGTTGTGCACGTTCTTTGCCACATTTGTCAACTTACAGCTATGTCCTACTCTTAATTCATTTCCAAATCTAAGAATACTCCTTTCGATCTCAAATGTTACTATTGAGTAGTTGCTTTGACGCTTTAATTAAAAAAAAAAAAAAAAAAAAAAAAACTCCTTGTTGCAATTAGTAAGTGCAAGTTGGATACTTGAGGAAGAATAAAGGGTATGCCTAGCCGTTTCAGTTTCTGTATATATGTCGCACAAGAGTAAATCCGCAATGATGGCACCATCAAGCTTTGCAAATCAAAAGTTGACAAAGATTAAAAGGACTATGGTATAAAACAGACAAACAATTGATATATGAAATTGTCGCAGCAATACAGCATAATGACATCTTTTTTGTATATGTCTAGGGATACTTTCAGACAAAGGCAGCAAAATTTGTATAGTATTAGATCTTTGTTCAAACAATTGCGTTAGCTGCACTAGCAATCCTTGGCCATAGATCAGCACATTCCTTTCCGATAGGACCAGTGATAGCAGAACCTGAAGAAGCCAAAATCAGCTTGTTAATGTTAAAAGCATTGGAAACTAAACATAGTTCCAATCATCCAATATAAGACTAAATAAATGCCAAGAAAAGAGCAACATGGTATAAAGCAGATAAAACTTGGGAAAAATTCATTATCAATGACAATTCAAGAAGCTTTAACAACCCAAGTTACCAATTACCCTGTACTTAAACTTCTATGTAGCAAGTGTCACGATACAACGTTGTTAAGCTTATGCTATTTTCAAAGTCTGTTACGTGTATGCTAAACCAGGCAGTACACACTAAAACATAGTAGTCGAAGATTTGAAGTTTAGATACATTTTCTTGATCGAAATTATTTATCAAGCACATCAGCTCACCTTTCATTTCTCCCTTGGGATTCACAATGACACCAGCATTATCTGCACAAGCATAAAATTCATATGTTAGAATCTCAGCAAAAGTAGCTGTTAACTTCAAAAAGACACTTGTTAGAGAAGTAACAAATCATAACTACCAAACACTTCCCATCCACCTTGCAAACTTCAAGCATGTAATGTATATAAGCAGATCGATCCTAAACTCAAAAGGAGTAGATATATGGAGTCCAGATGGAGCAGATGTGAGCATAGAAAGGAAACACATCTGTAACGACTAACGACGGACACTTCCATTTTCCAGGATTGTAACAGTATCAACCACGATATAAGAATGTTGCTACCTGACTAATGCCTGGATGTTTTGAAGTTACAACACAACCACAAAGGAAAACTGAAAATCATTTTATTGAAAGACTCATACATTTCAAACAAAAGAAAACAATAAGAGGCAAAGTCAACCACTTCGCCCTATATGTATGCTGAATTGGAGAAATAGGTTACTTTATGTGTTGGGCCCATATGGAGCAGAAGGTGCTTGAATAATATCAGCACATCTGCAACGATAGACACGATTAATTTCCCAGACTAGTAACTGTATTAACCACAAGATGAAATGTTAATACCTGACTAAAGGAAGCATCATATCACCTGCATACATCTCCTATTCAGCAATAGTCTATATATGCATCAAGACATCCCCTAACCAGCAAATACAAACAATGACCCTTACAAGGAATATTGTAAGGAAATAATTTGGGTTAAGAAGAGAGTATTTGTTCAAGTCGTCTTTGAAAAGAACCCATATTGATTTGTAATATGGGTAATTATAGGAAAGCAATGAGTAATGACTTTCAATGTAGAAAAAGGCAAGGTGTTACAACTTACAAGTGTAGTTAAGATAGAATGAGAAACAAGAAAGACGAATAAGTAACACTTAGAAACTAACGACAAAGGTTTCCCAACCTTGACAGGGATGGTAAAACAATTTACCATCCGGGGTAGGGGAAGATTGGTTAAACTCTAGCTGGTCATGGGAAGTGCAGAGAAACTAAAATCCAATTCTCAACACTACATTACCAGCAAAGCAACCAGAAAACAATCGAAACCAAAAATGAGAGAAATATACCAATGAAATGTGCCAACCGTGACAGGACAAACTCGAAGAAGACTAAAAACCTACTCTAACCCTTATAACTTACCCTCATCTATTTAACCATCACCCGAAATACCTCGATCAGAATGCACAAGAACTAAAAAGGCATTGTTGTTGATTCAAACTCAATATATCTATTACTCCCTTTGTCCTAATTTAAAGGAGCTTTCCTGTCAACTATTCTTAATTGTTAAATTAATGTCGCTCCTAGTACATTTTACATGGTTTCCAAAAACTATGTCCGAATGCACAATCAAGATTAAGAAGTTCGACTCACAAAATTCAAATTATGCTACATAAATTACGACGCATTGAATAATGAATCAAACCCGTCTATCCTTCTCTACTAAAATAAATTTGAACACGTTATAATATTCAAAAACATAACAAACACTGAAATGACATAACACAACATAACAGCTCAAAATTTATACCTTCAAAGTACATGAAAACACCATCCTTTCGACGCCAGGGTTTACGTTGTCGGACAATAACAGCAGGCATGACTTTCTTTCTTAAATCAGGCTTTCCTTTTTTAACAGTAGCCATAACCATATCACCTACACAAGCAGATGGCAACCTATTTAACCTACCCTTAATACCCTTTACAGAAATAATGTAAAGGTTCTTAGCACCCGTGTTATCGGCACAGTTCACTGTAGCTGCCACTGGTAAACCCAGTGACATCCTGAACTTGTTTCCAGCTGATCCTCCACGACCTGCAAAAACATTACTTATTAGTATGCAAATAATATTTAAGGAATGTTAATTAGTGTAATTGGGAAGTAGAATTACCTCGTTTTGACATTGTGGCTATAGAGGGTTGAGGGTTTTTGATAGGGGTTTATGGAAATGCTTTAGCAGTTTTAGGGTTTATAAGGAGCAGGATCAGAATGAAGGATGTTGGGTTTTGGACCTGTGTTGGGACCTCGAAAATTTGGCCCCGTAGCAATGAAAACTAGCCAGCAATGCAAAACTTTTAAAAAACTAGCCAGATTCGTAAAACACAGAAAAATCCTAGTATTTTATATTGAATTTTTGAAATAAAATTTTAAAATAAAATATTTTATATTTGAATCACTTAAATATGAATCCCACTAAAATATAATAGAACTTTAAACATGTTAGTCAAAAGTCCCAGTATAAATATGAAGCTCTAGGAACTTTGAACTAAACTCCATATTTTTTTACTTGAGTTCAGTTCAAATTCTCATAGGTTTGTGTTGTAGCTAATTTGGCTGTTGATAACACCAACAGACTGTAAGCGTGCGCGGGGTAATTTGGATATTCCTCAATTCATTCTGAAACAATAAATAAAACTCACTTAAGGCGTCCAAAATTGGCAAGTTATCAATTTTTCCATTGGGACTCTATTTGGGCTTGTGAAATGGAAACTAGGAGAAATGTACGAACAGCCATTAAATAGGACTGTTATTTAGAAGTTTTGATTTATGAACTAAGAACCTTGATTTCATGACACATTGGCCTTAAGTTTTCGGCTAAAAATGTAAATGTAGACCTTAAATTGGCTACATGGTGGCATGTCCACAATAAAACTCAAAATATTTCACCATGTGTCCTCAAAATTAACTAGTATTGCCTTTTGGTCTCCATTTAAAATGGTTTTAGCAAAACGACATCTGTTTCCTCCGTAAGCAGCATTTCAAGTTATCAATCGACAAGTACTACCTCTTAGCAAGAGATCAAAGGATAAGTGTTGCCTGCGAGAATGTGGGAAGAGATTGAAGGGGTAAGTGCTGCCTAGGCGGTACTTCAAGTATATGGGATAATGTGGCAAAAGATTAAAGGGAAAATGTTGCCTATAAAAGAGGGGGCCAAAGGCAAATGTTGCCTCTTAGGCAGTACTTACGAGAAAGGGATAGCGGGATATGAGCGTCGAATCATTATAAGATTTCATAGGGGTATTTTCATCCAATTTTATTCGTTAAACTTAGTGGAGGTCATTTTTGCTAACCATTGTTATGTAGTCAAAAAGGTAACCCATTGCCTATGGTTTCATAGTTCAACAAGTCTACCTTTGGAATTCAAAAATTTTCAACCAATGTCTTCAAACTTAGACTGATTTTGATGGTATGTCCATGTTTACCTTAGTTTTAAGTAAAACGGCCTCTAGTTTAGCAAGTGTTGAACTGCTAAGACTTAAAAGTAATTTAGCTGAGAGAGGAAGTGG
This sequence comes from Petunia secreta, assembly GCA_029990175.1. Taxonomy (NCBI): domain Eukaryota; kingdom Viridiplantae; phylum Streptophyta; class Magnoliopsida; order Solanales; family Solanaceae; genus Petunia; species Petunia secreta. Next base: position 17,058,039 of record JARKIP010000010.1, read on the forward strand.
AGGAGTCGAGGACAAATATTGCATATTTGTTAAATTTTCAAGGCAATTTAGTTTGGATAAGGTGGCGAAGAGGTCGAGCCCAAGTCTTATCTATTTTCCAAAATTTCAAGACAATTTAGTTGAATAAGAGGAGTCGAGGGCAAATGTTTCCTCGTCAATGTTTCAATTGTCGCATATTTGCCAATATTTCAAGCAGATTTAGTTGGAAACAATTGGGGTTGATGGAAAGTATTGTGATGCAAAGACTTCCATATAATTATAGAGATGAAGAGACGGAGAATGCACGCCATTAATGAGGTGATGATGGATTTTTTTAAATATTATCATGGATAGGTTATTTTTGCTTTAATGAGGTGATGATGGATTTTTTTGAATATTATTATGGGTAGATTATTTTTGCTAAATTATGTTACATAGGGTCAGATTAAGGCAAACCATTACCTCCCTTATCATAGTTCTACAAATCTCCCTTTATGTGGGACATTTACAAAACTATGATACTGGGGCTCTGGGCAACTGACTTATCTTTTTGACCCGTAACAATGATTTATCATGGAGGTGAAGAGACGGAGAATGCACGTCATTAATGAGGCGATGATGTATATTTTTGAATATTATTATGGGTAGGTTGTTTTTGCTAAATTATGTTAAACAGGGTCAGATTAAGGCAAACCATTACCTCCCTTATCATAGTTCTATAAATCTCGTAAAAATTTCGCCCAGAGGCCACTTTTAACACTGGTATTTAGTTTGAGGCCACTTTTTTCAGTGGCTTTACACTAGAGGCCACTTTTGTGGCAGTACACTAAACGGGACATATTTAAAAGTCCAAATTACCCCTCGTCTTTTCTGAATTGACAGGGGTTTTTAAAACCCTTCTCTTCATTTTAACCCGTTCATTTCATGCATTTTAACCCTTCTTCTTCATTGAATCTTCATGCAAAAATCATCTTCAAACGTAGAATAGTTAACGAACTCAATTTTAGTTGCATTGCATTACGTTTTCTCTCTTCACCTTTGCATTTTCGCAGGTATAACATTTCTCTCTTTTCATATACTATTTTTTTGTATTTTTTTTGTTGTATTTTTTCGTGAAATATGTTGTTGTTAAGTTAAGTAACGTTATTTAAGTTTAAATTTGTATGTTTTTTGCGTATTTAGTAGTTAATTTTTATTCAAGTTCAAGTGTGTTTGTATTAAAGTTATGTGTGTGTGTGTGCATGTCTCTGTGATCGCCGTGTGTGTGCGCGCGTGTGTGTGTTTGTGTGTGTGATTGACTGAAGTTATGTTTGTGTGCGTGATGGACTGAAGTTCCACTAGGACTGAAGTTTATTCCTAGTGGACTGAAGTGCTCCCCCCTCCCCAATGCGTGTGACTCAGTGTGTGTGTGTGTTTGTATGTGTTTGTGTGTGTTTCTGTGTTGTGGACTGAACTTCTGTCTCTGTGTGTGTCTGTGTGTGTGTGAGACACATACTCTGTGTGTGTGTGGACTGAACTTCACTGAAGCGCTCGCTTCATGCTTCAGTCGCTTCACGCTTCAGCACATGAAGCGTGCGCTTCATTGAAAACGGTTGGAATAGTGCAGCTTCCAGTTTTGACTTATCTTTCCAATCTGTGAAGGAATATCTTCACTTTCTGATTGCACATTATAGGCAGAAGGACCAGTTTTTCTTTTTTTTTGTAATCTTGAGAGTAGGCATTTAGTTTCCAGCCACCATTTAGTCAGTTTGCTGAAATCACAGTAGAATTTCTTTGCCTGTCTCTTGAAGTTTTGATTTCCCTGGTTTCCTCTGACCTTAGTGTACATTGAACCCTGATTCAAGTTGCCTATAGCTGGTGCAGCACCAAGAACTTATGTATGTGTGTATGCTCAGTCCACATAGGACAGATGTTCATTCCTAGTGGACTGAAGCCTATCGCCCATATGTGTGTGACTCAGTTTGTGCTCTCAGCCTACTATTATTATACTTCTGTCTCCAAGGAATGAACTTCTGTGTGCGTGCGTGTGTCTGTGTGTATTCTCAAACCTTTATTTTTGTTTATTTTTGTATGTGTGACTGATAGTTTTTTTTTTATTGTTAGCTTTTTGCAGTATGGATGCTGGAATGGAAGGTAATCTAGTGTATCCATTCGAGCGCTGGTTCAATATGAATGCATATTGGCAAGGGGAGCACAATTTGGATAATATCATTTCAAATTTCAGTAAAGCACAGCGTAAGAAGCTTTCAGATGGTGTGTTTGGAAGCTTTCTGAAGTTGCAGTCGTACAAAACTTCTATGAGGTTACTGCATTGTTTATTATTGTCACGTATTATGAGCAGTGATCTGAATAGATTAAGTTTTAATATTTTTGGTCATGTCATCCATTTTGGTCCGGAAGAATATCATGTTTACACTGGTTTGAGGTTTTCTGCAAACCGTGAGGAATTGTTTGATGGACCTGCTATAAATATGGATCAGAGGCTTCTGAAGCAGTACTTTCGTGGCAAAAGCAATCTTCAGGTGTCAGACGTTCGTAAATTTTTAGTATCAATGAGCACGGCATCTGTGGTTGATGAAGATGATGCAGTGAAGATTGCAGAGTTTTATATTTTGCAGTCAATCATTTTGTGTTCTAACAAAAAAACAAGCTTGGTTGAAGTGCATTACTTGGATATCATTGACAATGAGGATCTGTGTAGAGTTTATCCTTGGGGCAGTGCGGGTTTTGAAGCACTAGTTAACTCTGCAATGAGACCTATCAAAAGTGGTGTAAATTACTATGTGCTGGGATTTCCGTTTGTGTTATGCGCTTGGTTTCTGGATTTATTTCCAACACTTCGTTCTAACATTTGTACATATAATCGTCATGGCTTCCCAAGGATGGTTAGGTTTATTAGTTTCAAAAATCCTCAGTATAACTTTTTGGTTGATCAGTATTTTCATAATGTAAATGTAAGTTTCTATATCTGTGTCTGTGTGTGTGTGTGTGGTTGCTCAAGTTCTTTCCCCTCATGGGACTTGAATTTCTATCCTAATGTACTGAACTTCTTCATACTTACTAAAGTTCTATCATTATGTACTGAACTTCTCTTCCATCTATGTATCTGTTCTCATGGACTGAACTTTTAAAATAGTACCAATTGAAGTTCAGTCCATGAGGACAAAACTTCTATTTCTGCATATAAAAGTTTTATTCTTCTATTTTACTGTGGTGCTAATATATTTCTCATGGATTTTTTTTTTATAGAGTTTTGACAAATTTAAAATGGTTCCAATTGTTCTGTCTGAGGAAGAAAAAAGGTCGGTGGAATTGAATATGACAGAAGCAGGTCCTGATGTACCTGTTGTTGCATGTAAACTTTTAAAAGGAAAAGAAGTTGTTGAAGATAGTCAGGATACGTGTGATGATTTTGAGGTTGGTGGGGCTCAGATATATCATGGTGGTGCTGAGAGTGAAGATATTGCTGAGACTGAGACTGAGGATGGTGGCGCTGAGAGTGAAGATATTGCTGAGACTGAGGATGGTTCTGATACTGAGGATGGTGGTGGTGAAACTGAGGATGGTGGCGGTGAAACTGAGGATGGTGGCGCTGAGAGTGAAGATGTTGGTGGTGAGACTGAGGATGATGATCATGTGTGCGAGGATGATGTTGTTGAGACTGAGGATAATGATCATGTGGGTGAGGGTGCTTGCGATGATAGGCAGGATGCTCGACATGTTGTAGAGCTTGATCAAGATTTAGTTAATGAAATTGTTAAAGTGAGTTTTTCAAGTATCATGTGCATTCATCTTTTTTTGTTTTTATTTTAATTGAATATTTTTATCAGTTCTATTGATTTTTTTTTTTGTTTTTCCAGAAGGTTAATATAAAATTCCGGAAGAGGATGCGTAGTCAGCGACGGCGCATAAGGGAGTATATTCGTGGTGTAGATAACAAGGTTCGTTGTGTAGATGACAAGGTTCGTTGTGTAGATAACAAGGTTGATTGTGTTCTGGATTTTATGAAGAAGTTGGCTAAGAATTTTGAGGAAAAGGAAGGAAGTTGGAGGAAAGATGTTAGTGGAAGAAGGGGCAAGGAACAATCTGGCAGCTTTCGTAATTCCTTACTTTTGTATTCATGTGGAGGCAATGCTAGTGATGGAAGGAAGAGAAAGTCTTCTCCAGATGTAAGAAAAGACTTCAGTCATGGCGCTGTATCCAGGAAATCAAAATCTCCTTCAGATGACAGACAAGACTCCAGTGAAGGCAGTGCAGTTAGGAAATCAAAAAGCTGTTCAGATGTCAGAAAAGAAGTTAGCGGTGGTGGTGCAGGTCTAAATTCAGCTATACAATTGCATGGAGCGTCACAAGGTGCGTTTGTCAATGAAACCCCTAGACAAATTCATGAACGAATTGATAGTGAATTAGACATGTTTGGTGAGTTGACTGCAGCACAGAAGGAGGTGCTTGAAATTCAATTGCAATTTATAAGTGGAGAGCTTGATCTGTCGACACCTCGCTTGCTCCCTCAGGATATGATTGTGGAGAAATCAGGTACAATAACCTATGAAAGGAAAAGGAAGAAGTTGAAGAAAAATAGTTTACATCCTGATATGCCTACTTTTAATATACTGCCACCGACTCAAGAAAGTGTTAGCGGGGGTTCATGTGATGCTGAAGATACACCAAGAGCTGAAGAAATTCAGCAAGATATGTTGAAAAGTCAGCAGCAGGTTGAACTTAGAAAAGAACAAGGAATAATTCTGCAACAGGAGAGGACTGATGACGTTGAAATGGATAATGTTGCTGTGAGTTATCAAGCAGCAAGAGAAGAACCAGAAGGGCAGTCAGTCAATGAAACAGTAGAAGAAGAGGTGATTTCGCACGGGAAGGAGATGCTTGTTGATGTTGTTATGGAGAATGCTGACAGAAGTAACCAAGTTGAAGGAGATGGGGATGTGACTGAAGATCAGCAGGCTGTTGGCTGTCAGTCAATTGATGAAGCACCCAAAGAAGAGGTTACCACACAGGAACAGGAGATGCCTCTTAAGATTGTTATGGAGAATGCCCAGGCTATTGAGCAAACAAGAAGAGAAGATGATTTGACTGAACAACAGACTTTCGAAAGTCTTGTGGACAAACAACAGTCAGTCGGTATAGCGGGCAAAGAAGAAGTAATGACTCAGGAACAGGAGAAAGAGGAGCTGAATGAAGAACAACAGTCTGACAGAATTGTTGTGGGCAAAGGTCAGTCGGTCGATGAAGCAGGTAAACAAGAGATGCTTACACAGGAACAGGAGAGGCCTGTCCCGATTGTTACGGAGATTGCCAAGTCAAGTGACCAAGCCCGTGAAAGTACTAAGGTAGAACAGTCGGAGCAGCAAGGTCTTTTGGGCAAAAGGGATCGAAAGCCCAGTCAGTGGTTGCTATCTCCATATGATACCAAAAGGACTAAAAAGAAGAAAACTGACTGGAAGGGTAATTACAGACGTAGTTGTCCATTCCACCACTTGAAGAATAGTCCAGCAGTGTTGGATGAGTTTAAATCTTTTTTTGCTATTTCAAAGAAATGGCACTGAACTTGACCAGTAAGTCTATTTTGTATTTTTTTATGATTTCTTGTCTGTAGTTTTTTAAGTTCAGTGCATAGTGGATGAATTTGGAAACCTATAGTTCAATCCCCCTATGGACTGAACTTCTTATCCCATGAGTTCTGCCCCATATGGATCGATGTTCTGTGCATATGGAGTAAGTTCTGTCTGTAAGAATTGAACCTCAGTCAATAGGCCATGGACTTTTTGTCCACAAGGACGTGCAAAGTTCTGTCCCCTATAAGATTGAACTTCATTGCCTATGATATTCTTAAGTTCATTCCTGATGGAAAAGTAACATGTGTTTTGTATTTTGTATCTTTTTAATTAGGAACAACCGTGCTTGTTATATACGCAATAATGATTACGACAGTAATCCATATCTGTTGGAAACAATCAAGCCAGACAAGCAGTGGTTTTTGGAGTTTGTAGATGTTGCCTACCTTTTGACTGATAATGTTAGTGCATATTCTGTTCTTTTGGTTTGTTCCGTGTTCGTTATTCTATGTATTGACTAAACAGGTTCATTTTTTGCAGCATATCGATGTTGCTATGTATTATCTTAGGAAGAGGGCATGCTACCATTTGTTCCGGTTTCCTCACACACTGTCAATTACTGATCTTGTTTTTGATAGTTATATGTGCTCTATTTATGAGTCAGAAAAAACAAAAGTAAAAGACCAGGTGATGAAATCTGGCTTGACGGTATTGGACAGTATATGTGCGATTACCTTCATGGCCTGGAACGGAGGTGTTCAATCCCCTGGGGTGGAGTTGATAAACTGTATTTTCCGTGCCGACTGCAAGCAGCACCTGGTGAAACGGTGACGCATTACTTTTTGGCAGTCTTTGATTTGCACGACAAGAAAATACGTGTATATGATTCCATGGTCAAAAAGAAGAAGCCACCAGCAGAGAAATGCGACCACATCAAGGCTTATGCTGTTGTGCTCCCACATCTTTTCAAGTATGTCAACTTTGGGTCTCTACATGATTCTTTCAAAGACGACAAGTTCAATGCTGCCTATAAAGCCCATTGGGTACTATCACCGAATCAACTAGATGGGTAAGTCTTTTCATTTGTGTGCAAGTTTTAGTGCAAATTTTGATAATAATTGACTGAACTTATAACTCCCTGCCTACTTATGTCTTACTCTTTTTTTGGTGCCTCATTTTTTAGGACTAGTTGTGGCGCTTTTGTAATATGGTATGCTGATCTGCTGACCAGAGGTAAAAGTGTTGACAAGGTTCAACCAGATCAAATTCATCAGTACAGGGAGCGGTTTGGTTGTCAGCTTTGGGCTCATGGTCGTGCAAAGGCCAGGGATGGATTTGAGACTCCACCTGAATTTGTTGAGCATGATTATGGGGAACATAATGACGACATGTGTCAGTTGTAGATATTCATCCCTGGGAAGATCAAATATTTTTTGTAAAGTTTTTTGGTGAAGTGTGGTGAAACAGATATTTTGTACACATGAACATATTATTATGCATAGATTTATGTAAATGCCATTTTTGTTGCAGTGAAGTTTTTTATCATTAAGCACTTAAATTCTATTCTCATGGAGTGAACTTTTTTTATACCCCCCTATGTGTTGTGTGTGTGTGTGTTAGTGCGCGCGCGCGCGCGCGTGTGTGTGCGTGTGTTCAGTTCATCAGGGATGAATGTCTGTGTCCAATTGATTGAAGTTCACTTGATGGACTGAAGTTTTATCCTTATGACGAAAGTTTTACATCAACTCTGTGTGTGCACGTCTGTTTTCAGTCTCCAATGATGGAATTTCAAAACCACAAGGACTGAATTTCTACCACACATAGGTTGGACTTCAATTTATATGCCCTCAATTTCAATCTACAGGGGGGACTGAAGCTTTATCCTCAGAGACAGAAGTATTATCTTCATTGATGGACTGAACTTCTATCATCATTGATTGAACTTTATTACGCTCATTGTGACTGTTCAATATCTATTTCACCTGTTATGGATTGGTTACTTTTGAACTATAAGTTGCAACTTTTAAAATGTTATTGTGCCTTTTGAACTATAAGTTGCAACTTTTAGTATTTTATTGTACCTTTTGAACTACAAGTTGCAACTGTTATTGATTTTTTTCTATAAATACATAACTGACTGTTAATTCTTATCATCTTATTATTTTTAGTTTTATCTATTTTGAGATTTCTAAACTTCAGGCGCAAGAATGTCTGAAAGTAGTGTGAATCAACCACCACAAGCAGAACAATCAGGTGCACCAGGGTTCGCCCCAGTACCAGGATTTGCACCAGTAGGCATTCCAAATAATATACAATGGGAGATTGCAGTCCTAAGGCGGCAGATGCAGGACCAGGAGAAGGCAATACAGGAAATGCAAAATGATATTTTGTATATGCGTAACGTCCAAAGGCGTCGAGTGCGAATGATCACCCAGGCTATTGAAGCTATAGCAACACATGTTGGTTTTGATCTTGCTGGTCTTCCACCACCATCTCCATAACTGAATATGTATGAAGTTTCTATGGTGTAGAGTTTTTTATAAGTTCTGTGCCTATATATGTATCAACAGTTATTAATGTTTAATGTTAATTTTTTACATTTTACATATATTCCATGTATAGCAGCCCATGAAAATAGGAGTTCTTCTAATCGAGTTATTTCAATTTGAAACTTAAAATCCTCATGGGACAGAACTTCAGTCTATGATGATAGAAGTTCTGTTCTTTCTTGTGCTTACATAAAGACAGATCTTCTAATCGAGTTATTTCAATTTGAAACTTAAAATCCTCATGGGACAGAACTTCAGTCCATGATGATAGAAGTTCTGTTCCATGTGTGATTTAAGTTCTATGTTTACTTAAACAAGGAGCTTCTAATCCTCATGGACAGAACTTCTGTCCATGAGGATGCTTCTACTTCAGTTATTTTCAGTTAATAATGAGAGATTCAAATATATAGAACATAATTAGGTTAAAACTGATATAAAAATAGATATTGTCATAACAAAAACAAACAGTACTGCATAAAGGAAAACAACAAACAACTACTAGAATTATTCAATTAAAATTGGATTGTCTGCTGATGCTCCACCACCATTATCATCATCGTCAGTGCTTAAATCATCATCATCATAATCATCTTCTCCTTCACCAGCCTGATTATTTGTAAGAGAAACACCAAAAACAACAGATGGAACACCGTCGATCATTTCGTGCCATAGGTGATCAAAACGAAGCGTTTGACCTATTCTGAAGCCTTTCTTAATAAGCATAGCCTTCCAACCGTTACACAGCCTTGCATGCCTCCCAACTTTGAAGTTCATCAAATGTACATCATCATCTCCACCGTCACAAATTATGCATGCCACTCCATTTACACCTGGCAGCCTCTGCTTCCAATTGTCTGGGAAGATCTAAAAGCAACAATATTTCACAGTTAATAAACAAAATCACAAAAGACTGAAATGTTAAATGAAAAATATAAAAAATACTCTGGTTATTTCTTTTAACATACAAAATCGTCTCTATTATAGTAAGAAGATGTTATTTTTTTGGTGAAACTGCCCAGTTCCTCCACGCGGTTGTCTTCATCTGCCATATTTTGTTTTCTGACAAAAAAAACTCTGTAGTATGTATCAGATGAAGAGTGAATAAATTTTGTAGTTTCCTTTAATTGCAATGAGGGGTATTTATAGTTATAAAATCAGTAACTGCCAAGTGGATTGTCTTTTCAATTTTCTGTACTGTTATAGTTTCTATGGTTCATTAAATGTAGTCAAAGAAGTTTATGTTTTCTATGTTGTTACAGTTATGTTTCCTACAGCGTTACAGTTTTCTGTACAGTTATGCTTTTTATGGTTTTACAGAAACTGTACAGTTATGGTTATTAATGGCAGTTTTTGACCTGAACTTCAGTACCCCTCCATTGACTGAACTTCACCAGCCAGATATGGACTGAACTTCAGTACCCCCCAATGGGACTGAATTTGCACTGCACTTTATGTATTTTTTTTATGAATTGCAGTTGTTGACTGAACTTCACTCCCCTTATTGAATGAACTTCAGTACCCACTAATGGACTGACCTTTAGTACCCCCTCATGGACTGAAAAATGAGTGCAGTTGTTAAATCATACTGGGATTATGTAGTTTTTTCTTACTCCCCCCTCAGGGACTGATATTTGCAGTGCACTTGTTAAATCCTACTTTGGGTCATGTATTCAGTCAGCTGTGTAGTTAAATCCCAGTGGGGACATGTATTCTGTCAGTTGTGTTGGGATAGAACAAAAGAAGAAAGAATCTTCAGCTTTTTCAAACAGTAAAATAAAATGACAACACACAAAAATACAGAATATCTTTTCTATAATTATAGCAATAGAAATAGACCTTACTATTATTGAAGAGAACAACCAAATAATTTTTATTTCTAAGATGGCAGCATTCATTGATGCAGTTTTGACTCAATTCGATACTGAATCAGATCAGTTTGTAAGTTATTCATACAATTTTTGTCTTTCAAAAGTATTGTTTTTGTTATTTGTTATTATAAAATAACAGAGTTCTTTTTTTTTTTGTTGTTGCAAAAGGTTTTGCCAGTATTGTTGGCAATTATGCTTCCCAGACGTAATGTTCCGGCAACTGTAATTTGCCGTGGTACTCATTTCCGGATGAATTACCTAAAAATGGGAAGAGAAATGTGGTTCTGTAATGGATGGAGGGAGTTTGTCCGTAGTAATAATCTTGTAGTAGGAACTAGGATACTTTTTGGAGTTGTTGAATCCTCAGATCGTGTGGTTTTAAGTGCTACTATTTGGCAGGATGTTACTGAACCTTTAAGTTCCAGTTCTAGTAGTGGGTCTGATGTTGAAGATGCTTGATAAGATAACATCTCTGTGTTGTCTGTTATGTTTTGTTGGTAATAAATTGTGAGTTTTATTGATTTTTTTTTTGTTTTTCAAGTTCACCAATGCTGCAACAATGAGTTTGAACTTTGGACTGAAAGTGTTTCGAATTCAAATACTAGTATGAAACTAATTAACATACAGACAGATAAAAAAATAAACTGCAATGCATTCAGAGTTTGAATACCTTCATTATCTTGAATTTTGGATAAGAAACTATCAGCAATTTGAATATCTTCATTTATTTCTGCACCATCATTCACAGGCAAGCAGTTTCGTGAAACAAAAAGAAGTTAGAAAATCAAATTAGTAGGAGGGATATATTTAGTAAAAAAAAAGTTTATGTATAATGAAGGAATTAGTAGTACCTATATATCCTTGAATAGGGTCGGGCTACTGGAGTATTTATGCATGAGGTTCTATCATGTCCGCGGAGTTTGCATCGACTACATTGGTTTCCTTTGACCCGTACAGCCTCAGCAATCGGGACGTATCTCTTTGTTTTCCTTCTTCCTCGTTGTATTTTGACATCAGGAGTCTCTATCCTCTGGCTTTTCACGGTATCTGGTACAGTCCAAGAGCTTCTGTGCCCTATCATATTCACCTCACCTTGATATGCGTTTAACCAAAACTCTCGTGTATACCATTTTGAGCAGAACTTAGATTTCAGCAGTCGTCTTTTCTCAATGCATGCAATTGCATGTATACATGGGAGTTCATCAGTCTGGAATTGAAGACAGTCACAGGTCCTCTTCTTTAAGTCGACGTTGAAGCTTTTTCCTTCATCGTGCACGTTGAATGTTGCTGTACCTGTGGGGAATACCTATTTGAAATGAAAAATAATAACTTTTGTGAGTCAGCACAGATGTTATTTAAAATCGGCTATTAGTACAGTTCATGAGTACAGTTCTAACGGACTGATTGGAGTTCAAATCATATGGACTGAAGTTCAATCCCCCAAGGATCGAACTGTCTGTACTTGAACTTGCTTAATGTTATGGACTGAATTTTGTATCAACAAGTATTTTGAACTCCACCCACCAGTGGTTACAAACAGAAGTGCTATCCTCAAAAGGTTGAACCCCCTCCCTTTTTTTTTTTTTACTGAAGTTTCCATTCACAGCCCTGAATTTTCAGTCTATCTTTATTTGTATTTTTGAGACACTATTAGGATTGCATATTTGGCGCTGTATACTTACATTCATTGTGAAGGCCAGTTGAATCTTCTTGTTCAATTCATCTTCTGCCCACCTTGATAAGCTATGAAAAGTCTCTTGAGCAGTAGTTCTTCTTTCACAAAACCATTTCTGCTTCTTAAGAATGATTAAATCCAATAGGCTTAAAATGGGCAACTCTCTTGCTTCAAGTAATGCAGAATTCATCGACTCAACTATATTTGTTGTAAGCATATCATATCGCCGCCTCGGTGAGTAAGATCTAGCCCATCTTTCAGGTGGTTCTTCCATTATGTAGTTGTATGTGTTTCTATCCATTCCCTCTAATTCGGACATGAAATAATGAAAGTCTTCACGCTTATAAGCTCTTGCAGCAGTTTGAAACAGACTTATCACTGTGGTTCTCACGTTCTTTTGGTTTAGATTCTTTTCAAAGTGGTAGATGCAGATACCATGGTGGCTATCAGGATAAACTTGTGCAATTGCATGCGCGATTGATTTGTTTCTGTCTGATAGAAACACCAGTTCAGAACGAGTACCTATTGTCCTTCGCAGCTCAGTGAAGAACTAAGTGTAAGCTTCATTATTTTCAGAGTCTACAATCCCATAAGCTAGAGGGAAGATTTGATTATTTGCATCTTTTGCTACAGCAATGATGAGAACACCTAGATATTTCGCCTTCAGAAATGTCGCGTCTACTGCTATCACTGGTCGACAATACCTCCACCCGTCTATTGATGGCTTGAAAGCAACAAACATATACATAAACCTGAAACATTTTAAACAATTCTTAGGAAGTTTTCAATTTCAGTATAGCAATCGAACTCACTTTTGAGAAATGCTTACCGATTAAGACTGTCTATCTTTAGATTTGTGCGAGCGCCTGGATTTCTCTCTTTCAGCACATGCAAGTATGAAGGGAGCAGATGATAATGCTCATCAGGCCGTCCCCTAATTAATGCGTTTGCTGCTTGAATTGAACGCCATGCCTTATGATATCCTATTTCAACCCCGTGTAACCTTCTCATTTCGTTGACAATAAATGTTGGTTTAACTTCTGTTCTGTTGTCGCGTATGTTTTCAAGAAAGTATTCACATATCAATGTTGACGTGGCATGTTTTTTATCAGCCTTCTTAACGTCAACAGAGCATGTATGTGTATTCTGAAACTTAATTACCTTAAACAGTGAGGAATCTTTTATCCTTCTTGCTCTAATGTTCCAATCACAGTTTGGATCGATGCATTTCAGTTCATATCTCGTTCTATTTGATCTGATAACCCTGAACTCAAAATGCTCCTTGATTGCCATCTTGACAAAACACTTCATCATGGTTTCCTTGGTGTCAAATGTTGAGTATGCTGCTACATCTTTCGATGATACATCTCCTGTTAATATCATCGCTGGAGATTGTTTCTGTTTTACCCTGGACCTTTTCCGTTTGCTTTTGGCAGCTGGTGTGCTACTAGGGCATTCAAATGTTGGCGCTGGTGACTGAAATTGAGTATTGTTTGGTTGCAGTGTCTCAGCAATGCCAGGTGTTTCAAGTGCTAGGTGGGAGTCAATCTGCATTATCAAGCTTCCCTCTTGTTGTGGAAGCTCTGTGCATGGAGTATGATTATTTTCAACTGCTTGAATGCAGTCGATTTGCATTATCAGGGTCCCCTCCTGGGGTGAAACTTCTGTACGAGGAGTTTTATTCTCTAGCTTCTCAATCACGAAACGACTATTCTTGAAAGTCGGATCATTCTTCAACAAAAGCATGCATGTCCTCAGTTCTTCTTCTGTAGTTACAAGCATTCCCTTGCTCGAGTCCATTCCAATATCAAACCAGATATTGACAGTGCCAGTGAAATGTGTTGCTTCATAAATCTTGTCCATGAATGTTCTGAATTCGATCATTTGATTAACAAGCAGAAGTTTTGTTTCATGATCCAAGTACTTGTAATCTTTTGTCCAATTCCCATTGAAAGCAATAACTAAACAAACTGTATCCATTTCTGCATTGAATAAGTAAACCAGAGAAAGAATTGTGTTAGTATGAAGTTCAGTCTTAATAACAATGGCAATAAGTAATCAAAAAGTCTTGAGGTTGCTTCATTGAGTTTATAAAAAGCTTTTAAGGCATGTGGATTGAAGTTCAGTTCATGTGGACTTAAGTTATATGCATAAGGATTGAACCAAGGAAGTTTAGTCTTATGAACTGAAGTTCAGTCCTAGCGTGCTGGTACTTAACATGGCAATGCCAATAAGTAATTTGCAAAATCTTGAGGTTGCTTTTTTCAGTTTATAAATGAACTTTTCAACCCTTAAGCACTGAAATTCAGTCATATTAGTTCAAAGACTGAACTTCGAATTATGCTGATAACACGACAATGGCGATACTGATGTTCACATAGATTCAAACTCAGTCCTAATGCAGCATAACGTAAAATTCAAACATAAAATACCTAATGAACTGAATTTTAGTTCAAACTTCAGTGCTAGTTTACGACAATGGCGATACTGAATTTCAGTCATCAACGGCACATCGAGGTGTTAAAACTAGTAAATTTTAAACGAATTTCTCTGAATTCAGTTGACATAGATTCAAACTCAGTCCTAATGCAGCATAACGTAAAATTCAAACGTATAATACTTAATGAACTGAATTTTAGTTCAAACTTCAGTGCTAGTTTACGACAATGGCGATACTGAATTTCAGTCATCAACGGCACATCGAGGTGTTAAAACTAGTAAATTTTAAACGAATTTAGTTCACATTGATTGAATTTAGTTGAAACTCAGTCCTAATGCAGCGTGACGTAATATTTAAACGTAGAATACTTACAATTTTGAAGCAAAACTTGTGAAGAAATTTGAAAAATTGAGATTGGGGCGTGAAGAATTGGTGAAGAGAATTCAGCAGCAGCAGCAGCGACAAAGTATGGAGAATAACGAACTCTTTGTTGTATATATAAAACGAGGGTTAGTTTAGTCTTTTTCCTTTTTCATTTATTGTGGGCGCAAGTAAAGTGGCCTCAAAGTTAATGTTTTGGGTTTAGTGGCCTCTGCTATAAGACCAGTGGCCAAACTGGCCTTTTGCGCACTTCGCCCATAAATCTCCATTTATGTGGGACATTTACAAAACTATGATACTGGGGCAACTGACTTGTCTTTTTGACCCCGTAACAATGATTTATCATAAGTAGTCTTTATTTGGTTTAATGAATAAATTTTAAACGAAAATATTTCCATGAATCTAAAAAATGATGGCTTTATCCCTGCTCTCCCTTTTTCTGTAAGTATTGCCTAAAAGGCAACACTTGTCTTTGATCACTCTTGCTTAGGCAACATTTGCCTTTGAACTCTTTCCATAATATCTGAGCTAACTTGAAGTGTTGCCTAGGCAGCACTTGCCACTGACATCTTACCTAGGCATCACTTGGCATTGACCTTTTCTCACATTCTCCCAGATAACTTGAAGTGTTGCTTACAGACAAAGCAAGATCATTTTGTTAAAACTGTCTTAAATAAGGACAAGACCTCAACACCCGTCAATTTTGGAAACATCGAATGAATTTTTTTGCATTCGTGTTACCATAATTTAAGGGGTTTTTTACACTATATACCCATGAAAATCAAAGTATTTACAAGTCATACCTATTAAAAATTACATTACCCATTAAATTAAAAATATTTACCCAACCTATCCATTTATTACTTTATACCTTTGTTATACCTTATGACTGTATACCTTTAAGGTATACTGCATAAAAAATAGTATACAAGTCTAGATATGGGTGTATACCTTTAAGATATACTGCATAAATAATAGTAGTATACAAGTCTAGATAGGTAGGGCATGTAAATAGTTTATGGATATGGATTGTAAATATGAAACTTATGGATAGATGTGGGTAAATATTTTGATTTCGATAGGTATTTTCGTAAACCTCCCTAATTTAAGTGGCAGCCTTCTAGAGACCGTCCATTTAAGCTTTAGATCCATTAAAAATAAAATTAACAATTTTAGTTCTTTCTCAGAACTCCTTCAACTCAGCCTGAATTTTTACGGACTATACTGGCGCGCATGACAAATTGCCAGCACTTTTAGTATAAAATATATATTACAGTCCTGATGACAAAGTCATGGCAAAACACCAAAAAATGCATTGAGTGTACTGCTAAAATACATGTCACTACTGTTAAAGGTAGAATATTATTATAAAAAGATAAAATATAATATGTAGGGTAGGCCGTTACAGTAAAATGTTGTTATAGAAAATAGTTGTTATAAAGTTTGACTATACCAAATTCTATACCATGATTATTAATGTTGTACCTCATACCAAACGAGTTGCAGGTTTTATTGGGATGGATTGGCAAAATTTCAGGCCCATTTGAGTGGTTTCATATTTCTTTGAAAGGAAGTTAGGTTGATTTTCAGATAATTTATCATGTACTTATTAGATGCCGTTCGCATGTGTTTGGGATCACAGGGACTTGGCCTTCATACTACTACTGCTACTACTCTACTAGCTTATGTTACATCGTGTGGTTATATGAACCGTCTAAGTATAGTTAGCTTGATTGATCAATAAAAAGAAATTACTGACATTCAAGATGATACTAAGATAGGATTTACAAATTCATTATCACTATACGTTCACATGATGCAAGGATTAACGTGTGAAGAAATACATAATTTTGTTTTCTACTGATGGACGAAATATATGAAAGATCTTAGTGCCTAGTGAAAGTCAAAATGCAAGTTCTTGGATTCCTCAGCTTTCTGTAATGAGGAGGATAAGTTAACAAGTAATTATGCAATTTGTACACTTTTACAGAAGGAATAGCAGACAGCTTGAATGATCTATGTTGGAAGTTTGTCTTTAACATCTAATCTTTATCTTGAAATAGAGACTGAGGAAATAAAGCTTAAGACATAATCTTTTTTTCATACTAATTTATGTCATTGTCTGGTGTATGAATCGGGAAAACGCGTAAAGAGTGATATGAATTGCTAAAAATTGGATATTAGATGGCAGCTCACTCTATAGTGAGTTTGGTCGTTGCCACCCAAATATGTAAAAATAATAAGTACCCAATGAATGTGCAATTAAGCAGTATTATCACTTATAGGCAATATGAAAATGACATTGAACCGACTCCGGACCCCTTTTTTATTCTTTTGACTACTTTAGCTGTTAGTATCAAGTTATTTTTATTGGTTATTTCACTTGAACTCCGGAAGTTTATTTAAATTATATAATCAATCCGATATTTGTATAATTACATTTTTTGCAAATTCACCAAGCTTTAGAATATTTTAATTTGAGACGAATAGTGGAATAATCAACAACCTTTTCCTTTTTAAAATCTTCTAGTTACTTAATAACAAACCTTTAAAAGTTTTGAAAGCAACAAGGGAATTTACATAAGTTCTTGCAGTGAATGTTAAAAAAATTTATGCGCAACTGAACAAGTTTTGCTTTGGTAGAACTATGGTGAAAGAATATATAGTAAGTGAATAAACCATAACGAAATAAAGATATTATTAATATTCCAATTACTACATCTTTATTTCATACATGAGTAAATAAGTTGTGTTTAAAATCAGGTAATTTCATGGATTCTATTAAGTCTTTGAATTCCCAATTTACAGCACTAATCAAACAATTATTCAATACTATATGTGATACAGTGTAGTTCTATAAAGTTAATGGGAAAGTTTCTGTAGTTACAAAATAATCAGGGACTTCAAAGTCAATAATGAAACTTTCAAGATTATAAACTAGAGGAACTAAAACCCAAGACGACTCGACACATTTCTCATTCAGTGAAACATTCTGAGTTCAGTCCAAATATCAATGGCCGAAGCTATTGTTTCCTTTCTCATTGAGAGGGTTGATGGTGTACTGAACTTAAACCAAGGAAAACTCTTAGGTGGTGCCAAAAAATGTGTGAAGAATCTTCAAGCAGAGCTCATGAAAATGAGGCAATTTCTTAAAGATGCTGAGAAGAAAAAAATGGAGAACGAAAAGTTACATGATTTGATCGAGAATTTACGACGTTGGGCCTTCAAGATCGATGATAAAGTTGAAGAATATGCCTTTGAGGTTGCGAAAAGCCGAAAAATTTGGATCAAAGGAGTTGTGGCACATTATAAGCGTGTGTTTTATGGTAGGCAAACGAAGTTTCAGAAGGAGATGATGGCTTTTACAGTTACGGTGAAAAAGTTTGCAAAGTGTTTTGAATTTCATGGTGTGAAGAAGACAATGCATGAAAAAGAATACAATAAAAGGGCTCCGTTTTCGACCATAGGCAAGGACAATTTTGGAAAAACTACTGTGGCCAAGGAAGTAAAGAGTGATTTTGGAGGTTTTGTTGGTATGGAGGAAGATAAGAAGAGGGTTGGTTCATGTTTGAAGAATGAGATTGAGAAGTCACAGTTCTTAAGTATCTATGTGTTTGACAAGGATATGGTGCTGCAGTATCCAAAGATGTTGGATCAACGTTTTTAAAGAATCTTAGAGTTTGCATGTTGCAGAGTTATTATCTACATTATTAGGACTAACTGCTTAATATGTAGTAGTGTTAGTTATTTTCTGGACTATAATTCAATGTTGCAGAGTATGACAAATTAGATTTCCATAGAAAATTTAGTAATCACTTGCGTAATTAACCATGTCGCATTATCATGGTATCAAGGCCTCTTGTGCTTTCTCAAATGACTCAACGCTCCCAATGTTAAAATAGTATTTGTAGTTGCCCGTGTTTCTCCTACCATTCGTACCACTGGCAGGACCTTGAATAGTAATGATACCAGTTGCAGAGCTCCTCATGTAAACTTTGGCCATATATCTGGTAGCAACAACAATTCGATCAACAAGACCAGGTTCAAGTAGCTTGTTTTTCAAGTCTTGGAAGATAATCAGGTTACATAAAAAAAAAGAAGATATAACAATGATAAAGAGAAGACAACCAGTTAATGAAGATGAGATAAAATTTCCGCTCCTAGAAAATACAAACCTGCTTAGTCCTAAAAAGAAATATACACAGAAATCTTAAAAGTTCTTCATAAATACAATCCACTATTATTTTTCTTATAGCTATCTTAGTCGTAATTGTTATAAATGTGTATAATCAATTTAAATGATGAAAATCTATAACCAATATGCGACCAGCTGGGATGAAAATAGAATGAGTACTGTAACGTTACCTTACTCCCAAAAAAATAGATTGAGTACTGAGGTTTCCCTTCTCATTCTTGAATGTTGCTTTAACGAGTAAACAATCTTCTATGCAGTGAGTAATCACTAAACTTGTTGGTGAGTTAGACCTCCAACTATCAGTAAACAATTTATAAGGAAATGCAGCTGAGATTAATCACTCATGTATTCCATTGTTGGAACAAAGTAAAAACCATGTACTATTTTCTTGCTCTAAATGGATCTCTCTCTTCTAAGGTTTAGGCTCTACTAAAGCAATAGCTGCTTCAACTGGATTAGCACATACATGACATACAGGTTTGTAAGTAAGGTTTCTGAATATAAAGCATTTCCAACAGTAGGACTATGTACAATACAAGCTCAAGTCTTCCAACAGCTATACACAAGTTAATCTATTTCTACGAGCTGGGTGACTCCCAGAGGGGCGGGAGGCAAGAACGGAAGAGTAATGCAGACCAAATATATGAGAAGGCTGAAATCCACAGCAGAGTGTATCAATGATTATCTAGGTATGCAAATTCTAATTTCTCATTGGGTTCATGGAGCATCTGTAGTAAAGCAGCATCTCCATTGATCAATCAGAAGCTGCCAAACCTTTTTATCAATCCTGGTTTTTGTGAAACCCACCTGTGGCGTTTGGATTTTTTTCAGGTTTATTTTCTGGAAAACATTATTTCAGGACAAGCTTTTGAGACAACAGCTGTGTTTGAATTGTTTCTGGAACACATAGTTCATAGAAAGAATATTACAATGATGATCTTGACTTTAACATATTTTTGCAAAGAAATGTGATTCATAACTTCTTTTACAAGAGGATTAAGAAGTACTATACTCCAAACAGGACAACACCAAAAACATGTTTTTCCAGAATAATCATATGCAGTTTCACTCATTCATAGAATGTAACAGCAGCTCTTTTACCAAAACAACAGAACTTCTTGATTCACTATATCTAAGTGTGCTGGAGATGTGGTCAGTAGTATCATCAGTGAGAAGGAATCTTCATCCAGGGTCTAGTTCCTAGCTCCTGCAAGTAAAGATACCAAACTAAATATAATGACCAAATGAAGCATTTCAAAATCAGCAAGCTATATATATTGAAATACAAGCATGAATAGCTTCAGTTACTCTATCCTACAGTAAAACAACTGGAGCACCTAATAAACATTTCAACGCACTGAAGGAAAGAAATATACTTTTCAAATAATTTCATCAATTGGAAGGGCAGAAGAGATGCAAGTAGAAGAGGGGGGGGGGGGGGGGGGAAAGGAAGCAACTAAATGGTACACATGAAGCCAGTTACATCTTTAATGAAAGTATATCTTAGTACTTGTGTGGGTGTGTTTGATGCACTTATAAAACAGATTAAATAATTCATATCAGGACGCACTAGAGAAGTACTCAGGTGTTCAATTTTAGCATCAAAATAGTAGGCAGATTTCTGTGGAGCGTGCATAAGAAAGAAAGCTAAAAGTTGAACTGACTCTTCAAGGGCTTGATGTCTCGACATAATTCACTTCCACAGCAGCATTTGAACGCTTTGACTGGATGAGTATGATCGTTGAAGTCTATACCATAATCCTGCAATGTTTCATATTTATAATGATTCTTTGCTAGCCGAAGTCAACTAATTATAAGAAATAACACTTCAACTCAAATCATGCTTCGTGTACATAAAACGAGAAAGTTCTATGTCGCAGTGTTCAACATAGCAGGGGGCATTACCCAAGTTAACTCTTCTAAAGCATTAACTACCCTTGTAGTGAAAAAAGCAACCTGCGGTGACATGAAAAAAAGTTATTTGATGTCGATACTGCTTGGATTTCTAAATGACAGAGGGATACTTCCAAAAATTTGATAAGAGATAACACATACGTGGTAGTAGTGATGATCCGGAGTTTCTACTTCAACTGGGATTTCAACCAAGTTACAATCATGACACCTGACCAAGATAAAATTACTATGTGGTTAGTTTCAGTCCAAGTTGGGAAGAGAAATAGAAATTGCAAATATTTCTTCATATGGAAATGTGATTCTTGGTAACAACAAGAGCAAATAACAAGCTGTTGCTCGCGCAATCAAGAAGAATAATGCACTACAATGGTTCATTCCATGCCAAATTTGAGGCATTTTGGTTACTCAAGCTGCAAGAATTATTTATTTGCTTCATCGAGAAAGAGGGTAAAGCAGTTAAAAGATACTAATCTGAATACATACTAATCTTCTCTGAAGGAGTAAATCTGAATACACACTAATCTTCTCTAAAGGAGTAAATCTGAATACATTAATATCTTTAACTCATGATACTGTACACTTTCTCTTGAGAAATCGACCATAATACTTAAATCAAAAAATCATAATTACGAGACGACAAAAATTTCTCTTTTCTAGTAGCCTAACTGGTGTACGTGATATTAGTTCTTATCTATTAGAGTACCTCCATGCTGTTTCTTTGATAGGTAACAAGTGCAGAAGCAAATATCGCCCCACAAACTACTTCGCAGAACAAGTACACAAACCAAATATTGCCCCATAAATGAAAGAGGAGAGAAAAAAAGAAGCAGTAGGCAACTAGGAAGAGGAAAGGACAAGAGAATTGGAAATGACCTATGATTGATGAACCTTGCAACATTGCCATAAGAAGTTGCATCCAAACAAAGTGCCTCTTCATCCTTCAAAACACCTTCTGAACTCCAGTCTGCATCTAGCAAAACGGGGTATGTGTGCCTCTCATCAGCGGTTTGCTTGTTTCGCTCATATAACTCCGTGTTGGTCACTATTTCTCCTACATATTCACATACAAAAGCACCTCTAGGCAAATCCTCCAGTGCCCTGAGCCCCCAACCTTTTCCATCAGCAGTCATAAACACCTTACATGCAGGATAAGAATGTGTCAAGCATTTACTATTAGTATGTTCAACAGTATTGATCATGTACAAAACCTTTTTTTAAAACCTTTTATATCAATCAGATGAATAGCATTTATCTCACCAAGATGGCGAAAAAGAATACGTATAAAATAGGTATCTAGTTAACCGACAATCATCTATCAGGTGTTCCCAGAGCAAACATTCAAACGAAATAGAAGTCAGTTTTCAATACTCGGAACATCATGTTTACTCTTAGCAAAAAAACCTCCTACTTCTCATGTTCCAAATAAGCCTAAGTGGTCATACATGAAACCTTGGTCTGCAATATTTTCTAACCTGCAATGGCACTGTTATGCCTCGCTGAACAACACGATTTCCACATCCCCTGCTGCAGCCACATCTATGCCAGCACTCTTTGATGAATTTCCTCACCAAATGACCCTTGCACACACCAGACATGCTATCCTTCTTAGACCTTTCAAGGGGACAGTCTTGACAATATACGAAATCATGCTTTCGGGGTACTAGAAACCTATCCTTGAGCAAACCACCTGACGTATAGGCAAATTCACCCCCTGTTTCACCAGCACAAGCACAAGGTATATCTGGATCCAAACAATCCCCGCTGCAGTTTGAACAACAGTTGTCATCTGATATGCGAGCAAGAAGGAACTTCACATATGCATTTCGGAAAATTACATTTTTTGGTATGTACTTAAAGACGGGCAGGTTCTCACTGTTGTAGTCATTTATCAACGAAATTCTATGCTTCTCTTCACCTCTACTAATGTCTTCAATATAATAACCAGAATCAGGAAGATTGTGAGATGAGTGTTTCTGCTGAACAACCACAGAAGTATTCGTTGTTGAAGGCGCAAGTAGTTGAAGAACCTTGTTACCATTATGCTTTTCATCACCATAAATCTTAGTACCATTAAAATCAACCAAATAGCATGTTATATCCTTGTTTTCTGCAGCTGGAAATTTTGGAACTTGAGGTAAAACCTTGATAAGATTTGACAACTCAAATGAGCAATTCCTAGTGTCTGAAGCAAAGTGTAAGTCATCGTGATTAGTAGAATCAAATCTGATACCCTCTGGTTGAAGTTTCTGAGACATTATACCAGATGATGGCTCATTTCCTGCCCTGGCCTTGGTCCCAGCAATCAGATAACATTCACACAGATCCTCCATCATCCTCAAGAGAAAAGCAGGTTCGAATACTCTGCAAGACTTTATATACTTTTCCTCCATCTGCTTTAAGACTGCATCTAAACTTGGTGGACGAAAGTTTGATGAGGGATATTGCTTACAGACAAAAGAGATCTTCACCTCCCCCTCCGGAGAGGAAGCAACATCCAGTTGTGCTGATTTTGCTGCACCTTCTTCATTTCCTTCATTACCAACGGCTTGTCCTTCAGTTCCTTTTGAGCCATCTTCAGATAAAAGACAGGAAGGAGCTGCTTGTAAAAATTGAAGTCCAAAGAATATGATAGAATAGAACTTCTAGATTGGAATTTGACACCAAAACCAAGGGGATGGGAATCCAAACAAAAAATCCCCAATTACAGAAGTACTACAATTTATATAGTATATACATTTTCCACATGGTTTCACTGATCTAGAATATAGTTGTTGACATTAGTACATTTAACTCTTAAGGTTCTTCCTTTTGTCAATCATTTCTATTTCATCTTCTGATATAATTAGTACACAATCACCAAAACAAGCATACTCAAAATAAAGAATAATACATTCAAAATTTGGAAGTATCAAACCATGTACGATGAGAGGGAAGCAAAGATCTTATTAAAGTAAATTCTAGACATGGACGGAATACCTGGAGGAACATCAAATCCTGGCAGGTTATCAGAAGATGACACATTGAGAGGCATAGTATCACTGACGTCATACTCAACAAGAGCACCATCGTCAGATGCATTAGCAGAACCTATAATATTTTCTTCCATGTCATCATCAGAGAGTACTATGGAGACAGCAGAAGCCCCTGAGGAACTCTGTTTCTTATGTTTGCGCTGATAGAGAACAGTAGGTTTCAATTCAACATCCTCCGTTTCATTAGACTCATTGGTGAACACAGGCATCTTCTGCTTTCTGGAAGGTTGCAACTGTGAAGTACTTGCATTAGAGCTGGGATCATGTTTAGCAGGTGCAGAATGATCTTTTTGGGAGCGCGACCTAGATCTTTTGAGTGGAGGTTCATCTTCTTCTGGCTCTTCATCTTCGAACAAAAAATTTTTCTTTTCCTGATGAAAAAATTAACACATTCAAAGGGGTATATGTGGTGATAGAAAATGTAAGCAAGCAATGAAGCAGAAGTAATAGTCGGGCACACCTTAGACTCCTCCTCTAAAATAGCCTCCAAAAGAACTGAATAATTCTCATCCTCAATATGCTTCCAGTTTTTGCTGTACACATTCAGAAGGTTCCTCAATATCGGCTTCACAATTTCTTCAGTATACCCAAAGACCTTCATTGCCTCACAAGCCTTTGCAACTTTTGATTTCGATTTTGGCACCATTTTATAATACCATAGAACTTTTTAGGAGCTCGATGACGTTGAGGTATAACGTCCACCTTTCAATGCAAAAATAGGGTTCAGACATCACATTTTGATTTTAACTACAAACAAGAAAACACAGAAACACCAGATTTACCAACATACTAACTTAAATGACTATGGGGACTCCTAGCATGTTTCAGAAGCTAATTGGAAGTGTAAGGTTGTGGTTTTATCGACTGTTACATCAATAGCAAAAACACCATATTATATTGTTGAGTATCAAGTTAATACTTCATCAAGTCCAGAAATTCCTAGAACTAGACAGTAGAAAGATTTGACTGCACATTAATCACTTCCATCAACCAAAATAAAAAGTAACGCAGTAGGAGACTTGCTTCCACCACTAAACTAAGCAAGTTTCATCACTGACATCTTATGTATTCTCTAAGATCATAATCAGCTATTCCCAATGAATGGGGATTATAAGTAGTTCCTACTTGACAAAATTTGTTATATCAGACATCTTCCTACCACCTAACCAAACAATATCTTTCTAATCACAATGCGACAAAGTTAATATTGCCTAGGGAACACCAATTGTCTCAAGAAACAGATGCTAATGGGATGTTTCAAGATACATTTTTGAAAGAATGTACAAGGGACAGAACAAATTAGCCTCATGACAATTGCATGGTTCCACAAAGCAATGGAACATTAATTTAGCACAAATTAAGTCCCCTACTTAAGTTGTGACTCAACAACCTGCTGATATGTGTTTCTTTAAACAAATACTACCTGCCCCCTCCCCCACCCCAGCTACACAAGATTACTACACGAGTTCTCTTTAACTGCAACTCCGCTTCCAAAACTCCTTTTACTACTACCTCCGGGGGAGGAGCTAGCATGTTTGACAGAGTTTGGCCAAACCTCATAGCTTTAAAACCCTGTATGTGTCTTAAAAAAATTACTCATGTGTACAAATTATTACTTTAGAACCCCAAAAATTAAAAGGAAAACCATTTTGCTTACAAAATACTAATGGTGCCTCTTCTTTTTTTTTTTTTTTTTTTTCTTTTTTCTCCTTTTCTTTTTTCTAGAGACAGAGTATCAACTAGTATTTATTTGCCTACATTTTGGTAAACCTAGACCTCTACTGACAAAGAACGGCATTATTAACTTTACACAAGCACAGTATGACTACCAAAAAACTAGTACAACTAATAATAAGAGAAATTCATCTGTTAAAACTATGAATATTTGGCAAAAAACAACAACTACGACAACAACAACACACTCAGTGTAATTTCATAAGTGGGGTTCGGTATATGCAGACCCTACTTGTACCTCGAGTGAGATAGAAAGGCTGTTTCCACAGACCTCGGCTCAAGAACAACAGTTTTCAAACGGGTTTGGAAAAGAAAAGGTAGAAGTACAAGAATAAAATGGTAGAATAGAAATACCAACTCCTAGGAGTAATATTTAGCAAAAAATCGAAAATAAAAATAAAAATAAAACCCTTTCAGTGTTCACAGAAACAAAGCTACTGAGATTTAAGACTCTCCAACTCCATAACATGGCAAAATCAGTATCAGGTTTTATATAAAAAAAAAAATTCAAGCGAGGCAACCTTTTAAAAACATAATGAAAACAACACAACAAAAACGTTCTTAACTTGTGTTTTTTTATAAGCTTCAAATAACAAGAAAAAGTAGATTAAACAAACAGAGCATTATATCATATTTTCCCCTGCATGTAACACTAGTGGATAAAATCATAACATACCTTTTACTTTAGTATCAAGAAAACTCTTGGACTCTTTGTCAATATTCTTTCCAACAGGGGGTTTAAGTGAGTGAGTGAGTGAGAAGATAAATAATTATACTGCACCACATCAAATAATTTAACCTTGCTAGTACATCATTTAATTATGGTTAAGTGATAAAAGACACATATTTTATATTTATTGTCCAACTTAGCAATTGAAGTATATATCTTTTAACCGTAGTTAAATAATAAAGGACATGTGTCTTGCATTTATTGGTTTGATTTAAATATTTTGTACTATATAAAAAAAGCATGGTAACAAAGGTACCAATACTAACTTTTGGACACAATACACTAGCCTTTTTATAAGTAGGATTTAAATTTTATATGCTGACATTACTAAATTATGTTATACACCCAAATTACTTAAAACTGATTATAGATCGTCTGTACTTAAAACTGGACAATACGGTATAAGCTACGTAGCTTTCTATTACTGGTAAAAGACTAGTGCACACTTTGTGTTACAACTTATAAATGTATATTCACATACGTGAAAGAACAGAATTAGGATAATTAAGGAGAATTAGTCTTATACATTTCTTTTTTTATTTCCTTTATTGTCTGCGATGATCAAAAGTTGACACTTTAACAAATGTGTTTCCATAGAGTAAAGAAAGATTTTGGAAGGAATCACTTGATAGCTCATGTCAAGATTAAGTTAGGGAGAACTTTTCTTAAAACTATGTAGTAAGTATATGTGAAAGAGTCAAATGATTAAAAGACACTCTTGCTTAGATGAACATAGATTTGTCCTATAGTCTCGCGCCACTTTATCCGTAAAATGTTGTTTGGTAGATGAAACATAACCATGAGACAGAGCGTGATGAACAACCCTCATAGCCATAGAGGATTGTTTCCAGCCCAATACAAGGCGCGAGGATGGTTTAATACAACTCTTAAATCCTTTAATATCAAAGAATACAATAAGATGGATAAGATTCTCTCATTTTTAATTAAATATTTCGTATAATAAGGAGTACTCTACACTGAATGTCAAATGATTAAACAAAAAAATAGAAAAAACTCAAATGATTAAGAAACATTCTCACATTCTCCATCTTTTTAAACTAGTTTGACCAACGTATATCTTTTCATCAAGGCCGTTTACTCATGTAAAAATCATGTCATTCATCCAATGACTCATACCACTATAGAATATTCCTCGTATCTTTTTGTTCCTGTTTGGGAAATCATTCTTCAAACTCCTCAACCAACAGAACCTAAACAGAACACTGTATTACCATTTTCTGTCTAGTGTCCCTTTTCCCATTCATAGAACACTCGCCATCTTTTTCCTAAAGTACCACTCCCAATATCTTCTTTCTACTTTGTCTTTCTTTGTTAGCTTATAGGAGTATATTGAAAACCAAACAGGTCCAGAGCGTGGATCCCAATATTTGAATTAATTCTATTAGTTTAACATGCAAACCAGTAGTACTTTTTAATTATCAATATGAAATCAATTCACTTTGAACTTGTTGCTCCCAACGCACACGCAAGTATACGTGGTCGACAAGTAATAAAGTGATAAGTAGAGTATCGTTCCCACGAGGACTATTCAGACTGAATTCTAGCAAACACTTTATATAAACTATTCAGGGATCTTTTCTAATGGTTGAGATTTTTACTAACTAAATACAGTAATAAAAACAAGTACTCCCTCCGTT
Source organism: Petunia secreta (assembly GCA_029990175.1). Lineage (NCBI taxonomy): Eukaryota > Viridiplantae > Streptophyta > Magnoliopsida > Solanales > Solanaceae > Petunia > Petunia secreta. Next base: position 17,085,764 of record JARKIP010000010.1, read on the forward strand.
TCAAAAAGGATGAACCTATTACTATTTGAAGGGTCAAACAAGATTATATTTGACCACATGTCTTACAAATATTTTCTAACTATTTTGAATTGTTAACTATTGTGACTTATAGTATTTTTCATGTAGTTTCTAAATATGTAAATTTTATTTCAAAAAAATTAAAAATTCGACGTGCAAATTCCTGGTCAAAATTAGTCAATTTGACCCTCGTACTCCGCAAAGGTTCATCCTTTTTGAAACGGAGGGAGTAATTGAAATCAAGTAACAGAGCAAATTCTAAGTTGTTATCAATAAAAGATGACGGTCCCGGGTCAGAGTTACGAACAATCCAGTTGATTCTACTTCTTGATTTCCTAGATTGCTAACTACAGGTTAAATGTACCCATGAAAACCTTTCGATTCTTCACGGTCTATGCAGGCTACTCCAATCCCTATATGTCTATGGGTTGAATCACGTGCACGCATTAACGAATTCTGTAATGAGTTAAACTAGGCGAGCAAGTATATGTCTATCCTACTCACAAATTGGTTCCCCGATGCCCGGGTTCACAAATTAGTCCTATTCTTTCTTATTGCGTAATTAAATTCCCTCTTTCGAGTTCAATCTAAAAACTATAGATAGTGTTCCATTATCAGGCCTCAATAATCAAACAATTATGATCAAGAAAGAATAAACAATCTGTAATGGTAAATCAATATATAGAAATCAACTTTCAAACATCAACCTTCATGTATTTACTCTAACCCTAGAACGAACAAACTATAGAATTAAAGAGAAGAATAAGAGAAAGAGAGAAAGAACTTGTGTAGAAGACATCTAGGGCTCCTTCCCTCTCCTCCAAAACTTGCTCCAAAGTCTGAACTCCCCTCAAAAACTAAGTAGAAGAGTATTTATAGAGTTTACAAACACCTAGTAATAAGTTAGACCCAATCCTAGACGAAATAGGAAGTAAAAATCCGCTCAGGGGCGCTATAACGGGCGCCCCGCGCCTCGTAACGCGTGACCTTGGACAGAACCCATCGAAAATTGACCGCTATGGCCATGCGCCGCACCCCAACCGCGCCTGCCAGACTGGCGCGTTGGGCGGCGCGCCGCGGAGGCTACAGCGCCCAGCCATTTTCTGTTCCGTTCGCTCCTTTGCTCGCTCGTGTCGTGCCTTCGTGTGCTCGCTCCAATCCTCAATCAAAATCCAATCTTTTCTTGCTCAATCACGCTCTTAAAAGCTCCAATTACACTGCATAACAACCTACATACACACGACATAAAATCAGTGCAAAACCACATTCATGAACTATAAAACGAGCGAATAACAAGCTCAAACATGCGGAAATATTAAGGAAATATAGGCATAAAATGCCAAACATCACCACCCCACACTTGAACCCTTGCTCGCCCTCGAGCAAGTCACATCTCACTTCCCAACCTAGGTAAAACAGGTCTACCTATGACCATGGTTGATACCGATCATTGAACCAATGCACACATGACTACTATGGATCCACAATATGCCAACAATTTACCAAAACCAAAAATATGAGAACAACCACCCCAAAATAGCTCAAATGCCCAAACTCAATTTAATGCAACCATGCTCCCACAAAATCGCACCTATCTACTCAACCAAAAAGCCACGACTTTACCTATCTCATGCAAACCATGTGCCCTCACCAAAATGAAGCAAGAGAGTGTCCCCCAAGTATCACACACAACCATGAATATCAAGAATAGAATGGGGACAATAACAAACGAATTCACTCACTCTCATGAAAAACTCACATGTCACACACAATGTACCATAGGCTTGCCCGTAGTGTAGGACTCCACTAATGTAAGCTCACTTCAATCGGGATTAACTAGGACTTTAAAAAGGTTGTAATGTAGGCTAAGGGGCGGGTAGGATTCATATGGTAATAGTGACTACCTCCCTAAGCACTTTAATACATCACAAAAATTTCATCACAATTCTCAATAAGCCACCCAATCAACACTTCCACACATACACCTTCTCAACAAGTAGCATTTTTTCTTTTAAGCACACACTAGCAAGGAATGGATATTCTTTTCTCTTTATTTCTTTTCCACAATTTTTTTCTTTTCTTTTCATTTTTTCAATTTCATTAACTTCCAACCTTGCCAATGCTTTTCACTACTTCCCAATTTTCACAAATGTTCCCCTTCATTAGCTCCACTCAAAAACCTCCCTAAATCCAACCACAACTCCAAAATACTATCACAATATTAACTAAAGTGCTTAAGGAGTAAAGGGCCAAAAGAGACAATTTAGAACAAGTGGGTAGGCTCGGGGTGTGGGTGCCAACAAAAAGGGTCAAAGAAATCACAACAATTTTTTCCAAGGTATATATGTAAGGGTAGGCAAATCAAAAGAAGGCCTTGTATCATTTCCCAACTAGAGCGAACCTAGGATTTCACTTTGCACACACACGGGGCAAGTTCTAGACATTAATATGCAACATGGAGTAAACAAGAACATGCCTCACAACACACATTGCACACAATCCACACAAAAAGGTTCCATCAACAACTCTCAACTAAGCATCTAGAATGCAACTTGTGGAAAATTAAGCACTAATGCACAAAGGTTCACAACAAAGTTAAGCAAGTGGACTCAAGCATCTCAAGGGGGTCGTTCCATTTTTTTCTAGGCATGCATCACAATTTAAAATCTCAAGGACACCACAAATAGCACATGCAATCAATTCAAGTCCACCGGTATCAAACAAATCAAAGGCACCTAGCATTCCACCTATTCCTTTCGTCTAGGGCCACCTATAACAAACTACTCTAATCCTAAAAATAAAAACTACCCGCTTCAAAGGCCTCCCCGTGGAAAAGAACCGAGGCCATAAGAAAAACCACGGGTTGGATGCCATGTACCACTAATAAAGACTAAAAAGAAAATCTTTTTGAAATTTTTTTATTGGTTTTCTAATTTTTTTTTTCATATATTAAAGCAAGAAACAAATCAAAATAAAGTCAAGTGACAAAAGAAAAATCCTATGGTACATGCATCCTAACCTCAAAAATAGATAAAGGGTAGTTCCCCACCCCACACTTAAACTAAGCACTGTCCTCAGTGCTAAAAATAAGAAAGTGCAAGGTAAAGAAAACTTCCCTGAAGGCTCTAGTCCTTGGTGCTAGCATCCTCCAAGCTTCCATATAGTATGAGGTACTCAGACTTCCTTCATCAGGTCATCAATATAAGGCAAGGTTGAGGACACCCCACACTTAGCCTCGACATTACATGAACCTGCAATCCAAGAAAAAACAAAAACTACGTGACACTATAAATAAAATAATACAAGTAAAAACTCGGGTTGCCTCCCGAGAAGCGCCTTAGTTAACGTCGTGGCATGACGAAGACAACTTCATCACTTTTGTCTCCACCTTGAACTAATGAATTGAATCCCCAACTTTGCCTCAAGCTTACGACTATGGTATTGGGGTGGTGGCAAAAATACAAAAGGACCAAGTAACCATTGTCGCATTTTACACTTCTTGGCCTTTACATGAGGATGTCGTTTTGTCTCCTCGACATCACAAACTTTAAAATATAAGCACCTTGTTCCTCCTCCTTTGGTTTCTTCATAGGCTCGGGTGGCTCAATTTTCATGTCACCATCCAAACACAATGTTGAAGAATGATTGGAATGAGGTCCAATGCTCTTCAATTCTAAAGTTGCATTACTTTTGACACCCTCACTTGCACAAACACTAGAGTCCTCAAATATGATGTTTTCTATTTCCTCACTTGACTCTAATGTAATTTCCTCAACCTTGGCATCATCAACTACTATTGGGTCGAATGGTAGGAATTCCACTTTTTGCTCCTCAAATTGGCTTCTAAGCTCTTCTATCTCAAATCTACTATTCACGACAACTGATAATTGGGCATCAGACACCTCAACCATATCACTCAAATTCTCCTCCAAGTCGTGAATAGTCAAGCCAAATTCGTCGATCTCTTGCCTGAGCACAACCCTTTCTTCCATAAATTGCCTCGTCATATTTGTAAGTTCACTCCTGAAATCCCCATAAGCTTCTAAGAGTTTGGCTTGCTCCATTAGCCAAGTTTCGCTAACAACCTGCACTTTATCGCTCCTGTCAAACTCACAAACATCATTAGAATCATCACAAAAATTATTGGGGGAAGGAGCATGACACTTAGGACAATCATTCCACCGACCACCACACAATTTACAAAAATTCCAATCAAAGGTGGTAGAAAATTCACATAACCAGTCTCGCAGGGTTGAAAGACTCGGACAATTTTCCCAAAAGTGATGTCCTCCACAAAGTAGACAAGAATCAATAAAATTTGAGCAACCATCATTCGACCCACTTTCATTAAAAGATGCCATGTAAACTAGTAATACAATAATAAACTAAAAATAAAATAAAAAAATTAAACCTGAATAGAAAATAATAAATTGTTCAAAAAGAAAACAGTCAATTTAGTCCCCGGCAACGGCGCCAAAAACTTGTTGCTCCCAACGCACACACAAGTCTACGTGGTCGACAAGTAATAAAGTGATAAGTAGAGTATCGTTCCCACGAGAACTATTCAGACTGAATTCTAGCAAACACTTTATATAAACTATTCAGGGATCTTTTCGAATGGTTGAGATTTTTACTAACTAAATACAGTAATAAAAACAAGTAATTGAATTCAAGTAACAGAGCAAATTCTAAGTTGTTATCAATAAAAGATGACGGTCCCGGGTCAGAGTTACGAACAATCCAGTTGAGCTTTCCAGTTGATTCTACTTCTTGATATCCTAGATTGCTAACTACAGGTTAAATGTACCCATGAAAACCTTTCGATTCTTCACGGTCTATGCAGGCTACTCCAATCCCTATATGTCTATGGGTTGAATCACGTGCACGCATTAACGAATTCTGTAATGAGTTAAACTAGGCGAGCAAGTATATGTCTATCCTACTCACAAATTGGTTCCCCGATGCCCGGGTTCACAAACTAGTCCTATTCTTTCTTATTGCGTAATTAAATTCCCTCTTTCGAGTTCAATCTAAAAACCATAGATAGTGTTCAATTATCAGGCCTCAATAATCAAACAATTATGATCCAGAAAGAATAAACAATCCGTAATGGTAAATCAATATATAGAAATCAACTTTCAAACATCAACCTTCATGTATTTACTCTAACCCTAGAACGAACAAACTATAGAATTAAAGAGAAGAATAAGAGAAAGAGAGAAAGAACTTGTGTAGAAGACATCTAGGGCTCCTTCCCTCTCCTCCAAAACTTGCTCCAAAGTCTGAACTCCCCTCAAAAACTAAGTAGAAGAGTATTTATAGAGTTTACAAACACCTAGTAATAAGTTAGACCCAATCCTAGACGAAATAGGAAGTAAAAATCCGCTCAGGGGCGCTATAACGGGCGCCCCGCGCCTCGTAACGCGTGACCTTGGACAGAACCCGTCGAAAGTTGACCGCTATGGCCATGCGCCGCACCCCCAACCGCGCCTGCCAGACTGGCGCGTTGGGCGGCGTGCCGCGGAGGCTACAGCGCCCAGCCATTTTCTGTTCCGTTCGCTCCTTTGCTCGCTCGTGTCGTGCCTTCGTGTGCTCGATCCAATCCTCAATCAAAATCCAATCTTTTCTTGCTCAATCACGCTCTTAAAAGCTCCAATTACACTGCATAATAACCTACATACACACGACATAAAATCAGTGCAAAACCACATTAATGAACTATAAAACGAGCGAATAACAAGCTCAAACATGCGGAAATATTAAGGAAATATAGGCATAAAATGCCAAACATCAGAACTCCAATTTGATATTCAATAAGCCGCCGGCATTGGCATGGCAGGATTTGCCATGTTTTTTTAAATGAGAAAAGGCTCAAGTTTTAATCATGTAGTATAGGATCCTCTAATCATTAATCCATTAAGAGATTTTCACTACCTAACCTTCTCACCCTAAAAAATTTTATATCACACAATGGTTCATGTATAAAGAGTAGTTTTTTGCCAAATTTGGCCATCAACCTAGATCTACCGCTGCTCTTCCCTCTCTCCTCTCCCCTGTTTTCCCTCCATTTTTTCCCATTCCATTTCCCGCTCAAAATTTCACCATAGTTGCACTGCTAAGCTTCTTACTACATCGAAATAATATCGTCCTCCATATTATTTACTCAATATCATCTCCAGATTTACGCAACACAATCTCAGACCACCCACATTTGGGTTATATGGCATTTTGTTAAATTTGCCAAAGTTGCTCGTTGCTTATCCATTAAAGGGGAAATCTTGTTCCTCTAATTGTAATCGTATCAATTCAGTCATCTCCTCTAAGTATACTAACTTTGGAAGATATTTTTAGCTGTTTTTTGTTGATTCGAGGTTGTTACGAATTCACTTTCCCCAAACATCCTGCCAGAAATTCCTATGGCCGTAATTGTAATTTTAAACATATTGTTAGCATTTTCCATATCGTATATAAATATTGGAATTTTCTCAGATAATGTTCGGAATATCCTACTAGGATGTTGGAGCGTTCTGTTAGCAGTTTGGAACATCTTGCATTAAGCAATGAAAAACTGTAAAGTGATGTTCAGAACGACAGTATACGATGTTCCAAATGAGAAACATTAAGGTTTGGAACATACTGCATAAATATTGTCAATTTGATACTAATAGTTGGTCATTCCAATTTATTGCAAATGACCATCGATGGGTACGGTTATATTAGCAGTTAATTATCAAGGTGAATGGGTAGAGCGTTCTAAATGTAATGCTTGGGTTCCGAAGGTTAAAGAATCAAGACCTATTCTTCTACCAGAGATGTTACGTATGATGTTCTACGTAACAAAATCATCGGAAGTTAGTGGATAAGAGACAATCTGAGGGACATTTACATTACTTACATGCTGAGTGCTGCCGTAAATCAAAAGACTCATCCCATTACGATAAGAAATGATGATGATGTACGCCTTTATATGGCTGATCTTGATCGTGATGGTGCTAGGCCCACTCTAAGGGTAATTGTGGTTTCTACGATAGAGGAATGTATTGGTTCTCATGACCAAGAAATGCCAAATAGTGGGGGGCATGATTTTAGTCGATGATTGGATGACATACATGAAGAAGTAGAAGAAGACAAAGGATGAGGGGTAGAAGAAAACAGAGGAGGCATAGAAATAGAAGAAGAAGAAGAAGAAGAAGAAGAAGAAGAAGAAGAAGAAGAAGAAGAAGAAGAAGAAGAAGAAGAAGAAGAAGAACAAAAATATGTAGAAGAAGATCCTGCCACGTATACCCTTGTGTTTCCAACACAAAGTAGCGAGCCGAAATTTCACTTCCTCGATGGCACAGGTTTTGAAAAAGGTACGGCTTTCGCCAATAAGAAAGAACTGGTCACCCAATTGAAGGTTGCAGCAGTTAAATATAGTTTTAATTACAAAGCATTGAAGAATATTGCAAAGATTTTTAATGCTAAATGTTTAGATGTGAAGTGAAAATGGTGGATAAGGGCAATGAGATATAAAAGTAATGATTGTTCTACATTAGTGTTTACAATAACTTGCACACATGCGGTGTCCAACATCATTCCAGTTATAATTCACATGCCTCTGCCCAGATAATTGGTGAGTTCATGAAAGGTAAATATTTAAAGGGAAAAGGTCTAACCACAAAAGCTGTCAGGGAGTCCCTTAACACCGATTTGGATTGTAAGGTTAGCTTCTGGAAGTGTCTTAGGGGTTGTCAATTTGCAAAGGCTTTGACACGGTGAACACATGAGAAAGGTATTGAAATTCTAAATGTTTATGCTTATATGCTTAGGAGTAAGAATCCAGGAACCAAGACAGATTTGAAGCTTTCTAGCATAGGAAAGTTCTTCTCTTTTATGGAGCGTGGATCAGGGGATTAACTTACGTGAGAAAAGTCCTAGCCGTTGATGGTACACATTTTTCTGGCGAGTATGGAGGGGTGTTGTTGTCTGTTGTTGCTCAGGATGCAATGAGTCACGTATTCCTTGTTGCTTTTTGTGTTGTAGATAAAGAGTGTGACGCCTCATATGAGTACTTTTTCAAACAATTACGCAGCATAGTTTCAGATAGTGAAGAGTTGTGCATTGTTTCTGATAGACATCCGAGCATCTCGAACATGGTCGCCTAAGTGTTTCCTTCTGCTCAATATAGAGTTTACATGTGGCACTGGTAAAAACATCTGATCAATGTTTCAGTTTGGAATCAGTCTTCATAAATATTACACTGCAGCAAAGGCATACAGGGTAGAGAAGTTCACTGATGCTATGAATAAGATCAAGAGTATTGATTGGAGGGTAGCAGATTATCTTGAAAATGTTGTTGGCTATCATAGATGGAGCAGATTATATTTCCCAGGAAACAGGTAAACTATCAATAACAAGGTCTCATATTACTGTCATGCTTTCCTATTTCGTTCTAAACATCTAACTCGGTGTTCCTAACATATCATTGATGTGCAGAACATTTATAGGAATATTTACTTTTTTACTAATATTCTGCACTTCTTCTTGCCGTTATGCACTTGTTCTTAATATTAAGAACATCTTGGATGTTCCGCACTTCTTCTTATGCAGTTGTGCTTAATGTTAGGAACATCTGTTGGATTATTATACTATTTATTTTTATTAATAGATTTGAAGTTATGACATCAAACATAGTTGAGTCCATTTATTCCATGCTGAATGAGCAAAGAGAATACCCCCATTGCTGCCCTCTTGAAAGATATGGGCAGGAACTTTGCAGAAAAATTCCACACTAGGGCTATGAAGTTAATCAACCTCCCAAATTTATGTGTCCCAGACATTGAAAAAAAATAAGGAAGAATAAAGAAGTGGGAGATAAGCTAGATGTCAACAGGAAGGGAACTTATGGTTTCGAAATCATTATTCCAAGGTTAGAGGTAGAAGTTGAACTATATAAGAGGACATGTATGTGTAGGGAGTTTGATATTGATGAGTTACCTTGTGTACATGCTATGACAGCAATTAGGGGGTTGCATGGTGATGAATATGGAGGTAACGCGTATGAATACACTTCTGGATATTACACAACACAAGCATACATCCTTGCCTATGCAGAGCCTGTCAATGCAGTACCTCCTGAAGAATTATGGGCCGTCCCTGTCAATGAGATACTTTATCCAGCGCCTCCGCCCCCAAAGCCGAACAGGCCAGGAAAGAGAAGGGTTAACCGGATTCGATCTATTGGGGAACGTCTTCCAAAGAGGAAAAATAAATGTGTCAACTGCAAGAGATATGGTCACAAAATAACTACATGCCCCGTTGGTCGTAGTGGAACTGAAGCTACAAGTCAGCCTATAAATTGAATTTGTGAATTGGATGAAGCTTCGTCCTCGTTGTAATGTTTGAACAATTTCGTTTATTTGGATTTCTATGTGATTTGTATAATGGACTTTTCATCCTACTTGTAAAATTTATATTGTGTACATATTTGCTTTACTATAGTTTTAATTTATGTTGTGCACATATTTGCTTTACTGCATTTTTAATTTATGTTGTGCCCATATATGCTTATAGTTCGTAACACATCACCTGCCTTTTAGGATAGTACAATAAGATGTTCCGAACGACTTGTTGTTCTAATCCTCCATTTTGGAAAAGTTAAGAAAATCTTTATATTCGTTCAGGACATATGACCCCAAACCCCAATTTGAATTGTAATGTTTGAACAATTTTGTTTATTTGGATTTCTATTTGAATTATATAATGGACTTTTCGTCCTACTTGTATAATTTATATTGTGTACATATTTGCTTTTCTACAACTTTACCATCCCAAAGAGTTCCACACATTAAACACGTTCACATTTGTAAAGATGTGTCCCTTCATTTCAATCTACTACTGAAAAGGCACTACAAATGAAAAATCACTCTAAAGCATCTATATATATATACCCCCTTGATGAAGTAAATTCACAATTCATAGTGTTAGCATTTACCGGTTACTACTTTCAGTTTCTACATCAACGAAGATATATATAAATTTTTTCCTAAAATAATTTCTAATTCATTACTGTTTATATTTCCTTTAAAAAAACTCCACTTTGATTCTTTTAAAAAAAAATAACTTGCATGCAAATGGCCAACCGTAACAATTATGGCATTGCATTGAACGATCCATGGAATAAGTACTACCAAGTCTGACACCTTCCAAATAAGTCAGTTCCTGCTAGACTGCTAGACATGCACTATCAGGTCATTGACATTAAGGATGTCGCAGATAATATTGATAGAGCCATTCTAACACTTGAGACAAAACTTGAAGAGATGCAATTGCAGTTAGACCGGATTGAGAGGCTTTTGGAAAATCACTTCGGTGGAGGTGTTGATGGCCAAAATAATAATCAAGATGCTATTATGCATTAATTGTTTAAGTAGTTGTAATGTTTATCAAATAGTTGTGCACATATTTACTTTAATGCATTTTTAATTTATGTTGTGCAAATATTTGCTTATAGTTCGCAACACATCAACCGTCGTTTAGGATATTAAACTAAGATGTTCCGAACGACCTCTTGTTCAAATCCTCCATTTCTGGAAAAGTTAATAAAATATTTATATTCGTTCGGAACATCAACTGTGTGTCTCAACATTAAATTAAACGTTCGGAACCTTACACGTATCTTCCAGGGCTAAATGAAGATAATTATCACTAGAAATGACCAATTATACTGGTTAGAGTGAAAAATGATGATCATTTTCACTACAAAGGACCAATTATACTTGTTAGAGTGAGAAATGAAGATCATTTTTACTATTAGTGGCCAATTATACTTGTTAGAGTGACAAATGATGATCATTTTCACTACAAATGACCAATTATACTTGTTAGAGTGACAAATTATGATGATTATAACTAGAAATGACCTATTATATTTGTTAGAGTGACAAATGATGATCCATCTATCATAGTGTTGTTTCGAATATCTTATAGATATTTGTCACATTTATGCAGTTGTTCCGAGCGTGATATTTAATTGTTACTATCTTCATTGTATTGTTTCCAAATTAGAATAGTTAGTGTGACAAATTATGATGGGGTTATCACTATAAGTGACCAATTAAACCTTTTAGAGTGACAAATGATGATGATGATTATCACTATACATGACCACTTATACTTGTTAGAGTGAGGAATGATGATCATTTTCACTATAAATGACCAATTATACTTGTTAGAGTGACAAATGATGATCATTTTCAGTACAAGTGACCAATTATACTTGTTATAGTGACAAATAATGATGATTATCACTATACATGACCCATTATACTTATTAGAGTGACAAATGATCATCATTATCACTAGAAATGACCAATTATACTTGTAAGAGTGACAAATAATGATTATTATCAATAGAAATGATCAATTATACTTGTAAGAGTGACAAATGATGATCATTTTCACTACAAAAGACCACTTATACTTGTTAGAGTGAGAAATGATGATGATTATCACTATACATGACCACTCACACTTGTTAGAGTGACAAATGATGATCATTATCATTAGAATGACAAATTATACTTGTTAGAGTGACAAATAATGATCATTATCAATAGAAATGACCAACTATACTTGTAAGAGTGTCAAATGATGATCATTATCACTAGAAATGGCCAATTATACTTGTAAGAGTGGGAAATGATGATCATTTTCACTATAAAAGACTACTTATACTTGTTAGAGTGACAAATAATGATCATTTTCACTAGAAATGACCAATTATATACTTGTTAGAGTAACAAATGATGATCATTTTCACTACAAAAGACCATTTATACTTATTAGAGTGAGAAATGATGATGATTATCACAATACATGACCACTTACACTTGTTGATTATTATTATCTCTAGAAATGACCAATTATACTTGTAGAGTGACAAATGATGATCATTTTCACTAGAAGTGACCAATTATACTTGTTATAGTGATAAATAATGATGATTATCACTATACATGACCCATTATACTTGTTAGAGTGACAAATGATGATCCATCTATCATAGTGTTGTTTCGAACATCTTATAGATGTTTGTCATATTTATGTAGTCGTTCCGAGCGCGATATTTAATTGTTACTATCTTCATCGTATTGTTTTCCAATTAGAGTAGTTATAGTAACAAATTATGATGGGGTTATCACTATAAGTGACCAATTATACTTGTTAGAGTGGCAAATGATGATCCATCTATCACAGTTGTTTCAAACATGACGTTGATGTTTGTCACATTTAAGCAGTCATTCGGAGCGCGCTCGTTTCATTCTTACCATCTTCATCGTATAGTTTTCAAAATATTCAGAACAAATAGCTATATGATTGAAATATGTAGTGGTTCGTGCGGAACGAAATAAGTTACAATCGTAATTTATTTGACAACATAACAAGTTCAAATGAAATTTCTTTGTTTATTAGTACACAAGACATAACAAGTGGAAATAAATAGAACCTAAAATATGAATCAACACTTGATCCAAGTACAAAATATGAGAAAAATTAGCACCACAATTAGCACCACCACAACATCCAACTTTTTTCGCCATAATCGTGCCTCTTTCCTCTCTTTTTCAACAGCTTTCAACTTCTTAAGTAGACCTCATATTACTCTCTTCTCTTGATCCGGCATCTCTTCATCATGCCATCTAAAGTAGTTGCAGCCCCTCGCCTGCATAAAAAGAAGAAAATAAATATAAGAGTTGAAGAAAAAAATAAATACAACAAACAAATAAATATAAGAAAAAAAATAAACCCATCAACTAATCTATCCATATTTGCATCCATAAAACCTCCTTCCCGGGTTTACTTGAGTCCACGATGTTGTTAACTTCGCATAATCTCCACATCGACAAAATGGTACTACACTGCCACTATTAACGTATCTACTAGACATTTTAAACTGGATGTTTGATTTATTTTTTTAAACTGATTTGATAAATAATGAACGGATATATAATGTGTTGTGTGGTATATTTGATTACCGTTGGTAAATAACTGTTGTTCACGCGCCCAATGTAATAATTTATCACGAGTTTGGGCTAAATCGAAAGAAAGTTCGGAACATCTTGTCAAGGATACGTTACACAAATTATACTTATATATGCTAACATTCCAAACTAGACATTCAGAATTTGAAATACACAAACGACTACAATACAAGTTGCAAATACTAATATACCAAACGGCTACACTATAAGTTGCTGTGAGACCGAATAGATGATCGGAACATCTTGTCAAGGATATGTTATGCGAATTATACTTATATATGCTGACATTCCGAACTAAACATTCAAAATTTGAAATATACAAATGACTACAATACAAGTTGCTCAAATACTAATACACCAAACGGCTACAATACAAATTATTGCACCAGTCACATCCAAACAAACATTTTGGTTGCCTCTCTTTAATCTTTTAAATACCCAACAATTCAAACCATTTCAATCCACATTCATCAACTAACAACAACAAAAAAACCAATACAAAAATGGCTCGTCAACCATCCACTTCAAGAAGAGCACGAACAAGAGGAGCCTCCACGTCAAGAGGAGCTTTCACGTCAAGAGGAGCATCCACCTCTTGGCAAAACACTGTTGTTTCTCAAATACCAGACTCACCACGAATTAAAAGGGCGAATGACATCTTGAAACAAGTTAGGGCTGAAGTGTGGGGTTGGAAGTTCAAGTTCGAGAACTTCTTCCATGACTACAAAAAAAACGTCAGAAAGATGAAGAAGGAAATGCAAAGGATGAAAAGAAAGCTCAAAGGGATACTTGCTGATAAGGGGATGCATTACCTTGACTACTACTCCTCACCAGCAACTTCACCCAAGATTTGGATGTTTATATAAATGTTTATTCTATAATTTCTTTTTGGATGTTTATTATGTAGCTTCTTTGTTTGAATGCTAATATAATTAGCATTCCTTTTGTAAAGCGCTGACAATGATGATTCAATGAAGGATATGTTTGTATGGTTCTTGTAAATAAGTGTATAATCCGTTTAGAACATCAGTTGTTATGTGCAGATCGAGTATATGTCGTTCGGGAACACCGTCATATTAGTCCTTTACACAATGAGATATTGATGTTTGGAACATCAAACAGTTACACGAGGAACACCCTTATGTCGTTCTGAACAAATGCTGAATAATTTTTTTCTCTGTTCATTTTCTGAAGAAATGCTGAGCAAATGACAGAAATATATTATATGAATATTTTTTGAATGATAAACAATTGACAATACATTATTACACTGCTAATTAAACAAAAAAAAAGTAATCCATACATAATTACATAACCACAATATCCCGAATGACAGACTAATGTTCCGAACAAGTCCTTAAAGTCTAAAAAGGCACAACAGTTGCAATTAGCAATTGCATCCTCATTTGAATAGTACAGAACGGGTTACGAGTTTCATCAAAAGTTACTTTCCAGAAAACCATTCCCAACAGACTCGTCGATTCGCACTTTACTCTTATAAATACCCAACAATCACACATTGAATCCTAATATTTCAAAATTCCTCGTCGACCAAGAACAAGAGGAGCACCAATAAGAGGAGCATCAAGTTTAAGATGGCCTAGAATACATTCTTCGAGTTCACATTCAGATTCTGAAAATTCGAGCAATGGCTTGGACCAACTAAGGTATGAAGTGTGGGAATAAAAATTCAAGTTTGAAGAATTCTTCTAGGATTACAGGAGGAACATAAGAAGGATGAAGAGAATGCTTAAAGGGCTGCCTGCTGAAAGGGGAATTGATTATGTCTCATACTCCACACCACCAGGAACACCACCACAAGCTCCACAACATGCACCCTAATTTCTATTTCTTATGTTTATTTTAGTTATAATTCTATATATGTATTATGTTATTGTTCTGCTTGTGTCTCAATTGAATATCCATTTTTCATTTTTTGAAAAACTGAAGTGGAGGAGTTGAATGACGTTTGGAACATCACTAGTTATATTAAGGAACGACCTATTGTCGTTCCAGAACGTTCATTTTAAAGTAAACTTAAATAAATGTTGCAGAAGTTTGGAACATCACTAGGCTTGCGAGGAGTGACAATTGGTCGTTTTTGAACATCAGTTTAATTCGTCTAAATTTTACGATAACTGTCATTTTCCTGTTGAATGCTGAACAATTGACCAATATATTTGAATGTAGATTTTAATTGCGACTAATTAAGCTATCTATTTAAGCACATTAAAAGTTATTAGCTATGCACTACTTGGCTAAGAAAATAAAAGTTACCCATACCTAATTACATACCAAAATAAAACTTAAAAGATTATCCAAATATTACAGACCCAAATTAAAGTTTTATTTTACCGTCAAAAATACAAACCACCAAACGTTGCCTCCACCGATCAGCCTCATTGTCACAAATTTTGTCCATGGGGGTGTTTGTAAGAAGATGCCCAATGTACATCAACGAGAACACTCTATATGCTTTCGTTGTTAGATTTTATGGATAGAGTGATCTTGACATTCTCTCAAACTCCCACATGTCTTCCTCCTTACACTTCGGAGCCAAGTCTTTGAATAACATAGAATTTCTGACATAGATCGGGAACATGAAGAGAATGGGGTCATTATTGGCAAGAAGTGTTCATCATCATTAAGCCCATGATTGAAACCATACACAAAAACCTTCGCTTCCACTATGTCAAACAACACTGTCACATAGTGATTGTTGTTGATGTTGAAAACGGCGAAGATCCTCTTTACACCAGCCCAACACCTACCCCCTGGGTAGGGCAGCTTTCCATGTGCATACTGCAGAAAATCATCATCAAACTCATACGTCCTCACCACCACATCAAACGGTAGCTTATCTCTTTGTGCATCTTCTTCCAGTTGGTAATAACGTTTTTCATATTTGTCAAGAATGACATATCCAAAATGATGTCACTTTGATCGTAATGATAGGGGTACTTCACATCCCACTCCCACATCATTGTTAGCACAGCTTCAACATACTGCAGAACAAATAAGAGACAAAAATAAATTGGGGTATAAGTGAGTGAATGAAAGGTTCGTCGTTCTGAACATCTCACACTGGTATTCAGAACAAATGTGAAATGTTCTAGAAATATATGAGAAATTAGAAATGCGTGAGATGGTCTAAGCATAAGTAAGATGTTCCGAACTAAATCAGTATGTTCCGTGCAGCTACGAGAAGTTCATAAAATCAGTAAAAAAAAATAAGCTTACAATGTTCCACAACCACTCTTTCTTGTCCAACAACATTTTGAAATCCTTGAAATTCATCAGCAACCTAAGAAAAACATTTGGTTGTTGCTTCTTCTTTTTGATAAATGCGTTCATAGCATCCACTTTTTTCTGCTTCAATGGCTTGTAAATATTCACTGGAAACCTCAGAGCAACTTTTTCCTGCTTCTACTTCGCTTTTGTTTGTGGTGATTTCACAACCTTTGCAGGTTTTATAATTTTTTTTCTCTTCAACTGCTCAATCGTCTCCTCCATGGCCGCCATCCCCATCTCCATGCCTTTACGCCAATCGTTGCAATCTTTGCAATTGCAACTGCTACATTTGGAGATGTCGAATCCATCACCACCAGAAGAATCACCTTTGCTTTGCTCAAAAGCCACCATCTTTGGCTCATAAGCCACGATCTTTTGCTCATAAGCCAGAATCTTTTGCTCCATTGCTTCCCTCCATCTGTTGCATTCGTCACATTTGCAGCCTCTGCAATTGGAGCTCCTCTTCGCTATACCAACTTCAGTGAGACCAACAACTTCACACTCACCAACAACTTCACCATCACCATCAGCTTTGTAGCCAATATCAATATTCACATCTTGCAGGCCATCAGTTCTTTCTTATCATATTCACCATCACTTTCAAACATCCTCTTAATTTCTCCTTCCTTAGCGTTACTCTCTATCACTAGTCTTGGAAGGGTCGCATGATTATTCTTGAAAATACACATTGTAATGCCACCAACAAGACCAACGCTGGTAGTATCTGCCAACATTTTACACAAAGAATCCATAAAGGCATCACAGATTCGTCAAATGGCATAATGTTTTGATAGAAATCCAGCTCTAGCTTATTATCAGTGGGAATAAGGAAAGGGTGAAGAACTTGTTAATATACCCCACAAAAAAAAAGTATCAAATACATTTTAAAAAGTATTTGAAAGTTGTTTGGAACAAACTGCAAATTGATTAAAACATCAAAATCATGATGTTTCGAACATCGTAGAGTGAAGCAGTTGATAGTACATAGATGTTTCATGGTAGATGTTCCGAACATCAAATAGAAATGTCTCAACAAACAGTTGTTCCAAACATTTCATAAC
This sequence comes from Petunia secreta, assembly GCA_029990175.1. Lineage (NCBI taxonomy): Eukaryota > Viridiplantae > Streptophyta > Magnoliopsida > Solanales > Solanaceae > Petunia > Petunia secreta. The sequence goes on from JARKIP010000010.1 coordinate 17,103,156, forward strand.
ATATATGGAAAATGGAATACTTACAGGAACATCATGTTTCTCAAACAACCTGTCCGTATCTCTTTCGCAAATTTCAGTAAGCCTGTTTATGATCCTTGGGATTGTTTTTTCTTTTGGCAAATCCTTTGGCCTCAAGGCAGGTATAGCTTCATGAGCCCAGGCCATGAATGTGCATGGAAAGCCATAAAGATTGTAAGTCCGGCTTCCTCTACACGAGGTTCCATTGGCTTTATCAGATATTCAATTGTTAATTCAAAACTTATCCTATCCCAAGGATAACGCTGGAATGCCTCAAGATCAGCGGCCAAGCATACCACCTATTCCTTTATCCCATATTTGAAATCCCTCGCACAAAGAAATGTATGAACAAACTAAGTCATGCACAAATTTAAATACCACTTCTTGGATACTATTCCAGAACAGACCAAGTCAAGCAAGTCACCAGACTTCACATCTTGCTTTTTCTTCGGATCCTTTATTTTTTGGGCTTATTGAACTTCCTCTTAGCGGGTGAAGGTGAGGGTGAGGGTGAGGATGAGGATGAGTGTGTGGGTGAGGGTACGGATAACTCCTCCACCTTCTTCTTCCCCCCCCCCCCCCTCCTTCCCCCTCCCCTTTTCCTTTTCTTTCTCCTCATTTTCCTTCTTCTCCTTCTCCTCCTTTTCCTTATTCTCTTTCTCCTTCTACTTTCTCTTCTTCTCCTTTAAATAATCAACAACGAACTTCCACAGTTCCTTCCCTTTTCTTTCATTTCTTCCACGTACTCTTTATCTGGATAGGCACCACAGTTTAGCCCTGTCATTAGTGCAAACTCGGATAGGCCAAAACGTGCTGGCAATCCATTGAAGGATATCCAAACCTCCTTCTGCTTTTTGCAAAGAATCCTTCACATGAGGAGGTTATGCACCAACTTGGTGCCAAACAGTGGATACTCCAGTAATTGCAACAAATGACCGAAACAACTATGAGCAAATGCCTTTCTCACTTCCAATTTTTTCAAAACTATCTTGAATTGTATCATGCCCCTAGCCAACGACGATCGAACAATAATCTTCCCATTAAAAGGTTCATTCTGGGTCAAGTAGGTGTCATAGAGCTCCTCAACGTTCCTCTTAAAAATAAGATGACCAACGTCTTCAAACTGCACATAATTTTAACTTAAAATGAATCATAATGATATTAAATCACATTAAAGAAAAAAATAAATGTTCGGAACATGGTGATAATGATGTTCTGAACGACTATAACTATTGTTTGGAACATCCTGTAATGGTTTTCAGAACGACTCTATGAATGTTACCAGCCTTCATGCTGATGTTGGGAACATTAACAAGTTGTGTAGAACATTCACACTGATGTTCCGGACAATCACGAGTTTCAATTCAACTATCACCTGGTCTTCCTCCTCCTTCAATCTAGATGTATCTTCTGCTTCATTCTCTTCACCTGCTTCCTCTTCAACATTTTCACCTGCATCCTTTACAGCTTCCCCATCCGTTTTATCTCTTTTTACACGATACTTCAGAAAGTTACTTTTTAAAATTACATCTTCCGACTCTCTTCTTATTTTTTTTACTGCTTCTTGGACTCTCCCCTGACTCATCTGCTTCCCCCTCTACTTTTTCTCCTTTTTCTCTACTTAAATCATCACCTTCTTCAATTTTTTACCACCATCTTCCTCTTCGTTTTCACGATCACCATCTTCCTCTCTAGTCCTCAAAAAGTCACTTTTTAACATTTCACCAATAGCCCTCTCATCTGAATCTATTCTTCTTTCACCCTCATCTGCAGCCCCCTCCAAAGCCTCCCCACCTTTACTTAAATCGTAACTTCGTGCTGGGCTTTGGTTTTACTCTTGTTTATCACCTGCTTCACCTTTGTTTAGTGGACCGACTACTTCTCCTTAGCTGTAGTCACTCTTCACAACCAATTTTCTTTTAGTTGTTCTAGTTGTTCTTAGACGTTTAGGAGTAGGTTCTAAATCTGTAGGAGTACGTTCCGAATCTGAAGTAGTAGGCTTCTCAGAATTCTTCTTCGGCTCAGGGCCCTTCCTTTTAGAAATTCCTTTCTTGGGAGTATTTGTAGGCTTCTTCTTCTGCTCATCTTAATCTTTCAGTGTTAATTTTCTCGGTCATAAATTTACCATTTTTCTGCCAAAAAAAAAAAAAGGGATACAAATTTTAGTTACAAAAAATCATGAACATCCAATGAGATGTTTAGAACATCTTATGAATTGTTGTGAAGCTACTAAGGTGTTAGGAACATCAAAAAACACATAGCCGCAATAAATTTTATTTGCAATTAAATAAAGCAGCGCTGGTTCATAGAAAACCCAGAAATCGTCAGCATTTAACCAACAAATGTAAAAAGCCTAAAAATTTCAGTTGAACAGTGAAAACCCCCTTTTGTAGTTCGGAACTACTTTCCCTATTAAAACACATAATGTCATTCAATTTCAACACAATATTACACCTGTTGTTAAAAAACAAACACACGAAGCAACATTAATCATTGTCGACGAAGAAATTAAAAAGACCCCTAGGTTCAAGATTTACACCACGGTTTAAAAAACAAAGACACTGTTTATCTTTTATATTTAATACACTGCGAATATTTATTGTTTTGATGGTCGGATTCCTTGAAAAGCAACAGAGAAATTCAGAGAATTTTGGCTGAGATTTCGTGCAAGTTGTGTTGTGTGCAAGTTGTGAAGTGATGGAAAATGAAGAGAGAGAGACACGCGGGGAGAGTATGTTGTTCCCAAGATTTGAAATGATTAATTTGTATGTTTTAAGAACGACCCTCAAGTTTTAAAATATTAATTTGGTCTCTGATTAGTCCTAATCAGCTCCTAATCAACTTTAGAATAAAAAGAAAAGGGAAAAGAAAAAGTGAGGCCCCGTCACGCCAAAAATAACTTGAGGGGTTCCTGAACACCCATTCTCACCAATAAGCTTACCCTTTAAGAATTTTAAATTGTTGAAGATTAAATGTAAGGAAAGCAGCTCTTCCCCTATACTTAAAAGTATGTAACACATTGTTATAATATGAAGTTTTTTCCGGTATATCTATTGGTTCTCAAAAACCACGGTCATTACATAGAAATTATCACCTGCCCAAGTTTTAAGTTTGAATTGTTTGTACAAAAGATTATATAGTGAAGTCGTCTATGATAGGGGAGGATTTGCTTAAAGTGAGACTTTCAACGCGAATCCGAATTAATTAAGTTCCAAGGTGGGTACCACATAGCGGGTTGGAAACCAAAAAGGAGATTATGTAAAGTACATAGAGATTAAACGTGATCAATTGCTGTGGAAGTTCTCCGCAATAGCAGTATTTTTTTGTAAAAAAGATGTGTTGGTCTGCCAAATTAAAAAAGGCAAGTGGTCCGCTTTTTTTTTTTTTTTTTTTTTTTTAATTTGATTGGCTCAAACACGTCCAGTTAATAATTTAGCATAGTGTCTTCATAGACATTCAAAATTTTGAAAAGTTAGGCATCAAATAGGAGCTTAGGGAGAATTTTTCTTTCAACTACTACTGTATATGTAGAAGAGTCAAACGACTAAAAGTAAAAACACTCTGCTTCCATCGATCTTACTTGAACATGGATTTGTTTTATTGGCTCGCACCACTGGATTATCCATTAATATTCTAGCTAAGGAGTAAAACCAAGTTTAGTAGATGAAACATAACCACGAGACCAGAATGTAATTAACAGCCCATATAGCCATCGAGTCATGGACCCATGGAGGAATGCTTTTAGCCCCATCCCAACGCGCGAGGACAGTCTAATGGTTGTTCTAGACACTTAAAACTTGTTTAATACTATCAAGGAATATGATTAGATGAATAAAATTCATTCAACATTAATTAAATGATTTGTATGGATAAGTTCATGGTTGAAAGTACCCTAAGCGTGTGAATCTGAACCAATCAAGAGAGTGGAATCCGAAAGTCAAATGATTAAACTAAAAAGAAAAAAAAGTCAAATGATTAAAAAAACATCACATTCTCCATTTCTCAAGCGGAAAAGGGCTAAATTTGCCCCTGAACTATTGAAAATTGGGCAAATTTATCTTCCATTTGAAAACGGTCTCAAAAATACTCTTACCGTTATTGAATTGTGTTATAATTTAAGCACCTCCTAAGGACACTAGAAGGGGGGTTAAACAGTGTCCTCTGATTTTCGTTGCAAGGACTCGATTCGTCTGTGTCAAGAACCTCGTCCTTGACTCAACAGTTTGCACCCAACCACCTCTACACACACAAATAACAGGCACAAGGAACACTGTGTTTTTACGTGGAAAACTCCTTGCTCAAGGGAGAAAAACCACGACCCACACTCTGGGATTTTAGAACTCAATCCACTAACACAAAGAGCAAGTTTCTGATTACAAGACTCTGTAACCAAGGTGCTACACTCTAGACCCTAATCACTCGTCGAAGCTAAACTCTAGATTTTATAAAGTAACCTCTGAAAAGTTCACCTAGCATAACTACTTCTAACATAAGCTGATAGTTAAAAACAATGATCGCACAAAGCAAGACAACTTACAACACAAGAACCTAGACAGAATATCTAGACTCAATCTACTTATCTTCACCAGTTGTCTTCTTCAGTTATCTCACGTAGAAAGTTGCTGGATCGCCTGTGTATGCTCTCAACTCTCTGTTTGTGAATAACTAGTTTCAGCTGAATCAACTACTTGTATTTATATGGGCATTAAAACCCTAGTAGAGTTCCACAAGGAAACCTTATAAGTAAAGTAAGACAAGACTCCTTGTAACTCTTTCCTTGTTTAAGTCCAACTCGTATTCGTACTTCGAAGACACATCCTGGGCACCGCCTCTTTTAGTCTAACTAAGATGCATACTCATGCACGCGCCTCTTCTCCTAGTTCCACAGGGATTTGCAACCCTCAGATCATTTCGATCATTCGTGCCCTTCTATCCAAGGGCCAGGTTCTCCTCCGGAACCATTGGGTCCTTCTTGTTTGTCATTCTTCAAAACCTTTTCTCAACAAATTCCCTCTTTTGATGATGACAAACAAATGGGACCAAAGAACCTGAATAGACACAATTTCCAAAAACACAGAAACAAGAAAAATTTAAAACAGATGAGTTAGGTCACAAACACCCCAACATTTCCTTCTTTCCCCTTTTGGCATCATCGAAAAGATTCAAATACCTGCATGAACCGGTTAGTACTATCCAGTCTAGAGCACAAGGCAACAAGTCAGCTAAGATATAAACACACAGAAGTAAGGCTAAGGGCCCAAATAGAACCAAATATCATAGAACAAAACCAAACGTAAGAAAGAGAAATTTAAAATCATCATCCAGGGTGTGATCAGCAACACAACCCCAATAAAGGTACACACATAAAATAAATTGTCTTAAACATCATCACATATCAGGGAGATCATGAAGGGATAAGGGAGATTATGATAGATGACAGGGAGGTAGGGAAGGCGGACCCAGGGCTTTAAGTTGAAGTGTTTGATAAGTGCCTCAAGGTTCTTCGTATTCCTGGCCCTCTCCATCACCAGCTCGGCCTCATACTTGTGACACTCAATTTTCAAACGATCAATCTCTTGATCCTTCAACTCCAGCTTTCTTTGCAGCTCAGCATTTTCAGTGTTTACCTCAAGAACATGGCTCTCCAGTTCGTTCACTGCTGCAATGGCCTCCTCGGGTCCATAGTCCTCGCTTTCCTCTGACTGCTCCTGCTTAACCTGCACAGGTTTCTTGGAAGCTCTCTTTTCTTTGAAGAAGCCACAGCTTTTAAGCACATTATACCCAAACATTTGATGAATAGTGGGTTTCTTCCCAGCTTCCAAAGGAACCCTAAAATGCTCCAGAACCTGCTGTAGGATGTAGGAATGCACTAATGAATGTGGCTTTTGATCAGTGTCTGCAATCCTTTTGATGTGCCTGATTATCAGACCAGGTAAATTAACTAGTCCTCTATCCAGCAAGTCCATATAGGTTAAGTCCAGAGCACTGGCCTCGCTGTTTCTCTCACCCCTAGGCAGTAGGAACCTATGAACAAACTCAAAGAGCAGCTGATGTGCTGGCTCCATCTCCTTCTTGTCCACCTTCCTCTCTTTTCCGAGCTTTGGATTTCCTGAAAATTTGTTTACTACACTAAAGGGAGTCACTCCATCTGTTCTCTTTGGCCATTTCAATTTAATGTACCTGCAATAACCTTCAACAAGCACATCAAGGATCACTCCCAGCTCAGTTCTTCCAAACTCAATCTCAACTCCATTCACCACTGAAAACACTCTCCTTGCAGTAACCCTGCAATTGGTATAGAACTCTCTGACCTCATCAGAAAATAACATCTTGTCTTTGTTTGCAAACAAACCTAACCAACCTTGATCACCAATCATCCTTAGCAGAGATTCCATGTGATGCTCTTTCACATCACTCAGGATGCTCCCAGCAAGCACCTGATGTTTAGTAAAGAAGGCTGCCCTGTCAACGTCTTCCTCAGAACCCTTTCTCCTTTTCCTACTCTCCATCTCACTATCAGTTTCAGAGTCACTGGGTTCCACATAACTGCCAGCTTCATCACTTTCTTCTTTGGCTTCAACATCCTGTTTCTCAGTCTTTTTTTTTTCCTCTTCTTCTCAATCCCTCACATTTTTAACTGTTTTTTCAAGCTTTCCGACTTTCACGAGCTGTTGTTTCAGAACATACCTGGTTCCTACTCTTCTTGGCACTGGCTCTGCCACAGTCTTGTCATCACTCTAAGTTCTTTCCTCTAGAGAGTCTTCACTGCTTTCATCCACAAGTCTGCTCTTGGGCACAGACTTTCCCCCTTTCAACAATCTTCTTTTCTTATCGGGCTCCACCCTAGTCTCACTTACAAACACCACTTCTTCTTCTTCATCTTCATTCAACAATTTTTCATCCTCCTCTCCAAACCTTCTTTTTACACTCTTCCTTTTTGTTTCCTCAACTTCCTCTGCTATTTTCTCACCTTCCCCATTTCCTTCTAAACCTTCCTCACTATTTTCCTTTTCAGAATCTGTCCAATTTAGTTATGCATCCTCAACCACAGTAGGATCCGAGCAAGAACTAGGTTCTTTACTCAAATCCTTTGCAGCCTCAGCAGAATTAGATCCTCCAACAACCGGACCTTTACGTACAGATATATCATGAACTAGTTCAACAGAAACATCCTCCAGCCAAGGTTCACTAACATGTTCCCTTTGGGATTCAGCAAAATCCTCTTCTCTCAGTCTTTCTATCACATTTTCAACTACATCAACCTCCAGCACATTCTCAGTTACTAAGGGCACATGTAGACTACACTTAGGTTCCTCCTGAACAACCTGTTGTTTCTTCCCAACTCCCTTCCCCCTATCAGATATTCCACAGGGCTCTACCTTTTCTACGATTTCATCTAGTCCTTTCATCAACGTTTCAGTAATTAATTTTCCAGGACTTTTAACAACTTCTAAAGCAGTAGAGTCAGGTAGAGTAGAGTCAAGCGTTACCTCAATCGGTTTTTCAGATGAGACTGGTTCCGCCAGTATAGGAGATGACAATCTGGCAACCTTCTTCTTGATACTTGTCTTTCCAGCCCTTTTGAGAAATTTTGGCCTAGCCCTGACGATTCACTCTGCAAGAGTAGAGGGAGGGGTTTTGGAGTGGATTTCTTGGATTTGTGTGTTCCTGAACCCTTAACAGGAGATGTCGATATAGATTGTGCTTGAGACATAGTGATTTTGGTTAGGGTTTTGAGAATGAGATGAAGGGGATTTCTTGTTTCGATTTTTGGTGAGAGAAAGTGGACAAGGTAGAGAGGGATTGTTTTCTAGTTATGTCTTCTGTGTCTATCAAACAAGAAGGTGAGAAGGAGTTATGGTGATGAGAGGTTTTCCTGGGGAACTGAAAGTAATGATGGCTGAAAAAGTGAAAAGGCAGCTTTTTGAAGTTTTTTGAGAACCGGGAAAGGAGTACTGATTTGACGTTTACATAGACTTACCCAAATAAAGTCTTTTTAAATATGTGGGGTCCAGTCAAGTCTAATAGAAGTCTAACCAAAGAGGGAATATATTCCTATAATTTAGGACAGTTATAAGAACATGAAAATTCTTCCTTAACACACGGATAATTGACAATCAATTTCAGTTATGACTTTTATTAAACAAGGATGTGTAACTGTACTTGGACATGATTCCTCATGTTTGCTTTGTGAAACGACCTCAATCAGTCGTTTCGGGAGATAGGATTCCGATTTACGTGCCAATAATTTTAAAATCTTCGTAAGGTCCATTGGGACTTATCTGTAAAATTTGAGCTAAATCAGACCTCGTTTGGTAGGCATCGGAAGAATGTTTCAGTTGTTATTGTCGATAAATATTAAAAAGAGATTTTCGAGCTCGATTTTAGCGAATGAGCTCCGGTTCGAAATTCGAAAGCGTCGTTAGGTTCGTATGATTATTTGTGACATTTGTAAATTTTTGAAAGTGAATTTCGATGTTGTTCGGCTAGTTTCCGCTAAAATGCCGAAAGTTAAATAATTTGACCTTTTTCCACTTAAATGCGCATATTGAGTTTCGGGAGTCTGATTTGAGATCCGCCTTAGCAAGTGTATTACATATATTTTGTATAACTTGTATGCAAAAGTTGAAATTATTTCGAATATCGTAGGGTTCCGTTTTAATTTTTGTTGCGAAAAGAAAAGAAAAAAATTAAATAAAAGAAAAGGAAAAGAAAGAAAGCATAAGGAAAAGAAAACAAAAGTTAGGCGGTGGCATTAAATATGTAACAAGATAAACGAGAACAGAAACAAGAGAAGTAGAAAACGAGAAACAAAACAGAAAGAAAACGAAATGACGGGGAGGAAGAAAAAAATGCCAGAAAATGAGAAAAGAGCCGGAGAAAAGATCGAATTTTCACCCCGAAACATTCAGGTAATGATCTTAATGTATTATTGAGTTTATTACGTGTGTTTGAATATATTTTGATGGTAAAAATTGAGATATTAGACATCGTTTTCATAAGTTCAATTAATAGTTTAAAGGGTCAATTGGACCCCGATAATGGAATTAATTATATATTCGTATTCAGTGAGTTATGAGCAACATATAAATATAATTTATTTAGGGTTTGGTTATGTGACCTTAAACCCTGTATATAGGTCTGTCCGGCGTACTGCATATGCAAATAGGGTATCAGGTTCCTAACCGGATTGCCCTAAGACGTAAGGAATGAAGCCTTTAGCCTTATATGATATATTTTTCTACTTATTGAACACAGTGGGATCGTTTGGCAATAAATCCAAAAGACAAAGCGGTTGTTGAGTAGCTCTGCTAACTTTGTAACAAGGTAAGTGTTTATATCCATTGCTTTGGAGGCAGTTGGCCTCGTGGATTTTCTACCACGTGTTCCTTACGTGTGTAGCTGCCGATAGGCGTACTCATTATGCCTTAGCTTTGAATTTACATTGTATATTGTATGTTATGCCCTGTTGTTGGTATTGCATTGAGCATATGAGCATTGCACTATGGTTTTAAGCATTGCATATACTTCCTGGTAATCGATGAGAGTCCCGAGCCGGTGAAGAGTCATTATTGCATATACTTCTCGGTTGGTGATGAGAGTCCCGCACCGTTGAAGGGTCATTATTGCATATACTTTCCGGTTGGCGATGAGAGTCCCGCACTGGTGAAGGGTCATTATTGCATATATTTCCCGCTAATCGATGAGAGTCCCGAGCCGGTGAAGGGTCATCATTGCATATACTTCCCGGTAATCGATGAGAGTCCCGAGCCGCTGAAGGGTCATCATTGCATATACTTCCCGGTAATCGATGAGAGTCCCAAGCCGGTGAAGGGTCATTATTTCATATATCTCCTGGTAGACGATGAGAGTCCCACACTGGAGACAGGTATCAGGCATATGTGACTGCATTGCATCGTACCGCATTCATCCCATCTCATTGCACCGCATACCGACTATTGTGTGTATTGTATTGTGTTTTACGTATGCGGTATGTAAACTATGTCGTTGACATATCTCAGTTTGCCTATATATTTCTGGCTCGTATTCCGGATTGCGGGATCGGGTTGCACGCCGCAACTGTATAAATATATGGATTGGTTGCACGCCGCAACAGTATGAATATATGGATCGGGTTGCACCCCGTAACAAGATGTATTTCTGATTGTTGATATGTTCGGGATACCTATATATTCTGGCTATCTTACGTTCCTGGTTGTTAATGAGTTTGTGACCCCATACGTGTTTCTAGTTATTATCTGAGCCTTTTTATAATTTAAATAAGAGGAATTTGGTTTATTTGTTTCTTTTCTCCCTGGCTAGTTATCCTATTCTTTGAGGTGGCTAGTCTGCCCCACTTATTGAGTCCTTTTGACTCACCCTTTTTTGTTGTTTGTTTCTTGTCTATCTATTTCGTTTCGGCAAGTTCGCTCCAGGATTGAGTTCGCCACGTTGTGAAGGAGCGAAGACGACTTCAGCTGTCAGGGTGAGCCAGCTTTTATTCAGGATGGCCACAGTTTCATGTTTATTATTTCAGTATCATTTTGCTCCCTTCAGGAGGTATCTGTCTTCTTTCGTACTCTTAGATGTCTAGTCTGGATAGCTCTAAACCTAGTATATTGGGTAGTTAGCTATAATTTCTTTTATACAGCTTAGAGGTATCAGTATATCTGTGCTTTTTCTAAGTCTTATTCTTATTTATGAGTTGGATTTATTTTTATTTTCCTAATTCAGTTGTTAAGGGTTCGCCCGACGGGTCTAGGGGAGGATGTCGGGTGCCCGCACGGCTCAGCTTGATTTCGAGTCGTGACACTTTGGTTCCTTCTACATACCTTATAGGTTCTTTCATGGGAACACATTTGCCCAACCTGGTGCTAATCAGCTGAACAAGTGTACTTAATAATGTACAAAATTTAAACTGGACAATAATAACAGTAGTTACAGGCAAGAAGTTGAACACTTAACTAACCAATCATTGGGGAACAAACGCTGAGTCATCCATGTATTTTGATCATCCCTAACTCCAACCTGTTCCTCTCAAACTGAACTTTGTTCAGTGCTTTGGTAAATATGTCAGCAATTTGATCTTCAGTCCTACATGAATTCATAGTGCTTAGACCCTTTTCTACATTAAGAAAATGATGTCTAATATCAATGTGCTTTGTTCTTTTATGCTGGACTGGGTTCTTGGCAATGTTCACTGTACTTGTGTTGTCACAGAAGATTAGCACAACTCCACATTTAATTCCAAAGTCCTCCAATTGTTGTTTGATCCATAGCAATTATGAGCAGCAAGATGCGGCTGCTACATACTCAGCTTCTGCAGTAGACAAGGCTACTGAGTTCTGCTCCTTTGTTGCCCACGAAACTAAGCAAGGACCAAGAAAATGTGTCATTCCTGAAGTGCTCTTCCTGTCCACCAAGTGACCTGCATAATCTGCATCAGCAAAACCAATTAGTTCAAAAGTACCTCCTCTTGGGTACCATAGACATAGATCCTGAGTTCCTTTCAAGTATCTCAAGATCTTCTTCACAGCTGTCAAATGTGATTCCTTAGGCTTGGACTGAAATCTAGCACACAGTCCCACACTGTATACAATGTCAGGTCGACTGGCTGTGAGATAGAGGAGTGAACCTATAATTCCTCTATATTTCGTCTCATTTGTAGAAGGTCCTAGTTAATCCATATCCAGCTTGGTTCCAGGAGCAATAGGTGTAGTCATTTCTTTTGCTCCTTCCATGTCAAATTTCTTCAGAAGTTCCTTGACATATTTTTGTTGATGAATCATGGTTCCTTCAAGCGTCTGTTTTATCTGCAGTCCTAGGAAGAAATTGAGTTCTCCCATCATACTCATTTCAAATTCCCTGCCCATCAATTCTGCAAATCCCTTGCATAGCTCCTCATCAGTGGCTCCAAAAATAATATCATCAACATATACTTGAACCACCAATAGATCCTTTCCTTTCTTCTTCAGGAATAATGTGTTATCAATCTTTCCTCTTGTAAAACCATTCTTCAATAGAAATCCCGGTAGTCTTTCATACCCGGATCTTGGCACTTGCTTTAATCCATAGAGTGCCTTGTCAAGTTTGTAAACATGATCAGGGAATTCATTGTTCACAAACCCTGGTGGCTGTATGACATAGTCTTCTTCATTTAGATAGCCATTCAAGAAGGCACTCTTCACATCCATCTGATACAGTGTGAATTCCATGTATGTAGCAAAGGCAATCAACATTCTAATGGCTTCCATCCTTGCTAGTAGTGCAAAAGTTTCATCATAGTCAATTCCTTCTTCTTGACTGTATCCTTGAACTACTAATCTGGCCTTGTTTCTCGTCACTATACCATGCTTATCCAGTTTATTTCTAAATACCTACTTTGTTCCAATTATTGATATGTCCTTCAGCTTAGGAACCAGGTGCCACACTTTGCTTCTCTCAAACTGATGAAGTTCATCCTGCATGGCTAGAATCCAATCGGGATCTTCTAGAGCTTTTTTTACATTCTTTGGTTCCAGAGATGAAAGGAAGGCAAAGAATGCACAAAAGTTCTTCAAGGCTGACCTGGTCATGATTCCAGTATCCAGTTCTGATAGAACATTCTCCAAAGGATGAGAACTTTGGTGTTTCCATAGCCTGGGTTGAATATGACGAGAAGAACCTTCAGCATCGCTTTGGGTAGGTTCTTCCTAACTTGTTGAATCATCGACTTCATCTGATGTTCCCCCTGTCATATTGACTCCTTGTTCTCGTGAAGTTGAGTCATCACATGATTCTTCTTTGTCTTCTGGATCTTCAGTGTCAACTGCACTATCTTCTTGACAAAGGCCAATCGCTTGATCATCTACCTCAGTTTCATCTATTGCTTTATCGGATTAATCAAATACAACATGCATACTTTCTTCCACTGTTTGTGTTCTTTTATTAAACACTTTGTATGCTTTGCTTTGAGTAGAATAACCAAGGAATATTGCCTCATCACTTCTAGCATCAAATTTCCCCAATAGTTCCTTTCCGTTATTGTGGACAAAACATTTACAACCAAAGGGTCTCAGGTGTGCAATATTTGGTTTCCTTCCTCTGAGTAGCTCATATGGGGTCTAGTCAAGAATAGCTCTGATGGAGCATCTGTTCAGCAAATAACATGCAGTGTTTATTGCTTCAGCCCAGAAGTTTCTTGCAAGGCCACTTGACAGCAGCATAGTCATTGCCATATCCTCCAGAGACCTGTTCTTCCTTTCAACCACTCTATTTTGCTGTGGAGTTCTTGGTGTAGAGAAATTATGATCAATGCTGTATTTTGCACAATACTCAGAGAATTTTGAGTTTTCAAACTCTGTTCCATGATTGGATCTAATGCTTATAAGTTCTCAGCTTAATCTTTTCCGCACAACACCAGCTCGGTCTTTGAAGCTATCGAAAGCTTCATCTTTAGACGCCAAGAACAAGGTTCATGTGTACCTCGAGTAGTCATCAACAATTACGAACACAAACCTCTTTCCTCCTCTGCTCCTGACTCTCATAGGTCCACACAGATCCATATATATCAATTCTAGTAGTTTTGAAGTACTCACCACCTTCTTTGATTTAAAAAATTATCTCACATGCTTCCCCCTTACACAAGCATCACACATTTTTATGTTTTCAAATCTCTTACTCAGCAATCCACGAACCAGTTCCTTTGATACTAGCTTGTTGAGTTGTGAGAGACTTGCATGACCCATTATTTTGTGCCACAACGGAGAATCACTTTCTTGCACGTTCAAGCATGTTAAGTTGTTTCAGGCAGTGATTTCAATGATGCTTTGTACACGTTGTTCACCATTTTTCCTTCCATAACAATTTCTCTGCTCTGCAGGTTCTTCATAATACACCCTACAGAGGAGAAACTCACTTCATTTCCTCTATCACACAGTTGAGAAATACTCAGCAGGTTGTGTCTGAGACCATCGACACAGTATACGTTTTCAATTGCATGATCCAGAGTTCTCCCAACTTTTCCAATTCCTACGATTTGACCACTTTTTCCTCATCTGAAGGCTACACTGCCTCCTTGAAATGTTGCGAGTGAGAGAAAATTTCTTCCATCTCCTGTCATGTGCCTTGAACAACCGCTATAAAGAATCCAGCTTGGGTTGTTCTCCCTCACTCCAGCCTGCAAAACAGATTAAGGGTTAGTTTTAGGAACCCAGACAAGCTTGGGTCCCTTCTTATGAGAAAATGGATAAATCAAATCCTGTTTAGCCCATTTAGGTAGAACACTTTTTTTATTCTTGGCCTTTGCCTTGCTTGCATTCATGCACCTTTGTTTGTGGTGTCAAGTTTCACCACAGAAGGTACACAACATGTTACAAGGCAAACCCACATACTTACTCTTAGGATTATATGGAGGCAATGGTTTCTTGAATCCTAGACCTTGTTTTCATTTGTTCTGATTTTCAAGAACCCAGTTCATTGCATCAAAAGACTTATTCCATTTTGTTAATCTGGTAAGCTCATATTCAGATTTTTAAACCTTTTGATTTAACATCATATTCTTTTCATTTTCCTGATACAGAATCTCATTTGTTCTTTTAAGTTCATTTACAAGAAAAGTTCGAACTTCACTTATTACTTGCTTACCGTTGACACTCTCCTTTAACTGATTGAGTTCCAATTCTAATTTAGTGATCTTAGAGTTTGACACAAGAGTCTGTCATTTTAAAATTGCATTGATTTCTTCCAGTTCAATATTTTGTTCTTGAAGACTCTTGTGCTTAGTTCTAAGATTACTTAACTCTTCAGTTAATTTATCTTTCTCAATTTTCTCCTTTTCATAACCCTTAATCAAACTGGCAGTGATTAAGATCAAATTTTCAGTAGAGTATGTATGTATATTTTCTTTGAGATCAGATAGACATACCTCCGCTGAATGAGCAGCTTCCTCTACATCAGTTGCCATAAGAGATGAGTCCTTCTTTTGCTCACCTTCTATGAATATTTCCTTTAGCTTTACCCACACTTCTTTAGCAGACTTGTATTCAAGTATCCTTGCTAACACATCAGTAGTCAGCCCTTTCTTCAGGTACAATTCAGCTTTGGAATTTGCTTGTAACCAGTCTAGGTCTCGAGGATCTAGTTCTTCTACCACCTTTGGAACCAAAACCCCGTTTGTTGATCTCTTTACATGAACATGAGGTCCTCTTTTCACAATCAGCTAGAGACTGTAATCCGTTGCTTGAAGAAAGTTTTTCATCTGTTTCTTCCAGCACTTGTAGTTAGTCCCGTTAAATACATGTGGCTTTGAGGGATCTCTTCCTCTCCTGAACTCCCGAGGGTCTTCCTCATCCGAACTGATGTCAGTCAACCCCATCAGTGCTAGTGCCGATTCATCTCCAGATTCCTTATCATGATCAGATTCACTGTCAGTCGGTTCCCATGTAGCATAAAAAGCTTCCTTTATCTTCCTTCTTTCTGCTCTAAAGTTTGGAGGTCGTCTTACCTTCTTCTTATCTTTGTCATTCTCCTTTGACGCCTCCTTTTCCTTTTTCTTAGTTTCTCTATTTTTCATCCATTCTGCTTCCCACATAGGACAATCCATAACAACATGATCCTTCTTGAAGCACTTAAAGCATCCTGAATAATCAGGAATGTCAACTATGTTCTTCCTTCCAGAGTTTTTCTTGTTATTTCTCTTGAAACCTTTGAACTTTCCCAAGTTAAACTTCTGTCTCAAGGCACTAACCATTGCTGCTTCAACTGATTGAAAATCAACATAGTCCTCAGTCTCATCAGTTGCTTCAAGTGCAAGGGTCTTGTCCTTTTTTAGAGCTGGTTTAGTTTTTGAATCTTTCATCTTCTCATGTGTTTTCAAACTTCCAACCAGTTCTTCATGTTTGATGGATCTGAGAGGTTTGGACTCAATGATAGCAGTCATCTTGGGTTCCCAAGCCTCAGGTAGCACATTCAGAATCTTATCCACAATTTCTACTTCAGGCAACTCCATATCCAGAGATCTCATCTCAGTAGTAATAATGGTCAACCTGGTCATCATATCCTGGATTGATTCCTTCTCTCCCATAGAGAACAACTCAAATTGTCTCTTCAGCATTCTTCTCTTTGAGTCCTTCACTTCAGTGGTTCCTTCATGCGCAACCTACAAGGCATCCCATATTTCCTTGGCAGTCTTATAAGATGCTATTCTATTAAACTCCTCAGGGCCAAGACCACAAATTACCAAACATTTGGCTTTGTGATTCTTTTCAATCATCTTATAAGTCCGCCTCGTTGAATTCCTCTTTCAACTTAGGTTCTTGTCTGGCAGCAGCTCCCTCACCAACTATTTTAGTAGGAATCAAATTTCCTTCTGATACTATAAGCCATAGTTGGTAGTCCTCAGCACATATGTAATTTTCCATCCTGTTCTTCCACCAAGCATAGTACTGCCCATTGAACTGTCGGGGCCTTTGAACTGACTGCCCTTCAGGGATGGTAGGTGGTGCACTCATGATTCTGATCCTTCTCAAGGTGTTAACTTAGGACGAGAAGACCTGCTTTGATACCACTTGTTATAGTTTAAGCACCTCCTAAGGACACTAGAAGGGGGGTTGAATAGTGTCCTCCGATTTTCATTGCAAGGATTCGATTCGTCTGTGTCAAGAACCTCATCCTTGACTCAACAGTTTGCACTCAACCACCTCTACACACACAAATAACAGGCACAAGGAACACGGTGTTTTTACGTGGAAAACTTCTTGCTCAAGGGAGAAAAACCACGACCCACACTCTGGGATTTTAGAACTCAATCCACTAACACAAAGAGCAAGTTTCTGATTACAAGACTCTGTAACCAAGGGGCTACACTCTAGACCCTAATCACTCGTCAAAGCTAAACTCTAGCTTTTACAAAGTAATCTCTCAAAAGTTCAGCCAGCACAACTGCTTCTAACATAAACTGATAGGTAAAAACAATGATCGCACAAAGCAAGACAACTTACAACACAAGAACCTAGATAGAATATCTAGACTCAATCTACTTATCTTCACCAGTTGTCTTCTTCAGCTATCTCACGCAGAAAGTTGTTGGATCGCCTGTGTATGCTCTCAACTCTCTGTTTGTGAATAACTAGTTTCGGCTGCATCAACTACTTGTATTTATATGGGCATTAAAACCCTAGTAGAGTTCCACAAGGAAACCTTGTAATTAAGCTAAGACAAGACTCCTTATAACTCTTTCCTTGTTCAGTCCAACTCGTATTCATACTTTGAAGACACAGCCTGGGCACCGCCTCTTTTAGTCTAACTAGGATGCATACTCGTGCACGCGCCTCTTCTCCTAGTTCCGCAGGGATTTGCAACCCTCAGATCTTTTCGATCATTCGTGCCCTTCTATCCAAGGGCCAGGTTCTCCTCCGGAACCACTGAGTCCTTCTTGTTTGTCATTCTTCAAAACCTTTTCTCAACAAATTGGTTCATTTATACCCTTCATTTCTAACGGATTCCAAGTTAGATTTAGTCCCATTTTTAAATTTTTTTTTTTGATGCGTTAGATATTTGTCTTTGTAAAATACTAATATTTTCACTCCACATCACTACCTTCCCTTCTTCACTACAATCAATGATCCAAATTTGTTTATCTTAATCACTAATATAACTGTAGTTAAAGGTAATTAACATCCTATAAATCAACAACAAAAATTTAAAGCATTGATCAGTTCAAAATATAATTGAAAATTTCCCCCATAATCTGAATCTCCCTCCACTCAAGCCCATTTGTCACATTTGGATTTGATTACTCCTATTCAATTTTGCACCACCATAACAACACGCTAATAACAAGTAAAATCATCGCACCAAAAAAGTTAGAAAGCGATGGTACTGATGCAGCCTTCCGGCAACATCAAAGTTGCTCTGATGCTGCCTATATTCTTAATGTTACTACTTCTTCGATATATGATTTTTGTTTTTTTGAGTCGAAAAGCTAAGGATATTAATAAATTTTCTTTGAAGTTGAAAAAAGTGGGAAAATGAACCCATTAATACAAAATTTTTTTTAATATTTCTAACCCATTATGCATAATAACTTGGAAAAATCTGTCTGTAACCGAAAAAGAGAACGGCACCAAAAGGTGAGTATAAAACTTTCATTCTCGTTGTGAAATCTCACATAACCATATCTGATTTGATGAAGCAAAGTTACCATAGTTAGATGATTTAATGATGTAAATATATGCATTAATTAACCATGGTTAAGGGATGGAATTCCATTTCAAAACACATGACATCCATACATTGGCTTTGCGTAAACACTCAGTGCGGGTAAGTTTTCACCGATGAAGCATCCATCCCATTCTATTTGTAAGTTTAGACTTTAATGTGTATTTGAGTTTTGTAATTTCTGGGAAGTTTCATTTTTCTTAGTTTATTCAAGGCATTAAACTGGTTATTTACCCACCTGTTAGTCCCGTCATGAACTATTTGTTTGTCCTTTGTTTTGCTTTTGTTGTTGTCAGGGGGATAAGAAGAAAAGGTAGTGACATGGAGTGAAAATATTGGTGTTGTATAAAGAAAATATCCAACTTATCAAAAAAATATTTTTTAAAATGGAACTAAATCTGACTTAGAATCCGTTAGAGATGAAGGATATAAATGAACCAATTCACTAATGGTAAGGGTATTTTTGAGTCCGTTTTCAAATGGAGTGTAAATTTGCCCCATTTCCAATAATTCAGGGGTAAATTTTGTTATTTTCCGTTTCTGAAGCTAAATTTGAATTTGTAATAGGCACTTTGACCAACGTAGCAAAAAAAAAGATAGGCACTTTGACCAACCTATATTTTTTAATGGGTTAATTACATAACTGTACAAAGTAACATTTCATTTTACATAAGAATAGCAATATTGTTAGAGTTTCAAAAATAGCAATACTTTTTTATCAAAAAATAACAAACACACATTAAAGGGGGAAACAAACCCTAGATCCCTTTCTTCCTCCATACTGCCCCACCACCGCCAACCTTCTCCGCCCCCCTTCAGCCAGTCTCCACCGGCTACCGCCGGTCGTCCGCTGTATTCCAGTCACCGGATATTTTTTTTAAGTTTTTTTTTTTTAAAAAAATTGTTTAAACTTGTATGCTATGTATTTTTCCATAGTATATACAACGTGCATACAATAGGAAAACAATGCACATATCCTTCCACCTTCAAACCACCACAAAAAGTACCATAACCAAAAAAAAAAAAAAAAAAAGAATGGGAAGAAGAAGAAGAAGAAAATTGTACAAACATATATACAAAAAGGGAAACAAAAGAGATACAATCAGATCTCTTTTCCATACAACTTTCATACATACGCCATACAACGCGATACAAAAGTCATACAATGCCGATACAAAAACCATACAAGCAGAAGAAAAAAAATGCAACAACAACAGATCTCTGCCGAAAATATATGAGATACAATTGCCATACAGTCGTCGCACGAGTGCCATACAGTTTCAAAACAAAGGGAAAAGCACATCAGATAACTGCCATACAATTGGCATACAACAGTCCAACACATCAGCAATGGTAGCAATCTTGAAGAATGAACCAGCATTGACAGCGACCATGGAGAAACGAATCAGCATCAACAATACATCAGTAGCAGCAACATTCATAAAAAAAACAATCAGTAAAACATATGGGAAGACGCAATAGAACGATTAGTAGCACCTTGTAATTGCCGGATCGTTTTCATTTTTCGGTTGGATACTCAGATCTTCAGTCATATGAATGATCTCATCAACGTCAGCGAGGTAATCAAAGGTAGAATCAGGATCGGCGGTATCAGAATGAGAGTTCTAGTGAATGAGATAGCAACATTTGGGATAGTTGGCGATGGAGAAGGGAAAAAGAGGTGGGTGCTAATGGATGTTGTGAGAGAGAGAAAAGACAAAGAGGTATTAGGGTTAGGGAATTTATTTGACCACACTTTTTAGTGTTTTGCTATATTTTGTAACAAATATTAAAAGTGTCGCTATTTTTTTAAAATAATCAAAGTATTTCTATATTTGGTAAATAAATCTTATAAAGTTATATGTGGTGTAATTTATCCTTTTTTAATCAAGGCCTTTTATTCATCCTCATTGATCCAACGGCTTATACCACTATAGAATATTCCCCATATCTTCTCTTTCTTGCTTCGGAAATCAGTCTTTAAGCTCCTCAGAACAACAGAGCCTAAACAGAAGAGTCTTACCATTTTCTGTCTAGTGTCCCTTTTCGCATTCATAGAACACTGTCTCACTATCTTTTCCTAAAGTACCACTGCCACATACTCATAATAAGGCAAATAATGAAAACTATTCACATTAATTATTTTCTTTTTACTTTGTCTTTCTTTGTTAGCTCATATACTGAAAACCAAACAGCTCCAGAACGTGGAGTATATTTCTCAATATTACCAAACTTTAAATTAGGTATTTTGTGATTAGTTTAACATGCAAACCGGTTCTTTTCAACTAGTATGTATCAATATGAAATCAATTCACTTTAAACTCCAATTTTGATATTCAACAAACTCACCCGTTAGAGAAAATCTTAAAACTGTGAAGAAATCTGCTCTTCTCCTATGCTTAAAAGTATGTACCCATTGTTGTAGTGGAAAAATTGAGTGCCTGAAGGTTTATTTTCTCCAAAAAAAAAAAAAAAATAAACAAATAAAAAATACTCGGTCATTACTTAGAAATTATCACACCGAGGTTTTAAGTTTGGATTGTTTGTGCAAAGATTATGTAATGAAGTCGACTTTGGTAAGGAGAGTTTTACCCCAAAGTGAAACTTCTCATATGAATCTGAATTAGTCAAGTTGCAAAACAATACCATACCATATACCTAGTTGGAAACCAAAATGAAGATTATGTGAAGTATACGAGGTTAGAACATGATCAATTGCCGTGGAAGTTCTTCTGGTCTTTTAGATTTCAATACATGGCATTGTGCGTAGGCTTCTTGGGAGCAACTTTTAAATTTGTTCGCTTATTAATGCACCATAAGAAAGATGTAAAGTAGCAAGTGTTCGTTACAAAGACCAAGAAATCCATAAGGAAATCTAGAATCTGGAGTCACAAGCTCATAATGAATGTGATTTCTTAAATGTTTTCATATTTTAAATATATGTGCATTCTGAAGAGTAAGTCGAGCTAGAAGTAGAAGGTTCAATTGAGTTAAATCCGATGTAAACGAAAACCAACATTATCTTCCTTCAGTAAGGACATCATGCCCGCAACATTTGTATCTGAATGTTCTCAACCCTTAAGAACCTTCTAATTAAAATCTTTGAGGTGACTGGTGAGTTTTAGACACCTAAAAACCTAGAGATTTCATTCTGAACTACCAAAGTGAACACATAAAAAACCAGAGTTTCATCTAGAGGATTGAGTTTAACAATGAGATACATTATTTGATCCAATGCACATGAGAAAAAAAGCAGAACAATGCAGTGAATCACCGATATGTCTACACTGTGAATGCAAAAAACCACAAAAGAAGAACTCCTGAAAGCTCAAACACGGCTGACAACTGAAATAAGCATCAAACAGATAGTACACAGACCTTACCTCACCAGAGTAAAGAAGTTATTTCCGATAGACTGGGATGACAGTAAAAAAAACACAGAATTTCATGCGAAATAAAAATTAAATAAAGAGGGGGAGAGGGAGGAGGGGGAACTCTTATCATGACATATTTTGCATATTAAACTACATAGTTTTCATTATGATGATAGAATTGAGGAGGAAGACAAAATCTTCTGAAAATTAGATTCCACATCGAACTATCATTTTGACTAAAGAATTAACAAGGAAATCAAAATTTGGAAAGTTGGAAAGCAGATCCCAGGTCATACTTGCAACAAGGTCCAATTGAGACAAAAGTGGGGTTTAATTGATGCCTTAAAGTTGATTAAAGGAACGAACCACTAAAATATCATAATGTGATCGCTAAATTAACTTTTACTGGTACAACAAATGGATCCTCATCCCATAGAGGATTTTTGTACACTCACCACTGATTTCTAAGGTGCATCATTCAGCACACTATATCGTGTTAACTCCCTATCTAATAAGGCTAGAACTAATCTGCCAACTATCCTAAGAAGACTAAAACTAAGAAAAGGTATATTAATAACATATGAGAAAATCAGATGTTGTATCGTTGAACCATTTTTTACAGCCAATTTGTCTGACTTTTTCTTTAAATAGAGAACTATAATAATAGATATCATCCTTTGATCCTATAGCTTCACCTCCTGTACAGTTTGGGTCGTAGGAAAGGACTATGTCTATGAATGACAGCAGCGGCTATGGCAAAAGACTGCAAAGCTGATAGAGTGGAATGAAAATGGATGTAATACAAACCATCGTGGATGTTTGACATTTTCATGACTGGTGCACTCTGTGTAGAGCCCTGAAAATCGGAAATTTTAAGTTAGTGACACCTCAGTACTCCACTTGTTTGAATGCAGAGCTGCCTGAAGAACAGCACAGAAACTTTTAATAGCATCACAGGACAGCTTTAGCAGAACTAGAAATGAGACCAGAACAGCCAAGAGGAAAGGAAAGGAAAGACATAAGGTGCATGTGCCAGCGGACTTACCTGCATATAGAGATCAAATGTTTGGCAGTCTACAGATATATCTGTTTTTGATAAAGCTTCAGTTGTGCTTGGTCCAGTTTTAAGCACTGTGAGGGGGCATCCAATGTCCCAGCCTCCACAATCACAGCGCCCACCAGAGCTCCACCGATCCAACAGGCTTGAAGGACCAGCATGTCTGCTTCTAGGTCCACCATGAAAACCAGCTGGAACAATAACATCCATGTTTGTTGAGCACTCACTGGTACCACGTGAACAACATTCTACTGATGTCCCAGGAGTTACATTTTTACTTCCGGTCCTGGATTTCTTGAGAAACTTCAAACCCCAGCCACCAGTCTCTGCTTCCTTAGGGCTGTCATAAATATGATCTCTCATAACAATGGCAGCCAACTCGAAATTTGGTGGAATGTGTTGATCTATAAGAGCATTGCCAGACGAATAATAATCATCATACGTATCCATGGATGGCATCCAAGAAGCATCTTCAAGAATGGCACTCGTTCCCCCAAACTTGGATAAGCTTCTCTGCTTATAAGACTGACTAGTTCGGAACACATCTGTTACTCTTTTTGCCAATCTTTTGTTCTTCCTGTGGACGTGACTAGTTTGTATCTCATCAATATATTCATCCATGGAACCAAACACAACAAACCGGGTCTCCATAATCTCCAACTTAGTTGAGCTGAGTGTAACTGAAGTTGAAACCGTCATTTTACCTACAAGATGTGATTCCCTTGCACAGAAGGCACGTTCCTTTTTGCCATCCGGCCTGGAATGAAATGTGTAAACATAATCCAGAAACTTATCATCAGGTGAGTCAATCTTCAGCAAATCAGCTGCATATACATCCTTTTTACCATCTATGGAAAAGATATAATGTGGTAAACCATTTTTCCATCTCCTTTGGAGCATTCCCTGAGAAATAGGGGCAGCTGCTGAAAGACAAGATTGGTCTGAGCAAGACGAATTTGTACTAGATACTGAAAGAACCCTTCTGTGTACAGGGTCAGATCCATATACATGATATTCCGGCACAGCCATCTCCTTCTGTAGCTTCTTTGATGAACCAACACTAAAACCACCAGGAGAGCTCATGAGATCAGAAAATACTGTTTCTTCACCATCAAGGAAATTTTCTTTTCCAGAATCATTGACAGGGCCCAATTGATTAAGTAAAGGACTCTTTAAGATGTTCAGCATACTCTTGCTACCAGTTATTGCACCAAGAATCCACTCTTCATTGGAGTCTGCTACATAACCCTCAGTTCCAGCAGCTACAGGACATTCAATCGCCAGGTTGCCCTTAGCACATGTATTCTCATTACCAACATCTCTTGAACCTAAATTGTCTGATAAAATTTGCATTTTTGAAGCAAAATTGCACGTGACGGCTCTTAAGGAATTGATATGTATCAATTCAAGGTAGCGAAGGAAGTATCTTTCATCAAAACTTATTATATGCTTTGGAAGCTTATTTTGTAAGCCAAGAGAACTATGAGGGAACAATTTCTGAGTGGAATTTCCAGTAAAATGTGGTCCTTGTATAAGTAGGTGTTGTGGTTCTAACTCTTTTATTGATCCTGTAGACAAAATATTCTCCTCTACCCGTTCTTCCTTGTTCACAAAGTGCAATAAATCTTCTTTATTGTAGCCATCCTTGTCCATGTTTCTGTTTTCCATATTCCACCTCCAAGATGAGTAAACATTAGAAAGCAGATAAATGAACTTTCTTCTTTCACCTTCTACTGTGTAAATAAGGATATACAGAGACACCAAAATCAACCAGCCTTTGTATCATTCCAAGTCTGATTTTGGGAAATATCCTGAAATTAAATAGCACAAACAGTTAATGCAAAACTAACTTTAGCCACGAATAAGAAGAGAAAATTTTTTACCATTAAATTACTCTAAAGATTAAAACTTTATCAAATAATCAGTTACAACTCTCTATAAAAAATAAGACACAAACTTTATAACAATTGGACAGCCCAGTGTACAAAGCATCTCACGTTCACGTAGAGTCTGGGAAGGGCCACACCCCAAGGAGCGTGATGTACCCAACCTACCATGATGCAAGAATCAATGGCTCTTTCCACGGCTCGAGCCCGTGACATATAATGAAAAAGAAAATAGAATCATCTGGTTGACAGAGACCCTTTGCTATTCCCAGTGGCAAGGAGATCCACAAACAGTGAAACAAACAAAAAGCACAATGAACAGTTTTATATTTCTCATAAGGCTAAAGCAGATCCTAATTGCATTTCCATAACCAAGAAACCAGTATAAACAATCACAATAATTGCTAGACAAATTGCTAAAAAATATGCAAACATAAACACCAGTTCAACCAAACTAAGCATCAAAATCTTGGCTTCTCCAAAAGCCATAAGTCCAAATGCTAAAATGCAAATACAGTACAAGATAAATCAATTACAGAACAAATAGTAAGCAAAGTACAAAACAACATAAGTAGAACAAAACCTTAACTTCCAACTCACCTCAAAGAAATGAAACCCCACTTCAAATTCACAACTCAAGATCAAGCTTTAGTTCCAATCTTGAAAGAAAACTTATAGCTAGTCAATTTCAAAGCCAGCCCACAAAGTGATAAACTGCAATTAAAAAAACAAGATAAGATTGCAACATTAGCCCCTCAAAAGTTTAATTTTTTAAAAGGAAAGCAAGAAAGTTGGCTAATAAAGAAAAATATATATAATTAGTAGTATACCAAGTAAAGTAGTAGCACATGGAAGAAAGCTCCACCACCACTTTCATTTCATCTATAACTACAAATAACTGTTTTTAGACAAACTATAGTTGTACAAGAAACTGTCAAACTAAACACATAAATATGGAAAAAATGAGTAAATAAAAGCAACTAAATGGTGTAAGCCACGTTATGTTTTTGTGGAAAAATTAGGCAGCTAAATGGTGGGGTCCAACATTTGCTGAAATCTTGCATTTTCAAGGTCCAATCTACTATGGTGTATCCCCCCACTACCCCACACAAACATAGACAAGTGAAACACATGAAAGAGTATGTACACAAGTACTATTTATGTATGTATAGGTGAGAGAAAAAAAGCAACAAAAATGTCTTAGCTGGTCCGCACAATAAACTTTGGCACTATGTCATGGCCAAAGTCCATCCCCCCCCCCCCCCCCCCTTTAGTGTTTTTTTATTTTATTTTATTGTGGAATATTGAAAATATTGAAGCAATAGTAAAAGTTGTTTTTGAGTTACCATTTCTAGAAGTAGAATCTAACTATCAATATTTACTTTAGAGTGAGTGGTCTACAATAGTATAATCTTTTGGATTATTATGATTTACAACTCTTCATCGGACCTACGTAATTGCAGAATGCTTTGTACATTTGGTGACCTTATTTTTTTATAAGTGAAATTAATCATTTTGGACTTTGTCAAGAAAAACTGGTCATTTCTTGCTGGAATTTAGGAAATTCATGGGAAAAGATTTTGGTATATCACTATGCATTAATTGAAAAATCCACAAAAATATTTTGTTTGACTAAACCCTCATAAAAATATAAAAATCGTATCATGAACTTAAACATCACAAATGTTACTCTTGTTTGCCACTTTACAATGTTGTTGTAGCATGCTTAAATTAAGTAAATAAAAATATCCTTCTAAAATTTTGAAAAGTCAAAATGAGATAATTCACTCGATGTAGTATGATACCACACCAGGTAAGTAGTCGATTTTCACTTGTATGTGCATGTTACGGATATGAACAAATATATCAAGAGTACAATCTCTAATAAATTTTAAAATAGGACTATTTATGGAATCGTTAATTTTGCAAATGTATAACCACCCAAACGCATGCAACAAAACAAAAGAACTGCTATAAAAATATAAACAAACATACAGTATATACCTAACAACCTTGAATCTTGATACCCTCACCATGACTTTTTTTCCAAACATGTGACTTCTGCAATTTTGTATAGATCTTATTAATAGAATATTTCTGACTTAGATAACGTAGGTAGTAGGACAAAAGTTTTGGAGGTGTTATGTTTCGAACATGTTTTTGAAATAAATGTTATAGATATTGGAAATGTTCTTTTTGTGAAATTAATGTTTGGTGGTAGATTTACCTGTGAGTTATTAAATATTGTCATGGTTCAAATTATTGAATATTGTCATGTTGCTGCGTCTTCTTTTTTATTGTCTTGACTATTATATTGTTTACTTCTCTGCGGCGCGAAAAGCTCGGTAGATTTGAAACTTGTCGATACATTTAAAAGTGATAAAATAAATTAAAGAAAGAAATGGGAAAGTTCTATTTTTCTCTCAACAAGTGCTTAGCTAGAAAAGAATAATAAATGACCTTTAGAGTAAGGATTAGAGTTTTGCATCAATAGACTTTTTAGATACTTCCAAAGAGGAAACTGTTTAAACCTAACTAGACTTTCGATATACTATTCGACATACCTATGGTTGAAATTCAAGCTTCATCATGTTTGGATCCATAGTGGTTATGAATTAAAAAATGCATTATGACATTGAAATTGTGAACTCTATATGTAAGCCATAGGTCCCTCCTACATTGAAATATATAGCATCATATTCTAGCAAACGCAAACAAACCTATTTCAAATCAAGTATAATTTACAAAAATTGTACCAACTATGAAGCTTTTGATACTTGTATACACCATACTAATTGTAACCTATGCATTGTTTTCTTTTTGTTTTGCTTTTTGTTTTTCATTCGATGTTCGACATCTACTGTGATTCAATTAAATTGAATTTATGTTAGAAACCCATGGATAACTATTTCCCGATCAAGTTGTATGCACCCATACTTATCACATTTAATTCTTCTCAAGGCCGACTCTCAAGCAGAAACGTATTCTGGTATCCATTAATACCAGACAACTCTTAAGATAGTGCATTCACATGGTAATCCATTGAAGCACTAATGGAATGAGGAGTTTGTTGCTTTCAACTAAAATGACTTTATTTCTTTCTTGTTGTGCGTTGTGTACAAAATTCGACCTTTCCAAATGATGAAGCGATCCACTTATGTAACACTCTGTATGTATTCCGTATCATCATAACTATTAGCACATTGCTAGATTTCTAGAAGAAGTTCAGAAAATGTTTTTCTTTTTGCGCAGATAGAATTATGACATTAATGTGTATATATGTACAACAAAAATAACATGCCCTGTGTATATGGCGTGTGTGAGAGCAATAGTTTAAGAGTTAATGTAAGACAAGAGTAATTTAGGATTTTATTAATCAAATTATTACCTTATTCACTGTTTTGTCTTTTTCACCAGATTTCTTTTACAGTTTGAGATAGTCATTAATATGTGTTGGTCAACATGTTAATAATTTCCTTGCACTATGTTGCATTTACTCGTGGGAGAAGCTAGTTTGCAGTCTAAAGCCACTGTTAGTCCATTATAAAGTAAGAAAATTTTATTTTGTTCTTATCAGGTGTTTGATTTTGTTATGTGACTCAAATAATTAGGATTGATGTCGGAGAATTCCTCTTAAGAGGTAAAACTTCTCTATTAAAGCTATTTAATTTGTAGGACTTAAATTCAAAGCGATTATTAAATGGGAATTCATTTTCTGGACTTGGCATCATGAATACCAAAACTGTAGACGGGACAACATATTTTTATTAAAATATTACTAAGAACTATATTGTATATCTCTGCATATCTTTCAAATTTGAAATTCAAATTCATAAAATGGACATGAATCCAAAATATGCTCCAATAATTGAGACACTAGAAGGTGCATTTTATTTCTTTATAAAATCAATCTCGCAAGATCCAGAATTTAAATTTTCAAATTCAAGACATAAATCCAGAAGGAACACGAATCTGCTCAAGTAGTTGAGACACAACGTATAAACTCTGCCCTTATTTTCAGAGTCAAATTAGGTAGTTACTCTCTGCAAACAGTTTATTTATGAGTAAACAGTATATTAAAATTGCTCCAATTTGAAAACTCAAATTCAGGTTACGTGTGGGACCAAATTAACGAGCCTATATGATCAAATTTGCAGTATTAATGCAATGAATTTGATTGAAATCTTGATTGATAGTGAAAGACTTCGCTTTTCTTATCTTTAAAAACTACTAGTAATATTTAGCCAACTAATCCGTGAGAAATAAAATGGAAACAGATTCCTTGTCATCAAAGTCAAGAATTTGAATGGAAACCTTATTACTGTTTTGAGGTTGGTTTTTTCAAAAGTTTAAGTCAAACAATTGCTGCTATCAGTTTCTAGCAATCCAGATTATATGGTAGAATAATATAGATAATTGATTCATAAATCAATTAGAGGTGTCAATGTGTTAGGTTATCAAAGTCAAGGAGTAAATTAGAGAAATAGATTTACTAACACCTCGTGCATATTAATCAAGGCTTAGCAACATAAGGTAAAACTTAAATAAAAGACATATATTTTGTAGCTTTTATTTCTGCATAAACATCAGATGCTAGTAAAATTTCGTAACGCAATGCTTATGCTTGCCGAGATTGGCTCCCTCTTGGCAATTATGCTAACTGACTCCAACAAGGGTCGCTGATCATTGACGGGTCAGCAATCCATTCAAATATTATTTAGGTTGAGATATGCTGACGAGCTGAAGAATGTGTCATTGCCAACTTACCCTACTCTTATTAAGTTTTATAGCTTGTTTGGCCAAGTTTCTCATAAGCAAAAACTATTTTTATTCAAAAAAAAGTAATTTGAAGAATTTTGAGGTGTTTAACCAAAAGAAAAAAGTGCTTTTGAGAAAAAGCAAAAACAATTTTTCCACTTAATTGATTTTTTAAGACAAAAATATTTTATTAAAAATATTTATTTAACATACTATATTTAATTATTTTAACCAATATATCTCTTAAATATAAATAAAATTTTATTTTCTGATTTCCTCTTTTGGTTTAACTTTATTTCTTTGATTAAAAACCATAGTATATATTTTTATTAAAAACCACTAGTGGGATTGCACTGAGTATGTTGTTATTGTTGAACTAGATAAAAGAAGAAAATAAAATTCACTCTTTTATCGAAAAATTATTTATTTATTTTATACGTTCAAATAATATTAGCCGTATAATGAAACTTAGTACTGCACTTTTTCGTAATTTGATACTTAAATTCACTTTTTGTAAAGATTATCCAAATTTCAAACACAAATTATTTAGAAAAGCACTTTTCAGATGAGTTGTCATACACAAACTGCTTATTCTTCAAAAGTACTTATTTGAGAAGTACTTCTGACAAAATTATTTTTCAAATAAGCAGTTTTTGGCAGTTTTGCCAAACAGGCTCTTAATCTCATCATTTTATTCTTATTATTTGGTAAATTACCAAATAAAATTAATAGAAACTATTTCAGGCAAAATAAATTTTCAAAAACATCTGAAGAGCTCTTTTATGGGTCAAATTTTGCAACTAAATGTTTAGCTCAGCCTCAATTTCTTAATGAGTTTACTTGACTTGCGCCAGATTGATCCGCCAAGAAATATGCCTATCCAACCCTTTCAATTTGGATGATTAGATGAGTCGTATTTTCATTGGATAACATTATCGGCATAACTGAAACCATACATTAAAAAAGGTAGATCCTAATAAAAGCCTGTATTAATGTTACAAGGACATCATATATAACCCTATGAAACTTATTTACAAAATATAGACACTTTGATTACTTTAAAAAAATAACAACAGTTTTAACATTTGTTACAAAATTTAGCAACAAACTAAAAAGTGTGGATAAAATAAAATCTCTAGTCCTACTATATCCTTATCTTTCTCTTCACACAGTCGTCAACACCCACCCTCCTTTCCCTTATGCCTCACCAACTATCCCACCGCCGGTGTTAGACTTGCTTTTGCCATTTCCCGCTATGGCAAACCATTTTTGTTGATGCGTCTTGTTGTTGATGTGTTTTGTTGTTGCGTTCTATTGTTGCATTATGTTGTGGTGATGCATTATGTTTATTATTTCTTCGATGAATATTGTTGTTGTTGTGCTAGTTCGATTCTCCAAGCTTGCTGCCGTATAGCTGATGTGTTGCCGCTGTTGTATGCCAATTTTATGGCAGTTGTATGCCAGATCTAAAAAAATTTAAACAGTGTATGGAAATCGTATAAGAGTTGTATGGCATTTGTATTGGAGTTGTATGGCATCTGTATGAACGTTGTATGGAAAATGATACGAACCAAACCACGCGGAAGCAAGATAAAGGAACAGAAGCGATAAAGTAAATACAACAATGAGAAAATAGGGACGACGAAGGACAGAAATAGAAGAAAGAAAGGATATTCAATTCAAACAAGATTGAATATCCGAAAGAGAGAAAGAAACTTGAACCTATCGAGGATCCATACTAGGATGACATCCACTCGGTTCCAAGTAAAGGAGTCCGTGAAGCCTCGGGCTTTCACAAGATAGGCTCGGCCTAATTTATCTCTATCCTCAATCAAAAACTAACTAATGAAATAAAAGACTAAGGGAAGCTTATATAGTTTTCCCATACATGAGTGTGAAATGACTAAAAGCCCTTAAGTCTACGATAAATGGACAAAAATGGCCCTAAAGCTAATTCTGGAACGCTGCTTGTCAGTTCTTCATCGCAATGCCGCATGGTAGGGACGCGATCGCGTAGCACACTATAATCTTTCATCGCGATCGCACAGTGAGGCTCGTGATCGCGCAGGGCATGGCCTTTCCAGCATTCCAGCAAGCTCGCATCTTGGTCTTCTGGCCTTCTTTGACTTGAATCCTGGTTTCCAAGCTCTCTTTGAAGCGCTCTAAGTCCCGCATGTTGAATGTAAGCTTCCCACGGCTTTGGATACCAATCCGGATTGTATAATTCTCCCCTTCTTAAAAGGATTTCGTCCTCGAAATCAAGACAACAAGACCTACAAGCAAGGCAAAGACAAACGAACTTCCTACTCCAAGAGTAGGTTAGTGCCCAAAAGTATGGAAAACACACTCTTATGATAGAGCCAAACATCAATAACAAGTAATAAGCTTATGTCTCCAAAGGAAACAACAAGTACTTGACTCCAAAGAAAGGTGCATCCAACACAAGAACAAGCGAAGAGATCAATAGGACATGGAACATGCAAGATATAGCAATCAAATTCCCTATGACCCCTAAGCTTATGATCAACACACCAACCCCTCAAATCAATATTATCACAATGTGACACATTGGCTTTGGCATGCCCAACACCCAAGGTGTGATCAACATGTGGGGTGGAGTAAACAAAATAGTTCAGTTGGCAACTAACATCAATCACTCCACTCCCCTTCTTGGAAGCACTCTTACACATATCAAGAGTGACTTCCTCACCTCCAAATCCAACTCCAATACAATCTCCCTCACTTGACAAACTCCAAAGGAAGGTCTCCAAAATAGGTCCTTCATCATTGTAGTCCATACAACGAAGGCTAGGATTACTAGAATATGGTTCAATACAACCAAGATCAAGACCACTCATCCCACTTGGAGTTCCAAACAATGGATTATCCATAGAGTCTAACTTCACAAACCATGGAGGTTCTATTTTACTACCAACCCTAGTCTGATACAATTCACTATCACAATTGAGTTTATCTTCAAACAATGAGAATGTAAAAGCATGCACCTCAATTTTATGGTCAAACAAAAGCATAGCATCAAGACTAGGTTCTTCACTCTCACTTGAGGAGTCATCGAAAACAAATCGATCTATTTCACACTTTAGAGACTCTTCAAGGTCACAACCATCCTCACTACGACACATAGGTCCACCATTATCAAGCAATTCATCAAGAAAAAGAATAGGATTTTCATTCAACTCGTTTTCCCCTTTATCAAATATAGGTGTGGTGTCATAACAAGATTCACAAGCAAGGTCAACTACACATTCTTCACTAAAGAGAGGTTCAATAAAAACCGAGCTTACATCATTGTGTGGCTTATCAACCCTCTCAACTAGTGGTTCATATTCACACACAAGTTGACCATTTGACTCTACACTAGTTGCAAACACATTGTAATCATACAAATCACCAACTAGCATAGAGTTCTCACAAACAATATCACAAGATAAGGAAGTAACATGTTCAAGGGAAGAACTTTCACATACCTTTGAGTGGCCATCTTGCTCACTCAATGCACTTGAAGTGTCATAAATTGTTCCTTCACCTAGAAGCTCACATTGAAGATCTTCTTCACCTTGTTCTCCCATCTTGGAACATGATTGAGGCTCCATTGGTTCACCTTCAAGAATACCTACACAAGAACTCACACAAGTAGAAGAAAAAGATGAAGAGTTAAGGTTAGAATAAGGGGTGTCCTCACTCTCAATGATTCCTTTTCCCTCTTTCTTTTCCCTCATTTTCTTTTCATGGTCGGGTGTAGATTCGGGTAGTGGCATTCCACTCACATCACTCAACACATCCTCTCCTTTTTCCACTCGAGGAATATCACCGGTCACTCCCTTACTCCTCTCAATCTTTTGTCTCTCAAATTCTGGTGAATTGGGATGAGGCCCATGAATACCCATAGCCGGAGTAGGTGGACTTTTAACATCAACCCGGAATCTAGGACTAAGAGACTCATCACTTGACGTCTCTTTCTTATTTGTTGGTGAACCACTTGGCTTGGAAGCTTGTGGTTTTGGGTTCACCTTGTTGACACTTGTCAACCCTTTTGTAGCACTAGTCCCACCATTGCTTGTGTTTGAAGGACTTCGTGATTGCACTCTTTCATTCATGGAATGAGGTTGTTGCTCCTTGCTCCTTTGCATAGCCAAAGAAGGTGCACTAGTAGGCAATTGACCTCTTGCCCGATAAGGCACAAAGTCATAAACCCTTTGCCCTATGCCCACAAGATACGCATCCTTCAAAACACTATATTGCACACTCTTGTTTTGCAACCATGGGTCACCTAGCCATACATCAATATCCCGCATGGGATACACGTGACACCAAACATGCTTCTTATAACTTCCATGAGATATGAACACCACGGATCCCTTAGAAACCCAAATTCCATTATACTCATACGGATGCTCTAAAGTATCGCATGGTATCCTTAGCTTAGTGACCAACGAAGCGCTAATGCAATTGGCATCGGTGTCACCAATCTTGAGCAAGTATCCCACAATACCATCTACCTTAACAACAAACCTACGTCTACCTAAGTTTTGTAGAGATGCATCCAAGGAAGAACTTGAATGCCCACGACTATCAACACCAACAACTTGGGTCTCCCTTATCCCTCCTCTACTAGCGATATTACTAGTGTAACTTCCACTTTCCGTCACTCTTCCAACATTAAAAGTGTTGTTGAAAGTCGAGAAAGGAGTCTCATAGTCAATGGCACCACTCCTACCACTTCCACTCCTAGCATTGTTAGAACCATACATGCCTTTGGTAGTAAGAACAACACCACTTCTCACTCCACCCTTCACATGGGAGTTAGGAGCATTAACCACTTTAGCACGAGTAGGATAGACAATCCTCCCTTCTCCCATGGAATAACCAACTCCTCCTCACATACTAATGAAAGGACCTCTACTACTCCCTTGTATATCACAAGCAACACCAAGAGAAGATGCATATACACAATTCGTATTATCAACTTCATCATCCGTTCTCTCTATGTCACTATCATCATGTTCAAAATCATCACAAGAAGAGTAAGTAGGAACATCATACCTTGAAGCGTTACCATCTTCGGATTCTTGACTAGAAGCATAAGGATCAACATATTCATCATTATGAGCTTCATAGTCCTCATCAACCTCACGATCATCATAGTGACCCGCTGCATCCTCATACGAACCATAGTTCCCGGAATCATCATAGCAACATCCATCGTCACCATTATAGGAACCATAGTCTCCATCATCTCCACACGAACTATACCCTCCACAATCATCATCCGACGCCATCTATAACAAATAAGAGTAAAGGACCTCACAAGTTCACTCCCTCACGTGTATCACTCAAGTAATGTTCACTCAATTTTCTTTCCACTCGTGTATACACTCAAGGTCTTTGGCTTTTATGACCACACTCTATTGTTCTCACCACTCTTAGCCTTTTTCCTCTCAAAGATAGCCTTATCTCCTTTGTAGAAACCAAAATGAAAAGATCAACAACTAGCACGTCCAAGTATAGGTTCGGAATAGAGTTTATAAGACACCAAAAAAACGAGTAAGGACTCACAAACGGGTTAGGAACAAAGGAAACAAGTAATGAAACCAAAACAGAGAAGTTACAAGACTACTAAGGAAGTGACACAAGAAAGACTCGAATCGAATTGGCACTAAACGGATTCAAAATTTGATGGAATTTTGTTTGTGATCTAGAAACTCACCATATTTAATGAATCAATTGGAGTTTTGATGATTGGAAACTGTTCGGAAGTTGTTGCGAATATTCTGTCACAAAACTGGAATTCTGGAAAATTTGTTGTTCTTCGCTATCGCGCACAAACGGGCGCGTTCGCGAAGAACAAACAAATTTCAAGATTAATTTTTCTCTTCGCTATTGCGTTTCTTCAGCGCGATTGCGCCCGGGCTTGCGCGATCGCGCAAGTCTGTTGCTGCTGAACCAAAATCCGATTTTGAACTTCAACTTTTCACTCGGTTCAACTTGTTTTTGTAATCCAATGGTACCCAATTGTATTTTCAACTATTACAATCAATCCCCAATGAATTATAATAACACTCAATCCATAACGAATCCAAATCAAGAAATTTCAATCAATTTCAAGGGTTTTTTCAATTTTTGGGGTTTTTGATTTTTTTTCAACTTTTGATTCTCAACATCAAATCATGTAACAAGGGTACTAAATCAACGGGTAATCATCATAGATCAATCTCCGATATCAAACAACGAACGGATCATCAAATCCAATCCACAACACGAATTTTTATGTAATTTTAAACTTTTTCAATTTTTTTGTGTTTTCTTCTTCTCAACGACAAACAAAAAACTAAGATAGAAACCAACCTAGGCACAAAGAATCAAGGGTCGGGGGATTGTAGAAACAAAACTCGAGCCTTGCTCTGATACCAAATGATACGAACCAAACCACGCGGAAGCAAGATAAAGGAACGGAAGCGATAAAGCAAACACAACAATGAGAAAATAGGGACAGGGAAGGATAGAAATAGAAGAAAGAAAGGATATTCGATTCAAACAAAATTGAATATCCGAGAGAGAGAAAGAAACTTGAACCTATCAAGGATCCATACTAGGATGACATCCACTCGGTTCCAAGTAAAGGAGATGAAGCCTCGGGCTTTCACAAGATAGGCTCGACCTAATCTATCTCTATCCTCAATCAAAAATTAACTAATGAAATAAAAGACTAAGGGAAGCTTATATAGTTTCCCCATGCATGAGTGTGAAATGGCTAAAAGCCCTTAAGTCTATGATAAATGGACAAAAATGCCCCTGAAGCTAATTCTAGAACGCTGCTTGTCAGTTCTTCATCGCGATGCCGCATGGTAGGGACGCGATCCCATAGCACACTATAATCCTTCATCGCGATCGCGCAGTGAGGCTCGTGATCGCGCAGGGCATGGCCTCTCCAGCAAGCTCGCATCTTGGTCTTCTGGCCTTCTTTTACTTGAATCCTGGTTTTCAAGCTCTCTTTAAAGCACTCTAAGTCCCGCATGTTGAGTGTAAGCTTCCCACGGCTTTGGATACCAATCCGGATTGTATCAAAAAAGATGTAGGTATTTGTATCGGTATTGTATGGTATTTGTCTGAAAGTTGTATAGAAAAGAAATCAGATTGTATCTCTTTTTTGTATCTTCTTATTGTATCTATTTTTTTTTTGTATCTTCTAATTGTATCTTCTTCTTCCCATTCTTTTTTTCTGGTGATTAATGGTGGTTATGATACTTTTTATGGTGGTTTGAAAGTGCAAGGATTGTATGTGCATTATATTTTCATTGTATGTACGGTGTATATACAGTGAAAAGAATACATGGCGTACAAGTTTAAACAATTTTTAAAAGAAAAAAAAAATATATGGTGACCGGAATCCGGCAGCTGGCCCCGGGGGTTGGTGGCGGTAGGGAGTAACGTGGAGGAAGAAAGGGAATCTAGGGTTTTGTTTCTCCATTTACGAATATTTGTTATTTTTTTTATAAAAGATATTACTATTTTTGAAACTTTAGTAATATTGCTATTTTGTGTAAAATAGAATATTACTTTTTATAATTATGTAATTTTACCCTTATTACATTGTTCATTCACTATAGTGATGGAGTTCAATTATGAGTAGTAAAATGAAATTTTTGCCACATGAATATTCTTACTTTTTAGCTCCCAAAAATGTTCCTAACGATCGTCATAAGTCATCAAAAAAACTCCTGGAGGTCGCTAGGTTCTACTACTAGTAAGATCTGGCGGTCGCTAGAAACTTTTTTTACGGTGGCAAAAATGGAAAACTTCTATGTGGGCATCAAAAATTATGACGAAGCGTTAGAAGTGCCATCTTTCTGTAAATCTTCCGATCAAGATAGGTAGAACTTTGGGCATCTTATGTGCCGCCCGCAGGTAGCTGGCATAATAATTTAATAAATAGGTAAAAATGAGGGTGATCTATAAGTTTTAAGTACTTTAAAGGTGGTCTTTAAAAATTGGGCACTTTTCAAAATTATAAAATGCTACCACACTTTAGTGAAGCCGTAGTTACAAAAATATCAATGCTCCCTATAAAGTAGAAACGATGCTAATTCATCTATGTTTATGCATATATTGAACTAAAAAGTGTGTCAGTTTTGTAAAAGAATGAGGCCAAATCGACCTTACTTCACACACACACAAAAAAATAACTCCAAGTGCCTATATATAAAAATAACGACAATCTTGTCGTACTTATTCATACAATGAAGAAAAATCTAATGTACATTTTGCATGTAAATGAGGTCTAATTGTCCTCACTTCATTCATATACCAAAAAACATATGAAAATATAAAATGAAAATAATCCTGACGCATTTATTCATAAGTGAGCCAAATTATTTTGTCTATTCTACAAATAATTGACACCAAATCATCATCACTTCAATCATATACAAAAATTCAAAGGAAAATATAACTAAGCCAATCAGTCATCGTTAATTCATAGTGTAAGCCAAAATTAAGTATATTTAACAAACAAATGAGTTCAAATTGTCCTCACAATGAAAAAATATAATATTTTTAAAACTAAATGTCGTTTCCATCAAAATCCATTGGAGCTACCACCGGCGAGTTCCCTGCTAACACCATCATTGACATTAATAATCACCATTTATTGCCATCTTCATAACTAAAACTCCTTCTAAACAAAATAATGTCGGTGAAATCAGTACATGGTGGGAAAGAAGGAATCTTTGAGCTCCTCCCATTCAGATGGCCCTGGCAAATTGTTATCGGCAACAACTGATTCGCTGGGCATATCTGCCGTCGTTGATATGAAAATTAACATTAAGAGCGGTGCACTTGTTGCAAATCTGTAGCGACAACTAGTTATAAGGAAGACAATGACGACAACGATGAGAAGATGTTCTTCAGCGACCGAAAATGAGAAGAAGCTGATGAAGCAAGAGAGGAGACACTGTGCAAATGTTTAATTCTGTGCAATACATAAACGCTCTTAATAAATGTGCTCAAAATTCAAGACTCTGAATAAAGTGCTCAGCACTTCAACACCATACCCAAAAGTGCTTAATTCTTTAACTTTTTTTAATTATTTACCCACTAAACCATATATATCGTAAAATTTTTACTGGATGGCTAGTTTAACGTACATTATTTAGTTTAACCACTTCTTAAAAATGAAGCAAGTGTAGCCATCCACTTTCAAACTAACAAGGGATGAATTTATATATTCACCTCTAGCATATTTGTGAAG
Source organism: Petunia secreta (assembly GCA_029990175.1). Classification (NCBI taxonomy): domain Eukaryota; kingdom Viridiplantae; phylum Streptophyta; class Magnoliopsida; order Solanales; family Solanaceae; genus Petunia; species Petunia secreta. The sequence goes on from JARKIP010000010.1 coordinate 17,141,715, forward strand.
TTCAATCAACTTAAAGTTTTTTCTTTAAAATGAGTCAAATTCAAACAAAAAATGTGAAGTTGAGCATAAAAAAATCAAAGGTAAATTTCAAACAAAACGGTATTGAAGTTAACATAATCTTCAACCATAATAGTCTGAAGATAGGCAATTGGGGACTATATGGACAGTCATTGCAAAGATACACTCAAAAGTAGCTGCAACTGTAATGATGCACCCAAAAATGACTACGCGTGCACGTCGGCCTTAAAAGGTATATTTATGGAAATAGAATACTTCAGCGCCAGTGTTTGACGTCTGACCCCATTAAATAGCGTTTAGCATTTGTTTTTTTGCCCAAACTTGAAGGCACTCTATATTACTCCTATTTATAATACAGTTTTGTGTGCTTATTTAGTGATATTATTCCCAGTTAGGTTCTTTTAATTTGTATTCGAGGTGTATACAGATAAAAGTAGGTAATGCAATCTTTTGATATATATTCTAACAATTAAAAATGGGTTATTATTGAATCGTGTTTAACAGATGTGCAAGTAAAAAATTAGTGAAGATATCAATTACAAAATCATGTGGTTTTATTCAACATTCCGAATAAAAATAGGAATAATTTCTCGTGCAGTCGCTCCGGTTTTTTCTTTGTTACATCAAACTATATTTTGAAACGTAAAAGTCACTCAATTTTTAAATAAATATAATAAAAGTAGATAACCTATTTTTCTTAACAAAAAAAATCACCCAACTATTATTTTTGTGATAAAAAAGTCACTCAATTTTGCATGAGTATCACAGAACATTTGTTCTTTTCTAACGACTTTTTCATTACAAAGAATAGTTCAGTGGTTTTCGTAATATATACTCACGTCAAGTTCAGTGGCCAAAAAAGTTGAATGACAGCGTTACAAAGTAACGTTGGTGCAACAAAGAAAATATTGAATTGCCATATAGAGTATCAAATAAACTCCACAAAATATCCCTCAATAGTAGGCCATTTTGGAAAAATTATAAGTACATATTTGCATCTTTTAATAAATGATGGTAGAATAAGTAAGTCCTCTGCTAAAGAAAAACTAGGTTATTACTATTTACTATAGCTAAAATAAACACTCATATGTAGTAAATTTGTCCAACTTAATTGATAACTTTGGTATACAAATGGAAAGGTGAACTGACAAAAGTATATTAACTTACAATAGCACAACATTTACAAAATTTACATGCCCCGACTACGAGACATTTGAGTAATATTACAAATTATTCTTTGTTTTCTATATTAGTTCATGACTAATTAATCTACATCCTATTGGAAATTAACAAAGTCCTGCAAAATTGTATATGTAGTTGCAAGAAAAAGCATACTAAAGCAGCTGGCGGGTCATCAAATCTAAGATTGGTGGATGCAATACTTGATTTTGAAGGTATTCACACCAATAATTCGTGGAAAGATATTCAATGATTCCACCTCTTCTTCTGTCACTTATGTAGTTCTGCAGAATAAAACTAACCACAAAAAAAAAAAAAAAAAGGAAAAAGAAAAACATAAGCAAACAATATAATTGTTTCTAGTATATGCAATAAGAATGATTTAAGTTGTGTATACACTAGCGGACTAGTAGTGGGTTATCAAATCAAAGTTATAGTATGTTAGTGACACACTTTTACCAGATTATCCATTAATGTTTATTATAGAAATTTATCAAGATCTTTATCTTATTAATGATCTCATTGTGTAAATATTATAAAGAGATAATTTTATAAAGACTGTATCACTTAGATGATGATTGTTGTCGTCATAGGTAAAAAGCATTTAATGAAGAAGTAAAATATAACGTAAAAGTCATATAAAAAAAAAACTTGATTGTTATTCAGAAAATGTAATTATAAAGGATGAGTATTTTAGAGAGATCGTAGTGTATATTGTGATTGTAGTAGTAAAACTTAAACTCAGGGGCAAAAAAAAAAAAAAAAGTTGTTAGAGAAGTACCTGTTATGTGCAGAGGAGGAGTTAAAAGCAGTAGTTTGCAGCTGTATAAAACTCTAATGCAATTGACCGTCCGTACAAAAGAGAGGGGTGCATATCTCATAGGGACCGTTGGGTACGTGACAATTGGAGGTAAAAATCCGACCATTGTGATTCTCATGTGTTGAAGCAGCAACCATATTATTAGGATCATGTTGCTGATATAAAATATTAAGCTTTACATCTTGATCACTTGTGTTGTCCTCTTCATGAGTTCCACAAGAATATGCTTTCATTGCCTCTCCAAATTCATCATTTCTTGCAAATCTTCCCCTTACTCTTGGCCTGCTGTCTGCTAGTGTTTTTCTGCAAGCATACTGCATATTTCTCTTCCAAAATCAGACTTACAAAAATTATGTAGGACATTTTAAGACGGATATTTAACTTTTATATATTGACGGTGTAAATGAGTTTTGACACAACAAAAAAGCACCTTATGTAATTATCTGTACATATGTTAAATCCTTAAGATGGTTTTATGTCATTAGTCTTTTAGCTATTGCATTTTCCAGGGGTTGGGAGGGAATTAGAGTTGAGTAGGAGATGCAGACCTTGATTTTCTTGCTGAAGTTCCTCTCGTTTCGTTTCTTCATGTATCGATGAATCTTCTCCCTCCTCGCTTCTTCTGAACACCTGCCAGGTTTGAAGGTAGAATCTTCAAAGCTTGTGATTTCTGTAGCCAAAGGATTAGAACAACCAGCACCACTAACCAAATGCTGACTCTCATTGCTGAGTGCCTTCATGCAAAAAAATTGAAATATTTCGTTCAACAAAAAAACGACTAAATAAAAGCTAAAATAGTTATAAGCTTCACATGAAAAGAAATCAATACCTGAAGCTCACTGGAACAGTTATAGATCCTTGACAAGGCATCAGGGCAGAAAATTCTACCATTCTCTCCTTGAAATTCCAATTCTTGATTTGGCAATTGAGATCCAAAGAACAAGGCACTATTAGCAGCTGCAGCAAATATTGCTGAAGCTTCAGAAGGGATAGTGGTGTTGAGATTTCCTTGGAGGTATGTTGCTAAATTAGGATCAAGAAGTGAACAAGAAGGAGAAGAAGCAGCTAGGCGCATATAAGGAGGTATCGATGACATTGATTCCTCTTCATAGACATGGCCTAATGGAGGCCCCATAAGCGGAACGATAGGAAGGTCAGAAGGATACTGATGAGACAGAGTGCCAGGTATAACATCTGTGTCAGGGCCATGGTGATTGTTAAGAGAATTAATGTCGAATTGTTCCTCTTGTTGGTTAAGGAAATTAGGGACTGTGAAGTTTGCTGGTGGTGTGAAGTCTATAGAAGCAGAAATGTCATTCTCAATATCCTCTTGTGTATCAAATATCATTGACAGATTGTTGTTATCATTATTGTTGTTGTTGTCATCATTGTTGTTGCTACTGTTATTGAAGTTAACTTCTCTTGGAGTGCTAACATCAGTTGTGCTGGTGGCTGCTTTGGCCGAGGTCGAGATTGTTCCATCATTCTTTTCACTGGTGCAGTGAAATTTGTTTAGATCAAAATTCGTACTATAGGAGGACTGCTCGTCATAGCAGCAGCCGTTCGAGCTTGAAGCAACTTCTGAATTCTGTAATTCAGGAAAAAGTTCAGACTCACAGAAATTCAGAATTTGATCACTAAGGGGGTTTGACATCTCTTCCTGCAAAAACAAAAAAACTGTAATCAAATCCTTCACCCTATTATAGCCTAATTATCTTTAGCAGGAAAAAGACTTATTAGCAGCACCTTTATTACTCACTTGCTACCTTTTCATAGAATAGAATCATACAGTTACGTATATTAGCTAAAAACCATCTTTCCCCATGCAAAACTGCACGGGGTGAGAGAGATGCTTAACACTTGTATATGATCATGAAAATACATGCACTTGTGCACCATGTCACTTTTGAGAACTTAGACAATGAACCAAAGTTCGTGGCATTTTGACATTTTTGGTGCAAGATTGTGTAGAAGAATCAAAAGTTGGACAAGCAATTATAGGAATTTTTGTAGCACTAAAGGGCTATTATGATAAGCATGTGACTTGTCCTTGTTATTTAAGTTCCTTTCAACAAAGTTTTCTTACAGAACTTCAAAAGAGAATCACTTTCATTGATAGAGAACTTGAGCAATACACTTGAAAAGTTAAATATTCCAATGTAATCCAAAATGGGAAATGGAATTAGCCATCAGAGTTTGTTGCAATCTAACCCCCTGCCACAGACCCTCAAGAAAATGACAAGTTAGTTAGCCACCTTTGAGATAGCAGAAATCTTTGATGAAATAAAAGAACATAAAATGATTAAATCTTTTTAGTCATAAAACCTTTAAGTACTACTCTTAATACTTTTCTGATAATTAAATAATGGAAAGAAAAAAGGAGTTATGATTTGAAGATCTCAAAACGTTTAACGACCAAAGGGAAAAGTAAATCAAAGAAGAAAAAGTGAGATAAAAGAAACAGAGAAAAACAACATTCAACTTTCAAGGCCTCTTGAATCTTGTCTTTTTATCTGTAAACACCTTAATAATAACAACATACTATAATTCGTTAATTAATTAATAAGGTGAAAAATAGGTGTAGTATAATTAATGGTAAAAGAAGTGTATGGGGGTAAATAAGCAGTATACGTAAAAGAGGTGATGTTCCTCCTGAGAATGAAGCATCATGTCCTTGAACATTGTTCTTTGTATTTTTTTATACTTGAAAATTTACACCAAAGCTTCCTAGCAAGTAAGAAGATGTTTACCTTAATGAAATCCATGTTTGTAACCAATGGAAGAGAGAAATCCATGCAGGAAAAATAGGATATATTTTTGGACTGGAAAAAATTAACAGAGAGAAGATGGGATTATGAAAAAGAAGACGGCTAATGAAACATTTTGGATTATAACATGACAAGTTATGGGGGTGGGTCTAAATGGAAATACAATGTACGTTAGTTATATAGGTTCATGGATTGACCGTACATTGGAGTCAAACCGAGGTTGTCGGTGGGCCATGAGTTTGTGGGACATTTCATAATATTCTGAATGTCTATCTGGCATTATGATTTTCTTTTTTCTCGTCTTGCAAGGTTATTGCTGAGAAAGATAAAAGACCCGACTAGCTAAAGTTGTCTTTTTCTTTTCTATTTTTTTTAATTTAATGCATATCATTATTAAATGGTAGGAGTAGTACTAATTATTTTGTGGGCATCTCAACTATTCCATCATATAACTATTCATATTTTCCAAGTTCTTAGTATGTGTAGTGTTAACTCCAAGAAAATTGTTACTCCTGCATGCTGTATATTTTTCAAATTGTGATCTTTTAGCTATGAAATGTAACTGAGGAGAAAGGGGCTCGCCCAGAAGAAGATTTTACCATGAGAAAAGTAAGGAGGTCAACCTCTTTCAAATATGTAAAGTGTATTCTATCACTTGTTATTAAACACAACTAATCTTTTTGTAATGCTTGTTGGAAAACCCGTTGCTGGACCTGATCAGGCGCCCTTCGCTGTTCAAACTGATCAATTGTTTTGTTTTTGTAATTTTGTAATTGTACAAAATTTTATAAGTTGGATCCTCATGAATTTGTTTAGCGGAGCTAGCTGAGTGTAGAATTGATGCTAATTATCTCTATCTGACAATGATATTTCTCTGAGCATTTTTAATTAGTCAAAGACATTAACGAGCACTAAGCATGCAAAGACTATCCAAATTCGAAACAAGTAGCAGCGCTTTAGAGAGAATTTTAGGTTACTTTGGATAAGAAAGCTCATTTATTCCACAATAATATGGCTGTGTGTAAAAAAGATGTTACTGTTTGCCCACTTTGTAAAAGGCAGCTTTTGGAACAAAAATTTGTGAAAGCGATATCAACTCCTGCTATGTATTTGTAAGTAGTGAGAATGGCATTGAGCAACCTCTCAAGTATTTTTTTTTTTTGGGGGCAGAAAAGGGTTTCGCCTTTTCTTTTTATTTTAAGTGCAATTAGGACTAATCGGGATCAAATTAGCATTTTTAAAACTTTGTGGATTGTAATTAAAAGTAGCAAATTTTTTAAACTTCTTGGGATCAAAATTAAAAACCACAAATTTTTAAAACAAATGAATAAAAATTCTCTCTTTCCTCTTCTTGTTCATCATATCGTCTTCATCTTCCTCCTCTTGTATTTTCTTTTCTTCACATTCTTCTCATTTATTCATCTTTCTCGTCATACTCTTCAACTACTTTTTGTTGTCTACATAGTCATCATCATCATCATCTTCTTCTTCTTCTTTTTTTTTCTTCTTCTTATGCAAAAATAAAAATAAAAATAAAAATAAAAATTTGAAGTGGGTTTAAAAATTCAAACATGATTAGTGCTCCCCTTTATTTGAATACCCACCTACGGCTTTGATTGTTATCACTTTTGCAGTTATTATTATTTACATCTTTGGTAGCCTCTTCAATAGTATTACTGAGAGCCCAGCCGTTCGGCGTGCCCTTACTCTGATTCGAAATCCCTATCCCTCGTTTTAGTGCTTTTCCTTGGTTATAACGATAGAGTTGCATTGAAAGCCTCTCAAGTGCTGACCTTTCTTCCCACCCGAAAATCATAGTAAGCCGGGAGAAAGACATTCATATATTCCCCAGGCACGGGATAAAGATCGTTGCTTTCTTTTAAGATTTTGAGGTCATGGAAGACCCTTTTTATGTTGTTGTGTGATCCATATAGTATCTTTTCTATGATTTCATTTTGGTTTTTTATGTTATTTTGGAGTGGGTATTGTTTGAAATACTTGAGAATGATATTAGGATCTTAAGTATAAAATTTGAGATAATTTGATATTAATTTGAGTTGCTTTGGATAGATTTCGAATAAAACGTCGCGGTTGAAATATTTTTTTTTGAGGTGATGAATATATGTCACGATATTCGAAACATCTGTTAGGGTGTTCGAAACATCTTCTGTCAGGATGTACGAAACATTTGTTACGGTATTCAGAATATCTTCTATCAGGAAGTTCAGAATAACTGTCAGGGTGTTCGGAACATCTTCTATTAGGATGTTCGGAACATCTCTGTCAGGATGATGGAAGCATCTTTTATCTAGATGTTGAGATAAAATTTAGAATAAAAATATCATTCGATTTTTTGATCCTCAAAAATAAAAATAAGCAAGACTCCATCGGTGAGTGACAAATGGGAAACATAAGGAAAGCGACAATCATCAGACAGAATTAGTGTACCTACAAATTCTTTTCAACATTCTTTTTTTTTTTAAGAAAAAATGGTAGAGTTAACTTCAGAAACCTCTCTCCTTATTTAGGATTATTTATCTTTGAGCCATGAATTTAAAAAAAAAGTACCAACATATTAAAGATGAAATGTCTTGATGGAGGTTCCTAACATTACTCAAGATGTTCGAAACATCCTTTGTGATGTTCCAAGCTTTAACTAAATTTAGAGAACTAAACTTAGAAAACTAATAAGTTTTTTCTCACTTTTTCACACTCCAGCAACCCAACTCGTCTATGTACACTCATCTTATTCTCAAGATACCTTTTTGTATACACAACCTCTTAACAAATGCACCAGATTTTATAAATTTCACTTGTATACATAACCTCCACAATCAACGACAACACCAACAACAACAGACCAAATATTATCACACAATATACATAACCATCCTTTGTGTATTTATTTATTATTTTTTCTGAAATTAAAAAAAAAGATACTCAAGATGTTTCAAACATATTGAATACGAATTAAATACTTATTTATGAGACATCAACTTGCGTATTTATATATATTTTACTCCGAAATAGAATGAAAAAGAAGTAAAGGATAATCATTTAATCTTTCTTGTAGGTATGTAATATATGAATAATCTTTCATAGTATATGGCTAAATATTACTCCTAGCAGTTATGACTTTTCTATATTTTTATTTGAATATTCATAACATATTTTAGATGTTCGAGACATCTTAAAAGAAGTTCTAAGAAAAGTGACGTTTGGGGCACTATTACGATGTTCTAAACGTATTTCATGCATGTTCAGACTTTGAATGGAGACAGAAGGGTCTCAAAACTAAACAATTTTTTTGAACATTTTCATCGAATTATTCTAACAGTTCGTTATCCAGTATTTTCACACATGTTCTCCTTTCAAGACAACCTTTTCATACAAAATTCTTGTACTCTATAAATGGTGCAAGCATTCACCATGAGTAATCTTCATGCATTCACCATGATAAATATTACAAGCATTCAAACATAGATTAAGGATTCAATTAAAAATTTTTTGTTTTTGTTTTATTATGAAAATACAATCGATAGAGTTACTTTTCCATGTACTTTTCCAATTTTGAGCATACATTCGAAACTTTCTTACGCCGTTTTCCACGACTAATGTAGTAGTTCCGAATATATTGGACCCGTGAATAACACTTATACTGGGAGCGTGGGGATCTAAAACTTGTAGTTACTTCTAAAGGTAATAAAAATGTATTCCACACCATTATATATCGATATTCTTTATTCATTTCATTTCTTCTTTTTCTACATCTGAAATAACTCATAGATATTCCCAACGTCTGCAAAGTATATGATGAACTGATAATGTTCAAGTGATAATTATAAAATATTATCACTTAAAATAATCAATTATACAAGTTAGTGCGATAAATCAAGATGATTATAACTTAATATGACCAACTATAAAAGATATAGGCTAATGATCAAATTTATACTTAATATATTCAATAATACAAGCAAAAGTGATAACTATGAAAGATAATAATCTAACTATAACTTTAACTGTTCCAAATGACTGAATGGATGGGCCAAACATGAAGGTCGATGTTCCGAACTTTAAATAACAAACTCAAACGACACATAGACATTTCGAACGCCTGAACAATATTTAACCAATTATACAAGTTAGAGTGATATATCAAGATGTATAATCACTTATAATGACCAATTATACAAGTTCGAGTGATATATCAACATGATTATCACTTAAAATGACATTTTATACATGTTACAGTGATAAATTTACAAGAATATCATTTAAAATGACTAAATATTCAAGTTATAGCGATAAATCAAGATGAATATCAACTAAAATGACCAAATATACAAGTTATAGTGATAAATCAAGATGAATATCAACTAAAATGACCAATTACACAAGCTAGAGTGATAATAATGAAACATTATTACTTAAAAATTTTACAGTTTAAAGTGATACATCTACAAGAATATCAACTAACATGATCTATTATACAAGCTAGAGTGATAATCATAAAAGATTATAACTCAAAATGAGCATTTATACAAGTTAGAGTGATATATAAAGATGATTATCTCTTAACATGACCATTTATACAAATTAAAGTGATATATAAAGATGATTATTACTTAATACGACCAACTATACAAGTTATAGTGATAAATCTACAAGAATATCACTTAAAATGACCAATTATACAAGTTAGAGTGATATCTTAAGATGATTATCACTTAAAATGACAAGTCATATAAATTAGGACGATATATCAAGATGATTATCACTTAACATGACCAATTATACAAATAAGAGTGATATATCAAGGTGTATAATCACTTAAAATGACCAATTATACAAGTTAGAGTGATATATCAAGATGAATATCAAATAAAATGACCAATTATACAAGTTAGAATGATATATCAAGATGGTTATTACTTAAAATGACCAATAATACATGTTATAGTGATAAATCTACAAGAATATCACTTAAAATGACCAAATATACAAGTTATGGTGATAAATCAAGATAAAATATTGACTAAAATGACCAAATATATAAGTTATAATGATAAATAAAGATGAATATCAACTAAAATGACAAATTATACAAGTTAGAGTGATAATTATGAAAGATTATCGCTTAAAATGACCAATTATACAATTTAGAGTGATAGACTATAAAAATATCAACTAACATGATCAATTATACACATTTAGAGTGATAATTGTGAAAGATTATCACATAAAATGACTAATTATAAAAGTTAGAGTGATATATCAAGATGGTTATCGCTTAACATGACCATTTATACAAGTTAGAGTGATAAATTTACAAAAAAATCACTTAACATGACCAACTATACAAGTTATAGTGATAAATCAAGTTGATTATCACTTAAAATTACAATTGCACATGTTAGAGTGATAAATCTACAAGATTATCTACCAGTTAAAGTGATAAATCTAGAAGATATACACATTATACGTTTCGAACAACAAAAATGTTAAACCCGAACTTGAAAAAGATGTTCCGAATGTATTCACTTCCCAGGTTAGGGTTTAGGGTTGAGATTTTTTTTTTAAAAATAAAGAGTCGACTAGGCATCACACCTAGTGGCCATTTTCATTAATAATAACAACAAAACTAAATTGTCTTACAAGATGTGCACACACTAAGTGCAATACAAGAAACAAACTAGCAATAGCAAACCCAGCACCTTGGTTACCTATTATCTCCACAATCTTGGGTTGAGCACTAATTAATACTAATACCACTAAGTAATGTAGGAATAACAAATAACCATGGTGCTTTGCATCAAATGAATAAGCTAGCTGACTAATTAATCTATGCAAAATAAAACTATAACTTGTAGCTAATGCTATTGTCCTAACAACTCTTATGCTTCTTCTATGCTTGCAGGCAAATAGCAAACCACTTGCATCACACGAGTAGCATCTCAAATACTGCACACTGATCCATGACATATGAGGGTTGATTCCTGAATGACTGAAAAGTAGAACTTGCATTGAATCAGCTCATTGACCCAAGAAGAGCATCAAAGCAGCAAATGAAGCAAGTGACCAACTGGAGCAGCTTGTACTAAAATGAACTGAGGATCTGGCACCCAACAACAATGTGAACAACTGAAGCAGCAACCCAAAAAATGAGTTAAGATTGGTGCTCAAACTGAAAAGTATAGGAAACATCTTTATGTATGCTGAGACAATCACAGGAATAGTTCCAAACTTAATGATCAATAACATCAGTTCAAGAATACTCCCAGCTTGTATAACTGCATTATTCATCTCAAGATTCCAGCATTCCTTGATTATTTCTTTCAAAGTTGTACCTGCAAAAAAGAAGGAGAGTTAGTGAAATAAACACCTATGATCTCTACTATACAGTCTTGATCATAGGGGGCATTTCCCAAGACAGCTTCCCTACTTCCCCCTTTACTTCTTATCATCCTGAACCTCTCCATCTCTTAGGTCTATACTCCACAAAATGATTTTTATCAAAGTTGACAATCAGCATGGCCTTTGGAGGCAATTGAACATAGGAAGTAAAACTGACACTAGGCAAATCATAGGCAAGGTTTGCAAGACAATCAGCCAGTTTGTTACCCTCTTTCAAGGTATGCTGAAACTAAAAATTTCCAAGCTGTTTCAATCTCAACATATCATCCACAATAGAAGCTATGGACCACATAGGTTTCCACACCCCCTCTATCACTTGTTTTACTACCAGTGAATCAGTTTCTATAACACCAGCTCCTAATGACTTCTCCACACATTATTTCATTGCTTCCCTGATGGTCATTGCCTCAGCAATCATGTTATTATGCTCACCAATCAATTTAGCGAAAGCATAAAGAAGATACCCTCATCATTCCTTACACAGAATACCAGTAAACTAGGACAAGGGTTACCCTTAGAAGTACCATCAGTGTTCACTTTCAAGACTCCAAGATTAGGTACCTTCCACCATACTTTAATGTACCTAAACTTAGCAAGTAATTCTCTAATGCACTCACTATATCAGGCCATGGCTGGTTCCCTACTAAGATGTATGGAAGCCTCAGTTTAACAAAGTAGAAAAAATTACTAGTGATCTCATATATCATCCTAGAATATGAAGCAGTCTTATCATGTCTGATTGCATTTCTTCTTTTCCACAAAGATCAAACAATAAAAGAAGGAACAATGTGATAAACAACTTGTACCCATGGCTTAGGCCACTGATACAACCACTTAAAGCAAACCTGTTTAAGATTGCAATTATCCATTTGAATCCCAGCAGGTTAAGCAAAGAACTTCCACAAACTAGTTGCCACTGGACTTGTCCAAAAAAGATGCTCCCTGGTTACAAAATTAGGCATAGTACAACACCAGCACCTGGAGAGGAAATGGTATCCAATTCTCTTTAGTTCTTCATCAAGAGGAAGCTTGAACTTCCACATTCTCCACATCATTAATGACACCTTAATAGGCATCCATTTAACCCACATAAACCTAGCAACTGGAACCTTATACGGCTTCACTCTTATGTAATTCCATGCACTACTCACTGAAAACTTACCACTTGAAGTCAAACACCACCAAGCCTTATCCCTTCTCTGACCATGACCTAGCAAGTAACATTTTGAACAATGTGATCAACAATGTCAGCTGGTAACAATTGAGTAAGCAACTCAACATTCCATTGCCCCTTCTCTATAAGCTCCTTCACACTGTTATACCACAAATCACACTCAAATGTGCATGGCACTATAAAGTACAATGGTCCTAAGCCTGTCCAGTTATCATACCATAAGTGAGCTGACCCTTGTCTAACCTGCCAGTAAATCTCATGATCAATAGCCTCTCTTGCTTGTATCATCTTCCTCCAGACATAGGAGCCTTCTTTGTATGACACTATGGCTTTGTGCAGCTTTTTGCAATACTTGTTAACTATGTATGTTACCCATAATGAATCACCAGTTATGAAATTCCACCAAAGCTTAGCAAATAATGCATTTGAAACATCAAACAAGGACCTGAACCCATGCCTCCCTCAGCTACCGGCGGACATAAATTTTTCCAAGAGGACCAATGTTTGATTGTTCCTTCTTGTGAATTGCCCCAAAAGAATTTTGCAAACAGCCTATGCAATTGATTGATAACACTGTCCAAGGGATTAATTGCAGAGAGAAGGTGAATTGGCATGCTTTGAAGCACATGTTTAATAAGTATAGCCCTTCCACCAAAAGATAGCATCTTTGCACTCCAGCTATGCAGCCTAGCAGTCACCTTCCTTATCAATTCTTCATAGTGCACCTTCTTCCTCATACCATAAAAGATAGGGCATCCAAGATAAGTGAAAGGAAACTCCTTCCTATGTATGCCAGTGATCAAATCAACCTTGTTCATCTCCTCATCACCCACTGAACCATGCAAGTATATTGCACTCTTGTCTTTGTTTATATTCTGACCTGAAACGGCCTCATAAGCTTGCAAAACACCAGTGATCAAATGCAAAGACTCTTCATGAGAAAAAGTGAATAATATAGTATCATCAACATATGCCAAATGATTGAGGTATGGACTCCACTTGGGCATAACATAGCCCCTATAAAAGCTGTGAGTGTTTAGTGAATTCAGACTCCTAGAGAGTACTTCAGCTGTGAGGATAAATAGAGTTGGTGATAATGGATCACCTTCCTTCAACCCCCTGCCTGAATGAAAGAAGCCATACCTTTGGCCATTGAAGAGTATAGAGTACCAATTTGATGACACTAACTGGAAGATAACATCTATGAACTCATGGAAAAACCCCATCTTCCTTAGTACCATTGTCAAGAAGGGCCAAGACACCCTATCATAGGCCTTCATCATGTCCATTTTAACCACAACATTAGCATCCTCACCTCTTTCATTTATGTCATGTATAATTTCCTGAGCAAGCAGCACATTCTCCACTATACTTCTTCCCTTGACAAAACCTGCCTGGTTATGAGAGATAAGAGAAGGAAGAACTTCAACCAACCTGTTATGCACCACCCTTGAGAGAACTTTGTTGATGAAGTTGCTAAGACTGATAGGCCTGAGATCAGAAAATGTTGATACATTTTGCTTCTTTGGAATCAATACCAGATTTGTATGTGTGACATATCTAGGAATTGTTCTTCCACAAAATAGTGCCTACACCACCCTCTCAATGTCATCTTTGATAATGTCCCAAGCAACATTAAAAAACCTGCCAGTATAGCCATCAGGACCACTAGCACTGTCCCCATTAAACCCAAAGACTGCCAGCTTCACTTCTTCCTCCTAGGGAACTTTAGTACATTCCTCATTTTGCTCATCTGAGATCATAGCTGGAACATTCATCAACAAATCATAATTATTTGACACTTCTTCAGTAGCAGACTGCCTCTGAAAGTACCATATAGCCTTATTTGCCATAGCTTCTTGAGAGTTTATCCAGTTTCCCTCCCTATTTTGAATCCTGCCGACATGTAGCTTTTTATTATTATTTTTTTTTAATTTTTTTTATACCATTGACATGATAACGAAAGAATTTAGAGTTAGAATCACCCTCTTTAAACCACTGCATGCCTGCCTTTTGGTTCCAAAATTCAGCTTTTGAAAATAAGTATCTTTTCAGCTTAGCTTCAGCTTTTTTAAGGGCCTCTCTATTCTCAGGTGTAGGTGCAATTTCAAGCTGAAATTCATGCGCAAAGATGATGTCCTCCAATGTAGAAACCTGCTGAAAGATGTTCCCATAAGTTGCTTTGCTCCAGGCTGACAGTTTCTTCTTCAATGCCCTCCGTTTTTTATTCAAAACCACAAAAGGATCTGCAGTAACTTGTGAGTCTCAGTGCTCCCTAACTAAGTTGAGAAAATCATCATGTGAAGTCCAGAAGTTAAGGAACTTAAATGGCTTCACAGTAGGGGTGGGGTCTTGTAAGAAGCTGACTAGTAAAGGCGAGAGGTCTGACCCCACTCTAGCAAGGTGATCAATTTAAATCTTAGTGCATATGTCCAGGAGCTGCTGGTTACCCAAACACCTATCTAACCTCTTGAGAATGAAATCCTCCTCCACTCTCCCATTCCACCAAGTAAAAATGCTCCTCAAATTGAAACCTAAATCCATGAGTTGACAATTTGCAAGAGTTGAAGCAAATTCCTCATACTCATGCATGAAGACTGGCCTTCCCCCATACTTCTCATTCTCTAAAAGAATGACATTGAAGTCTCCAGCAACAAGCCAAAGCCTCTCATTATCACTAGCAAAGTTCTGCATGGCCTCCCACAAAAAGAATCTATCACCAGGAATTGTTTTAGCATAAACAAAGGTAATAACCACCTCCTCATCAAACTGTTGGTTGAAGAAGGAAAGTGTGAGTTGTTGCTCATCATTCATGACTTCAATCACTTCAAAGTTCGCTGTAGCAAACACCCAGATCTTCCCATTATCATTGTGAAAATAATGCTCCATCCCAAGCCTTATCTTATAGCTATCTATTGTATGCACATCCTGAAATAGCTCCATCAACCCTATAACTTGAAAATGCTTCCTTTGGTTCAATGTGATTAGCCTATCAAAAGCTTCTTGAGCATTTACTGACCTAATATTCCAAATGAGCAACTTATCCATCTAATTTCTCTTTGTAGAAGTTGATCTCAAGGATTGAATTTTAGTAGGATCTTGGCTATAGTTTTCTTGGTTCTCTTTTGTTGCTGCTTGGTTTGATCAGGTTTCTCTAGAGGGGCTGGTGACACCAATTTCTTCTGAGAATTCACACTCTTGGGAGACAAATCAGCTTCACGAGAAACTATTGCAAAATTATGTGCAGCCGAGTCCTCTTCTAGTTCTTCATGTGCAAGCCTTCCAGGACTCAAAGGTCCATCCATCAATTTAATGCCCTCCTGAGTTTGTACATCCTTAACTAATGGCTGCAAAGGTATGTTAGCTATAAGATCATCATTACCAGCTTCATTAGTATTACGTGTAGGGATCAGTGATGAGCCACGAGCATTATCTTCTTCTTGAGATTGACTAGGGACAGTAGATGCCATGGTATTTAGTTCACAAATTGGTGTACTACGAATTTGCTCATCTCCCACATCGACTGAAGGAATTAATGGGGCCTGGGGTATAAAAGCTAATTCCTTCCCAATAGCCTGAGATCGTGTATTAATTAACCCTAAAGCCTGACTCATTAATGCACTAGCTTCAGGGTTTAATTCTTGCAGCTCAGTTAAGACTACATCATCAATTACATTGAAATTATTAATCAAATCTACACCATTAAATGAGGACTCACTTTGAGGAGCAATAATTAGGGCACGATCTTTGTCTTGATCAACACCATCTCCAATTAATTCAACATTCTCCTTAATAATATTACCTTCAGTTTGAGAAGAAATCCCAATAACATCTGACCCTTAGGATTTTTTCTATTTGAAACATCCTTGTTCAAAACATTACCTTCACCAACAAAATTAGTGTTAGAGTGGTCCTTAAAAACAGTAGTAACCCAATCCTTCGTAGAAGTAGGATCGTTAACCCTAATTAGAACTGAATCCTTCTCCTTTCCTGCTTGAACTTCGACATCATCCTCCTCATTTGATAAGGCAAAAGAATTGGTCTTATTAGCTATTTCTCCAATGATCTTTTCAACTTCTTTAACTTGTTTTTTCTTATGCTCAACCCTAGTCCAAGCATTAGGGTTTCTGTTAGGATGGACAAATTTCTTACCATTGTTTCTCTTTGAATTTGAGTTGTTTTAGCAGCTTCACCAACGATACCAACATTCTTCTCCTTTGCATCTACGCCCTTTTTCAAATTGCCAAGAATTTTCCCACTTTGCAAAATTCTAGTAGGATTTTCCTTCACGTCTTCCTCCTTATTATTTTTTTCCCAATTCCTCGATCATCAAGTTCAGGATGCAAAACAAAGCATTCCTCCTCACAATGTCCTTGCAATCTACATTCTTTACAATAAAAATGAATGTAATCATAGTTGATTTAAACCTAATTTCACCCGTATTAGACTTTTTAATCCCAATTCGAACATGTCGTGGACGAGGTGCCAAAAGATCAACTTCAACCTTAACTTTTGCACAACTAGGTCTAGTTTTTGCTCTAGTAGCTGCATCAAGCTGGAGAGGCTTTCCAACTGTAGTAGCAAGTGCAAACATCGCCTCTTTAACAAAAAATACTGGTGGTAACCTTGGAAAGGAAATCTATGCAACTGCAGTAGATGTTTCTTCCCTAGGATCAAACCAAACATCATATTTTAAATCCCTCATCTGATGATATGCATGCCCAATCTTGAGGTAAAAAGCAGGCCTGGATAACAAGTGAACATAATCTTCCAGTAAATAAAGGCAAATTAAAACGTGTCCTGATTCTAAAAAACCAACTGAACACTTTCCTTTAATCTCACATTGTAAGGGCAATTGTTTTCGAAGCTCTTGGAAATCTGGCATCCCATAAGAGAACTTCCCAACTACTCCATATTGGAGCTCTCGACGAGTAACCATGGTATCAACATCCTTATCCTCCCATACAAACTGTGGTTCCCCATGATAAAAGTCGACTGCTGGTGGTGGTAAAGTGATGTATAGGGTTCAGTATTAGGTTTTAGTTTTGAAACATAGGATTCCGGTGGTGGAAGTGGTAAACAAGGTTGTAGGGTGTTTGTAGGAGGGGGTTGTCCAGTGGGCAAGGTGGCCGTGGAAGAGGCCAAATGAAGGCTGCGAGTGTTTTCTTCTCCGAATCGCCTATCGCCTAGAGAGAAAAGAGCAGGGTTGGGGTTTGGAGTTTGGGGTAAAAATATTCGGAACGACTTTGTAGATGTTTCTAAAGACTCAGAAAAATATGCACGTCTAAAATTGAGCCAGGGTTCGGAACAGCTTATACAAATGACTTAACCGACATAAGTATGTTTCAAAAAGGGTAATAAATATGCAAATTAACGATAGTAACAACAAATAAATATACATAAATAAATTTGATCAGGTTTACAAATATGACGAACATCCAATATACAAGTTCAAGAATTTACAAGCTGACTTGCATCTTCATTTCCTCTACGTTACATGGGGAATATAGTCCTTTTATGAACATATACTTTGGAGATGCCATATTTATTTTTCTTCTGAAGTACTTCCCAAATTGACAGATTAGCTTAGTTCTTCTCCTTCATCCCTTGGAGGTGCAGGCACTGAAAAAATTACCTCCTTAAGAGGGACCACCCATAATTCTTTTGGAAGAGCTACATTGATAGGGACTGCATAAGCAAGGATTATCATATGGGGAGACTAAATTCATACTTAGCCAACAACTTAACCTCAACTTAGGATGACAAAAGAAAATGCTTTAAGTCTTGATAAATCATAAATTATTTTTTAAACCTTGTCTTGGCTCTAGTAGAACAAGACAATAGGAACTAAGATATTTATACTAATCTATAAGTATATGATTAGTAAAACCATTGAAAACATGAATACAGAAACTTCTACTCCCACAATGCACCTAGCTCCGACAAGGTAGACTTTCCTTGAATTCTTGAATTCACTTTGCTACATAAATAATTGTGTTTCCCATTTATCAGTACCAGCTACAAACCATTTTCGACAAACAACAAATGAAAACGTGGCAAATAATTTGTACAATAGTTCGACGGGTAGAATATATATTTGCTAATTATCATGAGAGATAATCAAAACATCTGGCAGGACGTTAAGAGTAATATATCTCTCGATGTTCACGACGTCTCTCTAGATATTCGAAGCATCTTACCTATCAAGATGTTCAGGATGTTCGGAACATTTGTATTGATGTTCAAGATGTTTGGAACATCTGTCAGGATGTTTCAAGCGTCTCTCTGTCAGGATGTTCCGAATATCCTAATAGGTGTTCATCGCGCTGAGAAAAAATTTCAGCATCGATTTTAGTCTAAAATTAACCAAATTCAGTCCAAATTAACTCCAAACGATCTCAAATTTTATATTCAACCTCTCACTACTATTCCCAACAATTCTAAACAATACCCACTTGAAAATAGTATAAAAATTCGGTTGATTTTGTAAAACCCATTTCAAAAACTTCATTATTTAATAATGATGAACATTCACAATCTTCTTAACGAAGAATAAGAAATGGATATGTGTTATATTTCGTTTAGGATTGCTTATATTGAACAAATAATCGTTAGACGAAGCGTAGATTGAAGAAACAAGAAGAATGATACGAATAACGATTTGACAGGAAAAAATGGGGGAGAGGAGAGATGGAAGGGTTGTTGTAGATCTAGGTTTATGGCCAAATTTGGCCAAAAAGTGGGTTTTATACGTGGACCATTGTGTAACATAATAAAATTTGGGGTGAGAAGGTTAGATAGTTAGAATCTTTTAATCCTATTAGAGTTAATATCTCAAATGGTCACTCAACTTTGAGAAATTAACCACCAAAGTCACTTTGCTTTGGTTGGTCCCAAAAAGGTCACTCAACTTAGGAAAAATATCTCCAAAAGTAATTCTTGCCAGTTTTTGCACCGTCACCCACCGAAAATCTGATGTGGCCTTTTAAAATATTTTTAAATAATCGTATGTCCCACTTTCTTTTCCATATAGGACTTTTTTAATAGTTACTTACTAGTTTTCTGACAAGTGCAATGCACGTGTATTTCTAATAACTAGTACAAAAATTATGAATATTGTGTAATAAGCGTGTATCGTTGCTAGTAAATTAAAGGAAAAAATATAAATTTAAAGTACTGATATATCGAATGCTTTTCATTCGATATTTTTTGTTATCGTAATACATAATCATACTAAACATTACTATTGTACGAAGGCCAGTAATTAATATTTGAACGATTATAATCATGCAAATTTTATAATATATCAAGTTCGAAGGCAAATAATTATTTATTGTACTCCTAATTCCTAGTGCATAATAACAATTTGTCATTAGCACAAAAAAATAAAAAAGAAGAAAATATATTGATATCAAGCTAAATACTTGATATTATAAAATTTGCATGATTAAAATTGTTCAAATATTAATTACTGGCCTTCGTACAATAATAATGTTTAATTAGTATGATTATGTATTGAGAAGATAAAAAATATCAATTGTAAATGATTTGATATATCAATACTTTAAATTTACATTTTTTTTCTAATTTACTAGCAAATATACACGCGTATTAGTAAAAATTTATAATTTTTGTACTAGTTATTAGGAATACACGTGCATTGCACTTGTCAGCAACTAGTAACTATTAAAAAAGTCCTATATGACAAAGAAAGTGGGACCTACGGTTATCTAAAAATATTTTATAAAGCCACGTCAGATTTCCGGTGGATGACGGTTCAAAAACCGGCAAGAATTATTTTTGGAGATATTTTCCCTAAGTTGAGTGACCTTTTTGGGACCAACCAAAGTAAAGTGACTTTATTGATTACTTTCCCAAAGTTGAGTGACTATTTGAGATTTTAACTCGATCCTATTAATGATTAGAGGACCCTATATTACACAATTAAAACTTGAGCCTTTTTCAATTAAAAAAAAAAAAAAAAAAACTTGGAGGGTCCTGCCATGTCAATCTCCCTTGGAAGTATATAGCTTAGAGAAAGCATGCTTTAATTTTCAAATATTTCTTCAATTAGAAGGTGCTTCAGGAGTACTCCGGTAACAGTACGAAAGTGCTACTATATACTACACGAATTCCTAATACATTAGTAAAAGTAAGCAAGGAAAACGAAGAAGAAATTACTAAAAGCACTTAAAAACTCAAGTCCTAGCGTGCTTGCAAAAATTGTAGTAAGACGATTCTCACCAGTTAGTAAGAATCTTCATTTTCATGGTTGATTTGAGAATTAACATGTTCAATTACTTCATTGGTTAAAAAAAGATACAAATTTTTATTAGTTTGTCCAACAAGAAAAACACATTTTTTAAATTAACAATAATTAAATTTCAAAGTAAGAAAACAACAAAGTATAAAGAATTTCCATATCATTGAGTGGTAAAGAGACTATTAGTTAGTGGCATGGATACTTCTCCAGATAACTCAGATTTTTACTTCTTTTTTATTCCTTAGCATCCGGAATCCCTAATATTGGGGAAAAAAAAAAGAATCAATGTCCAATGAGTATATATTAATTGGATTTGGAAATAAGTTACTTTGGCAGTTTGTTTCTTTAGGGATATTAAACTAATGGAAGTGTTCTTTCTACGGAATAACTTGAATATTTAACTATTCAAGTCAGGATCCCTATTGTTTATGCCTAAAAAACGTCTAGGTTAAATAATTAAATTTTTGATAAGCTCACAAGCAATACAGTAAAATACGATGAAAAAGCAAGTAAATCGAGAGGAAAATAATAGACAAGAAAGTAAGAGTCTTATTCCTTGAGAATAGCTGGATTCTGGTGAATCGTTTGATGTACAATACAATGTAAAAAATGGGTATTTATAGTAGAGATTACCCAGTCTTATGGTAAAATACAAAGACTAATAAAGGCCATGAGCCTATAAACTCAAGGTGGTGGTATATACGAAACCCTAACTAGGAGACTGTAAACCTAAGGTGGTGAGATGTATGTCTTACGTCCTACGCTCGTACCGCTTGAACGGTCGTAACTCGTAGAATAGGCGTGTATCCTCTATGCCCGGTGACTTGTAGGATAAGTTTAGTCTCGCTAGATGAACTTGTATCCCCATAATAGTAGGTGGCGTAATTTTTCCCACACAATCAGTCCCACTACTTGCTGAGTGCTGGCGTGAGCAGTCAGGAAGTGAAAGCGGTGTACAAGACGGATGTGAAAAAATATCTCACTGACTCCTTAAAACTCGCAGTCTCTTTGACCAAGAATGATGCTGATATCTTCGAGAACTCCACGTGCCTTCATCTTATTATTTGATGTTTATTTCATGTACCTTTCAAAGAATACTTTTTGTTGCACGAACCGTTTCATATCTCAAGCCATAATTACACTTGACCGTTTCATGATTCGTTCTTATCTCCTCCAGCCTATAAATAGGGGCTTCGTGATAGTAGTGAAATCACAAATCTTCTTCAAAAAAATACTCCATCTCTTCAAAGCTTCCTTATGAAAAAATGGCTCTTCTATCTTCAAAAATATTTCCCTTTGATCCCGGTCTGATATCCCCAAATTTAATTTTTCACTATGAATGGATGGTATATGAGAAAACTGTAGGAAAAAGACCATCTCCAATTTTCTTCTTCCTTTCCTCCATCTGTGATCGGATGAACGAAGTCCCTTGAGTCATGAAGTTTGATCCGGATTCTAGTGATGTTCTTCAAAATGTCTTCATCGTGGCATGTGCACTGATTACGGTGTAGTCTTCTTCTTACACGGCTATTGCTGTGATATTCCTCTTGTCATGCGGGGTCAGGATGCTTGGCCCTTTCAGCTATCGTGAGGCTTCTCTTCCAGGATGTCGTGGACGTTCAGGTAGCTCCTTTGATGGTGTAGGGTTGAATCCCACGTGCCTTGGCTCTGTTTCATGGTAGGCAAGAGGATACAACTTCGAGCCATCAGCAGATCAAGGAGTCACCAAGCTCTAACTTTGCTCGTGGTTAAAGATTGTCTCTTGGTTCGGCTGAATTGTCATTGCAACATCTCATCGGCCGCTGGCTATGGGATACCCGGGGTAAGAGGCTCTCTTGTGGTAGGTTACCAGCTCAAGCCTCTCCGTCTTCGATGAGCTCCCAATTTTGCTTGAAGATCTGCGGGGCAGTGTTGACCATCGGGGTCGAAGCAGATCTTCCAGTTTCTCTTTAAGTTCAGCGGACGAGATGGATGAAGGTCGTGTCCGTGCTCAGACGCTTCCGAGGACCTTTAGTTTGATCAGGGTATTCGAGTCTTGGTCACTTCAATGACTGTGTGCCGAAAGTTGTCGGGCTGACATATCCCTGATGCCGGGAGAACTTCGAACTGCTTAGTGGCTTGTAGCTACAATCCAGATGAAGGATCCAGCCGTGCAGATTTTGACAAGCGTAAAGTTTTGCCTTTCTTATGAGCATATGGGCTGTTTGTTATTAATGAAATAAACATCCATTAATGTTTTTATGCGTACTTATATAGTTAAGCAGCATGTTTTGTGTTCCTGTATGGGCTAGTGTCTTTAAAAGACGAGTGTGCACACTGAAGGGCGCATCATTTGCATCAGTAATTGACGGCTTATATTGCGCCTGTGATAGACGGTTGTTTTGTGCCCACAATAGGACGACTTTAGCCCGTGTGGAAACGAGGCATTTTTTTGTTCCAATACAGAACGTCGTTGCTTATTTACTCGAGTATTTTAAGACTTTCTGGCACTATATGGGCGGGCGTCCCTACCGGCATGTAGGTGCAATTTATTGAATTGACGAGTTCAATTTATTAATAATGCATGGTGGCTGAGCTAGATATGATCTAGGTCTAAGCGAGTAGTTTACCCTACTTTTTGTAGCGAAAAATAGATGTATTACTTCAACTTAGGTCTGGCCGGGTTTATGAATAGCTGGATCGTAGATGGATCTGAATTGTAAAAATGACTAAGTAAAATAGTAGTTTTATTGATAAATAGGGCGCATGACCTGAACTGTTGTGGGTGAAAACTCGTAACATTGCTGATGAGTATGAAAATACTATGATAAAAAAAGAAAAAAATTAAAGACTTAATTAAAGTAAATACTGAAAAGGATTGGGCTTCCAATGTCAGACGGAGGTGTCCGCCTGGGCTTCCCCGTTAGAGGGTGCTGAGCCTCGAGATGTGACATGTGGGCCGCTGACCACGATATCCCCGTCGATCAAACAATAATAAACTGCCTGCTTCCACAGCTGCCTTCTTTCTTACTTGTGTTCAGGGAGTATTCCCTTGTCCAAGTAGTTAATCAGTGCATGGCTTTGTTCCGGGGCAGAACCTGTGCTTGGAACTTCAAGGTTCATCAGGTCCGCGGGAGGTCAACTCGATCACTATCTGCTGATCGTCTGAATCAGTGTGTGAATCCTCGGGCACTTCGTCCTCATTTGAGCTTTCCTTTTGATATTCAAACTCCCATTTGTGGAAATTTTCAAAACTTTTTTATTTTTTCCTTGCTGATCTGGCGCATAGATGTCCTCTGTGGAAAAAACCTCATTCGCTCGACTAATCACCAACTGGGAACTGTTGTAGAGGCTGACTTCCCTGGCCCCTAATTTATAGGCTAAGTCAAGAGCTTGAGTTATAGCCTCATATTCAGCTTCGATGCTCGGACCTTTCGCGGCCTTGTAGAAGACCTTCCTGGTAGGTGTTTCAACCCACAAATCGAGGTTGGCTTCTTCTCTTTTGAGATCCATGTCTGTATGGATTTTCCAGCACCAGGGCTCGATTGCCCCTGCATTTTGGATTGATTCCTCCGCATTTAGTGCTAATTCTTCCACGAAATTTGAGGCGAAACATTCTAAAGCCTGTGACTGGATGACTGTTCGTGGTTTGTAAATGATATCATATTCTCCCAGTTCTTCAGCCCATTCTACCAACCCTTTTAAGAGCCTAGGCCTGGACAAAATGGTCTGTAACGGTACAGAAGAGAGCATACTGACCGTATGGCTGAAAAAATACGAACGCAAATCTTGAGTTGCCATGACCACAACTACAATAAACTGAACAGGTAGAGGCAGAAGCCCATCCGGGCATGAAGGTCCTTTGCTGGCATACTTTATGGGAAATTGCCTCCCGGCTTCTTCTCACACGAGCACTGCATTCATGCTACTTCTGAGATTGAAACATACAGCAATAGGTGCTCTTCCTGGATTGGCTCGGTTATCATCCGAAGCTTCAAGAGTTGCACCTTTATTCGGGCCAATACCATGTAGAAATGTATCAGCCATAAGGGTTCTTCGTGCTTTACCAGCACCTAGGTGAGCTGGTACCATAGTTCTGCTGCCTTGGGGATTAGTCGGCTCATCTCTGATAGCCGCTCCCTCAGCTCGGCGATCTCTATCATAGCCTTACACTCCATAGTCTCGTACCATATGGATTCCTCATCGACCATATTTACCTCGCCTATCAGCTGTTTGTCGTGTCCTTTGTCGAATGTAAGATGATCTTCAGGCAAAGGCCGCTCACTCTATAAGTCATTAACCCCGTGCAAGGTAGGGTATCTGAAGACTTGGTGGAGTGTTGAGGGTACTCCTTTTACCCTGTGTATTCATGGTCGTCTCAGGATGACATCATATGATAGATTACAAGCAAGTACCTGGAAAGTGGTTATGCTCGTCACGCCCGGATATGAACTGGTAGAGCTAGTTTTCCAACAGGTTGCTTATGAAGGCCACTGAAGCCGATTATCCTGTGAAGGCTCAGAATCATTTGATTGTGGCGACCTAAATTTTGCAATACCTCCCACCGGATAATGTTCACGTTACTTCCTAGGTCAACCAAAGCTTGCCTGATCTGAAGGTTGGACACTATTGTAGGGATGATGAAAGTGTCTTGATGCTTTACTTCGTCTTCTGGGCTAAACATAATAGGGCTAGCAAACGATCCTGATCTTTCAGAACCCCAAGCTGTGATAGGTCATGAGGTCTTGATGATCGCGTTGATACTCTGCTTATCCCCAGAGTCTGGTGCTCTCGACCGTCTTGCTCCTTCTTTAATCAAATCCTTGAGGTGTCCCTTTAGCAAATGCTCGATTTCTAACATCAAGGCCTTACAGTCGACTGTGACATAGTTGTTACTACGATGGAAGTCACAGTAGGCCGTTGAATTTGTCTCGACTGCTCTTTTTACGGTGGGCGGCTACTGTACTTTTGGCCCTAGTTTACCAAAGTGATTGGAAACCAGTTCCACGATGTTAACTCACAAACCAAAATCTCGGAAACTGCGCCCAGACCCTCGGATACTGCCCTACTTTACCATTCCTTCATGCCTCTGTGTCTTTTCTTTTACTCTTCTTTCGTCCCCTTATCCCTTAAAGGATGGACTTCCTGCTTTCTTTCTTCGTTCATCTTCGGAGTTATGAGAGTGCTCCAGCTCCAGGCAGAGTTTCTCAATGTACTTCTGGTGTAGGGCACTCCATGTTGACACAGGGTGTTAAGTTAAACTTCACTGCAATTCCCTAGTAGTTAATGAGCCTTTAGAATTCAAGTTCTTGCCAAAAGCTACCACAACAATATTGTCGAAAACCGGAGGAAGCTCCATGTGTTCCCTCTGGAACCTTTCAAGGTAGTCTTTTAGCAGCTCATCATCGCGCTGTCGAACCTTGAAGATGTCTTCCATACGCTTTTCCCGTTTACGGGCGTCAGAATGCGCTTTCTTGAACAAATCTTACATTTGGGTGAATGGCTTGATGGAGCCCATTGGTAGCTGAGTGTACCAAGCAAGGGCTCCCTTAATCAAGGTCGAGCCAAACCTCTTCAACAGAGCTGATTAGATTTCTTCCTCAGAGATCTCGTTGCTTTTAACGGCTATGTAGTACGCAACAATATGCTCGTCCGGATCCATTGCCCTATCGTACTTTAAGTTATCTGGCACGCGGAAGTACTTTGGTATGTGGATCGGTGCAACGCTTGCTTTGTATGCATGCTTATGAAATTTCTACTCATCTACGGTGGTAACCTGTAGTGGAGCATCTGACACGTTACCGATCCGATCGTGGATGACCTTCATTTCCTTTAGGATTTCCTGGATGACAGGTATTCCTTTGAGGTCTTGATTATTAACTATCGTTGAACCTCCAGAAGCAGCGTCCATGTTGAGTTTGCGATTATGAGCGAATACTGGTGTATCGTTCATGGCCCTGGTCCTCGCGGGGATGCTGGCCTCTGAGACGATCCAACTAACGTTGCTCCTAACTTTTGAGATATGCCCTCGACCATGTTGACCGAGTTCTGCTATGCCCGTTCTGACAAGGTTTTGAGGAGATTAACAAGGAAACCTCTAAACTCAGAATTACCTTCGGGTGATTGATCGCCTTCGTCGTCGCTGGCTATATGGACTGGCTCCTTGGCAGGATCCTTTGGCTGCATGCTGGGATTGCTAGGATCCTGTGCGGATTCGTCTATTGCGTCGGTAGTATTCTTTGGGGTGTTGTCGTTGTCGTCTGACATGACTGTACCTTTTCCTTCATAGAATACCTACAATTCCATGGGCCCCACGGTGGGTGCCAAATTGTTTAGGCCTAAAATTGTATGTCTAGGTTAAACAATTAAATTTATGATAGGATCACAAGCAATACAGTAAAATACGATGAAAAAGCAAGTAAATAGATAGGAAAATAATAGACAAGAAAGTAAGAGTTTTATTCCTTGAGAATAGTCGGATTCTGTAAGAATCGCTTGATGTACAATACAATGTAAGAAGAAGTATTTATAGTAGAGATTACCCAGTCCTAATTCTGATAAAATACAAATACTAATAAAGGTCATGGGCCTATAAACTCAAGGCGGTGGTATATACGAAATCATAACTAGGAGACTGTAAACCTAAGGCGGCGGGATGTATGTCTTGAATCCTACGCTCGTACTGTCTGAACGGTCGTAAGTCGTAGAACATGCGTGTATCCTCTGTGCCCGGTGACTTGTAGGATAAGTCTAGTCTCGCCAGCTAAACTCGTATTCCCGTAATAATAGGTGACGTATTTTTGCCACACACCTATAAAGAACAAATATTTAGGAGTAAATGATTTTCCTTTTTTAGATATCCGAATTCGTCATATATATCGACAAATTAAAGGGGGAATATTAAATTAAATAGTAATATTCATGAACAAACTTCGCTCCACAGCAAAATTTGCTACTGCTCTCATGAGTTAAAGTTTTCTACTTAAATATTCTTATGTGAATTATAAGTTTGAATATAGTTCTATTTTTTAGTTGAAAAATTAGATAAATCTTTGGTTAATGTAAGAAATTAGTTATTTACCCATTTCGTGCGATTTTTTCACTTCCTCCCTGCATATGAACTAGTATACTTTAATTGGTAGTATTAACTATTCCCTCCATCCATTTTTACTTGTCCACTTTTAATTTTTCACTCTCACCAAGAAAAAATTTCAACTTGACTAATGTGTTTATCAATAATATTTAATTCAATTAATTTAGAAGTGATTTCAAAATTATAAGATTTTTAATATTAAGGACAATATAGGAAGAATATGGTTAATTTTCTCTTTAATTGTTAAAAAAATAAGTAAAAATAAAATTTTACTTTATAGAAATTGGACAAGTAAAAATGAACGAATGGAGTAGATGTTTCGTGTCGACGGATGTACACGAAAATACATTGTCAAAGGAAATAAAAATATCTAAGCACAAGACAAAAAATCTTATCCTTAAGACTAGCATATAAGTTTCTTATTCTTTCATATTATCGGTCCTCATAAATAAGGGTATCGAATTACTTATTCATCTTAAAAATCGTCTAAAAGCTCCTGCTTGGATATTACACGTTTTTCCTTTCCATTGGTAGAGGTAGATGAGCACTTGTTTACCATGTTCATCTAAATTTACTACTTTTTTACACGAAACATAACTATATATATATATGAGAAATATTATTAATTTTTCGACAAATATTTTATTTTATACCATTTCCAAAAGTACAATAAATTTTGGTGCTAATTAAGAATCTTAGAGATTTAACTCATCAAAGTTTAAAATTTTGAATCAGCCTCTAACATCACTCTACCTATGAATATGGTAGAACGTTCTATAAGCAACTAGATCCTTCAATCTGCAAGAGATCAACAAACATATTGTGGTTGGTTGGCGTACAAACAGCATGCAGTTCAGTAGATAACGAATTATATAAAGCATAATGTCGTACACATTTAGTAATGTGGGAGAATCTAAAAGAAAAAGAAACCATCTTTCGTGATTCCAAAAGTTCAGCCAACACTTTGGAATAAAATACCTAGTCCTAACTAGGTTACTTTGCATCAATTTAAAATCACCTTTATGTAGCTAGTACAAGATGGCAGGCAATAAACCCCACCTATGACAATAAAAAGGAGATGTGGAAGTCAGAAAATAAGAAAATCTTGTGCTACAAGGCACCAACAGAGGTTATTTTGTTGCTACAGAACCAAACATGCCGTATATTGTTTAGAAAAGTTAGTTCAAATGTTGTTTCATTGGCTACTGTTGGCCAAATGTTTATGCTAATGTGGTGAAATGCACTTCCTCTAATTCATAATTATACCAAAAATAGTAGGCTGACATTTCTAGGACATCTTCCTTTTTTACTTGTTAGAGCAAAATTCCAGCTCTTCCAATACAAATCTTTGGTGAAGTATAATTATTTGAGCAACATATAAAATAGGAATCAAAAGTAAGATTATGTTTGTCCTTTAACTTTGATAAATATTCCAAGTATTGACGAGATGGTTGTAAATTGTAAGCAAGGTTTTGGGGGTTTTTGTACGTGTTGTTCATTTCAAGACTTTTATGAGTAGAGAGCACTCTTTCTTTTTCCATTCACACATGGCTGCATCAATGCCAAGAACTGTGGAGATGGGAATCAGACTGCTTGAGGGCTAACAAGACACTGATTCTAGGATGAAAAGACTGCATGATTCATTCTATTTTGAGACCTGTTTTTGATAGGATGGAGCCACCATACAATTAGACTAGAACCTTGAACTAGTCCTGGCCTATATAGTAGGCACTTTCCCCTACGTCCTGCTTTGGTCCGATGCGTTAACGCCTTCCTTTTTCCTTGCACAGTTGCTAGACTGACGCTTTGGACAATTGTTAGAGTTGTGTAATTAGGAGGACATGAGTTCAGTCGTAAAAAGGTAATGAGTTTAGTCGCAAAAATGATTAGGTGTAAGGTTTTGCAAATGTACCTAATGTGGTCGCTACCATTTTTTTTTAGATCTCATGGAAGAGCTATCTTTTTAACTTTATTGGCTTTAGTTTTCACCATAGGCCAATTTCTTTTCCACATCATTCTTTGTTTGTTTATTTATTTATTTCTTTATTTGTTAGGATATGGAAAACCTAGACTAATGGACAATGCCTTACTCCCGTCGTTTGGTGTATAGGAATCTTTTTGAGTCAGTGATATCACTAGAAGTTTCGATATGAACAAAAGGAGAAAATGAAGAAGATAGTTCATGTAGTATATTTTATTGAAAGTTCCTATCTTAAGGAAAAAGGAAAGTCCTAAAGTGACAAAAGATTCAAATGCAATATATTGTAGAATTAATCAAGCCTATGCTAATCTATGTAGATGTATATATACGTAAAATAACATCAATAGTGTTAAATTTGGCGAACATCCTTTATTTAAAGAAAATGAAAAGTAAGGAATATATAAATTAGTTTTGCTGTTGTGCTTAATTAGCATAGACAAATCATTTTTGGCTGAACAACCATTGGTGCCCTCACATCTTAGAGAAAAGGAAAACTGCTATAAACTGCTGATTCTATTTAGTTTTAGAATATCAGTACAACTAACACTTTTGTTCCCCATGCGTTCAATTATTCTAAAAGAAAAAGCCTCGAATGGACTTTTGCCCATTGAGTCAAAGATATACATGACTACATACTCTCCTCGGATTAAAAGGATGTTTCAAGTCTTTTTTAAGATAATATCCCTCTAATTTTTTTTAGTAGAATGACTTTTTTTTATATTTGAGAGAATTAATACTTAAGCTCATATTTAGTTAATTAAAAGCTAATGGTGAGGTGTCCTCAAACTTTTTTATTTACAAAATGGTCCCTCAGTGTGTGTATATATATATATATCCACAAACGGTAAAAAAAAATGGAAAAACCACCCACTTCCCTCTTCTTCTTCCCGCCTTCTCTACTATACTCGTCGCTGATCCAATCCCTATTTGGTCATATTTTCACCAAAAAGCACCACATTTTGCATAAAATTCATTTCTCCTTCTTCTCCATCATCTTTTGTCCCAAATTCTGGTTCATACTGTGCACATTTTATATAATTACAAAAATTAGGTCAAAACTAAATCTCGATTTTCCGCAGTGCATTTGCTGGGTATTACTTGTTTGGTACTTTCAACCTTCTTTTCAGTTGGTAAATGAGAAGAATGCTTAATTACTATGCAGATTTGGTTGTTTTTTTTTTTTTTTTGTGAATATTTTGCTTTTAGTTGATACCATCGACTTGAGGTTTCAGTTTTTGTTACACCATTTGTCGTATTGAATAGACCATGCATTTGTCGGTTAAATAGACTGTCCATTATTAATGGAGGACCGTATACTATTAGGTGGTGATTATTTTGGGGAATGGGTGGAGACCCTTAAATATTGGACTTGGCATTCTAAGTCTAAGGTTATTGTACCTATTTTTGTGAGTCGGTAAGTTGATTATAACAAGTGCATGTCATTGCAAGTGGCCAGTTAACATGTGAGCCAAGGGAAGTTTCAATTACTTATATGCTTAGTGTGGCTCCCGCAAAGAAAAAGACAGCTCATTCGATCATAAAGACTGATAATGATGTGCTACTTTATCTTCTTGATGTTGCAAGTGATGGTTCTAGGTCCACCTTGAAGATATCTGTAGTTGAAAGGTCTGATGAAGCATTAGATGAGCCTATGGTTGCTGCTTCTGATACTGCTCTTTATGTGGGATCAGCTGAGGTATCAACACTTGTAGCAGAAGAGGGTAAAGCAGATGCTGATTTCAATGGAGATAATGGACATGATGACTATAATCAGGGCATCCATTTCAATGAACATAATCCAAAAATTTTAAATTGTGATGTTGAAGAAGGAGTAGGGGTTCCTTATAGTTCGAGTAATCCAATTGTTAATACTTCGGGTACGGAAAGAACCCATAATTATGTTGATGACACAGGTTTTTACAAAGGTAGAACTTTTAAATACAAGCGCGAGTTAGTTGTTTGTCTTAAGTTTGCTTCAGTGGAGAAGTCATAGTGTTTCAATACTCTAAGAATACAAAAAATTTGGTCAAATGTGTTGATCCAGTTTGCAAATGGAGGGTACGAGCTATGAAGTATAAGTGTTCTGACATGTTTTATATTACCAAATACAATGGTAAGCACACGTATGGGGTGCAACACCTTCCCAATCATCATCCTCACGCGTCGGCCGATGTCCTCGGTGAATTTGTGAAGACTAGATTTATTAACAGCAAAGGTCCTTCCACAAAAGACATTTTGAGTTTTGTTCGTTCTGGTATGGGTTGTAAAATCAGCTATTTGAAGCTAAGTGCTTCGACACGGATGCAGATCTAGAGGTCGGATCCTTCAAGATGTAAATTCTAAGATTCGGGGATATGGATCCTAGTACGGATACGGATGTTGGGATCCGGCTAAAAATAATTCAAAAGAATAAATATAGAGTTATAAATATATCCATAATGAGAGATTTTTTTGGAATACTTACTTGTTATTTGTAAAGTATCTACACACTCCAAGTCCAAGATGACATGATTTCTTGATTTTCTTCCATTCTCAATTTCTCCTACAAGCATTGAAACATATTAAAAATTAAAACATATAGATACCATATAAGTAAAAAAGTTAGATACATATAAATAAGTATAAAGTAAAGTGAAAACAATATCTTTTGTAGTTTTATCCAAGAACTTTACATAAACATAAAGAATAAGATACACAATTATCATTTATTATATTCTCACAAGTCACAAATTATATATAAAGAGTTAGCCATTATCATTAAGTCAATCACATAAGTACTAGAGTGTTGAGCTCCAAAAATGCAAAAATGTACGAGTTCAAGCACCATAAAAATATACGTTAACATGTGAACTTATAACAGAAAGCTTATTTGATATTTAGCATTCTTCCTCCATTTTTTCAAGATCAGTTTCATCCAAATATTTAGATAAAAATATTTGAGGTTCATCTATTGATAAGTCAACTAGATTACCCGTGGCTTCATCAACATCAAACCGATCTCTATCTAAAGCAACATTAAGATAAAAATTATTTAAAATATAAAAGAAATACTACAAATATAAGATCAAGAAAATATAGATTGTAGACATACCCACATCCTAAAACTTGCTTGGGCCACTTGTATACTTTTCTTTTTGACGAGAAAGCAAGCGAAGATTATAGGGTACAAATACTAGATCTTTGGATCTTGAAGTCTCTAGCTTGTTTCTCTTGATGCTATGGATCAAAGAATAGGTACTCCAATTTCTTTCATAATAAGAAGAAGAAGAAGAAGAAGAAGAAGAAGAAGAAGAAGAAGAAGCCGGTTGTGAAAGCAATTTGTAAGCCAAGCTTGGTAAAAAGTAGAGCGTTTACATCGTAGTTCGTCCTCCAAGATAATGGATCCTCATTCATCATCGCCTCAACCACATAAGGCTCATTAAAAGCACCACTCCCATTAGAAAATGCTCCATACTCCAGAGATGTTTGTTTTAGTTCACTTGAGTCTTCAAAAAATCTTTGGAAGCATTTGAACCTATTTGAGAAAATCTCTCTATCCACATTTGGAACAAGTCTTCGAATCCCATTGCCTTCCGCGCTTAGCCATGATTCATAGTAGTATTTTGGTACCAATGAATGTGCCATACAATGCAATGGAATTACTCTTGTTCCACCTAGCAACAAAACTCTCTTGAACTGTATCAAAAAATTCCGATTGTTCGGTAATAAGATCTTTTCCTCCATGCTCAAAAATAATTGCCTTCACCTTTTCAATCATTTTATCCCACATATCATAAATGAGATGAAATTTTAGAGCATCGAGATCGGCACTTCTAAGCGTGGACACAATCGGTTCCGTAAATTTTAAAAAATAATCAATTTTATCCCACCATTCGTCATTCATTATGAGGGATTTTGTTTCACGTGTTTTCGCTTCAACAACTTTATCTCCCTTATAGTTTTCCCAATTATCATCCATAACCGTTCTCTCAAGTGATGCCTTAACGTGATAAACACGGTTAGTTATAACATGTGATGCAAATCTAGTTTCGGTAACTTTCAACAAAGATAACGCCGAATGCTTTTCAAAAAGAGCATGGGCCATATCATGAATTCAACACAAAAAATTTCAAACTACTAACTTCACCAATCAAATCTAAAATCCATTTGCAACGTACAAATTGGCTTGATTTTTCGGAAGGTTTGCACATGCTTTTTAATGCAAGGTTCAAGCAATGAACAACACATGGTGTCCAAAATATATGTGGAAAAGTTTGCTCAACCTTAGAACCGGCAAGCTTCATATTACTTGCATTATCGATGATTACGAACCACGTTACTTGGACCAACTTTTTCAATTGACTTAATGAATAAATTGGCTATATACTCCCCATCCTTAACAACACCACTTGAATTAATTGATTTCACAAATATTGGGCCGCCACTAGAAGTAACCCTTTTCTCGCCCATGCATCTTTAATGAATAGTAACTTTCTATTGATATGAGCTTTTTCTTGATCTAAAAGGGTTGTTCTTAACCTATTATATATTGGAGGAACATAACCCGCTATAGAAGTATGTGCCAAGAACTTGGAATACTTTCTTAAATAGGGAGACTTACCAAAACTAAAGGATAAATCTAAGGCGTAGAACACCCGGGGTGCCATCTTATCCGCGATGTTTCTATTCTCGATGTTGAACGACTTCTCTAGAGCTCCAGTGTTCGAATATTTTCTTTTCTTAAAATGTGATAAATCCGGCCCTTCGGAAAGAGATATATAATCTGATATTTTTCCTCGCGTCAAGTTACACGGATATTTTTTTATTTTCCGCTTGTTCATGTTCTATCTTCAAAGCTTCATACACTTCCCTACTTATTTCTTTGCATACTTGCCCGGAGATTTTTAATAAATGAGCTTTAACTTTTGAATATGATCTGTGTTGCTCCCAACGCACACGCAAGTATACGCGGTCGACAAGTAATAAAATGATAAGTAGAGTATCGTTCCCACGAGGACTATTCAGACTAACGCTTAACAAACAATTTCTAACAACTATTCAGGGATCTTTTCCAATAGTGAGAGTTTTAGTAACTAAAGAACAGTAATTAAAATGGTAAAAGTGAATTCAAACAATGGACCAAAAATGGATTGTTATCAGTAATAAGGAGACGGTCCAGGGTCAGAGTTACAAACAATCCAGTTGAGTTTTCCAATTGATCCCACTTCTTAAATCCCGGATTACTAACTAATAGATTAAATGTACCCGTGAAAACCTTTCGATTCTTCACGGTCTATGCAGGCTACTCTAATCCCTATATGTCTATGGGTAGAAGCACGTGCACGCATTAACGAACTCTGTAATTAGTTAAGCTAGGTGAGCAAGTATATATCTATTCTACTCACAAATTGGTTCCCCGATGCCCGGGTTCACAATCTAGCCCTACTCTTTCTTATTGCGTTCATAAATTTCCTCTTTCGAGTTCAATCTAAAAACCATAGATAATGCGTAATAATCGGGCCCTGACAATTACACAAGTGAGATCAAGAAAGAATAAGTAACCCGTTATGGGATTCAATTAATGGAAATCAATCTTCAAACATCAACTTTCATGAAAGACTCTAACCCTAGAACGAAAGATTTAGCCACGCATACTCATAATAACAACACAAAGATTTGATGAAATAATGAAATAATCATGTAATAGATTAATGGAAGGAAGAAAAACCCTTGTTCAAGATGTTATGAGCTCTCCAATTTGCTCCAAAGTCTGAACTTCCATAAAAAACGAAGTAAAAGAGTATTTATAGGGTTTACAAAGGCCTGGTAATAAGTTACACCTAAGCCTAGACGAAATAGGAAGTCCAAAAATGCTCCAGGGGCGCTGTAGCTGGCGCCCTGCGCCCCCGAACGCGCCAACCCAGGCAGAACCCGTCGAAACTTGGGCGCTTTTGGGGCGCCCCGCGCCACACAAAGCGCCAGAAGGCTGGGCGCTTTTGGGGAGCACTCAAAGCGCCAGGCCAAATTCCTGCTTCTTTCGTCTGCAGCTCGCGTCGCGTTGTGCCTTCGTATGTTCGATCCAATCCTCAATCCAAATCCAATCTTTTCTTGCTCGATCATGCTCTTTAAAGCTCCAATTGCACTTCATAACAACCTACAATCATACGACATAAAATCAGTGCAAAATCACATTCATTAACTAGAAAACGCGCGAATAAAGTACTCAAATGTGAGGAAATATTAAGGAATATAGGCATAAAATGCCAAACATCAATCTGGCAACTCTTTTATTACAATAGTTGCAAAATCACACTCTATTTCCACCACCATTCAGAGTAACTTCAACAAAGTTTACATGATTCCACAGAGGTTTATTATCAAAATCGAAACCTACACTTTGTGTTGGCCTTAACAAGTCTTTTCCTTTTTATTTTGCTAATGATGAAGCCATGTTGAGATTTTAATAGAAGTTTCAAAAGTTTATGGTATAGAAGAAGAAGAAGAGTTTCGAATATGTACATGGTTTTTTATAATTTTATGTTATTGGAGGGAACAATTGGTCATTAAAAAGACCTTTAAAAGATAGATATCATTGTAGCTAGTTTAGATAGTGTACTATTGTACTACTCTACAAAATCCAACGGTGGATTTGATTTTTCCATGGTAAAGTTGTGTACTACTCAATTCAATTTCAACGGTGGATTTAATGATATAGCAGAAGCATTTAATTCACCCTTGTTCTCAAATACTTTACCATTAATATTACTTATAAGAAATACTTTTATAAGTCTTACAATTTTTAAAGTAAGCATTTAATTATACTTTACAAGTGTTCCAATTTTTATGATAATTATTACTATTTAGTTTTTTTAATTAATTAAAATGAGTATTTTAAAAATTATGTACTTAAGTTTTGGTCCTAATTTGTAGGGCGTTAGAGTGGTTAATGTAATCTGTTTGAGAACTATATATATATATATATAGTTGAGGTTCATCTATTAATAAGTCAACTAGATTACCCGTGGCTTCATCAACATCAAACCGATCTCTATCTAAAGAAACATTAAGATAAAAATTATTTAAAATATAAAAGAAATACTACAAATATAAGATCAAGAAAATATAGATTGTAGACATACCCACATCCTAAAACTTGCTTGGGCCACTTGTATACTTTTCTTTTTGACGAGAAACCAAGCGAAGATTATAGAGCACAAACACTAGATCTTTGGATCTCTAAGTCTCTAGCTTGTTTCTCTTGATGCTATTGATCAAAGAATAGGTACTCCAATTTCTTTCACAAGAAGAAGAAGAAGAAGAAGAAGGAAGAAGAAGAAGAAGAAGAAGAAGAAGCCGGCTGTGAAAGCAATTTGTAAGCCAAGCTTGGTAAAAGTGGAGCGTTTACATCATGGTTCGTCCTCCAAGATAATGGATCCTCATACATCATCGCCTCAACCACATAAGGCTCACTAAAAGCACCACTCCCATTAGAAAATGCTCCATACTCTAGAGATGTTTGTTTTAGTTCACTTGAATCTTCAAAAAATCTTTGGAAGCATTTGAACCTATTTGAGAAATTCTCTCTATCCTCATTTGGAACAAGTCTTCGAATCCCATTTCCATCCGCGCTTATCCATGATTCATGGTAGTATTTTGGTACCAATGAATGTGCCATACAATGCAAAGGGGTGTTACTCTTGTTCCACCTAGCAACAAAACACTCTTGAATTGTATCAAAAAATTCCTATTGTTCGGTAATAAGATCTTTTCCTTCATGCTCAAAAATAATTGCCTTCACCTTTTTAATCATTTTATCCCACATATCATAAATGAGATGCAATTTTAGAGCATCGAGATCGGCACTTCTAAGCATGGACACAATCGATTCCGTAAACTTTAAAAAATAATCAATTTTTCCACCATTCGTCATTCATTATGAGGGATTTTGTTTCACGTGTTTTCGCTTCAACAACTTTATCTCCCTTATAGTTTTCCCAATTATCATCCATAACCGTTCTCTCAAGTGATGCCTTAACGTGATAAACACGGTTAGTTATAACAACATGTGATGCAAATCTAGTTTCGACAACTTTCAACAAAGATAACGCCGAATGTTTTTCAAAAAGAGCATGGGCCATATCATGATTCAACACAAAAAATTTCAAGCTACTAACTTCACAAATCAAATCTAAAATCCATTTGCAACGTACAAATTGGCTTGATATTTCGGAAGGTTGGCACATGCTTTATAATGCAAGGTTCAAGCAATGAACAATACATGGTGTCCAAAATATATGTGGATAGTTTGCTCAACCTTAGAACCGGCAAGCTTCATATTACTTGCATTATCGATGATTACTTGAACCACGTTACTTGGACCAACTTTTTCAATTGACTTAATGAATAAATTGGCTATATACTCCCCATCCTTAACAACACTACTTGAATTAATTGATTTCACAAATATTGGGGTGCCACTAGAAGTAACCCTTTTCTCGCCCATGCATCTTTAATGAATAGTAACTTTCTATTGATATGAGCTTTTTCTTGAGCTAAAAGGATTGTTCTTAACCTATTATATATTGGAGGAACATAACCCGCTATAGAAGTATGTGCCAAGAACTTGGAATACTTTCTAAAATACGGAGACTTACCAAAACTAAAGGATAAATCTAAGGCGTAGAACACCCGGACTGCCATCTTATCCGCGATGTTTCTATTCTCGATGTTGAACGACTTCTCTAGAGCTCCAATGTTCGAATATTTTCTTTTCTTAAAATGTGATAAGTCCGACCCTTCGGAAAGAGATATATAATCTGATTTTTTCCTCGCGTCAAGTTATACGGATATTTTTTTATTTTCCGCTTGTTCATGTTCTATCTTCAAAGCTTCATACACTTCCCTACTTATTTCTTTGCATACTTGCGCGGAGATTTTTAATAAATGAGCTTTAACTTTTGAATATGATCTGGTAACTCTTTTATTACAATAGTTGCAAAAACCACACTCTATTTCCACCACCATTCAGAGTAACTTCAACAAAGTTTACATGATTCCACAGAGGTTTATTATCAAAATCGAAACCTACACTTTGTGTTGGCCTTAACAAGTCTTTTCCTTTTTATTTTGCTAATGATGAAGCCATGTTGAGATTTTAATGGAAGTTTCAAAAGTTTATGGCATAGAAGAAGAAGAAGAGTTTCGAATATGTACATGGTTTTTTTATAATTTTATGTTATTGGAGGGAACAACTGGTCATTAAAAAGACCTTTAAATATAGATATCATTGTAGCTAGTTTAGATAGTGTACTATTGTACTCTACAAAATCCAACGATGGATTTGATTTTTCCATGGTAAAGTTGTGTACTACTCAATTCAATGTCAATGGTGGATTGAATGATATAGCAGAAGCATTTAATGCACCCTTGTTCTCAAATACTTTACCATTAATATTACTTACAAGAAATACTTTTATAAGTCTTACAATTTTTAAAGTAAGCATTTAATTATACTTTATAAGTCTTCCAAAATATTTTACCAATTAATCTTACTTATAAGAAATACTTTATAAGTGTTCCAATTTTACTTACCAATTTTTATGATAATTATTACAATTTAGTTTTTTAATCTAATTAAAATGAGTATTTTAAGAATTATGTACTTAAGTTTTTTGGTCCTAATTTGTAGGGCGTTAGATTGGTTAAAGTAATCTATTTGAGAACTATATATATATATATATATATATATATATATATATATATATATATATATATATATATATATATATATATATATATATATATTTCTTTTGACACGTGCGTTGCACGTGCATTTTATGTTAATTAGTACATACCCTTTACAACGTTATAAGTAGTAGAATAAGTGTGCAAGAGATACACGAAATTTGAAGAAAAATGCAAGCTCAAGCTGATAAATGATGAGCCTATTTGATTGATATTTATAGTTATATAAAACACAATCATACTGGGAATTGCTAATGAAAGTACTTTTGAAAGGATATAACTGGATTGATGGTATCACATTTGTTACTTGTTCAAGTTCACTTTTTTGCTACCATTCTGTGTGTTTTTATATCGTTAAAAGTCTATTGATGATTAAACTCAACACACCAAAATAAGGTGTGAACGACTTCGATTATAAAATTCTTCACTTCTTCTAACATATATGTTGAATATTCATTTGATGTTTCCTTATTTTTATATTTCAAAAATTCGCAAATTATATATTTCTATGATTAAACGTTTGATGGTTGCAATTCATTCGATTCCATGGAGATATTGAAGACCACAATACATCAAAGTGGGACAATGACCAACATGCTATTTAAATTCTTCACAGATTTCCCTCGAAGACTGCTCGCACCATTCTTCTAGGATCGCTTTTTCAATAATATTAGAGTTACATAAGTTGTTTGTTTAGCTAGTCTAATTGGAGGCTTGTAATTTTCATCTTAATATACAGTCACCTCATGTCGATCAAACATTTGATCCAAGTCCTTTCTCTAGACAAATTAATAACCAATCCATTAACAGTAAAATGAATAAATGATCTGCTGCGATATCCTGGAGAGGTAAGCTCTTGGATATCTAATTAACTAAAGCGGAGGTTCAGTAACACATATGAGAAGATCAGAGGGCCAACAAAAGAAGCTTAACTGTGTGATAATAGCTATACTGAATTTACGACCATTACGAAAATTTTCTTCGAAATTGGCAATGAAAAAGATAAATTGGTGAAGATTCCTCAGAAATTAACTCCCAAGTTGAATAGAAAACACTTGTATCTCCCACCTATATGTAACTATTTTCTCGCAAGTGCCTTGTAACCATTTTAGAGGATAATTATCATAAGAAAACAATCAGCTTTGAGATTAAGTTGCCAAATGCTTAAGGGAAATTTTTGAATAATCTATTAACTGCTTAGGCCAAATATTAAGTCGCCCTTTTTTTTTGGGGGCTATGTAAAGGTATTGTCCTGATACGACAATCAATTCGTTGTAATATGAAAGCTATCCAACTATCATGTATATTTAAGTGATTGACAAGAACACATAAAAAGTTAATAGTGTTAACAAAGCTTAGATGAAAAGTAACAGGAGATTTAAAAAATGTATATGGAGTATAGTTTTACCTGCTTTAATGTGA
Source organism: Petunia secreta (assembly GCA_029990175.1). Taxonomy (NCBI): domain Eukaryota; kingdom Viridiplantae; phylum Streptophyta; class Magnoliopsida; order Solanales; family Solanaceae; genus Petunia; species Petunia secreta. The sequence goes on from JARKIP010000010.1 coordinate 17,182,552, forward strand.
CTGGTGTAGACCGATAATTTTTTTGCTGGAAATAGAACCAGAAAAATTGTTGAATTAGTTTGTACATTGTCCACAATTATGTTCCTCAAAATTGTCCACAATATTTAACAAATAAATAGAGGAGAAGGCGGACATGCATGAATGTGTAATAACGTTTGCAAATTGAATAGCAGGACATTACAAAGGTTGGAATAAATTTCAATAAGCATGGTGAAGGCAATTAAACTGAATGGAAAAAGATGTAGTAAGTTGCTACACGGAAGTCGAAGGCTTTGTTTTTCTATGTACCCCGTACTTGTAAATGCATGGAAGAATTTTTTTTTATATATATCATTTATTTAAAATGTAGGAAGTTGTGTTCAAATAAAGACCAAAAGGATTGGATTATAGGATATTATATTGGGACTCTTAGTTAGCCTCGTAGTAATTGCATTATTATGGTTATTATACCTCTATTATTAATTATGGATTTTTCTTATCTAGTAATATTTATTAGAATATGTATTTACATTATGTACATGTAATCTGATTTTCTACTTAAGGGTATTTTAGTAAAATATATATTTAATGGGATATTTTAGTAATATAACTTTATATAAGGGGTTCTCACTTTTATATATACTAGTTTCTGAGTACACGTACTTCTAAATGAGTGCGGTATTTTAGAAAATTAATCAAATATTATATTAAGAAAATGCCTTTGTGTATACATATCTATCTATATTCTTGTAGATGTGTTCATACATACAATCTGTTGCGCGGCGCCCTTTTGATGCCTTTGCGCGCGCAACGTCTCCGCACCACAGACGGGCCAGACGAGGGTCAACCGCTCGGCCGAGTGTCGGCCATGCGCAGAACAAGTGTCAGTCGGCCAGACGAGAGCTAGTCGTGTGCTGGCCGAGTGTCAGCCGCAGGCTTGAGGGGAAGCCTTGTCCATGTGCTAGACGAGTGCTAGACATGTGCTAGATGAGGGCCAGCAAGGTGCTGGACCAGTGTCAGCTGGGCGCAGGCTGAGTGTCAACCGTGCGAGCTGTGTGCGGGCACGAGTGTCAGTGCCGCACGTTTTGGAGCTATAGTAGGAATCTTGGAATATAGGGTGAGGACCTTGTTCCTAAGATGCTATAGAGTGTGCATACCAAGTTTGGTGCCGATCGGAGCTTGTTTGCCTATGGGCTTGACGTAGCCAAGAAGCAGTGGCATTGTGGTAATTATGCTGATCTTCTGAGGGCTATATCACTTTCCACGAGATGGGAATGAGATGGAACTTCATGGAGGTGTGAAGGAAGTCAAGGGGAATCTCTAGGAACAAACGGCACCTCATTTGGAGGTTGGAGTGGAAAGTTAGACCTTTGTACGATTCTCTGGACAAAAGATGTCAAGTGCTGAGACATGGGTTTAATTTTTAAGGACATATATAAGGGGGGCGGACATGGTGACAGCCTACCAGCCCTTCCCGTGCACTTTGTCGGGAAATCGCACCAAATGAGCTGCCTTGAGGAAGGACCTCAAGGGCCTGCCTGGACATCTCAGAGGAGTGTTCCAGGTATCCATACGAGTCAGGCGACTCTATGGACGGCGTGTGGCCAGAGGGCCAACGTTGGGCGAACAACGGGCGACAGAGGCTTGATGGAAGGAAAGACTAAGCCCCGCGGGCTGTCTTCGGATGTGATAAAGACATCTGTGCCGATTGAGTACTCGAGGAGCTATTGAGAGCCTCATGTATTGACTTGCAAGCATGGCAAGGGTTCAACCATGCAAGCAAGGGCTCGTTGGCCTAGACGCGCAATCATGGGGCGATGCTGCGCTACTCAGGAGGGAGGCATGATGCGAGGGCTACGCTTGCCAATGTCAGGAGACATTGGGAGGTATCTTTGGAGTCGCACATGACAAGGGCCAAGGGCTAAAGAGTTGTCCTACTCGGGCGAAGCCAACCCAAGTGCCAGGGCACAAGGCAAGGGCCAAGCTTGAGGTGGCCCCATATTCCTACTCCACCAGAATCAAGGGACCACTGCCTGTACCAGAAGTTGTTGAAGCTCCTCTTCTGGAAAGCACTCAAACAACGATGGCTGAGAAAATTGAGAACACTGAGCTGGTTCGCTTAGCTGAGCAACAGGCCAAGATGGCCGAGGACTTTTCAGCCATGAAAGAAATGATGACGCAGCTAACTCGTAACTTGGCAGCAGTTCAGGCACCTCCTGTTCCGCCAGGTGCTGTTGGTTTCATGGCAAATACTCAGCCACCAGAGCAAGCGCAATCCATAGTGGCAGGAGACCCCCGTTACCCTCCGGGATTTGGTCCACATCCGGCAACTAACAATGCAGCCGGACCTTCTACTGTACAACCTGGGACACAATTCCCACAGCATGGACAACATGGCCGACCCCAGGTTCCTGCCGCAACATTCACCGTTCCTGCAGGATACACTTTGCAAAGATTGAACAGTGACCCACAGTTAAGGGCCCATGATCAACAATTTGAGCAAGCTCAGGGTAATGTCTTCCGCCAAACCGAGTCGTATGATCAGAGACACCACCCAGAATCACATGCTGATATCGAGAGGTTGGAAAAAACAGAAGAGAATGATTTTGCTCGGAAATTGAAAAACTTGGAGAAAACTGTGAAAAACATACAAGGGCAAGGGGGTAAAACCAATATTTCATACAAAGACCTGTGTTTGTTCCCTCATGTGCCATTTCCTGAAGGTTTTGTTGTGCTCAAATTTGATATGTACATTGGACAAAGTGATCCAAGGATCCATATGAAGATCTACCTTAACAAAATGAGGGGCATTGAGAAGGATGAATTGTTGATGGCATACTTTGCTGATAGTTTGGGAGGACCAGCAACAGAATGGTTTGTGCAATAAGATGTTTCGAAGTGGGTTACCTTTGATAACATGGCCAGCGCTTTCCTAAATCATTATGGTTACAAAATGGAGGCTGCTCCTGATCGTTCTTCCTTGAAGACGATCACAAAGAAACCAAGTGAAAGTTTCAGGGAGTATGCCTATAGATGGCGCGAGCAGGCAGCGCGTGTGAGCCCTTTGATACCCGATGATAAAATGGTCGAAGAGTTCATTGAGGTTCTTGATGAGACCTACTACCAAGCAATGGCCTCCGCCATAGGGAAACAATTCAGTGAAGCAGTGAGAATAGGGGAGATGATTGAGAGAGAAATCAAGGCAGGCAAGATGTTCAGCCAAACAACTTTGCAAGCCCAGGCAGGAGCCTTAGGGAAGAAGAATCAAGATGATGTAGCCATGGTGGGTTCGGATTCACAAAAGTGGAGCGAGAAAAGATACAATCAAACCCACTCATACCAAGCTCCATAAATATACCCTCCACAATACTACTATACCCCATAAAATCCGCAGTATTCCGTCCCTCCACACCAATACTCAATCCATACAGTGCATCCATATGCTCCAATATCGTCTTATCCGCAATGGCGCGCTCCAGCCCCACATACTATATATCCCATTCACCAAGCTCCACATAACTAATTCCAGCCTCCACCGAACCTTCCCTACCGACCAAGAGGTCCTCCAGTCTTTCGCCCAAAGGTTGAATATAAAAAGGTGCATCACGTGAAAAAGAATGAGTTCACGCCAATTGGAGAATCTTATGACGAACTTTTTCATAAGTTGCAAGCTTTGGACATACTGAAACCGATCAATGGAGGAATGCATCCTAGGGATAGGATTGATGACTCTCGTCAATATGCTTACCATTCAGGTGCACTGGGGCATGACACTGAGGATTGCCATTTTCTCAAGAAGGATATCCAAGCTTTGATTGATAACGGTCATATTCAAGTTGAGGGTTCAGATGCACCAGATATAAATCGGAACTCATTGCCTATCTGTGATGATGAAACGACCTCGGTCAGTCGTTTCGAAAGTTAGGACTCCGATTGGTGTGCTGATAATTTTAAAATATTCGTAAGGTCCATTAGGACATGTCTGTAAAATTTGAGCTAAATCAGACCTCGTTTGGTAGGCATCGGAAGAAGGTTTTAATTTTTATTGTCAATAAATATTAAAAAGAGATTTTTGAGCTCGGTTTGGGCGAATGAGCTCCGATTCAAAATCCGAAATCGCTGTTAGGTTCGTATGATTATTTGTGACTTTTTTGATTTTTCGAAAGTAAATTTCGATGTTGTTCGGCTAGTTTCTGCAAAAATGCCGAAAGTTAAATAATTTGACCTTTTTCCTTTAAATTCGCATCTTGAGTTTCGGGAGTCCGATTTGAGATCCGTCTTCGTGAGTATGTTACATATATTTTGTATAGCTTACTTGAAAAATTTGGGATCATTTCGACTTCTCTAGGGTTCCATTTCAATTTTAATCGTCGTAGCGAATTTATTATTAAAAAAATAATAATAATTAAAAAATTGGAAAAGGTCGGTGGCTTAGGGGATTAATCCCCTAGCAGAATGAATTCGATATGTATATCAGAAACATTACAAAAAATGCAGAAAGAGGAAAAATTAGAAAGGAGAGAAAAAAAAGGAAAAAGAGGTGGAAAAATAGTGGAATTTCTACCCCAAATCTTCAGGTAATGATGTTAATTCATTATCTTAGCTTATTACGTGTGTTTGAATATATTTTTACGGTAAAAATAGGGATATTAGACATCGCCCTAATGACGTAAATTGATAGTTTAAAGGGTCAATTGGACCCCGATGATGGAAATGATTATATATTCGTACTCAGTGAGTTATGAGCAACATATAAATGTAATTTATTTAGGGTTTGGTTATGGGACTTTGAACCCTGTATATAGGCCTGGCCTGCGTATTGCGTATGCGAATAGGGTATCAGGTTCCTAACTGGATTGCCCTAAAACATAAGGAATGAAGCCTTTAGCTTTATTTGATATAATTTTTCTACTTATTGAATAGAGCGGGATCGTTTGGCGGTTAATCCAAAGGAAAAAGCAGTGGTTGAGTAACAGGGCTAGCTTTGGAATACCGTAAGTGTTTATATCCATTTCTTTGGAGGCACTTGGCCTCGTGGATTTTCTACCACGTGTTCCTTACGTGTGTAGCTGCCAGGCGTACTCATTACGCCTTAGCTTTGAATTTACATTCTATATTTATGTTATGTCATGTTATTGGATTGCATTGGGAATCTGAGTATTGTACTTTTGCTTGGAGTTGGCATCTGCTTCCCGGCTGTCGATGAGAGTCCCGCGCCGGTGAAGGGTTATTATTGCATCCCATTAAATTCTTATGCATTACATTGCATATCATACTGAGTGCAGGAGTATTCCGCCTCAACTTTACATTTTATCGGGTGCAGGAGTATTCCCCTCAACTTTACATTTTATCGGGTGCAGGAGTATTCTGCCCCAGGAGAGTGCAGGAGTATTCCGCCTCTAGTTTATATTATATCGGGTGCAGGAGTATTCCGCCCCAGGAGCAAGAGTATTCCGCTCCAGTTGGTTATCAGATTGGATTCCCCTCGAATGCAGGAGTATTCCGCTTCGGGATGGGATTACGGGCACATGTGACCCTTTGCATCTCATTTCATTTCATCTCATTTCATTTCATCTCATTTCATCTTATTTCATTTCATCCCATTCCATTTCATTTCATACTATTGTGTAGATTTTTTTTTTTTGTAAATGAATATTGTTCTGCTTATATGTGCGTTGCTTATTTGTCGATTGTTGTCTGGTTCCGTTTCCCTTACTAGCGTATCTATTTTTCGAGGTTGCTAGTTTGTTCACACTTATTGAGTCCTCATGACTCACCCCCCTATTTGTCCTTGTGTTTTCTTTTCGTTCGGCAGATTCTGCTCCAGGACCCAGCCAGTCGCGCCGTGATTGAGTAGTACGTTCTCAGCTGTGTACGGTGAGTCATCCTGTTCATTGCGGCCGCCAACTTCAGATACTACAGTTCTCCTTACTTTTGCTCCCTTCGGAAGATGTGTATATCTTTTGGCCTTCTTAGATGTCTGATCTGGAAACCTTTAAAATTGTGTATTCTGGGTAGTCAGTTGTATTATTCAGACAGCTTGTATGTTTGTCTATCCTTAAGAGTTATCTATGTTATTAAAATTTGGTTCATTTTCATTTCAAGGTAATTCTTTGCAATTTATATCGATTCTATTACTAGGGTTCGCCCGATAGGTTTAGGGGAGGTGGTCGGGTGCCCGCACGGCCTAGCCAAAAATGCGGGTCGTGTCAGTTGGTATCAGAGCGAGGTTTAGAGACTTTCCAGATCATGACAGTGTCTAGTAGAGTCTCGCTGATCGGGCAGAGACGTCCGTACCTATCTACGAGAGGCTATGATGGCATTTAGGCAGTTTCCTTTTTTTTTTCATGTCGTGCGTGAGTCTTCTTATCTGAAGTTAAATATTTCAAATTTTCCGCAGTAAACGGTGAGAACGCGCGCGAATGTTCGGCGAGAGACGGAGGAGCCGGTGGTCGCCCCTATGCCTGCTGCTCCGCGAGGTCGCGGTGTTGGCCGCGGTAGAGGTCGTGGTCGAGGCAGAGGTAGAGTTGCCCAGGCCGCGAGGATGGTGGATCATGTTGTTCCTGCTGTAGAGGTTCCGGTAGTGCCAGCTTTTGCTGGGCAGGGGAAGCAGGGCTTATTCGTTCCCCCTGCACTTCATGACGCTTTTATGAGATTCTTAGCGATGCAGATGCCCCAGGGACCTCCTATTTCTCAGGCTGCCGTAGATGCTCATATTCCTCAGGCTGCTATAGATGCTCCTATTCTTCAGGCTGCTGTAGATGCTCCTATCCCTCAGGCAGCTCCTCAGGCTGCGGTAGATATTGGTTCTCAGGTTTAGGAAGTCCCCATTCCAGCTCCACAGGTAGCCCAGCAGTTCATGTTCCAGATGGTCATGTTCCAGAGGTAACGGGTGTTGTACCTTCGGTTGTTCAGGCTAGTCAGCCAGTCTAGGTAGCAGGTCAGGTTGATGATCCGGCAAGGTTGCATTATTTTACCCGACTTAATCCTCCGAAGTTCTCTGGTCAGAAATCAGATAAGCTTAAGCCTCGTGAGTTTCTTGATCAATGTCAGCGTATCTTAGAGGCCCTTGGATATCTTGAGCAGTATGGAGCTGATTATACTGCCTTCCAGCTTGAGGGTCTGGCTTTAGCTTGGTGAACCGCACTCCGATCAGCTAGGCAGGGCTTACCTAAGCTGACCTGGAGTGAGTTCTCCCATCGATTCATGGAGAAGTTTTTCCCTCACAGTCAGCAGGATGAGAAGAGGAGACAGTTTGAGAGGATTGGACAGGGTAACCTGTCAGTCACGGAGTACGAGCTTTTATTTTCAGAGATGTCCAGCTATGCTCCAGATCTTGTGCAGGAGCCCTCTGAGAGGGTCAGACGTTTTATTGATGGGCTTTCTCCTCATTTGCGGTCCCAGATGGCTCATGAGATTGAGGCTGGTACTCTATTTGATGTCGCTGTCGATATTGCCAGGAGGTATGAGGCCTATCATAGATTGGAGATGGAGGAGTTAGAGCGGGAGAGTAAGAGATCTCGTGGTCTAGGGCATTCTAGTACCTCACATGGAAGTAGGAGTTATCAGCAGATTGGAGATGGAGGAGTTAGAGCGGGAGAGTAAGAGATCTCGTGGTCTAGGGCATTCTAGTACCTCACATGGAAGTAGGAGTTATCAGCAGCAGAGTAGGCCTCCTGTCAGACCAGCTCCGTTTCCAGCGCGTGGTTCTCAGAACGCGCTTACTTCTTCTCAGGGTCAGTTTTGGTTTCGCCCGCGAGATCAGTCTCAGTTTGATCAGCGTAGATTTGCTCCAGGGTGCTTTATCTGTCAGGATCCAGGGCATCATAAGAAGGATTTCCCTTATCTCCTTCAGCAGGGTAGTAGCCACCCTTTCCCTCGCCTTCCAGCGCCTATGCAGCAGCAGCCTCAGGGTGCCCCTCCAGGGTCTCAGTCAGCTAGAGGTGCACCATCACCCGGTAGAGGTCGTGGACGTGGTCCTAGTGGTCCCTCTAGAGGTGGTCGTCAGGGTAGCGGCTCAGCTCAGCCGCAGAGACAGCTATATGCACTGCCGGCCAGGCAGGATGCCGAGGCATTACCAGCTGTTATGACAGGTATTTTATCTGTTTGTGGTCGAGATGCATATTCTTTGGTGGATCCAGGATCTACATATTCATATGTATCTCCTTATTTTGCTTCGAGTTTTCATGTTGATTATATGTGCCTTCGTGATCCATTCTGTGTTTCTACTCCTATTGGAGACATTATCATTGTGAATCGAGTTTATCCGGCTTGTACCATATCTTTTGGGGGTTTTGAGACACTGTTAGATCTTCTAATCCTGGATATGGTTGATTTTGATGTCATTATTGGCATGGATTGGTTGGCGTCGTGTCATGCCACATTAGATTGTCATGCCAAGTCTCTTCAGTTGTCTCTTCCTTGTCCAGCATCGGTGGTGTGGCAGGGCTCTTATTTGCCATCCATGGGGCATGTTATTTCTTTCCTGAAGGCAAAGCGGATGATGGATAAAGGGTGTTCAGCGTATCTTGCCATGGTTCGAGATACCACTGTGGAGATTCCATCTCTTGATTCTATTCCTGTCGTTAGGGAGTTCCCTGATGTGTTTCCAGATGATTTTCCAAGACTTCCTCCTGATCGAGAGATCGAGTTTGGCATTGATATAGTGCCAGGGACTCAGCCTATTTCTATCCCCTCCTTATCGCATGGCTCCATCAGAGTTAAAGGAGCTGAAGGAGCAGTTGCAAGATTTGCTTGATAAAGGGTTCATTAGGCCGAGTATTTCTCCGTGGGGTGCTCTTGTTCTATTCGTGAAAAAGAAAGATGGGACTATGCGGATGTGTATTGATTATCATCAGCTAAATAAGGTCACCATCAAGAATAAGTATCCCTTGCCTCGCATTGATGATTTGTTTGATCAGTTGCAGGGTGCCAAATTCTTTTCTAAGATCGATCTGCGATCTGGTTATCATCAGCTAAAGATTCGCTAGTCAGATATCTCGAAGTCTGCTTTTAGAACTCGTTACGGCCATTATGAGTTCCTAGTTATGTCTTTTGGGCTGACTAATTCCCCTGCAGCCTTTATGGATCTCATGAACCGGGTGTTTAAGCCATTCCTTGATTCCTTTGTCATTATCTTCATTGATGATATTCTTATTTATTCTCGTAGCCGCGAGGAGCATGATTATCATCTGAGGGTGGTTCTTCAAACCCTCCGTGATCGTAAGTTGTATGCCAAGTTCTCGAAATGTGAGTTTTGGCTTGATTCTGTAGCATTTTTGGGTCACGTGGTATCTAGTGAAGGTATCAAGGTTGATCCGAAGAAGATTGAAGCAGTGCAGAAATGGCCTCGTCCTACCACTCCGACGGAGATTCGCAGCTTCCTTGGATTGGCAGGTTATTATCGGAGGTTTGTGGAGAAGTTCTCTACTATTGCAGCTCCCCTGACTCGCCTGACGCAGAAGGCGGTTCAGTTTCGATGGTCCGATGAGTGTGAGGCCAGCTTCCAGAAGCTTAAGGCCTTATTGACTTCAGCTCCAGTGCTATCCCTTCCTTCGGGCACCGGTGGATTCGTAGTTTATTGTGATGCATCTCGTGTGGGCCTTGGTTGTGTTCTTATGCAGCATGGGAAGGTAATTGCTTATGCTTCCAGACAGTTAAAGCCGAATGAGAAGAATTATCCGACTCACAATTTAGAATTGGCAGCTGTGGTCTTTGCTTTGAAGATATGGAGGCATTACCTTTATGGCAAGCCTTGTGAGGTGTATACGGATCATAAGAGTCTGCAGTATCTTCTCTCTCAGAAAGATCTTAATGGCCGACAGCGGAGGTGGCTTGAATTGATTAAAGATTATGATCTCACTATCCATTATCATCATGGGAAGGCGAACATGGTAGCAGATGCTTTGAGCAGGAAGTCCATGGGCAGCATGGCTTTTCTTTATGCTGATATGAGACCATTGGCTCGAGAATTGCAGTCCCTTGGCGACTTTGGCATGAGATTTCTTCTCCCAGACTCCAGTCGAGTCTTAGCGTGTATTGCAGCTCAGTCTTCCTTAGTCAGTCAGATTAAGGGAAGACAGTTCGAGGATCCTCATCTGCAGGAGTTGCGTGGTCGTGTCCTAAGTGGAGGAGTTCCCTCCTTCGAGCTTGATTCAGATGGAATTCTTCGGTTTAATGGTCGACTCTGTGTTCCTGATGTTGGGGATTTGAGGCAGTCAGTGCTCGGTGAAGCTCATAGCTCGCGTTATTCTATTCATCCTGGTATCATAAAAATGTATCAGGACCTCCGAGAGCTATACTGGTGGAAGGGTATGAAGGGAGATGTATTTGATTATGTATCTCGTTGCTTGAATTGTCAGCAGGTTAAGTTCGAGCACCGGAGACCAGCAGGGCTAGCTCAGGCATTGCCTATTCCCGAGTGGAAGTGGGAGCACATCACGATGGATTTTATAGTTGGTCTGCCAAAGACCCTGCGGCGCCATGATTCAGTCTGGGTCATTGTCGACCGAATGACTAAATCAGCTCACTTTATCCCTGTAAAGACTACTGATTCGGCTCAGAGACTGGCGCGGATTTTCATTGAGCAAGTGGCTAGGCTGCATGGTACTCCTGTATCTATTATCTCAGATCGTGGTTCCCAGTTTACTTCTCAGTTTTGGCAGTCTTTTCATAGAGAGTTGGGGACCCAGGTGCAGCTTAGCACAGCATTCCATCCTCAGACTGACGGTCAGTCCGAGCGGGTTATTCAAATTTTAGAAGACATGTTGAGAGCTTGTGCATTGGACTTCGGGGGTTACTGGGATGATCATTTAGCGTTAGCGGAGTTCTCTTATAATAATAGCTACCAGTCTTCTATTCAGATGGCTCCATTTGAGGCCTTATATGGTCGTCGATGTTGTTCTCCTATTGGTTGGTTTGAGTCTCGAGATGTCGAGGTGATGAGTTCAGATATGGTTCGTCAGACTCTTGAGGTTGTTCGTGTTATTCAGGATCGTTTACGGACCGCCCAGAGTAGGCAGATTTCATATTCGAACCAGAGGAGCCGAGAGTTAGAGTTCGAGGTCGGGGACATGGTATTTCTGAAAGTGTCACCGATGCGAGGTGTAAAGAGATTTGGCAGGAAAGGAAAGCTTAGTCCCAGGTTCATTAGTCCCAGGTTCATTGGCCCTTTCCGTATTGAGAAGCGTATTGGTGAGGTAGCTTATCGGCTCGACTTGCCAGTTTCTATGCCAGTTCACCCAGTTTTCCATGTATCGATGCTTCGAAAGTGTATCTGAGATCCTTCCGAAGTGATCGAATTAGACCCTGCTCAGCTAGATGTGAATCTGGCTTACGAGGAATTCCCAGTTGCTATAGTAGCGCGTGATATCCGGAAGCTTCGTTCGAAGCAGATTCCGATGGTTCGAGTACGATGGAATAATCATCCACGTGAGGAGGACACTTGGGAGCTTGATTCCAGTATGCGTGAGAGGTATCCTTACCTCTTCGACGATTCAGGTTCGAACTTGATCTTTAAAGCCTAAAAGTTCTAATCATTGTATATGATTTTGGTTTCGTAATAAATGTCATTGAAAATTCGTGTAAGCATTCTCATTAGAGGTTTGAAATCTATTTTAGACTCTTGCTCGTTCGAGGACGAACGAGAGTCTAAGTGGAGGAGAATGAAACGACCTCGGTCAGTCATTTCGGAAGTTAGGACTCCGATTGGCGTGTCGATAATTTTAAAATATTCATAAGGTTAATTAGGACATGTCTGTAAAATTTGAGCTAAATCAGACCTCGTTTGGTAGGCATCGGAAGAAGGTTTCAGTTTTTATTGTCAATAAATATTAAAAAGAGATTTTTGAGCTCGGTTTGGGCGAATGAGCTCCGATTCGAAATCCGAAAGCGCCGTTAGGTTCGTATGATTATTTGTGACTTTTGTAATTTTTCGAAAGTGAATTTCGATGTTGTTCGGCTAGTTTCCGCAAAAATGCCGAAAGTTAAATAATTTGACCTTTTTCCTTTAAATTTGCATCTTGAGTTTCGGGAGTCCGATTTGAGATCCATCTTCGTGAGTATATTACATATATTTTGTATAGCTTACTTGAAAATTTTGGGATCATTTCGACTTCTCTAGGGTCCTATTTCAATTTTAATCGTCGTAGCGAATTTATTATTAAAAAAAATAATAATTAAAAAATTGGAAAAGGTCGGTGGCTTAGGGGATTTAATCCCCTAGCAGAATGAATTCGATACGTATATCAGAAACATTACAAAAAACGCAGAAAGAGGAAAAATTAGAAAGGAGAGAGAAAAAAAAAGGAAAAAGAGGTGGAAAAATAGTGGAATTTTTACCCCAAATCTTCAGGTAATGATGTTAATTCATTATCTTAGCTTATTACGTGTGTTTGAATATATTTTTACGGTAAAAATAGGGATATTAGACATCGCCCTAATGACGTAAATTGATAGTTTAAAGGGTCAATTGGACCCCGATGATGGAAATGATTATATATTCGTACTCAGTGAGTTATGAGCAACATATAAATGTAATTTATTTAGGGTTTGGTTATGGGACTTTGAACCCTGTATATAGGTCTGGCCTGCATATTGCGTATGCGAATAGGGTATCAGGTTCCTAACTGGATTGCCCTAAAACATAAGGAATGAAGCCTTTAGCTTTATTTGATATAATTTTTCTACTTATTGAATAGAGCGGGATCGTTTGGCGGTTAATCCAAAGGAAAAAGCAGTGGTTGAGTAAAAGGGCTAGCTTTGAAATACGGTAAGTGTTTATATCCATTTCTTTGGAGGCACTTGGCCTCGTGGATTTTCTACCAAGTGTTCCTTACGTGTGTTGCTGCCGATAGGCGTACTCATTACGCCTTAGCTTTGAATTTACATTCTATATTTATGTTATGTCCTGTTATTGGTATTGCATTGGGAATCTGAGTATTGTACTTTGGCTTGGAGTTGGCATCTGCTTCCCGGCTGTCGATGAGAGTCCCGCGCCGGTGAAGGGTTATTATTGCATCCCATTACATTCATATGCATTACATTGCATATCATACTGAGTGCAGGAGTATTTCGCCTCAGCTTTAGATTTTATCGGGTGCAGGAGTATTCCGCCCCAGGAGAGTGCAGGAGTATTCTGCCTCTAGTTTATATTATATCGGGTGCAGGAGTATTCCGCCCCAGGAGCAGGAGTATTCCGCTCTAGTTGGTTATCAGATTGGATTCCCCTCGAATGCAGGAGTATTCCGCTTTGGGATGGGATTACGGGCACATGTGACCCTTTGCATCTCATTTCATTTCATCTCATTTCATCTTATTTCATTTCATCCCATTCCATTTCATTTCATACTATTGTGTAGATTTTTTTTTGTAAATGAATATTGTTCTGCTTATATGTGCGTTGCTTATTTGTCGATTGTTGTCTGGTTCCGTTTCCCTTACTAGCGTATCTATTTTTCGAGGTTGCTAGTTTGTTCACACTTATTGAGTCCTCATGACTCACCCCCCTATTTGTCCTTGTGTTTTCTTTTCGTTCGGCAGATTCTGCTCCAGGACCCAGCCAGTCGCGCCGTGATTGAGTAGTACGTTCTCAGCTGTGTACGGCGAGCCATCCTGTTCATTGCGGCCGCCAACTCGAATACTACAGTGCTCCCTTCGGGAGATGTGTATATCTTTTGGCCTTCTTAGATGTCTGATCTGGAAACCTTTAAAATTGTGTATTCTGGGTAGTCAGTTGTATTATTCAGACAGCTTGTATGTTTGTCTATCCTTAAGAGTTATCTTATGTTATTAAAATTTGGTTCATTTTCATTTCAAGGTAATTCTTTGCAATTTATATCGATTCTATTACTAGGGTTCGCCCGACAGGTTTAGGGGAGGTGGTCGGGTGCCCGCACGGCCTAACCGAGAATTCGGGTCGTGTCAGATAATGTGCATATGGTGGGTATGGTGGATGTAGAAGATTTGAGAGCTGAATCTGCAATGCCGATAGTACCTGTTGGTGATGTGTCAATTAGGGCTAACCAAATGCTTGTGACAATGAACTGTGTTCCAGAAATTGTGCTTGGGGTAGCAGACAGAGTAAGGGGTGATGAAATGAAGAAGACGAACATGTCTCTTGAGAAGCCAATTCTATATCTTACCGGGTCATTCATCAATCCCAAAGAAGTGAAGTCCACCAAGATGGGACTTGGAGAAAATAAAGAAAAGAAGAAGAAATTCTCAGATTCAAGGAAATTCTTTGGTATCAGCATGGTGCATCCTTATGAAGGCTTCAACAATGCATGAAAAGCAGGAAATTGGCCCTGACTTGCAACTGAATGACTGTGAAATGTTGTAGCTTGTTTTGCTAATCTTTCTGTGTACTTGGTTATTCAAGGGTTGTAACCCAAGTGCATTATTTTGCTTGTTTTGTTTGTTCAAACCCTTATATCTTCAATTCAATGAAAGAGAGATCCATCTCGTCCTAATATTCGGTCTTTTATGTTTCCTGTTCTTACCTCCTTAGTTTTCTGTTTTATGTTTTGTCAACCTTAATAACATGACATGCGTGCGGAATTTACGTCTTGACCTAAACATGCGCTCTGGCATTGTGAGCTATTTGAGTAGTAAAGAAGGATAAAAGAGGGAGCGAAATAAGTTGGGAATTAATCTGTAGTTATCCGATAAGGGAGTTCGGTGAGAAATTCAAAATCGTGCATGGTCGCTTCGACCGAAGTTGAAATACCAGTTTTGAGAACCATCAGTGAAGCAGAAGTCGATGGCACACGTGGATCAGTCTAGATCAATTCTTTGAATCATTATTTGTGCGAGGTATTCTCGGGTCGGGATGGCGAACGGCTCTCGTTTCTGCTACCCAAATACTATACCAATTTTCTAGCCCTTTGAGCCTTGCATATTTTTCTTTGGCTACCCTCCGTTGGAGTCAATGTGATTGAAATTGGAAAAAAAAAAAAAAAAAAAAAAAATTAAAAAAAAACTGAAAAAGAAACAACAAAATTCTACCTTAGTGTTAGAGCTACGTCTGACCTGATTCCTCTCAAAAGGATACGTAGGCAACCATTCGGGTGCGGTCATAACAGGGGAAAGTTCATTTTGTCCTTGTTCATATTGACGCAAAGCTTGCCTCCAAGTTTGCGGCCAACGTCAAAAGAAATTTTGTTCCCCATTCTATGCTAAACTGGGGCAGAAGTTTGTTTTTATTATATTTTTTATAAAATAAAATAAAACAAACTTCTATTTTATCATACCATATGTTTGTCTGTTTCATGAGATGTTTGGTATATCAGTCTCGAAGTCGAGGAAAAAAACTCAAAGTGCCCCAGTTTATCCTAAACTGGGGCAGAAGTTTATTTCTAAAAAAAAAAAAATAAAGAAAGAGGGGAAATTCAATATCCCTTTTCTTTCATTGTATTCATCTCGGGGGAAAGCCTCAATATCTCCTATGTTTTCGTATTAGAAAATTCAAAAGATAATCCCTCTGTTTCACTAAACCGGGGCTACAGTTTGTTGTTATTTTAAAAGAAATGATTCCAAGGGTTGTATCATTCACCAAATCATTTCATGAGATGCTTTCATACCGGTTTTCAAACTAAAGAGAAAAACTCAAAAAAAAAAAAAAAGGAGAGAAATAATCCCCATTTTGCCTAAACTAGGGGAAATAAGTTTGTTTTATTTTCAAAAAGTGGTGATTTCATAGTTTGTGATATTCATCTGATCGTCTCATGAGATGTTTCTAAGCTTTCAGGATGAACCCCTTTTCTTCGTAACCTAACCAAATTCCACGTTACAGTCCAAATAAAGACCCTTTTGATCGATTATTGAGAATGTCAAGCCGAGTAGGGTATAAAGGGATAAGTTCCACGCTGTAAAGTCGCATTCTTATAAGCAGACAATTGCATTTAAGAGCTGGGGGCACCAAGGTCATTAAAGGAGAAATTCTTCGGGGAATCAAGATAAAGGCCAAAATTGAAGGAAGAAAAGAAAGATGGGGTCGAGCATCTAGGAAAGATCGGAGGTCGATTGAGAAAGAGCAGAAAAATGAAAGAAATGAAAAAAAAAAGAGAAAGAAAAAATGAAGTCTTGTCGGTGAAAACTTGAAAAGGCGCTGCAAGGCAATAGTGAGTTAAAAGAACAAAGAGAGAGGCTAGTTAGTGAAAACCTGAGGGGCACTACTAGTCGACTGAGGGTCGTGGAATTCGTCATCAAGTTCGGGTTGAGAAAGATTGTCAAACTGGGAGAAAGTTCAGGAATACCCCGTGCGAATGGATCAAGTGTTGATTCCAAGATGCATGTCATGTTTTACTAAGGTCGTCATTTCACCTCTAAATAGTTTTCCTTCTGTCTTTCAGGGACATCTTTTGTTCGATGTCTCCCCTTCAAATTTCTTCAAATTCATCCTTCCTTCATTATTCTTTCAATTTCTTTCATTTGTAATATGAAACAAGCAAAAAGAAATTTTGGCAAAATTTGTTCACAGGTTTCTCAGTTGTACCAGATCATTGTCGGGAACCAATGAGCAATGGAAGCTCGTGCCTGACACGACCCAGAATCCGGTTAGGTCGTGCGGGCACCCGATCCATATATTCATACCGTCGCGGCGTGCAACCCTATCCATATATTTCCACCGTTGCGGCGTGCAAACCGATCCGTATTCTGAATTGCGGGGATCGGGTTGCACGCTGCAACGGTATAAATATACGCATCGGTTTTCACGCCGCAGAGTATTCCGCCTCAGCTTTACATTATATCGGGTGCAGGAGTATTCCGCCCCAAGAGAGTGCAGGAGTATTCTGCCTCTGGTTCATATTATATCGGGTGCAGGAGTATTTCACCCTAGGAGCAGGAGTATTCTGCTCCAGTTGATTATCATATTGGATTCCCCTCGAATGTAGCAGTATTCCGCTTCGAGATGGGATGGCGGGCACATGTGACCCTTTGCATCAGATTTCATTTCATTTTATTTCATCTCATTTCTTTTCATACCATTGTGTAGACTTGTACATAACTACTGTTCTGCTTATACGTGCATTGCTTATTTGTTGATATATTTCTGGCTCATATTCCTGGTTGAGTTTCTGGTTTCATACATGTTTCCAGTTATTATCTGGCTCTGCCTTTTTATAATTTAAATAAGAGGAATTTAGTTTATCCCTTCTCCCTTGCTAGCTATCCTATTCTTTGAGGTGGCTAGTCTGCCCCACTTATTGAGTCCTTTTGACTCACCCTTGTTTGTTGTTTGTTTCTTGTCTATCTATTTCGTTTCGGCAGGTTCGCCCCAGGATTGAGTTCGCCACATTGTAAAGGAGCGATGACGACTTCAGCTGTCAGGGTGAGCCAGCTTTTATTCCGGATGGCCACCAGTTTATTGGTTGTTATTTCAGTTGCATTTTGCTCCCTTCAAGAGGTATTTGTCTTCTTTTGTACTCTTAGATGTCTAGTCTGGATAGCCCTAAACCTAGTATGTTGGGTAGTTAGCTGTAACTTCTTTTGTACAGCTTAGAGGTATCAGTATGTCTGTATTTTTTTTTAAGTCTTGTCCTTATTTGTGAATTGTTATATTTATTTTCCTGATTTAATTAGTAAGGGTTCGCCCGACGGGTCTAAGGGAGGATGTCGGGTGCCTGCACGGCCTAGCCGGATTTTGGGTCGTGTCAGTGCCGCACCTCGGCAACAAAAATATTATGCCAAGAATGTACTAGATAAGTCGCCATGGAACAACATGTTATTTTCTACAAGTGTTTGGGCTGAAGATTTGGGGGTAACATTTGGCGTCATTGACCCTTTGTTGGGATATCAGAAACAAATTGACAACATCAAGACATCGTTTGTCTGAAATTACTCTGAAGGGCAAGCCAAGAATCACCAACCTCATTTTACAAGAACATGATTTAGGGATTGTGTAGCCAGAATGAAAGAATGCAGAATGATATTTTGTGCACTACTGGCAAGAGCAATGACCACCTGAATCGAGAGTGGAAACTTCAAGCTTCAAACTGAACCCTAATTTGGAAGATCAGTGGGGCTTTCAATCTTCAAACAACACCTCATTAGGATAATGGGTCAGAGTTTTCCGCTGTCAAGTCAATACCACATGTGTGGAATTGGTAGAATTCCCACCTTCAAGACAAGAGTTCACCATGGGTTAATGATGAGAGAAGATATGATCTGCCAGAAAGGCGTCAACCTAAAAAATGGGCCCTCCCATTATAATGGAAGATGTCGAATTCAGCAAACAGGGCTCACCCTTGACAATGCAAAAGGATATAATCTCAACAGTTAGAAGTTTTAGTTTCAAAAGTCGGGCACTCCCATATAATGTAGGTGTTTTAGATTCAAAAGTCGGGCACTCCCATATAATGTACATGTTTTAGATTCAAAAGTCGGGCACTCCCATATAATGTAGATGTTTTAGATTCAAAAGTCGGGCACTCCCATATAATGTAGAAGTTTTAGTTTCAAAAGTCGGGCACTCCCATATAATGTAGAAGTTAGATTCAAAACTTGGGCACTCCCATACAATGTAGAAGTTGTAGAAAATAGATTTAAAAGTTGGGCACTCCCATGATAATGCAGAAGTTCATTTCTTACCAGTTTTCGCTGAAAGATAGCGATCATTTTATTTTCGAGTCAGTTTCGCTCAAAGAATAGCAAGATCCATCAGAGTGATGGTTTTAAGTTCCAACAGAAGAAAGACCATCAGAGTGATGGTTTTCTATTTTCAGAAGAAGCAAGACCCATCAGAGTGATGGTTTTTTTTCAATTTCCAGCATAGGCAAGGTCCATCAGAGTGATGGTTTTCAATTCAGCAAGAACAAGATCCATCAGAGTGATGGTTTTCAATTCAGCAAGAACAAGACCCATCAGAGTGATGGTTTCTAATTTTCAACAAAAAGCATCACTCCCATCAGAGTGATGGTTTTCAATTTCCAGCAGAAGCAAGATCTATCATAGAGATGGTTTTAATTTTCAGCAAAAGTAAGACCCATCAGAGTGAAGGTTTTCAATTCAGCAAGAACAAGACCCACCAGAGTGGTGGTTCCAGTTTATTTTTCAAGTCAAAGCCTATCAAAGCGGCAATTTCAATTTTCAAGTCAAGCCCGTCAAAGCGGCAATTTTAAAGCCCGTCAAAGCGGCAATTTCGGCATTCAAGTCAAAGCCCGTCAAAGCGACAATTTCAATTTTCAAGTCAAGCCCGTCAAAGCGGCAATTTCAAAGCCCATCAAAGCAGCAATTCAGCATTCAAGTCAAAGCCCGTCAAGGCGGCAATTTCAATTTTCAAGTCAAGCCCGTCAAAGCGGCAACTTCAAGTCAAAGCCCGTCCAAGCGGCAATTTTAGCATTCAAGTCAAAGTCCGTTAAAGCGGCATTTTCAATTTTCAAGTCAAAGTCTGTCAAAGCGGCAATTTTAATTTTTCAAGTCAAAAGCCCATTAAAGCGGCAATTTCAACTTTCAAGTCAAAGCCCGTCAAAGCTGCAATTTCATTCAAGTCAAAGCCCCGTCAAAGCGGCAATTTCATTCAAGTCAAGCAAAAGCTCGTCGAAGCGGCAATTTCAACTTTCAAGTCAAAGCCCGTCAAAGCGGCAATTTTATTCAAGTCAAAGTCTGTCAAAGCAGAAATTTCATTCAAGTCAAAGCCCATCAAAAAAACAATTTTAATTTTCAAGTCAAGCCCGTCAAAGTGGCAATTTCAACTTTCAAGTCAAAGCCCGCCCAAGCGGCAATTCCAGCTTTTAAGTTAAAGCCCGCCTGAGCGGCAATTTCAACTTTCAATTTAAAGCCCGCCTGAGTGGCAATTTCAACTTTCAAGTCAAAAGCCCGCCCGAGCGGAAAATTCAACTTTCAAGTCAAAGCCCGCCCGAGCGGCAATGTCAAGTTTTCAAGACCTACTTGGGTAGTGGGAGTTGCGGACCAGTTTATCAGTTTATGAAACATGAAGACTTAGTCTAGGAATTGTAATTTTATATTTCAATGTTGTATTCTCATTTTTCTTTGTAAAGCAATGATCACCAGCCAGAAACCAACAACAAGCGACCAGCAACAACAACTCTAGTATGTCAAAGGTGTCTCGAGTTAGTCCGGGTAGGTCTAGAAGAATCGAGTCAGTCCCACTCAGTTCTGAAAGTGTCTAGAGTTAGTCTGTGTATATCTAGAGAGTTCTAGTGTGTCTAGAAGAGTCTAGTGTCTGTCTGAAAGTGGTAGTCCCAGCTACCACTCGTAAGGAACTACACTGACCCGATTTCTTAGTCCGGGGATATGTAGGTAGCCTTGTAGTCAGGGTACGGTCACCATTTTGCGAAGCATGCTCTCGGCTAAAACCGAAAAAGCCAAAATTAGTTGTTGATTACCTCTTTGTCCGAAAACTCTTTGTGTACTCGAACAAAGAGGAGCAGCTGTAATCACCTAATTTTAGCACAAAATAGCAAAAATTTGTAAAAAATAGTTGTTTTATTAAGATGTGATTTTACTCGATTTTTATACTTTATTTAGTCATTTTAATTATTTAATTAGAAGAAAAATTCAAAAAAAAAAATTATCAAACCACTGATTGTGTGAAGTATTACGTAAAGTATGACTTTGACACATGAATATGTTTCAAAGGTCAATTTGAAAGTACACATTCCAGCACAAAACATGGGATTTGCACATGAGTTTTTTTTTTTTTTTTAACTTTTTAGAAAAGTGAAATTAAATATATTTGACTTTTTTCCTTTTACCCACTTACACACTTTACCCTTTTTACTTTACATTAAATGTCTAGCATACTTGTCTTGGCTTTTAAAAAAAGTATTTAATTTTTTGGGTTTTGGATGAAAGCTTGGCTGAATTTTATTTGCTGTATATAAAGAGGGTCTTCCACCCTCATTAAGAAGACCTTCACACTTGAAAAAAAAAAACACAACATCTGAATTATACACAAGAAAAAATCTGAAAAAAAAAAAGTACTCTTTCTCCTCTAAAACAAAAAAGTGAAAGATAGAGAGCAAAAATAGAGTCTTGAGTGTAAAAAGAATAATGAGTCTCTGGGAATTTTATATGCAAGTTTAAGGTTCAAAGTAAAATGGTGAAGGGGTCTTCGGGTCACTGTTCATTGCTTGGTCATGGTTGGTTTATTGTTGGATTTAGTTTTGTTGCTATTGTTTGCTTTGGTGGTTTAATCGTTTGGGATTTAGCTTTATGGTCTCAACCCACTGGGTAAATATTTCTTTCATTTTTATACTTCATAAAAGAAACTGTTGTACCTATGTGTGAAATTGCTTTAAGTATGTGCCATTAAAAATGTTGTTGCTCGTGTATGTCTTAGTTTGTTCTTCTTTAAATCCGTTGCAATGTTTAAGAAATGATGCCAGCAAACAAGAAAAACCGTAAAATATATTTTCATGTCTGCTTTACTTTTCATTCACATGTTACCATGAACAAACTTGTAAAAATAGGATAAAAATAAACTAGTGACCGAATATGACATATAAGGTAAATCCTTCTAAAAGCAAGGGAACGTGCAAGCTTTTTTGCTCAAGTTATGGCCTAACAATTGTTTTAGCAAAGAAAGTGGTCAAACCTTTTAAAAGAAGTAAGTCAGGGCTATTTAGCACAAACTCCGAAATGAGAAGCAGTTATACATGGATATTTGAAGAAATAATCCAGTTTCAAGAATTGACTTGTAAATGTATTTGCAGAAGTTGTACAATTTAAAGTTTTGACCTTTAAATTTAAAGTCAAAAGAATTTAATAATGGAGATTGGCCATCCTCGAAAGGGTACAGAAAAAGGGGACTTTTGTATTTCAAATCACACGATTAGGCAGAGTTAGGCCAAAACAATAAAATCAAGTTGCCTATTGTACATATGGAACTCATTTATATTGGTAATTCGAACGGACATCGTGTTGGGGTTAATTATCGATAGAGTATTCATCAATGAACGGGCAATATTAAAATTAAATAACGTAACAAATGCCGATGCATTCACTTAAAACTCAATTAAGCTGGATAATAAAAGTGTAACAAAGATCCGGTGTTTACACAAAACTCATTTATATCAAGATTCGAATGGACGACGCGTCCACGGTTAATCTCTGGTAGAGTTTTCGTCAATGAACGAGTGACTTTCATCCAAATCAAAACGTAATAAATAATAAAGTGGGAAATACAACAAACATAATTCACACAAGCCGGAGAGCGTCAATAAAGCAACTATGCTCGGCACAGGACTCGACGGTGCCTAACACCTTCCCGAGAGTCAACCGAGATCCTTACCCAGAACTCTGACGCAGGCCACTTACGAGTCATAGGTGTTCCAAAGTACCACTTTGGTGACTTGGCACACCTTTGAACTATGTCAAGTGGCGACTCCCTAATCTCGATAATTTTGTATCTTTAAAACACCTAAGTCACAACCTTTTTTTATTTTTTAGTAAAATTTTAGGGCGTGACAGAGACGCCATCAAAGCACAATTTGTACTTGCATAAGGGCTTGCAGTGCATTGTGAGCTAAGCCATCGGGGAAGGTCGATCCGTGCCAACAAGGAGTCGGTTTCGGTAAAACGCGTGAGGCCATGGTTGATGTCACAGCTTAAGAATGTTGAATTGTCAGTGCAATATGGGAATGCCATTGTGGAGATAATATCGAAGCAGGAATGATGTTCAACATGCTATTTGAGACGGCGGACCCGATAGGGCTGTTTTTAGATGGATTCGAATGAGGCATGGTTGGTCAGCAAGGAGCGCCAACGTGCTGCGCTATTGGGATGATTTTGCAAAGATGGGACAGACGGTTAGCAGGAGCTCAATTGTCTTGATTGCGGGATATCCATCAGTTGTAAAGAAACTCTGCTAGCAGCAGGGAAATATTGAAGAGGGGAAATTTGCGATGCAAAAATATTTTCTTTTGAATAGTGGTCTTTCTTTCAGAGAGGGACGTGCCGATGAGTCGGGTGGCCACGAAAAGAGCCATGATTGCCAGGTCAAGCAACCATGTTGTGAACAAGTGCAAGTCGTGGGATATTCATATAGAAGCAGATCGTGGAGATCATGCCAGAGATGCGAGTGGCGCATCATTTGAATGTCTTTCCAGTGGGATTGACTTGAGCAGCCTGAGGGCATTGGGAATGCGCGGAGCATAATGCGTGGAGCATAAAATGGATGCTAGAAGTGCGTGAATTAAGGGGCCTTCTAGAGGGAAGACTTAAGCACCGAGGAGCATCGAATGTAGTCCTTCTGAGGAGTTGGACATTGTGAATGCCTAGCCATCTTAAGGGTTGCAATGAATGGAAGGCGAGTCCCTCGACAACCATGTCGGTTTAGTAGGCACCATATGGGGCAAGCGTTGCTTGCATGAATGAGTGCTACGCTAGGCAGGAGCCGAGCTAGTACGGGGGTGTTGGCATGAATGTCGCACCAACAACCGCTTTGGATGATTAGGTAAGGCGCCTACCATCGCGGGGGGAGAGTGATCTCCAAATATGAGCTCTATGTATTGGGTGATGCCAAAGTTAGAGCGGGGCATGCCAGGAGGCCGCGACAACCGTAAAAAAGGGCTTGAGAGCAAGCGTCTTTGCGGGGTGTTCGAGTGTCATGATGAGGTGGTGTCAGCCACCATGTTTGTGACTAGAAGGAGCCAACCTACCTAGTAGGGAGGCAAAGTTGGAATGAATAGCCAAACCACTTCGTGTGGGGAGGCAAATATGGGACTGCGCGGAGCAGATAGATGCAATGGGCCAAAACCATTATGTGGTGAGGCATTATGTGCTGAATCAAAGTGGGGATAGCGACGCTACGGATTGGATGGGCTTCCAAGTTTGAAAATGGAGTCCTTCCGAAGCTAAGGGTACAGAGGTACACCGAATCAGCAGGCGCATACAGGTTGAACAAGGCGTTCTAGCCAGTTGGGCCAAGTACAAGGAGTACAATTCGGGATCTGCTAAGGAAGTGATAGTTTGAGAATAAAGAGCTTTGTTCGGGAATGCAGCGAAGCTACCGCTCTGAGAATTGAAGTACTCAGAGGAGTACGTCCCAAGAGCTTGCCAAGTACCAGAGGGTGCGAGGGCATTGGAGGAGCCAAAGTTACCAGGCGTGGAGCGTGGGTTTCTAAGGCCGGGGCGGATGTTCAATTGGGGCAGAATTGAGCATGAGCAACCGCTAGTGTCTTTCCGTTGGGCT
The DNA here is from genome assembly GCA_029990175.1 of Petunia secreta. Taxonomy (NCBI): domain Eukaryota; kingdom Viridiplantae; phylum Streptophyta; class Magnoliopsida; order Solanales; family Solanaceae; genus Petunia; species Petunia secreta. The sequence continues at coordinate 17,206,685 of JARKIP010000010.1, forward strand.
ATTGTTGAATCAGTCGTGATTTGGCTTGAGTATGGGATCAAGCAACAAGTTACTCCGAGTTATGCGATCGGGATTTGATATTGTTCACATTGTGGCATAGTGGGATCTTTCCAGAGGGAAAAAACGAAGAAGGACCATGAGAGTATGGTTGGCAAGGAGCCACATTGAGGGATGCCTACCTAAATTGAGGAGAGTCTCCTACTTGAGTGGGGGAGAATTTTCCTATGATGAGGCAATTGTGCATAAGGGAAATCCTGAAGGGAGCAAATCGTCTAGAGGTGGAGAATAGGGCCGCAAGGCGCGGTTGAACTGCGTGTGCCACACCACATGGTGCCTGAAGAACTCACCAAAAGCGAAGGGAGCTAGCCGGATGGATGATGGACATATGAGCTATGGCGTGGTTAGCCGATATGCCAACACAAAGGAGTTGTCTTCAGAGGAAGCAACAGTTAGTCACCACGGGGGTGCAAATGCGGAGGCATTGTCTAAGTGATCATCGCGGAGATGGAGTGCAGAGGCACGCTTGGACGAAACTTGAGAGGAGCAGTGATGGGCACGACTCCTATTTTAAGATAAGGGACTTGAGGAAATCCAAGGAGCCTTGGAAATGGGCACCGTTATGGAGAATCCCGAGGGGGCAAACTCCGGGTTTTCGTGGGCTTAGGCAGTTAGTCATCGAGGACGATGCCTAGATCAAGTGGGGGAGAATGTTGCGCGGCGCCCTTTTGATGCCGTTGCACGCGCAAAGCCTCCGCACCACAGGCGGGCTAGACGAGGGTCAGTCGCTCGGCCGAGTGTCGACCGTGCGCTAAAAGAATGTCAGTCAGCTAGACGAGGGCTAGCCGTGTGCTGGCCGAGTGTCAGCCGCGGGCTTGAGGGGAAGCCTTGGCCATGTGCTAGACGAGTGCTAGACATGTGCTAGATGAGGGCCAGCAACGTGCTGGACGAGTGTCAGCTGGGCGCAGGCTGAGTGTCAGCCGTGCGAGCTGTGTGCGGGCACGAGGGTCAGTACTGCACGTTTTGGAGCTATAGTGGGAATCTTGGAATATAGGGTGAGGGCCTTGTTCCTAAGATGCTATAGAGTGTGCATACAAAGTTTGGTGCCGATCGGAGCTTGTTTGCCTATTGGTTTGACTTAGCCAAGAAGCAGTGGCATTGTGGTAATTATGCTGATCTTCCAAGGGCTATATCTCTTTCCACGAGTATGGAAATGAGATGAAACTTCATGGAGGTGTGAAGGAAGTCAAGGAAAATCTCTAGGAACAAACGGCACCTCATTTGGAGGTTGGAGTGGAAAGTTAGACCCTTGTACGATACTCTGGACAAAGGATGTCAACTGCTGAGACATGGGTTTAATTTTTAAGGACATCTATAAGGGGGGCAGACATGGTGACAGTCTACCAGCCCTCCCCGTACACTTTGTCGGGAAGTCGCACCAAGTGAGCTGCCTTGAGGAAGGACCTCAAGGGCCTGCCTGGACATCTTAGAAGAGTGTTCCAGCTATCCATACGAGTCAGGCGACTCTATGGACGGCGTGTGGCTAGAGGGCCAACGTTGGGCAAACAACGGGCGACAGAGGCTTGACGGAAGGAAAGACTAAGCCCCGCGGGCTGTCTTCGGATATGATAAAGACCTCTGTGCCGATTGAGTACTCGAGGAGCTATTGAGAGCCTCGTGTATTGACTTGCAAGCATCGCAAGGGTTCAACCATGCAAGCAAGGGCTCATTGGCCTAGACGCGCAGTCGTGGGGCGACGCTGCGCTACTCAGGAGGGAGGCATGATGCGAGGGCTATGCTTGCCAATGTTAGGAGACATTGGGAGGTATCTTTGGAGTTGCACATGACAAGGGCTAAGGGCTAAAGAGTTGTCCTACTCGGGGGAAGCCAAGCCAAGTGCCAGGGCACAAGGCAAGGGCCAAGCTTGAGGATTGCACTTCGCGCGCAGAAGCTACGCTTAGTGCTAGGCAAGGGACGGGCGGGTCCCAAGCCAACCCCGGAAGTGCGCACACTAAAGTTTCCGCATATGAGATACGCACAAGGGAGAGACCTTCGGGCGGTACAGTTGAAGCTAGGCCACTGATGCGAGCTTTCTAGAAACCTGGGACAAGGAGCAGGCTGGCTTGTAGTCAGGTAGGACTACGAGCGCCACACGAGCCCAAGGTGTGCCGCTGTTATTGGGAAGGTGCGGCCCGTGACAATCGCATGTTTCTAACACTTAATCAACTATATTAGGTAGTAAACCGCAACATATCTAGAACACCAGTTACTCTGAGTAATAAAAAATAGTTGAAGTAATTGTTTAGCTAAAACAACATACATTGTAATTCCTAGAAACCTATGTACCAAAATTGGTTCATGATCATGACCACTCTTGATGATATCATATGAGAAATAAACTGCAACTTTAATTTAGACATACTAACAATTGCTGCTACATGCGCAATTGGACCACCAAGTGCAACCTATGTCACCAAAAAGAATAAATATACGAAATGAGCAAATTTTAACGGAAAACAAATAAAGATTAAATCAAGATTTATACCAAGTATGGACTAAAATAAGTAGATGACACAAAATATCTTAATGCGAACATTTACAAATTTAAATCTTTCTTAAAATTTAATAATATCCAGGGAAAAGACACTGGGATAAATAAATACATATGAATTTGAGGATAAAACACAGTTAATTTTGCAAGTTTCGTTGGTGGCGTTATTGCTACACATTAAAGGAACTCACCCGTTTTACATGGATAAATCCAAGAACCTCCAATATGAAACATCCATACTACCAATAAAAAAAATCAAGTAGTATGGTCACGAATTTAAAATTAGGGAAGCTATTCATGCTTATCCGGAAAACCAAGGTGTTAGAACTTGAACGTTTTCTTGGAATGATACTTTGGTCACTCTTTCAGTTTGTCTGGTAGGCCTTGTTTCAAAGAAGTATGCAAGTTAATTCAAGAGTATTTGGAGGAGATTACCTGACAACAAAAACAAAACTCGAGTACTAATAATTTACTTAGAGAAGCATCATGAAAATTAAAGAAGTACACAAAATCATATGCAATAAGTCTTAAAGAAGAGTGTAGGAGTAATTGTTTTACAAGGTCGAGTGATTTTAGCGCCTTCAATTTTTGCACCAATGGATTATAATTCGAATTGAAAATTGAACTGATCGCCTTAAGACTGCAAGATACTCCTAGAAAATAAAAGAATGTAAGGGCTACAACACGAAAATTAATATCATTAATACCCTAATAATTTGCTGGTTAGTAACGGCTATGGCAATACTTATTGCTTTCCAAACTCAACTTCGCAGATATGAAACCCATTATAAATATTAGAGTATAAAATAGAACACATCCCTTCTCCAAGGCACCCTCTGTTAAAAGAAGAAAACGTTGTTAGGATTTGTGGAAGAAGATGCAGTTAGAGATTAGTGTAATATTCTGTATAATGGAGTTGGCTTTTATTACAACTCTTATACTACTATACTATTGTTGTTAGGTACCAAAAAAAAAAAAAATGGGGCACACGTCCCTTCATCATATCATTGAGATTTACCCTCAACCATGTCTGTTTGAATCCTAATTTTCTCGAATGTCCAGAGGAGCAAAATTATAGTTGAATTTAAAGTATTCATTATTACACAAAACTAAAAATTATTATTAAATAGTGAACTTATTAAATAGTAAACAAATTATAGCTTTATCCAACATGAAATCTCTTTACGAAGGGTAAAAAATTCGAATAATATTTTAGTAAGGTCTTGTCTTCTTCCTTTTCTTTCACTAATGTAAATTTTTTCGTTGCATAACGCAGTCACTTTGTTGCTGAATTTGGTCCAAATGCAGTCAGTGATCATTTTACAAATTGGTTTACCTCATTTGTAAGTGTTATAGAAACTCATATATTTTTCCATTGATTTAAAAACCTTACTACCGTCATCGAATTCTGACTAATTTACACTAATCCATTTAATTTTAATATAGGTAAACAATCCGGTGAATGGCATCAATTTTGATTTTTTGCGACATATATGTCATGGCCCATATTACGAGTATAAAAAGATGAATACATACTTCGTAAATGGGTACAAGTTTCATACACACAGCTGGTCAGAGGGTAAAAAAACCTACAACAGCGGTGTGTCCGTGAGTGCTGGAACGGGTGACCAGGGGGCAACTCTGAGTTCTACGGAGTGATTGAGGAGATCTTAGAGGTTGAGTATAGAGTTGGATGGCCTCATAAAAGATTGGTTCTCTTCAAGTGCAAGTGGTTTGATCCAGGTAGCAGGGGTTCGCGGGTGGATTCGAGTTCAAAGCTAGTTGAGGTTAATCACAGAAGGTCATATGGAAACTATGATCCTTTCATCATTGCACAGAATGTAAAACAAGTGTGGTTTGTTCCTTACCCTCGGACGAAGAACGCACCAAAAGCAAAGGCCAAATCCAAGTGGTGGGCGGTTCTTAAGGGAAAACCGGTGGGATTAATTGAAGTACCTGATAGGTTAGATGTTGCATACCAGAATGAGGTCTCAACTGTTCCCTTGATAGCGGATATTGAACTTGCAGACAATTTGCGACATATTGATGGGACGTATGACCCGGTGGCTGCATCTGAATTTAGTCGTGCAAAAAACCCGGCTAGTTTTGGAGAAGGAACTTCAAGGGCATACGAGGATGATGAAAACATAGATAGTGACGAGCCATCCGAGGATGAAATTGCTAGTGACTATGAATCGGATGATGAAGTTGATTGAACCTATTTGTACTTTGTAGTTTAGTATTAATTACCTACTGTAATGTACATATGAACATAATATGATTTATGTATTCTCATTTTCTGATTGTGATGTGCTTACTTAGTTGATAAATTTATTTATTCTCAGCACTTTAGATTGATGTATTCTCATTATGTATTCTCATTATATAGTTGATAAATCAATTTGAATGTTTCAACAGGGATGGACAAGTTATGCTCTAAAGTTTTTAGAAGAAGGTCGGGCAAGAGACCTGTGGGCGAGACTTCAGGTTCTGCGGGTGATGACAGTTAGACCTCACAGGTCCCGCATTCGCTGCCTACTGATGCCCCATCTAGTTATGATCCAGCTTTTTTCAGGCCCCCTGGCCCATATCAGGTACCACTTATTACCCCGTCTCAGTTGCCTCCTGTATGGCAGTGGACATTCCCTAGCCTTGATTGTACTGAGACACAGGTCCCTCCCACACAGGGCGATCCCTCCCAGGGTGATGACAATCCTACTCAGCCCCCTGAATTCCCCTTAGATAGTTGTGACGGCCCACCGGATCAGCAGGAGCTCATGGTGTATGATCCGCATTCGCCTTATTACATTGGTGAGCCTGGAACTCGTGTAGAAGGCAGGATGATTATTTATCCCGAGGCGGATAAAGGGTAAGCTACCTAATTTATTAAGTTCTTATCTATTAAATAATTAGTTCCTACTTTAATTGCTAGTATTAGGAATAACTCTTGTTAATTTTTTTGTAGCTTTTGCCCAAGCGATGAGTCCACTAAGGTACTGACTGCGTGCATGAGAGCGCACTGGAACCAGCCTTGGCGAAACTGGAGCGATGTGCCCCAGCAAGTAAAGAAGCAGATATTGGTAGATTTTGAGGTGATACATATGCATTTGGTTTAAAACTAATTGCAGTTTTTAAACCATGAATATGTCTAAAGAAAATATTTTGATATACTTTCAGGGCCAATGTATCTGGCATCAGGGTCTGGATTATAACATTCGTAACATCTTCCCCAAGAATTGTGCTGCGTTATTCAAGGGGACTTATTACAATGCGAGGCGTAAAGGTACAAGGCCCGGTTTCCTCGATGCTGCTCAGTGGGCGGAGCTGGATGAATATTGGCAGTCGCCTGAGTTCGAGGCGAAGAGCGAACAAGGCAAGGCTGCGCGAGCGTCGGAAAAGGGTGGATCGCTCCATACCGGTGGCTCAATTAGCGCGGCTACACAGAAGATGCGCTTGGTACAGTTATTTAATTGATTGATTATTTACTTGAACAGTTGATTTTTTGTCTAACATATTATGATTTTTAATTTGTAGGAAAAGAAAGAAAAGCGCACTATTCCCGTGCTCGAGCTGCACAAGATCAGGCATACAAAGGGTGCCAAGAAGGGCGGTGGAGAGTGGGTCGAGCCCCGCGCAAAAGAAGTTTGGATAAGTTTGTAAAATTCGATCTTTAGTCGCGCCAATCCTTCAACGTTTAGTCTTTCTATTAACATCATTAATATATTTATGTTATTCAGGAAAAGGCTACAAAGGCTGTGGAAGAGTGGACATCGACTCAAGCATCGGACGCCGGAAGCAGCACCCCGGCTCCCTTGACGTTCGAGAAAGAAAAGCAAATATGGGTCGAAACTGTTAGAGGGGTTAAGAATGGGTCTGCTTATGGTCTTGGATCGCTATTTTCTTCGGATAAGCATAATGCTCGCTTTTTGGGCACTTCAGTTACTTCTTCTCCGTCGAGCTCCGTTGATCCTACTGAAATGGCTCAAATGAGAGAGCAGATCGAACAGCTGTCGAGAGTAAATCAAGAAACGCAAGACATGATCAAAAAGCTCCTTGCCAAAAAGGAGAAGAAGAAATCGAGAAGAAAGCATAAGAGCAGGCATCGACGCAACTCCTCTTCCTCTTCCGAGTCCGGGTCTAGCTCTGCCTCGACCGAGTAGTCTTTTCTGAAAGTGAATAACTGTCTGTGAAGCTTTATGTTAACAATTTCAGGACATAACTAATGTTGTTGGATGTTTTTGAAATGTTAGGTTTTATTGCGTTGTGTTTGAATTACTGTTTTTATTATTTTCGAAATGCAGTTTTCTGTTGAAAAACATCTGGTTTTAACTGTTGCTACTGCCTGAAAACATGTTTTTTATTGCAGGTTTTTTCCAGTTTGGCGACCGACTTTCAGTCGCCAAATCAATGGCACACATTAGACCAAGTATGCGACCGACGATCGGTCGCATATCCTATGCGACCGACTTTCGGTCGCCTAAACGGTCACAGGTAATTCCAACACATTGACCAAATATGCGACCGATTGTCGGTCGCATATGCTATGCGACCGAAAATCGGTCGCCTAAACGGTCAACGTTTCTATCCTATTATGCGACTGAATATCGGTCGCATGGTGGTCGAAGTTTCGACCAATTTTCGGTCGCAGGGCTTTTTGTTACCATTAATTCTCCGACCACCCATATCGGTCGCCGATCGGTCGACTGGGCGACCGATATGCGACCGATTGGGTGGTCGGAGAACTGTGTTTTTTTTAGTAGTGTTTGTACAGTAACAAACACATCAAGCAATAAAAAAAATAGCAAAATATGATATTTGCGAAAAGGACGAACATCATAAAAATACTAAAACAACCCGACAAATTTTGTTGGATAGGTATATCAGTGAAATCTATCATGGGAGAGATAAGCATACGCAAAAAAGAAGCGATATAAAAGTTGTTAAGATATATGAGCATATGTAAGAATTTAAAAAAAAAAAATCTCTAATTAAGTACCTAAATTATCATATTAAGAACCCTACACAATCAACAACATGCAAATAACAATTTTAAACAATTTGGAAAACCAAAATAATCAATCAAATTACAGGAGGGACTTGAAACTTGGAGTGGAACTTACAAACACAAAAATAAAGAAAGCAAGGACGTGGTGAAAGAAAGAGAACAATTTGAATCAAAACAAAATAAGAAGATTAAACAAAGAAGCTAAGAGACCCATACATGTTGCTGATAAACGTAAACGAATTGCTACTGAATAGAAGTTTAATAGTGACATTTATTTAATACATAAAAGGTATGGAATTAGAATTATAAGTGAATACAAATTCATTCAATGAATTGGAATTGGAATTGGAATTGGAATTCTAAGTATATACAAATTCTTCATATAGAAAAGCGTACAGATTTTGAGTTCTAAAAAAAATGTATTATTTAGAATTTAATATTAATATATAACATTAAAGTCCTAAATATTAGAAAACTATAAAATGACAATTTTGTCTAATGTAAACTCTATTATTAAAGAGTAAAAAAAGCGATTGACATTTCACTAAGGCCTTCGTGCTTTTATATTAGTATGTATATGTGTGTGTGTGTGTATGTGTGTGTGTATATATATATATATACATATATATATCACACACTATAATAAAATGGGTATATGTTTATTTAGTGTTTAATACTCACTTGAGTGCTATACCATGTAAAATTTCCTTAAAATCATATATAAAGAAGTTCATAATGAATATTTTTTATCAATAAATATTTAAAAATAATATTTATAAAATATCGATTAGGTTTGGGTTCGGTTCCTTTTTTTTTTTTTTTTGATAAAACCAAACCAAACCAAATATGTCAGTTTGTATTTTTTCAAAACCAAACCATCAGTCGATTTTTTTATTCGGTTCGGTTTGATTTACGGTTTGATTCGGTTTGTACACCCCTAACTGCAATGTTATACTCCAGTTATAACTTAAACAAATTAGAAGAGAAACAGATATTGATATACTTAGTTATACTTATGTGCTCCGAGAATCAAACTTCACCTACAACCTAGAAACCCAGGGAATTAAAAGCATTTTACTCTTATTCCTTTGTTCATTCTATGAATCTAATAAATAATCGTATATACTATTATTTTTTGAAAGCACTTAGTAGAAATGTAGAAACATGAGCACTGAAAATCAAACAAAAGGGGGAACATTATTCCATTGTTTATACAAGAAGAACTTGTAATTTATGTTCTAGATATTCAATTTGCAAAGATAAGCAAAGTAAGTCAAGAACCAAATAAAGAAATTCATTTAGATAAAAGAAACGTCATTTTACCTTTTCTAGGATCCACCGCTGATTGCCCTCATCTGTCAAGAACCATCAAATATCTAAGATATGAAAACACTAAAATTTCTTCAAATGGTCCTTTATATAAATTTCATTTCTGATTTTTTTTTCTCACAATCTGCATAAATAATTTAAAGGATTATCATTACCAACTTTGATGTGCATATAGAAATCGTAACATACAAAACTAAACATAACAATTTTATATGAGTGCACATAATATTTTGGGTAAACATGTGAAATAATAAGCAAAAATAGATATGCAATCAAGAAACTTGTTAAAGGAGATCAAATTTAGTGAAAAGTAGGAGGACTTTAGCAGAGTAAAACACCCACTCAAAAATTCTGAACACTCATTCTATCCCAAATAAGACATAAGATGATTTAGCTAAGGAATATAATACAAACAGATTTCACAATTAAGTTTCAAAACAATAATTCATGCGTTATACAAGGAATTCTATTTTCATTTATGGGAGTAGAATTTGTAAGGTTTTCTTGAGGAACCAACAGATGACTAAGCGTAGGAAGAGTTGCCTACTTGGACATGTATATATTTTTATTTTTAACATATATTTATTTTTATTATATAGAAATTTAATTGTGTATTTAGTTACAGGTAAAATGGTCATTCACGTTTTACTTTAGGATGAAACGATCTCGGTTAGTCGTTTCGGAAGTTAGGACTCCGATTGGCGTGCCGATAATTTTAAAAACTTTGTAACGTCCATTAGGACCTGTCTGTAAAATTTGAGCTAAATCAGACCTCGTTTGGTAGGCATCGAAAGAAGGTTTCAGTTTTTATTGTCGATAAATATTAAAAAGAGATTTTCGAACTCGGTTTTGGCGAATGAGCTCCGATTCAAAATTCGAAAGTGCCGTCAGGTTCGTATGATTATTTGTGACTTTTATAAACTTTCGAAAGTGAATTTCGATGTTGTTCGGCTAGTTTCCGCTAAAATGCCGAAAGTTAAATAATTTGATCTTTTTTCATTTAATTTGCATATTGAATTTCGAGAACCCGATATGAGATCCGCCTTCGCGAGTATGCTATATATATTTTGTATAACTGGTATACAAAAGTTGGAATTGTTTCGAATATCGTAAGGTACCGTTTTAATTTTTACCGTAGCAGAAAAAAAAAGAATGAAAATGAAATGTAAGGCGGTAAGCTAAGGACCAGGTAGTATTAGCACGATGCAAACAGAAGCAAGAATGAGCGAAAATGAACAGAATTTGAGAAAATGAGAAACAGCAAAAATTATCAGGAAAAATTGCCAGAAAAAGAGAAAAGAGCATGGAAAATAGTAGAACTTTTACCCCGAAACATTGAGGTAATGATCTTAATGCATTATTTAAGTTTATTACGTGTGTTAGAATGTGTTTTAACGGTAAAACTTGGAATATTAGACATCATTTTAATAAGTTCAATTAATAGTTTAAAGGGTCAAATGGATCCCGATAATGGAATTGATTATATATTTGTACTCAGTGAGTTATGGGCAACTTATAAATGTCATTTATTTAGGGTTTGGTTATGTGACCATAAATCTTGTACATAGGCCTGGCCTGCGTATTGCGTATGCGAATAGGGTATCAGGTTCCTAACCGGATTGCCCTAAGATATGAGGAATGAAGCCTTTAGCCTAATGTGATATATTTTTCTGCTTATTGAAAACAGTGCGATCGTTTGGCAATGAATTCAAAGAATAAAGAGGTTGTTGGGTAGCAGTGTTAACTTTGGAACGAGGTAAGTGTTTGTATCCATTTCTTTGGAGGCCCTTGGCCTCGTGGATAATCTACCACGTGTTCCTTACGTGTGTAGCTGCCGATAGGCGTACTCATTACGCCTTAGCTTTGAATTTATATTGTATATTATATGTTATGCCCTGTTGTTGGTATTGCATTGAGCATATGAGTATTGTACTCTGGTTTTGAGTATTGCATATACTTCCCGGTGTTGAACCCTAAAAATTACCCCGAAAAGGATAAATTTCGGAATATCGACAGGATGGACTAACTCTTTTGGAGTTTTTGGAGTCGCCACCCAATTTAAGGAAAACAGGGAACCAAATTAACAAATGCGTGCAAAAACTCCGTTTTAGGAAAAAGACGGTCTTTTAGAGATTCTAAGTAAGAGGTTTTATTAATTTCGGAAGAAGGTTTTTAAGGCACTTCCGAAATTCCATTAAAAATGGTTAATCCGACAGGTTTCCAAAATATTTGCAAAATATGCTTTTCTAGAAAATTTATCTAAAAATAATTAATTGAAATAAAACTTGTTTATGAAAAATATTTAATTTGCACGCATGTTGCTAAATGGCCCCAGTTTACAACAAATTAAATAACGACTTTAAAATAAAAGGCAATGAACATAAAGTAAAGCAATTAATCAAATAATCATATATAATCAAAGGTTCATTTTACAAATAAATTGTACAAATTCTATCAAGTCTAACTATATAAATAATGAGAATAAGTTCAAAAGGTAGAACCCGGGAGCGGCATATTCATTCAATCAAAGGTACCTCGCAAAACAAACAAAATGAATTGGATTAGTACTATAATAAAGTGTAATAACTAATAAAAATAAAATAATAATAAAGTAGTAGTAATAATAATAATAATAATAATAATAATAATAATAATAATAATAATAATAATAATAATAATAATAATAATAATAATAATAATAATAAAAATAATAATAATAGTAAGGGGGTTTTGTTTTTGCAAAATTTAGGCTCAGGTTTGTATGGCGTATCATGTAGAGGCTCGGGATATCGATACGATTGCAAACACGCCGGCCGGTCGTGTTGCCATGCCAAAGTACCAATTCCGTTACTCTATTCAACTCGCTTTGCATTAAAGTGCATACATTCATATTCGCCTTTTGCTTTACGGACACGGGGACGGGACTGTTCAAGTGTAGTATCATGTTCGAATCAATCCCTAGGCCTCAATACGTGTGTATGTATTTTTTCATTGGCCAATAGTGTAGGGTCTATTCATATCAGAACCAAAGATCAATTGAACGGGTCAACATCCGATTAATGGAACAAATGAGTCAACTGCAATGCCGTCGATATATTATAAGTAATAAAACCCAGGTCCAATCGAATAGAAGGCCATCTGCACACTGCAAGAAAGACCCATGTAATTAGGCCACGCCCCCCACCAAATTGAGCAAACCATTAATGAATTCAAAAGTCATTAATGGATAACAATAACAAAGGATCAGCGATATCGGAGCAGAGCCAAACAAGAACACTGTAATCGTGGAGCCATCATCGATCTACCATAGGCAAACTCAAGCGAGAACAAAAACCCATAGTGCAAAATAAATGGGTCAAGCGAGAATCTGAAAAGGGCACCGGTAAAATCCTCAAATGAACCAAACAGAGGAAACAACACGCTGGTATACTGCTTTCCCGGCGAGATAGAACTCAGAGTAACAGCAAGTTCCAAATCAAAAGCATCATAGCTTCACAAATAGACAAAGTTAGCAGACACAAGGAAACCATAGAAAAAATCTGTAAGAGAAGAATTAAAAGAAAGGTTCAGCCAAACAGGGGAGCATCGTCGGCTAAATGTAGCAGGATCTCCAGCGAACGGAGCAAATTCTCAGACGATGTAAGGAGGAGCGACACCAACCCGCTTATTGGGGGTGTCACTGCTACTCCTCACTCCCGTTTCGAACTCCGATCTCATCATCGGTAAAAGAGCAACCAAGGAACCTCCGGCTGAAATCAAACGCCAGCGGTGGTGGCGACAATGCCTTCACCACTGCTCTTGTTTCAACTGCCTTATCCCAATTTCCTTTAAGATCTGTGTGTTTCACCAACAACGGTGATGATGGTGGTATGTATAGCATGTGATTTTGATGTGGGTTTTGGAGAAAGGTGACGGAGAGGAGAGAGACGGGGATATGGGAGTGGTCTGCCCATGTTCTTGTTTTGTTATTTATGATTTTGGGGAAGATGATGGTGAGGTTTTGTGTATGAGGTAGATGGTGAATGTGGGTTTTGACGGTGTGTTAACTGAGGAAGAGGACGAAATGGGATTGCGCGTGTATGTATATATTTTACTTAGAGAGGAAAATCAAGGGTTCTCTGGGGGGTCAAATGAGTATATGATAGGTATATATTTGTAAGGAGATCTGATTTTTTGTTGTAATGGAGTGAAGATCATGATAAGTTGTAGGAGGAAGATCAACAGTAATTTTGTGCTAGGGTTTTAGAATTTATAGGGAGGGGATTAGGGCTTTTTAGAATTTGGGCTACGAAAATTGTAAATGCGAATTGCGTAAAATAGGCCGGGACTTAAAGCGAAAAACAATTATGACTCTTTTTTCATTAAAATTATGGACTTAATTTATTCTAAAATTTAACCTTATTTAAACATAATTAGACCTTAATTTAAAAATCCCGGGACAAAATTGGGTGTCAACAGCTGCCCCTCTTTACCCGAAAAGGATGAAAGAGTTTTCAGGGTAAAGAAAGTTGACGTGAAAGCCAATTTTGTCACGGTAAAGCCAAGACTCTAATTACTAGGATCAAAATGCGAGGCTTATGAACATGGCCTAGCTCCGGTCTCCGAGTTGCCTACATATCTCGGGCTGAAAGAGAATCAGGCCATATGTAGTTCGACGCGATTTGAAAATCAAAGACGAGATAGTAACGACTACTCAAGCGCGGGAAAAGAGGCTTGTAATCACCCAAGTTATGAAAATGTGGTCGACGACACACCCATAAAGAGGGGTTTACACGGACATAGCTTCCACTGCATCTTGATAACCGAGCCATCTTGTCTTCAATCTCAAACCTCAGACTCAGGGTTAACAAGAGACTTACCTCTAGGATTGATGACTTATGTGGGTGCGATTCTTCAGGTCTTCGTTGACGAGTCTAGTTCATATCAACGATTGCCCCGGTTCGTCGCTAAGAAAAGCTCCATGTTATGCTCCAAACGCTGCTGCGGTGCTGCTAAAAATCCTGTAATAATCTCAACAAACGGTAAGCGTGCAACTGCTAATAAACTGTAATAATTGGAATAAGAAATAGATAAAGTAATAAAATTGTAAATGCGGGTTGCGGCATCATCGATAAGTTCTTCCTTCGATCAACTGACAAGGTACTTCTCCCGGAGAACCTCTAAGCTGATCCTTATTCTGAAACAGTAAAGCAAGACAATAAGTAAAGCGAGAACGAATCGTAAAGTGCAAGGCTTCCATAAGATAAGTTGACTGACGAGACATAATATCTCAAGTTGACTTGGCTAATCTATATCCTACGCAGGTAACATAACGTTCAATTATAAGGCGAACGAGCCCAAAACATTCAATTGTAAGGCGAATGAGCCTAAAACGTTCAATTATAATGCGAACGAGCCCAAAACGTTCAATATAAGGTGAACGAGCCTAAATTTGATAGCAGCATGCAAAACAAAGTTGCAAATTGGATTAATTAAGGCAAGATAATGCAAAACAAATAAGCAAAACCGGGTCGTGTTGCTTGTATTGATAGTGATGCAAAGTGTTGAATGCTCCCTTCAGTTCATATTGAATCTGATATTCAATTCGGTTGACGGTAGGAACAATAACAAAAGAGCCTTCAATTGTCTATGATAGGCTTCAGAATAATGCTTCCAATTGCTTATGGTAGGCTTCAAATGATAATGATGTCTTCGCTTGCTCACGATAGACTTGATAATAAGACCCCCCCGATTGCTTACGGTAGGATCAATAACAAAAGAGCCTTCAACTGTCTATGATAGGCTTCAGAATAAGACCTCCAATTGCTTATGGTAGGCTTCAAATGATAATAATTTCTTCGCTTGCTCACGGTGGACTTGATAATAAGACCTCCGATTGCTTACGGTAGGATCAATAACAAAAGAGCCTTCAATTGCCTATGATAGGCTTCATAATAATGCCTCCGATTGCTTATGGTAGGCTTCAAATGATAACGATGTCTTCGCTTGCTCACGATAGACTTGATAATAAGACCTCTGATTGCTTACGGTAGGATCAATAACAAAAGAGCCTTCAATTGCCTATGATAGGCTTCAGAATAAGGCCTCCAATTGCTTATGGTAGGCTTCAATGCTAATGAAGTCTTCGCTTCCTCACGATAGACTCATAATAAGGCCCTCGATTGCTTACGGTAGGCATGACGTAATTTGTAAGTGCAAGCTGCAATATCTTTGATAAATTGTCTTCCCATCCACTGGCGAAGCAATAAAGCAAATGCGAAGGCATAGTGCAAAGCATTTTCAACAATCTTGACAAATCAACTGGCAAGCCGGTCGGGCATGAAGCCAGAAGGGTCTTGGGGCTGATTGTCGAACAAATCAGCTGGCGAACCGGTCCGGCACGAAGCAAGGAGGGTCTCGGGACTGACCTGTTAACCTGAAAAGTAAAACAAAAGCAAGTCATAATATAAAGCAAGTGCAAAGGCATAATTGAAAGCAAGTGCAAAGCAATTTAGCGTGAAACGTAAAGCAACGCAAAAGCAATTTAGCGAATAAACAGGCACGAAAATCCAACAAGAGAGAAGCCCCGCCTGGTGGTCAACCTGAAGAATGTAAAGCAAGGCATCAATTTTAAAGTAAGTGCCACGACATAATTTAAAGCAAGTGCAAAGAAAAGCAGTGCGGGAATGCAGAGTAATGCAAGAGCCATTTGGCGAATCAATAGGCGAGATAGTCCAACAAAGGGAATCCTTGTAGCCGATGGTCAACCTGAAATAAAGCGATGCCCTATTTGGCTTAGTTTTGAAAACACAAAACAAGCCTAGGCTTTGTCGCCTATTAGCAATGAAAGTCATAGGTGTAGAAAAGCCGCATGTTCGGCCATAACTCATGATAAAGCATAATGCTTTAAGTTATGAGGAGTCAATTTGAATGCAATCTTGGATTGTAATACGTCCGGAATATTCATCTTATCCTGCATGTCTTAACAAACTTATTAGCAACGTAAGGCTATTAAAATATGTATGTGAAATATAAAGACGCTTATAGAAAGCGTAAACTCATAAAGACGCTTACCGGAAGCGTGAAATATAAAGACGCTTATCAAAAGCGTAAACACATGAAGACGCTTACCGGAAGCGTGAAATATAAAAGATGCTTGTCGAAAGCGTAAACATAAAGACGCTTGTCGAAAGCGTAAACATAAAGATGCTTATTGAAAGCGTGAACACATAAAGATGCTTACCGGAAGCGTGAACACATAAAGACGCTTACCGGAAACGTGAAATATAAAGACGCTTATCGAAAGCGTAAACACATAAAGACGCTTACCGGAAGCGTGAACACATAAAGACGCTTACCGGAAGCGTGAAATATAAAGACGCTTATCGAAAGCGTAAACACATAAAGACGCTTACCGGAAGCGTGAACACATAAAAGACGCTTATCGAAAGCGTAAACACATAAAGACGCCTACCGGAAGCGCGAACACATAAAAGAGGCTTATCGAAAGCGTGAGATATAAAGACGCTTATCGAAAGCATAAACACATAAAGATGCTTACCGGAAGCGCGAACACATAAAAGACGCTTATCGAAAGCGTGAGATATAAAGACGCTTATCGAAAGCGTCAACACATAAAGACGCTTACCGGAAGCGTGAAATATAAAAGGCGCTTACCGGAAGCGTGAAAATACAAAGATGCTTATCGAAAGCGTGAAATATAACGACGTTTCTCGAAAGCATGAATACGTGATACTCTTTGAACTCCTCCACGGAGGAATGGTCTTGACTACAAAATAAAGTAAGCCCCCAGGATTGGCAATATCTGTAAAAGAAATGGAACATTAGTAAGTGTTCTCATAAAGGGAAAGGAAATGAAATAGATATTCTTGATAATTTGCAAGAGTTATGGGAAATAGAAATGCCGCCTTTTGGCAAATTGGAAAAAGCGTCGGGTCATGAACACAACCTTTATCCAAATATCATTGCAATCCTAGCGATGAGAATCTTGGAGATGGACTTGCTAAGATGTATATCTTCAGTTGCGGGTCTTAATGTCCCTGCTCTCAAAGAAAAGTTGTTAGTTTTGGGAAGGGAGGGGAAAACGTTTGATTTGCGCAGACTTCATCCTGATCTTGCTGCTTCTGCTGCTTCCTCGTCTTCATTGGACATGGATTTGCGAATTGCATTCAGAAACTTGGCTCATGAACTCAAATAGCATAGATTTTGAAAAATAGAGGCAAGATAAACTATTTTAGTGCAATATAGCAAGTGAAATAAGCATGCAATGAAGTCAAAGATGCATTTCGAAAATTTTGCCTTGACTTAAACTTGTAACATATTTTAAAACAAACTGAACGTCCTTTGTCTTAGACTTTGCACTATTTGCTTAACCAATTAAAGAATTCTTGCCAACTCATCTTTAATAACCAACACAGCTTCTTGCAAAATTCTGCCCCAGTTATTATCTTTCGCATCTCCAACTCGTTTTGCAAAAATTGCCCCAGTTGTCCTTCTTGGGGGAAAAATAAAAATTTAAATGCTAAAGGGTCGAGCCCGATGAGGGAGCCTACGTATCCCTCCTTGGGAATCAGACCGTGCGTAGTTCTGCAGCACTGCTTCAACGCCACATACCAACAAATAAAAGCTGCCCCAGTTGAAGTTTTAACAGATAGTGCGATATCCAAAGAGCGCAGACAATAACTTTTTAGTGCGTCGACTTAAATTGTTCAGTTGTTTTGCCATACGTTACAAGCAAAGCTTTGGCAGGTTTATCAATTTTAATTTTGAAATGGAAACAAATGCAAGCGTAAATAATATAATAAGAATGAGATGCATTTTATTTCAACTTTCATGACTTCAAAATGAGTTGATTCAGATTAACATAAGCTTTAAAGTACAATGCAATTCAGGGCCTCAATCTGAATTAAAATTGAAAATAATGCTACTAAGTTCAATTGCCAAGTTCTTTCAAACGATGCCATTAGCTTCTGGTGTTGCATCGTTCACGAGCTAAAGCATCTACCATCAATCAGATGTCGAAACCTTTGCGTGGTGAATGGTCAGCCACTTCACAAATCCAACATTTGCCGGAGAAATAAACAAAACAAAAGAAACCTCTCAAAGGGTAACTAAGATAGTTTGCATGTCATTCATAGGATTGCATACAAGCAAGCAACACCTAGTATTTAACGCATTTTGAGCAAATAAAGCAAGGTAAGCAATTAACATGTGACAATCACAAGTAGTTGAGCGTAAATAAATATGCCAACGCGTCCTACCCTGTAAGGTGCCTCTTTGCTAGAGGTAAGCCTAATCGTCAAGTTGCACGCACATGCGATTATTATAACGGCACAAGTCATTTGTCAATACAGCATTTGAGATAAAATTAAACCGACATAATTGTCAACCTCTCAAATTTAACATGGCAGATGGTTTGGGATTCATTATAATATCCACACGATCACATAATTTGCAGTGTCGTTGGGATTCAATAACCCATCAACAAAAGGGTGGTTTCTTAATTACTGGAAACGGTGCCAAAGACCGGGTCCAAACTAAGGTGTATATGCATGCATGACCTAATCTCCTTCTAAGAGTGGGCTAACAGTTGAGGCTGATTCGACCTATGCGGGATAAACCTGGCCCCATAAATCAGTAAAACCGGCCATGACAAAACCAGGCAAACCATACCCCAACTAACTTTGGTGACACGAAAGAAATTCAAAGAGTTAGGAAGGACAATGCCCTTCCTGTATTATTGCCCGTCACGCGGGCCCCCCGTGATGAAATCGAGGAGATGAAAGAGAATTGACAGGCTCCATGAGGGAGGAAATTTGAACGGAATGCAGACTGTGCACAAATAAATATAATACATGCTTTATAAGGAAAACCAAACAAACAGATATAATAAAGCAAATAAATTAGACATGCTAGTTGCAAATAATTGGAAACCTTTATGGTCAAAACCTTTATTGGTCCCCAGCGGAGTCGCCATGCTGTTGAACCCCAAAAATTACCCCAAAAAGGATAAATTCCGGAATATCGACAGGATGGACTAACTCTTTTGGAGTTTTGGAGTCGCCACCCAATTTAAGGAAAACAGAGAACCAAATTAACAAATGCGTGCAAAAACTCCGTTTTAGAAAAAAGACGGTCTTTCAGAGATTCTAAGTAAGAGGTTTTATTAATTTCGGAAGAAGGTTTTTAAGGCACTTCCGAAATTCCGTTAAAAACGGTTAATCCGACAGGTTTCCAAAATATTTGCAAAATATGCTTTTCTAGAAAATTTATCTAAAAATAATTAATTGAAATAAAACTTGTTTATGAAAAATATTTAATTGGCACGCATTTTGCTAAATGGCCCCAGTTTACAATAAATTAAATAACGACTTTAAAATAAAAGACAATGAACATAAAGTAAAGCAATCAATCAAATAATCATATATAATCAAAGGTTCATTTTACAAATAAATTGTACAAATTCTATCAAGTCTAACTATATAAATAATGAGAATAAGTTCAAAAGGTAGAACCCGGGAGCGGCATATTCATTCAATCAAAGGTACCTCGCAAAACAAACAAAATGAATTGGATTAGTACGATAATAAAGTGTAATAACTAATGAAAATAAAATAATAAAGTAATAATAATAATAGTAATAATAATAAAGTAATAATAATAATAATAATAATAATAATAATAAAAAATAATAATAATAGTAAGGGGGTTTTGTTTTTGCAAAATTTAGGCTCAGGTTTGTATGGTGTATCATGTAGAGGCTTGGGATATTGATACGGTTACAAACACGCCGGCCGGTCGTGTTGTCATGCCAAAGTACCAATTCCGTTACTCTATTCAACTTGCTTTGCATTAAAGTGCATACATTCATCATCGCCTTTTGCTTTAGGGACACGGGGACGGGACTGTTCAAGTGTAGTATCATGTTCGAATCAATCCCAAGGCCTCAATACGTGTGTATGTATTTTTTCATTGGCCAATAGTGTAGGGTCTATTCATATCAGAACCAAAGATCAATTGAACGGGTCAACATCCGATTAATGGAACAAATGAGTCAACTGCAATGCCGTCGATATATTATAAGTAATAAAACCCAGGTCCAATCGAATAGAAGGCCATCTGCACACTGTAAGAAAGACCCATGTAATTAGGCCACGCCCCCCACCAAATTGAGCAAACCATTAATGAATTCAAAAGTCAGTAATGGATAACAATAACAAAGGATCAGCGATATCGGAGCAGAGCCAAACAAGAACACTGTAATTGTGGAGCCATCATCGATCTACCATAGGCAAACTCAAGCGAGAACAAAAACCCACAGTGCAAAATAAATGGGTCAAGCGAGAATCTGAAAAGGGCACCGGTAAAATCCTCAAATGAACCGAACCGAGAAACAACACGCTGGTATATTGCTTTCCCGGCGAGATAGAACTCAGAGTAACAGAAAATTCCAAGTCAAAAGCATCATAGCTTCACAAATAGACAAAGTTAGCAGATACAAGGAAACCATAGAAAAAATCTGTAAGAGAAGAATTAAAAGAAAGGTTCAGCCAAACAGGGGAGCATCGTCGGCTAATCGTAGTCGGATCCGGCGAACGGAGAAAATTCTCAGACGATGTAAGGAGGAGCGACACCAACCCACTTATTGGGGGTTTCACTGCTACTCCTCACTCTCGTTTCGAACTCCAATCTCATCATCGGCAAAAGAGCAACCAAGGAAACTCCGGCTGAAATCAAACGCCAGCGGTGGTGGCGACGATGCCTTCACCACTGCTCTTGTTTCAACTCCCCTATCCTGATTTCCTTTAAGATCTGTGTGTTTCACCAACAACGGTGGTGATGGTGGTATGTATAGCATGTAATTTTGATGTGGGTTTTGGAGAAAGGTGACGGAGAGGAGAGAGACGGGGATATGGGAGTAGTCTGCCCATGTTCTTGTTTTGTTATTTATGATTTTGGGGAAGATGATGGTGAGGTTTTGTGTATGAGGTAGATGGTGAATGTGGGTTTTGATGGTGTGTTAACTGAGGAAGAGGACGAAATGGGATTGCGCGTGTATGTATATATTTTACTTAGAGAGGAAAATCAAGGGTTCTCTGGGGGGTCAAATGAGTATATGATGGGTATATATTTGTAAGGAGATCTGATTTTTGGTTGTAATGGAATGAAGATCATGATAAGTTGTAAGGAGGAAGATCAATAGTAATTGTGGGGATTAGGGCTTTTTAGAATTTGGGCTACGAAAATTGTTAATGCGAATTGCGTAAAATAGGCCGGGACTTAAAGCGAAAAACTATTATGACCATTTTTCATTAAAATTATGGACTTAATTTATTCTAAAAATTAACTTTATTTTAAACATAATTGGACGTTCATTGAAAAATTCCGGGACAAAATTGGGTGTCAACACCCGGTTGGCGATGAGAGTCCCGCACCGGTGAAGGATCATTATTGCATATACTTCCCGGTTGGCGATGAGAGTCCCGCACCGGTGAAGGGTCATTATTGCATATACTTCCCGGTTGGCGATGAGAGTCCCGCACCGATGAAGGGTCATTATTGCATATACTTCTCGGTAATCGATGAGAGTCCCGAGCCGGTGAAGGGTCATTATTGCATATACTTCCTGGTAATCGATGAGAGTCTCGAGCCGGTGAAGGGTCATCTTTGCATATATCTCCTGGTAGACGATGAGGGTCTCACGCCGGAGATAGGTATCTGGCATATGTGATTGCATTGTATTGTACCTCATTCATCCCATCTCATTGCACCGCATACTGACTATTGTGTGTAATGTGTTGTATTTTATGTATGCGGTATGTACACTATGTCGTGGACATATCTCAGTCTGCCTATATATTTCTGGCTCGTATTCTGGGTTGCGGGGATCAGGTTGCACGCCGCAACGGTATAAATATATGGATCGGGTATCACGTCGCAGCGGTATAAATATATAGATCGGGTTGCACGCCGCAACAGGATGTATTTCTGATTGTTGATATGTTCGGGATATCTATATGTTCTGGCTATCTTACGTTCCTGGTTGTTGATGAGTTTATCATTCCATACGTGGTTCTAGTTATTATCTGGCTCTGCCCTTTTTATAATTTAAATAAGAGGAATTTTGTTTATCTGTTTCTCCTCCCTGGCTAGCTATCCTATTCTTTGAGGTAGCTAGTCTGCCCCACTTATTGAGTCCTTTTGACTCACCCTTGTTTGTTGTTTGTTTCCTTGTCTATCTATTTCATTTCGGCAGGTTCGCTCCAGGATTGAGTTCGCCACGTTGTGAAGGAGCGAAGACGACTTCAGCTGTCAGGGTGAGCCAGCTTTTATTCTGGATGGCCACCAATTAATTGGTTGTTATTTCAGTTGCATTTTGTTCCCTTCAGGAGGTATCTGTCTTCTTTTGTATTCTTAGATGTCTTATCTGGATAGTCCTAAACCTAGTATGTGGGTAGTCAGCTGTAATTTTTTTTTTTTTACAGCTTTGAGGTATCATTATGTTTGTACTTTTTCTAAGTCTTGCTTTTATTTATAAATTGAATTATATTTATTTTTCTAATTTAATTGATAAGAGTTCGCCCGACGGGTCTAAGGAAGGATGTCGGGTGCCCGCACGGCCTAACCAGATTCCGGATCGTGTCAGTTGGTATCAGAGCCCAAGTTAGAGTCTATCCACACTAAGGCAGTGTCTAGTAGAGTCTCGCTGATAGGTACGTAGACGTCCGTACTTATCTACGAGAGGCTATGATGGCATTTAGGTAGTTTCACTTCCTTCATTTCTGATCGTGCATCGGTCTAGGATTCAAAAGTATTTTCTTTAATTCATTAATTCCTTCGTGGTAATTGTGAACCCTCGTGCGACGAATCAGCAAGCGGTATGAGTTCAAGACAAAGCAGTCTAATGTGGGGCTAGCATTGACGAAGCCCCGAGAGTTTTTTATCGTGCTGACGATCTAGTTACGGATGTACGAGCTCGCGATGGGCAAAGGAGCAGGGCCTTGTGGTTCCCTTGGCTCACTACGATGCTTTTACGAGAATTTTGGCGACGCAGATACCGTAAGAACCTATTATTCGCTGGGCAGCCTATCAGGTTGCCGCATGTGCAGACGTTCGATCTTAGGGAGCTCCTTTTCCGGTTCTTAATATTGCTGCAGTAAATTATATTCCGGAGGTAGCATGTGTTGCGCCACTAATTGTTCTGGCTGGTTAGCCAGCCGAGGTAACAGTTCGGTCCGAGTGCCCATAGAGGTTGAATTATTTCACACGGTTGAACCTTCCAATATTCTTAAGCAATGCATCAGATAAACCTCGTGATTCTTTTTAAAATAAAATGATGTAAGCATATCCTTCAGGATCTTGATTATATCGAGCGGTATGGTGTTGATTATTCTTCTTTCTAGTTTCAGGGGTCCAGCCTTAAATTGGTGGGCCGCTCTCTTATTAGCTGACTTGGTTCGGTTTTTCTTTTAGATTCGCAGAAAAGTTCCTTTCGAGTAGCGAGCGAGATGTAAAGTGTTGCCAGTTTGAGTGGATTGGACAGGGTAGCCTGTCGGTTAACCTGTTGGTGTATCAGAATATGAGATTGAATTCTGTAGAATGGTTGAATATGCATTAGAACTAGTCCATGAGCCTTTCGAGAGATTCAAAGATTTATTGATGACCTTTCTCCTTCTTTGAGATCCCAGATGGCTTGAAAAAAATTAAGGTTGGGACTTCATTTGATGTCGTTGTTGATATTGCTCAAAGGTATTAGTCATATCCTAAGTTAGAGGGGGAAGAGTTAGAGCGGGAGAGCAAGAAATTCTGTGGCCCTCGTGGGCAACCATGGTACCTTATTTGGAGGTAAAAGTTCTGATTATTTTGGGAGGTCACCTTCCAGGTTATTTCAGCGTGTGTCACGTGATTCTTAGAGTGCGCCAGTAGCTTGTCAAGATTAGATTCAGTCTTTTCTTTACAGCTATCAACAATCTTTCCAGCTTCCATTTTCAGTGAAAAGGTATTATCATTGTCGCGAGCCTGTCACCTTTGGTGGAGTTCTCCTTTACTCCGGTAAGTAGGCAGTCGTCCTTTCTCTTGTCATCAGGCACTTGCACAGTCGCAGGCGATTTTATTTAGATCTCAATCAGAAAAAGAACTGCCACCATCCAGTAGAGGTTGAGAGCGTGGTGGTAGTGGTTCTTCAGAAGGTGATTATCAGGGTAGTGGCTCAGCTAAGCTGCAGAGGCAGTTCTATGAACTCCTAGTCTGGCGGGATGCTGAGGTATCCGATGTAGTAGACCCTGGAATTTTTCCTTCTCTTAAATGTGAGTAAGATTTGATTCTTTCCATCGATTTAGAAATGGTGTGTCTTATCATGTTTTGATGGTTTCCTTGGATGCCGTTTCTATTAAGAATCAGTTGCGGTAGAGGGGTGAGCTTCTGATATGATTTATTCCTGGCATTTGGGATGACCCTACTAGTTTATCTGGTTTAAATGTGAGAGATTTGTGAGTGAGTAACGATATTGTTGCCTGGCATTTTGTTGTGCCTCATTCTGTTATAATGTCAAGTCAGTCTACCCCTCTTTGGAATTCAGTGTCGGCAGGATAATGGGATCTTAATTCGTCACCATCAGAAAGTGTTATCGTTTCTTCCTGTGCAAAGTGATAAGTAAGTAATATGCAACTTATGTGCCTTCCTTTTGTTCAAGATGCTTGTAGAGTCATGTTATTCCATGAGCTTGTCTTAATTATAAAAGGGTTTTCTGGTAAATTGTCAGAGTTTTCTTTTTGGGGAGGTTAAATTGGCATGGGTGTTGTTCCATAGAGCTCATTTAATATCTATTTCTTCAATTGCGATTCTTTGGCTAGCTTGACTCGTAAGTAGTCTAGCTCAGGTAACCAAGTAAATAAGAAGAAGAGCTTCCTAAAGCTCTAATTATTTCTATCCTCAGTTCGTTGACATCTCTTCTTTATTCGACACTGGTGAGCTTAGGTGGCCAGTAGCCTATTGTGATGTTCCTTGTGTTGAGCCAGAATGTGTGCCAAGGTAGCCGAGTAAGCATATTGTTGTTTTTCAAGGCTACTAAGGGTAATGAGAGGCGTCATTTGACCTTTGATTTGATCCATCAGGCGGTGGTGCTTATAGAAAATGAATGGAGTTGTGACTCGAGATTTGCAGCTGTTTGGCAACTCGAAAGGGTAGTTGGTAGCTTAGGTCTGCCTACATTCAGCTTTTAGCTAATTCTTCTTTAGTCCAACAGACTGTGTGGGGATGGTTATTCCTATTCAAATAGCTGCGTGAGTTTGTGCTTTAAGTGGAGGAGTCTTCCTCCAAATACTGAATGGTAATACTAAATCTCTAAGGCGTTGATACCACTTTTGTCACGACCCAACCGAGGGCCACGGCAGAAACCTACAATGAGTGTTGATCAATTGCTAAACCCACTAATAATCTATTAATGATAGAGATAAGCTGGCAACCTGATCATATATACGTACCTATCTGCTGAAAGTATAAATCTGAAAAGATGATACGACTTTAACTTGTTGGCAATTAGAACGCTGAGCCACAAATTCTACTATGTTACACTTCATTCCGTCCCACCAATAAATCTGCTTAAGATCATGGTACATCTTAGTCGAACCTGGATGAACAGTGTATTTGGAATAATGTGCCTCTATCATAATCTGTCCACGTAAATCTGGAACATCAGGAACACAAAGTCTATCTTTATACATGAGAACACCGTCAGTTGTAACCCTGTATGGTGACTCCGGTTTTCTTCTGGATATCTGTCTATATTCAACAAGAACTGGATCCTCATACTGACGATGTTATACTTCATGAAAATTTAGAGTTAAAGGTCTAGTGCAGCTTGTCGTCCATCCATCATTGGCATATCTCTTTCACACCTCAACTCTTTGAGAAGTTACTTTAGCGTTATAAGTGCTCATGTAATCAACTTTGTTGCTGGTATTCTGCCTCCGCTCATGGTTCAACTACATGTCTCTTTTATTTTCATTTTTTCAAGTCATAATATTTCCAACTCAAAGACAATACCCTAAGTAGATGTTCAGTCTAAAGATCATTCATGGTCTGCATCATACAATCCAGTAGTATTTGCATGATCCTTATCCTTATATGATAGACCCTGTTCAGATGAACCTTTGACATATATTAGGATATGAGTAACTACATTTTCACAAGGAGCTTGCGGAATAACACTATCATCAACTGAGATGTTGCATAGTGCGTTCATAAAAAATAATATAGCTTGCATCAAATCTTCTATAGTGTGTAGTGACAAGGTACTTCAAAAGCTCCCCCTATTGTATCAAGCGTAAGCTAACTCTTAGTTCCATCAGACTGTTCTATATCGTAAAGTATATCGATGAGGTGATTCTTCTGCAGAATCATGTTAATCCATCCACAGTTCCATGTATCTTTGTTTCAAAAATATAGAGCTCTCCTCACGTGTTTGAGGAAGTGTCAGCTTACTCCGAATAAGTTGGGCAATGATGTTATCATATTATCCAGATATATTTTATTCCAAGAGTTCGGTGTTCGTGTTATAATTCTGATTCTGCAATCATGAGATAATGTCCGTGGAGTAGCTTATGAAGGTCGTGAAAACTCTTTTGTTATCTGTGCAGAATTTTCTTGAAACTTAGGCTCGTTCGAGGACGAACGAGAATTTAAGTGGAGGAGAATGAAACGACCTCGGTTAGTCGTTTCAGAAGTTAGGACTCCAATTGGCGTGCCGATAATTTTAAAAACTTTGTAACGTCCATTAGGACCTGTCTGTAAAATTTGAGCTAAATCAGACCTCGTTTGGTAGGCATCGGAAGAAGGTTTCAGTTTTTATTGTCGATAAATATTAAAAAGAGATTTTCGAGCTCGATTTTGGCGAATGAGCTCCGATTTAAAATCCGAAAACGCTGTTAGGTTCGTATGATTATTTGTGATTTTTATAAACTTTCGAAAGTGAATTTCGATGTTGTTCGGCTAGTTTCCGCTAAAATGTCGAAAGTTAAATAATTTGATCTTTTTTCATTTAATTTGCATATTGAGTTTCGATAACCCGATTTGAGATCCACCTTCGCGAGTATGCTATATATATTTTATATAATTGGCATGAAAAAGTTGGAATTATTTCGAATATTGTAGGGTACCGTTTTAATTTTTACCGTAGCAGCAAAAAAAAAAGAATGAAAATGAAATGTTAGGCGGTAAGCTAAGAACCAGGTAGTATTAGCACGATGCAAACAGAAGCAAGAATGAGTGAAAATGAACAGAATCTGAGAAAATGAGAAACAGCAAAAATTATAAGGAAAAATTGCCAGAAAAGGAGAAAAGAGCCGGGAAAATAGTAGAATTTTTACCCCAAAACATTGAGGTAATGATCTTAATGCATTATTTGAGTTTATTACGTGTGTTAGAATGTATTTTAACAGTAAAACTTGGAATATTAGACATCGTTTTAATAAGTTCAATTAATAGTTTAAAGGGGTCAAATGGACCCCGATAATGGAATTGATTATATATTTGTACTCAATGAGTTATGGGCAACTTATAAATGTCATTTATTTAGGATTTGGTTATGTGACCATAAATCCTGTACATAGGCCTGGCCTGCGTATTGCGTATGCGAATAGGGTATCAGGTTCCTAACCGGATTGCCCTATGATGTGAGGAATGAAGCCTTTAGCGTAATGTGATATATTTTTCTGCTTATTGAACACAGTGGGATCGTTTGGCAATGAATTCAAAGAATAAAGCGGTTGTTGGGAATCAGTGTTAACTTTGGAATGAGGTAAGTATTTGTATCCATTTCTTTGGAGGCCCTTGGCCTCGTAGATAATCTACCATGTGTTCCTTACGTGTGTAGATGCCGATAGGCGTACTCATTACGCCTTAGCTTTGAATTTATATTGTATATTATATGTTATGCCTTGTTGTTGGTATTGCATTGAGCATATGAGTATTGTACTCTGGTTTTGAGTATTGCATATACTTCCCGGTTGCCGATGAGAGTCCCGCACCGGTGAAGGATCATTATTGCATATACTTCCCGGTTGGCGATGAGAGTCCCGCACTGGTGAAGGGTCATTATTGCATATACTTCCCGGTAATCGATGAGAGTCCCGAGCCGGTGAAGGGTCATTATTGCATATACTTCCCGGTAATCGATGAGAGTCCCGAGCCGGTGAAGGGTCATTATTGCATATACTTTCCGGTAATCGATGAGAGTCCCGAGCCGGTGAAGGGTCATCTTTGCATATATCTCCTGGTAGACGATGAGGGTCCCGCACCGGAGATAGGTATCTGGCATATGTGTCTGCATTGCATTATACCGCATTCATCCCATCTCATTGCACCGCATACTGACTATTATGTATATTGTATTGTGTTTTATGTATGCGGTATGTACACTATGTCGTGGACATATCTCAGTCTGCCTATATATTTCTGGCACGTATTCTGAGTTGCGGGGATCGGGTTGCACGCCGCAACGGTATAAATATATGGATCGGATTGCACGTCGCAGCGGTATAAATATATGGATCGGGTTGCACGCCGCAACAGGATGTATTTCTGATTGTTGTTATGTTCGGGATACCTATATGTTCTGGCTATCTTACGTTCCTGGTTGCTGATGAGTTTGTCATTCCATACGTAGTTCTAGTTATTATCTGGCTCTGCCCTTTTTATAATTTAAATAAGAGGAATTTTATTTATCTGTTTCTCCTCCCTGGCTAGCTATCCTATTCTTTGAGGTGGCTAGTCTGCCCCACTTATTGAGTCCTTTTGACTCACCCTTGTTTGTTGTTTGTTTCCTTGTCTATCTATTTCATTTCGGAAGGTTCGCTCCAGGATTGAGTTCGCCACGCTGTGAAGGAGCGAAGACGACTTCAGCTGTCAGGGTGAGCCAGCTTTTATTCCGGATGGCCACCAATTAATTGGTTGTTATTTCAGTTGCATTTTGTTTCCTTCAGAAGGTATCTGTCTTCTTTTGTATTCTTAGATGTCTAGTCTGGATAGCCCTAAACCTAGTATGTGGGTAGTCAGCTGTAATTTCTTTTTTTTTTTTTACAACTTAGAGGTATCATTATGTTTGTACTTTTTCTAAGTCTTGCTTTTATTTATAAATTGAATTATATTTATTTTCCTAATTTAATTGATAAGAGTTTGCCCGACGGGTCTAAGGAAGGATGTCGGGTGTCCGCACGGCCTAACCGAATTCCGGGTCGTATCATAGGAGATTTATGCTTTTATTATAACTAGTTTTTTGCCACATGCGTTGCGCGTGTACCCCATATTAATAAGTATCCAAGTTCTAAAAATTGAATAAAGTACTAAACTATGCTTGAGTTCTAAAGTAAAAGTTCACTTAAATAATTTTAAACAGTGTACATAGCAACCTAATAGTGTTAATATAGGCTGTTGTATAATCCTTCCATGTATAGAGGATGACCATTGTTATCGGAAAAGATATATACAACTAAGGAATTCGCTACTTCATAACAAAGTACACAGTGGTGAGCTTCACCTTATACAGAGTGTTACTCCAAGGAAGTTTAAAGTAGAAGCAACTAAAGTAACAGATTTACGGTGAGAATTAAATTACATTTATTGACATCTATAAAAATACATAATATAACATGACAAAATTTGAAATGCGGATTGGACTACACACAAATGTCTTCAACTCTAATTATGTTCCTTTCAGAAATTAAAACCCTAAATAAGGACTAATTGTTCCTGTACAACTCAAATCTTTTAATATACTTGAAGGAATATAATTAAGACATAAGATTCAACATCAACTTTTTCGAGAAGATTTAACTAAAACACCTCCAAAAAAACTTGTCTAACAAAATGACCTCCTCTTTTTCTTTTTGACTTATTTTTATGTGGAAAAATAGTTAATGAGATTAAGTGGTGGTTGAGGGCTAGATTAGAAATAGGAAAACTTGTGGGTAAAATTGAATATTGTAGGAGAGTATATAAACTAAATCAAAAATGGGTCATATAGTGGGTCAAAAACGGGTCTTGGACAATTTTTACAAAATTTCTCTTCCCTCTCTTCCAATTTCAGAAATTATTTCATCCTCACTTCCATTTATTTTACTGCCATTACCGCTCAACTTTCAAAATCTTACATAGCTTTCGCCGTTTTGGAAGATAGAAGTAGCAGTCAAAGCAATTTTGAGAAATTTCGATTTATTCAGGTGAGAAACCCTAATATCAATATAGTTTATTTTTTCTGGTTCTTTTTTATTAGTTTTAGAGCTTATGAAGAAACGTCAATGGTGGTTTTCGAAGAATTTAGTTTTTTTTTCTTTTAGATGAAATGGGTTTATTTAGACATTGATTTGACTGGTTGTGTGTGTAGATAAAGTAATGGCGAGACCGAAGTTACTGAATAGAAGGCCTCCAAGGGCTAGAAATAGCTTAAGAATAAAATTAAAAGCACAACAGGCGAAGAAGAAGCTTGCTTGACAAGATGACATTGAAATCGTTATAGTTCCTGAAACTGATGCTGCTGAGATTGATAAACATTCAGCATAAGGTTACAATCGAACTCCAAGTGGTGGAGGAGATGAAATTGATGTTGCTGAGATTGATAAATATTCAGCAGAAGGTGACAATCGACCTCCACGTGGTGGAGGAGATGAAACTGAAGGTGTTGAACTTGATAAACATCCAGAAGCAGAGGAAAATCAATCCACAAGTGGTGGAGGTCCTGAGAGTGTTAAAAATGCAGGAGCAGATGAGAATCAGTCTATAAGCGGTAAAGTGGCTGAAGGTGAACTTCCTAAAAGTGAAGTTCCTGAAAGCGATAAAAATGTAGCTGTAGATGACAATCACTCTGCAAAAGATTTTGTGGTGTTAGAGGCTTGAGTCGAACCCCAAACTGAAGATATTTTGCATGACATTGATAATTTTCAAGCGGGTGAACGCTCCGAACCAGGGAAACGTAAGGAAAGCAGGGATGAAGGTGGTGATGATGATGGAAAAAGTGAGTCTGCTCGTGAGGAAAGAAATGGAGATGAATCAGGAGAAGATTAAAGTGGTGAAGAAGAAGAAGAAGAAGAAGAAGAAGAAGAAGAAGAAGAAGAAGAAGAAGAAGAAGAAGAAGAAGAAAGTGGAGAAGAAGAAGGTGAAGAAGAAAGTGGAGAAGAAGATGAAGAAGAAGAAGGAGAAGAAGGAGAAGAAGAAGAAGAAGAAGAAGAAGAAGAAGAAGAAGTAGAAGAAGAAAGTGATCAAGAAGGGGATGAAACCAGGGAGCCTGAGTGTGAATCGGGTCGTTTATCAGTGGCCCGGTGCATCAAGGAAATCAACGTTTAAAGGTATCGACTTAAAACATGGCTTGATGAAGTTCCTTTTTTTCCTTATAAGATATCAGTTCGATCTAGCATAAAAAAGTTTTATGAATTCAACAAGTTGTTGAAAAGGTTGAAACTAGAAAAGAAATTTAAGGAGTCTGTGTTTGGGCAGTTCCTTGGATTGTCCCGATTTTGGAGTTTCAATGGACAGATGGTCCACTCCCTACTTCTGCGTAGAATAAAGGATAGAAAGCATCGTGAGATATGGTTCTTGGTTGATGGGAAGTCAGCTTGTTTTGAGCTTAGGGAGTTTGCTCTTATGACTGGGTTGGGGGCGTGGGGTATTACCCAGCGATAAAGAAAAGAAAAAGGTTGTGAGGAAAGGTCAGGAATTTTATGAAGAACTAACTTATAATTACATTGGTGATGGAATAGCTAAAGTGACATCGTCGAGGATTTTGAGGTTGTTGAAAACTAGTAGATTTAACAAGAAGGATCAGTTGAAGTTGTGTCTTTTGTAGTTTCTCCACACGATATTGATGGCAAAGGATTCTTCAAAGTCAGATGAGAAGGAATGGATTTGTATGGTTGATGATCTGGAGTTCTTCTCCAAGTATCCATGGGGCAGGTTGTGCTTCGAGTTGACGATTGAATATTTGAAGCCCAAGCTTGACATGGCAAGGCATAAAAGCTTCAGTGAAAAAGGAAAAGCACCTGGATATGCTCTTTTTGGCTTCCCCTGGGCATTTTTGGTAAGTCTACAATAAACCAATGGTTAATTGATTAGTAAGTCTTCGTTTTTTTCCGTACTCCGATTTATTTTTTCATCTTAGGGTTGAGTCAATGAAGCATTTCCCGTCATTGGAAGGAGATCTGCACTGACAGATCAGTCTCCTATGCCGTATCATAGGATACTCAAATGGTACAGAAAAAGGGTGCCTAAATCCTTCGATTCATTCTCGGCAGGTGAAGAAAAAATTAAGGTAATGTTGCGCTATTTTCATGTCATTAAATATCTTTTAAATTTGTAACAAAAAGTATTAATTTGCTCGACTTATATCCAGATCGTGCGCCCTTACTTATTGCCTACTGTTCAAGAGGTGAGCTCGGGGTGGGAGGATTTATATGTTCCCTATAAAGATGAATTTGAGGATGCATCGGTGGATGCCTTTATGGCTGAATTGGAGGGGGCCAAAGCCATCAAGAAGTCTGCTCTGAATCCTGCCGATGATGATGATATGGACGTAGATGGAGAAGAAGATGCAAGAGGTGATGTAGATATTGGTGGAGCTTGTACAGAAATTGTTGGTGAAGGTGCAGGTCCTTCAAGTGGTGGTGTCAGATCTGCAGGTACTTCTTTACGTGATGTGCTCGCTAAGATGGAAGTAGTGGAGGCCAAATTGGCTAATGTTGCTAAGCTGGTAGCGGAACAACGGAAGAGTTCAGTTTGCAAATGCTTGTACCGTCCGTCTGCGTGGTTGATGAGGCACAAGAAAAGGAAGGAAACGGATTGTGGTACCAATGCAAATACCACATCAATTCTAAGAAAGAAGCGTAGAATTGATGATGTGGGTGCTGCAGTTGATGCTAAAGTGGATGCCAGTGTCAGTGCAACCAATGCCGTTGCCAATGCCAATGCCAATGCCGATGCCAATGCAGTTGATGGTGAAGTTGATGGTAAAAATGACTATCGAAATGCAGTCGATGGTGAAGTTGGTGGTGAAAATGACAATCCAAATGCAGTTGATGGCACCAATGTCAATGTTGGAGAAGAAGCCAATGTGAATGATAGTGAAGTGTTTATGGAAAATGGTAAGGATGCTGAGGAAAAGTTTTATGAAGTGGAGGATCCATCCCATGTTTCATTGGAAGATAACTTGAATGGAGGGGTTGTAGAAGATGTTGAAGACCCCAACTCTAAAATTGCGGGTGTCTTGAAGAGTTTGAGCAAAGAATTTATCGACAGTGATGAGTACAAAGATTGAAATGTCAGTGGTTGTATGTTTTGATAAAACAATAGTTAACACTTATATTTTTTTTGTTAGAATATTAAGGGTTGACCATCCATTTTGCTAATGTGTGTGATATTTCATTTAGCAACCATTATTATTAACAATCTATTGTGGTAACGTGTTATATATTTCATTTATCAAGATGATTGCTCAATTCATTTTGCTAGTGTTTAAAATGCAAGCAATCGTCGTGGATCCCTAAATAATTTAAAAATTCTAGTGAACCACTCAAGTTGATTGTTAACTCTTGTAGGTCTATCATCGAAAGACCCACCTAGTGGCTGAGTTGGACACTATTCGATAATATGACAAATGTGCGTAGATGAAGACAAGACAATATTTTACACAAATATAACAAAAAAGGTGTATATTAATAGATTGTGCGGTAGATAATAGAAGCATGTGCCAGATTCTAATTGGTGTAATTTAAGTGGTCGCTCTCAGGGTTGCAACTCTTCATGGCCATCTCTATATAATTCCCTCAAATATGTTCCTCTCCCATTCCATTTCTAATTCGAAACATCTGCTCTCAAACTATTAAGTAGTCCACCAAAATGGCAAGACTCCAACTCCCGTGCAGTTAAACAAACAAAATTGTTTTTGCAAAGCGAGGTTGGTTATATTAGGCAACAAATGAAGAGGTATGATGTTATCATATGGG
This sequence comes from Petunia secreta, assembly GCA_029990175.1. Taxonomy (NCBI): domain Eukaryota; kingdom Viridiplantae; phylum Streptophyta; class Magnoliopsida; order Solanales; family Solanaceae; genus Petunia; species Petunia secreta. The sequence goes on from JARKIP010000010.1 coordinate 17,240,553, forward strand.
GAGATACTAATGACAGGTCAAATCAATTCAAATCGATCAACAATAGACTTGATGCGCTTGGTGTACCACCACATCGTGAGGCAAACATCATAGAGGATGACGCATCTCCACCAAATGCAGCAAATGTCATGGATGGCGCCAATCCACCAAACTAGTTGTCTGTGTAATCTGAGAGAGTAATGTTATTCATTTTTATGTTTAACCTTTAGTACTGAATTATTGCATTGTTTATTTTAGTTTCAACTGTTTTTTTTAATTCTCCACCAGTGCAGGTCTATAAAATATGAAATTTCCATATTTCAAGTTTGATTTTATTGTTCCACCTGTGATTTTAGTTGTCTACCAGGAAGATTTATTATATAAATTTAACAAACAGCAAAAGTGCGCATAGTTCACAGTGATCAATCAAAAAAATAAGACAATTAAATTGCTATCACATTAACAGAATTAATTAGACCCACCATTTACAGACTAAGCAAAGTAATGCTCAGATAAGAAGCCTATGCGCCAACTTCTTAAATCGATCCCTTTACCTCTCAACCTCTTTCAACTGCACTTGGATTCGTTCCTTCGCCATTTGAACTTTCCTGAGTTGGGTTTTAAGGAAATCCCTCTGTTGCTCAGCCTCCAGAAGCAGCAATCTCAGAAGCTTCACTTGTTCTTCATATTCATGGATCTTTTGAGCGAAGTCAAACCTTGCCGCTCCTTGTGCCCTGGAGACTAATTGGGACAGTACTTCTCTTGTTTCTTGAGCAAGCGGACCATCATGCCACCTAAAGTAATCACATCCACTATTGTCCTAATCAGGACAGAAATTTGCATCGTTGGTCGAGTATTAATTGTAAATTTTATTAGACGTAAATAATTACCTACCTTTGGTGTAATACAACCCAAAAATCTGCGACCAGGATTTGTTTGAGTCCTTGATATTTTGAGCTTCCCGCTTTGACCACAATGGCATATATCGGGTTCCACCGAAGAAAATGATGCAGATTGCAAGGTCTGGGACATTTTTGTTTATTATCGTAGTCGATGATAGATGGGTGAGAGAGAATTATAATTTGCTCGTCGGTTTATATGTAAAGATAATATATTATCGTTGCACACAAAATTTAAAAAGTTACCGTTAGAAAAATAAAAAATAAAAAATTAAATCACCTTGAGACAAAACAAATTAGAATATGCTAATCAACATCTGTTTGGTCTATTGTAGACTTACTGCACAGCTGTGCGTTGAAACGATACCGTCCAGGATGTTATCACACGCGCGTTTGGTATTTAGGGTTTGGGTTTTGGGGTTTAGGATTTAGGGTTCACACGCTTGGAGTTTGGTGTCCGGGCTCTAGGGTATTTGTAGATGACTTTTGCTTATTTGGTATATTATTGACTACCGAAATTTACACTGTTTTGTATTATCAACTTTCATAAGTTGCCAATAAACTCATATGGTTTAGGGTTAAAAAAATATAAAAAACCTATATTTAAACTTTAAAGGGGTTATTTTTTGGTCTATGAACTACGAAACCCCTCACACGACAATGTTGTTGCATAATCTACCATCCTATTTGTCAGCAATCGCTAAGGACTAACATTACATGACATATATGTTATAATGACTACTAGTGTTAAGGTTCTGACAAAGTAAGACCTATTTGTCTTAACTTGGAAGAAGATCATGATGTGAGAAGCAGGCAATGCTTTGATTTAGTTATATGGATTAACACACCCTAAAGCTTTAATGATGATACCTACCATTGGATTACGTTCATTAATTAACCTACACAAATGATAAAGTTGTGGTTTAACAAAATATCATAATAACCTTCAATTTAATCCTTATTCTTTATAATCGATGATAAACTTTCGTAAAGAATATTGTCAACTATGCACAATCCTGATGAATTGACAGGGACATGTAGTCATTCATAATTTATTTATCCCAATTCACATCATTGTTGGATATATTATTATTATTTTATTACAAAAAATTTTGTCCGTCAAATTAATTTACGTTTAGCAGTGAAGAGCGCAGACCATATATAGTTGATTGTCAACCACAGGTTAATTCCACATTAATGAAGACCCTCAATTTCGGTGCTTATTCTTTGTAATCGATGAAAACATTTATACATATAATTGTCTACAAGCTACAGTCCAGATAATTGTTAACCAATCAATAATTCCACACTGATTTGGATTTTTATTTTAGTGTTAATTACACTCTTCCCTTGTCATAGTGTTAGTTGCTTAGTAACTTCAATTGGTTTATCATATACTTAATATGAAGCTAGGGAATGCGCCAGATGTTCATCTCCTGGCGCATTCTGTCCTCATGAAGCTGTCGGATTAAGGTGTCCAAGACTTGACAGATCAACAGGGCATCTTGGGTGGGTGGGCTAGGGAATGCCATTTTTTTGCAGCAAGATTGTTTGAGGTTTATAGTTGGATGTGTGTGTTAAAATGGAAAAATTATTATCCAATTTATAGCTGTAGAAGGTGAAGGGATAGGAGGTGTGGAGGGGAGGGGGACGTCATGATTATTCACTGTTCCCGGCAAGACTTTTCAGTTCCTCTATTGTATCTGACGCATCTTTCTAAGCTTGGGGCAGTGCACCCATTTATTACCATCACACGTTACCTATTATCTACCACTCAATCCACTAAAGTTACTCAATAAGATTCACGTCTATTAATATACGGACCAAAAGTTATCATTGTTTTGAGTTATTGTTCTGTCTTTAGTCTATGCAATTTTGGTGTACGATCGAATAGCTAACATGGACAAAATATTCCATAGTAGTAAAAATACAAACTTATATATTATTAACCATGTATAGTAGTTTATACACTATCTTATAATTTGTTGCATCCAAATAAATTTGCCAACTACAGAGATCAATAAAGCTAGTTAATGTTTATTGTCAACCAAAATGTGATCGATCATAAACTACAGATGTCCAAAAAATACTAATTGTTAGCCCATAAACAGTCTATTGACCATGGATAGTAGTTTATTCACTATCTTATAAGTTGTTGCATCTACACAAATTTGCCAACTACAGAGGACAATAAACCTAGTTAAAGTTTATTGTCAACCAAAGTATGATCGATTGTAAACTACGCATACTTCGCCATAAAATACCAATTGCTAGCCCATCAACAGTCTATTATCAATAGTTCTAGGTATGTTAAACAATAAGACATAGTGATCATAGGTAAATAGGAAGTGAACATACACAATTAGTAAATTGACAAGTAGTAGATATCAAATATTCATAAATGAATTATTACATTTAATAAATAACAATTAATTCACTGTTGTTTTGATCAAGAGGGCAAGTTGTTTTCTTGTGGCCTGGTCGTTTGCATTTTGAGCATCTATTCTTTCTCTTCTTGGATGAGTATGATTCTTCACCTATCGATAGAATGCGCTTAATTCTTTTCCTTCCCATTTTGAGTTGAACATAAGGTGGCTTTATGGTTGCTGGCGTATAATCGGGAGGCAGAATCCATTCTTCTTCCGGAGGAATGGGACGAGTATTATGTCCATATGCTAATAGGTACGTCTCCCTAGCATAATACCAAGAAGTGTACTTGTAAAGAACACTATCATACTCATCACTAAGGCCAGCCGAATCGTTGTCACAGCATGAATACACGGAATCATTTCCAAGTCAAATTGCCTACATGCACAGGTTTTTTCAACCAGACTAACAGTTTTCTTGGTCTTTGAGTCCATAGGCTCATTTTCTTCCACAACGGCAAAATCACTGTTGTCAAGATTATACGCCACAAGACAACTGGAATCTTCCATGAGCTGCCTGAGCATCTTCTCAATTCGAGGGACACAATTGTTGCTCACACTGTTGACATGCGCACGACACTTCATGAAGATTTGATGGAACCTCTCATTGATAGAATTAAATAGTGCGACCATCGTGAATTCCCTTTCGTCCAGGAACATTGAGTTAACAGATTCCGAAATGTTTGTGGTGATAATGTCGTATCTGTGACCCGGGAAATAAGCCCTGCTCTATTTGTGCGTACCAACTTCATTCTGAAGACAGTCAGCAGCCACTGTATTTTTTCCACGAAGCTCTTCAATTTCTTTATCAAATCTCTCGGCTGTACGTTTTAGCTGCAACATAATAATTACCCATGAAATCACCCCTAAACGTCTTGCGAAGGTTATCAGCGAGGTGCCTCATGCAACATCCATGATGCGCTTGAGAGTAGACCCATGATATTCCGTTAGCTATGCTACTAGCGCGATCGGAGATGATGCCTAGCTCCGGACTGTCGGGTACCACCCCCAGCAGATTCTGAAAGAAGAACGTCCAAGAATCGTCGCACTCCACATCGACCACACAAAACGCCAAAGGAAAAATATGGTTCTCCGTGTCCAACGTCACAGCAACCAACATTACACCTTCATACGGCCCCGTTAAATGAGTGTCATCCATAGATATTACCTTTCTCATATATTGATATCCTCTAATCCAAGCAGCAAATGATACGAACATATAACGAAACGACATGTCCTCCTCATACACAGCTAGTGTAACTTGACTTCTGGGATTTTCTCTTTCAATTGCTAAGCGGTATGCATCTAAGTAGCGTACCCGTGCTCCGTCGTCCCCCTCAACATGTTCCTTGCAATGTTGCTTGCCTTCCACGTCTTCCAATAACTAACGTTTGTTTTCAGATCATGAAGAACAGTGGCGCTGATATCTTGGTCGATGGACCCTTGTTTCCAATAAACCTGTTTTTAACAAGACGAACGAGGACCTTTGCCGAAGCTTGAGAATGGTGGCTCGTAGCTTTCTCTACCCCACATGTGTGATCACCACAGTACTTGGTGATCTTAAATCTCTCACAAGTTTTGTACTTGGTAGCGCGTACCATCCACTTGTAGGTCGTCGATGTACATGCCACAGAATACAAAAGTTTTGAACTCTTCTTCGTGCGAAAAGTATACATCTTCTTAACCGCCGCTAACTTCAAAGAGCAAACCACCTCATTCTTATTCAAGAATATTTTACCCTTAAAAAAACATGTGCCATCATTTAAAATATGACTGGACTCTGTTCCAGCAGACACCCCAACAACATCGGTCTGTGTTTCATCTATCTGCGTTTCAGCAGGCCCCTCACACTCAGATTCATCGCTTCCATCACTGCCAGTACTCTCCTCTTTATCCACGAACACTGGATAATCTCCACTATCCTGAAACAGGTCGATGAACAAAAGCAGAGCTCTAATCGAACCAAAACAATGGCGGATATATAAATCGAACCAAAACAATGGAGAATATATAAACCAGCTTACCAGCTCAATAAAGCACCGCGTATACCATGAAGAATCTGATACTAACCCAATTATGTATCAATGCACACACCACAAGCGACAGATTTGAGCTTTTGAAGAAAAAAAAATCCAAAATTAAAAGTTTAAAAGTTTCTCACGACAACCAATCACGAAATGAGGACAAATTGATGATGAGAATTGGATTTGTGATTGGTCTGATTGATTATAAAAATCTGGTATGAATTCGGGGGGAAATTTTTGAAGAAGAATCCAATGGAGAAGCCAATGAATGAGCTTGGTAAGAAGAAGAGAGGGGGGAAAGTTCTGGCGGGAAAAATTTTGGGGGGGGGGGGGGAGGGGTTATTTTTCAAGTATGGGTCAAAGTGTATTAGTTAAAACTTGGGGGGATAGGATGTAAACTTATTGTTTAGGTGTAATTAAGTTCTAATCATGATTAAAAATGAGGAGGTCATTTACCCAATTCTTATAACTTGGAGGTCATTTTTTTAATTGAAGACTTGGGGGAAGTCATGCAGCAAAAAGCCCCAACTTTTTCCGACTACTCATTATTTCTAACTTGGCCTACCAAGAGAAGGCCAAATATGGTGATGCGCACCAGATATAATTGTCGAATGATTCTAGCAGAGGAGCTTAATAAGAACAATGTTGTTGGATGAGGCATGAGCAACCGCAGTGGCAAGACTATGGATTGCTTTAGCAACGTTGAAAACCAAATGTTGGAAAACATAGTAAAAGACGAAAATATTAGACAAAATATTCCTAACAAAAACCAGTCATGCCAATTAAACCCGGACTGGATAAGTTGTGGTTAACATGAATCTTGACCATGGAAGCTTATCATCTTATTTTAGATAGCAGTCAAGCGCACCTGATCACATGTTACATAAGGATATGATATACGAAAGATTGGTTTTTCATTAATTCGTATCTTTGGATGATGATTGCCGCATAAACTCTAATTAACGCATGCTCTTTTGATCTGATTTGCTTTGACATGATTGATTGCCCAAGCCCACCACCAGCTCTGAAAGCTTGCTAGATATGTCATCCTTCATTGGCAAATACTTTATTAGGTGGTTACATGATTGGCAAATCTTTCAGGCCTTTTGCTACATACACGGAGATAGCCGTTTTGTATGTAAAATTGGCCTCGGTCAATTTATCAAGAGCATGATGTCTATCAAATTAAACTATTAGGATTCCCAATTTTCAATCCAGAGTATTTCCAAAGCAAATTTTGTGAACTTAGTAAGGAATAAAAGAAGTTCCACACGTTTCCAGATACATTAGATAGTTCTTCAAATTAAGAGTTGATGAAGGGTAAAAATGTCGTTTACTTTTTACCTAATGAGATTCCTACTTTTATATTAATATGGTATATATCTTAATATTTAATTAACAATTAAATATATAAAGTTAAGTTGTACTCTTAGTCAAATATGTGATTATATTTCATCCAATTCACAATATCAAAAGTTATACAAATAAAAAAAAATGAATTTCTAACGCGTTTGATTGGTTAATGTGATTTGTCTGAGAACTATATATCTTAATATTTAATTAACAGTTAACCATATAAGGTTAAGTTGTAATTTAATCAAATATGTTATTACATTTCATCCAATTCACAGTATCAAAATTTATACAGATAAAACGAAACGAATGTCTAACGCACTTGATTGGTTAATGTGATCTATTTGAGAATATATATATATATATATATATATATATATATATATATATACATACATATATATGTGTGTGTGTGTGTGTGTGTGTGTGTGTGAGTGGGTGTGAGTGTGTGTGTGTGTCTATGTGTGTGTGTGTGTGTGTGTGTGTGTGTCTGTGTGTGTGTGTGTGTGTGTTTAATTAACAGTTAACTATAGAAAGTTAACTTATACTCTTAACCAAATATGTGATTACATTTCATCCAATTCACAATATCAAAAGTTATACAGATAAAATGAAATGAATGTCTAACGCGTATAATTGGTTAATGTGATTTTGTTTGAGAATTATATATCTTAATGTATAATCAACAGTTAACTATATAAGTTTAAGTTGTACTCTTAATCAAATATGTTATTACATTTCGTCCAATTCACAATATCAAAACATATACATATAAAACGAAACGAATGTCTATTGCACTTGATTGGTTAATGTGATCTGTTTGATATATATATATATATATATATATATATATATGATTAATTAATAGTTAACTATATGAGGTTAAGTTGTACTTTTAATCAAATATTGAAACGACCTCGGTCAGTCGTTTCGGAAGTTAGGACTCCGATTGGCGTGTAAATAATTTTAAAATATATGTAAGGTCCATTAGGACCTGTCTGTAAAATTTGAGCTAAATCATACCTCGTTTGGTAGGCATCGGAAGAAGGTTTCAGTTTTTATTGTCGATAAATATTAAAAAGAGATTTTTGAGCTCGGTTTTGGCGAATGAGCTCCGATTCGAAATCAGAAAGTGTCGTTAGGTTCGTATGATTATTTGTAACATTTATGATTTTTCGAAAGTGAATTTCGATGTTTTTCGGCTAGTTTTCGCTAAAATGCCGAAAGTTAAATAATTTGACTTTTTTCCTTTAAATTCGCATCTTGAGTTTCGGGAGTCCGATTTGAGATCCATCTTCGCAAGTATGTTACATATATTTTGTATAACTTACTTGAAAATTTTGGGATCATTTCGACTTCTCTAGGGTTCCATTTTAATTTTAATTGTCGTAGCGAATTAATTTAAAAAAAAAACTAAATCACAATGTCGGTTAGCTAAGGGATTTAATCCCTTAGCATGAGCAAGTGACTACATACAGGCAGAAACATTTAAATAAAGAAAAGAAAAGAAAAGTTAGAAAAGAAAGAGGAAAAAGAGGAAAAAGAGGTGGAAAATAGTGGAATTTCTACCCCAAATCTCTAGGTAATGATGTTAGCTTATTATCTTAGCTTATTACGTGTGTTTGAATATATTTTTACTGTAAAAATAGGGATATTAGACATCGCCCTAATGACTTAAATTGATAGTTTAAAGGTCAATTGGACCATGATTATATATTCGTACTCAGTGAGTTATGGGCAACATATAAATGTAATTTATTTAGGGTTTGGTTATGGGACTTTGAACCCTGTACATAGGCCTGGCCTACGTATTGCGTATGCGAATAGGGTATCAAGTTTCTAACTGGATTGCCTTAAGACATTAGGAATGAAGCCTTTAGCTTTATTTGATATAATTTTTCTGCTTAAAGAATAGAGTGGGATCGTTTGGCAGTTAATCCAAAGGAAAAAGCAGGTTTTGAGTAGCAGGGCTAGCTTTGGAATACGGTAAGTGTTTATATCCATTTCTTTGGAGGCACTTGGCCTCGTGGATTTTTTACCACGCGTTCCTTACGTGTGTAGCTGCCGATAGGCGTACTCATTACGCCTTAGCTTTGGATTTACATTCTATATTATATGTTATGTCCTGTTGTTGGTATTGCATTGAAGATCTAAGCATTGTACTCTGGCTGTGAGTTGACATATACTTCCCGGCAGTCGACGAGAGTCCCCCGCCGGTGAAGGGTTATCATTGCATCATATTGAGGGTAGGAGGATTCCGCCCTCGGAGCAGGAGGATTCTGCTCCATTGCATCATATTGAGGGTAGGAGGATTCCGCCCTCGGAGCAGGAGAATTCCGCTCCATCGCATCATTTATCATATTGAGGGTAGGAGGATTCCGCCCTGGGAGCAGGAGGATTCCGCTCCATTCATTTGGCACATGTGACCCTTTGCATCTCATTTCATTTCATCTCATTTCATTTCATTTCATCTCATTTCATACTATTGTGTAGATTTTCTGTACATGACTACTGTTCTGCTTATATGTGCATTGCTTATTTGTTGATTTTTGTCTGGTTCCGTTTCCCTGACTAGCGTATCTATTTTTCGAGGTTGCTAGTTTGTTCACACTTATTGAGTCCTTATGACTCACCCCCTATTTTTGTCCTTGTGTTTTCTTTTCGTTCGGCAGATTCTGCTCTAGGACCCAGCCAGTCGCGTCGTGATTGAGGAGTACTACATTTTCAGCTGTCTACAATGAGCCATCCTGTTCATTGCGGCCACCAACTTCAGATATTACAGTTTTCCTTACTTTTGCTCCCTTCGGGAGGTGTGTATATCTTTTGGCCTTCTTAGATGTCTCATCTGGAAACCTTTAAACCTGTGTATTCTGGGTAGTTAGTTGTTTTGTCCAGACAGTTTATATATATGTCTATCCTTAAGAGTTATTTTATGTTGTTAAGGTCATGTTTAATTTTATTTTCAAGGTAATTTTGTGCCGTTTATATCGATTTTGTCTATAGGGTTCGTCCGATAGGTCTAGGGAAGGTGGCCAGGTGCCCGCACGGCCTAGCCGAAAATGCGGGTCGTGTCAGTTGGTATCAGAGCGAGGTTTAGAGTCTTTCTAGATCATGACAGTGTCTAATAGAGTCTCGCTGATTGGGTGGAGACGTCCGTACCTGTCTACGAGAGGCTATGGTAGCATTTAGGCAGTTTTCTTTCTTTCTTTCCCTATCGTGCGTGAGTCTTCTTCTCTGAAGTTAAATATTTTTAATTTTCCGCAGTAAATGGTGAGAACACGCGCGAATGTTCAGCGAGAAGCGGAGGAGCCAGCGGTCGCCCCTATGCCTGCTGTTCCGCGAGGTGGAGGTGTTGGTTGCGGTAGAGGTCGTGGTCGAGGCAGAGGTAGAGTTGCCCAGGCCGCAAGGATGGTGGATCATGTTTATCCTAGTGCAGAGGTTACGGTAGTGCCAGCTTTTGCTGGGCAGGGGGATTAGGGCTTATTCTTTCCCCCCGCACTTCATGACGCTTTTATGAGATTCTTAGCGACGCAGATGCCCCAGGGACCTCCTATTCCTCAGGCTGCCGTAGATGCTCATATTCCTCAGGCTGCTGTAGATGCTCCTATTCCTCAGGCTGCTGTAGATGCTCCTATCCTTCAGGCTGTCGTAGATGCTCCTATCCCTCAGGCAGCTCCGCAGGCTGCGGTAAATATTGGTTCTCGGGTTCAGGGAGCCCCCATTCTAGCTCCACATGTAGCCTCAGCAGTTCATGTTCCAGGTGGTTATGTTCCAGAGGTAGCGAGTGTTGTACCTCCGGTTGCTCAGGCTGGTCAGCCAGTCCAGGTAGCAGGTCAGGTTGATGATCCGGCAAGGTTGCATTATTTTACCCGACTTAGTCCTCCGAAGTTCTCTGGTCAGAAACCAGATAAGCTTAAGCCTCGTGAGTTTCTTGATCAATGTCAGCGTATCTTAGAGGCCCTTGGATATCTTGAGCAGTATGGAGCTGATTATACTGCCTTCCAGCTTGAGGGTCCAGCTTTATCTTGGTGGACCGCACTCCGATCAGCTAGGCAGGGCTTACCTAAGCTGACCTGGAGTGAGTTCTCCCATCGATTCATGGAGAAGTTTTTCCCTCGCAGTCAGCAGGATGAGAAGAGGAGACAGTTTGAGAGGATTGGACAGGGTAACCTGTCAGTCACAGAGTACGAGCTTTTATTTTCAGAGATGTCCAGCTATGCTCCAGATCTCGTGCAGGAGCCCTCTGAGAGGGTCAGACATTTTATTGATGGGCTTTCTCCGTATTTGCGGTCCCAGATGGCTCGTGAGATTGAGGCTGGTACTCTATTTGATGTCGCTGTTGATATTGCCAGGAGGTATGAGGACTATCATAGATTGGAGATGGAGGAGTTAGAGCAGGAGAGTAAGAGATCTCATGGTCCAGGGCATTCTAGTACCTCGTATGGAGGTAGGAGTTATCAGCAGCAGTGTAGGCCTCCTGTCAGACCAGCTCAATTTCCAGCGCGTGGTTCTCAGAACGCGCCTACTTCTTCTCAGGTTCAGTTTAGGTTTCGCCCGCGAGATCAGTCCCAGTTTGATCAGCATAGATTTTTTCCAGGGTGCTTTATCTGTTAGGATCTAGGGCATCATAAGAAGGATTGCCCTTATCTCCATCAACAGGGTAGTAGCCGCCCTTTCCCTCGCCTTCCAGCGCCTATGCAGCAGCAGCCTCAGGGTGCCCCTCCAGGGTCTCAGCCAGTTAGAGGTGTACCACCACCCGGTAGAGGTCGTGGGCGTGGTCCCAGTGGTCCCTCTAGAGGTGGTCGCCAGGGTAGCGGCTCAGCTCAGCCGCAGAGACAGCTATATGCACTGCTGGCCAGGCAGGATGCCGAGGCATCCCCAGCTGTTGTTACAGGTATTTTGTGGTCGAGATGCATATTCTTTGGCGGATCCGGGGTCTACATATTCATATGTATCTCCTTATTTTGCTTCGGTCTTTCATGTTGATTATATGCGTCTTCGTGATCCATTCTGTGTTTCTACTTCTATTGGAGACATTATCATTGTGGATCGAGTTTATCCAGCTTGTACCATATCTTTTGGGGGGTCGTGAGACACTAGTAGATCTTCTAATTCTAGATATGGTTGATTTTGATATTATTATTGGCATGGATTGGCTGGCGTCGTGTCATGCCACAATAGATTGTCATGCCAAGTCTCTTCAGTTGTCTCTTCCTTATTCAGCACAGGTGGTGTGGCAGGGCTCTTATTTGCCACCCATAGGGCATGTTATTTCTTTCCTGAAGGCAAAGAGGATGGTGGATAAAGTGTGTTTAGCATATCTTCCCATGGTTCGAGATACCACTGTGGAGATTCCATCTCTTGATTCTATTCCTGTCGTTAGGGAGTTCCCTGACGTGTTTCCAGATGATTTGCCAGGACTTCCTCCTGATCGAGAGATCGAGTTTGGCATTGACATTGTGCCAGGGACTCAGCCTATTTCTATCCCTTATTATCGCATGGCCCCATCAGAGTTGAAGGAGCTGAAGGAGCAGTTGTAACATTTGCTTGATAAAGGGTTCATCAGGCCGAGTATTTCTCCGTGGGGTGCTCCTGTTCTATTCGTGAAAAAGAAAGATGGGACTATGTGGATGTGTATTGATTATCGTCGGCTAAATAAGGTCACCATCAAGAATAAGTATCCCTTGCCTCGTATTGATGATTTGCTTTATCAGTTGCAGGGTGCCAAATTCTTTTCTAAGATCGATCTGCGATCTGGTTATCATCAGCTAAAGATTCGTGGTCAGATATCTCGAAGACTGCTTTTAGGACTCGTTACGGCTATTATGAGTTCCTAGTTATGTCTTTTGGGCTGACTAATGACCCTGCAGCCTTTATGGATCTCATGAACCGGGTGTTTAAGCCATTCCTTGATTCCTTTGTTATTGTCTTCATTGATGATATTCTTATTTATTCTCGTAGCCGCGAGGAGCATGATTATCATCTGAGGGTGGTTCTTCAGACCCTCCGTGATCGTAAGTTGTATGCCAAGTTCTCGAAATGTGAGTTTTGGCTTGATTCTGTGGTATTTTTGGGTCACGTGGTATCTAGTGAAGGTATCAAGGTTGATCCGAAGAAGATTGAAGCAGTGCAGAAATAGCCTCGTCCTACCACTCCGACGGAGATTCGCAGCTTCCTTGGATTGGCAGGTTATTATCGGAGGTTTGTGGAAAAGTTCTCTACTATTGCAGCTCCCTTGACTCGCTTGACGAAGAAGGCGGTTCAGTTTCGATGGTCCGATGAGTGTGAGGCCAGCTTCCAGAAGCTTAAGGCCTTATTGACTTCAGCTCCAGTGTTATCCCTTCCTTCGGGCACCGTTGGATTCGTAGTTTATTGTGATGCATCTCGTGTGGGCCTTGGTTGTGTGCTTATGCAGCATGGGAAGGTAATTGCTTATGCTTCCAGACAATTGAAGCCGAATGAGAAAAATTATCCGATTCATGATTTAGAATTGGCAGTTGTGGTCTTCGCTTTGAAGATATGGAGGCATTATCTTTATGGCGAGCCTTGTGAGGTATATACAGATCATAAGAGTCTGCAGTATCTTCTCTCTCAGAAAGATCTTAACGGCCGACAGCGGAGGTGGCTTGAATTAATTAAAGACTATGATCTCACCATCCACTATCATCCTGGGAAGGCGGACGTGGTAGCAGATGCTTTGAGCAGGAAGTCCATGGGCAGCATGGCTTTTCTTTATGCTGACATGAGACCATTGGCCTGAGAATTGCAGTCCCTTGGCGACTTTGGCGTGAGATTTCTTCTTCCAGACTCCAGTAGAGTCTTAGCGTGTATTGCAGCTCAATCTTCCTTAGTCAATCAGATTAAGGGAAGACAGTTCGAGGATCGTCATCTGCAGGAGTTGCGTGGTCATGTCTTAAGTGGAGGAGTTCCCTCCTTCGAGCTTGATTCAGATGGAATTCTTCGGTTTAATAGTCGACTTTGTGTTCCTGATGTTATGGATTTGAGGCAATCAATGCTCAGTGAAGCTCATAGCTCGCGTTATTCCATTCATCCTGGTATTACAAAAATGTATCAGGACCTCTGAGAGCTATACTGGTGGAAGGGGATGAAGAGCGATGTATTTGATTATGTATCTCGTTGCTTGAAATGTCAGCAGGTTAAGTTCGAGTAGCGGAGACCAGCAGGGTTAGCCGAAGCATTGCCCATTCCCGAATAGAAGTGGGAGCACATCACAATGGATTTTATAGGGTCATTGTCGACAGACTGACTAAATCAGCTCATTTTATCCCTGTTAAGACTACTGATTCAGCTCAGAGACTGGCTCGGATTTTCATTCAGCAGGTGGTTAGATATTGCATGGTACTCCTGTATCTATTATCTCAGATAGTGGTTCCCAGTTTACCTCTCAGTTTTGGCAGTCTTTTCAGAGAGATTTGGGGACCCAGGTGCAGCTTACCACAGCATTCCATCCTCACACTGACGGTCAGTCCGAGCGGGTTATTCAAATTTTAGAGGATATGCTGAGAGCTTGTGCATTGGACTTCGGGGGTTACTGAGATGATCATTTGGCGTTAGCAGAGTTCTCTTATAATAATAGCTACCAGTCTTCCATTCAGATGGCTCCATTTGAGGCCTTATATGGTCGTCGATGTCGTTCTCCTATTGGCTGGTTTGAGTCTCGAGATGTCGAGGTGATGAGTTCAGATATGGTTCGTCAGACTCTTGATGTTGTTCGTGTTATTCAGGATCGTTTACGGACCGCCCAAAGTAGGCAGATTTCATATTCGAACCGGAGGAGCCGAGAGTTAGAGTTCGAAGTCGGGGACATGGTATTTCTGAAAGTGTCACCGATGCGAGGTGTAAAGAGATTTGGTAGGAAAGGAAAGCTTAGTCCCAAGTTCATTGGCCCTTTCCGTATCGAGAAGCGTATTGGTAAGGTAGCTTATCGGCTTGACTTGCCAGCTTCTATGCCAGTTCACCCAGTTTTCCATGTATCGATGCTCCGGAAGTGTATCCGAGATCCTTCCAAAGTGATCGAACTAGACCCTGCTCAGCTAGATGTGAATCTAACTTACGAGGCGTTCCCAGTTACTATAGTTGCGCGTGATGTCCGGAAGCTTCGTTCGAAGCAGATTCCGATGGTTCGAGTGTGATGGAATAATCGTCCTCGTGAGGAGGACACTTGGGAGCTTGAGTCCAGTATGCGTGAGGGGTATCCTTACCTCTTCGACGATTCAGGTTCGAACATGGTCTTTAAAGCCTAAAAGTTCTTATCATTGTATATGATTTTGATTTCGTAGTAAATGCCATTGAAAATTTGGTGTAAACATTCTCATTAGAGGTGTGAAATCTATTTTAGACTCTTGCTCGTTCGAGGACGAACGAGAGTCTAAGTGGAGGAGAATGAAACAACCTCGGTCTGTCATTTCAGAAATTAAGACTTCGATTGGCGTGTCGATAATTTTAAAATATTCGTAAGGTCCACTAAGACTTGTCTGTAAAATTTGAGCTAAATCAGACCTCGTTTGGTAGGCATCGGAAGAAGGTTTCAGTTTTTATTGTCGATAAATATTAAAAAGAGATTTTTGAGCTCGGTTTTGGCGAATGAGCCCCGATTCGAAATCAGAAAGCGTCGTTAGGTTCGTATGATTATTTGTGACATTTATGATTTTTCGAAAGTGAATTTCGATGTTGTTCGGCTAGTTTTCGCTAAAATGCCGAAAGTTAAATAATTTGACCTTTTTCCTTTAAATTCGCATCTTGAGTTTCGGGAGTCCGATTTGAGATCCATCTTCACGAGTATGTACATACATTTTGTATAACTTACTTGAAAATTTTGGGATCATTTCGACTTCTCTAGGGTTCCATTTTAATTTTAATTGTCGTAGCGAATTAATTTTAAAAAAAAAACTAAATCACAATGTCGGTTAGCTAAGGGATTTAATCCCTTAGCATGAGCAAGTGACTATATACAGGCAGAAACATTTAAATAAAGAAAAGAAAAGAAAAGTTAGAAAAGAAAGAGGAAAAAGAGGAAAAAGAGGTGGAAAATAGTGGAATTTCTACCCCAAATCTCCAGGTAATGATGTTAGCTTATTATCTTAGCTTATTACGTGTGTTTGAATATATTTTTACTGTAAAAATAGGGATATTAGACATCGCCCTAATGACTTAAATTGATAGTTTAAAGGTCAATTGGACCATGATTATATATTCGTACTCAGTGAGTTATGGGCAACATATAAATGTAATTTATTTAGGGTTTGGTTATGGGACTTTGAACCCTGTACATAGGCCTGGCCTGCATATTGCGTATGCGAATAGGGTATCAGGTTCCTAACTGGATTTCTCTAAGACATAAGGAATGAAGCCTTTAGCTTTATTTGATATAATTTTTTTGCTTAAGGAATAGAGCGGGATCGTTTGGCAGTTAATCCAAAGGAAAAAGCAGTTGTTGAGTAGCAGGGCTAGCTTTGGAATACGGTAAGTGTTTATATCCATTTCTTTGGAGGCACTTGGCCTCGTGGATTTTCTACCACGTGTTCCTTACGTGTGTAGCTGCCGATAGGCGTACTCATTACGCCTTAGCTTTGGATTTACATTCTATATTATATGTTATGTCCTGTTGTTGGTATTGCATTGAGGATCTGAGCATTGTACTCTTGCTGTGAGTTGACATTTACTTCCCGGTAGTCGATCAGAGTCCCGCGCCGGTGAAAGGTTATCATTGTATCATATTGAGGGTAGGAGGATTCCGCCCTCGGAGCAGGAGGATTCTGCTCCATTGCATCATATTGAGGGTAGGAGGATTCCGCCCTCGAAGCAGGAGGATTCCGCTCCATCGCATCATTTATCATATTGATGGTAGGAGGATTCCGCCCTGGGAGCAGGAGGATTCCGCTCCATTCATTTGGCACATGTGACCCTTTGCATCTCATTTCATTTCATTTCATCTCATTTCATTTCATTTCATACTATTGTGTAGATTTTCTGTACATGACTACTGTTCTGCTTATATGTGCATTGCTTATTTGTTGATTGTTGTCTGGTTCCGTTTCCCTGACTAGCGTATCTATTTTTCGAGGTTGCTAGTTTGTTCACACTTATTGAGTCCTTATGACTCACCCCCTATTTTTGTCCTTGTGTTTTCTTTTCGTTCGGCAGATTCTGCTCCAGGACCCAGCCAGTCGCGTCGTGATTGAGGAGTACTACGTTTTCAGCTGTCTATAGTGAGCCATCATGTTCATTGCGGCCACCAACTTCAGATATTACAGTTTTCCTTACTTTTGCTCCCTTCGGGAGGTGTGTATATCTTTTGGCCTTTTTAGATGTCTGATCTGGAAACCTTTAAACCTGTGTATTCTGGGTAGTTAGTTGTTTTGTCCAGAGAGTTTGTATATATGTCTACCCTTAAGAGTTATTTTATGTTGTTAAGGCCATGTTTAATTTTATTTTCAAGGTAATTTTGCGCCATTTATATCGATTTTGTCTATAGGGTTCGCCCGACAAGTCTAGAGAAGATGGCCGGGTGTCCGTACGGCCTAGCCGAAAATGAGGGTCGTGTCAAATATGTTACTATATTTCATCCAATTCACGATATCAAAACTTATAATGATAAAACTTAACTAGTGTAAGTTAGTTCATAAGTAATATTTTTCCAAAAATTTTCTCCTTTATATATGATTTATTCGTTTCCTAATTATAAAATATCCAAATAGAGTTTAAGTGGGGGGGGAGAACGGATTTGGAATAAGCTTCTTTTTCAATTAGGGCACTTGTTTTAATTTAGTTTAAAAAAACTTAAAATTTAATTTAGATTAGATTTTTTTAAGTTTAACTTAATTCGAAATTGTAAGCTTAACGTCAAATGTACATGAATACAACTTATTGCTTACTTCAGAAATTAATTTTTTTTATAGTTGTCTTTCATCTATAATTCAATTTAAATGAAAATCATACAGTAATTATAATTTATAGATCTTTAGTTACTATTATAAAAAAAATAGACTTAGTGTGTAAGTCTTCACCACAAAAAGTAAAGAAAAATATTTATTATGGGAGTTTTGCATAATTACTCGTCAATAAGATTTTATTCATTCATTACCACAATTAATTTAAGTAATATGATACCATAAACTTATTATTACAAATATACCATATTTCTATTGATCCCTATCCAATACTTACCAAGATACACTGATTTAATGGGATTAATATCTTGATCTAAGCAAAATTATCGCAAACCATTCACCATCTAAAAGAGTCCAAAACCAAACCAATGACTGCATGCTTCAACTACCAAGATCTCATCATCCATTCGTTCCCTCCCACTCTCATCCATCTCAACTTCAATTTTTAAGTGCTATTTTCTCTAGTCTATAACAAAAATGTTAATTGAGAATACATATCATTACGTATAATGCACTTCATCATATATAATTGTATTATACTGTATATACAACATTAATATATTACAAATATCATATATATTGAGTATATATCTATATTAAATATATTTGGTATACTATAAATATAAGATATATCAAATATACTAATATAGTACAAATATAACATATATGGACAATGTTAAATAATAAAACTCCTAACTCCATTTATAATTTGGGAGTAATTTTAGGAGTAACTTAGCACACACCTTATTGGTATATTACAAAATAAAATTTCAAAAGTAGTACAAATTTTACAAAAATGATATATATAGCCAATTTAGACAGCTCATGCTAATTTAGATAGCTCATGTTAAAATAATTAACCTCTAAAGTCTAAGCTAATGATACATGTTCTTTCTAAAAATATACTTCTACACGAAAAGGGCTTAACTGCTAATTAAAAAACTTAGGTACTCAACATAAAAGACCAAATATTATATTGCAAAATTCATTGATTAGAGTAATTCTCTCCATCGTCCACCTACATTCTTTAAAAAATTTCGTTGTTTAGCCGCCTCCAAAATTTCAACCTATTTTGCCTGAAGTCTGAAACGATTAGAGGTTAATTACCGATCAAGAGAAGAAGCAGTGAAGGGGATGAATGTAAGGAACTGATTTTCTACATCGAGAAACATATAAGGTATGCCATTTTCCTCAAAATTTACCTAGTTTTGGTTCCAATTTCGGTAATTAAATGGTATCTTGTTTCGAATTTTTTGGTAGCTCGTGGTCAAATTACCCAAAATTATTTGACCGGATACGGTGCGGATCCCATACCCACACCTACACCTGAGTTGTGTCGTCACGGGTGCGACACCTAAACTTCCATGTTGGAGAAACTTAGATTGGAAGTATTGGATGGGAGCTAAAATAGCAAAATATTTGGTAAGGGGAATACTAGAGCAGGGTTATGCTGTGATAGAGGCGTATTGTCTTGTTTTTGAAACCAAAAACCAAGGAAGTAAGATTGATTTGAGGCTTGATGGAAAAGGAAGGCTCAAGTACTTTTTTGTTACTTATGGAGCTTGCATAAGAGGGTTTTTGAATATGAGAAATGTTATAGCTATTGATGGCACATTTTTAACAGGTAAGTATAGTGGAGTATTGTTGTGTACCATGGCACAAGATACGGAGAAACACATTTATCCGCTGACATTTTGTGTAGTGGACAAAGAGTGTGATGAGTCATGGGGTTTTTTTTTTGAACAGTTGCTTCATATAGTCCCCGACACTGGAGAGTTGTGCATTATCTCCGATCGACATGCAAGCATAGCAAATGGGATTGCCAAGTACTATACTGAAGCTCATCATTGATTTTGTATATGGCACCTTGCTGAGAACATCAGGGTAAAGTTCGAGTCTGGAGACTATCTAGACAAATACTATTTAGCAGCAAAGGCTTACCGCATCGAAGAGTTTGACAAACATTTTAAAGAGATCAGACGTAAAAATAAGAGGCTAGCTAGTTATCTTCAGGAGATTGGATTTGATAAATGAACTAGAGCCTATTTTCTGGGGAATAAGTTCGAGGTGATGACCTCGAACATTGTGGAGTCATTTAACTCAATGTTCATGGATGAAAGAGAATTCCCCATCACTGTCTTGTCTGATGCAATTAATAGTAATTTTGCTGAGAAGTTTCATGAGAGGCGTACATCGATAAGCAAAACAACCACAATCTTAGTCAAATATGTTGAAGATATTGTGAGGATACATGGAAGTTTACAATGTACTTGTGGTGAGCAAACTATTCACTTAGGAGTTTACTGTCATCAATGATGAAGGGAAGGAAGAAATCAATTTCCACAACAGAACTTGAACTTGCAGAGAGTTAGACCATTAGAAAATTCCTTATAAACACACAATAGCAGCACTGAGGGCTTACTTTGGAGCTGGATATGGTTCGAGCATTTATGAATTCACATCTCCATACAATAGGGCACAGATGTACATGTTTGCATATACAGAACCAATTTTTTCAATTCCTTCAGAAGACCAATGGCAAATGCCTCAAGATGTTCTAGAGAGAGAAATTCCTCTACCTTTCGTCAAGCGCGCACGGAGGGAAGGAGGAAAAGAAGGATGTCATATATAGGAGAAGTGCTTACATCTGAGAAGAGTAAAAATAAATATTCTAATTGCATACAATGGCCACAAGAGGACCACATGTCCTACTCCCTCAAAAGCTATAAATTTGCGTTAGTACTTTCAGAGTTGTTTGATCAAGTGTTGTTCGTATTTTTTTAAAAAAATTATAATTTCTATTTGATACTATTGTTAAGACTGTGATACTGGCCATGTTCTGGCCATATTTGATGGATATTGTGAGGCACTTGTGTGATGTTGATCATTGAAATTGAGTACTGATCTTATCAATATTAGCTAAGTATCGTAATCAACTTTTAGTTGATTCAAACAACTAATTGTTGGTTCAAACAACTAATACTTTATTAATAGAATTCTGTTTTATTCATCAACCAATCGTTGTTTAATAGACTTCTAGATTATACCGCAACACATGGTTGTTATTCATTAATTTGTTTCTGTGTTAAGTGTGAACAGAAGTGTCCGTTTATTGCTTTTCACATAATGAACAGACGTGAACATAGAACACGCCTGCAAAATGAAATGAACTCGATTCTAGAGAAGTACAACAGCCAAATAAATCATTTAATAGAAAGGTGGCCACACTGCAACTTTTTTACTTATAAATACAGGAGAAGACAACATCAGATCCATAATACTACAACATCAACTCTAGTTTATATACAACATCTGAAACAACAACAACAACAACAAAAATGATACGAAGGCCTGCTCCACGAAGAGCTTCAAGTCCGCTATCTGAAACATCCCCATATCAAATTGCACAAATAAGGGAAGGATAAAAAGGTTGATCCAAAACCTTGCTGGTGACAGAAACTGCCAAGAGATGAATATTAAGAGGATTGCTAGGATGCTCCGTCTTCTGCTTCTAAAGGCTGGGGAAGACATGGACGACTACATGGGTCCTCTGAATTCTCCATCTCCTCCAGCAGCCCCTGCAAATTAAAAATTATTATTATATTTTTTTAAGTCTTTATTGTGTACTCCTCCAGTGGCTCTTTATGAAATTATTATTATTATTATTATTATTATTGTTGTTGTTGTTGTTGTTGTTGTTGTTGTTGTTGTTGTTGTTATTTGTGCATATAATTTTACTTAATTTAATTGTCCCTACTTCGAAATAGATAACAAGTACCACCATTACCGTCAAGAATACCTTTTTATTTGCATATAATTAAGAGGATTTTTTATCAACAAAATCTTCCTCAAGAACACCTTTTTATTTGCTCTTTTGTTAAGCTTAGCTTCCATCTGTCTCTTTTTTCAAAGAAGCTCCAAAATCACTTCCTCAGCATGCTGCAGAATTGGGAGAGTCACACCACAAGAAGAAGCTACAATCAACATCCCCATTGTTCTGCAAATTGAAAAAAATAAACCTTAAAGCATTTAGTTGAACCCACAAAATTAAAGTTAAACTTTAAAGCATTACCCCCAAAATATCTGCAACCGAACCGACGACTAGGATTAGCATTCGTCCATGATGTTCTTAGTGGCGTTTGATCTCCACATTCACACAATGGTACATATTCCATCTTGACTAGAGCGAATTTAAAGAGAAAGTGGAAAGGAAAAATTAGGGTTCTTGAATAGAGAGAATTGCGGAGAGAAAGAGGAAAGGCGAAATTAGAGATTTTAAAATTTTTGATTTGGGGATGGGACCAATATTTTATTTATAATGTCGTTTGAAATTCAAATTTGCCCTCCTGCTAGACTAAATTTAAAATTTGGTCATCCCTCTTATACTTAAAAACTTAACATAGATAATAATGGATTATATATTAAAATAAAGTTAAATTATTTTAAATATAATTTACCTTTAATATATATGTTGTTATGTTATGTATTAATTCTTAAATTACAATTCATTTAAATAATTATGTTGATTTAATGATGATAATATCTTAAATTATAATTAGTATGATAATTATGTAGATAAATTATTAATCTTTAAATTGCAATTCAATAACATAATTGATCACCTAATATGTTGATTAACATTATGAGATCATACAAGTTGATTAACATCACATTATATCATTAGTAATTTAATAGCATTATTGATCACTTAACATTCCTAATAGGTCAAATACATTACCAGCCCCTTAAACTTGACACTATAATCCACTTAGACACTCCAACTAAGATCATTTCCAGTTGAATACTTGAACCTTTTTTTAAGAGTGTCCATCTAGACACTTTCCACTCACTCTGTAGAAAAATCCATCCGCGTATTTGCACACAAGTCTTACGTGGATAAGTGACTCATTTATAGGCCTTTAAGAAGTAGGTTTAATTGATAATATAGAGACTTCGTTGGGGTTTCTTAGTGGAGTCGATTTGAGAGGAAGAAGAATTGTAAGCTTTTTATTGTCAAAATCCAACAGACGGGTTGAATTATGAGAGTTTTTGGAGAAATGAGTTGTGGGTTACCCTTATTAGGTGATAGGGTCAACTTTTGAAGCGGGTTAGGTCATTAATTCATCATCTGGATGTATTATGTGTTATATAATTGTCCAATTATTACACATGGCAGAATATAAATGGGTTAGTTATGCACGTAAGACTCGTGTGCAAACACACGTGATGTTTGGCATTTTATGCCTATATTTCCTTAATATTTTCTCACGTTTTAGTACCTTATTCGCTCGTTTTATAGCTTGTGACTGTGGTTTTACACTGATTTTATGTCGTGTGTATGTAGGTTGTTATGAAGTGTAATTGGAGCTTTTAAGAGCATGATTGAGCAAGAAAAGATTGGATTTTGATTGAGGATTGGATCGAGCACACGAAGGCACGACACGAGCGAGCAAAGGAGCGAGAAAACACGAAAATTGGCCTGGCGCTGTAGGGCATGCCCCGCGGGCCCCACCGCGCCCAGTGTCCCTGCGCGTTTTCTTGTGCGACGCAGCCCAAAAGCGTGAGACTTTCGACGTCTTCTGCCTAGTGTTGCGCGATCGGGGGCGCGGGGCGCCCGTTATGGCGCCCCTGGAGCGAATTTTGACTTCCTATTTCGTCTAGGCTTGGGTCTAACTTATTACTAGGTGTTTGTAAACTCTATAAATACTCTTTTACTTAGTTTTTCATAGGAGGAGTTAAGACCTTGGAGTAAATTGGAGAGCTCATAACATCAAGACAAGGGTTTTTCTTCCTTCCGTTAATTTATTTCATCATTATTTCATTATTACATCAATTCCTTGTGTTGTTATTATGAGTATGCGTAGCTAAATATATCGTTCTAGGGTTAGAGTATTTCATGAAGGTTGATGTTGAAGATTGATTCCCATTAATTGAATCCCATAACGGGTTGCTTATTCTTTCTTGATTTCACTTGTGTAATTGTCAGGGCCCGATTATTACGCATTATCTATGGTTTTTAGATTGAACTCGAAAGAGGGAATTTAATTACGTAATAAGAAAGAATAGGACTAGTTTGTGAACCCGGGCATCGGGGAACCAATTTTGTGAGTAGGATAGACATATACCTGCTCGCCTAGTTTAACTAATTACAGAATTCGTTAATGCGTGCACGTGATTCAACCCATAGACATATAGGGATTGGAGTAGCCTGCATAGACCGTGAAGAACTGAAAGGTTTTCACGGGTATATTTAATCTGTTAGTTAGTAACCCGGGATTTAACAAGTGGAATCAATTGGATAACTCAACTGGATTGTTCGTAACTCTGACCCTGGATCGTCTCCTTATTACTGATAACAACCAAGTCTTGCTCCATTGTTTGAATTCACTTCTATCATTTAATTACTGTTCTTTAGTTAACAAAACTCTCATTGGAAAAAGATCCCTGAATAGTTTATATAAATTGTTTGCTAGAATTCAGTCTGCATAGTCCTCGTGGGAATGATACTCATCTTATCACTTTATTACTTGTCGACCACGTATACTTGCGTGTGCGTTGGGAGCAACAAGTTTTTGGCGCCGTTGCCGGGGACTAATTATTGACTGATTTCTTTTTGAACAGTTTATTACTTACTATTCAGGTTTAATTTTTGTTTTGAGTTTTGTGCTGTTCAGGTATTAGGTCCTGCTTGATCTTTACCTACAGGAATGGCAGAAGACCAAGCTTTAGCTGTGCGAGATGTTGCTCTCCCCAGCCTGGAGGGAGTAGCATCGAGCATAGTTAAGCCCGCTATCACCGGGGGATTTGAGATTAAGTCCGGCATGATTCAGTTGCTGCATGTGACTGGACAATATGGTGGATTACTTCATGAGGATCCACAGCAACACATTCAGAACTTTCTGGAGATCAGTGATACTTATACACCAGCGGGTGTTCCTACTGATTATGTTCGCTTGACGTTGTTCCCGTTTTCACTGATTGGGGCAGCAAAGAAGTGGTTAAAGGCTGAAAAGTCTGGGTCTATCACTACTTGGGAGGATTTGGCTAAGAAGTTCTTGGCTAAATTTTATCCGTCTGCCAAGACAGCCCGGCTGAGGAGCGAAATTATGTCCTTCAGACAGTTAGAAGGAGAATCCTTGTATTCAGCCTGGGAGCGATTCAAAGCTTTATTGCGAGATTGTCCACACCACAACCAATCCAATGAGGTTGTGGCACACACTTTTGTTGAGGGGCTGAACCAACACACTAAGATCGTGGTTGATGCTGCTGCTGGAGGCCAAGTACTGGCCTTAAATTTTGATCAGATTTATGATTTACTTGACAAGTTTTCGCAGAGCAATCCTGATTGGCAGGGAGATGGTAGAGCTATTACGCAGAAACCTGCAGGGGTGCTTCAGTTAGATGCAGTTTCAGAGCTAAGGGCAAGGATGGATGCTATTTCCAATCAAATTAGCAAGTTAGCTCTGCAAAAGACTCAGCAACCAGTGGCTCCAGTGCAACAACTCCAGAGCTTTTGTGATGTTTGTGGTCAAGACCATGCTACAGAGGTTTGCTCTTCTAATCCAGAGTCAGTTTATTACGTGGGTAATCAAAACAGGCTGCAGAGTCAAAACCAGTTTGGTAATGGGTATTATCAAAGCAATACGAGAGCCCCGAATAATTACCACCCACTTCCAGCTCCACCACAGCAGGTTAGCAGTTCAGTTGAAGATATGCTAAAGCAAATAATGGCAGGCCAGCAGAGAATGATAGCTGACACTGCAGCCCATGCACAAGCCATACATGATCTTGCCAATGCTCAAAAGAACTTGGAGCACCAGTTGGGACAGTTGGTGGGAGAAAGAAGCACTGTTAAAAAAGAGCCTGAACAATGTCTTGCAGTGACCTTAATTGAAGGTGGAGAGCTGATGGCCAAGTCTGAAGAGAGAGCTGAAATAGAAAAAGTTGAAAAAGTGGAGAAGGTAAAGAAGAAAGAAGAGAGAAATGAGGCACCTTTGCCACCTCCACCATTCCCGCAGAGACTATTACCATCGAAGGATCTGGCCCAGTATCAAAAATTTGTGAGTATGTTGAAAGAACTTCAAGTTAATATTCCTTTGACTGATGTGTTTGAATTGATGCCATCCTTTGTGAAGTTCTTAAAAGAAATTTTAGTGAAGAAGAAAAAGCCTCAAGAGATAGATACAGTTGATTTAGTTGAGGAGTGTAGCACAATCTTGAGTAAGCTACCTCCAAAACTTCAAGATCCTGGGAGGTTTACTATTCCTTGTACCATTGGAGGGCATAATATCACTGGAGCCTTGTGTGATTTGGGTGCGAGCATAAATCTCATGCCTCTGTCTGTTTGCAAAAGGTTAGGGCTAGGAGCAATCAAGCCCTCTTCAGTTACTCTTAAGATGGCAGATGGATCTCTCACTCACCCTGATGGTAAGTTGGAGGATGTGTTGCTAAAAGTTGGTAAGTTTACATTCTCTGCTGATTTTGTAGTCCTAGATTATGAAGAGGACCGAGAAGCTCCAATCATTTTGGGGAGGCCATTCTTAGTCACCTCGAAGGCAATTATTGACATGGAGCTGGGTGAGATGACTGTTAGAGCGCATGGAGAAAAGGTTACTTTCAAGGTTTATGATGAGAAGGAGCACATAGCTAAGGTGGAAGAGTGCTCTATGATTGAATGTGTCAAACAAGAAGATGGAAGTAAACAACATGTGAAGTTGAAGATGGGTTCTCTAAAAGAAGGGAAGAAAGTAAAAGTTCGGCGTAAGAAGAGAAGACATAAAGGCTGGAAGTGAGCTAAAAGTGTCGTCGTGCCACGACGTTAACTAAGGCGCTTCTCAGGAGGCAACCCGAGTTTGTAGTTGTATTATTTTATTTATAGTGTCACGTAGTTGTTGTTTTTTCTTGGATTGCAGGTTCATGTAATGTCGAGGCTAAGTGTGGGGTGTCCTCACCCTTGCCTAATGTTGATGACCTGATGAGGGAAGTCTGAGTACCTCATACTATATGGAAGCTTGGAGGATGCTAGCACCAAGGACTAGAATCTTCAGGGAAGTTTTCTTTACCTTGCGCTTGCTTATTTTTAGCACTGAGGACAGTGCTTAGTTTAAGTGTGGGGTGGGAAACTACCCTTTATTTATTTTTGAGGTTAGGGATGCATGTACCATAGGATTTTTCTTTTGTCACTTGACTTTATTTTTATTTGTTCTTGCTTTAATATATGAAAAAAAAATTAGAAAACCAATGAAAAATTCCAAAAAGATTTTCTTTTTAGTCTTTATTAGTGGTACATGTCATCCACCCCGTGGTTTTTCTTATGGCCGCGGTTCTTTTCCATGGGGAGGCCTTTGAACCGGGTAGTTTTTTATTTTTATTAGGATTAGGATAGTTAGTTATAGATGACCCTAGGCTAAGGAAATAGGTAGAATGCTAGGTGCCTTTGATTTGTTTGATACCGGTGGACTTGGACTTGATTGCATGTGCTATTTGTGGTGTCCTTGGGTTTTAATTTGATGCATGTCTAGAAAAAAAATGGAACGACCCCCTTGAGATGCTTGAGTCCGCTTACTTGACTTGATTGCTATCCTTTGTGCATTAGTGCTTAATTTTCCACAAGTTGCATTCTAGATGCTTGATTGAGAGTTGTTGATGGAATCTTTTTATGTGGATCATGTGCAATGTGTGTTGTGAGGCATGTTCTTATTTACTCCATGTTGCATGTTAATGTCTAGAACTTGCCCCGTGTGTGTGCAAAGCGAAATCCTAGGTTTTCTCTAGTTGGGAAATGACACTAGGCCTTCTTTTGATTTGCCTACCCTTACATATATACCTTGGAAAAATTGTTGTTGTGATTTCTTTGACCCTTTTTGTTGGTACCCACACCCCGAGCCTACCCATTTGTTCTAAATTGACTCTTTTGGCCCTTTACTCCTTAAGCACTTTATTGATATTGTGTTGTTATTTTGGAGTTGTGGTTGGATGTTAGGAGGTTCTTGAGTGGAACTAATAAAGGGGAATACTTGTGAAATTTGTGAAGTAGTGAAAAGCATTGGCAAGGTTGGATGAAATTGAAAAGAAAAAAATATAGCAAAGTTGAAAAGAAAAAAAATTGTGGAAAAAGAAAAAAGAGAAAAAGATATACATTCCTTGCTAGTGTGTACTTATATGAAAAATGCTACTTGTGAGAAGGTGTATGTGTAGAAGTTGTTGGTTTGGGTGGCTTGATGAGATTTGTGCTTAATTAATTGTGATGTATTAAAGTGCTTAGGGAGGTAGTCACTATTACCATATGTATCCTACCCGCCCCTTAGCCTACATTACGACCTTTTTAAAGTCCTAGTTAATCCCAATTGGAGTGAGCTTACATTAGTGGAGTCCTACACTACGGGCAAGCCTATGGTCCATTGTGTGTGACATGTGAGACTTTCATGAGAGTGAGTGAATTCGTTTGCTATTGTCCCCATTCTATTCTTGATATTCATGGTTGTGTGTGATACTTGGGGGACACTCTTTTGCTTCATATTGGTGAGGGCGCATGGTTTGCATGAGATAGGTGAAGTTGGTGGATTCTTGGTTGAGTAGATAGGTGTGATTGTGTGGGAGCATGGTTGCATTAAGTTGAGTTTGTGCATTTGAGCTATTTTGGGGTGGTTGTTCTCATATTTTTGAGTTTGATAAATTATTGGCATGTTTGTGGATCCATAGTAGTCATGTGTGCATTTGTTCAATGATCGGTATCAACCATGGTCGTAGGCAGACCTGTTCTACCTAGGTTGGAAGTTATTTGTGATTGCTCGAGGACGAGCAAAGGTTCAAGTGTGGGGTGGTGATGTTTGGCATTTTATGCCTATATTTCCTTAATATTTCCTCACGTTTTAGTACCTTATTCGCTCGTTTTATAGCTTGTGACTGTGGTTTTACACTGATTTTATGTCGTGTGTATGTAGGTTGTTATGAAGTGTAATTGGAGTTTTTAAGAGCATGATTGAGCAAGAAAAGATTGGATTTTGATTGAGGATTGGATCGAGCACACGAAGGCACGACACGAGCGAGCAAAGGAGCGAGAAAACACGAAAATTGGCCTGGCGCTGTAGGGCATGCCCCGCGGGCCCCACCGCGCCCAGTGTCCCTGCGCGTTTTCTTGTGCGACGCAGCCCAAAAGCGTGAGACTTTCGACGTCTTCTGCCTAGTGTTGCGCGATCGGGGGCGCGGGGCGCCCGTTATGGCGCCCCTGGAGCGAATTTTGACTTCCTATTTCGTCTAGGCTTGGGTCTAACTTATTACTAGGTGTTTGTAAACTCTATAAATACTCTTTTACTTAGTTTTTCATAGGAGGAGTTAAGACCTTGGAGTAAATTGGAGAGCTCATAACATCAAGACAAGGGTTTTTCTTCCTTCCGTTAATTTATTTCATCATTATTTCATTATTACATCAATTCCTTGTGTTGTTATTATGAGTATGCGTAGCTAAATATATCGTTCTAGGGTTAGAGTATTTCATGAAGGTTGATGTTGAAGATTGATTCCCATTAATTGAATCCCATAACGGGTTGCTTATTCTTTCTTGATTTCACTTGTGTAATTGTCAGGGCCCGATTATTACGCATTATCTATGGTTTTTAGATTGAACTCGAAAGAGGGAATTTAATTACGTAATAAGAAAGAATAGGACTAGTTTGTGAACCCGGGCATCGGGGAACCAATTTTGTGAGTAGGATAGACATATACCTGCTCGCCTAGTTTAACTAATTACAGAATTCGTTAATGCGTGCACGTGATTCAACCCATAGACATATAGGGATTGGAGTAGCCTGCATAGACCGTGAAGAACTGAAAGGTTTTCACGGGTATATTTAATCTGTTAGTTAGTAACCCGGGATTTAAGAAGTGGAATCAATTGGATAACAGTCATCTCACCCAGCTCCATGTCAACTTTTGAAGCGGGTTAGGTCATTAATTCATCATCTGGATGTATTATGTGTTATATAATTGTCCAATTATTACACATGGAAGAATATAAATAGGTTAGTTATGCACGTAAGACTCGTGTGCAAACACACGCATGGGTTTTTCAACATAGTAGCTGAAAAGTGTCTAGATGGACACTTTTAAAAAAAGTTTAAGTGCTCAACTAGAAAGGGTCTTAGCTGGAGTGTCTAAGTGAAATATAGTGTCAAGTTCAAGGGGTTGGTGTTGTGAGATCACCTAATACATAATTCACTCATGTTTGTCATTCATGCATTCATGTTAGACAAGACAATTGTGAGATCATAATAAGTTAATTGACAACATCATAGGAATATTAGTATTTAAACCACTTACATTATAGATCACCAAATACATAACAATACAAGTATTCCTAATACAAGCTAGTAATATATCATCTAACATACACATTCAACTGTGTTTAGTCATTGGTGCAAATATGTTAGCCAACCATTGTGAGATCATTAATACGCTGATTAACAACATGATCCTATGATCATTAGCAATGCTTAATCTTTAGATTATTATGATAAATCATGTTGAATTCCCTAGAGTCGATTAATATACTTTGAGTCTATGGACCATCGATCCAAAGTTGATTAATATACTTCGAGTCTATGGACCATCGATCCAGAGTTGATTAATAGACTTTGATTCTATGGACCATCGATCCAGAGTTGATGAGTAGACTTCGAGTCTATTGACCATTGATCCATAGTTGATTAATAGACTTCGAGTCTATGGACCATCGACCCAGAGTTGATTAGTAGACTTCGAGTCTCTGGACAATCGACCCAGAGTTGATTAATAGACTTTGCGTCTATAGACCATCGACCTAGAGTTGATTAATAGACCTCGAGTCTATTGACCATCGACCCAGAGTTATTTAATAGACTTTAGTTATTTTGATGATTTTCATATCTTATTTGACAGTCTTGTTTGCCCCAATTCAAAGAAAATATTTCCGAAGAAACATTTTCAAACACAAGTATAACAAGGGATAACATTAAAAGCATTCCATCGACGGTCATAGTTACAAAAATATTAACATCCATCATATTATTTGTTATGATAGCCCATAATTACACTAAAAATAACATCCATCAAATTGTTTGCCATGACAGCCATAATATAGAAGGGACTTCCAACAACCAAAATACTTACAAACCGTAAAAATATTGTCCAAAAGTTAGAAACACAAAATATTGTCCAGAACTTCACAACTAACATCTAACTAGCATCCAACAGAGATCATGGTTCCATTCAGCCATTGAAGATATCAATTGCAAATTTTTCACGAAATTCTTCCATAGTGTTGTCATGCAAGTTGTCCACCAAGGTACCAATGATGAGGAAGTCAATGAACTTCAGTGCATATGCTCCACATGATTCACTACATAAAAAATCATAAATTTAGCAAAAAGTGAAGTGAATTTTGAAAATAAAGGCTAGTAATTAAATAATTCATGACGCCTGCTCATTGTTTGGGACATCCAGAATATGCTCCCATGTCCATGATTCAAAACCACATCATTATCCAGGTGGTCAAATTTCTCACTTTGTTTGAGGTACTTAGGCATCAATTCCGCAATGGGCTGCACAAGCTCACCAGCCGCCTCATCATTATACCACCCAAGTTGCAATCATATATCTTGATTAATGCCTCCTTTAAGATGAACACAATGGTGGCAAAGTGTATTTTTCATGTTCCAGACACAATAAAGCTTTTTGGCTCCTTCACAATTCCGTCCATACGGGGTTGGTTGAGCACCCCTGTGATAGTCCATCACACAGCTATCAAACTAGTAAAAGCTCAACATCATATGGAAGTCTTTGTCTTCATTCTCAATGATAATCCTCAATTCTTTCCAAATCTCTGTCAAGCACTGCTAGAATAGCAAATCAACAATCACGGATGATTAATCGTAATGGCATGGAAATTCTTTATATCGCAGCCACATCAGGGCCATCAATTCATCAATGTGCTGCAAAGGGAAGATAAAAATTGCTTTAATAATTAGATCATATGTGTATGATAAGAGACTAAAATAATATTCTCTACTTACGTCATCCTCTACCCACGGACCCATATGTCTCAATGATTCAAAATGTTCCCAACCAAAAAATCTAGTCAAGCACTTCCTTGTCACTGTCTCCTTCCTTTCAACCACTCATAAAAATCTCTTTTATCAACCGTCTTCGCTGGCTTAAAAACATCAACCTTCCTCATTTTCAATTTTTTCTTCTTTGCGGCAGAATCCAATGCCTTATTTTTCCTCAACTTACTCAACACAGCAAAGGGAGATCTTTGGTATTTGCTAGGATAAATTACCCTTTTCTTTGGCATAGAAACAACCTTATAAACCTCATCCAATTTCAGCTCAACTGTCAAACTTTTTCATCAATTCATCATTGGTTTGCCTTCCACTAATTTTTGCATATCACATTGTCATATGAGGTACCTTTAACATCACCTATATGACCAGCATCTCTCCAAGAAAATTTTCCTCCACTACCAACAACATCCATTCCTACCACCTGCTTTCCTCGGCTCATCGAAGCTTGTTTCGGTGTCCGATAATCACTTCCACTGCTAATTGTCTCTATCTCATTAGCTGCATTATTGATAGATGCCGCCCTTTCCAAGATAACTCTTAACCTATCAGTTGGCCCATCCTCAAGCTCTTCATCTTCAGATGATTTAATATATGACATATACTACAGTTTGGCCTCCCAGACAGTAGGATATAGGAAAGAGTGAACCATCTAAATTAACAAGAAATAAAAATATTAATAAAAAATAAAATACTTTAAACTTAAATGCATCATCAAGAACCATTGCTAAGATCTTTTACCTCCTCATACACTCTTTGCTGAAATGCATCCCCATATAAATGAGCTTTGTGATTGACCTATTTTAAAATCCTCGGCAAGGGCAGTGGTTTCTCACTTAATCTGATAGCTAACCGTTTAACTGAGGGTATTGCTTCCATGGCCCATGCCTACATTGTATAAAAAATACAAATTAGTACTTTCCAAATTATGAAAAAATATATATTGTTAAAATAATTACAATGAAAGCTCAAGGAAAGTCAAATAGTGAATAATTTGGACTGGTTTTGCCATTTCTTTTTCTCTTTTGCCTTCCCTTGCCTCAACTGATGGGGGCATGACATATTTCCTGAGATATTGAACAGTTAACTCAAAGCTCTTCCTTTCTTGTGGGAAATTCAAGAAGACATCCAAACTATAAGCCATCTTAATCTAATTCTTGTTATGTGTCGCATCATCTCTAACAACTAATATCGAATGAACAAACCACACTAAACTTAGCCTGTGTTTTTCTACAACACTTAATCTTTTTGACTGCATCAATTCAAGGATACATCTCTTGACAACCCACCATAATAGCCTTTGGTCACTTTCTCATAGAATCTCTCACCTTTTTCATGGACCTTGTCCAACTCATCTTAAGAAGGGTATTCCCTGCAATACAATCCAGCAACTAATGCAAATTCTCTCAACCCAAAGCAAACATGTTTGCCTTCCAATATGCACCAGATCTCATACAACTTTGCACACCTAATTTTGCAAAGAAGAACAGAGTGTACAAGCTGTCTATTGAAGTATTTCCAATGCGCAGACAAGCTTAAGAAGTGACCAAAACAAGTATTTCTAAAGGCTTCTAATAATTTTGATGTTACTAATTGTTCTTTGAATTTGAAAAATTTCTTCATTGAAGATCTTACTGAAACCTTAGCAGGAAAAGGTTAATGGAAATTCAAATATGTTTTGAAGTTGTATTTTGATAGCTCAAGAGTCTTATGAGACTCGGGAATTGATAGAGCTTCTGGATCCTCAAACTCCTCATGATCTTCCACAACTATATCAGGTTGTTCATTAAATCAATAAACTTATTATTATATGTAGTCAAATAACAGATACAAGAAATGACAGCACAAGTACTTGTATGAACTTCAAATAACAAACAAAATGTACGGTTAAGTGTCGACCTTGAGTTAGTTAGTAAAATTTGACTCAATGGGCTAGACCTAGTGTTGGTTAATAATTTTGAGTCAAGAGTTTTTATGCCATCTTTTGGCAGATCATTTGCCAGTAAAAAAAGAAAATATGCTCTATTTTTTCCTCATACAAGTATGAATTTCACAACATCAAATAGAATTATAAAAAAATAATTAACATATTCACTAAGTCATTCAATCACTGCTAAATAGACTCAAAAACATGAAGAAATACCTCTTCAGAAAGTGAGAAATCACCCAAGGGCTTCCTCACCACCATATTTTTTATGTGCATCATAACAGACTTTATCCTTTCCCACATTCTCACTACTAGACTGATCTTTTTCCTCTACATCACAAGAGGCTTCATCATTTTCATCATTCTCACCACCACAACCTTTTCCCTCTCCATCACCAGAGTCTTCATCATTTTTCTCTTCCCCACCACCAGAATCTTTTCCCTCTTTGTCACCAAAGTCATCCTTACCAAAGGCTTCATCTTCTTCATCTTTTTCCACTTCCTCACCAGAGGTTTCATTTATTTTTTTCAGCAGATTTATGTTGCATTAGAGATAGAACATCTCGTTTCATAGCGTTCAAGAATTCCTCATCAGAGAGTACTACTCTAATTGCTCTTTTTCTTCTTCTGGAAGTAGCTGCGCTTACATTTGTTCTTGTTTTAGAAGCAGCTTTGAACATTCTAATTGTCTGAGCAACCTTTCCATTTATTCTACATAAAAGAAACAATATGCTGTTAAATTGTTGACATAAATTTAAGTACAAATAGCTAACACAATGTAAACAAAACAAACATAAACCAACATTCAAGTTAAAGGTATCCAATATATATACCATCTTTATATACAATCATTAACTAGGGTTTCACCATTGACTAACACAATGCACATACTTCATACATTTCACTTTTGTCTTAAATTAAAGTTGGATTTTGATTAAAATAACTAGTCATTGTACAATTTCATACTAACAATCATGCAACTGAAACCAAAAATCACCAACTGCAAATTTATCTACTTTAGGTTGGTTAAAACCTCATCAACCTTAGAAATAACACTGTGAAACAACACCCACAAAGGGAAAAATAAAAAAAAAGTACTATCACAAACCCTCAATAGTTCAGACACAACCATCATCTCATCAAATCATCAAATACCCTACATTTACTCTAAAAAGACTACATTTTTACTAAAAACCCTACATTTTCTCTAAATAGCACAGTCATCAAACAACTATAAAAAAAGGTAAATATTTAAGTTAGGTTTATCTTTAATGAATTTTTTACGGTTTTGTCGCCGAAAAAACGATGATGATGATGATGATGATCGGAGTACTAGCTTACTATTTCCACTCTTAAATTTCAAGTTTTCACAATAGTTAGAGGGGTGGAGTGTGGTAGTTGGCAGAGTTGGCGGAGAATTGTGTAGAAGAAGACGAGAGAGAGAGAGAGAGAGAGAGAGAGAGAGAGAGAGAGAGAGAGAGAGAGAGAGAGAGAGTTGAAATGATTGTGTGCACGGTTACCAAGTTGAAAGCCTTGGTAACCATATAACTTTTAAAGTTTTCGTTGGTCACAAAGTTTTAAAAATCCTAATCTAGTCCCCCGACCCGCTTAACCCCTTCTTAATATTTTTGTGGACGAAAATAATAGGAAAAGAAAAGAAGGGTTACTTTTTTAATTGAGGACTCTTTACTTAAATCTTCACCAAAAAATCCCTCTCCTCCTACCTCAATTTATGCAACGGTTTCAGATCTTGAGAGTTAGACAAGTTCCCGTCCATCTGACTTTCTTATATGCATTTTAAATATTTTAAATTTATAATTATTGTGATCTATAACATTTTCATATAGTTTTTAAATATGTAAAGTGTATTTTAATAGACTTAAAAACTTTATGTCCTAATTTAAAAATAAAATTAGGACGTTTAACTTTTGTTCCAATAGCATGATTTTTGGCTTCTTAATATATGTTTTTTTTTTTGTAGAATAAAAAGAAACATTTGGGAAGATAAATCTCTTTCTTATGATCTCTTTAAATGTTCATCGAAGGAGGAATAACATATCTTTCTATACCCATGAGTTACATTTTTAACTAGGCTATTGAGTACATTGATGTACAACTAATGTCCACTGAATGAAATAAAAGGAAAAATGAAGGATAAATTACACCATCTATAATTTTATAAAACTTATTACCAAACATAGAGATACTTTGATTACTTAAGAAAAAAATAGCCACATTTTTAACATTTATTACAAAACATAGTAAAAAACTAAAAGTATGGTAAAATAAAATTCTAACCCTAATATCTCCTTATCTTCTCTCTCTCTCTCTCTCTCTCTCTCTCTCTCTCTCTCTCTCTCTCTCTCTCTCTCACTCTCACTCTCTCATACACACACACACACACAAAAAAAAATACATACACACACAAAAAAACATACCATACACCACCCCATTTCCCTTCTCCATTGCCAACTATCCCAGTGTTGGTGTTGACGCTGCCACCTCCTTCACTGGAACTCTCTTTCCGACAGGTTCGATCCTGATTCCACCTTCGAACCTTGCCACCATTGGTGAGATTATTCAGATGACTGAAGATC
Organism: Petunia secreta; assembly: GCA_029990175.1. Classification (NCBI taxonomy): domain Eukaryota; kingdom Viridiplantae; phylum Streptophyta; class Magnoliopsida; order Solanales; family Solanaceae; genus Petunia; species Petunia secreta. Next base: position 17,276,764 of record JARKIP010000010.1, read on the forward strand.
TGAATATCCAGGCGAAAAATGAAAATGATTTGGCGATTGCAAGTTGCTTCTGATACGTTCTGTTGCTTCTTCCCATATGTTTTGTTGACTGTTTCTACAAAAGATGTATGTTGCTTCTGGTTTGTTTTTCCAAGGCTGCTCTTGCTGTTGGTTCGTCTCTCAAAGATTGATGTCGTTACTAATATGTTGTTGTATGCCAATTGTATGGCAGTTGTATCCCATATCTGACAATTTTAAAATTTTGTATGACAATGGCATGACAGTTGTATGACAATTGTATAGGAGTTGTATGGCATTTTGTATCGGAATTGTATGGAAAATTTTAAACTCTATATGCCAGATCTCAAAATTTTAGAATTGTGTATAGCAAATGTATCAGAGTTGTATGAAAATTTGTATAGGAGCCGTATGGGATTTGTATTAGAGTTGTATGAAAATTTTTAAACTGTGTATGGTAGATCTGATTGTATTTCTTTTGTTTCGCTTTTTGTATACATGTATGTACAATTTTTCTTCTTCTTCTCATTCTTTTTTTTATGGTGATTATAATGATGATGTGATCCGGATTAGTACCCAAAGTCATGGAGGGTTCACGCTCAACATATGGAGCTTGGAATACTTCAAAATGACTTGGAAGCCAAGAATCAAGCCAAGAGATTGGCCAAACAAGCAAATGGGAGCTTACTGAAAAATGGGGTCCACGCGATTGCGAGGCAACATGCGCGATAGCGCAGAAGCAGTCAAATCCATTGCGCCAACGCGAGACGTTCCGCATGATCACGATGAAGCCTCGTGAACATAAGGCGCGATCGCGACATCGAAGACGCGGTCGCGATGAAGGAAGGCTAGGCCAGATTTCCAGAATCAGCAATTAGGGACTTTTTAGTCCATTCCTTCATTGTATTTACTAACTGCTAGAAATAGCCTAATTTAGGGGTTTATTCAGGAGTTAGAGTTTATTTGATGACTGAGAATACTCTTGTGAGAGAGTGTGTGGGTTTCATCCCTTTTCCTCTTCTTGGATCTCTCTTGGATTCTCTTGTGTGAGAGATCCATTGCTTGAGTTCAAGTCTCTTCCCCCTCGGATATTAGTCTTTGATTGTATTCATCTAGATTAGAGTATTACAATTTATTGTAGTGTTCTAATTTACTTGTAATCATGGGATTTGATTTCTTTCTTTCTTCCATATATCCCCTTTCCCGTTTATCCTTTAGTTTGTGTCATTTGTTTTATCGTTTTTGTTGATCGTTTCCTATTCTTAGAAGTTAGGATCATATCATCTGGTATCATATCTTGGATCGGTGTTTGTTTCAACAAACACTATCTTGGATTTGATTATCAAAATCTGAAAATTACAAAAAAAAAAAAAAAAAAAAAAAAAGAGAAATTAAAAAATTCCAAAAGTTGAGTCAAATATTTAGGGTTTTTTTGGATGAAATTCTTGTTGGAAGTTGTTGAGTATTGATGCTAGAAGCTGTGATTGAAAGGAATTGAAAAAAAAAATTGGGGCATCAATTTGAAGAATAAAAAACTAGGGTTCTTCAACAATTGATTTGGGGCTTTTGCATTGTAGGTATTTCTTTTGAAGAATCAACCATTGGAGTTTGTTCACAGACTTATAATATATCTAAAATTTGAAGTAAAAACAAGTTGATTTGGGAAGATTCAAGTGAAGAAAATTTTTCAGAAATTCGAGCTTCAAGTTCTGCATCAGACCCAGATTTTTTTCTTCGCGATCGCGCGCCTACTGTCGCAATCACGCAGGCTTGTGTAATTATTGTTCTTCGTGATCGCGCGCTGATAGTGCAGACTTGTTGAAATTTATTCTTCGTGATCGCCCACCGACAGCACAGGGTTATTGATTTACTCTTCGTGATAGCGCCCGATATCACGCGATAGCGCTGAACAAAAAGTCAGTCACTTTACAGATTGCTCGGAATAGCCCCTAAATAGTTTCAGATCACCCAAACCCCTTTCATATCATCAATTACATTAAGTTTCTAGATCATACACAAAATTTCATCCAATTCCAATTTCATTTCGTGCCAATTCGATTCGTGTTTTTCTCTTTTTAGTTTCATTTCATGTTTTATGTGTTCCTAGTTCGTTTGTGTGTCTTTGTCCATTTCTTTGGTGTCTTATAAACTCCACTCCGAATCGAAGCATGGATACTTACCTTGAGAATTAAGGTCGTAGAACCTTGAAGAGATTGAGGGAACTCTTGAATGGAAAAAGGCTTGAGTCGTAAGAACATTAGAGTGTGGTCACAAAAGCCATTGACTTTGAGTGAATACACGAGTGAAAATAAAATTGAGTAATTATATATTGAGTGATACACGTGAGAGAGCGAATTTGTGTTCTTTATTGTTGCAACTATGTCCTGGGATGATGATTGCGGAGGTTATGAATCCTAGGAGATGACGGGATTTGCTATGATGATTATGGAGACTATAGTTCCTATGATTATGATGGAAGTTGCTATGATGATTCGGAGAACTATGACTCTTATGGTGATGAGGCGAGTCACTATGGTGATCATGGAGCTCGTGAAGACAATGAGGCTTATGAGGATGAAAACTCCTACGCTTCTAGTCTTGGAGATGATGATAGTGATGCTTCAAGGTATAATGTTCCTACTTATTCTTCCTATGATGAACTTGAAAATGTAGATAGTAACATAGAGAGAATTGATGATGATATTAATTATAGAGATTGTTCATTTGCATCCTCTCTTTGTGTTTCTAACAGTAAACAAGAGTGTAGTAGTGGTTTTTCTATTGGTTTGAGAAGTGGTAATTATTCCGTGAGAAAAAGAGATCTTACATCTTCTATTTGTGCTAAAACGTTCAATGCTTCCAATTCTTATGTGAAAGGCAATGTGAGACCTAAAGTGAGAAAAAGTCCTACTTTTGCTACAAATGGTTGGCCATGTTCTAACAATGCTTTGAGATGTTTGGAGGGTTATGGAGGTAAGTCAAGTGGGATGAATACTTCTTGTGGTCCGACTACTAGTGAGGATCCATTCGGCCATTACTATGAAGATGGACACAAGAAGAAGCTAAGTAGGTTTATTATTAGTGTTAAAGGATATGGAGGCTATAGTCTATAAGTTGATAACATTGATGCAAATTGCATTAGCCCTACTTTGGTTAAGGAGTTGGGACTACCTTGTTATAAATTGGCAACTCCTTATGAGTACAATAGAGTATGGATTGATAGAGTATCAAATGTTTTCATTTCTAAAGGGAGATATAAGGAATATGTGTTTCGTGAAGTGTACCCTTTGTACACTTGTCATGTTTGGTTGGGAATGTCTTGGATGAAAAACAAAAAGTTTTAATATGATGCATCAAGGGACATGTACGATGTGAGAATGAATAGGAGGTGCTATGACTTTGCTCCTTGGAGGCAAGTCAAGAAATGTTTAGTGTATATGAGTTAAAGCTTTCTCTAAGAAATCCTTTTAGTTTCGTTTACTTTTTTTAAAAGACAAAAGTAGTTGTCAAAGATATGGTGGTTTTTCCTATAAGAAGACTTCGCCAAAGAGAACAAGTTCTCAATGAGAAGCAAACTATGCTTAGGAAAGATTGCGCAGTGGATTCTACTACAATGAATGATAAAGAAGAAGAGTTATTAGAGTCTGCCAAGAAGGTAAAAATAAAGATTAAATGTAATTATAATTCAGAGTCTTTTCTTTATGATTAAATTTCTTCATTTTTTGATTCTTGTTATATTAAGTGATCATTGTTATATGTGCAGTCTTCTTATGCTGCAGCCATGTACCAGCGTAGTTGCTGTTTATACTATTGATTAATTATCCATCTTTCGTTGATCGATATGCATAAGTTGCAGGATTTCATTACAAAATTTTCTCTTTGAAAATACTAATTAAATAGAGCCGTGTAAATCAACAATATATGGTTTTCATTTTAAGATTTCATTCTTGAAGACCTTAATTTGATGGATTTCATCTTAAGATTTCATGTCAAATGGAGGAAAGTGAGCAAGGGAAAGTAAATAACTCGAGTATTTCTTTGCGAATAGTCGTTGTGGAAATGGATAGATCTCTCCGTCCTTAGATAGAGATATGAGCTTCGATTTTTGGGACAATACTCTCTCGACCTATGGTGTGCGAATCCGAATTTTTGTTATCAATCGATTAAACAAAAAATGTACCGTATTTGTTTGCTTAAACATGTAGAGGAGTTAATTAGGAATAGAAAAGACAAAGGGAGGAGGAAGAGATCAAGATCGAGGGAAAAAGTTCCTTTAATTTTTCTCCAATTAAATATCTACAAACTATTGGTAACTAGTGCATTGTTTAATAGTCATCGGTCAAAAATCATTTTATTTATTAATTAGTACTAAGATTACACCATGTGGTGGTTTTTCAACTTTGTATTATAAGTAGTTTCTAGAGATGGTCAACTTGTACTGGTCACCAGTTCCAGAAGAAAACAACTACATATAACATATTCCAATTACAACTTCTTTCTACATTAACATAAGCCAAAATATCATCTGTATTGAAATAAACTATCCCATGTTCATGCAGGCAACTGTAACAACAACAATGAATACCAATTCAACAGACTCTTTCTTTACCTATAAGAAGAATCAGGTAAATATATTCAGTTAAGAGATCTGCTTATATACTATAGCTTGCTCATTTTCACCCTAATAGTAATGGAATTGCGATTAATTTACAGATGTTTGTATCACTTTCAAAATGAGGTTCTCTTTGAGTTATACTACTATATGCTGACATTGTATATTTTTTTACACTGTCATATCGGCTTAATTAAAATTTATTACATGTAACTATCCACATATATAATAAGTGATCAGAATAGTAACTATCCATATGTATAATAAGTGATCAGATTATTAACATTTAAAATTATCTAGATAGGTAATTGCTATGACAAGTTAACATACACTATCTTAAAATTCTTGCAATGTTTAGTGTATATGAGTTAAAGCTTTCTCTTATCCCTTCCAAAGGGATTCTTGGCACATGTCCTAGTCCAAATGAACTTGAGAGAGAAAAGATTGAGAGGAGTAAGGGGGTGGCAAGTGATAACTCAAGAGAGGAAAAAGGAGAGCTTGAGTTGAGTGAAGTGAGTGAGTTGTCACAAAAAAAGAGAGAGGAGTTTGAAAATAAAATGAGAGAAAAGAAAGAGGGAAAACAAAAGAGTGAGGGTGAGGATTTTCCTTATTCTAACAATCTAACCCTTCGTCTTTCTCTAGTTGTCTTGTGCATTTTGAAGGTACCTTTGGAGATGCTACATTGGGGAATCCTTCTTTAGAAGCGGTTCCATGCTTTGAAGAAAAAGAGGAGACCAAGGTGAAGTCTCCAAATGAACAAGTGAGCTTACTTTTGAAAAGCCAAGGTAAAGAAGAATCTTTAGATGTGCTACAAGGTAACAAAGCTAATCTTAACTCTTGTAATTCATTGGGTAAGTTTGATAAAGACTTGAGTATGGTTGATAGCTTTACCTTTTTATGGAATTAATGATTCTTTATCTTGCATTGATAATAGTGGTTGTGAGCATACACTAGTTGGGCACACTTGTGAAAAGAAAATTGATGGATTTTGTGTGTGTAAATTGTTCCACACTAGTGATGTGCAAATGGATGAGCTTGAGCATAATGAATTGTGTTATGACACTCCACCTTTGTTTGATAAATGTGCAAATGAGTTGCTTGATCTTGATGTGATAGCATTTGATAGCATTCTTGATTGTGGTGGTGATTTTTGTCGAGGTTTTAGAATATTTGAAAATCCATTTTTTGTTGAAAATTAGCAAGATGAAGTGTTGGAAGGTGACTTTAGTATTAACAGTCCATTGTTTGCTCAAAATGATTCTTATGACCTGCTTGAGAGTGATAATTGTATGGATGTTAGCAAGCTAACTCCCAAAATATTTGTTGAAAGCTTTGGAAGTCCTCCAAAGGTGAAGATTGCTTCTTAAAGAAGGAAGGAGGCACTAGTGATAGTAGTGGTAAAGTGATAGATGCTAGTTTTAGTGTCAATTTCTTTACTTGCTCTATTCCTAGTTTTGAGCATACATTTAGAGTAGATTTTGCTAGAGCTTCCAATGTTAAAAGTGATAAATTGTCAATGGAGGCTGGGCATGAGGTTTATGAGCTTGAAAGTGAAAACTCTTTTGTGAATGAACTTGCTAATTGTTGCTTTTCTAGCCTAGCTTGTGATGTTGGAATTGAAAAAATATTCTTTACGGACGATTTTGATGCTTGGCTATATCATAAGAGTGTGCACTTTGAGCATGAGTATATAAGTTTTGTTCCATTCTCTTTATCGTGTAGTGCTCGGAAAGTTATTGAGTTGGTACTTGTTCGCATCATGGTTTTGCAAGGTAGCAATTCGAGGACGAATTCCTTTAAAGAAGGAGGGAATGCTGTGATCCGGTTTAGTACCCGAAGTCATGGAGGGTTCACGGCTTCACGCTCAACATCCGGATCTTGGAATGCTTCAAAATGGCTTGGAAGCCAAGAATCAAGCCAAGAGATTGGCCAAACAAGAAAATGGGAGCTTACTAGAAATGAGGTCCACGCGATCGTGAGGCAACATGCGCGATAGCGCAGAAGCAGTCAAATTCATTGCGTGAACGCGAGACACTCCACGCGATCGCGATGAAGCCTCGTGAACATAAGGCGAGATCGCAACATCGAAGACGTGGTCGCGATGAAGGAAGGCCAGGCCAAATTTCCAGAATCAGCAATTAGGGGCTTTTTAGTCCATTCCTTTATTGTATTTAGTAACTGCTATAAGTAGCCTAATTTAGGGGTTTATTCAGGAGTTAGAGTTTATTGGATGATTGAGAATACTCTTGTGATAGTGTGTGTGGGTTTAATCACTTTTCCTCTTCTTGGGTCTCTCTTGGATTCTCTTGTGTGAGAGATCCATTGCTTGAGTTCAAGTCTCTTCCCTTCAGATATTGGTCTTTGATTATATTCGTCTAGATTAGGGTATTATAATTTACTTGCAATCGTGCGATTTGATTCCTTTCTTTCTTTCATCTATCCTCTTTTCCGTCTATCATTTACTTTGTGTCGTTTATTTTATCATTTTTGTTGATCGTTTCCTATTCTTAGAAGTTAGGATCATATTAAAAAATGGTCATGGTACTTTTTGTGGTGGTTTGAAGGTGAGAGGACTGTATGTGAATTATTTTTCCATTGTATGTACGATGTATATATAGTGGAAAAATACATGCTATATAAGTTTAAACAATTTTAAAAAGATAAACTTTAAGAACAAAATTTCGATGACGGGAATCCGGCGGCCGGCGACCAACGTCATCTGGTGGAGACTGGCTAAAGGGGACGACTTGTAGGCAGGGGGCTGGCAGCGTTGGGGGCAGTGTGGAGGAAGAAAGTGGATCATTTAGGGTTTTGTTTCCACCTTTATTTATTTTTTATTATTTTTTGATAAAACGATATTGCCATTTTTGAAACTCTAGTAATATTGTTATTTTAATGTAAAGTGGAATGTTACTTTGTGTAGTTATATAATTTACCCAAAATAAATGGACAAGTTACGAGAATGGACATCTGCTATTAAGTGAATTCACAACACATTTTAGATATTATTATAATAGGGTATCAAATTTAGTCAATATAAATCATTGTTGAACTCCAAAAAAATAACCCCGAAAGGCTAAATTTAGGAATATCAACTGAATGGACTAGTTCTTTTGGAGTTTTTGGAGTCGCCACCCAATTTAAGGAAAACAGGGAACCAAATTAGCAAATGCGTGCAAAAACTCCATTTTTATAAAAACGCGGTCTTTCAGAGATTCTAAGTAAGAGGTTTTGTTAATTTTGAAAGAAGGTTTTTAAGGAACTTTCGAAATTCCATGAACAACGGTTAATCCGACGGGTTTCCAAATATTTACGAGTGCGCTTTTCTTTAATAATAGTAATAATAATAATAATAATAATAATAATAATAATAATAATAATAATAATAATAATAATTAATTGAATAAAATCTTATTTGAAAAAATATTATTTTTTTTACTGGCACACATTTTGCTAAAATGGCCCCAATTTGCGATAAATAAATAACAACTCCAAAATGAAGGTAATGATCATAAAATGAAGCAATCATTCAAACAATCAAATATTATTCATTAATGAATTAGTAATAAAGTATTCTACAAAGCTTACATAGATATCCTAAAGGGGCAAAGGGGAGGATAAGTTAGAAAAGATAGAACCCGGAAATTTGACAAACTCGCGGGAGCCTTGAATTTTCTAAAATTTTCTAAAGTCTTGAGAACTTGAGCCCGAGCTTGATCCCAATGCGGCTCCAAGCCAATGAGTCAATCCCAATTGAATATTAGCCAAACTCGTCCCAAGGTTTTATTATGCAAAGAAAGAAAAAAAGAAAGATTAATAAAGATCCAATAATCAACTGTAACTATATAAGCTGAGCAGAATAAACAAAAATGGATATGCAACAAACACTCTAAACAACTCCAGCAACAAAATTATGGAGAGTAACGAAACATAAATTTGAATTGAACATATGGCCATGAAACTCAACGAAATTAATCTTCTAGCCACAAATTAAAGAAGCACTCACATTTGCCGAATAAAAAAACTTTCATGTAAGTTGCTAAGTAAACTAGGCAAAAAATTATACATGCTTTGTAATACAAGAAAAATATAGATTAGAAGGTCAAATATTCAAATTACACTAATCTTTCATGAAATTTTAACAAAGAGCCACTTCCTATGTGTCATCTAAACCAACACTAGATTCATTAGCAAAGCCTAAAACAGACTCATAGCAGTAGAATGATTGAAAAAGAAAACTTATTCCCAAAGACTAATTTTAAAAAAAAGAGCACCAGAAGGAAAGTTTATCAACAAAACATAAGAAGGAATAAAGATAATCACGACATGTAAAAATCTAGGAAAAGATAATAAAGTTTCCATCGCATACATGCGCACTTGACAGCTCACATGTAAGTACACACTTGTGGAAGTGGTGAATCTCGATTTGAGAAAGCAAACTATTACAAGACGTGTAAAGCAATATTTGTGCCTAAAGTAGCCAAACTGAATAGAAATGATATCTTATTGGTTACAGCAAGTTGGTAATGAGAATATCTCCCATTTCCTTATCCAATTAACTGCAGGAAAAATATGACAAGGACCTAAGAACTGGTTTGATAACAACCAGTCTATTTATTGCATGCTAGAAGGGCCAAAGACTTATTTCAATTCACACATTTTATTTCCAAGTTCCAGGTTATCTTTTTTAAAGAAAAATCTACCATCACCTTTATTACAACATACACATTACTGCATAATGCACGACTGGAACTATACAATTGATACGCTTACACTGCTTTTGATGGCTTATCGGAATACTAAAGGAACAAACAGGGAAAGGGAGCAGAACTAGGAGTTAAATTCAAGAACAATTCACAGATCCCACACCTAAAACTAACCCTTAATCCCTATCTTTTCCAACATCCAGAACCTCTTTCATCTAGATTCTCTTCTAACTCCTTCACCTACACAGAAGCACCAAACCACCTAATCTTTCTACAAACTCCCTGAACACCATCCACCTTCAAGCCACCTCCTAACACTGCTACTGGCCCTTTTCAACCTGAAAACAGCTTTCAAAAATAACTCTAGGCGACAAGAAGCCTAGGAAGGAATGCAGACAAGATTATACATATTTCAAAACTCCACCTTATACCTCCTCAAATACCCCCTGCTACCTCTTCTAAGACACAAAGACAACATTATAGAACCTGAAACAAACTTGCAGTTCCTCCCCCAATCTCTTTGATAAATCTACTGAACACAATCTTACCAATTACATGCCAGCCAGGACAATAACACAACCACCCTCACAAACATTCCAAACAACTCTCCAAAGGACAAACTGAACCACATTATACTCCCTGAACAAACAACTACTAACTGGACTCCCTCACACCTGCACACACGTAAAAGACTGTCCATTCACTCACAACCTGAACTTACTCAAACATTCAGAGAACAAACCTGCATCCATGTATTTATGCACACACGCACACACACACAGAAATAGGCACCACATACATACACACTTCACTAGATTGGAAACAAACTCAAATTGGAACATGCTGAACCAAAGTAAACTGTTTCAAATGCCTGCAAGTACTTCTATTACATTTACCAGACAATCATTCCTTACACTTTCATACACATCCAGGCAGTAAAAGGAAAAGCAGAAACTGGGTGACAAATACAGGACATCAAATGTTCTTAACATGACTGAAATCAACAAAAGATTTTAAGAAGATAACAGGGAAAACTAGACTCCTATTTTCAACTCTGAAATGGCATAAACTTTACCTAATCTTGGAAACAACTTTAAGCTTGTTTTTAGCCAGTTATTTCCTTAGCTCAGTTATCCAGATTTCCAAGAGGAATTAGGTTAGTACTGAAGACCTTTACATCCATTTTTATGTAAAACACAAATAGACTGCTTAAGACTCTACTGGTTACTTTTTACCTATTTCCTTAAGCTTTAACACAACCAAACATGCTTACTAATGATGTAGCAAACATCATCACTATCTAGGAGTCATATCGAGCACACTTAAGATGAATTACCTTAACCTAAAGAAACAGCTTTACTGAGCTAAAAAATAACTTAATCACTTGAAGAGCTTCAGGCTCACATTTGAATAAAGAAAGTCACAACCTTGTAAAAAATATTAAACACATTCACTTTATCATATCTTAGCATAGTGGAATAAAGAACAGAAAAAATGAAAACAAAGAAGCAATCACCTATTTTTGAGCAATGAACTAAGACATGGATCTGAAGAAAAGCAACTCGAGCGAGGTCGACAACTCAAATGACGACGCGTCGATGCAATTAAAAAAAATTCCAGAAAAGTTAGGAACTAGAAACCATGATAGCTAACACAGTATTTTAGTAAAATTATAAACTGAAACAAAAGCTAATCCTCTACTATGGATTCTGCCGTCTTCATCTCTTTCCCTCCCTTTTCGTTTTTTCTATTTACGGCTTCCCCCTCTTTATATATGACATTTTAGGGTTAGAAATGAATCCAATCCTTGACGAAATGACCAGCACAACCTCCTAACGGCTATGAATGGATAAGGTTTGTACAAAAGGGACCCTGTTGGAGCTTCTCTATTCGCTCTTTGTACGGAGAAGATGAGTATGGAGGATCTGGGTCGGGTTTGCGGGTTGAGGGAATGAATTGGGATTCTGTTTTAGGGATTTTTAGTTTTAAAAGGGTGGTTTGCAAAGGGTGGGTTGGATATAAGGTTATGTCTTGCGATTTTGACCCCTTTTCCTTCAAAATTACTCCTCTTGCTTTTAATTTTAAAAATTAGCCTTTCTCAAGCTAATTCGACAAATATTTCGGGACAAAATTGGGTGTCAACAATCATCACCACTCAAACTTAGGGAGTTAGAATGTGAATACATTCATTGGTGGGTTAATTGGTTTGTATTTGGATTATTGTACATCATTTCTTATAAGACTTTTTAAAAGAAATAGTTAAAATTTTAAATTGGTGACAACTAAAATCACAAAATGTAAGTAGTGGGGCGACTTAATCATAGGTCTAAAGTTTGAGCATAGAGAATTGTATAATTTAGTCGAGCAGTCAGTTTGCCATTCATATTTAGGTTTTAGCTAGTAAAGATTTTTTTAAATAGAAATAGTCAATTTCGGGTCTTTACCCTATTCCCCATTAAACAAGCTCTTGTTCTGTATATGCCTAACTCCAAGCCTTCATGTTTGAAGTTGTTATGTCTAGGTTTGAAGGAAGGATTGAAGTTGGAAGTTGCTATGTCAAACTCAAACTTGAAGGTTTGAACTTCAATCCTGAAGGTTTGAAGTTGAAAGCTGCCTATGCCTAACTTCACACCTTCCTAGGTTTGAAATTAGAAGTTAGAAGTTACTATGCCCAACTTCAAGCCTTCAGATTTGAAGTTGAAATTCAGATCTTCATCACCTAACTTCAACCCTGAAGGTCTGACGTTATGAATTAAAGAATTGAGGTTCACCGTGACAAAATATTAAATAGTTTTAGAAAATTGCTAAAATCTAAATGGTGCACCTAGAATAGGCTATTTGTGCACTTCCCCTAGAGAATGAAGTTCCATTTGCAACGAAGTGTGTTTATCTAAAACTGAATTTCACCATACAAATTTGGATTAGTCAGGTTCCAAAACAATTGTCTAACATCTTAAAAAAAAGATATTATTTCTAATTAAAATTCAAATAAATCTCCATAGGGGGACAACGAAGGTCTAACTCAACATAAGTGGTGTTCATAGTTTGGTTAAAAATCAATCTATATATATATATATATATATAAAGTCAAAGAAATAACCGAACTAAACTGCTAAATTATATAATTTAATTTTAAGTATTTTGTATATTTTCAACAAATTTTTTAGTAGGTTAGATTTTAATGGATTTTACCTTTTTCCCTAACTTCTAATATAAACGGTTGAAGTCACTTAATTACCTAACATAAATATACTTTTAAAATATTAATAAACATAGCAATTTCTTATAGTTTGTCAACAAAATATAGCAATTTTCTTAATATTAGAGTTTTCTTTTGGAGAGAATCTTTTCCCATAAACACACTCCTAAATCTTCTCACTTCTCAATAAATAAATAAAAAACTAACTTCTCCTCTCTCTCACCCCCACCCCTTCCCGTCTCTCGCTCTCTTTTGCCCGCCCACCCCCTTCCTTCTCTCATCCCCTCTTGCCACCCACCTCGTCCCCTTCCTCATCCCCTCTTGTCAGAGGTTCAACTAGATCTTCTTCTTCTTCTATATTTGTGGTGGATATGGTAATTTTGAGTTAAATAAATGGTGGTTATGGTGTTTGGTGGCAGTAGTTATGGTGAGTTTGATAGAATAAGTGGTGGTCATGGTATTATTTAGCGATGATCGGGGTGATCTGTATAACTTTGTGTAATATTGTATAACTTTGTATATCTTTGTCTTTCTATATATCCACATGTGTAATTTATTGTGTTTATTTACTTTGTATAACTATGTATTCTTTTCACTGTATTACGATGTATAAATTTGTGTAACTATGTATTCTTTTGTATTTCTATATTCTATAACTGTATATTTTTTTATTTTCGAGGAGTTGGCCAGAACTATATATATATATATATAGTAGCTACATGTATTTCATCCTTTTTCTTAAATTATAATTTTTTTTAAAAGAAAAAAAGTTGGTTGTTGCTAGCGGTCGTAGCCGGCGGTCGGCAAACGGCGGAGAGGCGGTAGTGGGACGGGGGCAATGGTGGTTAGGTTTTGTGGCAAGAAGAAGATAGAAAGAACCCTAATTTAATGAGATACCATAATATTCTATAAAGTGTAATAGAAAGTATAGCTATATTTTGTAAGCAAAATAGTATAGCCATTTTATGTAGCATAGGTTTCTATTACTGTCTATTTGTGTAAAAATCTCTTTTAAGAATAACCAACTCATTTTTTAAAATGAATCCAATCTATTTAGTACTTAAAGTTATACAAATTTAGGTCACAAATCAAGGCTTATCGATAAATACATGCACTGCTAAAACCTAAAGACAACCGAATTTAAGTTTTGAAATTGTCTTTTCAATAATCCTAGCATATTGAACTTGATATATGAGTCATGGAATATCAAATACATAAAAATTTCGTGTGAACAAATACTATGCTTAATTCTTTCTTCTGTCCTAAAATAATTACTTATAATTACCCCAAGATTTGCTTCAGTGGCAAATAGCTCAACATTTTAAGTGTAGTTATTGGGTGCTCAAAATTTCAATTTGCCAAAAATACTATATGACTAATTAAGAGCATACTTGTAGATCTCTTTATAATCTTTTTAGCTTTTAGTAAGAGTTCTTTTACCATTCTTTTTAATTTCATTGCTATTTTATTTGCCAAAAATCAATAAACCGCCTAAACGGAACCAAACCAACAACAACCAAATCGATAGATATAACTTTTATCTGGTTTAGTTTTAAAAATCTATAAACCAATTAGCTTGATTAGGTTTTGGTTTTAACAAAAAATCAACCAAATCAAACAATGGGCACTCCTACTCAACATGTTAATTTATGTGCTTTTTACACTTATATACAACCGTACACCCTTTATTATAAAAAAATAGGAATGTTATCGATATTACAAAATATAATAATTTTTTTATATACAAGTTGTTAGAATTAGCTAAAAAAAGAAAATTCATAGCCTTTCATCTCCCATTCATCCCCTGCCGCCCATCTGCCATCACCGCCGTTGTCGGTCTGTAGAAACACTCAGAAACAATGCAGAAACGTTGCAAAAAGCAGAAATAATGCTGAAAACAAAAAATTATTGCAGACACAATACAAATATAAGCACAAATACTGCATAGAACAATAAAGAAACAATGCATAAATGGGCAGAAACTATGCAGAAATGCAAAAATAGTAACAAAACGCAAAACAATACAAAAATAGTGCAGAAACAGTGCAAAATCGCTACAAAATACAGATATAATAGAGATACATTGTAGAAATACTAAATATAAAACAGAAACAATAAAATAAAAAGATGACAAAACACTAGATCTAACCGGAAAACTCCAGATCTGACTGAAAAACATTATATCTGGCCGAAAAACAACAACTTTTAATCAAAAAATACTATTTTTGAACCAAAAGTACTAAATATGAACGAAAAATAATAAATTTGACAAAAAAATCCTATTAGACGAAAAAAATACCAAACATGAGGGAAACTCAACAGATTTACACAAAGAATTGTTCAAAATTGCTTTGGCGGTGGCGGTGAGCTAAGGTGCTCGACGGCGACAGTTGGGGAAGTGGTCCGATGGTGGCAGTGGGGGTAGGGTCCGGTGACAGATTGCGAGTGGAGGAGGGATTGAAAATGGAAAAAATGGAAGGAGGAGGCGAGAGTTTTGTTATGTCTAAGGTTTATATATTTTTGCTTTATATTTTATAATTGTAACAAATATTTTATAAATAAAGTCTTAAAATTATACTTTTGTGTAACTTTCTCTTAATTTAATTACGCCGTGTTTCTATAGATTTGTTTCGCTACTAAATATTTGTATGTCAATTATATACCCACGTAATAAAATAAAGTTAAATTCTTTGCAATTTCTAACTTAGAGGGGGCAATTTACAAAACTATGTCACCTTAGGCAATGATTTGCCTTATTGACCCCATTTAAAGTGGTTTTATAAGTATGATCTTACTAATTTTAAGTAAGTGCTTCCTCGGGGAATACTTCAAGTTTTAAACTTGACAAGTCACCTACGGAGGCATCACTTCAAGTATAAAATGACAAGTGTTGTAAGTGCTGCACTTGACCTTTTATATATGTTAACATTCTCCCCAGATAACTTGAAGTGCTGCCTACAATTTATAAAGTATTTCCTCGAGAGAATACTTGTAAATTTATAACGTGAAGTTTTGACTACCAAAGTCATTTTACTAATAAGTGGGGACAAAAATCATAACCAAAATAAGGGTACATGTAGTGAAATTTTTTGCTTAGAGGCAGGTTGGGAAACGGGTCGGGTATCCAAATCAGACTATATTTTATCTAAAACCCTCCCCAAAATCCGCCTTCCTTTTTTTCCCTCCCCTCCATCTCACTACTCTGCTCCAGCTACTTTTCCAGCTTCTCATAACCCTAACCCTAACCCTAGCTCGCTCTTTGAATTTCTCATAATGAACTGTTCAAGTAAGCTCTAATCCCTAACTCTATTTATTTTTATGCATATTATTCATATAATATAGTCTTATTATTCGTCTCTGATCTATAATTTTTAACCGTTTGTTACAAAAATTTACTGTATAGTTTCCGGCGAGGTACCGGAGGATCCAGTTGTGTCGAAGAAATCCGGACTCCTTTTCGAGAAGCGTTTAATTGAACGACACATCTCTGTAAGTTTCTTTTTCCTTTTTTTTTTATTTATATATGCTGACAGTGTAAACCTTTTTTGAACAGTTAATGTAGTTTTACTGGCTATAACATGTTACTATCATACTTGCTATAGACTATATAGTATAGAAATTTACCAGTAAGTTTGCTGTTAAGTGACTGGTAAAGTGAAAATTCTCGAGTCTCAACATTGTTTGTGTAATGTAGGGGGTAGGATATGGATTTATCCAAACCCAGTAGCTTTGGCTCGGACTATGTTGTTAATTTGCTAAAAAAGGTGCCCTAAAT
Source organism: Petunia secreta (assembly GCA_029990175.1). Lineage (NCBI taxonomy): Eukaryota > Viridiplantae > Streptophyta > Magnoliopsida > Solanales > Solanaceae > Petunia > Petunia secreta. Next base: position 17,293,053 of record JARKIP010000010.1, read on the forward strand.
AAGAACAAATAATTGATTCCGAACCCAGTAAATAAAAGGTACTGTGCTAGAATTCTGAACTTCAACTGATAAAGTTCGAATCCTGGATCTGACTTTGTCTGTGTGTGTCACTGTTTTGTGCCTTTTTGCTCGTGGGGGTTTTCATTCAATTAAGGTTCTAAAGTCTAAGCTTGTGTTATGTAAAATGTAGGAAGAAGTTTTGGAACAACGTCATTAATGAAATAGAATAAGAACAATCATGCCTCAATCTCAAAATAGTTTAGGTTGCCTATATGAATCCTCTATATTCGTTCGGTTCTATTTGGGACTCTTTTCATTCAAAAATTTGATATTGGTGTTCTATCAGTTAAAAATATGAATCACTGTTCTCCATCTTCCCTCTCTAGGCTCCTCGTTGAATGGGTTTTGGAATAGCTAATATAAACATAGGCTGTGGCACCTTAGACTTTCTTGAAAATGAAAAGGTAGTTTAGCATTCTATTTAGTTAGAATTTGCCTAGTGGCGTTAGGAAGAGTCCTATTTTTATTTTTTATTTTTTATTTTATTTTATTTTTTATTTTTTGCATCTGGGTAAAGTAATATGTTCTGACCTCTTTGAGTGGTGCAGGATTACGGTAAATGTCCTGTTACTGGAGAGCCATTGACAGTGGATGACATTATCCCTGTAAAAACTGGCAAGGTGATAGTGTTTTTGAAATTTATAACTAATTTGCTTCTAGTTTTTATCAGTTTTTCTGTAACTTTATTGTAAGGACATCCTTGTGTTTACATGTTGGAGCTTACTAGTATTGGAACTTATTGCAGATAGTGAAGCCCCGACCTGTACAGGCTGCTAGTATTCCCGGGATGTTGGGAATGTTTCAAATAGTACGTCTTTTTCCATCCTTTATTTTCTGTTTTCCATTACTAAGGTTTGTTTGCAACTTAATTATAGACAACACTAGGGATAAAGACGACCCAGTTATCATTTCGTGGGATTATGTTTCTTCATCATCTTCTTTATAACAGTCAGAATTCTTCTGCCAAGAAAATTTACTTTAGAGTAAGTGATCTGTTGGAAAATTCAGTAAGTGATCTGTTGGAAAATTTAGTAGGTTTCTCAGCATATGGCCCATGTTTCTCAAAATGCTCCTCTTTAATAAAATGAGATTGCTTAACTGTTTATTTTGTTCATTCTTCACATAGAAAGTGAAAGGATGCAGCATTTTAATCATCATCTCGAATTCTAGCGAAAAACTAACTTTGTTCTTGAAGCTTTCAGGTAAAAGCCTTTGACATGTTTAGATATGATATACCAAATTCAGCAGCATGATTTTTAGTGCAGCATAGATATACAAACTCTAGTTTATTTCTTTTATTTTTTTAACATATATTTCATCCTGTGTCTTTATCACTTATTCCTTAATGTGGTGTGACTGCTAAATGAATTACTATTTATCTTGGAACAAGTATCTCTTACCTTTGGTGCCTCTGTAGTCTTAATTTTCTTTTGCCTTGTAGGAGTGGGATGGTTTGATGCTGTCAAATTTTGCTTTGGAACAACAATTACATACTGCAAGGCAAGAGCTGAGCCATGCTTTATATCAGGTGGGACTAGTGGCTTACATACTTTTTGTCTCTAGGACTCTTTATCCTAGCGATCATCTATGACAACATAGATGCAACAATTGTTTTTCGAGACTTTAAGGTTTTACTTAGGCAGCATAGACGTTAAGGCAGTCCAGATACTATTGATGAAAGAGGGGAGAATTATTACAAGTTGAAAATTTGAAAGCAAGGGTACAAAGAGTTGTTAAAGAAAATGGACTGGATAGATTCTTGTATACATATATCGCCAAGACATGCTTCACTGCTTTTATAGATTATGTATACAGAAAATGATTCCAAAGTCATTGACATCTGGAGGAATTTTCTCCTGGCACTTTCGAGTCTCGCCCCAAATTTTTCTTCTTCTAGCTGCTTGCCAGTATTACATTGTTTTTTCCTTTTTGATAAATAAATTATCCTGTGTGCGCTTCATGTAGTACATGCTTTGCTAATTTTTTCTATCTTGCTTGGCAGCATGATGCTGCCTGCAGAGTAATTGCAAGGCTGAAAAAAGAAAGGGATGAGGCAAGGGCATTGCTTGCTCAGGCCGAAAGACAAATTCCCATGGCAGCCACTACAGCAGTTGGTACTAGTGCTTTAAGCAACGGCAAAAGGGGTAGTTTATTTTTGTGCTATTATATCTGTAACATACCATATTTAGTATTTTCATACTTATGAATCACGTTATCAACCTGCATCAATAGCTGCCGAGGATGAGGAGATGGGTCCTGAGGGTAAGAAGATTCGCCCCGGAATATCACACACTGTCATCGAGACTCTTACAGAATGTAATGCTGCTCTTTCACAGCAAAGGAAAAAGCGACAGGTAATTTCTGCAACAACACACACTTGGAGGTTTTTTAAAGTAGGATTAGATATCCATTGTTATTTTTCTCCTTATTCTCCTCTGATATTGCATCGATCCTTTCTTTAAACTAATATAAGTAGGTAATAGATCAGCTCTTCCCTTGCTGTTGCTTCTCTTAGTTAGAGCCGAGAGGCATAAATGATTATTCTACTTTCTCTTTTCCACATAGATACCGGCAACACTGGCCACTGTTGATGCTGTGGAGAGATACACCCAACTGAACAGTTATCCTCTTCACAAAACCAACAAACCTGGCATTTTGTCTTTGGATATTCATTACACTAAGGTAAGTCTTTTGGTCTTTTTTTCCCTTAATTTGTTTTTCATTATTGTTCACAAGGGAGACACAGCTAAATTCTATGTTACTGGGACTTGGCTACTTATCAGAGACGGGTCTGTGTATGACACATACTTGCAGTTGTTTTGCTAAGTTTTAGTGTAATTTGAATAATTGCTTGAAGTACTGACACCCTTGTTGCACCCGTTTGACACTTCTTTTGATGCAAATGGAGGGCTCGAGTAACATAGACTAAAATATACTCCCGTTGGCTTTCACCCTTATCTAATATGAGTCGTTTACTATTCAAACTTCTGCTTTTAGTACAGTTACATAGAGTTTGTGGCTTTGCATAAGCGGCCTTGGCTTTGAAAGGTGTCTTCGACTATTTTCACTTGATTTGTGTTAAGGCACAAGTGATTTTACATTACCAGGTTTCTATTGCTATGGACTTGGAAGGTAGGCTAGTCAATTACATTTGAGCCAGTACATATATCTTCTTTATGAAGTAATGTTTGCGTCATTTAGAAGTTTAAATTATGAAATTGGCGAGTCATGAGAAAGTTGAATGTTTCAGATACTCCGCGATTTGTTTTACCTTATTCTTATGCTTTCTTCTTTTCTTGGTGCATGGTTATGGCTAAACTTCTTTCAGCATTTCTAATTTCTACAATTTGTTGTCAGGACATTATTGCTACTGGTGGAGTTGATTCAAATGCCGTGGTCTTTGATCGACCTTCAGGACAGATCATATCAACACTAAGTGGTCATTCAAAAAGGGTCTGTTATCTTATCAATGTTTCCTTTTCTTGCTATTACTTGATAATTCCTTATCTTTGTTTCCTTAGCAAGAATATAAGGATCATCTTATTCTGCCTTATAGGTTACCAGTGTAAGATTTGCGGCTGAGGGTGAAGTAGTGGTCTCTGGTTCAGCAGATAAGGTAAGAACTGATTGTGTCTCTCTAGTCAGAGTTGCAGATTCACTTCTCATTTAATAGTCTGCCTTCATCTTCTCTCGGTAGTAGAGGCTTATACTTTCCATTGTGTATTCTCCCCTACTTTCCATAGTGTGTTCTCCTATCTGTGGTCAGTTATATACTACTTGTTTAGAATCAGTGACAAGGTTTACTTGTAAAGAATATCTAAATATGGGGTCACTGATTTAAATGATACATTATGGAGTCTCTTTGCTTTTCCCCCCACCAATTTTACAGTTTGGAGGATAAAATGGATAATAAAAAGGAAAAGGATTATTTTGATCAAACATGTCATCTAGGTCCAGATCTGGTTAGAAGTAGGATTTGGAAGTTCTCTATATGGCAGAACAACTTTAGAGCCAAAGGTTTTTGTCATTTCAGATGTGTTTTGCACCCCCAGCTAACGATGTTAAAAATTTAAACATTAAAATTGTTGTTTCTTAATGCACAGTTGCATCGGTAGCCTCAGTTACATCCTGCCTTCAGTGTAGTATTAACATAAATGATATTTGCAGACAGTACGTGTGTGGCAAAGTTCTGACAATGGAAACTATGACTGTAGACATGTCTTGAAGGATCACACAGCTGAGGTAATGTCATCTTAACATCTCATTGATCAATACTGAAAGTTCTGTTGTTAAGTTACCTCTTCATTATTTAAAGAGACTTGTGTGATGCAACTGGGTATGTTGTTGTTGTTTTATTATTATTTGAAGAGAAAATGCTGCTGGTAATGCTACTGTTTGAGTGTACACAACTTAAGATAGATTCTGTAACACATGCTAATGAGCTTTCTGGTGTCATCCTAATGGTTGTTTTTTTACTAGGATCGGGTATGAGAATTGTAAAAGAGCCTTACATAAAAAAGAGAATTGTAAAAGAGATAATTTACAAGTGAAAATAAGGATGTTGAACTAATCTATTTGAACCAATGCTTGATATAGTACTAGCACATTGTAGATTGCAAAATAGTTTTTTGTTTCTAGTTTCCTTTTGGTGTACCCATGAGGTTCCGATGTGTATAGATGATTGGGGTACTTTTGTAGAGAGCTATATTTTGGTCTAGGTTCTTTTACTTTTGGTATACTTCTTGTATACGGGGGTTTTCCCTCCTTTTTTTAATAAAAACAGTAATTTTATTTACCTTATTCAAAAAAAAAAAAAAAAAAAATACTAGCACATTGTAGTTGTCTATATTTACCTGAATAAATCAAGAGTAGATTAATTGCTCATGTTCAAATTCTTCATATAGAAAAAATTGCTCATGTTCCAATCGCCTCATATAAAAAGTTTCTGGTATTCCAATCCCTTATGATTACTGAGAAATCGCTGAGGGCCCATGTGCATTTTCCGAAACTTGGAGGGTAATGACCTGCTCACTACCCTTCTCCACTTGAATACCAAGCTTTATCTGTTGTAGGGTGCGAACATATTACTTGTGCCTAACCCACACAACACAAGCTAAACTCTTACCAGTAGACCAGACAGCTAGGGGCCTCATATCCTAATCCCTTATTGGACAATTTATTTTGGTCTGGAATTACTTGGACAGTATTTCTGTTGTCTTATTAAAGATGAAAAAGGTATTCTCTGTCCTTGAAGTTGTCTTTATCTTGTGGTGAGTTAGTTCTTCTCGCAGACTTCATAATGAGCTTCCACCTCTTGAATGCATGCCTGGTGACTTTAAACATTTTCCCATATTCTGCTTGAACGTGATGTAAGAGAGGTAAAAAGGTTTGAGAAATAGGGGGTGAGTGGTATATTTCAACAAGTGGAAATTGATGTCACATTGTTCCCTGCCATCTAATATAAGTTCTCAAGATCCGGGAGAATTTCCATCACCTTTATGTTCTGATGTTACTTCAGTTTTACGTTGTAGCTTTCAACTGAATTTAGTGCATTCCCTAACCTTTTAACTCATTGATTAAACATGAGCATCTTCCAATTATTGCAGGTGCAAGCTGTCACCGTCCATGCAACCAATAACTATTTTGTGACCGCTTCTCTTGATAACACCTGGTGTTTTTACGATCTTGCTTCTGGTTCATGCCTGACACAGGTCTCTTTTACTTCTCGCTCTTATTTTCAATAAATGACGTACAAATTTCTGTATTCATCAATTTTCGAACTAATCGAACAACAATTTCAAATTTTAATGTAGGTAGCAGATGGTTCAGAATCTGGCGGTTATACATCGGCAGCTTTCCATCCTGATGGTCTGATCCTTGGAACAGGGACTTCAGGGGCTCTTGTCAAGATTTGGGATGTAAAAAGTCAGGTCTGTTTGCCTCAATGATGCCTAAGTACTCGTGTCATTCCTCTTCTATATTCTTACCGTTTGTTTTCTGAGTTTTTCTTTGGCTGCTTCCGTTCAGGCAAATGTTGCAAGATTTGATGGCCATGTTGGGTCTGTGACTGCTATTTCCTTTTCAGAAAATGGTTATTTCTTAGCGGTGAGTATCGTAATACTGAATCATGCTATTGATAAACCTTCTTTCATCAGCGTAAAGCGAGTTATGATTGAACTTTTAAGTTATGTTTCCTTTTTGTGGTAATCATCAGACTGCTGCTCAAGATGGTGTTAAACTTTGGGATTTACGCAAATTGAGGAACTTCAGAAATTTTTCTCCTTACGATGAAAATACTCCCACTCAATCAGGTACACCTGACTGCATTCTACCAGCATGACAGCCGTGTTACAAATACTGTTCAAAGAGTGTTTTTTAAACAAAAATGTTAAAGTGTCCCTGGGAAGTATCTTAGGAAGGGAAGGATTCTGTTTTCTGAACGAGTACTATATGTTTGAGCATACTAGCTTTAGAATGCACTGTTACTAATGGGCCATTTCCTTTGAATAGTCTGTTTCTTCACATTAGGGAATGACGTACTATATGTTTGAGTATACTATCTGAGGACTCCCCTTTCTTTATGGTCCACTTTTTGTAGTCTGATACCTTTCAAAGGTGTTGTTTATTTTTCATGCTCTGTCAAGATTTTATTTACCAGCCGGTTTCTATCATAAATTCATCTTCCGTTCCAATTTTACGCACATACAAAATCATGTAATAATGCTGCTTCCCCTTTCTTGCAGTGGAATTTGACCACAGCGGAAGTTATCTTGCCTTGGGAGGTTCGGATATCAGGTAAGACTTCTGCACAACTCTCGGGACTCATCTTCAACATGGATATCTGTGATTCAGTGATTCACTGTTGTTTTTCTTGAACTTAAACTTAGTTCCCTTTTTCGGGCTCCAAAAGATCATTGGCATTGCTCAACTGAAAAATATAAACCAAGACATCTGGAGGATTGCTTGTCATTATACTCTGATTATCATTTGTCTCATTGTCGCAATGTATCTGTTAAATGCCCTAGAGAATTTTTTTGATCAACAATTAAAATTAATGTCATTTCTTTCGTGCTGAATCAGAGTTTATCAAGTTGCTAGTGTTAAGTCTGAATGGAATTGTGTCAAGACCTTCCCCGACTTATCAGGCACAGGTATGGTCCTCTCCTCACTTTTTGTCTGGATGTGCTTTTGACAATTTCTGCTGCGTGTGTTTATGAAGGTAATAATAGTCATTGCTATTGTCTAATGCAGGTAAAGCAACATGTCTGAAATTTGGTCCAGATGCAAAGTACATAGCTGTCGGATCTATGGATCGGAATTTAAGAATATTTGGGCTACCGCTACCTGGTGAGGATCAAGTGGAGAGCTAGACTCATTTCCACCATAGTATCTCAAGGGCAGGAGGTTGATGGGTCTTGTTCTCTAATATGTATTTCTTTTGGTTTATGTTAAATCTTTGGGGTGGGCATCCTAATAGACTACCACCAAATTCGGGGTAACATCTGAAGTGCAGAGTTTTTTCAGTCATCTCAAAATACCATATTTTTGGGTAGTCTTGTATCATTCTTGTGTAACTGCTGTCAGCAAAAGTCTGAATGGAAATGAATAGTTAAAGTAAACTGAGATTTCATGTTAGTAGCTGAAGTAGATGTTACAAAGCATTTATGCTTTCCATTTCTGATGAAGTTCCAAATTTGTCTCAATGCACCTTTCACCTTTCTTTTCTCCTACGTTAACTAGTACTCGATGCAGCTTTCCTAAGATATTTATATTTTTGTGTAGTCTTGTCTCGATGCACCTATTACAAGTTTTCATATTGATCGTGCTTCCAATCTACACTCCCCACTTTTAAGGTTTTGGGTCTAGAATCTTGATATTCTGGAATGTCTATAACCAAGTGCTCAAATCTCCTATGCCTTTTCCTCATGCATGAATATCATGTATACATCTACCTCTGTGATCCGTATTAAATTGGTGTTCATCCAACAAGAGGCAATTTTTTTACATTGCAATACGTAGATCATGGAACTTCAAGAAAATTCAATAGGTTACTCCCTCCATTCCACTTAAAGTATCACCTTCAGTTTTTAAAAATAGTCCAAAATAAGTCACTTTGTAAAATCAAGAAAGCGCTGAAAAAAAAAAGTTTAATCGAAGAAAGCATTAATTACTTTTTCCCCAATTTACCCTTACTCATCCCAATAGTACTTATCTCAAGTGAAGAAAGAGAGAAGATAATGTAGTCAAAAGATCCACTTAATTAATGTACTTACTTATATCTACTACATTTCTTAAGGAATGTGCACAAGCTAAAAGTGACATTTATAATGGAATGGAGGGAGTATAATGTATGCAAATAATTAGCTCAACAATAAAATGCACACAATACAAGTCTAATCAGTACGAAAATCTATGCGGTTATATACAACAACAATTACAAACTACAACGCCTCCCCAGGCTTGAGAGGAATCAGAATGTGCAAAATAGGACAAAATAATACCTACATGCATATCAACCGACAATTGCTAGAATCTCACTCCTAGGCTACAACTGGCCCATGTACAGCAGGAAGCCTCTATGATTTTAAAAGAGGAAACTGCTTCATGGACATCAAAGAATAAATAATTGTATCAACATATAGCTATAAAATGAATGAGAAAAAAATTCAGGCTTGGCACGCAGTGAGGCGAGATGCATGTGTAAAACCCCATAGCTGCATCAAAAAGAACAAGAAATTGTCAAAGATTGATAATAGAACGTGGAAGAATTAATCCAAGTATGTCATCATTTTGCCACCAAATATGCAGTGTTCCAGTCCTACAACACATTTCTGTGACTTATGCCTACTTATCACTAGTTCACTTGGCTCTCAAAATTGAACCAACTAAGAATCTCAAAATTAGTTAAAAGATGATATGTCCATACGAATCTCCATTTTTATAGGTCTATACAGTTCGCGCGTCACGCGCTAAATGATCTCTCTTAAAACATGGACCACCAGAATAATAAATAAGCACGCAGACAGAGAAGGGGCAGTGTAGCCACCTAGAGGGAGGTAATACTCATCTTATTTCCTAATGAATCTAGCAGCATGGAATGTAAGATGAATTTAAGGTGTCTAGACAAAAAGAAGTTAAAGTTTTTTTTTTTTTTTTTTTTTTTTGGGATGAAGTGTCAAGTTAAAGTTTTTTTATTAAGGAGAATAAAGTAGGGACTCTGGTTAAGACAAAAATTACCTCAACATCCTTCAGCTCAAACTCTTGATCATGTGCTAAGCATGAGTTCCCAAATGTTTCACAAGGTCCACTACTGCCAGATAACCTTCGCAGAAAATTGGAATAAAGAAGACGAAAAAGAACTTTGCAAACAAAAATGTGCAGTGAAAGACAGAGGAACTCACAATTCACCATCCATGCTTAACGCAAAATTTCCACCTCCTCCAAGTGCCAGGATGTCATTCAAACACAAGTAAAAATATCTATTTGCACCTAGTGCAGAAAGGAAATAGTTTAGCTTACGTGTGAACTGTTTCATGGATTAGTTCAGATTGGAATTCTTGGGATTTTCTACAAACTAAGGTAAAAATGAGAGACTGAAAAGCAGACTGCAAAAAGTCATTTTATGTCAATTTCACATACAAAGAGACACTGGAAAGCAATGGACAAGATTGGATGTGTACAGAGCAAGAAAATATATCATTCAAAGTGCTTAACAGAAACATGATTAATCTCATTATTCACTAACAACTTTGAAATTTACGTAGAATAGTAGAACAAAGCAAAGTAAAATAGGAACTCATTTTGAATTAACTCTTAAAGAACTCGCTTACAGTCAATTCTTTTTTTTTTTTTTTTTGATAAGTAAAGTTAACGCTTACAGTCAATTATTACCTAAGTTGCTCGGACACGGCACTTTTGGTGCCGCACCCATGTCGACACGACACTAGCATGGGTGTGGGTGTGGGATCCGTGTCGGATATGGTCAAACGTTTTTGGGTACTTTGACCACGGGCGGCGGAAAAGTTCTAGACAAGATACAATTTGATTCCCGAAAGTAAAACCAAAGCTAGGGTAATTTTGTAGTAATTACCTCTAATGATGTCTTCCTACAGTACCTCAACAAAAAATCAAAAGGGAAAATGTTTCTTAAGGCCAACAAAAAGTGTAGGATCGGATTAAAACTCTATTTTTAATTTTTTGAATTATTTTTAGCCGAATCCCCGCACCCGTATCCATAATAGGATCCGTATCCCCGAATCTTAGAATTTAGATCTTGAAGGATCCGACCTCTAGATCCGCACCAGTGTCGGACACCCGTACCGGTGTCCGAGCAACTTAGATTATTACTACTACTCAAACCAACCAAAATGAAATAAATGAAATAAGAAATAAGTGGATAAGGGTGGCGGGATAGACACATCATCCACTCAGTTTCGACCCTGCACCACTGGCCAATGGGGAATTATTTGGTTAGCAGAAAAACAAAGATAATTGTGCCATAAAGGGCCACAATAAATGATTGTGCCAGGCTTCCAACTAAGGGGCAGTGATTTAATTTGGTGATAATTGTCACAAAGGGCTGGACTTTTAATATATGTTTATCACCTCAATTTGCCAATGACAGTATAGAGTACCTACAAAGAACCAGCTTTTGTTTTTCTCTTCAAAGAGAAAATTAGGTTCCTTGTAAGAATGTAACAGTGCAACATAATAAAACTTTCGGAAGTTTGAAGCATATCTATGACATACATCTTTGATGCTGTGCTTGGCTAGGGTGAAAAGAATAGAGGGATGTCAGTTTTATCATTCTCATGTTAGGAACTTAGCTAAAGAAGTAGAAGAGGGGAAGGAAAAGTGGAAGGGTGATGTCAGTTTATCATTATCTCCTAAACAGGACAGAAAGAAGGAAGTACATCACTTCTACTTACCTCCCAACCAAAAGACCGGAGGCCACCTTTCACTTACCTTCCCTTTCTCAGAACTAAATATAGTAATTTGCACGGGTTACATTGAAGAAAAGTAGCTCGCAATCAGCTGGAACTGAGTAAAAACCCTTTCAAGGGATGAATCAAAATGGCTTCTATCTCCAACCATTATGGACAACTTTCCCAGACAAGTCATGAGTATTGAGTTCTATATAACTATATAATCCAATACAACAGCTTGAAGAGACAGTTTCCATAAATAATCTTAAAACAGATTGCCTTTTGCATCTCGTTCATAGTAGTTAACTCATGCCTGTAGTTTCTCTTAAATGGAAAGTTATCAATTACTGCTTTTTACAAATTGATATCGTAACAGTTCCCTTACCTGTTGGTCTAAATAACCTTGGTTCACCATACAGAGTTGTGAATACAAATGCTTGATTTGTTCCCTGTTACAAATATACAATAACTACATTAGCATAAAACAAAACCAAAGCTTGCTGAGGATGAGAAAAACAGATATAGGTGGTTGCTTTTTAGTTCTTCACCCGGAGTAAGACAGTCTGAAACCCTGTACTTTTACCAAGTCGATTAACAACAGTAACACTGATGGTTTTCTTTTAAATCATTACTTTGCCATTAGATTGTATCAGCTATTCAAAATAGAATACTGCATGTGATTGATTTATTACTTGGTACTTCCTCTTTGCAGTAGGTCTCAGCGGTGCCTCAAGCAACCCACCAAATATTGCACCCTGCTTATCACCAGTAATCTGAAACAAACATTATAAAAAAGTTCAGTTTCATAAGTAGGAAGAGATCCTCTGAGATTACTAAAAAGTCAGGAATGCATGCACAACAAATATTTACAGTAGTTTGGGCGAAAATACCAGCAAGCAAGGACCAGAAATATCAGCACTCCTCCGGACAAGAGTACGAAGTGATATACCGTGTCTGGCCGTGCTGCCCTTCATTCAAATGAACAGAATTGATATTAACGTTCAGACAACCAAAGCTACAATAGATGTCGCAGTAGAAATTATTTTAAAGTATTACCTATATAATAAGACCCATTGACAACCTTTCACTATATTAGGAAGGGAAGACTGGAAAAAATCATATAAATCTGGAGTGATGAAAACAGAATCAGTAGTGAGATAGGTCATTGACTGCTCAAAACTGTGTCTATCAGGAGCATCTTCAAAAGTGTCAGAACCACTGGCAGTGCTGCTTGATGAATTTGGCTCTCCGTTATCCCCGTCTGTATTTACTGTCTCCTTCTTCACACAAATTGAATTCCTGATGGAGCCATTCTCTCCTTCTGGATGAATATCCGGTATCTCTTTGTACTCATCGTGACCCTCAAAGTCGGTGTAATTCTCCAAAGGTTTATCGCGCAATGAGAAACTTTTACTTCTCCAAGAATAAGAAAGTGATTGAAGTGGTTTGACCTCATTTCGATGTCTTATATTCTCAAAATATGTTGATGGTAGAAGGAAAGAAAATATAGATGTTTTAGATTTTCCCTCCTTAGTATACGGCCTGGCCTAAACACAGAGAGAGGTAATGTTAAAAATAATATGCAAATGCAATGCATAGTGCATACTACAACCCTCTACAAACAACAAATCTCCTAATGCTGGAAAAGGAAGGGAAACACAATGTAGAGCTTCTATTTTTGGCTCAAATCAACAAATATCCCAAATCACAAAAGCGTAAAAGTAAGAACAATGTAGTGTGAGAAGCTCACTCTCCAGCAGGAAATGCAAATTCTGTATATATACTATTCTATTAGCTGCTCAATTTAGCAACAAACTGCTATAAAGAAACATGAGCTTGAAACATCCACAACTTTTGTTCTCACTAACATAAAAAGTACTTCATATCGCAAAACAAGCAGCATAAATCCCTAGATGTCGCTTGAAGTTTTCATCTTTTCTTTTCTTTTTCAGTTACTCGATTCCCTTCACGTACAAATTCCTTAGACATCACATATAGTTCTCATCATTTTCCTTTTTTTTTTTTTTTTTTCGGTTACACATTTCATGCTCATGAACAAATTCATTAGACCTCATATATGACTTTCATCATTGTCCTTTCTTTTATCAGTTACACATATCATTCTCATGTATAACTTCCAACCATCATATAAATTATAAACTTTTCATCTTTTTTTTTTCTTTCTACTTTTTTCTGTTACCCAATTCAGTTCATGTACAAACTAATCAGCCAACTGATAAAAAGGTTAACCCGGTGTACAAAGCATCCTGCGATCACAAAGGGGAGGGAAAGGGCCGCACCCCATAATGTAATGTAGGCAGCCTACTCTGATGCATCAATGGCTGATTCCACGGCTTAATCAGCCCAACAGATCATCAAAAGTAAACACTTGTAGCAATTGAATTACACATGCTAATGCATAAAAAATCAAAACTTTAATCACATACAGATAAATTAGAATTCATTAAAGATTCAACACAACTTAAATTCTAAATAAAGAAAGAGAAAAAGAACCTGAGGTGGTTGTTGATCAACAGATTTAGAAGGTGAAGCTGAAAAAATATGGGAAAGTTTCTCAGAAACTGTATCTTTTATTGAATGCATTGCTATTAGACTTTTAGCAAATAACCCAATACAGAACTTTTAAGAAGTGAGATTTAAAGGGTTAATTTGAAAAACCCAAATGTAAAAATCTGTTGAACAATGCAATGTGAAAGAAAAAGGGGTTGTTTTTCTTGGATTTTTGTGATCTTTTTATGTGGTGATTTGCTAAGATGGAAAAAAGGAGAACATGTACAGCACCGACTACTAGTTGTAACAGCTGAAAAATACAAGAAAAAAGAAAAGATATATTATTGGAAAATAAGGAAGATGGGCTAGTTTAGACAAGGATCTTTGATTTTGACTTTGTACCTACACTTTTCTTTTTCCTTTTACTAGTTGGTATTTAGGTCAAATCAATTCTTAGAAAACATGAATTCCCAATTTATTACTAATTGGTTTTTATAAATAAGAGTAAATCTCACTTTACCTCCTTAAACTTAAAGGTTTGGGAAATGATATCTTTCTCACCTTTTGAATGGGAACAATAACTCCCTCGAAGGTGATAAACAATTATTCCTTCATATTTTAAAGGGAATATTACACTCTTTAACTCAAACTTCGATAAATTTAAAAAAAAAAATTGTTTGATCTAAAGTGACTTTTTTTAGGAAATAGTTTGGCGTTATATTCTTGTTTCCTGGTAACTTTTTGTCACACGAATATAGTTTATTGCTTCCATGAGTTTCAACCCCAGGAAGTATAGTTAAACTAGAACCAGAATTGAGAACGAAATTCTACTCGAATGTAATCTAACTCAACAATATATTAAATCAGTTCAAAAAATTATCATGACCAGGCAAATTGAATTAAAAATCACTATAAAAAATTAGAAATAACAATAGAATGTATCTAAACTATCTAATTTCGTTGCTACATACGACTTATATAGCTATTTTTCCTTTTCTGTTATTAGTCCGTAGCTAATATCGTTGTAGGCCATCGTTCACAAAATTCAACGGAAAATTAGATTTTTTTGTAGTGAACGACTTGTCTTAAACAAAATAAAAATACCAAAGAATTTCAATTATCGTTATACCAAAGCTAAAACCATCCATCACAACTTGGACTATTATTCACCTAACATTCTCGAAGCAAACTCAAGGTCATTATCACACTTACTATGCAAGTTCCAACGCTATTTTGCACAAGTCGTCTGGTTGTTGGGGTTTGAGTTGAGAGCATAATGTCTCTTAAAGGTATTCATTGCCTGTGCAATTGAGATGTTCTAATTTGTATAGCGAAGACACAATTTAACTAGTTTGGGTTGGTTGAACATGAAAATGAACAATTAAATTAGGGAAGAAAATTGTTGATATGACATTCATCATTAACATATAATATGATTTTTTCTTTGCTTGTGAGAAGTGTAAAAATTGATTTGTGTTTGACATTTCAATACCATTTCAATTTTCTATTCCACAATCAATTTTTCTTTCCCCTCCCCCTCGCTTTTTCCCTGCACTTATGATGTGTATTAACCAATGTTGTTGCTCCTTCGCCTCTATAATTTATGAACTGCCCAGTTGTAGCTCCCTCGCCTCTATAATTTATGAATTGCATGGCACTGTTGCTCCCAAACGCACATGCAAGTATACGTGGTTGACAAATAATAAAGTAGTGAGTCTAGTATCGTTCCCACGAGGACTATTGTAAACAACTGTATTCAAGTAAACAATTTCTTAAAAACTATTCAAAGATCTTGTTCAATAGTGATTGTAATTTTTCTACTAACTAAAGCAAATAGTAATTAAAAACAGGTAATGAAGTCAAGTAATCGAGAGCAATTCGTGAGTTGTTATCAATAAAAGAGAGACGGTCTAGTTGAGTTTTTCAGTTGATTCTACTTTTTGATTTCCTAGAATGCTAACTAATAGTTTAAATATATTCGTGAAAACCTGTCGATTCTTCACGACTCTATGCAAGCTACTTTAACGCCCATATTTCTATGGAATTAAATCATACGCACGCATTAAAGTTACTCTGTATTTAGCTAAGCAAGGCGAATAGGGATATGTCTATCCTACCCGCAAATCGATTATTTGATGCCCATGTTTACAATCACGCCATATTCTTTCTTATGTGTGTTCATAAATTCCTTCTGTCGAGTTCAACTTATAAACCGTAGATAGTGTTCAATTATCGGGCCCTAATAACCAAACAATTAAGCTCAAGAAAGAATAAACAATTTGTAATGGTAAATCAATAGGTAGAAATCAACTTTCAATATCAACCTTCATGTAATTGCCCTAACTCTAGAACGATATAAACTATAGAATTCAGGAGAAGAATAAGAGAAAGAGAGAAAAAACTTGGTTAGAAGATATCTAGGACTCCTCTACTCTCCTCCACGTCTAACTCCCCTAACAACTCAAGTTATAATGTATTTATAGTGTTTACAATGTAATAAAATAATAATTTCTAAGTCCTAAACTAATTGGGAGAAATTAAAACTCCAAAATTGGAAGCTACGTAACAAGCGTCGCTCGCTGAAACGCTTTAGTCAAAATAGTAGCAATAAGCGATATATAAAGCGGTGCTTTGGGGGTGTATTTGGTATGAAGGAGAATATTTTCCATGGAAAATATTTTTTGGGAAATGAGTGGGTTTTCTACTTGTTTTCTTGTGTTTGGTAGCTAATTACAAACAAATAAAAATTAATCTATCCCTTACCCTATCACTCTATCATATACCCCTCACACCCACGAAAAAACCCTCTCACCCACCCACCAACGGGAAAACCCCTCACCCTCCACCCATGAAAACCCTCACCTCCCCCCAAATAAAATCCCTCAGTATAACAACCCCTAATCTGCTCTTCCTTAGCCATTTTCGGCACTGACACAGCTGGCCGGCATCGACGTCGTGTTAGATTTTGATTGACAATGGAGATATGGCAGTAATCGCCGTTGGAAAAAGTGACTTGCCGAAGAAATTTGCTAGAAAACAGCCGTCGACAACGTGGAAATAGATTAGAGACGCCGGTGCCGGCGCAGAAATGGAGGGGAGACGCTGACGTCGACGGCGGCGTAGAAACAGACTAGAGATGCCGACGCCGGCGACATGAGGTTCTGGAATCAGGAAGGGGATGGGTTGGGGATGTTAGGGGGTTGGTAGGTGGAGGAGTTCTTATGGGGTGGGTATATTGGGTAAAAATCGACCCGATGATTCGCTCCGGTCATGCCAATCTTAACGACCGAACACGTCCCAGCAAGACAAACGCCGGAGCGATTGAACAAGTCGCCGAGGCCATAAAACCGAGGTCACTACCGAAGGCGAGCCGTGAGCTGAGCTTCGGTAGCAATCACCTCGGTCAAGCAACGGGCCGACATCACCGAGGTCACTCATTCGCTCCTCGGTGAACACCCCGGCTCTTGCGGCTTTGCAGCCCACTACTTCACCCCACTAACTCCTCCAGTTGATGCCGAAATTGTGGGGTGACGCAGCAACGGATGATGGAGAACGTGGGCATGACCCTAGGTCTATAAATAGAACTTCGCTTTGTATTGAAGGCAGGCAGAAATTTGTACTGAAACGCTGCCCAAATTTGTAATCACATTCATATATTGAAACACAGTTATTTTCTCGCATTTACATCCTTTTCGCGTATTTATTTCGACTTTGATACAAAGAATTGCTTATATTCGAATCCAAATTCGATTTGTACACCTAAACCGATTTAGGCCCATACAAATTGGCGCCGTCTGTGGGGATATAAGCAGTAACGCTTTGTTCTAAAGTTCCACATTCATTTTTTGTCAAAAGTCTGCGATTCAGCATTATGGTTGATAACGATAACAGTGGTAACAATAACGATCGGGTTGACGTTCCGTTGAACCAACGGCCCATCGCCCCAATGACAACTGAAGAATTCCAGATGTATGTTGTCACTACGCTAAGAGCTCTCCAAAGTAAACAGGATGAGCAGGCAAGCATTAATGCCGAATTTCGCGCTTCGTTAGAGGTGAAAATAGTGCTGACCCAAACAGCACCCAGCCTTCGGCTCCTGGTGGAGGCATCCCGCTCTTCGTTCCTCCGGGCGCGATAACAGGGCGACCTCACAACGGGGCCACGTCTGGAGGCTCGGGGAACAATCCAACTTCCACACCACATTTCGGGGCTGTTCCCACTGTGGCGGAGACAACGTCCTCGGTTGACGTTGAAAGAATGAGCAGGGAAATCGAGGCTCGCATCGAGGCGCGCGTGGAAAAGCGCCTCGAGGGCGTGCTAGGGATAACGAAGGAGGAAGACGACCTCGACATCGATCAATACAGGGAGCAGCCCTATAAGCCCGAAGCGGCTCCAGCCCCAACTCCCCCGGGCTTCAAACTCATATTCTTGAAGAAGTACGATGGGACCACCGATCCCAAAGAGCACATAAGGGAATATATGGCCATGGTGAAGAGCAAGGACTTAACGGCTACACAGCTCGAGTCGATGTTCTTAAAGAAGTTTGGTCAGTTGTTAGAGAAAGGGGATCTTCGGTGGTATTTGTGCTTGCCAGCGGGGCCGATTTCCTCGTTTAAGGAAATGTCCAGCGCCTTTGTCAAGGCACACACCGGGGAGCAAAAGATCCTCCAGAGGAAGGAGGATATATGTGAGGTGAAGCAAAAACCCGGCGAACCACTTAAAGAATTTCTTGAGCGATTCCACGCTGAGCGCATGGAATTGCCTCGGATGGATGATACCTTGGCCATCATGGCATTTGAAAAGGGTATCAATAGTCGCAATTCTGGCGCTGCCGCTGAATTGCGTAAAGAGCTGCAACAATACCAGGTCCTAACGTGGGAGGATCTACATAGACGCACTTACTCCAAAATTAGATTGGAGGAAGCTGAGTTCAAGAACCGAGGTTACCATCAACATAACCGAGGTGAATCTTTAAATCGCACCGAGGCGCCACGAAGTAACTCGAAAGGGAGGTATGAACCTTATACTTCGACGAGGCAGCACGTCAGCCAGAGGTTGGGGAACACCCTCGGTAATTCATATCCAACCTCTCACATAATCCAAAGGCTCGGAGGGAAGGTTTAATCCAATGTGAACCAAAGAAACCCCTCAAGCTCCGCTTCGGTCCCAAAAAAAGATCTCCCTCGGATCCAAGATTATAACTTCAACATATCGACCTCAGAGCTGGTCAATGTTGTCAAGGGGACAGCCGGGGTAAGGGTTCCCAAGGATATGAGGACCCCGGCGGACAAAAGAGACCACAATCTGCATTGTGAATTCCATGCAGATTATGGCCACAGGACCGAGGACTGCAAAGCTTTGCGCCTCGAGGTAGCTCACCTGCTAAAGAAGGGAGTCTTGGCCGACTTCCTCACAGACAAAGGGAAAGATAATTTTTCAAGGAACCGAGGTGATGGGCAACCACCTCGGGCTCCACCCCCAGAGAGAGTAGTGAACGTTATAACCGGGGGGTCAGAGGTGAACGGCGTGAATTTCGCCGTAGCCAAAAAATTCGCCAAGCTCTCCATCACCATGGAGAAAAGAACCCGAGTTGGAGGCTCGGGCAAAGATATTGTGTTCGACGACGATGACTGTGATGGGATGATGTTCCCTTATCACGACGCTCTAGTTATCATGTTGAGAATCAACGACTCTGACATCAAAAGAGTCTTGATCGACCCCGGTAGCTCAATTAACATAATTAGCTACGGGGCTGTTAAGAAGATGTGGCTGAAGGGAGAAGTTGTTCCCAAGTCAACAGTGTTAGCTGGCTTCAACAACTCCACGGAGAAAACATTGGGTGAGATCACACTCAAAACGTTCGCCGAGGGGATCACCAAAGAAACACTGTTCCAAGTCATGCCAGAGGATCTAGCACAACGTGATCCTCGGAAGGCCATGGATCCACTCCATGGAAGTTGTCCCCTCCACTCTTCATCAAGTGATTAAATTCCCTACACCTTGGGGAGTTCGATCAATCAAAGGGGAACAACGAGTAGCAAGGGAGTGCTATTCGGTTGCGCTAAAGAGTGGAGTCGCCCCGGTAGGGCCAAAACAATAGCAACGACAGGAATCGGGGTCAAGCGGGGAGGACGCCCGAGGAGAAGTCGAAAAGGTTCCAGCCTGTATTCAAGAGCCTCGGAAGCAAAAAGCCGAGGACTCAACCATTGAAGAGCTGGAATCCTTCACTCTATTGAAAGATTTCCCCGATAGGAAAGTGTTTATCATCTCGGAATTGGACCCGGAGTCGAAAAAGGCAGTTATAGAAGTTTTGAAGTCAAACCATGATTGTTTTGCTTGGTCACATTCAGACATGATGGGTATCGATCCGGAGATCATGACCCACAAACTGAATGTAGATCCAAAATTTACCCCGGTGAAGCAGAAGAAAAGACCTCACGCCGGGGTCAAAAAGAAGGAAATGCTAAACACGAACGCGGAAGATAAATAACAAGAAAGTAAAGATAGAAGCAAGACAAATCTTGCTTTGATTCAAAAGAACAGTGAGGAACCTGTCTCAAAGCTCGATTGAAAGGAAATCAAGACGCACCTATACTATGCAACAATCCTCAAGAAAGACCCGCTTCTTGCAAATTGAATGATCAAGAAGAAATTGTTCAATCGAATAACACCGATTGACACAAGTTCTTTAAAAGCCCACGTCGGGGTTCGGCTCCATCGGAGACTCACAATAGCACTTGCTATATTTTTTATATACTAAAAACTGGGTATCCTTTACAATGAAGTAAAATAGAGTATTTATAGGCTATGCTAAGGACTGAATAGGAAATAGTCATAAGTGACTAATAAAAACAAGCCACGCAGCCCGTAGGGCTGAGACAAGTTTGGGTTCGGCAGCCTTGACTTCGGTGCTCGGTTGCTTGCTCGAACTCATTGTCCTCGGACGCTCACTTGTCCTCGAGCTCATTGTCCTCGGTCACTTTGCCTTTGGGCTCAAATATGAAGATAACGCCTTCGGTTCTTGAGCCCGGCCACTCAGCTTCGGAGCAATTGTTTTCCTTCGGCCAAGCTAAGTGAATGTGCACATCGTGCAGCAGCTTGACTTGGCTTCTTGTCATCGGTCTCCTCGGTGGATCGAACACTTGAGCAGCACGTGTTCAGGCTGCATCATCCTCCCCTTCTTGAGAAGATTTCGTCCTCGAAATCGAGCCCTCCTCGTCCTCCGAAGTTTGACCTACAACACAAGGAACTAAGTCAGCAACATTAAAGGTGTTGGACACATTATACTCACCAGGGAGGTCGATCACGTAAGCACTATTGTTGATTTTGGTCAACACTTGAAATGGACCATCCCCTCGAGGAGCCAACTTTCCCTTCCGTAGGTTCGGGAAGCGTTCCTTTCGGAAGTGAACCCAAATCCAATCTCCCTTCTTTAATTCCAGCTTCTTACGCCCCTTGTTTTTCTTCAAGGCAACCTTTGCATAAGCTTCCTCGAGGTTCTTCTTCACCTTTTCGTGCAATTCGATCAAGGCAGCTGCTCGTCGAGTACCTTCAAAATCAAGAACAAAATCTCGAGGCAATGGGGTTAAATCAAGTGGAATCAAAGGATTAAAACCATACACACATTCAAACGGGGTCATGTTGATCATTCTATGCACCGTTCGATTGTATGCAAACTCCATCATGGGCAAACGATCAGCCCAGTTCCCGACCTTGCCTTTGGTCATTGCTCGAAGCAAAGATCCCAAGGTTCGGTTAACTACCTCGGTCTGTCCATCAGTCTGAGGATGGTGAGACGTCGAGAATAGTAATTTGGTGCCGAGGGCACCCCACAAACACTTCCAAAAATGACTCAAGAATTTTTAGTCTCGATCACTCACAATAGTACGAGGTACACCATGTAATTTCAACACATTAGAAACAAACAATGTAGCTACATGCTGTGCATCATCACACTTCTTGCAAGGAATAAAGTGAGCCATTTTTGAAAAACGGTCAACCACAATGAAGATGCTATCATGTCCTCCCCCTGACCTCGGTAACCCTAGCACAAAGTCCATGGATATATCAACCCAAGGTCGATCAGGCACAGGTAATGGGGTGTACAAACCATGAGGGTTGGACTTCGATTTAGCTTTCTTGCAAACGAGACAAGCGTTGCAAAGCTTTTCCACATCTCGTCGCATTTTGGGCCAATGGAACTGCTCGGTCAAGATACCAAGAGTTTTGTCGACACCGAAGTGTCCCATCAGTCCACCAAAGTGAGCTTCTCGAACTAAGAGCTCTCTCCACGATGACGCTGGCACACAAACCCTCCCATTCTTAAAGAGGTAGCCATCATGCCATTGATATTTCTCAACCCTTCGGCCACTCAAGATTGCGTCACGAACGCATTTCAGCTTGGGATCGTCTTCGTACATCGACTTGATGCTTTCAAATCCCATGAGCCTAGAGGCGAGAGTGGTCGCTAAGGCAAATTTCCTTGATAGCGCATCGGCCACAACATTGTCTTTACCCTTTTTGTAATGAATTACATAGGTAAAGCTCTCAATGAATTCAACCCACTTGGCCTGTCTTCGGTTCAACTTCTCCTGTCCTCGGAGATGCTTCAAGGACTCATGATCACTTTTGATCACAAACTCTCGAGGCCACAAATAATGCTGCCAATGGGCGAGTGCTCGAACGAGGGCATACAACTCTTTGTCATACATTGAGTAATTCAAAGTTGCACCCTTAAGCTTTTCGCTAAAGTAAGCGATCGGCTTCGATTCTTGCATTAGCACTCCTCCGATCCCAACTCCGGATGCATCACACTAGACTTCGAATGCTTTGCCGAAGTCAGGGAGTTGCAACAATTGGGCAGAGCAAAGCCTCCGTTTCAACTCTTGGAAAGCCCTCTCTTGGGACTCTCCCCATACAAATGGATGGTCTTTCTTCACCAGCTCGGTTAAAGGAGCTGCCACGGTGCTAAAGTCACGAACAAACCTTCGGTAAAAGCTAGCTAAGCCATGGAAGCTACGAACTTGTGATACCGAGGTTGGAGTTGGCCAATCTTTGATGGCTTCGACTTTTGACTCGTCGACTTCAACACCATTAGCACTGACAACGAATCGAAGAAAGACTACACGCTCGACACAAAAGGCACATTTCTTAAAGTTAGCATATAACTTCTCTTCTCTAAGCTTATCAAGCACTAGCCTTAGGTGTTCAACATGTTCATCCACAGATTTGCTATAAACAAGTATGTCATCGAAATAAACGACAACAAACTTATTTATGAACGGTTTGAGCACATGGTTCATCAGTCGCATGAATGTGCTCGGTGCATTGGATAAGCCAAAAGGCATCACCAACCATTCATAGAGACCGAACTTGGTCTTGAATGCGGTTTTCCACTCGTCTCCGGGTTTCATTCGGATCTGGTGGTAACCGGACCTGAGGTCTATCTTCGTAAAGCATGAAGAACCACTTAACTCATCTAGCATGTCATCTAATCGAGGGATAGGATGACGATACTTTACCATTATTTTGTTGACTGCTCGGCAATCAACACACATTCGCCATGTTCCATCTTTCTTTGGGACAAGTATAACAGGAACGGCGCAAGGACTTAAGCTCTCTCGAACGAGGCCCTTGTTTAACAACTCATCAATCTGCCTTTGGAGCTCTTTGGTGTCTTCGGGATTACACCGGTATGCAGGTTTGTTGGGGATTTGTGACCCCGGTACGAAGTCAATTTGGTGCTCGATTCCTCTCAACGGAGGTAATCCACCTAGCATTTCTTCAGGGAACATGTCTCCGAAGTCCTGCAAAACACTTTGTACAACACTAGGCAAAGGGTTATCATTAGAAAAATCATCATTAGAGTTTAGAAAGATACCCTTGTGCACGAGGCAAATCATCATCTGATCGTTGTCGTTGCCTCGTAGTAACTCACCCGGTTGCATGATTGCACAGATTCCTTTTGCTTCGGGTAGTGAGTTTGTCTCTTCGGGCCCCAATCTTGCACCCATTGGAAGCTTGGCTTTGGCCGCTTCTTTCAATTCTTTCATCCGTTTATAGTCCTCGGTGACTTGCTTTGGAGACAAGGGTTTGAGTATGAAACTCTTCCCATCGATCTTTACAGTGTAAGTGTTGGATCTGCCATTATGAACAGCTGTTCGGTCATATTGCCATAGTCGACCCAATAGCAAATGACAAGCTTGCATCGGCACCACATCGAATATCATTTCATCTTGATACTCTCCGATTCTGAACTTGATCCACACTTGTTTGACAACTCTCAATTCTCCACACTCATTCAGCCATTGTAATTTGTAAGGGTGGGGATGCTTTAAAGTAGTTAGTCCCATTTGTGAAACCAAAGTTTGGCTCACCACATTCGCACAACTACCAGAATCAATGATCATCGAACACACCTTTCCCCTTACTCGACATCGGGCATGAAAGAGGTTTTCTCTTTGGTTGTCCTCTTCTTCAAGAGTCATGCAGCTCAAATTCCTTCGAACCACAAGAAATATTTCCGGATGATCAGCTTCGGTAGCCTCACGATCATCATCACCTTCAGCTCGGTCAGCCTCCTCGATAAATTCCTCCTCGGTGTCACTCGCTTGCTCATGGACGGTTCCATCTTCGAGCAGAAGCATAACTTTGCGAGTCGGACACTCCTTTGCCATGTGACCATAACCCTTGCATTTATGACACTGAATATTTGAAGCACTATGAGAGTTGAGTTGAACTTTACCTCCCACTTCTCTTGATTGGTTAACGGTCACACCCCTCTCGAAGGGTCTCTTCGAATCTCGAACAGCGTTGGCACTTTTTGGTTCGGACTCTTCCAATCTTTACCTCGGTTCAAGGGAGTAGAAGTAGTGACTCCTCGATACCGGTTTGCCTTATCGTCCTTTACCAATTTTTCAGCTTCGGTGGCAGCATCGAATAGATCTTCCAATGTGTGATCACGTGGAGCCTCAATTGAGATGACACATCCCAAGCCAAGCCATTTTTGAATCGGATAATGGCTTGTTCTTCGTCTTCTACCAGATCAAGATTCAATCGAACCTTTTCGAACTCATCATGGTACTCTTGGACGGACTTGGACCTTGCTTTAGCTCATAGAGCTTTTGCATTTGAGTTTGCCTGTACTTAGCACTCAAATACTTAGCATCCATTGCTCTCATCAACTGTGGCAAAGTATTGACTACTGGATAGTCATTTCTTCGTCTATGCCTCTTGTCAGATTCCTACCATGTTGATGCATAAGCTTCGAACGAAGCAATAACATGGGCAGCTTTTCTCTCTTCGGTCATCTCATTGGTTTCAAAGATGCGCTCCATTTTAAGCTTCCATTCAAGATATTCATCCGGATCACTAGCTCCTCTGAACGGTGGAATAGTTATCTTGACACTGTTCAAGTTTGAGTCTCGAACACCACAAACCTATTCGGGATACTCATTATCACGATCATCAGCCTCACGCTCAATATTTCTTTCAACATTTGCGCCTCGGCCTCGACCTCGAAAATTTCCACGACCTCGGTGAGCTTGCCTTCGTTAAGCGAATGGCGGCTCATTCTCATATTTGTCCTCGGGAAATTCCTCTTCGACAATGGCTCCAAGATCTCTTCGGGCCTTTGGAAGTGGTATCCTATCTCCTCGGGGAATGCCCAAGTTTTGATAGCCTGCTTGGGGATTGCCCAAGTTTTGTTGCGCTTGGGGATTGCCCAAGTTGAGTTCTCTTCGAATTGCTTCACTTATCAACTGATGTTGTCGAACAAGCTCAGCATACAGCTCAGGTTTCATCGGAGTGGAATGGCTAGTTCCAGTGCTGGACCCATTCATGGCCACAGACGCACTTCCTTGCTCGAGTTGAGTTACTCGAGCAGTCACTCCTCTTACTTCGGCACTGACGCCTTGTATCGCAGCCATGAGATCAGCTAACGACACGTCGGGCCTTTCAATGCCTTTGCCATCGCCTCCATTCCCAGCCATGGTACCTGCACAAATCAAAGACCAACAAAATGTTAAGGTTAGAAATCACCTCACACACTCCCTCACCTTTGATGGGTGGCACTCGGGTCCACTCAGTTTATGGGTTCGGTTTTTGGTCACTCAAGAACTTGTAGCCAATGGCTTCCTCGGTTGATCAACCTCTCTCAATTCCTTCGATTTTGACAATCTACGATGTCTTACTTCGGGAAGAGTGAGTTGATTTGACTCAGTGGAACGGACATCTATTTACTCTTGCGCTTCGGGAAGTCAAAAGAATTTTTCTACGAAGTTGGACTTCGGTCACCCACGCACGAGTTCCTATCAGCTCAAATGAGTTAGTACGACCTCGAGCAGAACAATTACTCTAGAGATCCACTAACTAGAATTTCGGACAGAAGAAAGTGAAAACCTAGGAGAATCTACCCTTTGATTCCCTTTTGGAATCTTTTCAAATACACCAGCTCTTGTCCGTACAAGAGTGGTCCCTCCTTGGTACGGATAGGGTTTTACCTTATCCACTTTCCTTTTCTCAGCCGACAACTTTTCACCTGGGGGTTTTGATGTTTACACTTTACCCCTTTCTTCTTCAATGGAACATTGAAGCTTTGCTCCGGCGTACGGACAAATTAGCTTCGGTTCACTGACCACGAATTTAACAAGATTTGGGTTGCTTCTTCAACTCCGGTTTCAATAGCAACGGAGGAAATTCAGTTTAAATTCTCCGAGCTAAGAACCAGCTCGTTCGTGTCGTACACTGTTACGATTTTGTAACAATTTTCCGGCGTACGGACAACGAATTCAAACTTAGAACTTCGATTTTCAAGCACAAAACAAACCCAAATCACTCAAGAACCACAATCTTCATCGGTTTCAACCAAACACGATGGGGTTCGAGTTCCAGTCACCATTAAAGCTCAAAACAGTCCAAACTTTCACCAAGAAACCCTAGTCACGAAACTGGTACGTCGGGTACTTGTTGGAATCAGGAATCAATGGTGATCAAGAATCAATGGTTGTTTAATCCAAACAACCAACAATCAAACACAATTTTTGAATTTTCGTTTTCTACTTTTATTTTTTTATAAACGCTCAGCAACAACAATCAAACACATGAAAGAAAACTGAAACTGAAGACACAAGCACGATTTAAGTGAACAGGATTTGAGGTTGTAAGAACAAACTCAAACCTTGCTCTGATACCAAGATGGTGCAAGCAAACCCGAAGGAAATGCTAAACACAAACGCGGAAGATAAATAACAAGAAAGTAAAGATAGAAGCAAGACAAATCTTGCTTCGATTCAAAAGAACAGTGAGGAACCTGTCTCAAAGCTCGATTGAAAGGAAATCAAGACGCACCTATACTATGCAACAATCCTCAAGAAAGACCCGCTTCTTGCAAATTGAATGATCAAGAAGAAGTTGTTCAATCGAATAACACCGATTGACACAAGTTCTTTAAAAGCCCACGTCGGGGTTCGGCTCCATCGGAGACTCACAATAGCACTTGCTATATTTTTCATATACTAAAAACTGGGTATCCTTTACAATGAAGTAAAATAGAGTATTTATAGGCTATGCTAAGGACTGAATAGGAAATAGTCATAAGTGACTAATAAAAACAAGCCACGCAGCCCGTAGGGCTGAGACAAGTTTGGGTTCGGCAGCCTTGACTTCGGTGCTCGGTTGCTTGCTCGAACTCATTGTCCTCGGACGCTCACTTGTCCTCGAGCTCATTGTCCTCGGTCACTTTGCCTTTGGGCTCAAATATGAAGATAACGCCTTCGGTTCTTGAGCCCGGCCACTCAGCTTCGGAGCAATTATTTTCCTTCGGCCAGGCTGAGTGAATGTGCACATCGTGCAGCAGCTTGGCTTGGCTTCTTGTCATCGGTCTCCTCGGTGGATCGAACACTTGATCAGCACGTGTTCGGGCTGCATCACCCAATAGCAGTAGTTTCAACCTTCCCCTTAAGAAATATATTGCACAAACCGGAGTTGTCGGGGAGGTTATCCAAGTGGGCGGTAGAGCTAAGTGAGTATGATATTACTTATCAACCTCGGACTGCCATTAAGTCTCAAGTCTTGGCAGACTTCGTGGCTGATTTTAGTATTGGAATTTTGCCCGAGGCAGAAAAGGAAAACTCCATGGCAAAAGGAGCCTCTTCGGGACTATGGATACTCTACACCGATGGGGCAACGAACTCCAAAGGTTCGGGGTTAGGCATAGTCTTGAGAGCACCCACCGGGGAAAAAGTCAGGCATTTGGTTCGGTTCAAAAAAGTAACCAACAACGAAGCGGAATATGAGGCGGCTCTAGCAGGTTTGGAGTTGGCTAAGGAAATAGGGGTCGAAAGAATCGAATTGAGATGTGATTCACAGTTAGTAGTGAACCAGGTCCTCGGTGATTATACGACTCGGGAGCCCAGAATGCAGCTATACTTGGATCGAGCGCAAAGGATCTTAGCACAATTCCAAGAATGGCAAATTAAAAAAGTGCCTCGGGAGGAGAATACCGAGGCTGATGCCTTGGCGAATCTTGGTTCGGCGATCAACGAAACCCACTCGGGGACTGACTCAGTGGTTCGGTTGCTATCCGCACAAATGAGGGAGATGAAATTGCAAGTTAATTCAGTGGATAACCGATGGGATTGGCGAAGTAATTTCATCTCCTACTTCGACTCGGGGACTGTCCCCCAAGATAGAAAAGAAGCAAGGAAGTTGAGGACCCAAGCAGCCTCGTATCACTTGATCGAGGGCAACTTATACAAAAGGTTGTAATGCGGCCCGATGACCAAGTGTTTGGGACCCGAGGAGGCAAGATATGTGATGGCTGAAGTGCACGAAGGCGAATGTGGCAACCACTCGGGGGGAAAGTCCCTGGTGCGTAAGTTATTAAGAGCTGGGTATTATTGGCCCACAATCAGTGCCGATGTGAAAGCCTTCGTGCAGAAATGTGATAAATGCCAACGTAATGGGCGGATGATCCACCAACAGGCCGAGCCTCTACATTCAGTGGTATCACCGTGGCCCTTCATGAAATGGGGAATGGATGACGTGGGACCATTATCCAAAGGAAAAGGTGGTGTTCGTTTTATCTTAGTATTGACCGATTACTTTACAAAATGGATGGAAGCGGCGGCTCTCACCGAGGTAAAGCAAAAGCAAGTAATCGACTTCATCAAAAAGAATATCATCTACAGGTTCGGCGTCCCAAGAGAAATTGCTTGTGACAACGGTAAACAATTCATGGGGGCAGCCATCACTGATTTCTTCAAGCAATGGGGGATCAAAAGAATTGCCTCGACTCCTTATCACCCAAGTGCCAATGGCCAAGCTGAGTCTTCGAACAGGATCATAATTGAAAATTTGAAGAAAAGACTCGACGAGAAGAAAGGTCCTTGGCCCGAGGAGTTGCCCGGGGTGCTATGGGCCATGCGAACAACGGAGAAGAACAGCACCAGTGAGACTCCTTTTTCACTAGCCTATGGCATGGATTCCCTCATCCCCGTAGAAGTGGGCGAACCAAGTCTTCGGTAGGCTCATGCTGCCGAAGATGCCAACCAAGAGGCAATGCGTATAGAGCTAGATTTGCTCGAAGAGAAAAGGGAATTGGCTTTGGTTCGGCTAGTTGCCCAAAAAAGGCAGATCGAGGCTTACCTCAATAGGAAAGATAAATTTAGGGACTTCAAGGTTGGAGATTATGTGTTGAAAACTGTGAACCAGTCAACAAAGGAAGACAACGGGGGGAAGCTCATTGCAAATTGGGAAGGACCCTATAGAGTCAAGGCAATCGTTGGAAAAGGCTCTTATCAAATTGAGAGTCTTCAAGGAGAACCCGAACCTCTGAATTGGAACATCTCCAATCTGAAGCGATACTACTTCTAACAGAGGTAAATACTTTTCATTCTTTTTCAATTAAACAGCTTCGAGCCGAACAACGCTCCCATGGCATTGATAGAAAATGTGCTAACTTACTCCTCGTTCCATCTTTTTGCTTGACCTTTTCAGAAAGCGAACCGAACCGTTTCCAGTGCTCGGATCTTCATCAAGATTCAAAACCGACCACTGGGGGGGGGGGGGGGGGGGGAGAGAAGGGTTGATAACGAGGTCGACATCGAGCCTCCCAACCGAAGCTTATCTATCCGACAACCGGGGACTTACCCCCGAGGATTAGATTTAGTACATTGTAAATTAGCCCGATAGGGGCATGTTATCAATTTGCTTTTATTGAAAATTTGTTTTTTCACCTTTTTCACCCAAGGTCCGCTTCGACTTGGTTTTATGTAAATAGCCTTCTTCTGGCTCGTTGATATTAATAAAATGACTTTGGTTTCATTTATTTTATCTGTGTAAATCTTGCACTCCGAAGCTGCACAATGCATCGACTCGAGGGCGAGACGTCATCCTAAGTTTGCATCGATTAAATTCAGTCAAGTCTTGCAAGCATATCATTTATTTTCAAAGTGTTCGGTATATGTAAAAAGCCAAACAATCTTTCATTAAAAGCCCGAAGGCTGAGAATATTTACATCCAAAAAATGACTCGAAGGTCCAAAGCATAAGCATAAAAGCCCGAAGGCTTACAAAACGACACTACAAGAGGTCTATGCCTCGGGAGAATCACCTCCATCCTCGGAGCCCCCCTCGGCATCTTCATCCTCTTCTTCATCTTCATCGCCACTCGAAGCTTCACTTGATGGGAGTTCATCGATGATCGTTTGGGCCTCTGCCGATTTCACTTCGGCTTTCGCAATCTCCTCATCTAAGTCAATCTCCCCGGCGCGGCATCGCTTGAGCAGCCTTAACCGAGACTTGATAATGGCCCATCGCTTATCCAGCTCGGCCCTTTTTACCTTGAGTGCAGCCCTACCCTTTCGATCAGCGATCTCGTCTTGAAGGGCCGCAATCTGAGTATCCTTAGCTGAAAGCTTGGAGTTTTCACTCTCTAGCTTCTTGATATGGAGCAGATGACTCTTCAGCTGCTCATGATGCTTTTTGGCCATGTTCACAGCTTCGGCCTTTGTTCGAGACAGCTCACCATCCAGCCTCGCAACTTCATCCTCCAGCTTCGAGCGTTCAGCTTGGAAGTCATCGCCGAGGATTTTGATCTTAGCCTCGGAGTTCGCCTCGGCTTCTCGCAGATCGGACTGGGACTTGGCTAAATCAGCTTTCAGCGAAGCTATTTGGGCGTTGAATTTGTCCTTCTGCTAATCCCACAAGCGAGCCATGAGCCGAACTTCGGCGGTCCTCGCGGACTCGACCTCGATGGCCTTCAGTGAGAGGATGAAACTCTGGGCAAAGATTAAAGAATCAAGGTCAACTACGAATCGAAGGTAAAGATGCAAGTTTTTAATTTAAGTATGGTGAAACTTACCCTTACGGCGTGACCGTTCGGGGCGACCAGTGGATGAGCGCCACGTGTCCAAGGGAAGCGACCTGATGGGACGCGAACCGTTGACAAGTTTGAAACACTTGGATAAGATCGAGCCACGTCACTTTCCCGCTGAACTTCATTCTACTCCTCGGTTACCTCGGTAGGCAACCGAGGAGTGGGGGGACTATCTGTATTGGATAAAAATCGACCCGCGATGATTCGCCCCGGTCATGCCAATCTTAACGACTGAACACGTCCCAGCAAGACAAATGCCGGAGCGATTGAACAAGTTGCCGAGGCCATGAAACCGAGGTCGCTACCGAAGGCGAGCCGTGAGCTGAGCTTCGGTAGCAATCACCTCGGTCAAGCAACGGGCCGACATCACCGAGGTCACTCATTCGCTCCTCGGTGAACACCCCGGCTCTTGCGGCTTTGCAGCCCACTACTTCACCCCACTAACTCCTCCAGTTGATGCCGAAATCGTGGGGTGACACAGCAACGGATGATGGAGAACGTGGGCACGACCCTAGGTCTATAAATAGAACTTTGCTTTGTATTAAAGGCAGGCAGAAATTTGTACTGAAACGCTGCCAAAATTTGTAATCACATTCATATATTGAAACACAGTTATTTTCTCGCATTTACATCCTTTTCGCGTAGTTATTTCGACTTTGATACAAAGAATTGCTTATATTCGAATCCAAATTCGATTTGTACACCTAAACCGATTTAGGCCCATACAGTGGGTTAGAACGTAAATGGGAGGTGGGGGTTGATGGATATAATTTATTCATATATTTTCATAGTTAAATATTAAGTATTTTAAATAAAACGTGAAAAATATATCCATCTCTCGCATATTTCTAACATATTTTGCAGAAAGAAGAAAATATTAAAAGTGTAATAAAAGAAAGGAACGACCATGGATGACTACACCGTTCATAGTACGATTATAACACTGATAGTCATATCTGCGATTCTTAATATGCTGAAGAACAAAGAGCAAACAGAGGAAATCTCCTCAATTCAAGACACCTTTGCATCAATGGAGAAGTCTTCAATTCAAGACACCTTTGCATCAATGGAGAGGTCATCAATTTCAAGCACCTTTGCATCGTTGGAATAACTTAAGCTTACACTTTTTTCCTATAAATAGATGACCAAAGTTTTTAAGACAATCGCCAATTCACTTTGTAAGAACTAGTCTTGCTCTTTCTTTTTCTTCTAGTTTTTCTTTTTGACTTAGTAGGAATATTAATATTTTTCTTTAGTTTTTATCTTTTCTCCATAATGGAGTAATTTTCTTAGGTTGGGATATTAGATAAAGCTTGATAAAATTATTATAATAGATATTCGAATTTTATTATCTTTTCGTGTTGAGGTTCTTTCTCTATCATCTTTATACACCAGATTTAACCATAATATTTATTTTATTTCTTTCAATTCTAATTCTCACGGAGGAATCGCCTCAAATAAGTTTATTGATTAAGTAAAAGCTAATCGAAAGAGGTTTTTGCTCACTTGGTGTATCAACCGAAATACTTCTTGTTTAAAGCCATTACTTTAATTACTTAATAGTATAAGCAAGAGTGGTGCTATTAACCAGTTATTGTTTAATGTCACTAACGTCAATAGATTAATAGTATAAGTGCAAGTCGTGCTATTATGAAATTGTTGTTACGTGGAGTGATTGAATTAGAAATAAGCAATTATTCTTTGAACAAGGTCTCTGTTTCACTGTTAATCAATTACTAATAGTATAAGTGCAAGTGGTGTTATTAATGGATTTTTTATGTGATTTGGTTGAATTAGCAATAAACGATCATTTCATTAAACGGAAAAATAAATAATAAAGTTTTGATTCTATTATAATAGTTTTATTTTTCCAATTCAAAATATCCCAACTTCTATCTTTTATTTAGGAAATCTAAAATTATTTATTGTTTTTATTTTCAGTACTTAGAAATTAATATCAACTCTCCTTTCATCGACTTGATCCTCTCAAATAGTAGCAAAAATAATATAAGCTTATAGCCTAGTTAGTTCGAATCTCTGTGGGATGATATCTTAAACTATATTAGAATTTGATAAGTACGAGCAGAAATACCATATACATTTTAGACTCGTCAGGGGTAGTGATGGAAGGGTGATGTTAGGAGTGGAGATTAGGGTTTGTCTATGTTAAGGAAAATATTGTTTCCACAATTTTTAGAGAAAATATTTTTCTTTTTTTGGAGGAAAATATTTTCCAACTTACTAAAACCTAACCAAACACAAGAAAATGGGAAAACATTTCATACCAAACACACCCTTGGAGAATGCCTGTGAATCTTTTTGTCAATAGCCAGGAACATCCACTTTGACAGATTTTCATTGATGACTAGCCACTTTCAATATTCTTCAGCCTCAACACTAGTCACTTATATAGTAAATAGCCACACCGCTTCAACTTATTCTTTAATTTCCCCTTTTTGTCTCGTTTACAATCAAATACCTTCTACAAGCATATAACACAGTAAGTACGTGCAAACCACAATTTATACAAAAGGAACGAATAAAGTCCTAAAAATGCGAAAAAATATTAAAGAAAAATAGGCGTATGACGCCAAACATCAAGCACTTACTCCCTCGACTCGTACTAGCCATCCCTCAGAAGGTATTGTTAAAAGATCATCAACTAGTACACTAGTTGCTACTCTGCTTATATTATTTATCCCTTTTTCTAGTCCTCTTTTCTTGCATTTAGAGTTTTTGGCGACTGAAGATCACTTGCATAATTACCTTCTTTTCCATTGTTCTAATAAAAAAAATAATCATATCAAGTATAAAGAGTATGACTTGTGATAAGTGCTTGAATTTATCAAAACATGATGGAAAAGAGAAAGCTTAAACTAATCGAGAATACCTGAATAATTTTACTTTTTTTGTGCCTTGACTTGTTGGGATTTTACTTTTATTAGTCTTCATATGCTGATCAAGGAACAATATTTTCTTTTAATCCATCGAGTTTTGAATTAAAGGGGATATTGTTTTCATTGACAAGGTGAAGGGGTATCGTTTCTCAACCACATGGGGCTGTCATTCCTATTCAAAAGACAAATGAGGGGGTATCGTTTTCCTACCCTTAAAGGTTAAGGGGATAAAGTGAATTTTACTCTATAAATAAAAAATAACAACATACCCAGTAGGATCCCACCAAGATAGAGTCTGGGGAGGGTGAGATGTATGTAGGTCTTACCCCCACCAAGGTGGAGAGGCTGTTTCCGATAGTCCATCGGCTAAATAAAATATTTAATTAACATAAATTAGAGGAGTAAGATGACAATACCAAAATAAATGCAATACTGATAGAAAAACTCGAGCATGTCCAAGATTACACATGCCAATAGCAATAAAAAAAGAAGAATAAACTTGAAATAGAAAATATAGAACTTATACTACTGCCAATATGAATAATAATTGGCTATCTATTACTAAAATAGTTTTAGTTTGTGAAGTAATTTTCGTTAAGGTCTAATGAATAAGAAATATTCTATTTATTTCCTAGATATTTGAATGCTATTTGGTGTAACCCTGTCTAATTGATATTGGACATATGTATTGTGCTCCGCTGTTCGTTCCTTATGACATTTGCTTGATTTTCTTGTCAATATATGTCCAACAATAGTTAAATTATAAAGTATTACTAACTTAGTGTATTTGGATGTTTTAGAAATGAAATGCATACAAGTGGAACTTAAATTGCACGGAGAAAATGAGGCAGCAGAGCATATAGTCACACGTGGTGTATGCCTGGGAAGGCAGTCGTTTAAAAGGGAAAAGAGAAGGCAGCAGCACAATATGCTCGGCTGTTCGCGCTGAAGTGTAGTCAGTAAACTTGGAGAGATCTAGGTTGTTAGCCACTTATTATATTCTATAGAAAAATCATTGTAAAGATAATTTGGTAGAGATTAGAGTAATCACAATCTGACAACGAAGTTGTAATTTCTTTCCATCTCTTCATTATTTCATGACTTTTGGATTTGTGAGAAAAGTTACCATGACTATGAGTAGTTAAAGTCTATTGTTCTAGGATTGTGGGTCATTCATAAAAGTTGTATTCACAAGTTGATTGAATTATATTGAACTTATCATATTGAGTTGTTTATTTTAGTTCTGCTCTTAATTATTTTATTTCCTGACTAGTTATTGAATTTTATCTACAAACTTGATTGAACTTGAAAGTACGAATCGTAAGTTGCAATAGAATTAAAGAAAGTGTGTTCATAAACTTGGGCATTAATAAATGATTTTGCGGTTAGGACATAATTAATATACTAACAGTCATGGTTAGTCAATATAAAGAAAAAATACATGCATTCTTGTGGACTCTAATTCTATAGACATATATGCGTTAGGTTAGCTTGAATAGATGATATCGAAAGAGCCATGTGAGTAAAATCAACCGTGTAATTAACAATCCAAATAGATAACTTAATTCAAGTAGTGAAAGTGGATTGGTGAACGTCCCCATAACCTTGGAATATTATCTTCATTGATATCATCATATCGTGATCTTATCTTGCATTCATTTTGTTATTTCATTTAATTCTTGTTACTTAGTTATAATAAACATCATAAATTGGTAGAACTCTTTTGAATGATATTTGATTTCGCATTTGTCTAGTTAATATTAATCGATAATTCTCATAGGAGTGATACTCTACTCACACTTTATTACTTGGTTGGCCATATATACTATACTAATCCTTGTTATTAAGACTTTGTATAGTTATTTCTCCTTTCAAAAACAAATTATTGGATTTTTCACTAGATGCAACATAATATTC
This sequence comes from Petunia secreta, assembly GCA_029990175.1. Taxonomy (NCBI): domain Eukaryota; kingdom Viridiplantae; phylum Streptophyta; class Magnoliopsida; order Solanales; family Solanaceae; genus Petunia; species Petunia secreta. The sequence continues at coordinate 17,328,739 of JARKIP010000010.1, forward strand.
TAGATCTCTACGGCAGATTTAGACGATATACGTTTTGATTGAAAAAAATACGGTCAATGATCAATTGCGATGTGTGTGTAATTAAATCGAAATGGTCTTATGAAGCCGGTCAATATTAACCTTATAACAAGTCAAACAACGAGAGCAAGAAGTTGATTATAAGTCAGATAGACTAAGAAGTAGTTGTACGTAATAATTTTGGATGCTTGATAGTGTGCTGGTAATACTCGTCTTCTTCTTTAATTTCGAACAAAACATTCCTCAAAACAGAACACGTAACAGCATGCATGGGGTGAGGTGTAGCATATGGTATACAGGATACATAATTGAACATTCAAAATTTTAATGCTTCAAAAATATTTCTCTTCGAAATGAAGCTTAAACGTATAATCTTTTTGCTTTTTTAGTTTTAAAATTTTAAACGTACACTTCACATAGTTCTGGATTTCTGATAGTTTTTGCACCTCTTTCTATTAATCCTTTTCTGTAACCGTTTCCTCCTTCCTTGTAGAGTCTGTTATAGGCCTGGGCATAGAGCTGAGCCTGCTCGGAGCTTGGTTCGGCTAAGCCTCACTTGATAGTTCTACTCTCTCAGCAAGCGGTTCTGATAATTATGCCGTTTCAAGTGGATGTTAGCTTTTTCGTAGACGTTCACTTGCATCACATCATCTTAGCGAAGTCTCTCCCTCTCGCTCTGTGGTCTTGTGTAAAGCCTTTCCGCCTATCTATTACTCCTATTTTCTTTCTCTTTATTCAAAGTAAGCAGATCGAAAGCACGAAAAGGAATGTCTTAGCGTGCCCTTGGCTCGGCTCGAATGCCTGTTAGCTCGTGCTCGGTTCAGCTCATTTTGAAAACAGGCTCGGCTCGGGCTCGTTTAAAATTGGCTCGGTTCGGATAAGCTCGGTCAAAGCTCGGATCAACTCGGTTAGCTTGATAACTAAAAAAATTAGAACTTTACATTATATCTAATGTTTTAAGTAATAATTAACAATTGATAAACTAGTACTTCTATCCTTATTTATGATTATGATCAAAAGAAAAAATTTAAAAATATTATTTTCTATATTACTAAGTATGGGAACACAAAATAATAAAGTCAGCTCAAGCTCTGCCCGGACTAGGTCAAACTCTAGCAAAGCTCGGGCTCGACTCGGCTCCATATGATATAAAGCTCGATTGGGCTCGGCTCGGTAGCATAGTAAACTCGGTTAGGCTCGGCTCAGGCTCGACTCGCTCGCTCGATGCCCCGGCCTAGTCAACAATAATTTCCAACATTTAATTTTTGCACTTCTTTCTACATGGAACCTTTAATTTATTGGTCAGAGTTGAATGCATTATGCAGCTTACAAGCTAAGCATATCCTGTAAAATCAAAAGCAAATTTCACTTGATTGTTAAGAGGGTAAAGTGTATATATTTTCTCGAAACCTACAAGTATTCTCAATTAGATAGTCTCTAATCAGGTTTTATAAAAATAATAAAACGAAAACGGACACGTCGTAAATATTTATACGTGATGCGAATGCAAGCTACCGGTTAAGATAATTACTCCAAATAAAGCACAAATCCTATGAGGAGTTACAAGATTGTATACATAATTATATGAAGTTAAACATAAAATGTAGACCTTTATGTGCTAAAATGGCTTAGCGTAATTTTCATGGTTGTATCTCAAGATCTTGGAATTGTTTTGGTTGATAGAATATGAAGGAAGTGTAGAGTCCAAATAGACCATGTATAAGGTGCTTTCGGCTTTCCTTTCTTTTCTATTTTTAATTATATTTTTGGGAGAAAGAGGTGGAAAAAGGTGCCCCTGCTATGGGATAAAAAAGAGATTTTTATTCTTCCCCAAGAATAGGTGATTTGTTTTTCCAGCCAAATGTTATTACACAAGTTTTTCAGCTCTGTTTTCTTAAAATAAAAAAACCAGAAGTGCTTTTCACGTTTTACAACTTTGCTTTTAGGGTAATAAGGTTTTTTTTTTTTTTTTTTTTGGGTTGAGAGAAAAGAGGAAAGAAGCCTTGAATTACGTGAATGAATGAAATAAATGACTTGATGTGAATCAAACCTTATACTACTAGGAGTACTATATCATTCATTTTTAAGTGATTGATTCCGCCAGAACTGAATTCTTGCATATTTGTTGTCAACATACCTTTAGCTAGCTCAAGCATGTTTCATTGTTTTGAACCACCAGAAAAGCTTACAACATGAGAAATTGGGTTTTGATTTCTCACCATGCTAATCCGAATTATAATTGAGAACATATCTAAGCAATGAGATAATGCCTTGTTAATCAAGTAGAAATCAATAACACTTTCCTCCTTTGGTACTATTTAACTTGTCTTAATTCTTGCGACTAAACCCGCCCAGGTTTAACTGAAGAATAAACAACAAATACTTGTGATCACATTATCTCTAATTAATAATGTTAAAAGCAAATCTCTCAATCTAACCAACTTCAGCTAATCTATCTTGCAGTTATCACATGATAGAGACTGGTTGCCATAAATATTTCAAGCCATTAATAAAGAAGTTCAGCTGTCACACGCTTGTGCAATAAAAGTACTTGTACCTAGGGGTGAACATAGGTCGGGTTGGTTCGGATTTTTCATTTACCAAACCAAACCAATAATTTCGGTTTTTTAATCTTTAAACCAAACCAAACCGTCTAAAGTCGGGTTTTTTAATATTGGTTTTATTCGGTTTATTTGGGTTATTCGGTTTATTCGGTTTTTATTTGTTAAAAATAAATATATGGTGTTTTCTCTCCTTTATAAGTATAGGTAAATAGCTCGTATCCAATTGTACAAAAGAAGACAAGTTAAACCAAGTTAGTTCATATTAAAACTGTGTTGGATACATAGAGTTCAAGACTTTCTCCTTGAGTGCTACAAGAATTAACACTGTCAATCAGACGTTCCAAATATCGATTCAGAGACGTACAATATAGCACATCCAGATGCATATAGATAACAAAAGAAAAAAATACTTACCGATTTAAAAGACAATAATAGCGGCTCAAATGTTTGAGTGCCAAAATCTCTTGTTCTAAGGAAATTATTTTTACTAATTAGGTTTTTTCTTTTGTGCACTTAATTTGGGTTCACTTGTTACTTTCTTGAGAGCTTTCCTTTATGGGTCATAAGCTTATAAATCATTCTTATTAAAATTAGCTCCCGTAGATGTGTGTTGTAAATCGTAAGTTTTTAACATAAGTACGTAACTAAGAAAAGCTACTAAAATATTTATACAATACTTTTCAATGAACGAATTTTATACATATAAAAGTCTAAAAATAACATATATGTAATGTCGGTTCGGTTTGGTTTCGGTTCGGTTTTTTTATGGTAACACCAAACCAAACCTAATATGTCGGTTTTTTTTTCGCCTACACCAAACCAAGTCAAACCAAACCATAATCGGGTTTTTTTCTCGGTTTGGTTTGGTTTGTCGGTTTGGTTCGGTTTACCGGTTTGGTTTGTACACCCCTACTTGTACCTTTGATTCACAATAAGTATCTTATTCCAACTCCATTAAAGAATGTACTTAACTTCAGACAACTAAAACAAACAACCAATACAAAACAAATATACCAGAAACTTATTAAAGATTTCAAAATTCAAAATTTTGAAATTTACACTGAGTTTTTAATAACAGTACTTTGGTCAAACTTGTACAGTTAATTCATCTTTACTCTCACTCTCCCTCCACTTCACCTCTCTGTTACCTAGGGAGTATTTCTTACAGTTTATGAGTTGTTTTTTTGCTGGTTATTATAACCATTTTTTTGTTCTCATTCTCTTCAAAATACTACTAAAATATTCTGACTGTAAATAAAATATCTTTCTTCCCATTTGCCCATTGTCCATAAAATATACAACTTGTACATATATTTGTGTACTGGTAAAGATACAGATACCCTTTTTTCTCAGCTCTGCACATCCAAAGATAGACAGTAGTAGGCCATCTAAAAAAAAAGTGAATCCCAAACACTACTACAAAAAACCAAGAACCTTTTTTCAGGATTAATAAAAAGAAAAAAGAAACAGATATCAAGAACCAAAATAATACTCAATCTACCCTTCAAAAATCCCTTCCTCATTTCATAAGCAAAAAAAAAGAACCCTTCAAGCTGAAACCTTTTCTCTCAAAAGACCAACAAAACCATGATTTAGCCCCTAAAAAATATCCCCACAAATGGGTAAAACCAAGAACCATTATTGCATTTTCTCTCTTTTTATGTTCATTCTTGCAATTTACATAACACCAGCTAAATGTGCATCTGAATACACTAACATGGTATACAAAGGTTGTGCAAAACAAGTGATATCAGATCCATCTGGTGTATACTCACAAGCACTTTCAGCACTTTTTGGCTCACTTATTTCACAATCATCAAAGTCCAAATTTTACAAGACTACTACTGGCACTGGCCAAACTACAATTACTGGTCTTTTTCAATGTAGAGGTGACCTATCAAATGTTGATTGTTACAACTGTGTAAGTGGTTTACCTATACTTATAGACAAACTATGTGGCACACCTGTTGCTGCAAGAATCCAACTACTAGGCTGTTACATGCTCTATGAAGTTTCAGGTTTCCCACAAATATCAGGAATGGAAATGTTGTACAAGACATGCAGTGGTAAAAATGCACCAGGTAGTGGCTTTGAGGAAAAAAGAGACACTGCATTTAACTCACTGGAAAATGCTATGACTAGTAGCAATGGTTTTTACACAACTAGTTATGAGTCTGTGTTTGTTGTGGGACAATGTGAAGGAGATGTGGGCTCTTCTGATTGTGGTGAGTGTGTTAAAAATGCTGTCCAAAAAGCTCAGGTTGAATGTGGTAGCTCAGTTTCTGGCCAAATCTTTCTTCATAAGTGCTTTGTCAGTTATAATTATTATCCTAATGGTGCTCCTAAAAAATCATCATCATCTTCATATTGGTCTCCATCTCCTTCATCAGGTACTCTCTTGTATTGATATGATGCCTTTATTTTAGCCACAAGTTTTCTCAATTCATTTCTTGTAGTATTTGTTTATTTTATTATATTGACAATGCTTTCAGCTTTCTCTTTTTATTTTCCCATCCAATATTTGGTATCATTCGTTCATTTTTAAAATTATTTCTCTTTAGCCGAGGGTCTATTAAAAAACAACCTCCTACCTCAAGTCTGCATATTTTTACTAGACCCACTTGTAAAATTATATTGAGTATGTTGTTGACTTATTGTTGTATCAAACTTTCGGTATCTAGTATCTACTAACCGACTAATCTAGATTTGTGCAGTGAAACTTTATTTAAGAAAAAGCTTGCCCTATCAAGATTTTTCCATTTCAATGGCTCGAACACAAGATTTTTAATCAAGTGTTAATACCCCAATGAAGAATTTTGTGTCTCCAGGATGTTTGAGCTGTCTACTTCCTTAAATTAGTTGTACATTTTAAAAATAAATAGGGAGTATGATGAATTGATTTTATAACATCACTGTTAACAAGATGTTTGTCTACCTTAGATTTGTGTGCTAATATCATTTTAGATTTGTTATCAATAGTTGTATAGTAGTAGTAATGAGAGTTACATCCAATGAACGTAGGGACAAGCCAAAACACAGGTAAGACAGTGGCTATAATAGTAGGAGGAGCAGCAGGAGTTGGTTTTCTAGTCATTTGCTTGCTGTTTGCTAGGAACCTAATGAAGAAACATGATGGTAAGTTTATTATATTAACCAATACTCTTAAGTGGTAATCAATTCCTTTTTATGGTTTAAATATTGCTACTTGCTTATGTTGTTATGCTATTATTTTAATACTTGTTGCAGATTATTGAAGGGATCAGCTGTGTTTTATAAAAAGCTGGCAAAAGCTTTCTATGAGGTGGATTCTTTCCTTGAATAGATTTTCTTCCTAGAAGAAAAAGAATTTTTCTTTTGTGGAAAAAGTAAAAGTAAGGGATTTTGTGAGCTGTAATTCTTGGAATTATTATTAGGTTAAAGAGGAAAACAAAAAATCATTGAGCAGAGAGTATTTTTGGGGTGATGAAATTGAGATGAATGGTCAGAAATTTTTGAGAAAATGATGTAACAATACATGTTTTGTCAACTATGAAGAAAGATTGGAAAGAGTACTAATGGTTTTGGCCTTTTTCTCCTATAGCCATGTGCCTGTTGTCTCTTTTCCCCTTGTCTCGAATAATGGTTCTCCATCTTCTTCTAAAGTTTTATACTTTTCACAAAGTTATCTGTATGTGTGTATGTATTTCCACTTTTATAATCTATGAATTAAAAATAGTTTATGCTACTTGAGTCAATATCCAAGAAGAAATAGTTACTGGTCTCAATGTGCATTTGGTGTCTTGAATAGGAATAGGACTACAATACTTTCTTTAGACTACTTGGTTGAACTTCATCTTCTTGGCTTTCAGGAGGTTAGGTAGCTTAGTACTTGTATACCATTCAGTGTTTTTTAAACCAAGGCTAGAATGTATAACTTGTTGGCTATGTCAGCAAATACATTCTTAATACTGTGTCTATTTTGAGTTAGCTTTTTGCAATTTTTTCAAAAAGGTCTCACATCGTTAAGATTATTTCAACATTTTTTCTTATCAACTTTCGATGCAAGACTTGGTTTCCATATCAACTGAGTTCCTTCTAAATCATGTACTGCACGACTCATCACAAAGACTAATGGGCTTATCTGGAAATTAGTAGTGTCACTCACCCACATCATCGGATTATTTATGGCTAACAAAACCATTTGGCAAAGAGAGTATCGTGTGTCAATCTCTAAACTATTTGGGAAAGACAGTAAAGTGGTCCGTTCCAAACCATCACTGCAGGGGCTTGTTTATAATATCTTTATGGGCTGCAATATGAGAGGTTCTCTCCTCCATCTCCATACTTAAATCAGTAAATCATCCACTTTGAGAGTAGATTAATGGGCTAAACCATCCATTCCAAATGCATTCTTAATATGGTATGGTACTGTCAGTCAAATTCATCTTTTATATAGCCCACTTATGTTTTTAATCACTTTAAAAACCAAATTTTAGGCTTGGTGTGATTGTGATACAAGAAGAGAATGACCTAACTTCCTTTAATATCAACTTCCCAATAATACCTTGGACTACCAAAGAGTGGTCCAGTCACTTGAGAATCCAATACATGGAAAAGTAGGGATTTTTTGTGGAGTTCTCTAACTCCGTTTGTTTATTAAATTTGGGAGCATTTTTTGAGTTTTTTGGGGGAAATTTTATTTGAACATACTTTTTTATCATACTTTTTGATCAATTTTTGGTCAAGTTTTGAAAGACCAAAAAGTGTATGAGACTACTTTTTGAGAGTTTTTGGGAAAATTGTCTTATCTTACCCACAAAACTTTAAGCTAGCGTTTGGACATAGATTTGATTGAAACTTGGGAATTTGAGTTTTTGGAGTTGATTTGAAAAATAATTTTTGCAACTTGAAGTTGTGTTTGGACATAGAATTTAGTTGAAAAAATAGTTGAAGTTTTGTGGGTAGTTTTTCAAATTTCCCAAAAACAGCCTTTGAGCACTTTTTGAGTTTTTGGGACTTTTTGGGAGAAGTTTTGATGAAATAGCATAAACAAACAATTTTTCTCCCAAAAACTCGCAAAAAATGTCCCCAGAAACTATAAACAAATGGGGGCTAACTATATTTTTAAGTTAATTCTATGTCCAAACACAACTTCAAGTTTCAAAAACTCAAATTCTCGGGTTTCAACCAAATCTATGTCCAAACATTAGCTAAACTTGGTGAATCGTGGTCACACACTATTCAGCAGTGATCTTCAAGTCTTGATGTCACGTTTTTAATTGTGATCCCTACTCTGTGTTATTGTCACAATTAAGAGTCTAGATTCTTTTAATTGTCACACTAAAAGAATCTTCTTTTTCCCATAACAGAGGTATCCATGTCCCTCGTCTGTCTTCCTTTCCTCCTTAGATTCTACAGAGCACAAAATCAAATTTTCCAATTATGGAGTTGGAATCATCAAACATAGATGGATTTTTCGTTTAGATTTTATATGATAATATTTACTTTGATACAGTACTTATGAAAAAAGGGCTCACATTTATGTAAAGAGATAACATACCTCAATTTTATATGTGCAAAGTGTTAAAAGGAAAAATATAAAGATTAAAAGATAGAGCTTCTAAATACACAAATATATCAAGAGTTTAAGTTCTACGCACCGTCGGTGTATATATTTTTTTACACCATCAGGTAACAATAACCTGCTATATCAGGTTACTAGCTTTTTCCTAATTTTCTTCTTTTTCCCTAAATTTTAAAGTAGTCTTTTTTTTCCCTCTCACCTCCTTCAACCCACAGTCTTTCTCGGTTTTTCTAACATGTCTGTCCTTTCACTACCATCTGCCTCTCTTTCTTCTTCAAAGCCTTTCACTCTCTATCTATGAATTGTAGATCTGCTAGAAAATGGTTTGGAATATCGATGTGTAGAGAAAATTCTTAAAGGAAATAAATTGGCTCAGCAGGAAAACTGAATAAAAATAGACTCTTGAGAAAGGATTTAATCCTACAACAGTGCAAGAATGTTGAATCAGTGTGGGTTTCTTGAGAAAAATAAAAATAAAGTATGTGTATGTTCAAACACTGGAGTTGATTTTGAATGGTTTCTTAACTGTACTATTCAGAATTAATGATGAGAATGGTGCTTATGAGCTTAAAGTATAATCTTTGCTCGATTGCCTACTTAGAATCCACTTATGGTTGTATTATTATAAAGTGGAGACATTTACAAAATGATCAGTCCATTTGTGCTTAAAATGTCAGTTGACACAAAATGTATGATACTGGAGGACAATGCTTTTGTGAAGAACTTATTTGTAACGATGACGAGAAAGGTCACACTGAAAACAGTAGAGTTGGGGATTGCATTTGCCTTATACTTATATTCTTTTAATTTGGTCATAAATGATTTTTTATTATGTAAAAATAGATAAGGAAGTAGTACTAATTTGCTGACCTTTAAAATTACCTGATGGTGTAAAAATTTATGTACACCGACGGTGCGTAGAATTTAAACTCAATATATCAATATTTTTCTTAAAGAAAGCATATAAAGAGTGTCACATAAAATACAACGAAGTAATATTTTAGACGTCGTTTTAGCATGAAAAAGTTCTTTGGAATGAAGATTTTAGTAGTACATTTGCGAAAGAGGAATCGGATTTGCATACTCAGCATTTGTAAATTCTCAAACAAAAGTCAAAACATTGAGATTCTATACACAAACCTTAGTAACCAAATGTAACCTATACATTATCTCCCACAAACATCAAGGTGGGAATGGAAATTTGGAATGAGAAGCTGCAAAGCTATCTCAACTCATCATGGAATATTAAAACAAGCATAGAAATAAAGAGACATAAAAATAAAAAAAGTGTAACAAAGCAGTGTCCAGTTTCCTTCAAGGGCTAACACAATCAAGAATCATGGAAATTGAAGCCTCTGAGTAGTTATTCTTCAGACTTTGCAACTTCTTAAGTGACTTCCCAAGAACTGAATGGAATCCAAAACTACTTTCCTTAATCTCTTGGTTTTCACTAACCAATTCAGTTTTTGGGTTCGACCCTTGACCTTCACAAGCCTTGTTGCGCAACTTTGCAAATTCAGTTGTCCAGATATCTACAAGACCTGACATATTTCTGCAATTTCACAAATTAATAATCACGGGAAAAGAAGAATACTACTTTATGCTTTATGTAAAAGATGTTATGTGTTTGTTTCAAATTTGATGCTCTAATGTATCACAAAGTTACTGTTTATATACTACTGAGCTTTAGAGCCAAAAAAGACTGAAAGTCGGTTTCTTGTTAGAAAAGTGGCAGCACACAACTTTTCAGTTGACAGATTTTCAAACATGTTTGTGTGAGCTTTCCTGTTTTCAGTTTTGATGCCATACTAAAAAGTACTTACAGTGTGTCCTAAAACTGTGACTGGAAGGTGGTATACGTGGTCTCTACCGTATTTTTAATTGGTTGTTCTTGTGGGCATTTCAAACTGTGTGCGCTTGGCTGTGAAGCTTATTTTCTTTATCCCCGAAATCCATATTTTCATTGAAAAGAACTTACTCATACATGATACTTGCATTGTCACATTAATGTTTTTGTTATCGTTAAGTATAAATTAAGATTATTATTCGGTGTGTTGGGATTATCTCAATTGTCTTTATATTTTATGTGGATATTCTCTTTGCACATATGATATGAAAATCAAAGACACAAATGAAAAGACAAGAATTAAAAGTAAGACCCAATTGATTTAGAGAAGAATTAAGGAAATTAATTAGGGAAAGATTAACCTAATTATCTCTTTAATCAAGGACAATAATGATGCTTAAGCAAACAAGTTTAGCCAAATCCTCACAATTATCAATATTCATCAAAACTAGGTCTACTAATGACTTTGGAAGTATTTATACATTGGCAAATGCCTTAATTAACCCTTAACAATGGGCCTTCAAGTCATTAACCACTGGTGGGCTTTCTGATCCTCGTCTCAGCGCGGTCGCACAGTGATGCATGCTATCGCGCTGAGTTTTAATTCGTGTCCACACGATCGCGGCTATGGTCACGCGATCGCGCAGGCAATCCTTCAGCCTGTCTCTTGTGCGATCGCGTCTGTGGACGCGCGATAGCGCATCTCTTCATTTTCGATACCCACGCGATCGCGTCTGACACTCATGATCGCGTAGCTCTTCTCTTTCCCCTTCCGCGATTGCGTCTGTGCACGCGCGATCGCCATGAGCATTTTCAGTTCCAGAGGCAGTAAGCATGCAAAACTGCCCTAGAACCCCCAAGACTTGCCCAATCAATTCCAGCTGTGTAAACATTTCCTGTAGCTGTTGCAGCTCCCTAGCTTGGCTCCTCGTGAAGGGCTTGGATGAGCGTCGGGTTGCATCATTCTCCCTGTCTTGAGAAGAATTCGTCCACGGATTCACTTGATCTTTAACTTCGAAGGGAGACAAGTCACACACATTAAACGTGTTGTGCACTTGGTATTCACTAGGCAAGTCCACCTTGTACGCGTTGTCATTAAGGCGTTAAAGGACTTGGAAGAAGCCATCTCCTCTAGGCATCAATTTGCTCGTCCTCTTGTTTGGGAACCTATCCTTCCGGAAATGAACCCACACTCAATCACCGGGCTCAAAGATGATCCTCTTCCTTCCTTTGTTTGCTTTCTTGGCGACTTCTTGATTTTTCTTCTCAAGTTGTTTCCTTACTTGCTCATGAAGTTGCTTCATCTCTTGAGCTCGCACCTTGGCATCTAAGCTTAAGACAACATCACTAGACAAAGGCGTAAGATCCAAGGGGGTAAGGGGATTAAAACCATACACAACTTCAAATGGTGTCATGCAAGTAGATGTGTGCATGGTCCTATTATAAGCAAATTCAATCAAGGGTAGGTGTTCTTCCCAAGAAGCTAGTTTCCCCTTGACCATAGTTCTAAGCATAGCACCCAATGTTCTATTAACAACCTCGGTTTGGCCATCGGTTTGGGGGTGGCAAGAAGTAGAGAACAACAACTTTGTGCCAAGCCTCCCCCAAAGCTCCTTCCAAAAGTGACTAAGGAACTTCGGATCCCTATCACTAACAATAGTTTTTGGGACCCCCATGCAATTTAAGCACATTGTCAACAAACAAGTTAGCTATGTGAGATGCATCATCAACCTTGTGACATGGAATGAAGTGAGCCATTTTAGAAAATCTATCAACCACCACAAAAATGCTATCCTTGCCCCTTTTAGTCATAAGCAATCCAAGGACAAAATCCATGGAGATATCAAGCCAAGGACCTAAGTGAATGGGAAGGAGTGAATACAAACCATGTGGAAGTAGCTTTGACTTGGCTTGCCTACACTCCAAACATTGGCCACACACCCTCACAACATCCACTTTCATTTTGGGCCAATAGAATTGTTCCTTAAGAATCTCCATCATTTTGCCCACACCAAAATGCCCCATTAGTCCCCCACTATGGGCTTCCCTCACTAGTAATTTCCTCCAAGATGAATTAGGCACACATAGTTTCCCATTCCTAAACAAGAAGCCATCAAACTTGTTATACCTCTTTTTTTCCACATCACTACTAACTTCCTCCTCTCCACACAATCGATTCACTCTTCTACCCATTTCCTCCACTTCACAATTAACATAAAGTTCTCCAAACTCTGGGTCATTAACATACATTTCCCTCATACTCTCAAAACCCATGAGTTTGGACCCCAACGTGTTCAACAACAAGTGCCTTGTTGATTGAAGCACAAATTTTCGGGATAAGGCATCCGCCACCACATTCTCCTTCCCGTTTTTGTAATGGATGACATAGGGAAAAGTCTCAAGAAACTCCACCCATTTGGCATGTCTCACATTCAATTTCTCTTTGGATTTGAGGTGTTTTAAGGATTGGTGGTAGGTTCAAATAACAAACTCCTTGGACCAAAGGTAATGTTGCCAATGAGCCAATGCCTTCACCAAAGCATACAACTCTTTGTCATAGGTGGAATATTTAGTGGTTGCTCCCTTGAGTTTCTCACTAAAATAAGAAATAGGCTTTTGCTCTTGCATCAACACTGTCCCAAAACCTACCCCACTAGCATCACATTCAATCTCAAAAGTCTTATCAAAGTTTGGCAATTGGAAAAGGGGTGTGGAACTAAGGACTTCCTTCAATTTCACAAAAGCCTCTTCTTGCTCCTTCCCCCACACAAACACCTTATCCTTCCTTATCACTTCGGTCAATGGTGTGGCTATAGTGCTAAACCCTCTCATAAACCTCCTATAGAAGCTAGCCAACCCATGAAAACTCCTTACATCACCAATGCTTCTAGGAGTGGGCCAATCCCTAATGGCCTCCACCTTAGCCTCATCTACCTCCACACCATTTGCACTCACCACAAAACCAAGGAAAATAACTTTTTCAACACAAAAAGAACACTTTCAAATTAGCAAATAGTTGTTCCTTTCTCAACATCAAATACTTGTTTCAAATGATTAACATGCTCATCAATGGATTTGCTATAGATAAGGATATCATCAAAATAAACCACAACAAATTTTCTAATGAAGGATTTGAGCACATGGTTCATCAACCTCATGAAGGTTGAAGGAGCATTGGATAAGCCAAAAGGCATGACAAGCCACTCATAAAGACCAAAGTTGGTCATAAAGACCAAAGTCTCATCCGAATTTGGTGGTATCCACTCCTCAAATCAATTTTTGAAATAACACAAGAGCCACATAATTCATCTAGCATATCATCTAACCTAGGAATATGATGACGATACTTTACCGTGATTTTTTTATGGCTCTACAATCCGCACACATGCGCCAAGTCCCATCTTTCTTTGGCACTAGGATGACCGGGACCGCACATGGGCTCAAGCTCTCTTGCACAAGGCCTCTCCCAAGCAACTCCTCCACTTGTTTTTGAAGTTCCTTGGTAGGTTTCGGGTTGCTTGTATAAGCGGCCTTGTTGGGCAATTGTGAACCCGGAACAAGGTCGATTTTATGCTCAATGCCTCTTAGTGGTGGCAACCCATTAGGCAACTCCTCGGGAAAGATGTCTTCATAACCTTGCAAAAGAGAAGAAATAGAACTAGGCAAAGAAGGGGTTAGTTCGTTAGCAAGCAAAACATGTTCCTTGTATAGGAGGAGAATCATGGGTACTCCTTCCTCCACATCTCTCAAACATTCCTTCCTAGACAAGAACAAGTTCACTCCCTCTTTTGGTTCCTCACTCTTTTGAGTAACAACTCCCACTCTCCCTTCTTCCACAACTCTCTCTTTCTTTTCTTTCTCTCTTTTCAACTTTAACTCCCTCGTCTTCCTATAACCTTCACTCACTTGCGCTGGGGTCAACGGATTGAGAACAAATTTTCGACCCCCCACTTCCAAGGCATACCTATTGGTCTTGCCATCATGCTTCGCCAAACGGTCATATTGCCAAGGCCTATCAAGCAATATATGGCAAGCTTGCATAGGGACCACGTCAAATAAAAGCTCATCATGGTAATCTCCAATCTTGAATTTAATCAAGGCTTGCTTGGTCACCTTAAGTCACCACACTCGTTCAACTATTGGAGTTTGTAAGATTGCGGGCGCTTTCTAGTGGGTAGTTTAAGTTGTTCAATCAAGGTGGTGCGCACCACATTAACGCAACTACCACTATCAATAATCAAAGAACAAGTAGCACCTTGAACCTTACAATAGGCATGGAATAAACTTTCCCTTTGGTTCGACTCCAACTCCTCCTTCACTTGCGCCCCCATTATTCTTCTTACCACAAGAGTAAAATAGTTTCCCTCTAATTGCCCATCTCCCGTCGCATCCTCATCAAAATCACCATCACTTGGCATATCCCTATCTTCCTCATCATCATCACTTCCACCCGTTTCATAGCCCCCATCCCCCAAAGCAATGATAGTCCTCCTATTGGGATAATCTCGCATCATGTGGCCACGGCCATTACACTTATAGCATTGAATGTCAGATAAGTTTTCAAGTTTAGCTTTATTACCTTCCGCCTTGGGCTCCTCCTTGGGCTTGGTTCTTTCAAAGTTACCTTTGAAGTCACGCTTGGGCTCCTTAGCTTTATCCCATGGGGTATAAGCCTGCACATTGTCTCTTCCTTTGTTCCAATTGGATGGAATGTTTTTGGCTTTGTAAGACTTGTCTAGATTGATCCCGTTCTCCACCTTTTGAGCCGCTTGGAATGCTTCAACCAAGCTTTCAAACCGGTGCAATTCCATTGGGGAGAAGATCTCCCTATTCAAACCACCACGAAACTTTGGTATGAGAGACCGGTCATTATCTAGCACATTAGCCCTTATCCTAGTCCTCTCAAACTCATCAAAATACTCCGCCACGCTCTTGGTTCCTTGTCTCAAGCTGTAGAACTTTTTGAGCAATTCATCCTCATAGTGTGGAGGTAGAAACCGAGCCTCCATCATGCCTTTTAAAGCCTCCCACCCCCATTGGTAATGAGCACTTGTGTTTCCCTTTGATTTTTCTTGGACTCCCACCAAGTAGAAGCAAAGCTTTCAAATTGGGAGATAGCATACTTCACCCTTGTAGCATTTTGGACGTTGTTGATTTGAAAGATTCTCTCCATCGAGATCACCAAATCCATGTACTTATCAGGATCACTTTCACCTTGGAAGGTAGGCAGGTTGACCTTGATAATGTTCAACCCCCTATCTTCATCATGATACCTCTGTAGCCCACCATAACCCTCGTGGTCATAGTCGTCTCCATCACGAACCACCCTTCCTTGGTAACGTCCCCCAAATTGACCACCTCTATCTCTAATTCCCCCAAAAGGAACTCCCCCTCGTTGGGCTTCTCCCGGATAATGAAATGGTTCATTGTCATAGTTATCATTCTCATGAAAGCCCTCAACATCAAGTGGCCTTGGAGTGTCATTCCTTGGTTGCTCATTTCTTGGGAGATCATGAGTAGGGTCCCTCACTTGTGGAGTGATGTTCGGTTAATAGGTATCTTGGACCACCATGTGAGAGTAGCGGTCGTTGGCTCGAAAGATTTGGCTTGGTCCATCATCCCGCACCCCCACGGTTGGAGGTATGCCAACCACTTGTTTTCCCTTTTCCCGAAGCTCCTCCTTTGATGTTAGCTCCTTCACCGTTCCATCCAGCCTATCAATTTTATTTTCCAAGAAGTTCATCTTTTCCAACATGGCTTTCATCAAGGTTTTAAGTTCCATGTTCCCTTCATTCCCTTCTCGAGTCATTGTACCTACAAACAAGTAAACAAACAAGGTTAGTAGAAAGAGTCCTAACCGAGTCGCTCCCTAAGTGTTTACACTCAAATTGATGTCGCTCAATTCACTCGTGTTTGCACTCAACGTTCTTTTTACTCACTATAATGCTCTCTCCTCACTTGCCTTTTTCCACTCTTTGGCTATTGCAAGTTTGTTCTTCGCACACTAAGTCCAACTTGACAATCAAACTAAACTAATTCGGGATCGGAAGGAATTGTTGTGACAAGACACGGACAATTGAAACTGACGAAAGCACTTTAGGAACGTTTAAAGAAAAGGAAGAAATAAAGGCACGAATCGAATTGACACGAATCAGATTCGGAATTGGATGAAATTTGGTTTGTGATCTAGAAACTCATTGTTCTTGATGCTGAGATTGAGTTCCAGTTTATTGGAAACTGTTACGGGGCTGTTGCGAACGTTCTGTCTAATAATCTATTTTCTGGAAATTGTTGTTCAGCGCGATCGCGTGAGTTGTTCGCGATCGCGAAGAATTGCTGGTGGTACTTGGCGCGACCGCGTGTAGATGTCGCGATCGCGTAGGCCTTTTAATGATTGGCCTGCGCGATAGCGCTGAAGCTGGCTCGATTGCGTAAGCTTCTGGGTTTGAAACAGAACCCGACTTTGAAGCTCACTTTTCAACTTGAATCTTCACAAACCACCGTATTTTTACTCCAAATTTGAGATGTATACTCCTTGTTGGTCCGTGAACAAACCCCAGTAATTGATTCTTCGATTCCAACAGCCAAATGCAAAAATCCCAAATTCTTGATGAAGAACTCTAACTTTTGATTCTTCAATTCAGCACCAATATGTTGGTGTTTGTCTAATTCCTTTTGGAATTAGTTTCTAGGAATCATAAACTTCAAATGATACCAAAAATTTCACTCAATAGAAACCTTAATCCTAAGACTCATATTTTTGGGGTTTTTTTTTTTTTTTTTTTTTGACTTGATGAACAAGAATTGGTTTAGTGATTGTTAAAACAAACACTAATCCAGCTCTGATACCAAATGATATGAAAATCAAACACACAAATGAAAAGACAAAAATTAAAAGTAAGACCCAATTGATTTAGAGAAGAATTAAGGAAATTAATTAGGGAAAGATTAACCTAATTATCTCCTTAATCACCTAAACAAAAGAACCCTAGCTATTTGATCCTCAATTAGCTAAGCTAATTGCAAATCAAGGACAATAATGATGCTTAAGCAAACAAGCTTAGCCAAATCCTCACAATCATCAATATTCATCAAAACTAGGTCTACTAATGACTTTGGAAGTATTTATACATTGGCAAATGCCTTAATTAACCCTTAACAATGGGCCTTCAAGTCATTAACCACTGGTGGGCTTTCTGATCCTCGTCTCAGCGCGATCGCGCAGTGATGCACGCAATCGCGCTGAGTTTTAATTCGTGTCCACATGATCGCGGCTATGATCACGCGATCGCGCAGGCAATCCTTCAGCCTGTCTCTTGCGTGATCACGTCTGTGGGCGCGATCGTGCAGCTCTTCATTTTCGATACCACGCGATCGCGTCTGACACTCGCGATCGCGTAGCTCTTCTCTTTCCCCTTCCGCGATCGCGTCTGTGCACGTGTGATCGCGATGAGCATTTTCAGTTCCAGAGGCAGTAAGCATGCAAAACTGCCCTGGAACCCCCAAGACTTGCCCAATCAGTTCCAACTGTGTAAACATTGCCTGTAGCTGCTGCAACTTCCTAGCTTGGCTCCTCGTGAAGGGCTTGGATGAGCGTCGGGTTGCATCAACATATATGCTCGTTGTGTATTTTCTTTTCTAGCATGTTGTATTCTCTTTTAGCCGAGGGTCTATCGGACGCAGCCTCTCCACTTTGGTGGGGGTAAAGTTTGCGTACATCTCACCTCCCCAGACCCCACTTGTAGGATATCATTGGGTTTGTTGTTGTTGTTGTTGTTGTTGTTGTTAAAGTATAAATTGAGGTAGAAATACATATTAACCACATATTTGGAAGTTATGGCTGCATATCCTTCAAAAAAGAAAAGCAAATCTAAAATTACTAGTCACTTGGTTATTGCGAACAATATTTTCAAAGTCAATAATATGATTTTTTTTAAGACGAAACAACTTTTAAATATGCTGAGGTAACTATATAATAGATTAAATTTGATAAGGCTAAAGCCTCGATAGGCTGGAGATTCATTCCATGCTGTCACAATGCTTTGCCCACCATTGTTGTTGCTTTGAACATGGAATACACATTATGTGTTTATTGTATTTGTATGTGTCCTGTTTCCGAATATTTTCTAAGTTCTGATGAAGCCAGGACTAATTTCATGCTCTGTTAAAATATACACCTGTGCTTCTCTACTTCTAGGTACCTGATCAAATTGTTGAAGATGGTTGTTTGGTTATGTTGATAGTTAAAATTATTAGCAGTGATGAACTACTACGTGTCAAACTTTATGTTTCCCTACATGTCAAGGCATGTTGGTACTCAAAGACTAATGCAATATATTCATAACATTGTTCCAGCAACAAAATACAAAACAATATAATATGCTTGACGAAAAGATGGGAAACATCAATCCAAACAGGTTGTAAAAGGATAATTGCCTCAACTTTGCACTATACATGTAAACTCTTGGGATGTGAGCAATCTTAGGCCAGTCCTCTCCTGTTTCCTTCTGGCATCTTTGCTTTAGGCTTGATGAACATCTTTTAACAACTAGCATTTGCAATGCTGCGAGAGATCGCAATCCTTCTGGAAAGGATCTCAACATAGGGGAACCATCAATTGCCAACTTATTAAGGGCTATGAGGTCGCCTATCCATTCTGGAATTGTCAATAAGTTAGGACAATCCCAAATCTCTATTGATTTCAAAGTACATGCAAAATGCTGGAGCCAAGCAGGAAGAGTCACTAGCTTGTCAAGCCTGAAAACTCTGAACTTTGATAAATTTCCCAGGACTTCAAATTGCACTGCTTCGTCAGACAAGTCAAGCAGAAGGCAGTTCTCTATGCATAAAAACTCGAGGGAAGTGAGATGAGTTAGACAATTGGATAGAGAAACCAGATCTCTGTAATTCTGAATAGTCAAGTTTTTGAGTGAGGTGAGACTCCTGAAGCCATCCTCTGGAATAGTTGCTAGGTCCTTAACATGAACTAGAATCAAACTATTTAAATTGCAAAGAGGAGAAGGATGATGAGGTGGGCAAAGAATTAGCTTCAATATCTTCTCACTTATCCCAAAAACAAGTCATTTTAGGGAAGTGAAGTAGTCTTCATATGTAGGAGTAGTTGATGGTAACATGAAGTTATCATCATTACTATCAAATCCATTATCTATGTTCTCTGTAAAGTCAAGTCTCAACAGTACAAGACTTTGGAGAGAAGGCAGTTTCCATAGGGGTGGAAGCTTTTGGCATTTATGATAAACTCCTATATTTAGAGAAACAAGCTTGGGTAGCAAAAAGCCTAGATTATCAACCATCAACCAACTTGGAAACCTTGATCCACCATAATTTGTTATTTTCAGTCTTTCAATGTTTTGGTGAGGCTGCAGGGCCTCCAACATGATCAAATCACCTTCAGTATCATCCCCTTGATTACCATATTCGAACTCTACCAACAGCTCTCGAAGATTTTTCATTCTTTTCACTACATCACTAGGTATTCTTTCTCCAATGGCATGGACACGTCCCATGAACTTGATGGGTAATCTATCTCTGAGATCAACAAGGCCTTTCAATTCATTCAACTTGTCACTTGCTAGACCAGATATGCAACGTTCTTTGCCTACAACAAAACTTTTTAACGTTTGTACACAAGTCAATTGGACAATTCCAGGTGGCATATCTTTCATAAAGAGCAATAATCAAAATTCAAATGCACGAGATTTTCTAATTGCCAAAGTCCTGGTGGAATATGGGTTAAGGAGAGGTACATCTGACATACCAAACATCGAAGGCTCACCAAACACCAAATATCTCTCGGCAACTTTTTGAGTTTGATGCAACCAGACAAGTTTAAAACTTGTAGGTTGTGCAATTTTGTGATAGATTTTGGCAAAGTGATGTCACGCCCTAAAAAATTTATATTAAACTGCAAGAGTGCGAGTATTGTTATTTTAAAGGCTCGTGACTGGTGTTAAAAAAGGTACAAAATTATTTAGAGAAACTCGGAGTCGCCACTTGACATAGTTTAAGGTGTGCCAAGTCACCAAAAGGTACCTTGGAACACCTCTGACTCGTCTAATGGTCTGCGTTAGAGATTCGGGTAAGGTTCTCAGTTGACTCTCGGGAAGGTATTAGGCACCCTCGAGTCCTGTGCCAAGCACAGTTGCTTTATTGTCGCAATTTTAATTTATTAAATATGGTTGTTATATTAATGCCGTTGATTTGAATTTGTACTTTGATTCAGAAAAATTTAAAAGTGTTATTCTTATCCAACCTCACAGAGGATCGGACGAATTTACATTTTAATTCATAATAGATAAAATATATTACGCATTTCCAACCTCACAAAGGACTGGTCCATTTTGAAAGAATTTAATTGACTTCATCGAGACTATTAATAAAAGGTGAGTTGTCTGCCAAAATCATAAATGGGTTAAGCCAGTTTACATTAATAAGCTGCAGTAAAGATTATTTGCAAAAATTATCATATTTTTATTTTTATTGCTTAACAAAAAATGAGTTTAATAGAATTAATTTCCTTTAGCCTAATAAGCTGACTGCGAGTCATACTTATTATTAAACTCAATCATAGAAAACTCTTCTTGCTCCTATTTAATTTGCCTAATCGATTTAATTAAAATATAACCGCTAACTATATTAAGTGACAAATTGGGACTCCCAAATTTGCCTTAAAAATATATGGATTATGAAAAGTATATACATACAATAGGCTGTTTATTAAATTGATAAATAATTTTATGGCCTATCTTTGAAAAGAAGAAAGATTTTGCAGAAAAGATACTGTCGTCGTGTAACTAATATGGGCTGAACGATTTGCGAAACTAGGTTGCTTTAAGGTCTGTCTTGCACAATTAACCATACTTTTATTCTTCAGTTTTGCATAAACAGGGCTTATGTAAATAAATTAACATGTGGCCAGATTTAAAGAAACGTCCTAAATTCAAAGCCTATTCGCCCAAGTTGCAAACCTTTAATTCATTTGCACTTGTAATTCTATTTGTTATCACTTTTCTTTCAAATTTGTCCAGATCTAAAACTTTACTACGTGGACAGCTTTGCAAAGACACTCTAGATATACATATTTGCACTATATGGCTATCTTTTACAGAAAGGCCAACATTTTAAAACATTGTTAACTTTTCTACAAGGAAAAACACGTGTGAATAAATCTAACCCAACAGTTAATCATTTGCTTCCATAACCCATTGTTCAATGAAGCCAACAGATATAATCAAGTGTATATACAACCATACGGTAACAATATTTCTTACTCAATCCATCACAAATTTATCAAGATACTAAGCATTCACATAACACATGATATAGACCATGAAAAGGGCTAATTACATGTCATATTTCACATCCAGGTGGTTAAAAATAATACAAGGTTTGAGCGTTACCTAGTGTGCCAAGAACACAAGAAGCAATGTGAAAATACCCAGCTCAATTGCAACAGCTACGAACAGCAACAAGAACAGCCCTCTTTTACCTTCAAACTTGACTTTTAAACCCCCTATTTATACCTTAAACATTCAAGATTTATACCCCCAAAAGATCCTTAGTATAAAGCCTTTGGTTCTAAATCCCACTCTTTTAACATAAGCCCTTCTTTTTCAAGTGTTTTACCCTCAATTTAGTGCTTTGTTTCAGCTCTATTTTTTTGTGTTTCAGCAGGTAGTAGTCCTGAAATGAGGAGTAAATGCCCCCTATTTAAAGCTAAAAGGTGGGGCTAAAAGGTGGGGTGTGGACTTGTACAAAAGTACAAGCCCACACCCCTATACTTGAGTGTTCTTAGTCCATATTTTCAGCCAAAGGTACAACAGTTATAGGGCCATATTTCAGCCCTCTAAACAGTCCCAAAAGGCTGAAAAATGTACAAGTAGGGTCCTCTAAAGGACCCCCATTACTCATTACATTAACTAGAAGGAAACCAAGACTAAACTAGACAACTAAATCAGCCCCAAGACTAAGCCTAAAACAAAACTAATGCAACCAGGTTCCAAACTAAGTTATATTTCCTAACTAAACTTAAACTTAGTCCAAAACAAGAGCAGACAAAACTAAACTTAGCAAAACTCATTCCATGGTTGAGTTCCAACTCAATTGAGTTCAAAGTTGCCAAACAAATGACTACTTGAACCCTTAGATCCATACATTCCATCCCTAAGACAACCTAAACGCTGGACATTTCAAATGTAGAGTTAAGCAAATAAATTTAACAATAACAACCATTTTTGTTAACAATTCATGCACTAAAACTAATAAACCAGGAATCCACATATGAGAAAATGTTAAATTTTTACATGTTTGAGCTAAACTAAAACAAATGGGGACAGACATGCTATACTAACCAAACAAAGAACATGTTTCTTCAAACTTCACATTAAGACCGGATAATAAACATACATATGCCAATTTTCACACATTGAATCGCTTTTGGAAACTTGTTTTCCACGACAAAACTATGTCAATCATTTGAACACTTCTACTTTCTAAACTAAACTAGCTAATCAAACGAAGAAAGCAAGGAAACAATCTGATTGTCTAACTCTTTGGAAGCCAAGAAACTGATTTTCAAGTTCATAGGGAGAGAACAAAACAGTGAACCAACCTTGTTTTCATCCTTTGATTTATAAGCAAAAACAAGCAATACATGGCCATACTCAGAATTTTTTATAACTATACTAAACATAAGAACTACCAAGATACTAAACATGATAAGCTAACAAACAGGAAATAGAAATAGGGATTCACTATAATCTGACCGTTGTCAAGCTAATCGACAACGCCAAGGATGCTTCGCTGCCACTGTTACTGCGCGGAGGCTGCCATGAGCACTGCCACTGCCTCCGTTTATCAACAAAATCATCATCATCACTGCCTCACTAAAACAGCCCCTGCTATCAAACTATCAAAGCTTCGCCATCACCAACAAAACCATAACCAAACAGTCCCGGATTCCATCGCTACGCTGCCTCGCTCACAACTGTATCATCACAAAATCAACATCGCTGCAGCGAGAGCGACGCAGCGATGCCGCTGCCCTCGCTGCCTCCACCCTCATCCCCAAACAAATATCATCATCACAGCATATTAATCACCACCACTGCCTCAAAAAACAGCCCCTTCCCTCCCACGAATCATCACAGAAACAAAATTGTAAAAGCCCATCCTCCCATTTTCAACATCACAAACAGAAACGGAAAAAAAGAAAAAATCAGAAAAGGAAAGGAAAAAACAGGAACGGGACAGGGGAAAAGAAACGGGGGGCAAAGGGGATGGGGTATTGGGAGATGGGATGTGGGAGAGATAGAGGGGAGTAAAGGGAAGAGGAGGAACCAAGAAAGCTCAACAAAAAGTAAAAACTTACCGGAGTCGAAGTTTGACCGATTCTTTGAAGCCCGATCTACGAAAATTGGCTTGGATTTTGAAGAAACGGAGTTGAGAAATGGAATGAGGAGGTTGAGAGCTTTAAAATGATATATTTTTCTAAATTTTCCGGCCACCGGAGGTGGTGGCCGGCGGCGGCAGCGCGGTGGCCGACCGGTGGCTCCGCCGTGGAGGCGATTTCCGGCGAGCCAGGGAGAAAATTCGGTAGGGTGGACCTAGTCAGGAGACTTATGGGGGTGTGAGGGAAAATGGGAGGTTTTTGTGAAGTTATAAGGGAAATGGGAGAGGGAATGGGAACCGTTGGATCAGATTTGATCCAATGGTTGAGATCAAAGGAATGTTGGACGGGCCATAGAGCAAATGGGCTGATGGGTCTTGGCATTGGGCTACATATTTTTTTGCATATAGCCACAAAAATAATTTATACACACACAACTAACTAAAATTAAACCACATATTTTACCACACTATCATATTTAAACTATAGAATCAAAACAATAAGCACGTAACAAGTGATTTTTGTTAATTTTCAAATTTTAGCGTCCTAATTAGAAACAAATTTAGTTAAGAAAAAAACACTAGAAGTCCAGAAAAATTGACGACACGTCCTAAGAATCTAATACGAATATTTTGAGCATTTTTGAATTTTGGTGCCAAAATTAGGTGATTACAAGTGACAATGCTATCAGAAGAAACAACAAGATATCGTAAATGCACCAGTCCACCTAAAGATTGAGGCAGAAACTTTATATGCATGTTACGTAAATGCAGAACGCCCAAACATTCAAAACTTGAAATCATTCTCTCTAACATTGAGTTGCTTATGGCAACATACTTAGACTCATTTAGGTGAATAAATGTCTGCAACTTCATATGCTTCCTAAAGAAGGGATTGGAAAATGACAATGAACCATCTACCCTGAATAAACAAGAAGCATGGAGAGTTTCTTCTGGTATTATAATCTCTGTATATTCTGTTTTAGTGATACTGAAGAACTCCCTATCTGCAACTTCTTTTGCTAGATCATGAATAAGATCGTGCATTTTGTAGCGATCCGGAAAGGATTCTTGTTCTTCAGTTTCTTGAAAGAATGACCTTTTTAACAAATCCATAAAAAATGAATTTGCAACTTCCTCCATGTATCTGTTGCTAGTAGTTGGTTGAATAAAGCCTTGAGCAATCCACATACTAATCAAATCATCTATCTGAATTTGGAAATCCTTTGGAAAGAGAGGATAATATGCGAAGCATAGTTTTAAATGCTGAGGAAGGTGATTATAGCTCAATCTCAAGATGGCCATGACATTGTCGCCTCCTCGTGTGATACTTGACAAATCTTGATTCCTCAAATATATCCATTCATCTTCTGTTCTTTTGAGGCGCAGTAGGCTTCCTACTGACTTTATTGCAAGAGGAACTCCTCCACACTTTTTCACAATTTCCTTTCCTATTTCGACCAAATTCAAGTTTTCGCTCTCTTTGTTACATTCAAATGCCATTGTCCTAAACAATGTCCATGCTTCTTCTTTTGACAGATCCCCTAATTTATGCTGCAGAACGCTACCTGAAACTTCTGCGACTACATCTGAACGAGTAGTCACTAGAATCCTACTTCCCTTGGCTCCACCAATCAACATACTTTTCAGTTTTGACCATTTCAAGGCATCTTCATTCCAAACATCATCGAGCACCAGTAAATATTTCTTCCCATCAAGCATTTCTCGCAGTTGTTTTTGAACTGCATCTAGTTGAAGGTAATTAGACTTCACTCCTCCTACAGATTTGATGATCTTTTCAGCAATTGTTTTCACTTCAAAAACATCTGAGACACAAACCCACAATTGCTTATCAAAGTTATCCTGAACCATTGCATCATTGTACACCCATTGTGCAAGAGTAGTTTTTCCTTGTCCCCCAAGGCCAACTATTGATATTACCACAACATTTTCTTTAACATCAGAATGCAAAAGAGAGTCTACAATTGTCTTTTTATGATCAGTCCTTCCAATCACTTCTTCAATCAGGCACAAATGAATAAGTCTCTCTATCCAAGTTCACTTGGACTGAATCAGGCAAAGGTAGTCTTCTTTCAACAAGGTTTAAGGAGGCCTTATCTTTAGCAATTTCATCAAGATTTTTGCGAATGGCCTTGACACGCTGACTTATCTTAATATTATAAAGCAGAGGATTGATCTTGAGAAGAAGATATTTAACTTGTTCACTAATTTTCGATGTGTAACTTGGTGGCAAAGTCATCCAAGAGATCATCAGCCTAAAAAAAACACCTTTTTAAGCTTAGTTATCCAGTCACTCACCTCGTGGCTGTTCACCTGCTGCTCCTCTGCATCAAGTAATACAGGTTGGATTGAAGAAACTGTATTGGAAAGCTTGCGAAGCTCAGCACCTAATCCCTTGAGTGATCCTAATTCTTGAGCTGCAAGAGAACCCAAGTTTTTCAACATTTCAGCTGCAAGCTTGTAAAGAATTTCAGCCATGATGAAAAAGGATTTGGGAGTGGCTTCTTGGTTAAAGGTGTATGAATTGAAGATGAACAATGTCAACTGAAGCAATCCTTTTGCAGCAAAACAGAAGTCTCATGTTGTAAATTTCTTAGAAGTTATCTTTACCTAACATAACTTATGAAGGGTTGACTAAGACCTCGACTTGGAAGTCTCTTACTAAAAACAAAAGGAATCTAAAATATTTCTGATCCTAAGACATCAATTTATCTATGGATCACAAGCTTTTTATTATTATTTTTTTGGTTGATAAGTGACAATTGTAAACTAATACTCCTACTTACAACAAAATCCTTTTCTTTTTCTTTTTCCTTTTTTCTTGCTAAGTAAAAGAAACATACCTTTCAAGGCAAGAATAATATGCTTCATACAATGTGAATTATTAGAATTTGTCCAATACCTCAGTAGAGCTTAAATATAATTTTAAGTTATGTTAAATGGATTCTTCCTTTATTAGGTGCCTAAATCAGATACACACTTGTGTTATATTTAACATGGATCTTACGACAGGCTTCAGAGACAGTCTTCCAAATTTTATTTGTCATTCAGAAAGACCAACTCTTTAACCTAGTAGTACTATTACTGCTACCACTACAACTTAAGAATACTCTAAAACAACAAATGTCAAACACTACCCCAGAGGAGAACTGACCAATTTCTCAATCAAAATCCACATGCTCTCTCAAACTAACACAAGATTATGTTATTGATAGACCTGAAGTTGATTTTCCCTGATGAACTTCTCTTAACTCTATCATTTTTGTTTCAAGCGTGGCATCCCATCTCCTGTAAATCTTTGGTGAACTCAGTAAAGTCAGTAAGTTTCTGGCCTTGTTGGACAATAACTTGAGCGATGAATTATTACTTGTCCCAACTATATATATACCTAAATTGGCAAGGCATGTTGGTACTTAAAGACTAATGCAATATGAATCAAAACATTGTTTCAGCAACACAATACAGAACAATACAGTATGCTAGATGAGACGATGAGAAAATCAATTCATACAGGTTGTAAAAGTATAATTACCTCAACTAGCAGCGTGATATCAATCTTTATTGCTTTATGTCAACTCCTGAGATGTGACCAATCTTAGGCCAGTCCTCTCATGTTTCCTTCTAGCATCTTTGCTTCAGGGTTGATGACCATCTTTTGATAATTAGCATTTGCAATGCTGCGAGAGATTGCATGCCTTCTGGAAAGGATGTCAACATGGGGGAATCATTACTTTCCTACTGATTAAGGGCTATGAGGTCGCCAATCCATTCTGGAATTGTCGCGAACTTAGGACAATCCCAAATCTCTATTGATTTTGAAGTACACGATAAATGTTGCAGCCAAGCAGGAAGTGTCATTAGCTTGTCAAGCCTCAAAACTTTCTTCATCATTCTTTTCACTACATCCGTAGGTGTTTATTCTCCAATTGTACGGATTCGTCCGATGAATATTATGCTTAATCTACTTCTGAGATCAACAAGGTATTTTAATTCAATCACTTTGTCAGTTGCCAGACCAGATAGGCAACTTGATTAAAAACATTAAAGCGCTCAACAACATTTATGGAATTCCAAGTTTTGTTGATGAGGTTGTAAACCTCACCACATTTCTTATAACGTTCATCAAGTTCAGGGTCAGGTTTGATTTGAGGGTGAGGATCCCCGGACACAACACCTAACTGCTGCTGCTGATTATGTAACAATCTAGTCGTTACATTTGAAATAGATATGAAAAGACATGTGCGACGTCGTTTGGATAATGAGGAGATTAGTGAAATTAGTTAATTAACAGCTAATTTAAAAGTTAGTTGGGGACAGGTGTAAGGCCAAGATTAAAAGGGACGAAGGGGTCAGATCCATTCTTAGAATGTATACATTCCATTGCCGATGTGGGAGGAGTCAGATTTTGGTATGTTATTTCCTCTCTTCTCTCGTGCTCTTCTCTCTCCTTTCTGTTACACGGGATTTTTGAGTAAGAAGGACTCCCAAGTCTTTTATTAGTTATAAGGGACTCAAGTCTTGAAAAATGGGTGAGAGGGACACTTTTAAGATTAGTACTAATGACTAATACTTTAAAAGCCTCTTAAGTTTTTTTATTTATACAAAGCCACACCTCTCATCACCCACCCCATTGACCCCTTAGCCCCCTATCCGGCCCCCACCCCTCCTCCACCCCGCCCATCCACCATTCCACCACCACCCTCCACCACCTTCTACCACCCTCCACCACCTCCTACTACCCTCTACTACCCACCACCACCTTCTATTACCCTCCACCAGCAACCATCATCTTCTACCACCCTCCACTACCACCCACCACCCTACACTACTCTAATAAAAAGATGTATACACATCAGTCGAGATGTGTGCACATGATATGTATACACATATATTATATGTGCGCACACATATAATAATATGTGTACACATATATATGAAAAAAGTGTGTAGACATCCGAATAATATGTGTACACATATTATTATATGTGTACACATCTGGTGAAATGTGTACACACTTTTTTCAGCCGTGAAAACATCTTTAAAAGTGTATAAATATATAGAAAATATGTTTACACATCTGAAAAGACGTATAAAATGACTAGAATTAAAAAAAATAAAAAAGAATAAAATGGGGATGAAGAAGAAACAACATGGACACGAAAAAGAAGAAAGAAAACTAACATAGATGGTGATAAAATGAAATTTAGAAGAAAGAATGAAAAGGAAGAAGAAAAAAGAGGAAGAAAGAAGAGAAGAGAGAGAAATAAAATTTTGAAATGATTTGAATAAGAAAAGAGAGCGTAAAACTGGGTGGGAAGGGGGGAAATGAAAATTTTGATTTTTTTTTAAAAGTGGGACATTTTCGTAAATATGAAAACTTTTAATTATACCCACAAGTTTTTAAACAATACACTTCAACCCTCACTTAAACTAATTACCCTTTGACTTGGTCTTGTCCCCTATCCTTCTATTGAGACTTATGGGGACCTTTCCCCTCTTTTCTCTCCTGTTACACTTTTCTCTTCTCTCTTCTATCTAAACTTCTTCTTCTTCTTCTTCTCACTTTATCTCCTTTCTAAAACCCTATCATGTTACTTCATTAGCTACGCGAAATCATCACTCTAAGAGCTTCCTTTTGACATCCATTTTCAGGTATGTTGCTTGAAGATTGAGCTGTTGGATTGTGCTTATGAGTTGATCCCTATTACTTATTGTAATAGCTTAGATTATTACTCTATTATCATCTTTTTTAGCTTTAGTTGGAACTGTTGTGGTTATTGAGTTTTCATAATTAATTAGAAATTACTGTTGGATTGGTTATTTGGTGTTGATTTTCATTGGTAAAGTGTTGAGGTCATTACATTTGGTATCAGAGCAACGATTTTCATTATACCTGTGGGATAATGACGGGGGCAAAAGCTAATAGATCTAAGTTGATGGAAGAACAAATCAAAAAAATGGATAATATGATTAACAACAACAAGATAGATAATGATGCCAAGTTTGAGGTTATTGATAGTAAACTTGCTGAACTTAGTAATACCCCGACAGAGATGAAACAACTAATGGAAGAATCTCGTAATGTGCTGTTAGCTCTTGTTCAAAAAAATAATGGTAAGGCTCTGATGGGGTATGATGATGAGCATAATGGCAATAGATTGCTACCCACACCAATTAAAGGAGAAGCTAGTGAGGAAGATGGGTTGTCAACTAGAGCAAGAGGGGGTGATATTACTGACAGTTACACTATCAGATCTAATGAGAATTATCAACCCAAACTCATGTTTCTAATGTTCAATGGGGTAGAGCCAAAAGCATGATTGAGGAAGTGTGATAGGTATTTTGGAGTGTACAAGATAGTGGACGGAGCTAAGAAGTTAGAAATGGCAACATTGTACATGGAGGGAAAAGCTGAAGCATGGTATTTCTCTTTTACCTTGACCAAACCACACCTGAGATGGGAGGAATTCTGTGAGGAAATAGTCGATAGGTTCAATGATGATGGTATTTCCGTATCCATGTTGGTCTTCTACATACATCTTCGCAACGGAAAAAAGCACCTCCTCTCTATATATATTGCCATCACAAATATGATCCTTTCTCAACTCAGATCAATACTACCTACCACGCCGTAGATATAGACAGCAACAAACGGCCAACTCCTCTTCCTCGATACTTCCATTAGGGTTCTCTAAAACTAAGTTGCCTCGCTCTTGTTATCTAGTTATGACTTTGAAATTATTGTAACTGAAAAGTACTGTCAACTTGTTTGCTCAACATGGTAACTACGTCATATTTTAGTTTGGTTTGTTACGTTTCTATCTCCTAACAGGAAATAATTACATTCACTTATTAATTTGATAATTTCGAAATTGTCCTTATTCCACATTTGGTTAAAGATATTAATTAATATTAGTAACAATTCTAGAATTATAATCCCGTAATTATTAATCAATAGATAATTCCCTTTACTACTAAACCACAACCACTTAATAGTATGTCCTTTTATTTAAGTACAACTATTAATACTTGACCATAGTTAACACCATGTGAACTAATTAATAATATAAAAACATGCTTTCAACCCCGTGTTGCATATATCCTTAACCTTAACGTCATGTTGATTTGCCCACTAACAATACCCCAATTACATTACGAGTTTTTGTTCTAATTTAGTATTACTAACATTTTTTCTTCTTTCTTCTTCTTCTTCTTTTTTTTTTTTTTTCTGCAACATTTTTCTTCTTGGCCTATGTAGAATTAGCTAGGCACTTTTCTAGTAACACAGAATAGTATTAGTTGATTTTATGACAAAATAATGTGCATTAAATATTCAGTTGCATCATTAAAAAGAGTAAACTCAGAAGCCACTAAGTAGACATACCTCTTATATGCTAATTCCTTTATGCTTATCTCCCTTAATTTGAAATCTCAACAATTTCGTAGATTTTTGGAATTACGCTTTTTAATTCAATGGGCGAAAAGAATTAAAGAGTGAAGAAAGATATGGTTCTAGGACATGTAATTCCTTTTTTACGAGAAATAAGCCAGAGATGCGCTACTGAAACCCCAATGTTGATTACTTTTAATTCCTTTATTATGTTTTATTTCTTAAAAATTAATAATCAAACTTCTAATTAATGGTCCTTTATTTACCTTCTTTGGTTAATTAATTGCAAGTGCGGGTAAATTTTTACCTTCTAATATATTTATACAGACTTTAGAAGCCAAGACTACTTCAGAACATACTATAATAGTAATTTCTAAATATTTTTTTGGTCGCCTGATATCTTTTATAGTTCTACTTTTTCACAATGTGATTTTCTTTTGCTTTGTAATTGTATATAGTGTATTTGCGTAACTATGTCACATTGTTGTTGCAATAACTTGGAGATATTCTTGTTTAGATTTTTTTTTTTTTTTTTTTTTTTTTTTTTTTGGGATGCTTTTATTATGATTTCACGACGACGTTCAGTAAGGGTGCTTTTGCTATTTGATATATTAATTAAAGTACAAGTTGGTAAATTCTCGGTATTAAATTTTAATGGTATTGAAGGGAAGTGCAAATCTAAAGGAAAAGGAAAAACACCTCCCGCAGTGTTACTATTCTTTTCGAGCTGGTGAGTTGATCATTGGCGTATGAGGCTTTTCTAAGTCGGAAGCTCAATCTTTTTTAATAATAGGTCCAAGCTAGCCAGTCCACCTCGTTGTTGTGAAATACATGCTACCTCATATTAATAAATATATATCAAATTCGGAATAACTCTATGAGAAAAAATTAAGATTTGCACCCTAGTCTCCCTCCCACATATTTAAACAAGCTCCATTTTTAATGATCAAAGTAATATCAACGTCTCTGAAGGGAATGAAAAACACTTCAATTCATATTAATCCACCAAAGTAAAACCTCTTTTCAGATATTGTAAACAAGAAAATGACAAGTCAAGAGTATTCTCGACTACTAGGGATTTAGATATTATATTCCTCATAACCATATCCCTACTAGATTTCCCTATACCTCTACACACAACAAGAGATGTATTACATACCCAAGGCACAGAAACTACATAAGCCAGGCCATTACAGGAACTCCCACTCCCTAACACAACTTCTTTGTATGCTCGACACACTTTAGAAACATACTTTCCCATTGGCAAAACGTGAGAACCAGGTGGAATGGAATCAGCATCCCTGAAGTCTACATCTGAGTGAAGGTTTACAACAACGGTTCCATGCTCGGGGTGAAGTTGGTTTGCTAGAGCTTTGAGAAATGGAGCGTGTGTATTCCACAGAGCGTGAGGAAAAATATCTTCCCCATCATATGCATCAATGTAAACGAGATCATAAAGATTGTTGTTCTCAAGGAGAAACTTCTCAGCATCTGATTCATGTAGTTGAAGCCTCTCATGAATGCCTTTCCATTGCACTTCTTCAATGGGATCAGGAGTTGAGTTTGCACGTCTACCAGATTGGGTCATAACTGAGTAAGATGGGAACCCCATTGCCTGGACCGAGGCTGAGATAACCACAGGGTCGATTTCAGCTATGTGAACTTCAGCACCTGATACATCACAATGGTTATTTCCAAAAAGATAGTTGGGCAAATAGTAGTGTGTCAAAACAAGCAGAAGCTAGTTTAGGAACAACCATAGTTTCCATTCTAGGTGATTTATTCATATCTTTTCTCCAAGAAAATGTCAAACAAAGTAGTATGGTTATTATCTTTGATGGAGGTCGTAATACATCCAAAGTGGCTCAAAAGGAACACAATTTCAGGGCTGTAGGCAATGCAAGAATACAAGCTCCAAGATGTTCCTTTTTTTCATAAGAAAATTATTTTAGTTATACAAACATATTCAAAAAGCCTTCAGAAATTGTAACATTTGGAAAGCAGCTCTGAAATCTACTATTAGGAACAAAAGTCCGTCCATCATTTCTGTTAGAGTGGGTTAAAGTCTCACATTTGTTGGGGAAGATGTTGTTGGTTTGCTTATGTGGACTTGGGCAACAGTCGCTTCTTAAGCTAGCTTTTGCGGCTGACTTGGGCGCAAGGTTCATTTGTTGACACAGTATCAAGGTAGGCCCATTCTCGTTTGGGCCCCCATGTTATTTGTTCATGCTCAAGTTGGAAAGTTTGGGCGTGCACGCAGTGTTCGAATGGGTTAAAGTCGCACATTGGTTAGGGAACGAGCTGTTGGTTTGTTTATATGGATTTGGGAAATCCTCCCCCCTTGAACTGGTTTTGGGGTTGACTCTGCGCTAGGCGCAAGGTCCAATTCTTGACAATTTCCACCAACTATGTAAACCAGACAAAACTACAGGAATGATTTTTTCTGTTTGATACACAGACCAAATCCTTCATCATTTACCTCGTACATCTGAACCAAACAAAGCCTACAGGGATGAATTTTCTGTAGGATACGCAGGCCAAAACCATAACAACTTTATTCAAAAAAAAAAAAAGGCACCCATTCATCATTTGTCTTTTCCACCGGACCTAGCGTCCTATATATCTTCTATGGAAAAAAACATTCCTTCATAAGCTGAATGAATTCAGTCCATTTGTATTTGAGTCAGTTCAGAGGATATCAACGTATAATACAAGAAACACATAATCTTGGGTTTCCTGTGTCATTTCTGACTACATCATCTCAAGTAAGATGATCTTTCCAACACTTGCCTTCAAGATGCGATTTTACGTTATAACGAGAAAAGAAAAGAGTTTGTCTTTACTATTAGATCCAGAGACAAGAAGGATTAGCCAATGGCTTTCCATTCACATTTTCTCAAATTACACAACCCCACAAAAAGAATGCTCAAATTCAGAGACTTAAAGTGCAACATAGGTAGGAACAATAGCATTCAGTCCAAACCTTGGATTTTACTCGCCAAAAACAATGGTATGCTTCCTCCACCATGCCCAATGCATAAAATCTTCATTGGCTTTCTCCCACAAACTGCACTTTCAAGATCGTATTTACAAGATGCAATTGTAGACAACCCAGTAGAGATCATGCTCTTCACATCTGTAGAGGAAATGATATGAAAAAAGCAACACTAAGAATGTGAAAGCATGATTATCATTGAGGAGAGCTGGCAAAGCACGACATGTTGATTAAGTTTTATACAAGATAACAAATACTTTACCCTATAGAAATCCCAATCCCCTTCCCCAAACTAGTGTCCATTACTTAAAGAAAAGGCATCTGAAATGTGAAAATTGCCGGACATTCTATATCATCATATAGTGAAGGTTCATTACTTTCATCTTTCTGCAGTGCTACGATAAACAAAGTTGCACAAAAAGATAGAAAAAATCAACGTAGGAAAGAACAAAGGTGGCTATAACAATGAGACACGCGTATGATTCTATAATCCCTTTTTTTTGATAAGGTAAGGTAAACTATTCTATAATCCCTTTTAAGCACCAGAATAATACTCAATGAAAAAAACCAACTAATGCAAGAAGCAAATGGAAAACTAAGAATAAGATTTACACAATTTGGGGGATTAACAGCTATTAAGAAGAACAAGGCAACAATAGTACCACCATTCCTCGCTGTTTTACTATTGAACATACCGTCCTTTCCATATAGGAAATAAAGACACTATCAACTTACAAACCTTAAACAAAGAAAGAGCAAATGCATCCCTGAAAGTATTCTACATGTGAATCCTGAATAGCTGATGTGCAACACGGGAAACATTTAATGCCTACAGATTTTTTGGAATAATTAGAGGCAACAGTAATGAACTACTCCATATGTCCAATTTGTGTGACACACTTTCCTTTACAGTCTGTCGCAAAAAGGATGATGCATTTCTATATTTTAAAAAGAATGGAACTTCAAACTTCTCATTTTACGATTAACAAGATCATTTTATAGCCACACAATATGGCTTATTTTGAAACCATACATTCTATTTGCATGACCATACTATTGCAAAGGAGCTGCAAGACAAAAAAATGTTGACAAAATTTACATGGAACAGCGAGGCACTGTGGCTGCTGCATCAAGTATATAGAACGAGGATCAGATTCCGTGTAAGCAGCGAGTACTTTAACAGTGCTTTGGCGAGTATCGTCGTTAAAGTGAAGATTACGCCATTGGTATCCAAGAATCTTGAGCTTCCCTTGTTCATGTTGATATCCTGCTGGATATATCTTTTTGTACCTTTGCTTAAGCCAATTCTCTGTTCTTTCCCAGTAACATTTTTCCTGTCAAAAAAAAAAAAAAAACAGATATCAAAAATAGCTCCAAATCATATATAATTACTCCATCCCTTATTTGAGTTGGCACGGAGTTAGAAATAATTTAATTTGTGGTATTAAACAATATTTGTGTAGTTATAAAACCATCTTCGTTAAGGGTAAACTGGGAGAAATGAGTAAATTAAGGGAGAAAGTGAGACAGAACTGGTCTGGAAGAAGGAAAAGCAACGACTGAAACGACGCCGTTTCCCTTGTCGGAAGTTGATCGGAAAACTGTGGGGCCATCGGAGGGTGGGGCCCACCATTCGGAAGAATAAAACCAGTCGCCTTCATCGTCTATGCTTTGTGGAATTGCAGTTGATAAGCAGCGGCTAAGCCATGGCAAACCCAAATTCTGTCTGCTTATTAATTTCAACATTTCTCTAAAACCCTCCCACGAAATTTTCGGGTCTTTTTATGAGTAAATATCTTCTTTTATGGACTTTTGTCATTTAATCATAATTAATTAACATATGCACTTTTCCTTTAATTTTTTTTATTTAAATATAATGAATTCTTTCGACAATAGTTTTAACTTTTAACTATAATGAATTAATGTGATGTGTATATATCAGCTATCTTTCTACTTTTTACGGTATTCCCACCAAAGTGGAGATACTATTCCCAATAGGGAGAATTACTAATTAGTAAGTTAAAATTTTTGGCTTCACTAAATATTTCCTCTTTTTTTATATGCACTTAAAGTTAAATATAGAGCAAGAACTTGTGCCATATTGTGGTTAGGAAGTAGAACTCGTTAGAATTCGAACTAATGAGTTTGCACTTCAAATGACAACATAAGAATAAAGAACTTATCTTTGCATAAGTGATAAAAAAGACGCACAAAATTGAAATTTGGAAGTCTTACCATTGTTGATTTGTGGCCAAGCAAAATCTACTAGAGCGTGTATGAGAATTTTTAGGAGAAAGGTCTTTTGTACTTCAAATGTTAACTTAAAGATTTTATAAGTGTGACCTCTTAACTTTGAATAAGTGGTTAGCAACTAAGATAACAAAGTAATTGCCTTACATGAAGCTTTTTTGCATTCATCTTTCTTCAGCTAAAACAGATTAAAATGCACCAGAAGAGAGAAATAAAGAAAGGAATTGATAACAGGAAAGAGCTTGTAACTTGTAGATCCGCCTTATCGCCTATATTAATAATTCTCTATGCCCTTTTCCATAGTAAAGCAGCAAATAACCAAAACCAACCAACCCAACAATGCATAACCAAATGTAAAACTACGAAAAATATTACACATCTGCGGGGATAACCAGCTATTGAAAAGAACAAGACCATTCATCCCTGTTTTATTTTGAGTTTGAGAGCATGCCTCGTCTGTCTTTGCTAGGTAGGAAATAAAGACACTATGTATTTAACACAAACTGAGACTCGGTCCACGGCGCCCTTTATTAATCAGAATTTATATTGGCGATTTAGCTCATATTTCCCAAGCACACATATTTCATCTCTAAATATTCATCCAACCCGTATTTAGAACCTTCTCGTCCAAGACCTGATTGTTTCACACCCCCAAATGGAGCCACCTCAGTTGAAACAAGTCCTTCATTAACTCCTACTATTCCATATTCAAGAGCTTCAGTGACACGCCAAGCTCGTTGAATATTTGTAGAGAATAGATAAGCAGCTAAACCTGCATTGGTGTCATTAGCCATATAGATTGCTTCTTCCTCTGTTTTAAACTTCAAAAGGGGGGCCACAGGCCCGAATACTTCCTCCCTCGACAAGAGCATCTCACTATTAACTTCTGTCACGACTGTAGGCTCATAGAAGGTCATCCCAAGGCTATGTCTTTTTCCCCCAACGAGGACTTTAGCTCCCTTCGAAATAGCATCTTCTAGAAAAGATTCAACCTTCTTTACTGCTGCTTCATTAATTAGAGGGCCCTGCGCCACGCCTTCACTAAAACCATCTCCAACTTTCATGCTTTGGACAGCTTTCGCAAAAGCATCTGCAAATTTTTCATAGATCCCTTCTTGCACAAGTATTCTATTGGCACATACACATGTTTGTCCAGTGTTACGGAATTTTGTAGCCAGAGCTCCTTTTAAAGCAACTTCAAGGTCTGCATCATCGAAGATGATACAAGGTGCATTACCGCCCAGCTCAAGAGATACCTTTTTAACAGTGGCAGCAGAACCTGCCATTAACTTTTTCCCGACAGCGGTAGAACCTGTGAATGTAATTTTTCTTACCTGTGGATTAGCAAGCAGTGCATCTCCAATATCAGATGCATTTCCCATAACAACATTCACCACTCCAGGTGGTATTCCAGCTTGAAGGGAGAGTTCGGCTGCTGCTAAAGCAGTCAATGGTGTAAGTTCAGAAGGTTTTATCACCACTGTACAACCACAAGCCAGAGCAGGGCCGACCTTTCGGGTAATCATAGCCAAGGGAAAATTCCACGGTGTAATCGCACCGACAACACCAACTGGTTGCTTTAAAACAAATAAACGTCTATCTGCTAATGGTGATGGAATGATGTCACCATATATACGTTTAGCCTCTTCAGCGGAGAACTCAATAAAACCAGCCCCATAACTAACTTCACCAATGGCCTCTTTTAGAGGTTTCCCTTGCTCTAGTGTCATAAGTTGTCCAAGTTCTTCTTTGTGGGCAATTATCAAATCATACCATTTCCTTAAACATTTGCTCCTTTCGGCTGCAGTAAGTTTGCTCCAAGAACTAAACGCATCATACGCAGAAGAAATTGCATCATTTGTCTCCCTCCCACCCATGCATGGGACATCAGTTAT
The DNA here is from genome assembly GCA_029990175.1 of Petunia secreta. NCBI lineage: Eukaryota > Viridiplantae > Streptophyta > Magnoliopsida > Solanales > Solanaceae > Petunia > Petunia secreta. The sequence goes on from JARKIP010000010.1 coordinate 17,366,688, forward strand.
TACATCCCCTGTTGCAGGGTTGTAGACCTTTATAGTCTTCCCATCATATGAATCAACCCATTTCCCTCCAATAAGAGCCTGATTTCGCAACAATCCAGAGCTGCTCAGCTTATCAGCAACACTTTGTGCTTCCGTCGTCATCAGACGCACCGGACCTGAAAGTGAGGAACGATATAACATTGCACCAGCAGAAAGTGCCATTCTCATCCGCCCACGAATCATTGGCATAAGCGCACCCAAAATTCAAGATTTAAGAATCCAATGCTTACTTCAAGTAGTATGTAACTTCCCTGAAACAATATAAGTGAACACGCAACAATATCAGACATAAACATGTATATCAATAAGATTATTAAAACTAGAAACATTCAATTAGGCACGGAACAGAAAAACATCAAGTTAGTCCCCAACCAATCCTGTGTCAAAGCATATCATGCTATGAACAACAATAAATTACCTGCACTGTTTTCAAAACTAGAAGTTAGATACTACTCCATCCGTCCCAATTTAAGTGTCTACCTTTCCTTTTTAGTCTGTCCCAAAAAGAGTATCTCTTTCCATATTTCGTAATTCTTTAATTACAAGATTTGTTTTGAACCACAAGATATAAAAACACTGGTCCACATTATACACACCTTTAATTTTAAACCACGTGATTTAAAATTCTTCCATATTTTCTTAAACCGTGCCTAGTCAAACCCAGACACATAAAATGGGAGGGAGGGAGTACATAATAATTCTCCTATGAGTCAAGTTGTCAAACAACCCCCACTTTCACAACAATGAAGACCTACTTAGAGCCCCTTTAATTTGGGTGAGCTTTAAAGTGGCTTATACGCTTATAAGTTCATTAGTAAATATTTGATAACTCAAAAATTTATTGGCTTATAAGCCCTTATTTGCTTAAAAAAAGGCTTATAAGCTGCTTAAAATAAGCTCACCCAAATGGGCTATAATATTCCATAAAAATGCTACTCAATACACTGACATAGTTTGAATCAGCACAAAATATAAGAAAGAAATGTCGACTTTCGAAACTTATGGTCTAAAACATGTGTAGCATTTGTGTAGATATAGTTTTGAAACTTATAGCCTTAAACATGGTATAACATCTGTATGATTGTAAATATATGTCATTAAAGATGAAGTTGGAAGTAGGAACCTAATTATTTCCAAAATAGACTAAACAGAAAAATGTGATACATAATTTGAAACGGAAGGAGTAACGAATGATTAATAATCAGGAAATGAGTAGCATAACAGACTGACCTTTTGTTGAGTGAAAGAGAGAGAGAGAGTCGACGAACCCTAGTGATAGCAATTCCCTAATCTTCAATATGATTTGATTTGACTTGATTTGGTAAGTCGTGTCACGTATGTCACGATCCATTCACCCTCACCAGCTTAAATGTTTAATCACGGAATTACTATTCATTTAATCTTTTTCCTTTTACGTTTTTTAATAATCTTACCATCACCACTATACACCACATGTTTGCAAAATGCAATTATGTCTAGTTTATAGAAAGGTCAAAGCTATAATACATAAAAATTCTCTTAAAGTTTACTACTTTTTTTTATTACACACTTAATTGGAAAAGGATAAAAAATGTAAAAAGACTACTTTTAAAAGTAGGATTTTTTTTTCTAACAAGAGCAATGTTACGTGGCAAATGACATTGGTTAAGCTCAAGTTTCTACTCACACGTGCGTTACATATGTGTGCTTACACTGAGGGTCGTTTGATAGGAAAGCAAGTTATACATAGATTAACAATGCAAAGATTAATAATACAGTGATTAGTTATGTAGGGATTATTTTTATCATGTGTTTAGTAAATTGTATTAAAACTTGAATATACAGAAGATAACTTAAACTTGTGTTTGATTTAAAACAGTATAACATTTTATTTCCATATATAGCCTTGGAAATATGCAAGACTTTTTATTTTGTTTAAATGTGTTAAATGAATTGTGCAATACACAAGCCAACACCCCCAGTTGTCCGAATATCCCATATTTTTTCCATAAATATATGCCTTAGCAGTTAGCACCCATGAATGGTAAAGACACCTCTACTTCATTTGATACATCTGCTCAAAATGATGAACCGAATTAAACGTTCACTACAGCAGATGAAAATTTCACTCACATGCTCTACTTCCACCAAGCACCTCAAACTCCAAAATAACTTTTTGTAATAAGAGAAGTTTCAAGTTTGCTAGCGAAGACGATGTGCAAGGCGAAGATGATTTGCTACCGCTATTTTAATTCATTTTTCCTACAAGGAAAGTAATTTGGAAAAGGAGACTTTGAGGGTAGTTATGTCATTTGAAATGCTTTATCCATGTATAGTTAATCATGGGATTAGTTATTCCATCTTCATCTCCATATAGAATTATACAAGATTTGAGGTATAAGTAGTACCAGTTTTAGTTATACCGAGAGTGAAATATGTAACCAAGCAGTGGATTAACTTATACTACGTTTTATGTCGCGATTGTCTATACTTATACAGCAAGCCAAACGACCTGTGAATGTGCTAGGTATACTGATACCATTTGAAAGTTGAAACTAGTTTAGGGGTACTAAAACCCGATATAAATAAAGTTTAGGGGGATTCTATGTATATCTATTTAAACAAATTAGCATCATTGCCATCTATGTGGAAAAAATATTAGTTGAATTAAATTATTTTAGGACAATAATCTTTTCTAGAACAGATTGTAACAAGTAAATTGGCGTCAATAAATAAATATCAAGACAAGCAGATATTGTAACAATTGTTGTAATTGATTTCAATATATGATGAATAGTATAATCTCTATAATTCCTCTTATTCGTCTTTTCAACTATAAATATTATAAGTAGAGATCCAAGGGCTTTTGAGCTTGATCCTGAATATCTTCCTTATAATGAACTTGTAGAAATAAATCTCAAGGGTTTTTGAGCTTGATCTTGAATCTTCCTTATAATGAATTTGTAGAGATAAATCCAAGGGTCGTTGAGCTTGATCTTGAATATTCTTCTTGATGAACTTGTAGAGAAATAAATAACTCCTTGAAGATTTATAGCAGCAATTTGTAGCCTTTGATCCACGAGTTATTTATTACTTCTTGTTATGAGTTTCTTCCTCTGATTTCTGATTATCACAAATGAGGATTTGGCCTCTTTATATAGATGTGGGGTGGAGTAGCCACCAAGAAATCCTAACAGACCAAGGTCTGTGGACCGGCCAATCAGATTTAAGCAGTGACAAGGCTGCATTTTATTGACTAGAACATGTCACTTGTCCACGTGACGCATATTTATTGGTCTTTTGGACTTCACTTGAATTGCCACGTCATTTGGCATATGGCATGATCCTATTGACTCTTTCATTTGACTTAGCGCCACATCACTTGGGACGTGGCATTGGTTTGGGCCTATTAGCTTTGGGCTAATAAAGTGGGCTTATCATTTATGGCCCATTGAAATTGGACTTTTATTAAATCTAATCCAATTATACCAGCCCATTTAATTTATTTGGACTAATATATTTTGAATTTAATAAATAGCACATAATTTAATTCAATAAAATTTCATTGTCTACAAATGACCCCTACGTCAAGGCTTGTTGGGGTCAGACTTACTGACAGTTGAAGACTAGACTTGAAGTAATTTCTTTGTTCATGTGGCTTTCGAGATGTGAGAGTCCAAACTGCATGCCATTCGTTCCTGCTGAAACTAGACTTCTAGAGCTAAAATGTATCCAAAATGCAAATGTATCCACCTTCAGGATTGTTCTAGATGAATTGTTTTTGAAGTCAACCTTTAATTTATATCTCGTCCAAACTTGCATATTCGTACAACTTAGGCAAAATATTCATAGCTTGTAGAATGTGAGTCCGAATCGCAAGGCATTTAACTTTCTATAAATTAGACTTCAAGAGCTAAAATATATCCAAAATTCAGATGTATCCACCTTAAGGATTATTCTAGATGAATTTTTGAAGTCACCTTTAATTTCTATCTCGTCCAGACTTGCAGATTTGCGCAGCTTATGCAAAATATTCATAGCTTGTCAAATATGCATCTGAATCACATCCGCTTGAATTTATATAAAGTTAACTTCAATATTAAGAACATATCCTAAATTGACAATCAGACACCTTGAAGAACGTTCTAGATAAATTTTTCGAGACAACTTTTAAATCCTGTAACTTTCAGGCTTCAAGCTTTGTATGGCTTCACCAGAATAAGTGTAACTTAATAAATATGCATCCGTTTTGTAAGCCGTTTGGATTTCCAAAAACTAGACTTCAAAATCTCAAGTATTCATTTAATTTGTCTCGCATAATGCTTTGATCTTGACTTCAGAATCTAAAACAAGCTGCTAATAATCCACCCTTTTGCTTGGGGTTGCAAGCTTTGATAATAAAACTTGATATTCCAAATAGATTCGTGGAGCAAGACATGGGAAATCACTCTTCTTCATTTTTCTTCACATTGTGAAAGGATCAATATGGCGTCATCACGTCATGCCGAACCCACCTTTTTGTATTTTATGCGACTGAACTTAGAATGAAACTCTAAGTTGCCTACGTACCTCGGTTAAGAGAATCAAGTCATTACGTAGTTCGGTACAAGTGGATTTTTTTTCCTAACATTTGCCTAGGCTGTCTCTTTCAAGGTTTTCAACTTAGCAGACATTTTTTTTTTTTGTGTCCTAACTTTTGCATAGGCTGCCTCTTTTAAGGTTTTCAACCTAGCGGACTTTTTTTTTTTGTCGTGCACAGTTTAAACTCTTGTGGGCCAGGAGTAACTTGCAGTTTATGCTCGTACGTCAAGGAGCGTATCAACTTGAATATTTGGTTCGAATTTGAGGAGCTTTACAACTTGATGATTTAACTTGAAGAAACTCTGCAACTTGAAGACTTAGCTCGAGTTTGAGAAGCTTGGCAAGTTTGATATCTTGCTCGAATTGAGGAGCTTCATGATTTTCATATATATAGCTCGAATTTGACAAGCTTCCCAACATGAGCTTTTCAACATGGAGATTTATTTGAGTAGCTTTATACTTGAAGACAGCTCGAATTTAAGAAACTTTGCAACTTGGCTCGAATTTGAGGAGCTTTGTAACTTAAAGATTTAGCTCGAATTTGAGAAGCTTTGTAATTTGAAGACTTGGCTCGAATTTAAGGAGCTTTGCAACTTGAAGACTTGGCTCGAATTTGAAGAGCTTTGTAACCTTGATATTTTTCTCGACTTTGAGGAGCTTCGTGTATACAGTTTAGGCTCGTGCATTAAGAAGCCTAGTAACTTACAGTTTAGGCTCGTGCATCGAGGAGTATATTAACATGCAGTTTAGGTTTGTGCGTCAAGGAGCATATTATCTTGCATCTATTCATTTATGTGGAGATTTGGCGAGCCCTTATAAAGTTGTAAGCCATAAGGATGGTGGGGTTTCATATGTCATCTCTCCTCCATCAATATTATTGTATGAAGTCTTGGTATCATCACATGAATATTTCGCATGGAACCATCTTGGCAGAAAGTCTTCCAATGTTATAGAATGTCGTGGCCTTTGGCAGTATTTTGCCCCCACTTGTGCCTTTGTTAACTGCTTTGGAGCTCTTTGGTTCTTTGATTTAATTTGGGTTTCCTTTGTGGATTCTCTGCATGAGTCAATTTTGCGGCACTTTCGCTGAATCATAAGAATCCAACCTTCATTGCTGGGTTGTTTGATTTGTGCTTCGTTTACTTTTGATGATCTATATTTTTCCATTGCATCCTTTTTTATAAGGCCATCTAGGAAGGTGCTAGAAACAACATGTTCAGAGCTTTTAAATTTCAGTGCCATTGGTAGTGTTGATACTTTTTCGCCACATCCTTCAAAAGAATTGTGGATGGACGCAGGATCAGATGAGCCAAAAATGATTGATACTTGGTTTGCACTCGTTTTTTCTTCTTTTAGCAAGATTATTCCTTTGTGCGCTAAGTCCATGACTTTCTCTTTAAAGATGAAGCATTTTTCGATAGGATGACCAACCAGTCGATGACACCTGCAGTAATTTGGATCTTCAGTCCTTCCAACTACATTGGCTCGCTTCATTTCAGATAGCTTGATGAGGTCCAGCTCGAGCAGTTTGTCAAACATAGCTAGAAGATCAGAATCCAGGAAGGGATACTCTTTTTCTTACATTTCTTTCAAAGTCAAATTTCGTTTTGATTTGTCTCGCATGGACTCTTCTATTTCATCATCAGATGTAAACTTGCCCCCTTTCGCGGCTTCTTGCGTGTGTTTTATTTTACGAGGTTCATAGATAGACGGTTCTTCATTTCCGCTGGAAGCTATGCTTAACTCCATATCATGAGCATGCGTAGCCAAGTCTTCAAAAGTACTAGGCTTTATGCCTTGCAAGATGTGGCGGAGCCCCAAATGCATACCTTGAATGCACATCTCTATCCCTGAAGCTTCGCTTAGTCTGTCTTTACAATTGAGACTTGTATTCCTCCACCGATTGATAAAATCAATAACCGATCCTTCCTTTCGTTGGCATGTGTTCGTGAGTTCTATCATGCTCACCATACGCCTTGTGCTGTAAAAGCGATTGAGAAACTCGTGCTCCAACTCTTCCCAACTATCAATGGAACTAGACTCGAGGTTCGTATACTAATCAAAAGCATTTCCCTTAAGAGAACGAACGAACTGCTTGACAAGATAGTCACTATATGTTCCAGCATTGTTGCATGTTTCAACAAAGTGTGCCATATGTTTCTTTGGATTTCCTTTGCCGTCAAACTGTTGAAATTTTTTGGGTTGATATCCAGTAGGCATTTTTAAGCTATCGATCCTTGCAGTGTACGGTTTCGCATATGCAAGAGAAAACTTGGAAGCAACCTCGTACTTATCCTTGATTGTCCCAATAATGATCTCCTTTAGTTGATCAATTGGAATCACCCCATCAGCAAAAACTTGAATTTCTATAGCAGGTGTTGCTTGCTTCGCTTGAGTATTAATTATCTCTTGAACTTCAACATGTTCCCTGGTGCATGGCTGGATTCTCCCTCCATCATTCCTTCAATCTTGTTGATGCGAGCTTCTTGATCTTTGACATAGTTTGTTAAGCCATCAATTGCTTTCGTCAAACTTGCAAGTTGTTCTTCAATGGTGGAAGCTTCAATTGTCATTGCTTGCAACAATCGTAGATGAAGAGGAATAATATGGATCATCTCTTGGATAGAGCTTAGATGGAGGAGCAATACCATCAAATTTTTGCATGAAATAATTTTTTGACCCACGAAGTCTATCCAGAGTTCCTTCGACCACCTCTGCTATGTTGTTTCCATGTTATAGCATATATGAAGAGGTTCTCACTTCATTTGGAGAAGATGGACCAGAATCTTGTGTTGAATTGGATGGTGCTCGAAGCACGTGTTGTCCCAATATTTCGACTTTGCTCCTTTTGATTTGACTAATAATCTCCATGGCGACTTCCAATCCATTTTTAGAATTAACAACACTTGATTTGAAGTTGAGCTTCTTTTGGGGCATCATAAAATTCTTTTGATTTGAAAAGAAGAGATGAGAGGTAAAGATTGTCCCACCGGGCGTACCAAAATTTGTAACAAATAAATTTGCGTTAAGAAATAAATAAATATCAAGACAAGAAGATATTATAACAACTGTTGTATTTGATTTCAATGTATGATAGGTAGTATAATCTCTATAATTTCTCTGATTCGTCTTTTCAACTATAAATATTATAAGTAGAAATCCAAGGGCTTTTAAGCTTGATCCTGAATATCTTCCTTATAATGAACTTGTAGAAATAAATCCAAGGGCTTTTGAGCTTGATCTTGAATCTTCCTTATAATGAATTTGTAGAGATAAATCCAATGGCTGTTGAGCTTGATCTTGAATCTTCCTCTTGATGAACTTGTAGAGAAATAAATAACTCCTTAAAGATTTATAGCAATTTGTAGACTTTGATCCACGAGCTCCTTATTGCTTCTTGTTATGAGTTTCTTCCTCAGATTTCTGATTATCACAAATGAGGGATTTGACCCCTTTATATAGATGTGGGATGAAGTAGCCACCAAGAAACCTGAGCAGTGACAAGGCTGCATTTTATTGGCTAGAACATGACACTTGTCCACGTGGCGCATATTTATTGGTCTTTTGGACTTCACTTGGATTGCCACGTCATTTGGCATATGACATGATCCTATTGGCTCTTTCATTTGACTTGACGCTATGTCACTTGACACGTGGCATTGGTTTGGGCCTTTTAGCTTTGGGCTAATAATGGGTTAATCACTTGTGGCCCAATAAAATTTGACTTTTATTAAAGGAAAAATTTTATATCTAACCAAATAAATACCATGGCCCTACATTTAGATAGACACAAGTAACAAACAACAAAGGCTAGCCAAAAATACTTTGATAAAATAGGTTTATGTGAATTTATTTTTCTAAAATACAGTAACAGAATATGCGTAAGTTTTGGTATCACTATCTCCAGTTTAAACGAAATTTCAGGAATCTGAGCAGGCACGGATATTCAGTTTAAACGACAATTCAGGAATATCCCAAATTGAATGATAATGTGAACGACAATTCAGGAAACATAATGATCTAACTGTGCCTAATATATATCCATTCTAAAGTTGATTTGTAGGCAAGTGTATCTCAGAGATATTGGAGATATTCATCATAAGAAGAAGCAGGAGTCCTCTACTTATTCCATAAATCAAGCAAATCGATCACAGAAGAGTATCAGTGACCTTCAAATAATTTTTTTAATATCAGTCAAATATGTCTCAAATTAAGGTATTAATTCAATATGGTGGAGATTGGGTTGAAGATTTCAAGTTCATCAATTTCAAAGCTGATGGTATTCTACTTCAACAAGACTGTTCATACACCACGTTTTTAGGTGCAATTGTGTCTCAATTGGCAGTTGATACTTCTATGTACACGCTGGATATCAAATATCAAATTGAAGAAGGGTTCCAACCGATCTCAATTAAGAATGACATGTGTGTTCAACTGTATGTAGAGCAAAAAAAATCAACAAAGATGAGTGAATATCCGCTTTGCATTACCGCAAAAGAGAAAATCCTTGGTGGTGGTTCAAGCACGAATGCAATGGTTGTAAATACCAATGTTTTGAGGGTTGCTGACCCACTGAATGATATTAACATACCTGAAGTAGTCGACATGATATTTTCAAGTAAAACTGATGATATTAAAGGTGTACCCATTGAGCAAATTGGTGTCATTGAGAACCCAGAACTTGACTACATAGAGGAAAATCAGGTGTATAAAGACAAGCAAACTCTGCAGAGTGTTGTAAAGAACTACGCTCTAAAGGAAAGGTTTGAAACAAAGGTTGATAGGTCTTCAACTAAAAGGTATTTAGTTATCATATAAAGTTCGTTTATATATTACTAAATATTTTGTGAGTATTTTATGCATATTGACATCAAAAATTCATGTATTATCCAACTAGGTACTCTGTAATTTGTGTGAACAGCCCATGTAGTTGGATGCTTCGCGCATCAAGCTTGAATAGCTCAAGGATTTTCATGATAAGAAAGTTCAACAATGTTCACACTTGCCCAATTGAAGAAAGGTTGAGTTCACATCGGCGTACAAGTGCAGATATTATTGGAAATCTAATGAAGGAAAGATTTGCTGATCCAAAAACAATATGCACGCTGAAGGATATAATCATGGAGTTGAAGAAAACGTATGGTTTCACACTAAATTACATAAAAGCTGGGAGATGTAAGGAGAAGGCGATCCAATTGTTGAGGGGAGACCCAAGTAAAGCATATGGGAAGATTCTAAGTTACCTTTATGTGCTGAAGAAAGCTAACCCGGGCTCGGTTACAAAGCTAAAGAAATCTGACGATCATTCTTTCCTATATGTTTTTATTGCATTGAATGCCTTTATAACAGGCTGGCAACATTGTAGGCCAGTGATGGTAGTCGATGGTAGTTTTTTGAGTTGTGTATATGGAGGTACAATGCTAATAGCATGTACGTCGGATGGTTCTGGTAAGTCTTTGATTATGATGTCCTATGTGTGTTTTCAACATATTAGAGGTATATTTTTAGAATGTTCCAGGGATATTTTAAACTGTAACTGTGAATTTCTGCTTCTTAAAAATTAAATATGAATACTGATTAAATATTCTACTTTTAAGTGGTTAGATTCGCATAAATATAACAATCTTTATTTTGTATGTAGGTCATATTCTACCGCTAGCGTATGCCGTTGTTGATTCTGAAAACGATGCATCATGGGAGTGGTTTTTCGGATGTTTAAGAGCTGCATATGGAATTAGGGATGGTATGTGTGTTGTGTCTGATAGGCATGAGAGTATTGCACGGGCAGTGAATATGATTTATCCAGAAATACCTCACTGTATATGTGTGTTTCACTTATGGAATAATGTTAAGTTGAAGTTCAAGAAGGGTGAAAATAAACTGAAAGATGCATATTATCGCCTAGTAATGGCATACACAGTTGGACAATTTGATAAAGCAATGGAGGATCTTGAGGATATCGACAGTAGAACAAAGGATTACCTTTTTAACATTGGTTATCACAGATGGTCAATAGCACACGCGCTGACTAAGCATTCATTTTTATGACATCTAATATTGCAGAGTCGGTGAATGCAGCGAATAGGCAGGCTCAGAAGTTCGCAATACTAGCATTGATGGAGTATATGACTGATAGGTTCCAAATGTGGACAACAAAAAATAGGCAATTTGCAATGGATACATTCACACCACTGGGAGAAAAATTCCAAGACATCCTTGATGACAACATTGTTGCATCGAAGAAATGGAGTGTAAGATTTTATGGTTCAGTTTACTATCTGAATATTACAGTTTAGATACTCTCTGCATACTTTCTGAATATATTAGTATGCAGTAATATTGCACTTATATTTGGTGAATACAGATTACATAGTGGTTGCATATTCTGTATATCATTTTATTAATAAAGCATAATCTATTTCATAATTCACGAAATAGATTGTTAATATCTAAATGATATGCAGATTATTCCTTCAACCGATCTTTTGTACGTTGTGGTATATGGGCGAGTGAAACATATCGTAGATCTTCGCGAGAGAACGTGCACGTGTGGTAGGTTTCAGGTTGATGAAATTACTTGTCAACACGCAGTATTAGTGTTGGATAATATGCACATTAAACCAGCTGAATATTGTGCGGAGTACTACAAGAAGGCATCAATGCTGAAAACGTATGATGTACCAGTATATCCTATTCAAGGTGAGAGTGAATGGAATGTGCCTGAGGAGATAGCAAAAGAGATTGTGCTGCCACCACATGGTAGGAAACCAGCTGGGAGACCCAAAACCACAAGATTCAAGTCTGCTTGTGAGAAACCGCTAAAGAAGGCGCAGATATCATGTGCACGTTATGGTCATCAAGGGCACAACCGCAAGACCTGCAAGAATGCTCCTATTAGATTTTAATTGAAATGATGATTTGTTGAATACTTCTCTGAAGATATTCTGTTGAAGGATGTTTTTAAGACTTAGTTATTGGCTATGAATAATTTTTCAATTGACAAAAGTGTTCACTGCTTTTGAATTAAAATAATTTGTTGCATGTTATTTGGTTGAAAAATATGTGTGTATTGATCATACAATTCAAAACCAATTAATAGGTTGTTTTCATTTCCTTCTTCAATTTTCATGTTGTCAAAGCTATTACTACCATGGTTGCTTGTCCTTATTCAAGTTGATATGCTAAATGTACAACACAGTTGTAACAATCTGTAAGTTAATGAATTCAGTTATTTTTCTATAGTATGTTTCAACAGGAAGGAATATAGAACTAATTTACATGAATACTTTGGACATAATGAGTAGAAAACAAAGACAAAATGGTTGTACACAAACTTCTTAACATATCATGCTATTACAATGGTTGTGCAGGAAAAATGTGTATATTTTCAGAACAGTACTTGGCTAGGTATAGAACATGCAGATTCGTGTAAGATTCTTATAAGCTCAGGGCGATGTATTTAGAGTGATATATTACTTGCATATCAGTTTGTCTAACTGATGATATTATTAGAATATTTATATCATTGATCAAAACCAAAAGTGCTTTATATGCACAACCATTACAACACTCATTTGACATACAATTTACGTGCATATTATTAGTACATGGTTTGCATCCCTGCATCCGTCTTCGACAACTTACGTCCATATTACCAGTATATTTTAAATACTGAATAACATAAATGTGAACATTGACAAAGCAGCATACAACATAGCTATGTAAATATGAACTTCTCTACATTTATATTGTAAAAGCAAAAGAAATAACACCGTTCAAATTTGATTACCAATCAGATTTAACAACACAAAAACCATCCAAAATATAAGTCATTAACTTATAAACAAAGTGTCGTAGACAACTTAGTTCAAAAGATATAACTAAAAACAAAGAGAAGCAGCAGCTATTCAGTTTTCCTCATCGCTGACAGCACATTCCATCTGTTTTTTCATCCCATAATACCACAGATACATGGCATAACGACCGCGTACTCCTGACAGATCATCTTCATCAGAAGGCATGGACTGGTACTGTATATAATACTCAGCAAAACAGCAGCAAACACGGTGTAATCACTGATGCAACAATAAATGGAAACATTAGAAACTCAATTAATAAGTTTATGCATTGAGAGGGCAAAGATAATTGGGATACTACGTATCGTTTCATCATAGCAGGTGGCCTTGGACTGAAGAACAATAAGAAGGGTTCACCCAAAGCTTTATCATCATAAGGAGAACCCCTGTAGAATAACTCAGGTCTTTTTTTAAAAAAATCAGTGGTAGATAAGAAGATAGGTAACATGGTTGCATATAGCTCTATAGCCTGGATAACTTCTTCATTGTATGAGGCATCTCCTGGTTTAGAGTCATAAACGTAAATAATCCTTTCCTTAAAAGACAATCTGGCCAAAATCCAATGCCAGTCATGAACAACCATGACAGGGAACAAAATGTCGTCAACAAGTACCCAAGGAGTATTGCACCGCAAACTACGACCACATATGTACTCAGTGATCACTGTAGTAGAATCTACAACACCTATGTCTTTGCCAGTCCTTATGAAATGAGTATATACAGCTCTAAGCATGACATCAAACTGACAATCCGTGATTGTGACTCTTCCAGTAATGTCTTGATCGTGCTTTGCCTTCTTACGCAAATAGTAAAACAAGACGTCCAGATGCTTAATAAAAAGAAAATCAATGTAGTTAGTATTATATTTTGCTAAATCAGATCAGTATGTCTATAAGAAACAGACTAAACAGGGGATTTCCTAACATATCCATTGCATACAACAAGTAGTTTTGATAGTTACTGATATCAGATAAGTATATTCAGTATATATTTCATGTATACAGAGCAGACACTCATTGCATATTACTGTTATATTTCAAGTTTTGACACTGATAGTTGTCGAAGAATACCGTGGTGCGTAGATTTTTTGAACCATAGTTAAGTACATGGAACCACTCCTTCTTATCCACCACATACACTCCAAAATTGAATTTTGGAACAAGATTATTGATACTAGCAGGATACAGATTTCCAACCCTGCAAACAATATCAAACCAAAGATGACTATATATATATATATATATATATATATATATATATATATATATATATATATATATATATATATATATATATATATATATATATATATATATATATATATATATATATATATATATATATTGTAATATGCAATAAGTTTATGTCTTTTACTTACTTTGATTTTACAATCACTTTATGGTCAATCCAGGGTACCCATATATTTGTAAGCTTCATATCAGGCTCGATGCGTATCTCACGCAATAAGGGGTGGATGAGACGGAAGGTGTTTCTCTTAGCCAGCTGCGAGCATGTACCACTGGAGGGAGATTTTTCACTCGAGCCAAACTTATTGATTAAATGTGACTTCTTGAATTTAGACACAGTTCTCGTGCGGACAGAAATATGAGGTGTCACATCTGGAACATCACGAGGAAGTCCTTCCACCTCGTTCAGATTGTCAACCACATGCAATGTGTCCTCTGGCACTACATTATTGACAGGCTCACTAATTGATGCAGTTATTACCTTCTTGAACGCGCTTCTTAACAACCTCCTTAGCTCTTGTAGTCAACTCATGCCACTGTTTTCCCCCAATTGAGAAAGGGGGTCTACAACAGAATCCAATGTGTTTCCCCAACTAGGACATCGACTTTTTGGGCAGAAGGCATGGTGTGTTTAACGCTGCCATCAACTTGCATATCATGTATCTTGGAATGATCATCCATGATGATTTCTTCATTTTCATTGTGTTGAACACCCGCATAATTGTATGCTAAGGAGATAAGTTTTTACAGCAAAAACAGCTACAAAATTACAAATATATTTTTAAAATATGTATACCTTGACCATTATCAGAAGGACAAGCATCTTTTTTAAGGACCTGCTCACCATTCACTGGTGGGATAATATTGTCTTGACCTGACAATTGACATAGAAACATTCATAGAACCAAGCAGTTTAAGGCAGTTAGAAATAAAGAAACTATGAATATATTTTGAGACAGAGTTAGATATTACCAGCTGCACAGTCATGCTGATTGTCATCACTCTGCCGATGACTATCCAAGTCAGTTGCTTGAACATCAACATTTTCTACAGAGTTGTCATCAAAACCCACATTGGCTTCAATTGGAACTGGGTTAGCAGCAACTACAGAGGAATTAGTGAAATCAATGTCTTCAAATCTAAATGTGTCATGAATATCATATTCGGCATCCATATAAAGACCTTCATGCACAGTTTGATTGAATACTATGGTAGAAGATGGAAAATGATAAAAACTAAAGAAAAAATAAAATCTGTCCATATTTTTTTATAGATTGCCAGAGACATTAGACCAAACTGTAAATGAATATATATTGAATATTGGGCAGATATTAGATGCATACCTTGAGGATTTTCCATTTCAAAATCATCCAATATACCTTGCATATCATGAAACATATTTTCTTGCACTTCTTGTGCTCCTGAAAAAAAAAATAGAAATAACAAATAGCACACAAACAACTTAGTATTTAAGGAAAGGTATTTAGACAGAATTTTGGATTATATAAAATTGACCAGCATTCATGCCTTTTATAATTGAATATAAATTGAATATTGGAAAAAATACAGTATGAATACCTTTGGAATTTTCTATTTCATTCACATCAGAGGCACCTTTGTCATCATGGAACATTGCAGGTTGCTTTTCAGCAGGTCCTGACAAACAAAAAATATCACCAAACAAACAAATGAATTTTGAGTGGAATGTTTAAAGAGTAATAATGGATACCATAGAATTTATACGCAAAAGGCACTTGCTCTTCCTGATCTAACTGCACATCTGAGGGATCAACAGCTTGATCCTTGCCCTTTTCATCTGGGGCAAGGTCTAATCCAGAAACCTTTGAATATTTGAAAAGGACATGGTATATTATATTTGTAATAATTCATAGGAAAATATGTAGAATAAAAAGGACAAATGCATACCCCAGAAAAACAGTTGCTCTCTCCAGTATCAACAGGATCAAAATTAAAGCTTCTTGAAGATCTTGTCAAAGTATTTAACCATATACAACTTCAAAGCAGACATGTCAGCTTGCAACATTTTTTGTTGACCAAACAAGACTTGCATATCTGGAGATAAGTCCTGAGTTGCATGACTAGAAGTTGCTTGGCCTCCAACTCCTACAGTTGGTGAACCTTGATTGCCAGCATCTGCACCATCCCGTGGAGGTTCAACTCCAATCTCTGTATCAAAGTTATCTGATGTGGACTGTGGTAGTTGAAGTGTCGTATATTCTTTTTCGGTCGGTTCAATCTTTTTGAAAATAACCTTGGAATATAATAGACATATACAAATTAAATGTTTAAAAAGATATTAAAACTTAAAAATAAAAAGCATTTGTTTAGCAATATTGATAAAATATTGAAAGAATATTATAAATAATAATGTTAACAGCATACATTAATGCAAAACTGATGAAAAGTACACATGGCGTTTCTTTAAACTGAAAAAACCATTCTGCAACTCTTCAAATTCATGAGTCCTCTTAACATGCCAGTTAAGAATTCGGGGAGATGTGTTTGCAACCCTATATGCAATCTTCTCGTGCACAGTCGGGCAACATTTATAAATTCATGCCTGCAAGGCATACGGTAAGTCGGCGAAACAGTAACACTGTAGAGAGGGCCTCAGTTTGTCATGCATCGATGTAATAGTTGAAAAAAATACTTTTGTACCCTAAGGGAAGGTCTGCCATGCACCACACTCAACAAGATTAAATTCTTTCTCCTCAATAGTAGTGTCATGGTTAGCAGAATTCTTAGTGGAAAACAGAAATGTGTGGATGAAAAATAAAGCTGCAAGCTTTATAGCATCTTCATCTCTTTGCCATTTTTTACTAACGAAACATTCAACTAATGCAGACTTAGTAACTTTTGAAGCTCCACCAAAGTACAGCTGCATCAGTCTGTTAGGCTCAACAGAATGATACTCCTTTAAGTGATCACCAACACAACAGAGACCAGTTACTAACCTAAATTCCATGAGACCGAACCACAATTTATTACCGTGAAAATCAAACCACAATGCGTTGCTTTGGAGGACATACCTCTCGCATCAACAGAGCATTCAACAATTTATTGCACGTTACGAAGCTAGGCATATTCAGAAAATGACCAAAGCAAGACTCCCTGAATATTTCCTACAAGCTGTCAGTAAGAACCTCCTTGATAGTTGGGACAACTTCAACAGATGTATGTGTACATATCCTACGGCTTCGGTGTTGGTCCGGACGAAAATAGGGTTCCATTGGCTAAAACAGAGAAACAATATAATTGGGATACTAGATATTCATATTAGTTACATTCCAATGAAAAACCTATGCAAGCAATCAAATGCATATACTAAAACCATAAACTTTAATTTGGCTATATATATGAAGATAAATAGATATTTATATGTAGAATGTATACTGTGGATATGCATATTAAAAACATGTTTTTTAATATCATATCACTAATATGCAATGAATATCAGCTAGATATGTACCAAAGGTACACTAATATTTAACACAAATAGCTATATAACAACTATGGTGGGTCTAAGTTATAATCTACAAAGTATTCAACAGATTTGCAAATTAAATGCATAAGCACTTATATGTAGAATGTATACACTGGATATGCATATTAAATATATCTTTTTTTAGTATCATATCACTAATATGCAATGAATATCAGCGAGATATGTACCAAAGAAACACTGATATCTAGTATTCTTAGCTATATAACAAATATGGTAGGTCTATGTTATAACCTACAAAATATACAACACATCTTCAAATTAATTGAATATGCCCTAATATGTACAATGTATACACACGATATGCAAATTAATTACATCTTATTAGGTACCATATCACTAGTATGCAGAGTATATCAGTGAGATATGTACCAAAGGTACACTGATACTAAATAAATCAACATAAAAAAAATACGCACGTGCGGAATATTATATTAACATACCTCCACAGGAACCAAAGGAAAGTTGTCATTCCTAACAGATTTAACTGATTTATTTCTCTTCACTTGAAATAACTTCTTTTAATAGAACAGAAAGATGGAACACACAAAACTTTCTTTTTCTTAACAATAACATGGGAGTAGTTGTCAGAGTCGTCATTCGATGTGCCAATTTTTACAGCTTTACCCTTAGCGTCTGAACCAACCCTTTTGGTTTTATGCTTGACATTGTCAGTCTGTCGAGGCCTCCTCTTTTTATTCAGTTTGGCCGTTGACCTTGTGACACGACTTGATGTATCGATACCTGTTTTGGTCGGTGAGGAAATGTCAATATTTTTGAAATCATCATCATCGTTGACATGCATGGCTTTCCTGTCATTCTTAACCCCTCGTCTAGCCATTAAGAGTCTTCAAATTATACCAAATAAAAAAAAGTTAAAACAGTTGAATTCTACTAGATATAAACAAATATCTAGCGTATATTTAGATTATAAAAACTGAAATAACAAATAGACAAAAGAAAAAATGAACACTGAAATGGGTCATACCGAAAAAAAATCATGCAATGGCCGGAGAAGATGAAAGTTCCGTTAACTGTGTATATTAGTTAGAATCCCAATCGAAGTGAGAGAAATGGAAGAAACTGTAAAGGCAGAAGTAATGCAACTGTTTATATTACCACGCCTTTTTTTTAAACTTTTGATTTTACCTCTATAATTGATGATTAGCTTAAAATTAGGATATAATTGATTGTATAAAAATAATTAGATATTATTCAATATTATTAAGTGGATATGTACAATAAAAACTGTCTTTACCCATGAATCCCACAAAAATAAGCATTTAACTAGGTAAATGTGAGATTAATAGTAATGGCTATTAAAAGTGGAATACCTATGGTTAAAGGTCTATATAACATAAATAAGGAACAATGTATCTATTTAATGTTAGGAACACTTCTAAATATCCATTCTATGTAAATTTCACTTTATTAAATCTAATCCAATTATACCAGCCCATTTAATTTATTTGAACTAATATATTTTGAATTTAATAAATAGCCATATTATTTAATTCAATAAAATTTCATTGTCTACACAGATAAAATTTGGGAGACTCCTAGAGCAATGAAGTGAAAAAAAGACTTCGGTCATAAATAGCGTAATAAATTCTAATATTACTATTGTAATTTAATATATTGTCGCAATTTCTTTCTTATTAATTGCTGATCATAAATGTGTTGAATATTAGTGCATGTATTTTAAACTCAAAGTTGATTATCTTAGCATATAATGCGTTATGGATGTGAACTAAACTTTTATTTAGGCCGTGAGTGCATAGTGTAATTTAACCAGTGATATGGATGCTCTTTAGGTAATCTAAGCCACATTTATTAGTGATCAAAGTTACACATTTAAGAGCCAAAAATACTTTATAAGAAATGAATTTACCTTCTATGTCATGTACTTCATCCTTTTCTTAGAGCCCAATTAATCAAAAACAACTTTTTTACCTCACATAAAGTTAGAGATAAGCTCTGCATCAATCTCACCCTCTTTTCATTCCATTTAAAAAATTATTATATTATTGTTTTCCTAACAGTGCTCCATTGCCATGCCTTAGATTGCGTAAAGAAGCCAAAAAGAGAGACAGAGACAAAAAGGAAACTGAAATTTGAAACTTGAAAGCAACCCGCAATTAGTTGACCATCTTTTCTTTCTTTCTGCTATTACCAACCGTACATGCTTCTGAAACGCATCAGATTCTGGCTACTTGCCGAAAGTTCCTTAAAATAGGACCCATTCTTCTAACCCCATATGCACCTTTGACCTCTCCCACAAATAATTATAATAATCATTGGTAAAGACATTGAGTCATGAAATAATTACTAAAGTTATTTCCGTGCTAACTTATAGTAATACAAATCATATAGGCCTTGTGCATCACACTCCTTAAAGTGTGGTTCGATTGCTTTCTGCACTATAATGTTCTTTTTTAATAATAGTAGTAGCATACTTTAATCTAACTCCCTTTTGGGAAAAGAAAAAAGAAAAAACTTCAAACTTACAACTTGTTTGGATGGTTGTAACCCATGGTATGGTATTGTATTGTTACCATGGGTACGACATTTGTTTTGGTTGTTTCTTTAATTAATATTGTATTTATTGTTTCTTTAATTAATATTGTATTTATCGTTAAATCCATGGTTATGTAACTATGAAAACTGTCACTTTATGTAACGATCGATTTGGTGAAATCGTGTCGTTACCTATTTTTCTTACCTATTATGCCCTCACTTATTATTTAATATTTCTATTTTACCTTATTTTCAATTATTAAACCACGGTAAACAATACAGTCTATGCAAATATTGTACAACACAATACGATACAATACCATACGATACAATATGCAAATATTGTACAACACAATACGATACAATACCACAATATAATACAACTGAAATGATTGGGTAACAGCCATCCAAATGGAGTGTTAACTTTCACCTTTTTATATGACTTGGTTTCCATTTCCAAGAATCCTTCATTATGCTCTGTTGAATATTCACATTATTCACCACATGCTCCTCATGTCTTTTGTCAGTTTCATTCACAAGATTTCACCTTTTTAAGTCATAAATCCCTTCCAAATCAAAATTTAAAGACATCTGAGCCAAACAGCAGGTATTTGTCAAATTTTGAAGTGTCCCCAAGTCAAAAGCCAAGTTGGTATTTTGGGCTTTTGTTTTTATGATTGCTTAAGCTTTTCTGCATATGATCTTGATTTTGCCTTTTGTGTTTTCTTGATTGTTTGCTGATGTATGTTTTCAGAAAATAGACTAGCTGGTGGACTTTTGTGAAGCTTCTGCAAATCAAAAGTCAAACGTCAAAGTCAAGTGAGTTCTAATTTTGGTTTGCTATGTTTTTTTTTAAATCTTTGTGCTATTGGATTCCGATTTTACTTTCATGTTTTAATTTTGTAAAAGTGTACCCAAGGGTAAAGGTGAGGCAACAGAAAGAAGAAGATGATCAGTATGCTTATGAGTCTTTGCCATCTTTGAAGGTTTTTGAATCCCTTTCCTTAAGTGATGTTTCTTCTTCAGGTATACCTTTGCTCTGTGAATTCCATCTTCCATTCTTATATGATCTTTTTATATATATATAATCGTGGTGGTCAAGCCAGTTTGTGCACACCTAGACTAAATTCACGGGTACCTTGCTACCTCCTTGCCGGCACCTCTGTCCACCAAGGCTTGGACAGATGAGAAGAAATCACCTTTTTTGGCTACACAGGGATTTGAACTTGAGACCTCGCGTTTCTTATCCCACATCATTGACTACAATGATTTTTGTTTTATAACTAGCTCTTTTGGTTAATTCTTTATCATCCTGCAATCCTTTTTCTTCCTTCTTACTAGTAGAATGTTCTTTTTTGCTGTTTAGACTTGTAAGCTAGTATGGTATTAATGTGAGGTTTAGAGAACTTCTGTGGTTGGAAAAAAAATCCTAATTTGACTGACAGACAGATATTTTGCCAATATTTGAATGAAATGAGGGCGATTAGAGCAAACGGATGAAGAGGATTATGTAGCCAACTTAATCTAATTTGGTACTTACATGTAGCTGAATTAATAAGCTTTGACTGTCAAGTAGATTATGCATGTAGAGGATTATCGCGCGCTAAAATTTTTTCGTATAAGGATTTCAATATGGCAGCATTGGGGTAAATTGTTATCTATTTCTTATAAAATTGTACCTTTAAAATTTGTCAAACTGATTATAGTTTAACTGTTCTCTATGGTTTGCTGATCCTATTCAAAAGCTTTAGGCTTACTGCTAATGATGAAGTTTAAATGGGCCTATGGCTAACCAGCCAGGTTAGATTTAACGATGCACAACCATCTTCTAT
This sequence comes from Petunia secreta, assembly GCA_029990175.1. Taxonomy (NCBI): domain Eukaryota; kingdom Viridiplantae; phylum Streptophyta; class Magnoliopsida; order Solanales; family Solanaceae; genus Petunia; species Petunia secreta. Next base: position 17,388,262 of record JARKIP010000010.1, read on the forward strand.
CTCGTGACTATGAGACTATGTTTTTATTTTGGATAGTCTCCCAATTCCCAGCAGTTCTTTCTTACTTCTGACATTCTGTTGTCTCGAATAGTGTAAAAGTTCTTGTTGAAGGCTTTCATATGTTTTATTTACAGTATGCCATCTAAAAGAATATGACACACAGTATAAATGGTTGGATTTAAGGAAATATTGGAGTTGCATATCACCATCCAGCTATAACTTTGACCCTACTACTCACTGCTTACTAATGTCATTATTGCCTTTCTGTGTGCAATATGTTACTACTTGTTTTCACGTTTGATAGTGTCTGACCTTTTCCATGATTTTTTTCCCCTAATGGTGTATAAAGACGATTCTCCAACATCAGTTGTGAGGATACCCCGAGCGTGTATTTTAAGCCCGGACAGACATGGGCTTCCGTCATCAGCAGGTTACATACTTCTTTAACATCTTTCTGTTTTCTTTTACTTTAAAAATGGATTGGCAATCACTCTTTTGGTTGACACTTGACAGGAAGAACCAGTTACAATAACCAAAACATTTCTGGTGGAAGCAAAACAAATGCAAGGGCCACTTCAGTCCCACGGCCACGCGCTGTCTTATCAAGCCCTGGTAATCCCTGATGAACATTGCATTGTAGAATTAACTCCTTCATTGGTTAACACAAAGTTGAACTTCTAGATTCTGAATAGTGTTGTAGCATAACCGTATTCTTTTATGAATGATGTGTGATAGAAGAAACCAGCAGTTGTTTTGCACTTGATGAACTACGATTTGGTAGCTATACATTTATATTGTTGACATTATCATATACATCTTACATTCCGCGTCCTTATGGATCCAAACAGCGATTTTCTGCTAGCTTAACCTTGTTACTTTTGTATATAAGAGAAGGAAACAGGAAGTACAATAGCTTCATATTCTTTGTGATTTGTGTCCTACTCACAACTCTGGTGATAATGATACCACACGGTTTTAGGCTTTTAGCTCTCCTCATCATCTAAACATAAAGCAGAGTAAATAAAGGGTCCGGCTGATTCTAAACTAGAATTACAAATGAGAGAGCGTAGAATCCCCTAACTTTGGCTGGTTCACCTGTGCATGTGCTTTATACTTCTGCTATTCAAATAATAAGCTGCACGCACATAATCAGCATAGGTACTGGCCGTCAGGGATACATCAAGGGAAATTTGCTGTATCTTATTGAGCATGACAAATCTGAATTGTTATTGTATCAGAAATGGACTTACCAAATCATCTTACAAATTTGCTTAGGCAAGAAACGAGAGGCGTTGCTTAAAAGTTGTTCTTGATCTGCAATATTTTGTGAAACTTGTTCATATTCTGTATGTTTGGCACACCAAGTGTTCTTTAGAATAACAATGAAATTACGGTAGAACAAGATCAGTGATTACATCTTTAAAATTTTGAATCACCTTGCTGTTTATAAAGATAAACACACTAGATGGTGTATGTTTGCTGAGAGTATAGGAAATTTGTTTACAGATAATGATCAAATGATAAGAATGAGGAGCAAGACGAAAGCAGAAATACTTTCAGGCTTGAAGAATCACAATTCGTGTCAAAACAGACATACCAAGTGCAAAACTTTTCCAAAATCAATTCAAGCTGAAAATCCTACTAATGGAAATAAGGGCTCAAAAGAAATGGCTGATGGGAAGCTTGATCCTCGAGCAAGAGCAAGGCTACTGAAAGCTGATCCAAGTAAAAAACCTCACCTTCATAAAGGAGATCAAGATTCTGTTTGTTCAGAGCAATGAGCAGCCCATATTGGCTAAGTAGTCAAATTTTTCAATATGATTACTCTGGCCTGCATCTTAACTGTGGAGTCTCTGAGTGCAACTGGTTGGACATGACCAAGTTATAACTGAACTTTGAAACTCTTCAAAGAGTAATCTTGTTTTTGAGGTGATTTCTTTTAGAAACATGTCAACCTTTGCAGAAATTCTGCATATTCAGATTGTTGATGTTTTACCTATATGTTTTGCGTGACTCCACAAGTTTCTAACTAGAAGTGCTTAACTTCAAACAGTCATTGTCCAGTGAGCACTGTTTTCCCTGTGAAGAGTTATGTTTTATACGTTCGACCTTATATCAGTCACTTGTATTGGAGACTAATCTTTTCCACTCGTGTCCTTAATGTTATTTGTTCTACCTTTATTCAGACAAAAGCGAGCTTAAATTATAAAAGTCCTCCAGCATAACAGAATTCTTCATTTTAATTTTACATCTGTAATTCGGGAGAAGAGAATATGTTTATTGATGTCTTAACCGGTATATATACTGTTACAATAGAGTCTAACTATGGTAGGAGACCTAATACAATAAGGACTAGAAATAAGAGAATGTTCTAGAATTACTATAATTTCTATTCTACTTATTTACAATTCTATAACACTCCCCCTCAAGTTGGAGCATAGATATTGATCATGCCCAACTTGCCACAAAGATAATCAACTCGAGCTCCATTCAACGCCTTTGTGAGTAAATCGGCTGGCTGCTCTCTTGTCTTAACATAACCAGTGGAAATCAAGTTCTCCTCAATCTTTTCACGAATAAAATGGCAATCGACCTCGATATGCTTGGTTCTCTCATGATACACTGGATTCGAGGCGATATGCAAAGCAGCTTGATTGTCACACCAAAGCTTTGCCGGCATATAATATTGTAAACCAATTTCTGTCAAGAGATGATGTATCCACATGATCTCACACGTGGATTGTGCCATAGCTCTGTATTCGGACTCTGCACTCGATCGAGATACAACATGTTGTTTCTTGCTCCTCCATAATACCAAATTTCCACCAAAGAAGACACAATACCATGTAGTAGATCTTCGATCAACCTTAGATCCAGCCCAATCGGCATCCGCAAAACCCTCTATGCGTGAATGTCCATTGTTGCCATATAACACGCCACGTCCTGGTGCTCCTTTTAAGTAACACAATTTTTGCTCTAGAGCTGCCCAATGGTTAACGTTGGCGCAGACATGAACTGACTAACCACACTAACTGCGAAAGCAATATCTGGACGGGTCACAGTGAGATAGTTTAATTTTCCAACTAATCTCCTATACCTCTCTGGATTATCAAATGGATCACCATCACCACTCGTGAGATGCACATTGGGAACCATTGGAGTACTGCAAGGCTTGGCTGCCAACTTCCCAGTTTCTGCAAGTAGATCAAGTACATATTTTCTCTGAGATAGAAAAATCCCTTTCCTGCTCCGACAAACTTCTATACCCAAGAAATATTTTAGCTGGCCCAAGTCTTTCGTGTGAAACCGCTTATGTATGAACTGCTTAAGTGAGGAAATCCCTGCATAGTCACTTCCTGTAATGATAATGTCATCAACATATACAACAAGAAGTACAACGCCAACTAATGATCGCCTATAGAAGACCGAGTGATCACATCTACTTTTCCGCAGCCCAAACTCTCGAACAACCGCGCTAAACTTGCCAAACCAAGCCCGAGGACTCTTCTTCAAGCCATACAATGACTTCTTCAAACGACAGACTTTCCCATACTCCCCCTGAGCAACAAACCCAGGTGGTTGCTCCATATAGACTTCTTCAAAGAGATCACCATAAAGAAAGGCATTCTTGATATCCAGTTGATGCAAAGGCCAACACTTAGAAGCAGCGATAGAGATAAACAAGCGGACAGAGGTGAGTTTGGCCACCGGAGAAAAGGTGTCAGAGTAATCCACCCCATAAGTTTGAGCATAACCTTTAGCCACCAGTCTGGCCTTAAGTCTAGCCACAGAACCATCCAGATTGACTTTTACTGTAAAGACCCATTTGCAACCCACTACCTTCCTTCCTCTCGGTAAGTGCACCAAATCCCATGTGCGATTCTCCTCAAGTGCATGTATCTCCTCAAGCATTGCATCACGCCATCCAGGATGAGATAAAGCTGCCTGAACTATCTTGGGTACAGAGACAGAGTCTAGAGAAGCAATAAATGAACTAGTCCCAGGGGACAAGTGGTCATATGAGACAAAGTTTGCAATAGAATATAAAGAGTCACATTGACGTTTACCTTTTCGAAGAGCAATGGGAATGTCAAAGTCGTCTGGAGGGAGACTGACTGGAGGGGGATCTGATGACGAAGGAGTTGGCGCAGGACATGTATCAATGGTCTTTGATCGTCTGGAGTAAACTTGGACAATAGGTGGCTGTGCTCGAGCAGCAATCTGGTCAACTGGAGGAACAAGAGGAGCTGTGGAAGACACAATTTCAGTCGACTGTTCTTCGGGAGAAGTAGTAGAGGACCCAGCCTTATCCGGTTTCTCAACGGAAGTTGATGATGTGACCTTATAGATGAGCCAATCTTCGTCCTCCCCTTGAGTGGGAAAAGTGTGAGAGGTGGAGAAGAATGGTGTTGCCTCGGAAAACACCACATCTATCGATACGAGATATTTATTAAGGGTTGGAGAGTAGCACCTATAACCCTTCTGACGTTAAGAATATCCCAAAAAGACACACTTCACAGCTTTTGGATCCAATTTAGTAATATGAGGTCTAACATCACGAACATAACATGTACTTCCAAACACTTTTGGCTCTAGAGAAAATAATGGCCTATTGGGAAATAATACAGTATGGGGAATATCACCAGTAAGCACACTAGATGGCATGCGGTTAATCAGAAAGCAAGCTGTGGAAACCGCTTCCGCCCAAAATTGCTTAGGGACTTGCATTTGGAACATCAAAGCACGTGTTGTCTCAAGCAAATGTCTATTCTTTCTTCCATTCTGTGAGGGTGTATCTACACAAGATGATTGATGTAGAATACCATGTTGACTTATGTAATTCTGAAACGAGGCTGACATGTATTCCTTGGCATTATCACTCCTTAAGATATGCACAGAAACATTAAACTGTGTCTTGATTTCAGCACAAAAGTTAGAAAAATGGGAAAATACCTCAGAACGAGTTTTCATAAAATAAATCCATGTCATTCGAGAAAAATCATCAACAAATGTAATAAAGTATCTGAACCCAGTTTTAGAGACAACAGGACAAGGTCCCCAAACATCTGAATGAACTAACTAGAAAGCAAAATCAGCTCGTTTATTAATTCGAGGACTTAATGAGCTTCTATGATGTTTAGCAAAATGACAAGAATCACACTCTATCGAAGATACATTATTAAACTGCGGACACAACTTCTTCAAAGATTGAAGGGAAGGATGTCCCAGTTGACAATGAGCTTGAAATGGTGAGACAACACTAGAACAAGCTGATTGAGGCACCCATGGATCCAGAATGTAGAGACCATTAGATACATGTCCTTTACCAATTATCTCCTTCGTCACGAGATCCTGAAAAAGACAGTGATCAGGAAAGAATGAGATACAACAATTGAGGTCCTTGGTAAGTTTGCTCACAGAAATCAGATTAAAGGCAAGACTAGGCAGATCTAGTACTGAAGACAGGGTAATAGATGAAGTTGGTTTAACAGTCCCAAGCCCCCCAATGTTGTAACTAGACCCATCAGCTATAGTAACAGAAGATGGTGCTTTGTGTGACCGAAAATCAGAGAGTAATCTTGAATTACCTGTCATGTGATCGGTGACACCAGAATCAATGACCCATTGGTTTGAGGAAGAGATTAGACATTTGTTACCTGACTCTGCATAAGCAGTAATGTGAGGAGATTCCTGGAATTTGGAGAGTCTAGCATACTCATCAGCTGATATTGTAATAGTCTTCTCAGAGGAGGAACCGGAAGCAACAGCCGCAGTAGCAGTCTGAGTCCTCTGATTGCGCATCTGCAATTTCCGGCAATTTCGCTTTATATGTCCAGGTTCTTTGCAGTAACGACAAATAGGCTCACCATTATTGTTCCATCCCCCAGCTTCATTATTATTATTCCATCTCCCAACATTATTGTTCCACTTACCAGCACCATTGCTATTATTATTCCACTTACCAGCATCATTATTATTGTTGTTCCATCGCCCATCATTGTTGTTGTTCCTCCGTGCAGTATCGTTTCCCCTTCCACCTTTAACAACAAGCACATTGGGTGGCTGAGTGGAAAGAGTATTCTCTGTACGAAACACCCGGCTAAACACATCTTGAAGAGAAGTGATCTCAGCGCTAGACAAATATGAGATTTAGCGGTCTCAAACTCAGCTGGGAGTCCAGCTAGAAAGCTCATTACTGCCATTTGTTCCCTCTGGGCTTGTTGCTTCTTAATATCAATACTGAACGGCATAAGCATATTGAGCTCCTCATAATTTTTTTTAAACTCCATGAAATAGGTGGTAAGTGACTTAGCTTCCTTTTCAGAACGGTAAAAAGCCTTACAAACTTCATACATGCGAGAGACATTGCCTTTTCCAGAATATAAGAACCCAAATACTCCATTAATTCCTTCACATACTCACAATGATTAACTAGACCAATCTACATCATTATCAATTGAGTTTGTAATTTGCAAAAGTAATCGAGCATCATCTCGCAACCAAGTCTTTAAAGCAGCATCTTTTGGAGGTTCCTCAGTAAGGTGATCATCTTTTTCCACGCTACGCAAATAAACCCTAATCTTCCTACTCCAATCTAAATAATTAGAGCCATTTAATTTATACTCCGTTATTTTTGACATTTCTTGCGAAGAGGGTTGTCTTGGAGGTAAATTTGGAGGTGAGGATATATCTCTCGGTGTGTGTAAGAGTGCTTCTAAGAAGGGGAGTGGAGTATTTGATGTTCGTTGTAAATTGAACTATTTTGCTTACTCCATCCCATATGTTTATCACACCTTGAGTGTTGAGCATGACAAAGCCAATGTGTCATATTGTAACAACGTTGATTTGAGGGCTTGGTGTGTTGGTAGTGAGCTTAGGGGTCATAGGGAATTTGATTGCTATGTCTTGCATGTTCCACGTCCTAATGATCTCTTTGCTTGTTGTGGTAGTAAGTGCTTGTCATTGTCGAGCCAAGAACTTGTTGTTTCCTTTGGAGACATAAGCTTTTTGATTAGTATTGATGCTTGGCTCTATCACAAGAGTGTGTTTTCCACACCACTTGCACTTATTCTTGTTAAGCTAATCTACTTATGAAGTAGGACACTTTGGTTATGCTTGTTTTGAATGTAGGTTTTGATGGTTTGATTTCGAGGACGAAATTCTTTCAAGAAGGGGAGAATGATGCAATATAAATTGGCCTAAACGACAACCATCAAGAACCAAGCTTGAAAGCACAAGGAATACAAGTCAAGGGCTTCAGAAGCGACTTGAAGATCATGTATTGGAGCGCCATGGAAGGAGAACCACTTAGGCTCCAAGGGAGAGGCTCGAGGGAAACAGTTTGAGGCGTTTCAAGAAGCTACAGGAAAAGGCGGACCGCCCCTTTCACCAGGCGGATTGCCTAAATTGTGTCACCCTCTCTGGACTTAAAAATGGGCGGACCGCCCACTCTGCTCCGCTGATGCAGAGGCAGACCGCCTCCTACTGTAGAGGAGCGCCGGCTTCCCTCTACAAAGCACCAAGCGGGGCGCCTGTTTCTCTAGGTGGGGCGCCTAGTTCCGGGGTGTTTCAAGACTTATTTTTGTGGTGTAATTTCTATTTTAGCCCTAAGTGCTTCTATTGTATTAATTCCACCTATGGGCTTTTAATCATTTCACAATTGTGTAAGGGAAAACTATATAAGCTTCCCTTAACTATTTCATTTCATCACTTAGCTTGTATGAACATCTGAGAAGAGAGAATTTAGAGAAGGTCGAGCCTTTCTAGTCTGAAGCGGATCGCTTCGAGAATCTTGTACGACTTGGAACCTATGGAGATTTATCGCTAGTGTGAATTCCTTGTAAGGTTCGAGTTTCATTTCTCCATTTTGAATAATTAAATTCATGTCTTGAATCCAATTATCCGTTCTTTCTTCTCGTTTCCTGTCTCCCCAATCCTTGTTTCCCAATATCTTCATTGCTATCACGTATCTTACTTTATTGCTTCCCCATTATCGTATCATTATTTACTTCTGCTAGTTTAGATTGTACCAGATGATGCAATATAAATTGGCCTAAACGACAACCATCAAGAACCAAACTTGAAAGCACAAGCAATATAAGTCAAGGTCTTCGGAAGCGACTAGAAGATCATGCATTAGAGCGCCATGGAAGGAGGACCAGTTAGGCTCCAAGGGAGAGGCTCGAGGGACACATTTTGAGGCGTTTCAAGAAGCTACAGGAAGAGACGGACTGCCCCTTTCACCAGACGAACCGCCTGAATTGTGTCACCCTCTCTGGACTTGCAAATGGGCGGACCGCCCACTCTACTCCACTGATGCAGAGGTGGACCGCCTCCTACTGAAGAGGGGCGCCTGCTTCCCTCTACAAAGCACCAGGCGGGGTGCCTAGTTCCGGGGTGTTTCAAGACTTATTTTTGTTGTGTAATTCCTATTTTAGCCCTAAGTGCTTCTATTGTATTAATTCCACTTATGGGCTTTTAGTCATTTCACAATTGTGTAAGGGAAAACTATATAAGCTTCCATTAGCCATGTCATCTCATAACTTAGCTTGTATGAACATTTGAGAAGAGAGAATTTAGAGAAGGCCGAGCTTTTCTAGTCCGAAGCGGATCGCTTCGAGAATCTTGTACGACTTGGAATCTATGGAGATTCATCGCTAGTGTGAATTTCTTGTAAGGTTCGAGTTTCATTTCTCCCTTTTGGATAATTAAATTCATGTCTTGAATCCAATTGTCCGTTCTTTCTTCTCGTTTCTTGTCTCCCCAATCCTTGTTTCCCGATATCTTTATTGATATCACATATCTTACTTTATCGCTTCCGTATTATCGTATCATTATTTGCTTCCGCTAGTTTTGATTGCATCAATAACAACGAACCAATCGCACCAACCACGGTCCTCGGTGTCGTCACTCTTCATGATTATGGAGAATTTGCCTCGTTTGCTCAACTGGACAACCCCATCTTTGTGCATAGTGGGGCAGAATAGGGAAATGAGATGGTCAAAGGTAAAAGGAGCTTTGGCTCGTTGGCTAAAAAAGTCGAGGCATTGAATGACCCTCCAAACGCCAGGGCCGAGCTAAGCCAAGCATAGGTTGTATGTTCGGCAAAAAGTGTCGGCTATATGATAGATTGGGAGTGGAAAACCTATCATAAACGAATAGGTGTAGACGAACGAGAGATCGAGGACTCTGTCACAAGTACGTTGCTCTGGGGTGGGGACCATAATTTTGACCTCGGTGCCCCAACCGCAATCCTCACGAACCTGATCTACATGATCTTGTGTGATCATGTTCGGGGACTGTTGGACTGGAACTTTTGTATTTTTGTCAGGATCTGAAGCCGATTGCTTCTGCATCTTAAAATTTTTATTGTGAACAAACTTCGAAGGGATCACATGATGGGTTTTAGCTCCCCAACGAAAGATTTCTTCACAGGCTGTGAAACTTCAGCGGCTTCAGCGTTATTATCAGTATTTGTGGTTTCTTCAAGCATAACTCCGTCGTCGCCGGTCGATGCTTCCTCCTGGGCAGCGGTGTTGCGGTGGTCAGAGACAGTTTTTTTGTCACTTTCTTCCGGTGAAGTTATCCTCAACGGTACACGCGTATCAACTAAAACCTCGCTCGTTGTCATAGAGGTATCATCCATTGGTATTGCCTCTAAGGATTTTGAGGAATTCTTGGTGGAAGACATGGCGACGAGATTTTAACGGAAAAGGAATTTGCAGAAAATATGATAATAGTTGATCTGAAGATTTGAAAAACAACGTAACTGATGAACAAGTTGGAAGATTTATAGGAAGGATGGTACTCAAGTGCTTCGAAGGGTCATCATTATTGCTTTTACATTGGGAAGGTAAAAAGAAGGGTTACAACCATTCAGAAAATGCCGCGTGAAGAAGATGGGATGTTGAAGGGATGGTTGGCTTTTCAAATTCCTTGGTGGAGGATTTTGCTACTTCGATCTCCCGCGGAATTAATTCCACCCCTCGAAAAATTCTGACTATTATCCGAGGGGTGAGGGGACTATCTGTATTGGGTAAAAAATCAACAAGGCTTAAATGACAGGGCTCGAAGCTTGGTGAGGATGAATGCTTTATTTACGAGCTCTCAAAAGCTCGCCCAACTCCCGAGGTCAGTTGCTTCGAGTACAAAATGAGAGTTGGCCACAAGCTATCCCACGAGGCGATCAGAAGACAACCACCACGAGGCATGCAAGTCACCCCTCCTGGAAGATTTCACCCTTCGATGAACGAGCCTCATTTTTATAACTGCCGACCGTTTTCCACATATTAAATGGGAAATCATGGACAGACCACGATTAAACGTGGAGTAATGACCATTAAGTGCAGTAAATGTTGCCCTCATCCTTGAAAAACTATAAATAGCCATGTAAAGATTATGTAAAGCATCCAGAATATATCAAATACACTTATATTTTGTTTTGAACCCTTGTGTCGGTTTCCTTATTCAATTTCTTGTCTTTTTCGTGGCTTTGATACGAATAATTGCTAGTTAACCCAATAAAAATTTGATTTGTTGTTCTAATCAGATTTAAGCCAACACGACAAATATACGCATCACGCACACATCTGCAAAGCAAAAGGAAGACTAAATCCAAGCTAGTTTTTGGTTAAATTTTAAAAATCCAACTTCAAGTTCAAACATGAAAAATAAATGTAGGACTCGCTTACTATGGACTTGCCTACCTGTGAAATAGTAAAAGATTCTTCATAACGAACTTCCTGGACTCGCCTACTTTGTCTGCTAGCACAGTAAACCAAAGCTTGACATATCCTCTGTTTAGGCAACAGGAACCCCCCATAATTATAACGCCAAAATGCCCAAGCTATCGAATTTTCCATTCTCGAGAAACAAAGTGTACGAAAGGGACTTGCTGCAAAGAGTGGGCAAGATAAACAACTATTGCATTTGGCCCGCTTATATGTGCGTAAATTATCTTACTTCTGACCCATGTTAGGAAACCTTCAAACAGAATTCATCACTACCATATATTGTCTCCAAGAACATCTCCTTTTATGAGTGAGTACTTAGTTACCAAGTTCTTGTCGTCAATCACAAGAAGCTTGTGCTTCAAATACTTAATTGGACCACCTGGCATTTACTAAATAGGATGAAATTTTATTCTTGGATAAATTAAAAGCCCCTTTAAATTAGTATTTTTTTTTTTTTCGCAAACTAGTACTTTCGGATCAGACTCACTTTCAAAAATGAGTGTGCGCAAAAAGATATTTCATAATTAGTTACTCCGGTGGTTTAGAAAGGATTAAGTTATATAAATTGATAACCTAAATAACTTTTGCATTATACTATCAATGCAATTAAACATGAGAAATTTACATTGTATAGACATTCAGAGGAGTGCATAACAAAAAATAGACCTATTTTATCTTTATTATGATTTTTAGACATTTAATCTTAGGTATCCTACTTTTTATAGCCATTCACTTTAAGGTAATACATCCACATTAAATGCCTTTATTTAGGGGAGATGATAGGTCATGACTGAATTTTTAGAGTATATTTTTAATTAATTTTGTATATATCCTATTTTCTAGGAGATGATTGGTCATTTTCCTTATCTTTCTCCATAAACTATTATTGCTTCCCAAATATACAGAAAAACTTATTAATCTCCTCTTCCAGCATGGCTCTACCAAAACAAACTTGGAATATTCACTTATAATTTAATGTATATATTCCGCATATTATAAAAAAAAATTAAATTGTTTACATCTTGTCTTTATTTATAATAGAGGTGCTACTGATTCATAAAAATGTATATTTAATACATACCACACGCATATGAAATTGTTTACATCTTGTCTTTATTTATAATAGAGGTGCTACTGATTCATAAAAATGTATATTTAATACATACCACACGCATATGACAATGCATTATAGGGATACCCATTGATATTTTATACATATACGAGTATTATGCAAGGTATATGCACATCTTAACATGGATATAGTCTTATACGATATATATCAATATGCACTCATTGTTCCCAATATTCATCAAATATATTGGTTATCATTTATATATTACAGATTCGTGTGCATAAATATAATATAATACAAGTACTATGAATATGCATCAATATTCCAAATTTATAAGCTAAATAACAAAAATACACATGCAATATGCATTCTTTATAGAAGATAAAATAAATGAAGAGGAACAATTAATAAAAGATATTCAAAAGATCTTTTGATTGATATAAAATTAGATAAAAGAACAAGGGAAAGAGATTGCGTTCATCAGTGTGATGGCTGTTATATATGGTAGAGAATAAGATCTCAATTAGTGTTAATATCCCAAAAAAATAGGCAAAAAACGTGCTTAGAAAAATCAGTGCTTAGAAAAATCAGTTAAACTTATGACCTGTACTTCCACTATTTTAGGAAAAAATCTTTGTAAACATATTAATATAGTATAACTTTTGGCTAGCCTTTGTTCAAGAGTCCCTGTGTCTATTTGAATGTAAGGCCAAGCTTGATTTTGGCTAGATATTTTATTTTCTCATTAAACATATGGTTATCGCCAACAACTTACTAAGCTTATTTAGCCAAATAAGTCAAACAATGTGAATTTGCCATCTTGCGTTACATTTAGAAAAAAAAAAAAATAGGTGCACTATATTGTACGTAGCAAAAATATCTTTTTAGCTCACGGACGTCCTCTTTCTTTTAATGTTACTTTATAAGTAACCATTTGCAGGGTGGCGTGGATCTACATTTTAATTTTGCTATTTAAACTTTGGGTTAATTTCACTGGTGGTCACTGAACTATTGTTTCGTTACCACAAAATCATTTTTGTTTTATTTGTTACTCAAAAGTTACTCAACTTTGCTCCAGTCTACAACAAAGTCAGTCAAGCCAGATTTTGTTTAAAACTTACCGGAAAAATGATGTGGCATCATTAATTAAAAATATTTTTTAATTAATTTTTCATCTATTAATCTAATTCCTTAACCTATTATTCTTTTTCTACCAAACCCAAATTCATTTCACTATTTTTTTTTTTTTTTGCCACATTATGCCAAGAAGCCATATTAGAAATATATTTCAACTAACTAAAGATTAACAGGACAATCTAGCTTAACATGACATTACAAAAAGGTAATTTTCAGTTAATTTCCAACTGAGACCTACTAAGTTATTATTATTATTGTATTATCGTCAGGTACGTCATTTTTTAAGGCTTTATATCTGTGTGTCAATTATTTTTTAATGCAGTAAGCAAAAGCAAGGGCAAATCTATAAATTAGAATGTCATATCTTACATGAAGAACTACAAAAAACTATTTTATGAGTGAAAGTTTTGAAATTTGATAAATATTATCTACCATATAATCGCTGGGGTACCAAGCAAAAATAGAATGAACCAGAAAAATCGAAAGAAAGAAAAAACTGAGAAAAATCAAAGACAAAAATTCGACTTTGTTTGGTATCAGCTTGTTTGGATGGTTGTTATCAGTTGTACCGTATCGTAGTATTACTGTACTGTTACTATAAAATAATGTTTGTATTAATTGTTACTTTAAAATTTTATTGTATCGTATCGTTAGTCTGTGTTACATAACGATGAACAGCCAAGTTTATGTAACGACCGATTTGATGTGATTGCGTCATTACCGTGTCTTTTTTCTCTCTTCTTCCCCTTAATATTCTCATATATTACTATTTATCTTATCTTTTTTATTGTAACTCTATTTCGTATCTTATTATTTTCTTGGCAATATTGTAAATTCATTATTCATTTACTAGTATGTTATATCATGAAATGACTGCAAACAATATATATAATCTATCAAAACGTTGAACTCAACAAAATATAAAGTACAATACAATAGATACATTATGAAACCATATACATAACAACAGTCCAAACGAGCTGTTATGTTGGTTTTAAAATTTTAAAAAATTGACATAACTAGTTTGATTTCATAAATGAAAACTCGAACCAAACCGATCCAAGCTCGTTCATTTTTATTCATTCCCCGTTACTCATTTTCCTTTTTGCATAACCAATTTGCCTAACATTACTCAATTTGATTAACTAATTAATTCAATATGAAATAGAAGCAAAGAGAAATGACATCAGTATGAAATATTTATGTCCGACGATGACATAGTGAAATGTGTTTGGGTTGGGTAAAATAAAAATAATGGGTTAATAAATTAGATTAATAGATGAAAAATTAATTAAAAAAATTATTTTTAATTAATGATGCCACATCATTTTTCCGGCAAGTTTAAAATAAAATCCGGCTTGAGTGACTTTGTTGTAGACCGGAGCAAAGTTGAGTGACTTTTGGGTAACAAATGAAACAAAAGTGACTTTGTGGTACTGAAACAATAGTTCAGTGACCACCGGTGAAATTAACCATTTAAACTTTCTACTATTTAATTCTTTGTTAATTTAACACTTGATAGAGATGTTTAAATATTGTAATAAGGCAACAATTATCTCCAACTTTCGACGTATCCTTTAATGGCCAAGAGAAACTTGCTATGATGATATACATATTTTGAGTACAAAACCAGAAGAAGATCTCTTCATCTTATATACTCTAATACAATAGTTTTTCAATAGAAAAGTGTTACAATATTTCCACAATAGGAAAAGAAAAACCAGAAGACAGCTCCTGAAATATTAACATTGTAAATGTAGCAATCCTCTCAATTATTATCTGTACTAGTGCTGGATTCACCTAACCACTTCCAAACTTTAACTTGACCTGATTCAACACCAGTAAAGAATAAGCCATCAGGGCCAAGCTCGATGCAACAGACAGGTTCCTTTTCTGAAAAGGAAGGCAAAGCGTAGACGCGAATGGTATTGCATTGCATTGCAAGAGCTGAACAATACAGGCTTTGCTTCTGAATCATTCATACCAAAGAGAGTCAACAAAGCATGTTCCTCTTGGTGAGTATATATAACTTCGATGATATTCCCACTGTCCTTAGCAGCCCAGACCTTTATTGTTTTGTCCAATGGACATGATAAAAGATACTGAACAGAGAACAGGCGTAACTTCACTTGTATGATCCATCAAGATTTGTAAACACCGCTTTGTTTCAAGGCTCCATACTCTTACTGAATTCATACCAAAGATGTTGAGTTAATCAAAATATATGTTTTGATTATGACAAAAAGAATGCGACACTTAAGTTCTATGTGCCTTCTACAGGAACTACAAGACGAGAGTCTAAAGATTATGGAAGATTGATTCTGAAGATCGTTGATTTGATTTCGAGAGTTAGCTATGGAAGGTTGAGATTCGTGGCCGCATCTCCATCATATCTCAATTACATATCTGCCTCCTTCAACGGGCTTCGCTGTTGGGTCTCTATATATACAAGCATCTCTGGAGATATAACTTACGCTTCTTATTACTATCTACTATCTCTAAGTCTTTTACTTGCAAGAACTGTATTCCTGAGTGTCTACGAGTGTGTCACAAAAAAGATAAGAGAGATCGTGTAGTGAGGTAATAGTTGTGTCACTGAAGTTGGTCTGATCATCTATAAATCAGACACTGTCGTTAGTGGTGAGCGAAGGATTAAAACCACCTGTGAGAAGACGTTTGTGGTTAACGACAAACCATACATGTAATTGTGTTCTACAAGAGCTTGAAGAGAGATAACTCCCTTGTGACCCAAGGGGACTGGATTAGGAACCGTTTGGTTCTGAACCAGTATAAAACTCTGTGTCGTTCCTTGTCTATTTACTGCATTTTATTCTGCACTGATTATTGCTTATCTTCCTAAGCCAACTAATAATTTGAGTAGTCGACTAAAATTAGAAGTAAAAACAATTCATCCCCCTCTTGTATTCATCAATTGGTATCAGAGCTTGGACTCACATTTTTATTTTTGCCTTACAGCAAGTGAGAAAAGATCATGTCATCACACGTTTTGAATGGAGCTCTTCTACAAGAGGGAACTTCTGCCACCCGACCTCCTTACTTCAATGGTAAGCACTATGGTTATTGGAAGATTCGTATGGAAACATACATCAAATCGGTTGACTTTAAGGTCTGGCGTGTTATCAAGAAGGGTCCCTTTGACATTCCCACTATCAAAACTACAAAGAAAGAAGGAGATCTACAAAACGTTCCTACTGATGTTGATATGGACGATTATACTGACGAACAACGGAAAATTATCCAACTTAACTACAAGGCTGTAAATATTCTTTACAGTGCTATCAGTGGTGAAAAATATGAAAAAATATCCAGTTGTGAAACGGCCAAAGAAATATGAGATAAGTTGGAGGTTACATATGAAGGAACCAGTAAGGTCAAGGAAACTAGAATCAATCTTCTAGTGTATGAATATGAACTATTTCAAATGAAAGATGGAGAATCTGCTGAAGATATGTTTGCTAGGTTTAGCAAAATCATTGGTGAGCTCAAAGCACTTGGAAAGATCTACTCTAGTGGTGAGCAGATAAGGGAGATTCTAAGAAGCCTTCCTACTACTTGGCAACCCAAGGTTATAAATATAGAAAGTGGAGACCTAAACAAAATCTCTTATGATGAACTCAGAGGTGATATGATTGCCTTTGAGAAAACTCATCTGAAACGAAATGTGTTGGAAGAGAAAAAGAAAACTGTGGCTTTCAATACTACAGTGGAGGAAGTCGACTATGATCAGGATGTTGAAGAAGATGATATCAAAGAACAACTTGCTATGATGTCTAGAAACTTGAATGGCCTTGTGAATCGTAGACGACAATTCAGAAAAGGCAAAGCTCCCTTCAAGAAAGATCAAACCAACTACAGAAATGAAGGTCGATGTTTTGAATGTGGCAAATAAGGACACATTACAACCAGCTGCCCTGACACCAAAAGAAAAAGAAGGAACAGATCTTACGCAGCATGGAGTGATGAGGATGCAGCTGATGCTGAGCAGGAAGAAGCAGCCAATATCTGCTTCATGGCCTCAGACAACTCTTCTAGCAGTGGAATTCCATCAAATGACTCAAGTGAGGTACGTTGTGAATTATGTATTGAAAACTCTAGAAATCTTGATGAAGTTCTAGACAAGCTGGAAAAGGCACTTAGGAAAATTAAGAAACTAAGTAAAGAGAAAGAGGAATGGGAAATGAAACTGGAAGTTGTTGAGACAGAAAATAAATTTCTGAAGGAAGAAATGAATCATCTCAAACTTAAACTTAACAGCCATAGAAAGTCCACCAGTCAAAGCTCGGTAGGATCAAATAGCTTCTATAGATCAGCTAGATCTTCTATGTCTACAAGAGAAACTAAAACTATGCCTATTTGCTATCATTGTGGTGAACCTGTACATGTATTTAGAAGATGTCAAAAGAGAAATCCTGGAAAATGAATTTGGAGACCAAAGGCTAAAAATGAGGCTAGCACCTCTAAAGCTGACCCTCAAGGACCCAAGCAAGCTTGGGTACCTAAACATACTTAAAAATTCTGTTTTGCAGGGACGCCACAAAAGATCAATGAAGATGGGAAAATGGTTTCTTGATAGTGGATGATCCCGACATATGACCGGCGATAAACAGTTGTTCAAATCTATAACAAAGATTGATTGAGGTTCTGTAAAATTTGGAGGAGATGCCAAAGGAAAGATCGTTGGCATTGGAATCATTTCTTTAAGTCCCTCCTGTGAGATCAAAGAAGCATTCTTAGTTGATGGACTCAAGCACAATCTCCTAAGCATCAGTCAACTATGTGATGGTGGGTACAAGGCAAAATTTGAATCTAGCAGATGCATCATCCATGACAATAAAGGTAAGGTTGTTCTCTCTGGATCCAGAGAAAATAATATCTATGTCCTAAACAATGGTAAAGCATCAATAGATGATGCTTTTAAAAGCTTTGAAGTGTTTTGCAAGAAAGTTCAAAGAGAGAAAGGTTACTACATTTCCACCATCAGAAGTGATCATGGAGGAGAATTCGAAAGCAAAATTTTTGAAGAATACTGCAATTCTCATGGGTTCACTCACAACTTCTCTTCCCCTCGGACTCCTCAGCAAAATGGAGTTGTAGAAAGAAAGAATCGCACTCTTCAAGACATGGCCAGAACCATGTTAGTTGAGCATTCTCTTCCGAATCAATTTTGGGCTGAAGCTGTAAGTACTGCTTGTCATATTCTAAATAGGTGTCTTATTCGCCCTATCCTTCATAAAACCCCCTATGAACTCTGGAAAGGTAAAAGACCTAATATTAGCTATTTTCACCCCCTTTGGATGTAAATGCTTTATTCATAACAATGGCAAAGATAATCTTGGCAAATTTGATCCTCGTAGTGATGAAGGTATTTTTCTAGGATACTCTACTACCAGTAGATCTTATAGAGTGTTTAATAAAAGGACATTATCTGTTGAAGAATCCATGCATATTGTCTTTGATGATTCTTTGACCCATGTCGAGAAAGGTAATGATGCAGATGACGAAGAAGTTGACCCAACTCATTCAACACCCTCAGAAATCACAATCACCACATCTGATCCTCCAAGCCCTCAAATTCAAAACATTGAGGAGTCAGATTCCATTCGAGGACAGGCTGAGTCAACTACACAACTCAAGGAATTGGAAGTGGTAGTACCAAATGAATGGAGGAGTGATCCCGACTATCCACAGATATACATCATTGGCGATCCTCGAGAAGGTATGAAAACGAGAAACTCTCTTAAATCTAATCTGGCTTTCATCTCACAGATTGAGCCAAAGAAGATAAACGAAGCCCTTTAAGATGAATCTTGGGTCCTTGCCATGAAAGAGGAGCTCGATCAATTTGAGAAAAATCAGGTATGGAAGCTAGTTCCTAAACCCAAGGGAAAATCTGTTATCGGCACAAAATGGGTGTTCAGAAACAAGCTCAACGAAGAAGATGATATCATTTTTGGTAGCACTAATCCAGAATTATGCAAGAATTTTGAAGTACTAATGCAGGGAGAGTTTGAAATGAGTGTGATGGGTGAACTCACGTTCTTCCTAGGACTTAAAATCAAACAGTACGACGATGGTATCTTCATTTGTTAATCTAAATATACTAAGGAACTCATTCTTAAGTTTGGCATGCATTACGCCAACTCTGCTAAAACTCCCATGAGTCCTGCTACACATCTGGTAAGTGACTCAAAAGGTACAAGTATCAATGTTTCCCTCTATCGAGGTATGATTGGATCATTACTTTACTTAACTGCTAGTCGATCAGATATTATGCTTTCAGTTTGTAAATATGCTCGCTTTCACTCAGCTCCTAAAGTATCCCATCTTACTGCAGTCAAAAGAATCCTTCGATATCTTGTTGGTACAGTTAACTATGGTCTATGGTACCCTTGCACCAATTTCTTTGATCTTATTGGCTTTTCAGACGCTGAGTATGCAGGTGATAGAATTGATAGAAAAAGCACCAGTGGTGCAAGCTTTCTTGGAAAATCCCTTGTTTCTGGGCACAGTAAGAAACAAGATTGCACTGCTCTTTCTACTGCTGAATCCGAATATGTCGCACTAGGTCATTGTTGCACTCAACTTCTTTGGATGGGCAAGCAACCATTTGACAATGATTTATTTTTTAAACCTATTCCTATGCTATGTGATAACACTAGTGCTATTGAATTATCATACAATCCTGTTGATCATCCTAGAACCAAGCATATTGATGTTCGTTATCATTTTATTAGAGATCATGTTCAGGATGGTGATGTTGATATTGCATTTGTGAGCACCGATTTTCAATTGGCTGATATTTTTACTAAACCCCTTTTAGAATAACGGTTTTGTGCTCTACGTGACTTGCTTGGGATCTTACCTGATCCTTATTAAATCTCATTACTCTCCAGCATTTTAATCTTTTTTGTTTTATTATATTTAAAGACTTTCCTAGTTTTATGTTTATTTTACTCTGTCATTATTACTTTTTACCTTTTCAAATGCCATAATTACTCTTTTAGTTGAAAAGTTGTCAGGCGGCGTGAGAACGAGTTCCAAGGGTCTGCACCGTGTCCTTTCACTTCCATCAGAACATCACTTCTTTTCGCTTCCTCTCCCTCACACGATACCACTTCTGTTCTCATCCCTTTTCCTTTTTACCTTCTCCCATTCTCAGACCCTTTCATCTCTCCACCTCTCCTCAACCCTTCTACATTAAAATGGTCAGGAAAACGTCCTTCTCTGCTCGTCGGAGTCAACGCACAAAATCAAAAGTACCCATTACCTCTACACCCCGATACAGGTGGACTCTGACCACTCCGAAAATACCATGTCAAATTATCAAAGCCCTGACAGAAACCCTAATCCTTCCAAGAAATCCGGCAAATGACCCATGCAGTCTCCTGATGAAGAATGTGTCAAAAGACCCAAGAAGGAATTCTCCCTTGCTGATTTGGATGAAACTCTGGATTTTTTTGGGATGTCTCTACGAGTGAAAAGCTTGTCGCTATCAAGGAGAAACCTCTTGCTCATGGCAGACTTGTGGATTTGGAGTCTATGGATTCCTTCAATTGCTCTCTGAATCCGTGGTTTGACGCTCAAGACTGGTCCAATGTTTTCTCTACTGAACCCATCGACATTTTCGAGGATTTGGTAAGACTCTTTTATGCAAATCTCCGCCCCTGTTCCTCCGGTGGTTTTGAGACCATGGTGCTAAACACTCGCATTGTAATCACCAAGGGCATTCTGTGCCGTATTCTGGGCTGTAAGTCTTCTGGCTACTCTGAATTCTTTAAAATTTCTTGGCCTGCTAATTTTGAGGTCTCCTTTGAACAAGCCAAAACCTTTTTATGTGATAAGTCTGATGTTCCTGAAGGACAACTAGGTCCCTTAGACCTCTCCTTTGAAATTGTGTGTATTGGCTCATATTGTTGGTACTACTCTGCTTCCCCGCACTGGTTCTCTCAGTTCCCTCTCCCAACGTGACACTCTGATTGTTTACTACTTAGTTACTAAAAAGAAACTTGATTTGGCTGCCTGGATCATTGAATATATGCTTGAAAGTATTGCTGAATGTACTTCTCTTCCGTATGGTATCATTATCACTCGTATCCTGCACTTTTATAGAGTTGATATCTCTGCTTGGAAAACCTGCTCATTAACTGCATGCTATAATTCTCGCACTTTTGCTTCCATGGGGTATGTTCATCTTAATGGTTCCTGGGTTCGCAAGGAACCAAAGTCTCCTAAACCGGCTGATGAACTTGCTGGTCCTTCCAAGCCATCTGTTCCGACTGCTGCTGAGCCTGCTAGTAAGCTTAAGGATGCTATGGCAAACATCAATGACCTGTTACTTACTCTGGACTACAAGAGTGAAAAGGCCTCCAATGAAATTGCTGAGCTCAAACTGGATGCTGGCCAGAATTACTGCCATGTCTACGGATGTTCAAACCAAGCTGGACAGGATGACTGACAATGTTGTGAATACCCTTACCTATTTCCTTGCTCCTCGATAAACTAAGCTCTCAATGTATGTAATATTCAGGATATTTTAGACTTGCTCTTTTTTTGTTGTTTTGCTCCTTTTTGGTTGATGCCAAGGGGGAGAACAGACTGCTTACGTACATTCGCATCTATGTGATTGTGGTATTATCGTATCTGCATTTTACAATGTATAGGGTCACTCACTCAGGGGGAGTCAACTAACCTCCTTACCCTGGATACCTCTACTTGTTGATGTAACAGGACACTCACTCAGGGGGAGTCAACTATCAGGATTAGATAACACACACTCAGGGGGAGTCAGCTATCAGGATTGGACAGTCGACTAAAGTGACAAAGGGAAGTATCCTGGCACATACTCCTTTACTTTTTGTCATCACCAAAAAGGGGGAGATTGTTGAGTTAATCTAAATATATGTTTTGATTATGACAAAAGGAATGCGACACTTAAGTTCTATGTGCCTTCTGCAGGAACTACAAGACGAGAGTCTAAAGATTATGGAAGATTGATTCTGAAGATCGTTGATTTGATTTCAAGAGTCAGCTATGGAAGGTTGAGATTCGTGGCCGCGTTTCTCGTGGGACTTGTTCCACAATCTGCTCTTGCCTTATTCTCTGGAGATATTCATATCCCTAAGAGAATCAAATCTCTTGGGTCAAATCTCTCTATTCCGGAATACTCATCAATCACATCTCCATCATATCTCAATTACAGATCTGCCTCCTTCAACGGGCTTCGCGGTTGGGTCTCTATATATACAAGCATCTCTGGAGATATAACTTACGCTTCTTATTACTATCTACTATCTCTAAGCCTTTTACTTGCAAGAACTGTATTCCTGAGTGTCTACGAGTGTGTCACAGAAAAGATAAGAGAGATCGTGTAGTGAGGTAATAGTTGTGTCACTGAAGTTGGTCTGATCATCTATAAATCAGACACTGTCGTTAGTGGTGAGCGAAGGATTAAAACCACCTGTGAGAAGACGTTTGTGTTTAACGACAAACCATACTTGTAATTGTGTTCTACAAGAGCTTGAAGAGAGATAACTCCCTTGTGACCCAAGGGGGCTGGATTAGGAACCGTTTGGTTCTGAACCAGTATAAAACTATGTGTAGTTCCTTGTCTATTTACTGCCTTTTATTCTGCACTGATTATTGCTTATCTTCCTAAGTCAACTAATAATTTGAGTAGTCGACTAAAATTAGAAGTAAAAACAATTCACCCCCCTCTTGTATTCATTAAAAGAGAGTCAAGAAAGCATGTTACTCTTGTGTGTTTATATACAATATCGATTTTTATAAATTATTTTTTTAACCAATAGAAAATAATTAATCTTTTTAACTGCAATGTATGGTGGATATGGTGGATATAAATTGATATTATAATTAATCATTAAAACCTCAACACTTTTTTATATTTGACATTTATATTTGATACAGAATTATTGTCTTGTATGATATCATCAGATATAATTTGATTTTAAAGTTGAAATTAATTTTTACTTCTCTAATAAAGACCTTTTATTTATCATTTAAAAAAAATAAAGTACTACCTTTGGTAGACGTTACAAGTAATTTTAAAAAGATTCATTATCTTCCTGTGATCAGTATTCGACAGTTTTAGTTAGTTAAAATTTTATTATTTCCTGTATAGTGAAATTCTGCTTAACTCTCCAAACTCTTAAACAATAGAAAATTAGTAAAACTTGATAAAGAATTTACTATCTCCGTTTAATGTCACTTTAATAAAGATAAGACAATTTCAAAAGTAAAAGTTCACTATTTTTGTAGAATGATCGATACATGAATATTTTAAATAAAAAAAATTGTTGGTAGCATGAATAATATTGCATTAGCTAAGATAAAAGTACATTGTTTATAATAAAGTTGATTACAGAAAGATAACCAGGGCTAGCTAGCTTACCAAAAGTAGAAACATCCTTCCTATTTACTACTATACCCCCTATATCATTGTTAACTATATCTTCTACTGACGATGAGGTGTTACGAAAGATAGTAGACATTGGATTGAACCTGGTGAGCTCCCTCCTCAGCTAGTACATGAGCTCCTTTGTTATTATCCCTAATGTTATACCGCACTGTTGTAGTACCCAATTTCATCAGTAAGTATCTAATTGTTCTATGCTTCTTACTTGGCGTAGCTTGTTGCATAGGTCGTGAGTGGGAGCTTAGTTTCAATTTGGGTATGCGACTTTGGATTGTTGTTGCATATTCAACTCCAATTGCGGCTGCTACCGCAGTTTTAATTTCTTGATCTACCTAATCTAATAATTTATGATAATCCTCCAAACAAGCACAAGCTTATCAACAAATGTCTCGTATATTACGAAGACCGCCTGGGCGTGAAGCTTATCCAGGAGATATTTTTTATCTATATTTACACCTTTTGAAAAGAGCCGCTAAATTGGGTTCTAGTTTATGTGAAGAAAGTATGACCGCCTTACCAATAGTTGAAACTCAATTGGGAGATGTTTCGGCTTATATTCCTGCTAATGTAATTTTCATTACTGACGCACAAATTCTTATCCGCCGACCTATTCAATGCTGGAATCAGACCTGAATCAGTAAGTATGCCTACAATAGAAAATTAAGTTAGCATGTAGAGGCTTTGATGTTTCAAGAAGCACTACGAGAAATCAGATATTGTGGCGACTTTTAGTAGCGATCTTGTATATTGCCACAATAAGTTAAGTTTTTGTGGTGACTTCCTAAATTGTCACTGAAAGTAATGTTTTTAGCGGCGACTGATCTTGCGCCGCCACTGAATGTAAAGTTTTAGTTGCGACAACTCTTGGGTCGCCACTAATAAATGACACTAAATTCTGAATTTTAACATTTCCGCTCGGACCAAAAATTTGGCTCTAAAGCTTTTGTGGCGATATATAAGTAGTCGCTTCTATCTATAGGCTTTTTACGGCAGAAAAATCGCCACTAATACTTTTTATATTATTTTTTATTTAAATTAAAACTAAATAGAATACCCAAAAAGAACAAAAGAAAAGAGAATAAAAGGGATCTTGAGCTCCATCTTTTGAGAAGCAATGAGATCCACTTCATTGCACTATATCCTCAAGGTAAGGTTTATATTTAGATCTCTCATAATTTCAATTACATTATATTAATGTTGAATTACCTCCCCATTCCTGAAAATTTACCTTGATATTTTCAGAGAACTAAGTTCCATCGTGCTTTTAGAAGGGAAGAAAACCTCTCTCAAGTCCCTCCATTGTTGATTCATTTCCTACTCTGTAGTGCTGAATCGTCTCCCTAAATTGCACAAATCACTCGAATTTATATGCTCATATGACGAATTATGACCTATCGTTTACAGATTCAAAAGCCCTAATCACAAATTGTGACCCATCGGGTATAAATTTTAATAGTATCTAATATATGCGATATTTGCTTCCCTCGGTTATAGCTCATTACTGTAATGGTATTGTTTCCATTTTCTTGTGCTACTATATACACTGCTTGCGATTTTTGTCTTCTTTGCTTGATCTTAGAACTAACGAGTCTCTGAGTTTGAAGACTATCTTTTGCTCCTAATTTTATTACATGTAAATCTTGTGCCAAAAACTCTATGCATTTCGGTCAGCTGTAGAGTACGATTTAAAATCGACCCTATTTTTACTTCATAAATTAGTGTTTCTTATTAATATCTGCAAACTATTTGTCTAATATAGCCTTTTCAATCAGCTTTTGCTTTTCCAAGTATAGTGTGAGAGAATTTTGTACATATTGTGTTTATATTATGAACACGTTAGATTCGAGCATACATGTCGTGCATTTTACTTGCATTATTTGTCAAAGATTTTATATTTCTCTACATATCTCGATAGATTCGCTTTATCAATCAAAGTGGTCCATACATTCTGCTATGGAATTAGTGTCTTAAATTGTGTTATTTTTTATAAAGTTCATCGTTTTTGTGATGTTGTGGGGAAGATAGTACCAATAATGGTGTTTCTAGTTGGTTTAGAAACCACAGGAATGCTACACGTGGTGTTATAATCTTCTTGGACAATAGAAATTGCTAGAACTGCAATTCTCTTCTCTTCGCTTCAATATCCAGATAAACTTTGTATACTGCAGTTTTTTTTCCAAAAATAATTTATTTTTACTTATCAAAAAGGAAATCATTTAAACGGAAATATTCCTGAGGTTGGAATATTCATCCCACTATCGCTTCTTGGTTAGGAATTTTGGCATATTGCCTTTACTTTCTAGAATGTTTACATGGGAGATGAGGTTTGGAAATAGTTTATAAGTAACATAATTGTACTATCTGTAAGTGTAATCATGTTAAGAGAAGATTAACTACATGTCATTATCTTTGATGTAATACATGTATCACTTCTAAAAAGTAATACCCTTTTCTCACTAGTCTTTCTGGTTATCAAAATTCACATTTGTTGACTAGAAATATATACTATTTAAAGTCGTAAATATGATCGATTTCAGTAGTTAGTCCAACTTTTTTTTCTATGACTGTGGTTTGTCTTACTGTGACAATGGGTCTGGAGATGATGTTGGAGCTTAACTTTTGGTAAAGAAAAAATGTCAATGCTAACATTCAATTGAAACCTTCCTTTTCAACTAAAAAATAGTGATTCCATCTTTGAATCTTGTGCTTGACGGTGATATGTATGCATGTAACCACATTTTTCTAAGCCAGCCTTCTATTTAACAAGAACCATTGACGCTTGATCATACTGTCCACGCCAGGGAATTGATAATAAACCAGTAGCTAGCCTTTTATTTTTTCATGAAATTCTTCTTTTATCATATCTTCTTGGTTGTTAATCCAATCTTTGTCACATAATAGTTCAATTGTCTCTTTTGTCTTAAAAAATTTATGAAAATAAAGAGAAAATTAAAGATAAATCTTTTGACTAATTTTTACGATGGTGTGGATTTAAAGGTTGATATGTATATAAACAGATGGAAAGAGAATATACATTTTTCTTCTTCTTCTGATTGCTCTTTTTTGGTGTGAAGAAAAAATTATTCCATTAGATTCCATTAGAAATGTGATTAATTATTCAAAATCCAGTACATAGTTCAGAATCCTACAATTGTTAAGACATCAAAATGGACCAAATTGATAATGAAAGAATGCTAAGTTTTGGGGTGAATGTAGCTGACTTCGAACATGATATTTTGGACATGATTCTTAGAATGGAAAAAAAGAGACAAATACAATTGAATCTATAAAAAATCAGCAAACAGAGTTACGAAGAAAAGCAAAAAGAAAGATTTTCTTATGTGTTTTCCCTGAAATATTAGTTTATACTTTTTATCTTAGTGGTTGTTCTTTCTTATAAGAGAGCTTTTGAAATTCTTAATCAGAAAGTCTTGGCTTCTTAATATGTTTGATATGTGGAATCTCACTTGGAACCTGTATTCTTTTATGTAGTCCTAGGCTATGGTAAGTTGATTGTGTTTCACTTAACTTTTAAGTCCCATAAAATAGTTATAATAGTAAATATGTTTGATGGTTGCTAATGCTATTCCGAACCTTATTTGAGTATGATGTGCTGAATTATGAAAGATTGACATAAAGGTCTTAGTAAAGGAATTGGTGAGTTGTGTACAAAATATTCTCATTCCTATGATTCATAGACTTTTGACTGTGTTCCTCTTGTATATTTCTCTCTACTAGCTAGGCAAAACTGCATCTTGATCTCCTTTGAGCTATTGCATGTCATAACTGATTTTGAATCTTTAGTTGTATGCTACAGTATCTTGGAAATTCAAAAAAATCTAGTAGCCACAAAGTTTTTAACACTATTGACTTGTGCCTACCACTCATCTGAAGAGTCCCTGTATCTGTTCTCTAGAGAAAGGTTAGTGATGGAAGTGAGACTCTTTACACTGTGACTGCTCTTTCTACTCCATTGTTACTGTGATCACTCTTTTTACTAGCATTAAATTGAGAATTACTGAAGTGATTCGATCTTTTTAACAGGGACAAGGCCTTCAAGACAATCACAAATGACATCGATGAAGAAAAGGATTGAAGGCACTTAATGTTTTGTTAATTTGGTCATTTTTATGTGTATATGAGAATGAACAGCTTGAAGGCTCTTAATGTTATGTTTTTTTTAGTTTCGTGTATATGCGTACAATACAAATATGACACAATGAACATTGAAGTATTGTGTAGTAAACTTTGAGTTGGTATTTTATGGAGTTATTTCTAGTATTTTGCTAAATTATATTGAATGCTTTTGATATTGGTATAGAAATCTACAGTTTATTAATTTTAGAGGAAATATCCCACTAAATTTGGTAATTGTAGTTGTTGATAAAATAGGCTTTTAGTGGCGCCTTGTCAAAATACAATAGCTATTTTGTTGCGATTGGATCGCCACTAAAGATCAGATTATTGTGGCGATGAGAGGTGCCACTGAAAGTATAAGATTATTAGTGGCGACTATTGGCGCTTGGACCTCCTAGTGTAACATCAATTTGTACCTTTTGTAGCGATACGGACGCCACTAAAAGTCATTTTTAGTAGCAACTAACAGGAGTCGCCATTACAAATATTTAGTTTCGGCTTTTAGTGCAGCAACTCTATAGACGCCACTAAAAGTTTTTAGTTGCAACTTTTCAACAAAAGATGGTTTTCTTGTAGTGAAGGCACATGAATCCTGTGAAATCAGTCTCGACTTCAAAATGGACGAGCTAATGATAATAGGCCAACTGAAGGCCTTATCTGAAAGCAAGACGTTCCATATGAGCGTGGTTGAGAACTTTCATGCTTTGGAAAAAACCAGGGACCCAATAAGTATCATCAAAAATAATTCCACCAACACCATCATGGATATTATCCTTGTAGGAGCCGTCAATATTTAATTTAAGGTGAAAATCATTTACATCCCCCAACTCTACTCTAAAAACCAAACTCCCTCCTCAACTATGAACAATAATCATTTTTCCTCCTTCTTTGTATACAATATTTATTTTGCCCTTGACATCTTCATTCACCATTTATGTTCCACATTATTATATGGGTAAATTTCATATCTAACCAAATATATACCATGGCCCTACATTCAAATAGCCATTGAACATCTTCACATATGCTAGCCAAAATTTACCCAATATAAATATGTCTAAGTTCTATTTCTAAAAAGCAGTTAAGAAAAGGAGAAAATTAAGGAGCTCAACTCCCACCCAATAAGGAGAAAATTATGGAGCCCTATTCCATCCAAATCATCTTCTTTGCTCGATTTTCCTTTTTTTTTTTTTTTGACGCTTATATATATTTAGTTCCACCAAAATTATTTGTAATCATTAAATATTTTTTTTTTGCGTGAAAGGATTGGATAACAAAGATACTACCACATATGATTATTAACCTTGCAAATATACAATGAATATATCTTGAATACCTACACTGTTAGTTTTCAGATGTGGTTGCATATTCCATTTATACCATGACTATCTCTTGAATATACCATGGATATATCTCGAATATACCAGATATAGTTAAATTCGAGATAAATATACCATAAATATATCTTGAATATACTCAGATATAGTTGCATATTCCAGTTATATTGTCATCTATGTAAAATAAATTCATAATATAGAAAAAATATTCTGCAATATCAGTTATATACTACTGCAAAAAACATAACAATTAAAAAATGCATACAACATGAATATAAGTGAATAACTAATCCATATTATTAGGATCCTAAGCACCATGATGGTTATGATCTGCTCCCAAGTGGTCCAGAACTTGCCTAGGAGTGGGGTGATGATCAAATGCATAACCGATCCACTTGAGGTGAGAAGGAAAACAAAACAAATGGAAAGAAAATATACAATAAGGAAATAAGAACAGCTAAATACATCCTCTAACTTCCACGATCCACTTGAAAGTTTTTTGTCGATTCTTGACTTTGTGCACAGATGCTTGGCAAGTTGTTGGAACTTTGTTCCGCATTTGATCGCAAAGTTCTTTTCTTTTCTTTTGGTTTGTGAAGAAAATTCTATTGAAAAGTTCTCCCCAACATGAAAAGACTAGAGCAGCAGCTGCCCCGAGGAACCCGAAAAATAGAGCAGTTTCATCTCCGCTGAATGTTGACATTTTTTTGGATCTGAGAGATGATTAATTTGGATCTGTTTTCTTTCTCAGAAGTGTGTATGGATGCTGGGGTGTGTATGTGGAAGCACGTTAATGAGGGAGATAATTTTAGAAGTTACTATTATCTCATTAATGCTAATTTAACTAAAAAAGAGGAGATAATTGATTGTGAGAATTAATTAGATTTAAACCTTTAAGTGGATATGCAGAATATTAACTGTCATTACCCATAAAATTCCACGAATATAGGCTTTAAACTAGGTAAGTCTGATATGAGAAGTAATGGCCATAATAAGTGGAATGCCTATGGTTAAATGTCTAGATAATATAAATAATGAATAATGTATCCATTTTACGTTAGGAAGACTAAAAAAGGTCTACTCAATGTAAAATTCACTTATTATATTACTATAAATCTTTTTAATAAAAATATTTAACTTATAAATTAAATACTATTTCTTACTACAGTAATTTAAGATTATTAATATTTTAAATAGTATAATCTTTTTATGGAGTTATTATTAAATATAACGTCATATTTTATTTTAAGATTAACAGTATGTATGTATGTATGTATGTATGTATGTATGTATGTATGTATGTATGTATGTATGTATGTATGTAGATAATCTCTCTCTCTCTGTATGAATATTTATTTAAAGTTTGTTTTCTATATTATTTTTATTAGCATAAACGAAATTATAATTTAAAATTCAATTAAGTATAAATATATGATATACATATTTGTTTTAAAAGCATCTTTTTCATATACTTCATGCATCAAGTATATGATTTTCAATTCATTTCATTTTATTTCATATGTGTGATAACTAGTTTCGAATTTGCATTACTATAAATTACTGATACAAGCAATTATTTTTAATAGTATAGCTTTTTATATTACGTTCATTTAAATATTTACTAACTTATTATTTCTAATCTTATTTATTTGAAAATAATATTTATTCGATCATTTACAGTTTTGTCTGTAGTACAATAAAAAAAATGTCATTAAATTAAAGAAGAAAAAAAAAGATAAAGTTCGATAATCTAGAGAGAAAAGTAGGTATTTCAAAATTTTGTTTGAGAAAATGGAGGGGGGGGGGGGGGGGAGAATGACTATTTTTAGTAGTTGGTGAGGGAGTTTGATTGTTAAAACAAAGTTTAGAGGTGTAAATAATTTTCACCCTTTAATTATACTACTGGGGTAGGTTCCATTTGACTTGAATGAAGATAGAGATATTTTTAAACATTTACCTATTTATAAGATTTATTAGATTATTACTTTAAGATATATTGAATTTACTTATTTATAAGATATATAAAAAATTTACATATTTATTTATATCAGATTTTTTGAATTACAATTGATTTTTGATTTTTAGGGGATGCCTTTCTTAACTAGTAGGAAACTACTACAGTACCTCTGTCAAAAAGTTGAAAGCAATATTTAAAAGCTCATTATTTTCTTTTATTTATTGTTTAATTATTTCATTAAAAAAAATCTTCATTATTTCCTTATACGAAGACATTGAGCATGTAGTAAATATTTTTTTAATATCCTCATAATTTAACGATAAAAATATTTTAGAACTTCAAAGTTAAACTACTCTAATTTTTATATTAGTAAATAAATTTTTTTACAACAATATCCTATGTACTGTATCCGAAATACATTTCTAACATCTTATTAACGTAAATTTACTCTTACCAATATAAATAAATATTACTAACACATGTATGCTTAGAAGTTAAATGTTCAATGGTTTGTAAAAATAATGCTTAATAAGCAACTCGTACGGACAAAAAGGAAGCCTTTTTCAGTATCCTTTAATTCATGTAGTCACATCAATGCTCGGCAACCCCAATTATTTTGAGCAGTTGAAAAATAATTTGAACATTATGTAAAGAAAACAAGGAGTTGATTTAATTTATTTGCTACACGCCTTCGATACATCTTTCAAATTCACCATTTGTGTAACGTGTTTATGAAACATGAGTTTGTAGCCCATAGGACGAAATTTCTTTTCAAGCTTACTTGACTTCAAAATTTGCAGAGAGGTTGTAGGTTTACCCCTGGAAATTCCTGTAAGTAAAGACTTACCCATCCGCGGGACATCCAGTAAAGGCATGTGCCCTTGCATGTCGTCCAAAACAGGGAAGTCCCTCTAGAACCATGTAGATTTTTGTTGGAGGAGGATCGGCAGCCCTTTCTGCTTTATATCAGATCTTTTTCTTATCACGATAAAGAACTTTCAAAAGTCTATGATCATCAAATTTTAAGTACAAATCCTCAGTATATGTGTGTTGGGCAAGTTCTTAAAATTGAAGCTATTATAGATAATAGAATGAACGGTTTTGGAAGGATCGTTCACGTTGTAACACAATTAAAGAATGATCCCAGCAATTGGCAAATTCCATGTGATTGGAATTTCATACAGAAACTTGGTGATTAAACACATCTTTCTTTCTGTAAATGAATTAAAGTACTCTTTAAAATCAAAAAATCTAAGGATCATCTCTTCCTCCACGAGTTTAGCTTTTGCGGGTTTAGATTCGATCAACACATACTTCAAATCGGCGAAGTCTTCCTCAATATGTTCGGTTAAGGAAGTAGAGCCCACTCTATCACGAAAAGAGTATAGACTTACTTTCCCATCAACTCCGAATCCAATACCATTCCTTAAGTTCCTGTGATATAATTGTTTGGAAGGGATATCTTTTAGACCCTCGAGAACCTGACCCGAAACATATATGAATCCGTAATTCAATCCGTAATCGAATACCTTTCCACTTTAGGTGCCTAATACTTTTTACATTTATTGTTGTTCGAGATTTAGGATAGAGAAGTATTAATGTGTAATACAATCAAATATCCAGTGTAAATTAGCAGAAGATCTTATGCATTTAACAAATGATGAAAAGAAAAATTGTTTTCTACCATGTCGAAGAAAAAGAACTGACATCATTTTCCTTTTCAAATTCTCATTTTTCTTGAATTACATCGAACTAGGGTTTGAAAGTTCTTAATTCAAGATTTTAGCTTTCCGTTCCCAATCATTTACGGGTTCTGAAGTTGTGAAATTCAAAAACTTAGGAGGTAAAACTCTCTCAGCGCACGTTAAGCTGGGTTGCTAACGTACGGCGGGGTCATGCCTCGGCACCAAAAAACTACTGTAAACACCCAAAAATTACCGAAAATTCTTACAGCTCCTGGAAATGAGCTTATGCAATCCCATCCTCCACTCACCTTTGGAAGTTATATTCCTCCGCTGTCTGGAGGAATAAGCAACTTGAACATTATCCAAATAAGGAAAATGAGGATGAATTCCAAATTTCAAAGTAGAGGAAAAGACGGAAAAAGATTAAAAAAATTAGCAGACAAAAGTTGAATCGCTAAAAGTAAGACTTGTACAAGCACAAGCTGATCATGTGTGGCAGGCCCTGTGCAATCACAAGCTGATCATGGGACAGGCCCTGTGCAAGCACAAAATTGACAAAATGAGCAATATGTTCAGTTGCAAGCTGCTAAAGCTATTCCAGCTCTTGTAGTGGCTGAACAAAAAGCTCAGGGAAAATGAACAAGCAATATAAACTAATGCGAGTGTTGAAAGACTGGAACAACATCGAGCACAAACTGTTCACACTCTAAATCATGTATTGAACAACCTAGCAAGCTCTAGGAATGAGGGGAGAACTAATTACCCCCCATGATTATATTTACCTAGAACATAAGGGGGCTTAACGAGCCCTATAAACAAAAAAAGTTGAAGCTCTTTATGAATAAAGTAGATATGGTAGATTGTCTTGAAACTAGAATGAAGGAACATAGATCAAGTAGAATAATTAGGAATATTGCTCCTGGCTAGGGAGTACACTGTAATTACTCATGTGCTATAAATGGAAGGATATGGCTCTTGTGGAAACATCATCTTCAAGTACAAATTATGAGTGTCACAAATCAATCAATTCATTGTATGGTGAAAAATACTTAAGAGTACTATCCCCTTTAATGTTATCCATGCTAGGAATAAATTTCAACAAAAGGAACCATTGTACCAGGATTTGCAAATGTTAGGACCTAGTGTGCAAGGTACTTGGTTAATATGTCGGGACTTTAATAATGTTCTCTCTTCTGAATATAAAATTGGGGCACCAGTTACTCAGACAGATATATAGGAGTTCAAAACTTACTTAGATAATCTGTAGCTTACTTCGTTGAGATCAATTGGAAGAAATTTTACTTGGTGCAACAAGCAACAAGTGGGTAGTAGAGTATACAACAACATAAATTGGGCAGTGGGTGTTAGCAGTTACCTCAAAAATTACAGGCATGATCTTCTGGATTTGAGGAGAATACATCAGAGTTTGCTCATTAGCTTGCAGATATTTAGGATTCAGTTATTTGAGTTGTTTGTTAGCTATCTTTAAGCCACTACCTAGTTTTTAGTTAGCAAGTTGTTAGCTTTATTTCAGTGAAAGTCAGTTACAGACTTCATGTATTTAAGGAAGCATTGTTGATCAATAAAATTACTCTCCAGCTTCAGTTTTTACTAGCTTTTCTTATTCTAAACAACATTGGTATCAGAGCCCCTTGATCTTAAGGGAATTGTGAGAGCTTGTGAGTTATAGACTGAGTGAAACCCAAACACATAACCAGGCCATCCATAAAATCAGCTTGCAGAATTATGGAAGGTGAGAATCTTTTTTCATCAATTGCTCCACCAGTTTTTGATGGACAAAACTTTCAGGTTTGGGCTGTCCGGATGCAAGCCTATATGGACGCTTGCAATCTTTGGGAGGCAGTAGACGAGGATTATGAAGTTCCTCCTTTACCAGGCAATCCTACCATGGCTCAGATCAAAACACACAAGGAGAAGAAGACCAGGAAGTCGAAGGCCAAAGCTTGTCTCTATGCTGCTGTATCTCCTACTATTTTTTCCAGAATTATGTCTCTTAGCTCAGCTAAGGAAATATGGGATTTTCTGAAAGAAGAATATCATGGAGATGAGAGGATACGAGGTATGAAGGTCCTAAATCTGGAAAGGGAATTCGAAATGCAGAAAATGAAGGAATCTGAGACTATCAAAGAGTACTCAGATAAACTTATCAATCTGGCTAATCGGGTAAAATTACTTGGTGCTGAACTTTCTGACAAAAGAATTGTACAGAAAATTCTTGTTACTTTACCTGAAAATTTTGAAGCAACAATTGCTTCACTGGAGAATACAAAATATTTGTCAAAAATTACTTTGGCCGAATTGTTGAATTCTTTACAAGCACAGGAACAAAGAAGGTTGATGAGGAGTGAGGGGGCTGTTGAAGGTGCTTTGCAGGCAAAGCAACAGTTCAGCTCTGGAGGGAAAGGCAAGAAGCAGTACAACAAGAAGAGCACTGCTACATAGGCTGCTGCAAGTGACAACAATAATAAAGGTGGAAAACATCCACCTTGCCAGCATTGTGGGAAGAGAAATCATCCACACTTCAAGTGTTGGAGAAAACCTGATATGAGATGCCGAAAGTCATAAACTTGGCCATGCTGAGATCATTTGCAAGGAGAAAGGATCACAAAAATCAAATGAAGCATAGATCGCAGAACAACAAGATGAAGAGCAATTGTTTGTCGCTACCTGTTTTGCAAGCAAATGCTCAAGTGAAAGCTGGTTGATCGATAGCGGCTGTACAAATCATATGACTCATGATGAGGAGATTTTCAAAGAGTTAGACAGATCTGCAACCTCTAAAGTCAGAATTGGCAATGGGGAATACATTGACGTCAAAGGAAAAGGAACAGTAGCAATTGAAAGCTGCTCAGGTACAAAGTTAATATCAAATGTGTTATTTGTTCCTGACATAGATCAAAATTTGTTAAGCGTAGGGCAGCTTTTGGAGAATGGCTTCAAGGTAATTTTTTAGGACAAGAAATGTGTGATCTTTGATACAAAGGTCAAGAAGTCTTTCAAGTTAAAATGAGAGGAAAGAGTTTTTCCTTTGATCCAATGGAGGAAAAACAGGCTGCCTATCCAAGTCAAGTGGTGAAGGCAGGTGTTTGGCACAAGAGACTCGGACATTTTCATCACAAGGCACTCCTGTACATGCAGAAGAAGGAAATGGTACAAGGACTACCACCTATGGAGGACTGCAAACCCATGAATACTCCAATGAATTAGAAGGAGCAGCTGGTTAAGGAAGATGGTACTGACAAGGTTGACGAGGCAACCTATAGAAGTATGATTGGATGTCTCATGTATCTAACTGCCACCAGACCAGACATTCTACAAGCTGTAACTGTGCTATCTAAATTTCTACATTGTGCAAGTGAAATGCACATGAAAGCAGCTAAACGAGTTATACGGTATGTCAAGGGAACTTTAGACTATGGTGTTAAGTTCTCTAAGTGTCAGAACTTCAAGTTGCAAGGATATTCTGATAGTGATTGGGCAGGGTCAGTTGATGACATGAAGAGTACTTCTGGTTATTGTTTTAGTCTTGGTTCAGGATGTTTTTCATGGTGCTCGAAGAAACAAGAGATAGTAGCACAGTCAACCGCGGAAGCTGAATTTATAGCTGCTACAGCAGCAGTTAATCAAGCTCTTTGGCTAAGGAAGATTCTAACAGATCTTGATTTCGAGCAACAAGAAAGCACTGAAGTGTTTGTGGATAATCAGGCTGCGATAGCAATTTCTCATAATCCAGTTTTTCATGGCAAAACAAAGCATTTTAATATCAGATTGTACTTTATTAGAGAAGTGCAAGAAGCAGGAGAGGTGAAACTGGTTTACTGCAGGTCAGAAGATCAAGTTGCTGATTTGTTTACAAAGCCATTTCATGTTAACAGATTTGAGTTTCTTAGAAAGAAACTTGGAGTCTGCAATTCTTGACGCAGGAGGAGTGTTAGTAGTTACCTCAAAAATTGCAGGCATGATCTTACTGGATTTGAGGAGAATACATCAGAGTTTGCTCATTAGCTTGCAGATATTTAGGATTCAGTTATTTGAGTTGTTTGTTAGCTATCTTTAAGCCACTTCCTAGTTTTTAGTTAGCAAGTTGTTAGCTTTATTTCAGTGAAAGTCAGTTACAGACTTCATGTATTTAAGAAAGCATTGTTGATCAATAAAATTACTTTCCAGCTTCAGTTTTTACTAGCTTTTCTTATTCTAAACAACAGTGGGGAACCTTCTATGGATGCAACATTATAGCCACATTACAGCTAATTACCTGGATCTATGTGTGTCTCATCACTCACCAATTATGATACATTGTGGACCTAGACCACAACTCAGGCTAAAGCCCTTCAAGCTCTTTCCACATGTTATGGATGAGCCTGGGTTTGGAGTTATACTAAATAGAGCTTGGCTCTAGAGCTGCACAGGGGAAGCTATAAGTAGTGTCTAGAGAAGATTGCACAACCTTAAAGAGGAAATGAAGGATTTAAATGCTTATATGGCTTCTTACAGCCAGAAGCTAGACCAAGCTAGGAAGAATCTTGAAATAGTGCAACACAGCATGGCCTATCAGTTATTTGATTCTGATTTAATTCAATAAGAGAAGCAGCTATTGGTAGACATTGAGAAATGGATTCAGGTAGAAGAACAAGTCCTCAGGCAGAAGTCCAGAGCAACTAGGATTAACAATGGTGATGCAAATTACATATATTACCATGCACAACTCAAGCTCAGAACTTCAAGAAATGCTGCTATTTCTATTTATACTTTATTTGGAGTTAAGCTAATTGAACCCAAATATGTGGAAGAGGAATTCATTTCCTTTTTTATAAGCCTTATGGGCGATACATCTAATGAACTCCCTGGTCCAAACTCAGAGAGCATCATAATAGGACTTTACCTCAGTCACTTTAAAAAAATGTCAATTGATCCAGGAAGTGACTAATGGATCATGGAAGCTATGAAGGATATGCCAAATGACAAAGCTCCTGGAGAAGATGGCTATCTTATTTAATTTTGCTGGAAGAACTGGGAAGTTGTTAAAGAAGAGGTATTAGAAGCTATCCAAAACTTCTTTAGGACATGGAAGCTCAACAAATATATGAATGTGACAACTATAAATGTGACAACTATCACTTTGGTGCCTCAAATTCTTTCACTACTAAAGTGAAAGACTATAGGCATATAACATGCTCTGTATAAGCTCATTGCCAAGGTCCTGACTAGGAGGATCAAACTGGTTATATTGATTACCTAATTGGTCAATCTCAGTCAACATTCATACAAGGCAGAACTATTCTGGACAACATTATCTTCATCCATGAGCTATTCAAGGGCTATAATAGGAGAGATATCTCACCTAGATATGTGCTGAAAGTGGACCTAAGGAAAGCTTATAATATAATTGCATGGAGCTTCCTGAGACAAGTGATGACTGATTTTGGATTTCCTTTCTAGTTTATTCAATGGATTATGGAATGTATCACTATAATCTCATACTTACTAGTTCTAAATTGACGACTTACCAAACTTTTTCAGGGGAAGATGGGACTTAGACTAGGGGATCCAATGTCACCATTTTTTTTTTATTGCTATGAAGTACTTATAGGGAGAAATGGCAGTTGGCATTATATGGGGACTTCAACTTCCATCCTAAGTGTAGAAAGTTTGACCTTACTCATATATGATTTACATATGACTTACTTATGTTTTGTAGAGCTGATCTTGATTTTGTTATGCTGCTGAAGAGT
Organism: Petunia secreta; assembly: GCA_029990175.1. NCBI lineage: Eukaryota > Viridiplantae > Streptophyta > Magnoliopsida > Solanales > Solanaceae > Petunia > Petunia secreta. Next base: position 17,426,526 of record JARKIP010000010.1, read on the forward strand.
ACCTTTACTATTCTCTGAGGCTTCTAGACTTCAGGCTAATGCAGATAAAAGCTCAATATACATAGCAGGTATCTTTGGGCATTGTAAGCAAGAACTGATACAAAACCTGGGGTTCCATAAGGGTAAACTTCGATTTAAATATCTTGGAGTTCCCATTTCTACACACACAAAAAAAAAAAAAAAAAAGAACTAGGTGTTAGTCAGTGTTGGATTTAGAAGATTATGGTTAGAATAATTTGATGGTCAGCAAAGAAACTTTCTTATGTTGGGAGATTGCAACTAATCAAAGATGTGCTATTTGAGATTCAAACATGGCGGCACAAATATTTCTGATGCCTAAGAAATTTATGAAGGCTATTAAAACTATATGCATAACCTTCTTATTGACTAGTTCTTCTCCAGTATCTAAGAAAGCCTTGGTTGCTTGGTACACTACTAAAAAAACTGTCTTTTTCGACCGCCCAATCGGTCGAAATACGGTCGACACATCGACCGTATTTCTGTCGACCGTATTTCGACCGATTGTGGTGGTCGACCCAAATATGGTCGAAAATAGCCCTTCGACCGAAATTCGATCGAACGTCGACCGACTTCGACCGAATTTCAGTCGAAGAAAATGGACTAAAGTGACATGTTCTTCGACCGAAACTCGGTCGAACGGTCGGTCGACGTTCGACCGAATTTCGATCGAAAGACTGGTAATTTTTTTTGACCAACTATCGACCGAAAGTCGGTCGAAAACCTGTAAAAACCTGCAACATAAAATCTGAAATTAGCCCTACACCATCTGTAAATTCAGCAACACGCAGAAAAACCAGACAAAACATATTCATAAACGATATTCAAACAAGGCTAACAAAGCCAAAACATAGAAAGGAGTCTTTCAACATTAGTTCAAGTGTTACAATAATCAAACAAACTTAATTAATAGTTTAAAGTTCAACAATCACTACTACTACTGGCTAGAACCCAAACTAGAGCCGGCATCAGACTGAGACGGCGAACGGTGGCGACGTCTGCTCTTGCTCTTTCCCTTTCCCGAACTATCACGCTTTCCTTTGCCTTTTTGTTGGTTAAGGAGGATTTGTTGCATAATTTCACGCATTTCTTGTTGATGAGCCTCATGTTGTAAGCGCATAGCTTCATTTTGTCTTTTCAGCTCTTCGATCTCCTCTTGCATCAGAGTCATTTTTTCAGGAGTTTGAGAGCTTGAAGGAGCAGTAGAGCACGAGCCCAAATAGTTCGATTTATGCTTGCCAGATGAATACAGAGTTGCAAGGCCATACGCGGACCCCTTCTTCACCCCTCCGACCGCTTCCAACCATAAATTGGTTTCTTGCTCGAGCGTTAGCGGTGCAGGGGTACTGCTTCCGCATTCAGATTGTTGAGTCGCGGTCCAGTCTTCAACGGCCTTTGTAGCTCTTTCCTAAAAAACAGAAATATATCAACTGTATAAATATGAAGTATAAAACTTGAAGGATTGGCGCGACTTTAGTTTGAATTTAATTACTTACCCAGGTCTCTTTTGCGCGGGGCTCGACCCAGACTTCTCCGCCCTTTTTATCACTCTTGATATGTCGGATCTTGTGCATTTGAGAGAGTGGAATAGTCCGATTTTCTTGCTTTTCCTACAAATTAAAGAAGAGAACAAGTTAGATAAAAAATAAACTATTATAGTAATTCTTATAAATTAAATTACTTTACCAAGCGCATCTTCTGCGTCGCAGCGCTAACTGAGCCACCGGTATGCAGCGATCCACCCTTACTTGATGCCCGCGCTTTCTTCCCTTGTTCGATCTTCTTCTGAAATTCGGGACTATCCCAATATTGCTGCAGCTCTCTCCATTGATGATCATATAGGAAGCCAGCCATTTTCCCTTTTTTGCGCGCATTATACATTGCGTTCTTGAGTAACTCCCCGCATTTCCTGGGGAAGTTAGAATGGACATTATAGTCCAGAGCTGGATGCCACTTACACTGAACCTGCAATATTCATCAAAATATTTTATTTAAACATAATCATTAGAAAAACCTGCAATTAGTGATAAACCGTATGCATATTTATCACCTCAAAAGCCTGCATTATCCGCTGCTTTACTTGAGGGGGCACATCGCCCGAGGATGGCCACGATTCTTTCCATTGAGATTTCATGTATTTCGTCACCATAGGAGTAGCATCAGTGTTAGGGCAAAAGCTACATAAAAAAACAGAAGGGTTAATAGAAATACTAACATTTAAAAACTTACTACTAAATAGATAAGAACTTCAAAAATAAGATAGTTACCTGTTATCCCCCTCGGGATATATAATCAACCGCATGTCTTCCCATGTGCCAGGCTCACCGATGTAATCGGGCGACCTTGGATCATAGTAAGGAATCTCCTGCTGTACCGAAGGGCCGGTAGGGCTAGATGGGTCGGAAGGCGGCTGAGTCGACCCAGACGGAGTAGTGGACTGTGTGGGATCGCCTAGTCTGGGAACGCCCTGGGATGGATCGGCCTGGGTCTCAGTCATGTCATAACTACTGAAGTTATGCCGCCAACCAAGATGGCCCTGAGACATGCCAGGTGGCCTGAAAAAATCTGGACTGTATCCGACAGATGCTCCTGTGGGAAGCGAATGCGGCACCTGAGACATGCCGGGCGGCCTGAAAAAATATGGACTGTATCCTGCAGGTGCTCCTGTAGGAAGGTGATGCGGCACCTGAGAGGTAGGAGTGTCCTGTGCCGGCTCACCTGAAGGCTCACCTGCCTTTTTAGGCCCCCTCCTTCTTGTAAACACTTTCTTCATACCTGTTGACACATTCACATTACTTAAGGAACAAGTAAATATGTAACATACTAGCACATTCCTTGCACAAAAATTAGGCGGGTTAACTAGATTAAATAAACTCATTCATTGCACAAAAATAAGAATACAAATATCTTCTTATGTTTATAATTATATAAGTACATTAAACTAGCCTATTAAAAAAACAAAACATCAAAGTACAGATAAGGTCAATCATCATCATCAGCCAATTCTTCTTCCTCATCCTCATCGTTAAATTCTTCTTCATCTGTATATTCATCATCATCATTTGCCCTTGCAGCTACTTCTCCAAAATTAACTGGGTTTTTTCCTCGACTAGCTATAGATGCATCTAACTGCTCATATATGCCATCAATAAGTTGCAACTGGTCAGCTAGTTCATTGTCCGCTATCAATGGAACGGTTGAGACCTCGTTCTGGTATGCAACATCTAAAAGATCAGGGACTTCAACTAATCCCACCGGTTTTCCTTTTATAACTGCCCACCAATGGGCTTTGGCCTTTGATCTTTGCTGGGTTCTTTGTCCGAGGGTAAGGAACAAACCACACTTGCTTTACTTTCTGGGCAATGATGAAAGGATCATAGTGTCCATATGACATTTTTTGATTAACCTCAACTAACTTAGAAGACGGGTCTACCCTCGTACCTCTGTTACTGGGATCAAACCACTTGCACCGGAAAAGAACCAATTTCTTATGAGGCCAACCGACACTATACTCTACCTCTAACATCTCCTCAATCACACCGTAGTACTCAAAGTCGCCCCCTTGATCACCGGTTCCTACTTTTACGGACACACCAGAGTTGTATGTTTTCTTACCCTCCGACCGCTGCTTTGTATGAAACTTGTACCCATTTACAAAGTACGTATTCATCCTTTTGTATTTATAATATGGGCCATGGCATATATGTCGCAGAAAATCAAAGGTGATGCCATTCACTGGATTGTTCACCTATATAAAAATTTAATAAAGTTGAGTAAATAAATATTTTTATCTAAATATAAGGAAAATTTAAGAGTTTGTTAAACACTTACAAATTCTGTAAACCAATTTGTAAAATTTTCGTAAACTTCCTCATCACCGAACTCAGCGACAAAGTGACTGCATTATGAGCCGAGGAAATACACGTTAGTCCGAATATACTTATGAACGGCGAATATTAGGCAGTATTGTTAAAATACAACGTACTTGTAATAAGGCGTGACCTCGGGACAGTTCAACAGCACATGTGTTCTAGCTACCTTCCTGTCCAGTTCATTGAACTGACATACTTCGGAAGATGTATTTCCCCTGCCTGGTTGATTAAATACAGAGATCGCTAGGTAATTGGGATCATTATTATCTCCCACATCATGCCGATCCGGCCTAGTGCGCAAACATGGAACATCCTTGTCGAAGTAGTAAGAGCAAAAATGAGAAGTTTCTCTAGCCAGATATGCCTCGCATATTGACCCCTCGATTTGGTTCCTATTTTTCACATCCATTTTACACTTACTAATAATTCTGCAATAATTATTGTGTTAGTGGAATTAAGTTGGATTAATTAAAAAAAAATAAAAGTTACTAAGATATGGAAGCTTACCTCTCGAAAGGGTACATCCATCTGCAGTGCACCGGGCCTCCTAGCCGAGCCTCTTCAGCTAGGTGAATCGGAAGATGCTCCATCACGTTAAAAAACCCGGGGGGAAAGAACTTTGTCAGCTTAGTGGCGACTACAGGAAAGTTCTGTTCCAATAAGTTAAGGTTCTCTTCCTTCAATGTCTTACTGCAAAGCTCTTTAAAAAAATAGGCTCGTCTCTGTTAGCGGTTTCAAAACTTTATCAGGCAAGCCATTGAATGCAATTGGGAGCAAGTTTTCCATGAAGATGTGACAGTCGTGGCTTTTCATGTGATGCAGTTTCCCACCAGTAATATCAACACACCTTTCTAGATTTGAAGCATAACCATCAGGCATCCTCAAATTACTCACCCACTCACAAATCATCCTTCTCTCATCCTCATCGAATGTATAACAGGCCTTTGGCAGGAAAATGTTGTTGCCTTCGTGGACTACCTATAACTCAGGTCGCCTACAAAGTAGCTGTAGGTCCAACCGTGCCTTCAAGTTGTCCTTTGTCTTGTTCCGGACATCCATCACAGTATTAAGGATGGCCTCGAAAAAATTCTTCTCAATATGCATTGGATCCAGATTATGGCTAAGAAGATTATCCTTCCAGTAAGGCAACTCCCAGAAAATGCTCTGTTTAGTCCAATTATGTTCAACCCCATAACCAGGTGCTTTAGATGGCAGTTGTTCAGTTACCTTAGGAAGCTTCTTGACCCTGTCCCATATCTCTATGCCTGATAACCTTCGCGGAGGCTCCTCAAAATCAACCTGATTCTTCATAAATGCACTAGTGTTATTCCTGAAAGGATGGTCCATTGGCAAGAATCGACGGCAACAGCCGAACCATGTGCATTTACCTCCATATTTCAAAGTAAAGGCTTTTGTATCTTCCATACAGTAAGGGCAAGAGAGCTTACCTGCTGTGGACCACCCAGACAACATCCCATAAGCTGGAAAGTCATTTATAGTCCACATCAAAGAAGCACGCATTTGGAAGTTCTGTTTCGTTGATATATCATAAGTCTCAACTTCTTCATGCCAAAGTATCTGCAACTCATCAAGCAAAGGCTGCAAATATACATCAATAGAGGCTTTCGAGTTATGTGGACCCGGTATTATACAATTCAAAAACAGATAAGGACTGGTCACGCACATTCCAGGAGGCAGGTTGTAAGGAGTGACAAATACGGGCCAACAAGAATAGGGCGTAGAGGAGACATCAAAAGGGGTGAACCCATCAGAACATAGACCCAACCTTACATTCCTTGGCTCACAAGAAAATACCGGATACACTTGATCAAAGTGTTTCCATGCCTCCCCATCAGATGGATGGGATAGAATACCCGGCTGCTTGGTACGGTCATGATGCCATCTCATGTGTGGAGCAGAACTCATCGAAGCATACAACCTCTTTAACCATGGTATAAGGGGCAAGTAATGCATCCACTTAACAGGCTTCGGCTTATTTTTAGGATTTTGCTCAGGCTTGTACCGAGGCTCCTCACAAAATCTACATGTCTGCAGGTCTGCATCATCCTTATAATACAACATGCAACCATTAACACAACAATGAATCTTCTCGGCAGAAAGCCCCAACGAGGAAACCAACTTCTTAGTGTAGTAATAAGTAGTTGGTAAGGCCATATTTGTCGGATTTAGTTCATTCATAAGGGCAATGATGGAATCCATGGCAGCTTGAGAAATACTAAAATCTGATTTGATACTCATCAATCTAACAGCAACCGACAACTGGGAATGCACCGAGCCCTCATAAAATGAACGACTTATTTCCTCCAACCGTTCATAGAATTGATTTGCCTCGGCATTGGGAATGTGCTCAATGTTTGGCTGTGATGTATCCGGCTGAAGGGGATCATTAGCCGGGTACATCCCAAAAGCATCATTCACCATATCTTCCATTCTATACCCGGCTGCTTGGTCTGGTTCCACACCCGGAGAACTCCTAGCGCCATGAATATTTTTAAGATTCTGAAGTTGCTACTGCAAGTCCCAAGGCTCTCCATGATTATACCAAACGTAATAATTTGGCATAAACCCCTTATTATACAAATGTACCTCGACATTCTCCAAATCTTGTATCTTCACACATTCGCATTTTTCACATGGACACCTAATTTTGCCATGCCTTAAATAATCATCTGTGTTGCGGGCTATATCAAGAAATTCCATAACACCCGCTACAAACGAAGGCCTCAATCCCCGCCGCTCGGGAAAATTTCTATTATCCATCCACAGACTACGTCGATTAATGTCCATATCTACACAAACATTGCAAGATTGAGAAACAATATGCATGATTTTTTATAATAGTTTGCCACTTTTTTGTAATAACTATAGCAAGATTAATGTTGTCGGGTTTGTTAATGCTCGCAACTTGTTTGATGAAATTCCCCAAACAAACACTATTTTCTAATAACACCCTATTAATTACTATTATCAAAGCAATTCAAGTTTATAATAGCTAACAACACCAAGGCAACAACACATTCCAAACAACACTACCAAACAATTCCAACAATCCCCAACAACTACAACAATCCCAAACAACACAAACCTAACTTTATAATAGCTAACAACACCAAACAAGTTCTTCAACACCAACAATAACTACAATAAAGTTTGCTAACTAATAATTAACTACCTATGCAATATTATAGGCCAAAGTTAAAAATCATTAAATACATAATTAAATTCGGATTTAATAAAAACAAAAAAAAAAAAAAACCTTACCTCGAGGTTGATTTGTGCCCCAATAGCACCTAATAATGATTCCCCACTAGTTATATGCTTCAAAACTACAAAAAAATTGAGTAAAAAAGTTAAGGTTTAAGTTTTAGAAGGTAATTAAAATAACCCTAAAATTAAGAATTTACCTTGAATTTCTTGTTATATGTAGCGTTTAGGAGGGTAGAATGTGTTTGATTTTTTATTTTGGGGTGGGTTATGGTGGATTTCGAGTATAGAGGTTGGGGAGGGTTTTAGAGAGTGTTTTATGATTTCGAGGAAGAAGGAATATGCCGAGAATGGGTGTTCTGCCCCAATTAAAAATGGGGCTTCCGACCGCTCCTTCGACCGAAAATCGGTCGACAGGCACAAAAAATTTTAGTGTTCGACTGAAAATCGGTCGAACAACTATTTCGACCGATTTTCGGTCGAACAGTTGTGACTGTGTTAACTGTTCGACCGAAAATCGGTCGAAATAGTGGCTCGACCGATTTTCGGTCGATAGGTGGTAGTCGAAAAATCCAGTTTTTTTAGTAGTGGTACAAGGTGTGACTCCCCTACTGTGCAAGTGGTTTTAATGTGATAAATCTATGTCTATGAAACAAAGCTACATTAATCAAACAATTGTGGGTAGTAACATTGAAGAAAGATTGTTTGTGGGTTAAAATGGATTCATAGTTATTACCTAAAAAATGAGGGAGTGGATATACTTGCAAGCCACCTAATGCAGCAGCTTGGGTGGTTGATCACGCCCAACTATGCCCTATAAAAGGGACTAAGCGGTCGTAGCAAATATAGCTCGGTACTTAAAGTCCCGAGGTCGAATCCCACAGGGAACACTCGAAATCTAGTTGTTTTTCTAACTAATTTACCTATCAACTAACTTCTAGGGGTGTTTGATTTAAGGTTGATTGCGTAGTAACAACTAAGTAATAAAAATTAATAATATAGTAAACAACAATTAATAGAGAAATAAAATTGATTCAAGGATGTAAAGCCTAGGATTGATCTACCCAACTCCTACCTATGTATTAGAATAATGAGTTAACGAATTCAACTTGGTTCTTCCTATTGAACACTTGCTCCAAATTCACAACTATTCACTTCCGTGTAATGACTGTAACTTTCACTAATTAATTTTTCAATAAACTAATGAAGATAGATAAGACTACAAGTATTGTTCACAATCAGGGTCAATGGTCACATATCACCTTATTGACAATCTAAGTAATACCTTGGTTTTAGATTGAAATATTGCTAAGTGTTTAACCCAAACCTATGAATCTATCCCTAGACACACACGAATAATGGGAACAATCAATTGGCGGCCCTTCCAATCAATAGCAATCAGAACATAAACACTTAGGAAGAATTCACAAGTTTCATTCATCAATATAAATATTCAAAGCACATAAGTATTGAAGTGGTTCAATCAACCCTAAAATGGGTGAATTAGCCATCATGTTCATGATAGTCATATCAAAATAATTCATGAATGAATAAATTACAAAAAGTAGGGAAGAATTTAGAAAAACTCGTGTTCTTGAAGTCTCCAAAGCTCTAGCCTCCTTTTTTGCTTCTTCTCCAGTGTATTTTTCATAATAGAGGCAAAAGAAGCTTTTATACCCTGTAATAAACTGAGCAAAAGTACTAAAATAGCCTTATTTTTTCGCCCATCAGCCTTGTACCGCGCGTGCCACCCGCGTGCTACGCGGACCAAATTTCTGCAGGCAATTCAGCTCGCGTGGTGCTCGCGTATTTGGCCTAAATGCGCTGAAATTTTTAATCAATTCTTAAGCAAAGACTCTATTTCTTCCCGTGTCACTCGCGTGGCACACGGATTACTTGAACTCTTCAACATCTTCATTTGTAACTCCAAAAATAGCACTTTTTCCGCTCAATTCACCATGTTCAAGTCCTACAACACCAAACAACTCAATTAGCACCAAATATTAACAATTTTGCTTATAACATCTTAGACATACTATCATAACATGGTGAAAATACCTTAAAAATATAAGTGAAATAGCCAAATATCACAGCCCCACACTTAGACTTTTGCTCGTCCTCGAGCAAAGAAGAAGAACACGCAGAAAGTGGGCAAGACATCAAGATTAGATAAGGACTCGCGACAACAGCTTAGCAAAACTCACCCATAAAATTCAAACACCCTTTCTTTTGGTCATAGTCAAGTATTGAAAGTAGAAACCTATAGACCATTCAAGTTCCAATGTACCTCACAGAAAGAAGATGCCACCAAACACACAACATATGATTTCCAGAGACATTTTCTATCCCTAGACACACACGAATAATGGGAACAATCAATTGGCGGCCCTTCCAATCAATAGCAATCAGAACATAAACACTTAGATAGGAAGAATTCACAAGTTTCATTCATCAAAATAAATATTCATAGCACATAAGTATTGGAGTGGTTCAATCAACCCTAGAATGGGTGAATTAGCCACTCATGTTCATGATAGTCATATCAAAATAATTCATAAATGAATAAATTACAAAAAGTAGGGAAGAATTTAGAAAAACTCGTGTTCTTGAAGTCTCCAAAGCTCTAGCCTCCTTTTTTTGCTTCTTCTCCAGTGTATTTTTCATAATGGAGGCAAAAGAAGCTTTTATACCCTGTAATAAACTGAGCAAAAGTACTAAAATAGCCTTATTTTTTCGCCCATCAGCCTTGTACTGCGTGCCACGCGGACCAAATTTCTGCAGGTAATTCAGCTCGCGTGGTGCTCGCGTATTTGGCCTAAATGCGCTGAAATTTTTAATCAATTCTTAAGCAAAGACTCTATTTCTTCCCGTGTCACTCGCGTGGCACACGGATTACTTGAACTCTTCAACATCTTCATTTGTAACTCCAAAAATAGCACTTTTTCCGCTCAATTCACCATGTTCAAGTCCTACAACACCAAACAACTCAATTAGCACCAAATATTAACAATTTTGCTTATAACATCTTAGACATACTATCATAACATGGTGAAAATACCCTAAAATATAAGTGAAATAGCCAAATATCACAACCCCACACTTAGACTTTTGCTCGTCCTCGAGCAAAGAAGAAGAACACGCAGAAAGCGGGCAAGACATCAAGATTAGATAAGGACTCGCGACAACAGCTTAGCAAAACTCACCCATAAAATTCAAACACCCTTTCTTTTGGTCATAGTCAAGTATTGAAAGTAGAAACCTATAGACCATTCAAGTTCCAATGTACCTCACAGAAAGAAGATGCCACCAAACACACAACATATGATTTCCAGAGACATTGTGGCATATCAAATATTAAATACTCTCACACTCAGAAAGAAATTTCTCATGTCCCACAGAAAAGTGCCATAGGCTGCCCCATTTTGTCGTTATCCACTAATGTAAGAGTCTCAATCAAAAGTCAAGTAGGGCTTTTCATAGCTTGTAATTTTGGCTTGGAGTAAGGTGTGGTACAGTGACTAATCCTTCCCCTCAACACTTTAAACATCACTCACTACTAATTTTTCCCTTTCTCCTCGTTTATTCATCAACTCATTCTCTTTTTTTTTTTTTTTTTTTTTATGATTTTCACAACACTTGGATGATTTGGGCCCTAAGAGTTCAATGAGATACATCATCCTCCCTAGGGTGCCTTTGGCGTGTTCATACTCGAGGCTTTTATCACCCTTAACCGAGCATAGGAATATTGCCCCCATCCTTCTTTTTTTTTTTTCTTTTCTCTCTTTTTTTTTTTTTTAATACGAAGAGAATATCAAGTATTTCATTCCTTCATTCTTTTGCAACTTTCCTTCTAGATACACAACAACTCTTGTTAGTAACCCACAATCTTTCCAAACACACAACCTAAAGTAGTTAAGGGGAAGATGGGTAACAAAAGAGGTAAATAGAAAATAGATAAGGCTTGTATTTCAAGTTGCCCAAGAAAAGGTCAATAGGCTCAAATTGGGGCTCAACGGAATATATTCATTAGGTAGGCTAATTTGGGAACTGGCGGGCCAAAGAAGGCCTACTTTCATTCTTAAGATCAAGACTACCTAGGATTTCGCCTCAAACAACAAGCAGGGCAAGTTCTAGACTTAACATGAAACGATGAGAAGTATATAAAAATAACCTCTCCACACACTGTACATGGAACTCAAAGATCAATTCAGTTTCACCTCGCAATACCTCACTATGAACTCAAAAAGGAAGTTAAAAAAATATATAGGTATTTCTAACTAAAAGCTGCCTTTCGACTCCCTCACTTCTCTCTTTTTCTGCCTACTCTCCATTTTTCCTTCTTTTGAGCTCCTAGATATTTTTTTTTTAAATTTATTATCTAACCTACAGACTGCCTGGTTCAGCATAATAACTCAATGGGAAAGAACCAAGGCTAAGAAAACCCAAAGAGATTATTGATAAACTAAGAATTAACTAAACTAAAAATTAACTTTAATATTAATGAACTACTAAATATTTATAATACTATTCTATTACAGGCCATGAATATATAGGATATTACAGACCCAACAAAATTAGAAAGCAAGAAATAAATCAAAAACTGTCAAGTGACAAGAAAGTACGAAAACATCCTAAAATAAACAAGTACCACACAATAAACTCCCACCCCACACTTAAGATTAAACAGTATCCTCACTGCACTATAACAACAACATATTTAACAAGTAGGGTGGTGGTACTCCCTGTCAAGCAGCAGTAATCGAACAGCTGGCGCTCGCAGCAGGACGTGCACCAGGAACAACATCAGCAGTAGTCACAGCAGCTACTGTAGTATCAGCAGGCCCACCAGCAGATGTGGCAGCAGCGCTCCGAACATCTACAGGGTTAGAAAAAGAAGGAGTAGAAACTACCTGAGATGGTGCAACCATGGTAGAAGCAGCAGGTAGCTCAGCCTCAGGCGGAAAGCCAACTAGCAAGCGCTCATCAGCAGTATAGGGCAACTCAGTCATAAGAGGAGTGAGATCCACGCCCTTCTATCCAAGCGTCATGCTAAGTCATATCAAGCTCTGTAGCACGCCATTGACGAAGTAGCATCCGCTCAATTCTATCCAAGCGTCACTCATAAGATAACTTCTCTACTCTATCTTCGTCCGGGCTCTTGACATTTGTGATATCGACTCTCTTTGGATTTTCTACTTCCTTTTCATCTCCGTCATCAACCACTACCTTCAATGATCGCATATATTTGGTCAAAGTGTTAGGAAAGAACAAGCGCCACTGCATATTCTCTCGAGTGCGCTGCAACTCTCGAAACATCAAATATCCCACATTAATATCAATTTTCTTCATCAATGCATAGGTGGCAATAACCCTCTCAAATCGTATATCTGTCATGTGCCCACAGGGGATCAAACGCAAGCAAACAAATGTCAGATACACTCTTGCTCTCTTAGAAAAATATTTGAAAGCCAAGGTGTTGTGTGGAGACCCTGAACTTGCCTTCCACTTTGCCTTCGGATTATCATCACATAGCACACGTCAGATATCATCAAGATCTGGTGCATTCTCAATAGCCTGAAGTGCAGCTCCATCAACCTGTGGGAGCCCCAAGAACTCATTCAGCTTAGCAGGAGATATGTCAACCATTTTGCTACGAACATTTACCACAGTACCAACATCCATCCTCCAATTTGCCAGCAGCTCACGAACCCAAGATATGTTGGCTTTGCCAAACCCAGTTAGCAACACATCCCACTGTCTCCTCTGAATTTCCTCCAACACATCTGGAAACTTTCTCCTACACATCTCAGTATCAATAGGTGATTCACTCAGAAACGTCTTACCACAAATCTCTTTGTAATCTTCTTTGGCTCGATCATCACGCCAAACAGTATGAGAAACCGTCTTACGCCGTTTGGCTGCAAGTTGTTGCTCGAAATCAATGTCCTTCTCCTGCCCAGTATTCTTTCTGACACGTCCCATTTGGAATCCTACAATCAAAGAGCAAAAAACCCAGTAATAAGACAAAATAGGCCAAAAATCTAAAAATTCAACTTAGCAACACATAAAGAGCAATGTATAGTAGGAAACCCCGCAACAAAGAGCCTTTGAATCAACTAACGACTTGCACAACTTCAAATACGCACAAGTGCCATCAAATATCATTCCAATAACACAAAGATGGACAGGTACTCAGACTTCCCTGCTTTAATTCAAATCAAGATAAGCTATATCAAATCTTATTGGAGGATGCTACATTTGTTTAACAACTAGTACATATTAGATTCGTGATCCCACATGGAAAATCTTACTCTATACTAATCTATATTATTCCATATTACACTATACTACGCTACACTAATCTATATTAATCTATATTACTCTATACTACTTTATATTACTCTATATTATTCTATCTTAATCTATATTATTCTATACCAATTTATATTACTCCAAACTAATTGATAGTAATCGATATTACTCTATTCTAATTTATAGTAATCTATATTACTCTATACTAATCAGAGATGATGTATTAAGGCTGAGGGGGTGACGGGATGGGGTTAGGGTGAGTGAACGGGGTGGGGCTGATGCTATAGGGGGGAGGGGATGACTGGAACGGGGTGGAACTGGAACGGGTTGGGGGTGACGCGAACTGGGGGAAGGTGTTGACTGGAACGGGGTGGGGTTGACGCTACAGGGGGGAGGGTATGACGGGAACTGGGGGGTGACGGGATGGTTGTGGTATTGGAACTAGGGTTGAAGAGAGAGAGAAAAGAAGAAAAAGTGAAGGGAGGAGAGAGAGAGCTTACCTGATCGTTGGAGGTTGGCGATGGTGGCTGCCTGCAGCGGCAGCTGCTCCTGTGGTGGATGGGGTGACGGGGAAAGGGTTATAGGGAAGGGGACGATGCAGTTTAAACTGAAGGAGGGAAGGGAGGTTGACTTGTTAAACGTGTTTATATGATGTCCTAATTTGTTCAGTAATTGGTTTTCTTTACATCTATTTTGTTATTTTTATTTATTTATTTATTTTTTATTAAAATTACTTCCCTGGCCTTTTACAACCCGCGTGGTGGCCTCGTTTGTGAGCCTCCATGCGCTGAATTTTTTTTGCTCTGGCACAAGAATTGCTCGTGCTAGTCTCGTGGCACGAGACTTCAATGCTCCTCAGGCTAAATATCCCGCGTGGTACTAGCGTGCCACGAGATTTTCCCAATTACTTACCTCGTTTCATGCCATTATTCAGCTTGCTCATCTTGAATCACCTTCGCATGTTCCAAAAAACTTTGCATCTGTCAATGAATCCTACAAAACTCGATCAAACATTAATACCCTACAATTAACTAAAAATTAGTAAAAAAATAAATATTAACTAAAATCATGGGTTGCCTCCCACGCAGCGCCTTATTTAATGTCGTGGCACGACTCTTTTTGTATTTTTTTATTTTTTATTTTTTTTATTTTCTTTGGTTTACAAGTACAAACACGGGTTGCCTCCCGAGAAGCGCCTTATTTAAAGTCGTGGCACGACATTATGCAAGCTTTAATCACTCGTAAAAGTACCAGACAGAGATCACCTTGACCTCTTCTTTCATTCCATAGTAACTTTTCAACCTTTGCCCATTTACCTTAAATCGTCTTGAACCATCCTCGGTCTCTACTTCCACAGCTCCATGAGGTGCCACTTGCACAACTTTAAACGGTCCAGACCACCTCGACTTAAGCTTACTAGGGAACAAACGAAGTCTAGAATTATAAAGCAATACCTGTTCACCCGGCTCAAAGCTCCTATCTATTATCCTCTTGTCATGCAAGTTTTTCATCCTCTCCTTGTACAGTCTCGCACTCTCATAAGCGTTAAAGTGTCTCTCCTCAAGTTCATGCAGCTCATTGATCCTTACAGAAGCTGCAGAGTCATAATTCAAATTTACTCTCCTAAGAGCCCACAAAGCTCTATGCTCTAACTCTACAGGCAAGTGACATGCCTTCCCGAACACCATCTTGTAGGGAGTCATCCCTATAGGTGTCTTGTAAGCAGTCCTATAAGCCCATAAGGCGTCATCCAGCTTCCTTGCCCAATCAGTCCTGGTAGCATTTACAGTCTTTTGAAGCACACTTTTAATCTCCCTATTTGAGACCTCAACTTGCCCGCTGGTCTGCGGGTGGTAAGGTGTGGTAACTTTATGATGAACACCATATTTTTCCAGTAACCTCTTGAACACTTGGTTGCAAAAATGACTTCCTCCATCACTAATGATAGCCCGAGGAGTACCAAATCTATAGAAGATGTTCCTTTTAAGGAACTGAGTAACTCCCTTAGCATCATTAGTGGGGAGAGCAACAGCCTCGACCCACTTGGAGACGTAATCTACTGCTACAAGTATGTACTTATTCCTATAGGAGCTAACAAATGGACCCATGAAATCTATCCCCCACACGTCAAATACCTCAACCTCCAAGATTGGTTTCATAGGCATCTCATGACGACGAGAGATATTGCCAGGCCTCTGGCACTCATCACAAGCCCGGACCCAAATGTTAGCATCCTTGAAAAAAGTAGGCCAAAAGAAGCCCGCTTCCAATACCTTAGTAGCTGTCCGGGTCCCTCCAAAATGTCCTCCATAAGGTGAAGAATGACATGCCTGCAAAATGGAAGATTGCTCTATCTCGGGGACACATCTCCGGATCATGTTATCAACACATATTTTAAACAAATAAGGTTCATCCCAAAAATAAGATCTACATTCATACAAGAACCTTTTCTTTTTCGCCGAGTCAAAATCATGAGGAATTATTTCACTTACCAGATAATTTGCAATATCAGCGTACCATGGTATTTCTTCTAATGTAGTGGCCAACAATTGTTCATCTAGAAAGTTTTTCCAAATCTCACCTTCCTCAACTCGCTTCTCAGCTCCTTCAAGTCTAGACAAATGGTCTGGTTCTCAGTACCTTTATGATCACGGATCTCCAGATCAAACTCTTGTAGCAGCAACACTCACCGTATCAAACGGGGCTTAGAGTCCTTTTTCTCCACCAAGTACCGGATTGCACCATGGTCTGTATACACCACCACCTTCGAACCAAGTAGGTAAGAACGGAACTTGTCAAAGGCGAACACTACAGCTAGCATCTCCTTCTCAGTAGTGGTGTAATTCAATTGTGCTCCATTCAGTGTGCGACTAGCATAGTAGACGGGGTGCATTATTTTATCTTTTCTTTGCCCAAGCACGGCACCCACAGCATAGTCACTTGTGTCACACATCAACTCAAAGGGGTCCTCCCAATTAGGTGCTACAATGATCGGTGCTGACACCAACCTCTCCTTTAGCTCCTTGAAGGCTAACATGCACTCATCAGAAAAAACAAAGGGGTGATCCTTTTCAAGCAATTTACACAAGGGATGAGAAATTTTAGAGAAGTCCTTAATGAACCTCCTATAGAAGCCAGCATGGCCTAAAAAGCTACGAATCGCCCTCACCGAGGTGGGTTCAGGTAACTCCTTAATTACCTCTATTTTGGCTTTATCAACCTCAATCCCTCTACTTGACACTTGGTGCCCTAAGACTATCCCCTCTTGTACCATAAAATGGCACTTCTCCTAGTTAAGCACAAGATTAGTTTCAATACACCTTTTCAACACTCTCTCAAGATTAGTCAGACATTCATCAAAAGAGTTGCCTACCACAGAGAAGTCATCCATAAATACTTTCATAATATCCTCTACCATGTCCGTAAAGATAGCCATCATACACCTTTGGAAGGTGGCAGGCGCATTACATAGACCAAAGGGCATCCTTCGAAAAGCAAAGGTGCCATAGGGACATGTGAAGGTAGTTTTCTCTTGGTCCTCAGGGGCAATGTGAATTTGGTTATACCCCGAGTAACCATCTAAAAAGCAAAAATGGGACCTCCCTGCCAATCTGTCAAGCATCTGATCAATAAAGGGAAGGGGGAAGTGATCTTTCCTAGTAGCTTTATTCAACTTCCTATAATCCATACAAATTCGCCAGCCAGTTACAGTTCTAGTGGGGATTAGATCATTGTTCTCATTTTTAACCACAGTCATCCCACCTTTCTTTGGCACACACTGGACTGGACTTACCCATTGACTATCAGAAATTGCAAAGATAATACCTGCATCCAGCCACTTTATTATTTCCTTCTTGACTACCTCTTTCATGTTCGGGACTAGCCTTCTTTGATGCTCTATTGAAGGTTTAGCACCCTCATCCAACAGGATCTTGTGCATGTAAAAAGCTGGGCTTATTCCCTTGATGTCAGCAATAGTCCATCCAATCGCCTGCTTGCACTCTTTCAAAACCTGCATTAACCTTTTTACCTGCATACCTGACAAACTAGATGAGATAATAACATGCAAAGTAGAGTTAGGTCCCAGGAAAACATATTTCAGGTGCTCGGGCAATGGTTTGAGCTCCAACTGAGGGGGCTCCTCTATAGATGGTTTTGCGGGTGGCGCTATCCTATTAGCCAAATCAAGTGACTCAAATCGTGGTTCTCTATGCCAAAACCCACCGCCCTTCTAAGGCCAATATAGTCTCATCCCATTCCTCGCCATCAGGGATGTCCATATTCATAATACAAGCTTCTAGTGGGTCAGTAGGATAGTAAGACATGATCCTCAAATTCGTCTAACTCTAAGACATTAGCCATGGAACAATTAGCAAATTCACTAGGTCTCCTCATAGATTTTTGAACACTAAAGGTCACCTCCTCGTCATTTAACCTCATCTTCATCTCACCAGCCTCACAATCTATAATAGCCTTCCCTGTAGCAAGGAAAGGCCTCTCTAAAATGATAGGGATATCCTCATCAACTGCACAATCAAGAATTACAAAGTCTGCAGGGAACACATATTTATCTACTTGCACTAGAACATCATCTAAAATCCCTGCAGGTCTCTTAACACTCCTATCAGCTAGCTGAAGACTCATAGAGGTGGGTCTAGCTCTGCCAATACCAAGCTTTTTATAGATAGATAGAGGCATCAAATTTATACTAGCTCCTAAATCAAGTAAGGCTCTAGCAAAAGTGTGCTTACCAATCGTGCAAGGTATAGTAAAACTACCTGGGTCTGCCAGCTTTTGCGCCACAGGCTTAGTCACCACAGCACTGCAAGTGTGAGTCAGAGTGACCGTAGCCAAATCCTGAAAATCAAACTTTCTAGACAAAAGATCTTTCAGCATTTTAGCATAACCAGGTACATCTCTAATTGCTTCAAGTAAAGGAATATTAACATGTAATTGTTTAAGCATATCAATGAATTTCTTGTACTGGCTCTCTTTTTGTTGTTTTACGAGCCTTTGGGGGTAAGGGGGAGGTGGGGTCTTACGCTTTACACTTACCTCTTCATTTACCTTTTCAGTTGGCTTAATCACAAGGTCAGGTGTAATCTCTTTTTCAGCTTCATCCTTGTCACCAACTTCAGCTGGAACATCCACAGGGTTAGCTTTTGGCACACTGGGCACCTCTTCCTTAGCCAATTCTTGGTCTTTGTCTAAATCTCTACCATTCCTCAAGCTGACTGCCATCACTTGGTTAGGATTTGCGTCCTTTGGATTTACCTTTGTGTCTTCTGGCAAGGTACTCTGAGGTCTATTGTTCAGAGTAATGGCTAGTTGTCCCAACTGTGTCTCTATTCCCTTAATGGCAGTGTCATGGGCTGTAACTTAATCTTGCAGCTTCTTGTGTACTCCCACCATGGACTGCACCATGCTCTTAATGTCAGCTATATCATTAGCTTGCTGTGTAGGTAATACTACCTGCTGGTTATTATAAGCTGCTTGTCTCTGGTAAGGAACTTGTTGTCCCTGCTGTCTAGCAGTGTTGTATGGAGCTGGTTGTTGTGCCTGTCTAACTGGAGCCTGCTGATTGTATTGCTGCCTCTGCCCATAATTCAGAAAATTGGCATCTTCAGTATAACCCAATAAATCAGAGTCAGCAAAATTACCAGTATCAGGTGTGTCCACTTGGTTAACGAGTTTCAGCATGTTTTCATTAAATTGCTGCAAAGCCACATCCAGCGTAGTCTGCAGCCTTGACATTTGCTCTTCAACCCCATTATCAATTCCAGCAGCCAAAACCTTTGGTCCTGAACCAGCAGATGCATCTATAATCAACCAGCCTGAATTTTGAGCCATGGTATCGAGGAGAGCTTTTGCTTCAGTAAATGTTTTACTCAAGAATGCTCCTCCAGCAGCTGCATCTAAATTGCCCTTGATTTGATCACTTATGCCCATGTAAATTCTTTGTCCCAACATCTGATCAGGAATTCCATGATGGGGACACTTTCGCAAGCAGCTCTTGAACCTCTCCCAAGCTTCTGGCAGAGTCTCGAGCGGGGTCTGCCTGAACATGAGTATTTCATCAACCAACTTCGCAGTTTTGTTTGGTGGGAAAAATTTCTTCATGAACTTGATCACCAACTCATCTCACGAAGTGATAGAATTGACTGGCAAAGAATCAAACCAGTCACTAGCATCATCCGTCAAAGAAAACGGGAATAACATCAATCGCACGACCTCGGCCAGAACTCGAGCATGCTTCTGAGTTTCACACACCCTCATGAACTTTTTCAAATGCTCTTGAGGATCATCAGTCAATTTACCCGCAAAAAGTCCAGCATTGGACAACAGACTGACCATAGTTTGGGTGATATAAAAACTTTCAGCCTCAAATTCCGGAAGCCGAATAGCAGAAGCCAAGTTTCCAGCCACAGGCTGAGCAAAAGCATTAAGTGCCAAATCTTCAGCCATCTCAATATCTTTGGTTTCTGATTTTCTAAGTGTATTGCCAACAGTATTCGCCCTTTTTAAGGCGTGGAATGTCCTCTCAATCTCTGGGTCAAACGGTTTCAACTCTGCAGACTGAGATCTTATTTTACGCATACACCTGAAACACACAAATTTCAAAGAGTTAACTCAAGATGACAAAAGTGAAGTCAATTGAGAAATAAAACTAGTTATTTTAACAACTAAAACAACACCGTGTTCCCCGGCAACGGCGCCAAAATTTGATCACGCCCAAGTATGCCCTATAAAAGGGACTAAGCGGTCGTAGCAAATATAGCTCGGTACTTAAAGTCCCGAGGTCGAATCCCACAGGGAACACTCGAAATCTAGTTGTTTTTCTAACTAATTTACCTATCAACTAACTTCTAAGGGTGTTCGATTTAAGGTTGATTGCGTAGTAACAACTAAGTAATAAAAATTAATAATATAGTAAACAACAATTAATAGAGAAATAAAATTGATTCAAGGGTGTAAAGTCTAGGATTGATCTACCCAACTCCTACCTATGTATTAGAATAATGAGTTAACGAATTCAACTTGGTTCTTCCTATTGAACACTTGCTCCAAATTCACAACTATTCACTTCCGTGTAATGACTGTAACTTTCACTAATTAATTTTCCAATTAACTAATGAAGATAGATAAGACTACAAGTATTGTTCACAATCAGGGTCAATGGTCACATATCACCTTATTGACAATCTAAGTAATACCTTGGTTTTAGATTGAAATATTGCTAAGTGTTTAACCCAAACCTGTGAATCTATTCCTAGACACACACGAATAATGGGAACAATCAATTGGCGGCCCTTCCAATCAATAGCAATCAGAACATAAACACTTAGATAGGAAGAATTCACAAGTTTCATTCATCAAAACAAATATTCATAGCACATAAGTATTGGAGTGGTTCAATCAACCCTAGAATGGGTGAATTAGCCACTCATGTTCATGATAGTCATATCAAAATAATTCATGAATGAATAAATTATAAAAAATAGGGAAGAATTTAGAAAAACTCGTGTTCTTGAAGTCTCCAAAGCTCTAGCCTCCTTTTTTTTGCTTCTTCTCCAGTGTATTTTTCATAATGGAGGCAAAAGAAGCTTTTATACCCTGTAATAAACTGAGCAAAAGTACTAAAATAGCCTTATTTTTTCGCCCATCAGCCTTGTACTGCGTGCCACGCGGACCAAATTTCTGCAGGCAATTCAGCTCGCGTGGTGCTCGCGTATTTGGCCTAAATGCGCTGAAATTTTTAATCAATTCTTAAGCAAAGACTCTATTTCTTCCCGTGTCACTCGCGTGGCACACAGATTACTTGAACTCTTCAACATCTTCATTTGTAACTCCAAAAATAGCACTTTTTCCGCTCAATTCACCATGTTCAAGTCCTACAACATCAAACAACTCAATTAGCACCAAATATTAACAATTTTGCTTATAACATCTTAGACATACTATCATAACATGGTGAAAATACCCTAAAAATATAAGTGAAATAGCCAAATATCAGTGGTCAGAGAGATAATAGACATCAAATTGATTGTCATGGGATATAAATCATTACAAGTTAACCTACAGAGTCAACTAAGCCAAATGGGAGATTTTCGATTAGGAAGATGTACCACCAATTGTTGCCTCAATATAGCAAGGTTCCCGTTCCCTGGAAGTGCCTCACACTGCTTCACCATATACATCCAAGATATAAATTCATATTGTGGCTTGCAGGGCTTGCTACTATAAATAGATTACAGAAGTTTAGTCTCCAACTGCCCACGTCCTGTGTTTTTTGTGACACGGCTGCAGAAATCTTCAATCATCTCTTTTCAGAGTGCCCGATAACCAGCACACTCTGATAGAGGCTACTGAACTGGATGAACATCCAGAGAAGCACTAGGACCTGGCAGCAAGAGTTGCAATGGATCAGTTCTATGGCTAGAAAAAGAACTGAAATGGTTGTCATCACTAGCGATGTCTTTACTATGCTAGTGTATGTGATCTGGAGAGAAAGGAATGCATTAAGATTTCAACAAGGGAGATATGATGCTGACAAGCTGTGTAGGGAAATTGCTATGCACATTCATATCAAGGGAGCATTGAATCTCTATATGGAAGCAAGTCTTGACATTACTAAATTGTTATACTTAGCTTGTGTAATGTTTTCTGAATGTCTGTAAGCAACACTTTGGATTGCTAGTCACCTAGATATTAGTCATTAGTTAGCGAGCCAGTGGTCAGCACCAGGCCTTGATGTACATGTTTATTCTTTGGTTCAATATGTCATTTGTTTAACCAAAAAAAAAATAAAATTAACAACTGATTAGAACTTTAAAATTTTAATTGCGATTTGCCTTTACTTAAAAATTGGGACTATATATCCAAGTACCGGATATGTCAAATATATACTGGTGAAACTTATATTTTAGTTTTCACAAATAATCAATTACTCAATGTTTTGTTTTGATAATAGTATACAATAGTAAAAGACTCGGCATACACGTGCAACGCATGTGTCGAGAAACTAATTACTTAAAATATAAAACATATATACAAATGGGTTTTTTTTCGGATCACAAAGCCATGCTTTTAATAGACATTTCTACAAAATTATTAGCTCATAAATAATCTAATGGCATAATCTTTTACTGTCAGTAAGTAAACCCTTTTGAGTCTTGGAATTGCATGTGAAAATTTTCAAGTAATAAGGTGCTCAATAATTGCACGTTCAAAAACTTTCGTAAAAGTTACGCCTTACACATCATATATATTTGATTGTACAAGACTTTAATGGTTTACCATACAAGCATTTGATAAGTAAAGCTTGCTTTGCTCCTTATTTAAAGTTCTTTCCATTTCATAGTAATTGGAAAGAACAAGACACTCAACAAAACACTTGGACGAAGCTCTTAAAGTGTAATTTGATAAAACTCCATAATCATTTAGGCATAGACAGAAGGGTTTGCAAGAAGGTAATCTTCAGCAGCCTTGAAAAGTTCCAAAGCTTTATCTTTGCCTTCATTGTGTTCTTCTTCCGTAAAAGCATAATCACCCTTTGTGTGATACTCAGTTGTGGTCTTGCAAGTACAACCTCCATTTCCAGAAGCTTCAAATTTGACATCATAGGTAATGGATTCAAGTTTGTCTCCTAAAACATCTCCTTCTATTAGTGAATACTTAGTAACCAAATTCTTGTCGTCAATCACATGAAGCTTGTGCTTCAAGTACTTTATTGGACCACCTGACAAATAAGACAAAAAATAGTTTAACACTTCATATATCTGCTTAATTATTGCAACAAGGCAACTGTATATTATATTCTGACTTTCAAGTTGTACTTAAACCAAGAGAAAAACAGGAATATTAAACCATATTAGACGTAAAATCTAATTAATTACCTTCGACAAAGTTCATCTTTTTTATGCTTCCAGCACCACCATCACCCTCAACAGTCTCAATGTTCTTAACATGTTGTGGCATCAGCTTTGGGATAAGATTATCAGCATCAAGAACCAAAGCTTTGAATACCCTAGTTGGGGCAACTGTGGTTGAGACCTCATGAGTATAGGTAGTAACACCCATAGTGTTGCGTTTGAACTAGCACTGCAAGAAAAGAGGATAAGATAGAAGAATATAATATATGTAGAAGAACTGAAATATTTGAGAATGTTTTGAGGTGTGAGATAATGAAATTTTAGATGGTATTTATAGGAGAAACGGAGTAAGAGTTTAGAGTTGAGTCAGTAATACTTAATCTTAATTTCAATGTTCAAGCACTCCATTGTTGACGTTTATATCCATTTTTTCTAGATATGTCGTTCCCTTGGTCATTCACCTTACATTAATTTGTTAGTTGTGCCGTTGGAAATAACTTCATGCCATACAATGAGGCTTAGTTTGCTGACACATTAAATTTTACTTAGATTATAATTAGGTGGGAGTATTTGAGTATGTTCTTTTTTCTAACCTACCAACTTAGTTTTGCATAGTAGTGTTGCTAGAATCAACATATTTAGTTTTACCTCATCTACATATATAAATGAGAAATTAAACTACAACATCATGAGTTTGAATTAGTGATTCTTTGCCACTACTACTGTATATATTCAGTCGAATATTCCCACTTAACGCTAACTTATTTGTAGAAGGAGGAAAAATATCTTTTCCACCTACAATATATTTTCCTTTTTTTTTTTTGCAACAAGCGTCTGATGTTATTATCATACAGGTCTATTAACAGGTCTCAACTTCCATATATATTTTTCTCTAACTTAAACTCCTAATATTGATTTTTTACATTTCAACCAAATCATGTCCAAACATCTCTTTTTAGTTTTTGGCCGGTTGCACTTTGGTAATTGGGTGGGTAGGTGGGAGGATCCTACTTAAATCAAGAATATGGTTTTTAGACGACTTTCCACATATAGGAAATAGTTTGTCTTTTTCTTTTAGTGTCGACACGACGACATCTTGACTAAGTAAAAGCCAAATGTCATCTTCTTTCAGAAATCTTTTTGTATAGTGTTGAAATTTGACCAAATAAAGCCAATATAGCTAATGTGAAAGTGTGGAATTTTGTATGCTGAACTCACTTTTCGAACTCACTTTCCCTACTGATATACTCTATATTACTACCACTAAAGGTCAAGTTGGATTGCATATAATATTGTTAGTATTACTTCATAGTATGTTCATGTTATTCTATCCCGACAAGATAGAGATCAACAACTACTTTTAAAATCTTGTTAGCAACTGGATAAAAGTTGAGATTACTCCATTTGATTATAAGGGCTCTGATGTTTTGATGTTAAATATTATTACCATCTTCTAAATATAATAATAGCAGTCGATGACAATTCTAATAATTGCACACATCATTTATCATGTTAATTTTTTCGTTTAACCGGGTTCACTTTGTATACCAGCTATGTCCAAATGAATGTTTAATTTTCACGGGTAAGAGATAACGCCTTCTTTTGTTTTTGGTATTATAAAATCAGCAAATGATCTGCCAAATTATATTGCACAAAATTTCTACCTCAGAGAATGCAGCCACTGGTACTACCAAATTACCTATTACACTCGCACACAATAATACTTGAGAAGCAGTAATGGATTGATCAGATGGGAACTCAATAGGAATTACATGTAAGCCATCATAAGCATAAACTAAGAGATACATTAAAGAAAGGGGCAGAGAATTAGGGATGAGAAGACTAGATTTTGCCTAAGCATTTTCACAATTTGCATACTCCTTCCCTTACACATACTGATACTCCTATATTACATCATCTATCTCAACCCGCGTTTCAATTGTAGTTCAATAAACTTTGTGAATACCTTAAAATTCAGTTGCTTCTTCCCGGCCCAATAATTGTTTGAGCACCCAAATAAGCCCAAGAATAATTCGTAACACAGAACTTTTGCAATTGATATCCTTTGGTACGTTTTGCTGACATAAAAGCATATTACATAGTTCAAAAGGTCAGATAAATAAAATCTTTATTGTCGTAGCAAGCAGCTGGGGATGTAGCTCAATTGGTAGAGCGCTCGCTTTGCATGCGAGAGGTACGGGGATCGAAACCCCGCATCTCCACAGTTTTTCAATTTTTTGCTCTTTTCTGAAAAAAATTTGAAAAGTTTTTGTGCAATACGGGGCTGCTTCCCAAGTAATTTTCATATCTGAGTTTAAAAGTGAAACTATACAAATGATTTTTTCGCAGTGTTTTCCAAATTAATTTTCATGATAAATTTGGAAATAAAAAGTTCATTATCAAAAGGGGATATCAAGTTATAGTTTTACTTCACTTGAAGTATTTCAAGCTTGGCCTTGACTTGGTACTGGTTGCACTCAGAAATTTTCACAACTAGCATGCAGGTAATTAATTCCATTAAAAAAGAGTATGTATTAGCCACATTTCTCTTTAATTTCTGGTCTACGTAAATTTGTCAATAAAGATAAAGACATGACACATAATCAATAGGGAAACCTCAGTGTGCCCAAACTTCTCAGTTTTCACATTATACAGATGTTAGGCTGAAGTACTTAATCAAGAGAATTCAACATTAAAAAGATTTCAGAAAGAAAAAATGACAAAACAAGTCGAGAGTCAAATCTATACAGCAGAAATGACTTGTGGATAGTGGTTTTAAACATATCCTTTACCTACATAGGTTCCAAACTGCTTCATTCTTACCTTAATTGATGAACTAAGTTAAAGAGTAGCTAGAAAGACAACTTGGTAGGTTTGAAACAGAGAACATGTACCTTATGTGTCAGCAAGCCTCATTGTTAGACCATTTAACATAAACTCCAGCGGCATGTCTAAAGTGATCATTTAAAGACAATGCACAGATCAAGAACATCTAGAAATATGGATACAAATGTCTATAATGGAGTGCTATGAATGTTGAAATTAAGTAAAGGGAGTACTGAGTGAACTCTAAATTCTCAGTCCAATTTTCCTATAAATACCATCAAAGATTTCATTATTACACCATTCTTAAGCTAGCAACTTTACTTCTTTCACATTCGTATTATCATTTTTGTGCAATATAATCTGTTAGGCAAAACATTATGGGTGTCACTACCTATACCTATGAGTCCACAACACCAGTTGCCCCTGCTAGGGTATTCAAAGCTTTGGTTCTTGATTCTGAAAACCTTGTCCCTAAGCTGATGCCACAAATTGTTAAGAACATCGAGAACGTTGAGGGTAATGGTGGTGCTGGAAGCATAAAAAAGATGAACTTTGTTGAAGGTAATTAGTTCTATCTCTACCATGATCTTATGTTCGGAACATCATAGCTTGAGTTTTATGTTCTTGACTTTAGCTTCTATACACTAACAGTGAAAATAGTTTATACACAATCATATGTCTGAACATCAAGAAAAGTGCATTCATGCTTCAAATGAAATAGGGAAACTTAATTTAAATGTGGACTTTTGAATTATCCAGTAATTGCTTTATGTTTTGAAAATGGTGCAGGTTCTCCAGTCAAGTACTTGAAGCACAAGATCCATGTTATTGATGACAAAAACTTGGTAACCAAGTATTCACTAATCGAAGGAGATGTTCTAGCAGACAAACTTGAATCCATTACCTATGATGTCAAATTCGAAGTTTCTGGAAATGGAGGTTGTACTTGCAAGACAACAACTGAGTATCACACAAAGGGAGATTATGCTTTTAAGGAAGAAGAACACAATGAAGGCAAAGATAAAGCTTTGGAACTTTTCAAGGCTGTTGAAGATTACCTTCTTGCCAATCCTACAGTGTACGCCTAAATGATAATGGACTATTATCAAACTCTTCAAGAGTTGTAAGGGCTTGAGTTCTCATTGTTATAGTGTTTTGTTGAGTGTGTGCTCTTTCCGAGTTTGCCATGGCTGGCAGGAGCTTTTAATAGTGTACCTTTTTCATTTTGGAGCTTTGAATAATGTACCTGTCAATGTATGTCATGGCCGGGAAGAGATTTTAATAATGTAACTTTTCAATTTCTGGTATTCTTGACTTGATAATCCCTGCTCAATGATGTTTTGTTATATGGAAAGCAAATTGCATTGTTGTTTGCATGAAATGAAAGTATGAAACATTAACTCATTAATTTCTTTTGTGCAACTGAATGAGTGGTTGTATACTTCAGTATACAATTATGCTTGTGTTTATTGGGGTCAAGGGCTTTATGATTTGGGAAAAAGATAGATGTTGTAGAATTGTAAATAAGTAGAATAGGAATTATAGTAATTCTAGAACATTCTCTTATTTCTAGTCCTTATTGTATTAGGTCTCCTACCATAGTTAGACTCTATTGTAACAATATATATACCGGTTAAGACATCAATAAACATATTCTCTTCTCCCGAATTACATGGTATCAGAGCGTAGGGCTCAAGAATTATTCAAAACAATTTTCGAGTCTTTTCTTGGTTGAAGAAAAGGACTCGGTTGATTTTGGCCTAATCTAAGGAGTAAGTATTTGTCTCACCTCCACCATAGCAGAAGTGCGCACTTAATTTCCGGCCGGAATCACCAACTCCGGCATCCAGGTGGACGGCGAGTAGCTCTCACGCGCCTCCACCATCCCGCCACTGTCTCCCACGCGCCGGCGCGTGTGGGCGCGTGTGGACTCGGAATTGATCGCGGCTTGCACCCTTCTCCTCGTCTCCTGATTTCCGGCATTTTGGTACCTTTCGTTTCTGATTTTACAGCTTTGATTCGAAGGCAGCTTTGATTTCAGATCTGTCTTTTAGGGTTCTGCTGCTGTTATCTTTTGGTTTGGTTCTGTTTTTTTGTGTGCTTCCAGTGATTATTTGGCCTGCATCTCTGGGATTTAAGGTTCGTGTAGCTGTTTATTACACTCATGGCTGAGGATAAGGCTCACATTACTGAGATTTTACTCCCAAAGGAGGTCTCAAATAATAGATTATCTACAGAGTTAAGCTTTTTAAACCATGGAGGTTGAAACTCACACTCTACTCTAGTTTGACAGAAATCACCATTTTCACTGAAGTCCCCCTCATACAAAGGATTAGTATAGGCACACTTCTCAAGTTCAATAGTATTCAAAGGTGAAGTATCCAAACTACAGACAACATTCACACTTAAGGAGTCATCGAACACAATTCGATCTATCTCATACTCAAGAGACTCCTCAAGGTTACAACCTTCCTCACTACGACACAAGAAACCACCACTAACAAGTAAGCAATCAAAGGGAAGAATAGGATTATCATGCAATTCATCGTCTCCTTTATCAAATATGGGTGGGGTGTCATAACAAGGTTCACAAACACGGTCAGCTTCAATATTTTCACTAAAGAGAGGTTCAATGAAAATCGAGCTCACATCATGATGTGACTTTTCAACCCTCTCAACTAGTGGTTCATTTGCACACACAAGTTGACCATTCGACTCTACACTAGTTACAAACACATTGTAATCATACAAATCACCAACTAGCATGGAGTTTTTACAAACAATATCACAAGACAAGGAAGTGACATGCTCAAAGGAAGAAGAACTAACACATACCTTTGGGTGGCCATCTTGCTCACTCAATGTACTTGAAGTGTCATGACTAGTTTCTCCACCTTGTAGCTCACATTTGGAATCACTTTTACCTTGTCTTTCCATCTCGGAACATGATTGAGGCTCCATCGGTTTGCCTCTAAGAATTCTTTCACAAGAATTCAAACAAATAGAAGAAAAAGATAAAGGGTTAAGGTTAGAATAAGGGGTGTCCTCACTCTCACTTCTTTTTCCCTCTTTCTTTTACCTCATTTTTTCCAAGCTCGGGTGTAGATTCGGGTGGTGACAACCGACTCACATCACTCAACACAACCTCTCCTTTTTCCACTCGAGAGTTGTCACCGGTCGCTCCCTTACTCCTCTCTATCTTTAGTCTCTCATATTCGGGCGAGTTGGGACGAGACCCAAGAATACCCATAGCCGGAGTAGGTGGACTTTTAACATCAACCCGAAATTTAGGACTTGAAAACTCATCACTTGATGTCTCCTTCTTCTTTGTTGGTGAACCACTTGGCTTTGAAACTTGTGGTTTCGGGTTCACCTTGTTGACACTTGTCAACCCTTCATTTGCACTAGTCCCACCACTTCTTGTAATTGTAGGACTCCTTGATTGCTCGTTTTTACCCATGGAATGAAGTTCTCGATCCTTGCTCCTTTGCATAACCAAAGAAGGGGTACTAGTAGACAATTGGCCCCTTGACCGATAAAGTACAAAGTCATAGACTCTTTGCCCTATGCCCACGAGATACACATCCTTCATAGCACTATATCGCACACTCTTGTCTTGCAACCATGGCTCACCTAGCCAAAATCAACATGTTTCATTGGATACACATCACACTATGCGATAGAAGTACTCGAGCTTCCTTGGAAACCCACACTCCCTCATACTCATAAGGATCCTCTAGTGCACGGTATGGTATGCTCAACTTATCAACCAACGAGGTGCTAATACAATTGGTATCGGTCTCATCAATTTTGAGCAAGTATCCTTCAATACCATTTACCTCAACAACGAACCTTCTTCTACCCAAGTTTTGTAGAGTGGCATCCAAGTGAGAACTTGAACGCCTATGAGTGTCAACACCGATAACTTGGGTCTCCCTTATCCCTCATCGCCTAGCAAGATTGCTAGGGTAACTTCCACTTCCCGTCACTCTTC
This sequence comes from Petunia secreta, assembly GCA_029990175.1. Taxonomy (NCBI): domain Eukaryota; kingdom Viridiplantae; phylum Streptophyta; class Magnoliopsida; order Solanales; family Solanaceae; genus Petunia; species Petunia secreta. The sequence goes on from JARKIP010000010.1 coordinate 17,456,645, forward strand.
CAACATTAGCATTGTTGTTGAAAGTCGAGGAAGGACCCTTGCCATGGAACCCATAAGTGCCTCTCCCCTTGATTCTATAGCCCATAGTACTACTCCTACTACTATCCTTCAAGGCATTGAAAGAACAATACAAGCCTTTAGTAGCAAAAGCAACACCATCTCTCAAACTACCCTCCACATGGGAATTAGAAGCATTAGGGCACTTAACGTACCTAGAAGATAAAAGCTTCTTTTTTCCCATGGAAAAACCACCACCTCCTCCTATACTAATGGAAGGACTTCTACTACTCCCTTGTTCACCATTAGAGACATCAAGAGAAGATGCAAATGAATAATTTATATAATCAACCTCATAATCAACTCTATCTATGTCACTATCAACATGCTCATATTCATCACAAGTAGAGTAAGTATGATCAATGTACCTTGAAGCGTCACCATCTTCATATTCTTGACTAGAAGCATAAGGATCAATAAAGTCATCTCCGCAAGCTTCATAGTCTTCTTCCACCTCACGATCATCATAGTGACCCGCTTCATCAACATAGGAGCCATGGTTTCCCGAGCCATCATAGCAATGATCATCATCATAGGAACCGCAGTCTCTATCATCACCATACGAACCATAGCAACTTGTATAATCCCCGCATGAGCCATAATCTCCACAATCATCATCCGACATAGTTGCAACACCAAAAGGAAAGAACCTCACAAAATCACGCCCTCACGTGTATCACTCAATATATGAACACTCAAGAACGAGGCCCTAACAACTTCGGAACCAAGGTGATCACAACTAGTATGTCCAAGTAAAAGTTCGGAATGGAGTTAATGAGACTCGACGTACGGACGGCTATTTAAGTGTGCACTTGAGGTCAAAGAAAAATCTACGACTCTTCTTTGAATTCTAGTCTCCTCTACGCATGAGTGTCCTAATACGCTCAAGAGTTAGTGTCTTTCGAGTAGGCCAATTACCCTAGAAACTCTAACCAAGAAGTACGGAAGCAAAAGAAACATGAAAACCTACGAAAAATCAACCCGGGGACCCTTCAGGAAAAAGGGCGCCCCGCCTCTGCAAAAGGGTGGTCCGCCTAGTGCAGAATCCAGAGAGCAGCCAAAAAGTGGGCGGTCCGCCTACTGCTATTTCCTGCAGCTTTGCGAAAAGCATTTTGGCTCGTTTTGCACTCAAATTCCAATATTTTTGTGTTGTTTTTCAAGTCTAATGATACCCAAAGATGTATATGATGATTCTAAACAATCCCCAATAGGTTTTAACCCCAATCAAACAACAACAAATCGATTTTTTTTTGAAGCAAGACTTTCTAGGGTTTTCAAAATTTTTAGGATTTGAATCTTCAAATTTTTGAATCACAACACCAATTCATGAAATTTTGGTATCAAAAGAATGAGAATCACATATGGAACAAACCCCAATGATTTTCAATGTATGGGCGTTCCAATCCAACAAGTTCCAATAATTTTGTATTATTCTTTTTCAACTTTTTCAATTTTTTTTTTGTTTTTCCTCTTTTTTTCAAGAACAACAACAAGAAACATAATAAACTAACACGATGAATAAGGAACGGGGGTTTTTAAGAACATAACACAGCCTTGCTTTGGTACCAACTGATGCAATCTAAACTAGCGGAAGCAAATAATGATACGATAATACGGAAGCGATAAAGTAAGATACATGATATCAATGAAGATATCGGGAAAAAAAGATTGGGAAGACAAGAAATAAGAAGAAAGAATGGATAATTGGATTCAAGACATGAATTTACTTGAATTTAGTTATCCAAAAGGGAGAAATGAAACTCAAACCTTACAAGGAATTCACACTAGCGATGAATCTCCATAGGTTCCAAGTAGTACAAGATTCTCGAAGCGATGCGCTTCAAACTAGAAAGGCTCGGCCTTCTCTAAATTCTCTCTTCTCAAATTTTCATACAGGCTAAGTTATGAAATGAATGGCTAAGGGAAGCTTATATATTTTTTCCTTACACAATTGTGAAATGACTAAAAGCCCATATGTGGAATTAATATAATAGAAGCACTTAGGGCTAAAATAGGAATTACACCATAAAAACAAGTCTTAAAACACCTCGGAACTAGGCGCCCCGCCTGGTGCTTTGTAGAGGGAAGCAGGCACCCCTCTTCAGTAGGAGGCGGTCCGCCTCTGCATCAGTGGATCAGAGTGTGCGGTCCGCCTATTTGCAAGTTTAGAGAGGGTGACACAATTCAGGCGGTCCGCCTGGTGAAAGGGGTGGTCCGCCTCTTCCTGTAGCTTCTTGAAACGCCTCAAAATGTGTCCCTCGAGCCTCACCCTTGGAGCCTAAGTGGTCCTCCTTCCATGGCGCTGCAATGTATGATCTTCAAGTCGCTTCCGGAGCCCTTGACTTTTATTCCTTGTGCTTTCAAGCTTGGTTCTCGATGGTTGTCGTTTAGGTCAATTTATATTGCATCACTTATTCCCACCATTTTTCTTACTTCTAAGGCAGAATTCCCTGAGGTGTGGAACAGAACTCGTAAGTTGCCGATCCTTGACTTCTCCTTTATTCCCATAACTCCTCAAGTTTTGATCAACTCATTGTTGTTTTCCTTTTTTAGCGGAGAAAATTCCTATCAACCCCCCGGAGAGTTTAATTGAATGGGTTCAAGAACTGATTGATGCCAAGCCGAGGCCAAATAGATCGTGGATGATCTTGGTGGCGTTGAAAGAAAACCAATTGTCGTGAAAACGACACGGTAAGTGTGAATTATCCCTTCTTCTTAAATCAAAAAATTGCCCTCACTCTTGCCTCATCTATTTTAGGCTTCCTCAACAAAGCGATTACCGAGTCAGAAGAGGAATGAGAAGAAGAGAAGGAAAAAAAGAAAAAGAAAAAGAAAGGAGGAAAGAAAGAACCTGGGGTCCCCGAGGTTGGGGAGAATCTGAAGGATTTTGAGGACTCGATGGGATTCCTTACAGTTAAAGCTTCAAAGAAGAGGAAAGGTGCGGCAGCCTACCCCTTCCAAGCTAAACACTCTCGAGCCAAGTCACCTGAACTTCCTCAGCGTGACCAAGTTGAAGAGCCTGCAAGTGGCGAGGCTCACAATGAAGTTTTAGTGGATGACTCCGAGGAGAATCGAGGTATGGAGAAAGCCAAGGGCAAGGCCAAAGATGCAGAAAATCTTCCTGCCGAGGAGAGGGCAACTGACTACCCCGCTCAAGATTTAGAGAGGGTAGATGAAGATTGCGCTCGAGCTGACCATCCCTCGTCTTCCACTGCAAGCCCTAGGACGATAAGGATCCCTCTTGAACTGTGTATGCTAGATGACACAGTGGTTGTTCCAATCAGCATTAGGGAGTTGCTTGGCCCAGCAGAGCGAGAGCGCCTCGAGGGCTTGCTAATTAATGATGGCTTTCGCATCCCAGCATGCAATTCATGTACTTTTAATTCTTCCACCTCGTTTTTTACCCTTCAACTTTATTGGCGCCTCCTTAAACTCTTTTCCTTTGCAGAGTGTTGTTTATACTATGAAAGCATCCGAGATGGAAGCTATCCGAGCAACAGAGTTGAGGAAGATTAGAGGTTGTTGGGACCGTTTAAAGGCTAAAACTTAAAGACAAGATTGCTGATCTTGAGAAACAGCTGCTTGATTCTGAGATAGACTCTGGCCAAGCTCGTAAAGAGGCCGAGGAGTCTAAACTTGATCTCAAAAAATCTCGAGAGGTTGTTGCCAAAGTTAAAGCTGAAAAGAAAGCTCAAAAGGAATTCTCCAAGGTGAGATCGAAGCAGCAAATGCGACAATCGATGACCTGAACGAGCAGCCTCAGAGCAAATGGAAAGAGCTCTCGTCGAAGGTGAACGAGCTTGAAGCCCAATCCCAGACGCTCAAGGCCAAGTTTAAGACTCTTCAAAATGAGGGGGCCATGTTCTCGTCCAAGCTTAACTAAGATCGAGGCTAAGCTGAAGTCTCGTGATACTAAAGCTCGAGTTGTCAAAAATTGGGCTATTATCCAGACCAAGCTGAATACCCTCGAGCTGTACAAAGCTGGAGCGAACTTGGATGAAGAAATAGCTAAGGCGCAAGCGGATGTTGCTAAGGCTCAGCAGTTGATGAGCAATCTTCCTTCGAGCGGCGAAAGTGGTGATGAGGATAACGAGGATTCTGAAGCCTCGTCTGAATGAACTTTTCCTCTTTTTGATTTTTTCTGGGCTTTGAGCATTAAGCCTTTGGGCCAATTCTTTGTAAATTTTCCTGTTTGACCGTCGAGGCATTTGATGAATATTCAGAATATCACAATCTTTTGCTTCGTACTGAAGATATCTATTTCATATCGTTTGAGTTTTTTGCTTGCAAGACTTTAGATAGTATAAAAATGAGGCTAGCATAGAACGACATCTCGTTCTCGAGCCGAGGCATAAATGAAAACTGGCTTTAGGCATCAAATAAAAAAGAAACCGAGTCAAGTTTTATTGATGGAATCTAAGCCGATTTATATAATTTTTAGTCATCGTACGACTTAGATAAAACTTATGCAAATTTTTATTACAACAGTCTCCTTGGGCGATTACATCAGACAACAGAACAAACTCCTAAAGAAACAGTCCCCAGTGTGCGGATCGACAGTCTTCGAGTTTTGTTCGAAGTTCCCAGTTGTACCATTCTTTTTTCACCCCCCCCCCCCCCCCCGATGTTCGGCTGTGAAGAATGCGGACCCGAGCACTGATTGTCGTTTCCCCAGTCTCCTCAGAAGGATAGGTGACGAGAACAAGGGGTGATCATCACTCGACCCAAATACTGTGGCATCGACGGCTTGGAGCTTACGCTCAAGGTTGAATTTAACGAGGGGTAACAAACCTCGATGTCGGGCCTCGGGTGTTACACCCCGTATGTCTAACGTGACGTATATCATTCTAATGACATGTTAAGAATGATTTAAGTGAGTTTAATGTCATAATATTACCATATAAGATGTTTATATATTGAATATAAATTTTAGGAAAAGTCGGATTTAAGTTGCGGAAAAACCGACTAAGGAATTGCCTTGTAACGGAGCTTTTTCAGCAATTAATTTCATGTGTTATATGAAGTCTTTTGGGGACATATGATATACCAAATTGAAGGTCTTGGAGTTTAGTTTCCAACACTTTTGACGGTTTCTTCATACAATGTTTGAATAAAAAGATATGAGCGTCAGAAATCAGGCCAGAAAAAGGGCCATAAGCGCAAAAGAGGACTAAAACTGAAATGTTTCAAGTATAAAAGGAAATTTTCCTCTCATATCTCGTCACTTCCAGAAAAATAAAGATAGAGACAGTGTGTTCTTTATGGTTTAAGCCATTTTGATGGTTTTTAAGAAAGAACATTGATCTTAGCTCGAAATTGAAGACAGATTGCGTCAAAACGCTCTACGCGATTAGGGTAACATTATGCTACCTTCAATTTCGTCTATAGTTTGAGTTTTAGAATTACTTCATAGCTAAGTAAAGTATCTAAATTCTATTTTATAGCTTGTTTAAGCTTTAGAAGGTGTGGAATTCAAAGGAAACGAAGTTTAGAAGCTAGAAACATCAAAGGTATGTAAGGCTAAACCTTTCTTTTGGCAAGGCATGTATCTTTTAGATTTTGAAGCTTTTATTAGTTTCAAACTTAGTTTTTCTTGTGAGAAACTTGTATGGTACCAAGGAAACCTTGTATATATTTAATTTGGTACTAAAATCCAAGGTGAAAGACGTCCAAATCAGAAAGGCAAAACGTTTCAAAATCTGGAAAATTGTTTTGAACTTTGGACAGTTGTTAGTATATTGATCATAACTCCTTATACAAAATTGATATTAAGATGATTTAAGAATCTCCAGAATCCTAATACATATATCTACAACTTTCATGAAGACCATGAGGTCTATAACTTTTATCTGCACCCTCAAAACTATGATGCAATACAGGACGCTGGTACTGTCTAGAAATTCTGTACATCCGTGGAATTGTTACGCCACTCTCATCTTGTTATCCAGTTAATTTGTTTATGTTATCAGTTTATCCGGGTATCCATTCCCGTGTATAATATAGTGCTGGTTCTGTTTTGCGGATCATCCAGTTTCAGTGGAAACTCTGCCGAAATTTTTATAAAAATCAAAGAGTTAGACAAATTCTAAGTTTCAGGTTGTGTCTACAATTCCATCCAGAGTTTTCTTATCATTCCTTTGAGTCCATATATATTGTTGCCACATGTGTTATGCCTCATACATGCTTATGCTTATATTGTGATCATGTTATGTGTGATTTGGAGTCCCCCATAGAGGTTGGACATTGGACACACAGTCCGGTCGCGTGTGATACTACCCGTCTGGGGGATACAGCCCCTCTGGTTCAGGCGGGAGTTGAAACACCTAGTGTGACCGGGTGTCATTAACACACTCTGACCAGAGAGACTAGATATTACTGGCTGGGGGGGATATAGCCCATAACACCCACCAGGTTTGTTATATACGCGTATATAGCCATATTATGCACTGCATGATTATACATGAGGCTAGTTCCAGTTTTCAGTTACCTGATTTAGGGGGATACAGCCCATAACGCCAGACAGGTACTAGTTCAGATGTTCAGTTACCTGATTTGGGGGGATATAGCCCATAACACCAGACAGGTACCAGTTCAGATAACAGTTCAGCTTTAGCTCGGTACTAGTTATCAGTTCTCAGTTATCAGCCACCAGTTCTTAGCGTCAGTATCAGTTGACAGTTATCAGTTCTCAATTATCAGCCACCAGTTCTTAGCGTCAGTATCAGTTGACAGTTATCAGTTCCAGTTTCTAGTAATCAGCTATCAGTCATATTACAGTTCTTTATCAGTATAGTTCAGCTCAGTCTTCAGGTTCAGATTCAGCTAGACTTCAGCTTATATTCATATCATGTTTAGTACGTTCTTCAGATTTCCAGCTATATTGCTATGCTCCAGCTCATGTTTACATATTTATATTCCAGCCTACAGTTTCATTCAGCTATGACATATTATATGCTCATGCCTTACATACTTGGTACATATCGTACTCACGCCCTTTTCTGGGGCGCTGCGTTTCATGCCGCGCAGGTGCAGATAGATCAATGCTTGGACCACGTTAGTAGGCCATCGATCAGCTATTGGAGTCACTCCGCTTACTCCCGGAGTTACTTATCTTTTGGTATGTATACAGTCAGCCAGTTTGGGTATGGCGGGGTCTTGTCCCGTCCTTTGTATATTCAGTTCAGCACTCTTAGAGGCCTGTAGATATGTCCCTGTGCGGTGCAGTCAGTATGTTATGTATGTCAGCTTATGTTAGCCTTGTCAGCTATTTGCATTGCATACTCCTTATCAGCTAGGTTTATGCTTATTCTGTTTATCAGTTATAATGGTTAGCATATTATCAGTAGGATTAGTGATGATCGATACTTAGTGTTGGTCATCCGTCGCGGCCCTAAGTTGGGTCGTGACAAAAGTGGTATCAGAGCAGTTCAGTCCTAGGGTGTCTACAGGCCGTGTCTAGTAGAGTCTTGTTTAGGAGTATGTTGCGCGCCATACTTTTGAACAGGAGGCTACAAGGCACTTCAGGACAGTTGTCTTTCTTTCTTTCTTCTCTAGATCGTGCGATAGAGCCATGATTATAGAATTCAGCCCTCTAACAATAGTAATTTCAGTAAAGCGATGCCGCCAAAGAAACTAACAGCTGCCCAGAAGGGCAAGGTTATTGCCGGCCAGGGTATTAGTAGAGTGCCACCTAAGGTGGATGAGAGTGAGGAGTCCAGACCTGAGGCTCCATCCGAGGCCTCACAGATCCTATCAGTTCAGGGTAATATTAGAGGTACTGCAGCTACTATACCTCCACCTTCTCAGCCTGATAGTCAGGGGCAGGAAATGAGGGATGCCATCAGATTATCGACCAGTGTTGTAGTTGCTCAGACTAGACAACACAGTGCAGATGCCCAGGGAGATGTTGGATCCAGGATCAATGATTTTATCAGGCTAGAGCCTACAGTCTTTACTGGATCCTGTACAGGAGAAGACCCTCAGGATTTTCTATTGAGGATAGCCAGAGTGTTGAGGGTTATGCACGTGTCAGACACAGAGTCAGTAGAGTTGGCTGCATTCAGATTGCATGACCTAGCAGCAGGGTGGTATCAGACATGGGAGCTATCTAGAGGGTCAGATGTTACTCCGGCGACTTGGAAGGAATTCTCAGATGCCTTCCTTTATCAGTATATGCCTATAGAGACATAGGGAGCCCGTGCTAATCAGTTCCTGACCTTGAGACAGGGAATTTTGAGTGTAGAAGAGTATAATTATTGCTTTAGTTCTTTAGCATGGTTTGCCCCTAAGGTGGTAGTGAGTATGGAGGATAGAATTCACAGGTATATAGTGGGACTAGCTCCACACCTAGTGAACGAGCGTATGACAGTTGCTATGCAGTCATGTATGAACATAACATTCAGGCATTTGCTTTGTTACTTGAGGAGAGGAAGCAGAAATAGAGAGCCAACAGGGATAAAGTGCTAGACAAGAGGGGCAGATTTTCTGGTTCGTTTGGAGAGACGTCTGGAGCGAGTAGATAGCAGAGTGTTAGACAACCACCAGCTAGTATACCTCCAGAGTCCCGTGGCTTGAGATCTGATAGACTTCCTCAGTCTAGATCTAGTCACACATCACTGACTTCAAGATTAAAGTGTCGTGGTACTTCTATACCGGCCAGTCAGACATATCCCAGATGTTCGGATTATGGTAGACACCACTTGGGTCCATGTCAGTTAGGAGTTGATACTTGTTATATTTGTCGCGAGGCAGCTATTTTATGAAAGGTTTCCCGCCTAGGGGTGGCAGTTGTACAGCCCAGCCAGCTAGATCACCAGTTGCTTGCTCAGCATCAGCACGCCATCAGGGGCATGTTCTTCAGGATGGCACCTGTATAACAGAAAGAATTTAAGGAGCAATTGAAGGATTTGTTAGATAAAGGCCTCATCAGACCCAGCATTTCCCCGTGGGGAGCCTCGATACTATTTGTAAAAAAAGAAAGATGACTCTCTACGCATGTGCATAGATTACAGACAGCTGAATAAAGTCATTATTAAGAATAAATACTCTCTGCCCAGGATTGATGTCTAGTTTGACAAGCTCCAGGGTGCCAAGTGCTTCTCGAATATAGATTTGCGATCAGGCTACCATTAGGTTAGAGTTAGAAAATCTGATATACCTAAGACTGCATTCAGGACTAGGAATGGCCATTATGAGTTTTTAGTGATGTTGTTTGGACTCACTAATGCCTTTGCAGTATTTATGGATCTAATGGACAGCGTATTCAGGCCTTATTTAGATTTATTTGTGATTATATTTATTGATGATATTCTCATCTATTCAAAGTCTGAATCAGAGCATGCAGAGCACCTACGCACAGTATTAGGTACTCATCGGGACCAACAATTAGATGCTAAGTTCTCAAAGTGTAAATTCTAGATAGATTCAGTGGCATTTCTTGGCCACATAGTTTCAGCATAAAGAATTAAAATAGATGACCAGAAGATCTAGGCTGTGAAGAATTGGCCCATGCCTACGACGCCAACTGAAGTACGTAGTTTTCTGGGTTTGGCAGGTTATTACAGAAAGTTTATAGAGGGTTTTTCCTCCATTGCAGCTCCACTGACCAAATTGACAAAGAAATCAGCTAAATTTGATTGGTCTGATTCTTGCGAGCACAGCTTCCAAGAACTAAAGAACAGGTTGATAACAGCTCCAGTACTTACACTTCCAGAGGGATCTGAGGGCTATGTCATTTACTGTGATGCTTCTCGAATTGGTCTTCGTTGTGTTTGATGCAGCATGGAAGAGTAATTGCTTATGCTTCTAGGCAGCTGAAAAAGCACGATCAGAACTACCTCATCCATGATCTTGAGCTTTCAGCAGTCATTCATGCATTGAAGATTTGAAGACATTATTTTTACGGTGTTCATGTTGATATTTATACGGATCACAAGAGCCTCCAGTATATATTTAAGCAAAAGGAGCTAACCCTATGATAGAGGCGGTGGCTAGAGTTGCTGAAGGACTATGACATGGACATTCTTTATCATCCGGGTAAAGCGAACGTTGTTGCTGATTCCCTTAGTCGTAAGCCTATGGGTAGTCTATCTTATTTACAACCAGAGAAAATAAAGTTAGCTCATACGCTCTACCAGTTGGCCAGCATGGATGTCAGATTAATAGATTCAGAGGACGCAAGAGTTACAGTTCAGAACGCAACCACTACTTGCCTAGTGACATAAGTAAAGCAGCGCCAGTATGAGGATCCAGTTCTAGTTCAATACAGGCAGATAGCCAGAAGAAAACCAAAATTATTATATAGGTTACTAGTGACGGGGTTCTTATATATAAAGATAGACTTTGTGTTCCTGATGTTGCAGATTTATGTGGACAGATTATGACAGATGCACATTATTCCAGATACGCTGTTCATCCTAATTTGACTAAGATTTACCATGATCTTAAGCAGATTTATTGTTGAGACGAAATGAAGCGTGACATAGCAGAATTTGTGGCTCAGTGTGCTAACTGCCAGCAGGTTAAAGTCGAGCAAAAAAAAAAAAAGAAAAAACCTAGTGGCTTGTTACAGGAAGTCGAGATTCCATCATAGAAATGGGAAGCAGTGAATATGGACTTCATTACAGGCTTTCCCCGTATGCGGAGCAGATATGACTCTATTTGGGTTATAGTTGACAGGCTTACTAAATGAGCTCATTTCTTTCCTGTTAGAACTACATATACAGCAGAGGATTATGCCAGACTTTATATCAGAGAGATAGTGCGCCTATATGGTATTCCAGTATTTATTATTTCAGACGGGGGCGCACCAGTTTACAGCTAATTTCTATAGATCGTTCCAGACAGGTTTAGGGACACAGGTGTATCTGAGTACAGTATTTCATCCATAGACAGACAGACAGGCTGAGCGGACCATTCAGACATTAGAAAATATGCTTAGAGCTTACGTGTTAGATTTTTGAGGCAGCTGGAATGGTCACCTACTGTTGATAGAGTTTGCATATAATAATAGCTATCATTCTAACATACAGATGGTGCCATATGAAGCTTTGCATGGGCACAAATGCAGGTTTTCTATATGATGGTTCAAGGTTGGCGAGTCTCAATTGATAGGTCCAGATTTAATCCAAAGAGTAATTGATAAAGTCAAGTTGATCAGGGAAATATTATTAGCAGTGCAGAGCAGACAGAAGTCCTATGCAGATAATCGACATTGAGATTAGAATTTCATATTGGCGATTAGGTATTCCTGAAAGTATCACCTATGAAAGGCGTTATGAGATTTGGAAAGAAGGGAAAGCTTAGCCCTAGATTTATTACTCCATATCAGATTATCAGGCAAGTTGGGCGTGTAGTCTACGAGTTAGACCTTCAAGCAGACCTTCGGGAGGTACATCCAGTATTCCATGTTTCCATGCTCAGAAAATGTGTCAGAGATCCTTCTAGAGTTGTACCAGTAGAGGATGTACAGATTACAGAACAGTTGACTAATAAGGAGGTGCCAGTTGCAATTTAAAGAGGCAGATTCGTCGAGTAAGGACGAAAGACATTCCTTTAGTTAAGATGCTATATCAAAGCAATAATATAGAAGAAATAACTTGGGAAGCTGAAAATGACATGAGGGCCAAATATACACATCTCTTCATTACTTCGAGTATGTAACAGATCGTTGCTTAATGCTTCTACATACTTCATTTAACATTCGAGGACGAATGTTCCAAACGGGGGAAGATTGTTACACCCCGTATGTCTAACGTGACGTATATCATTCTAATGACATGTTAAGAATGATTTAAGTGAGTTTAATGTCATAATATTACCATATAAGATGTTTATATATTGAATATAAATTTTAGGAAAAGTCGGATTTAAGTTGCGGAAAAACCGACTAAGGAATTGCCTTGTAACGGAGCTTTTTCAGCAATTAATTTCATGTGTTATATGAAGTCTTTTGGGGACATATGATATACCAAATTGAAGGTCTTGGAGTTTAGTTTCCAACACTTTTGACGGTTTCTTCATACAATGTTTGAATAAAAAGATATGAGCGTCAGAAATCAGGCCAGAAAAAGGGCCATAAGCGCAAAAGAGGACTAAAACTGAAATGTTTCAAGTATAAAAGGAAATTTTCCTCTCATATCTCGTCACTTCCAGAAAAATAAAGATAGAGACAGTGTGTTCTTTATGGTTTAAGCCATTTTGATGGTTTTTAAGAAAGAACATTGATCTTAGCTCGAAATTGAAGACAGATTGCGTCAAAACGCTCTACGCGATTAGGGTAACATTATGCTACCTTCAATTTCGTCTATAGTTTGAGTTTTAGAATTACTTCATAGCTAAGTAAAGTATCTAAATTCTATTTTATAGCTTGTTTAAGCTTTAGAAGGTGTGGAATTCAAAGGAAACGAAGTTTAGAAGCTAGAAACATCAAAGGTATGTAAGGCTAAACCTTTCTTTTGGCAAGGCATGTATCTTTTAGATTTTGAAGCTTTTATTAGTTTCAAACTTAGTTTTTCTTGTGAGAAACTTGTATGGTACCAAGGAAACCTTGTATATATTTAATTTGGTACTAAAATCCAAGGTGAAAGACGTCCAAATCAGAAAGGCAAAACGTTTCAAAATCTGGAAAATTGTTTTGAACTTTGGACAGTTGTTAGTATATTGATCATAACTCCTTATACAAAATTGATATTAAGATGATTTAAGAATCTCCAGAATCCTAATACATATATCTACAACTTTCATGAAGACCATGAGGTCTATAACTTTTATCTGCACCCTCAAAACTATGATGCAATACAGGACGCTGGTACTGTCTAGAAATTCTGTACATCCGTGGAATTGTTACGCCACTCTCATCTTGTTATCCAGTTAATTTGTTTATGTTATCAGTTTATCCGGGTATCCATTCCCGTGTATAATATAGTGCTGGTTCTGTTTTGCGGATCATCCAGTTTCAGTGGAAACTCTGCCGAAATTTTTATAAAAATCAAAGAGTTAGACAAATTCTAAGTTTCAGGTTGTGTCTACAATTCCATCCAGAGTTTTCTTATCATTCCTTTGAGTCCATATATATTGTTGCCACATGTGTTATGCCTCATACATGCTTATGCTTATATTGTGATCATGTTATGTGTGATTTGGAGTCCCCCATAGAGGTTGGACATTGGACACACAGTCCGGTCGCGTGTGATACTACCCGTCTGGGGGATACAGCCCCTCTGGTTCAGGCGGGAGTTGAAACACCTAGTGTGACCGGGTGTCATTAACACACTCTGACCAGAGAGACTAGATATTACTGGCTGGGGGGGATATAGCCCATAACACCCACCAGGTTTGTTATATACGCGTATATAGCCATATTATGCACTGCATGATTATACATGAGGCTAGTTCCAGTTTTCAGTTACCTGATTTGGGGGGATACAGCCCATAACGCCAGACAGGTACTAGTTCAGATGTTCAGTTACCTAATTTGGGGGGATATAGCCCATAACACCAGACAGGTACCAGTTCAGATAACAGTTCAGCTTTAGCTCGGTACTAGTTATCAGTTCTCAGTTATCAGCCACCAATTCTTAGCGTCAGTATCAGTTGACAGTTATCAGTTCTCAATTATCAGCCACCAGTTCTTAGCGTCAGTATCAGTTGACAGTTATCAGTTCCAGTTTCTAGTAATCAGCTATCAGTCATATTACAGTTCTTTATCAGTATAGTTCAGCTCAGTCTTCAGGTTCAGATTCAGCTAGACTTCAGCTTATATTCATATCATGTTTAGTACGTTCTTCAGATTTCCAGCTATATTGCTATGCTCCAGCTCATGTTTACATATTTATATTCCAGCCTACAGTTTCATTCAGCTATGACATATTATATGCTCATACCTTACATACTTGGTACATATCGTACTCACGCCCTTTTCTGGGGCGCTGCGTTTCATGCCGCGCAGGTGCAGATAGATCAATGCTTGGACCACGTTAGTAGGCCATCGATCAGCTATTGGAGTCACTCCGCTTACTCCCGGAGTTACTTATCTTTTGGTATGTATACAGTCAGCCAGTTTGGGTATGGCGGGGTCTTGTCCCGTCCTTTGTATATTCAGTTCAGCACTCTTAGAGGCCTGTAGATATGTCTCTGTGCGGTGCAGTCAGTATGTTATGTATGTCAGCTTATGTTAGCCTTGTCAGCTATTTGCATTGCATACTCCTTATCAGCTAGGTTTATGCTTATTCTGTTTATCAGTTATAATGGTTAGCATATTATCAGTAGGATTAGTGATGATCGATACTTAGTGTTGGTCATCCGTCGCGGCCCTAAGTTGGGTCGTGACATCGGGCCTAGTAATTGCTATTTAGGTGGCTTAATCAAAGCCACTCCACTCTTTATCGCAATTGAGTAGCACTCACGAGCTACACATTGTTCTCCTCGGATAGCACGGATTCCCCACGGTGTAGGGAACTTGATTACCTGACGCAAGGTGGATGGAACAGCTTCTATTTCATGGATCCAAGGCCTCCCAAGGATAACATTATAAGCCATATCCTCTGCCATTACTTGGAAATAGTATTCTTATCTACTCCCTCGGCAGTCATAGTAAGAGTAATTTCCCCAAGTGTTTTTTCAGTTGAATTATTGAACCCTGTCAATATGGCTGCTTTCGGGACGACGAGGTCCTTCAACCACATTTTTTAACTGCTCCATAATTGATGATGTTCACCGAGCTACCAAAGTCGACCAAAACCCTTTTTGACGTGGCAGTCATTAATTCTTAACATGATTACCAAAGCATCGTTATGAGGGAACATCATCCCATCACAATCTACAAAGACAATCTCACTCTTCGACCCACCAGCTTGGGTCCTTTTCTTCACAGTAATCGAAAGCTTTGCAAATTTCTTTGCAGCGTCGAAGTTAACACCATTCATTTCCGACCCCCCCCCCCCCACCCAAGTTATAACGTTCACCACTCTTTTTGGAGACTCTACCTTTGGCGGCTATCCCCCACCTCTATTTTTGGAGAAATTTTGCTTCCCTTTGTCGGTAAGATACTCAGCTAACACACCCTTTTTAAGAAGATGAGCCACCTCAACTCTCAATGCCTTACAATCCTCAGTGGCAGGCCCATAATCTATATGAAACTCACAGTGCTGAGTCTGATCTCTTTTCCCAGGGGCATTCTCATATCCTTTGGTAATCTCACACCCTGATCCGTCATCTCTTTTATAATGTTCACCAGCTCGAAGGTGGAGATATTAAAATTATAATCGGAGATTCGAGGCAATTCTTTATCCTTGGCCACCATGAATGGCCCCGAGGAGCTTTTCTGATTAGCGTTGGTGCTACATTTCCCCCTAGCCTTTGACTCACATGATGCTATCCTCCGAGGCACTAGCTCACATGTTGCCTTTGTGAACAATAAGGCACGTATCTCCCTTTTGAGTCGTTGAGATGAACCTGCATGGCCTCAGTACGAATTAAATCGACCTGCAATCCTCCACTCAGCCTTTTCGAGCCTGATTTTTGTAGAGGCTCTGTCATGCAATTCACCCTACGTCTGAGCTTGGTACTGCTGGAGCTCTTTCTTCAGATCGGCAGCTGCCTCGGAGTTACTCACATTTAGATTCCTTTCAAAAGCCATGACTGCCGGAGCATCGTCCATTTTCGGCAAGTCCATTCTTTCAGCTTGAAAGGGCTCGAGGAAGTACTTGATCGGCTTGAGGTACTTTTCTTTGACCTCGAAGATATCCTCCTTTTTGCTTGAGGATCTTATGTGCCCCAGTATGGGCTTTGATAAACATATCAGGCAACTCCTCGAAATTTGATATCGATTCCGAGGGGAGGTGCATGTACCAGCATAATGCTCTTTTCTCAAGTGTGTCAGCAAACTTATTAAGGAACATTGACTCCCTTTCTACCGGGGTCAAGTCATTGCTCTTTACCATAGCCATGTATTCAGTTATGTGATCCATAGGGTCACTTGTCCCATCGTATTTCTTTAAGATTTGGAACTTGAAGTGCTTGGGAATGAGAGAAGGAGCAGCCTTGGGCTTAAAAGGTTGTTGCTCGCTAAGTTTTCCTGACCACAGGGACATTTTCGAGCCGTTTTTTCATGCTGGCCTCAAATTCTTTCTTCCATTTCTCAAAGTCCGACGGGACGCTAGTTTCAGCCACCATTGGATCTACCCTGAAGGGTTGATTCCCAGTGGTGCAGATCCTGAACCCCCTTATGCAGCTCCATTTGGAAGTCCCCCTGTTGTTGCGCATGTAGGAACAACGTTCGGGATGCTTCCAGTAGGCTCGACAAGATTTGTTGTGTTCCTCTCATTTCTAGAGAAAGCAGCGAACATCTCTTAAAGCCGCAAAGTCGCCATCACATACAATTGAAATGGGTCGTTTGAACTTGATGATGATGGGTTGGTTAACGGTGGTGGAATAACAGCCAATTGGGAGATTTAAGCCAGTTGAAAGAATCAAACCAGCAAGTGGCGTTAAGCCAGGTTGAATCATACCAGGTGATGTCAGGCTAGGAGGCGTTAAGCTAGGCGGCGTCAAGCCAGCTGACATTAAACTAGGTGGTGTTATAGGTGTTCCATCCCCTGATGAGGTGACGCTTGGGTCAGGGGTTTGGATTGTTGTGTTATCAGAGGTGTTGGTGTTGTCTGCCATTGGATGATGTTGACAAGAGTAACCTGTAAAGCTGAAAGTATGATTCTGAAACGAACGTTATTGCTGGTTCCCCACAGACGGCGCCAATTTGTGTTGGCCTAAATCTGATTAGAACAACAAATCGAATTTATATTGGGTTAACTAGCAATTATTCATATCAAAGCCACGAAAAAGACAAGAAATTGAACAAGGAAACCGACACAAGGGGTTCAAAATAAAGTATAAGTGTATTTGATATACTTTTTTATGCTTTACATAATCTTTACATGGCTATTTATAGTTTTTCAAGGACGAGGGCAATATTTACTGCACTTAATGACCATTACTTCACGTTTAATCGTGCTTTGCCCATGATTTCCCATTTAATATATGGGAAACGGTCAGCAGTTATAAAAATAAAGGCTCGTTCATCGAGGGGTGAAATCTTCCATGAGGGGTGAACTGTGTGCCCCGTGGTGGTTGTCTTCTGATCGCCTCATGGGATAGCTTGTGGCCAACACTCATTTTGTGCTCGAAGCAATTGACCTCGGGAGCTGGGCGAGCTTTTGAGAGCTCGTAAATAAAGCATTCACCCTCACCAATCTT
Source organism: Petunia secreta (assembly GCA_029990175.1). Taxonomy (NCBI): domain Eukaryota; kingdom Viridiplantae; phylum Streptophyta; class Magnoliopsida; order Solanales; family Solanaceae; genus Petunia; species Petunia secreta. The sequence continues at coordinate 17,473,952 of JARKIP010000010.1, forward strand.
CGAGCCCTGTCATTTAAGCCTCGTTGATTTTTTACCCAATACATTTATGTTGTTGTATACCTGTGACAACTCTGTTACTTCTGAAGTTTCTCTCCTTAAATGATGGTTGGTTCCGGAAAAGGGTCAAACAGATTTGAAAATATTCGTTAACCTTTTGGCTAGATATTCCCATGCCGTTAACCTTTAGCGCCTTAAATGGCCTCAATGTTTTACTTAGGCTTAAAATTAACCTAAAACTTAACGGATTTTTAAAAAAAGAAAAAATAATTAAAAAATAAAATAGTAGGGGATAGTTTTTGTCCATAATATTAACGAAGGGTATTTCAAAACCATTATTAATAGTTTAGGAGAATTTTTGGCCCTTTTTCGTTTAAAAATTATTGGTAGATTTTTAAAAATTAGCTCTTGACTTATTATCTGTTTAAAATAGATTTTTGATAAAAAATATTTACAGCTCACAAATGTATAATAAGTCAAGGGCTAATTTTTAAAATGTAACAATAATTTTTAAATGGAAAAGGGCCAAAACTTCTCCTAAAGTATTGATAATAGTTTTAAAATGTCATTCGTCAATATTATGGGCAAAATATCCCATGCTATATTATTTTTTAATTATTTTTTTCTTTTTAAAAAAAAGTTTGTTAGTTTTCTAGGTAATTTTGAGCCTAAGTAAAATATTGAGGGCTTTTCTAGCCCTAAAGATTAACGGCGGAGGTATATCTGGCCAAAAAGATAAACGAATGGTATTTTTAAAGGATTTTTTACATAAAAGTACAAGTTTTAGAGCTTAATTACCAAACATAGCAATATTTTAGAAAAATAACCCTATATAGAGAAAAACACAAGTTAATTACAAATATAGCAAAAACATAACAATATTTTCCCATAACATACCAAACCCTTACATTCTTCCTCCTATTTCCCCCACTATCACTTTTGCTCCTCCCATTTTTCCATATTTCACTTTTCCTACCACTATTTCCCCCAATTTCACTTTTATTCCTATCATTTCCCCTAATTTCACTTTTTCTTATCTCATCCTCGATGTATCTCGTTGTATCTCACCGTATCTCAACCATTTCTGCACCGTTTTAACCGTTTCTGCAGCACCGTATCTCAGCTGTTTCTGCACCGTTTTAACCGTTTCTGCAGCACCGTATCTCAAATATTTTTGCACCGTTTCAACTGTTTCTGCAGCACCGTATCTCAACTGTTTCTGCACCGTTTCAACTGTTTCTGCAGCACCGTATCTCAACTGTTTCTGCATCGTTTCAACTGTTTCTGCAGCACCGTATCTCAACTGTTTCTGCACCGTTTCAACTGTTTCTGCAGCACCGTATCTAACTGTTTCTGCACCGTTTCAGGTTGTGTTCGGGACCGTATCACCGCAATTTGAAACTGTTTCAGCATATTCAGACTGTATCAACTAGTTTCAGTGCGGTTTCAGACCATATCAGACTGTATCAGATTGTTTCAACGGTGTTTCAAACTGTATCATATTGTTTCAATGCCGTTTCAGACTGTATCATACCGTTTCTGATAATTTCAATGCCGTTTCAGACTGTTTCAATCGCGGTTTCAGTTTGTTTCAACGGTGTTCAGGTTGTTTCATTACATCATATCAAATTTTTAACTTGACTTGATTATTAACTAGCCATCAAATCATTACTATTTGAACACATTACGATATTATATTAATTTTTGTTTAGCTTTTTAACTGACTCAGACCAGATAAAGCGAGTCCAAGAAAAATAAATAAGAAATGGCCCCACAGAACCCAATCCCATCACGCTTGCCTGGACTTCTCTGTTCGTTTAGATAACCAGACACCATAAGCAATTGAGAGTTGGGTACCCTGTAGGCAGATTGAACAGGACACTCTCTCTCCAGAATCATCTACATCATTATCATTCATAATCACAATCTTGGGAATCTTTTCAACAGAATCTCTAGGCAAACCCTTTGCCCCGCCTATATCGAAAATGTTAGGGAGCTCGTCATATGCAGTTTCAACAGCTCCTATCTGTCCAATAAAATCAAGTGTTACAAATGAAGGTAAATCAAATTTCAGTTTCAACAGGTCTACCAATTATGCTGCAGCATACCTGACTTTGCACTGCACTTAGCATAGCCGCTTAACAAGCTTGCGATTACATCAATCTGTACAATTCAAGAGTTTTATCAATTAATCGTATATCAAAAGATCACGAAACATGACTTACATTTCTCACATTCTGTTTTATTTAATCCTTTCTTAATCACATAAAGTTATCACTTATTAGAAGTTACATAAATACTAAGCTGATTACAAGTGAGATAGAAGCAATAATGCTTACCAAGTGACGCAGTGGGTTGAACCTGGTGGGGGTGGGGGCGGGGGTGATGGGAAGTGTTAGGGTGGGAGATGGGAGGAAGAGAGTAAATTGAGAGTTGTAATTTGGGGAATTGAAAGTGAAAGATAGAGAGAGAAAAGGAAGAAGGGGTTTAGTGAAGGGTAGAATGAATAAAATAGAATTGAAAAAAACTATTTATACATTGCCATTTTGCTAGAAAAAATATTGATATGCTTTGTAATTTCAAAAATATTGCTATTTTCTTGTAATTAAGGGTGAAAATTTGTATATTTGTGTAAAAAACCCATTTTTAAACCTTTTTTTAACAGTTAGGGATATTTTTGGCCTTTTTCTAGGTTGGGATTAATACTTGGCAGATATTGGAACTTGTAATCTTAGCAAGGTATTTGGGAGAAGTCGTCGTATATTATTCCATGTAGTGAAAGATATAAATACATATACATAGGGTTCAAACTATGAAAATAATAAAGGAAAACCTATTCTGATATTGTGAATGTACATTATATCATAATGTGAATACATTCATCTTGTTACAGAACTGAACCTGATATAATTAGCTGAGCTACCTAAATACTGATGATAAAGTCCACATTGATGTGTGGGTAACAAAGGAGTCATGGACTAAGGCGGCTCGACTATTTTATAGGGGCAGCTATTGAGTAGTCGACTTAGGAAATTTTCAACACATAGTAGCACTTTCAAGCATCATCTGACTCAGATTCATTAAGGTATCAAATTCAGTTTATTAGTATTCCATGTACATTGAAAGTCATGTTATGATCAAAGCTATCGATCAAAGGAGTGAAGGATGAAATTTTGTGCTAAGCATAACAAATATAACCCGTTGGCATTTTGTTACTACTAAGCACAACACTGTTGCAACACCATTGCCTACCTACTTCTAAAAACTTGCAATATTTTAACAACCCAAATCATCAAACAGATAATCAAACTCTAAACTATGTACTCCGCACTTAATTCATCTGTCGCACCTTTTCATTTTAAGTAGGAACATCCTTCAGATCCTCTTCCAGTAGGCCTCGAAGATTGTGAATACATTCAACCATTAGCCATTGCTACCAGTAATGCACCTGTAGCTGTTGGACTTGGATCGGGACACCAAGTTTGATTTTCAGCATTAATTAAGTGTAACACAAAATCAATGCCTAGACATATGACAAACAACAACTAGATACCACTCAACTCTTCTTTCTCAGAGACATAGCCGGTGTGATTCACACAAAAAATATCAAGCACATTCTCTCCCTCAACGAGTTGTCATACGACATAGAATTGTGAAAAAATTCAAAAGTCATCATTTATTCTTTATATTGATACAAGTCAAATTATTTCATTCTTGGTGGAACAGATACTGGAAGAAGTAATAGATTACTCTTATATAATCGAAAATTAGAGTTCTGGTTCTACTAATTAACCCTTTCATTATCCAGAAAAACAAGAATTGAACCATTTATATATTCTAGAAAATTCATCTTAGTAAGAATAATTACTTCCATATATTGGGAATAAACTCAATTCATAAGTCTCATGTCATGATTACCTTAACCAAAGCACAAATGATCTAATAACAATCAAATATCAAGATTATGAAAAAGCTAAAAACCATAGTAACTAGTTCATGATTTGGAATTCAACAAGACTGAATAGTGTGTATGCGGAATTAATTAAGACTGTGACTTCTTCACTTGAGAATCCGTGGAACTTGTCATCATGGAGGATGTGATGGTCTTCACATAGATCCCAATACTCCGAATGACATCAGTACGTTTGGTGCCGTGAAATCCACCAAAAGAACGATCATCTCCTATTTGAAAATTGAATTCACTATAAGGTGATGATGAACTGCCGCCATAGGGTCCATAGGAACCTTTGTTGGTGCGAAATTTGATTGATCTCACCCCAGTTGAATAGTAGGTACCACTTATCCCAGTAAGATATTCGGATGGATAATCCAACACAACCTTCAGTATTTAAACAATGAAAATTTTAATAGTATAGTGTTCCAAGCTAATAAAACGTAAGTACGTATAAAAGGAATTAAATGAAGGTAAATTGACTTTTCTTTGTGTCAAAAAATAGACTTAAATATACAACTGGTGTCATTTATTGTCGCGGTTTGATCAGTCCGTGAAAACTGTCACTGCAACCTCCCCTTTTTGATAATGATTTCAGACATATATAGGTCGATCATAGATGTATAAACACACATAATATAAATGTAACGGATGCGTTAGTTCGTCCCTGAAGGTGTGAAGAGGGATATATTAGTATTACTACTAAATTTTATATATGATAAAACTCTACCTATATAATTTTAACGTTATATACAGGGGCGGCTCAACGAAATTATTGGTCTAAAATCAAAACGTGAGAAGAGACTTTAAATATCATCATGTTCACAAGATGCAAATTCAGGCCATTCCAAGTATCATTGCTTGGCAGATCTGGAAAGCGAGATGTAAAACAAACTTGATAATGTTAAATGTCCTTCAATAGAGTTATTTTACATATTTGTTTGCGGACAAATATGGTTGTGCACAAACAAGTTCCTAGATTCCACCTTTCTTAAAAGTAGAGTTTATTTTGTGAGGTGATTGAAATGGCTAAACCTTCTTCATCATCCTGAGTTTGTCAAACTTAATGCAGATGGTTGCTCAAAAAGTAATCCAGGTTTATGTGGAGGTGGTGGAATTGTGGGCGATCACAAAGGAAATTTGTTAGTTGCTTATGACATGCACTTGACATTGGTTCTAATAACTTTACTGAGGCGGCTAGGATTAAATGGTGCATTGACAAAGGGATTTCTAAACGTGAAAAGTGATTCTCAGGTATTGATTAATTGGATAAAAGATATTTCTCTTCCTCCTTGGAATCTCTGGAATATGGTAATGGAGATTAGAAGCAAACTAAATCAGTTTGAGTATATACATGTAACATGAGAGACATTGCTTTAGAGAAAGGCTACAAAGTGGCTGACATAGTATGCAATAATGGGTTGAAATGTGATCTTGGTTTGACAATTTTCAGCAGCTGCTCAGGGAAGTCAGAGGTGAGTTTAACATGGATAAATTACAACTTCCTCATTTCGGATGAAACAAACTAACTCCTTCAGCTTGGGAAGAAACGTGTGTAGGTTTTCCTTTTTGATGTCCCTCAATAGAAACATGTATTAGGGGAGGGACAAGAATTATGAGCCCTCCCAACATAGTACTAACTTTTTGCGAGCTGAATTAGAAATCTTACAAATTGTAAGAGGCAGAGCATGTTCTATCTCATGTAAGTACATGGAAGGATGGCTGACCTCTTTGACTATGTATCTTCATACTATATTTACATATCCCATACAGGTCCTAAGAATTAGGGTGTTCATACCAAATCTAAAATTGAGTAAAAAAAGCCAACCAAGAAACCAACTAAAAACTAAATATATTTTATTTGGTTTGGTTTTAGTATTGAGCAGAGGAAAAATTGAACCAAACCAACTTATTAAATATATATTGTCATATATTTTTAAAAATTTTTATTATATGATTTTTTTTTTTGTTCTGAAAAACATGTCAAAGAAGTTTTTTTTTTATCCTCTCATAAGATGTAATATTTCATATAATTGTTGTGGTGCATCCATTTTCGATATAATATTTTAAATAATAATTCATTCTAGTTTCTAATGATCAAGTGTTTTTTAAATGTTTCAATCTCTTTAACCTTCCATATCCACAAGTGTAAGATCGAGGAAACTCTAATGTTTTTAAAGTTTGAGATAGAATCTAGGAATGTATTTGAACTTAGACGGAGTTAGCATATCATAGCTTGGGTTCCATATTATTTTAATATCAAAGTCCTAAGCTTGAAAAAGTATATAATGAAACTTTATTGTTAGATTAAAAAATTAATTTTCATCTATTACGCAAAAAAAAAAAAAAAAATCATCTCTTATAAGGATCCTCTATACATCCTTTGTTCCACAACTCTACTAAACAGGATTTGAACTTATATTTCAGGTGATTGAAGAAAAATAAAAATCGTGAAAATTGAACCTGTCAAATCGATATAGTAGGTTTGGTATTGATGGTAAAAAAAAAAAATCAAAACCAACCGAAACATGAACATCCCTGATAAAAATTAGTCTGGATGATTTAAACAAAAACGAAAATTTAATATATTTTATTTTATTTTTTTAATTTCATTCCGGCTAGCCCACACCATAACTCTTTTTACCAAGGGTTCGACATATTTTTAAACAATTCGGAGTTTTATATAGTGATTTCGAGTCTGCAAAACTAGTCATTGAAAGAGAGAAGGATATACTTACTGTTGCGAAGTTACACTTGTGGGCACCATGTAGGTCAGACAAAACAAAGTGACCGTCCTCAACGAACAAGAATTGAAGTGAACAACTAAGATGGTGTTAAGGTATTTTAAGCTTAGCAAGGACCAATGGTCCCCGGAAGAAAGAGAATTAGGTGAGAAAGAAAGGAGATAGAGACGGCAGAATATAAAATAGGAGAGAAAGCTAGGTTTTCTTCATTGATTAAAATGCATCTAGCTATTACAACTACTATATATAGCCTTGCCAAAATAGGAAACCTACTAAATGACCTATTGGAAATAACCCACAGCTAAGTCACGTGCACTCCATATAGCTACACATCAGCCTAATTAAATAAAGTTAAATATAACTCCAAAAATCAACTTATTAAAAGATGTAATCCTGCAACAATCCCTTCCTCTTCAGGACACCCTTGTCCTCAAGAGTGAAAATCTGGAAAGCGTGTCTTCAATTGATTGTAGTACTCCCATGTTGCAGCTTCAGCAGGCAAACCTTTCCATTGGACTAGAACTTGAGCCACAGCTTTGTTTCCTCTTTTGACCATGCGCCTCTCCAAATAAATTTCAGGTTCTGGGCAGTAAGGAGAAGCCAATTCCGGAACCGCAGGGTGATTTATATCACTTGGAATTTGGTAACACCTCTTGAGTTGTGAAACATGGAAGGTAGAATGCAACTTCACATGCTTTGGAAGAGCCAAAGAGTATGCCACTGGTCCAATTCTTTCGAGGACTTGATATGGTCCATAAAATTTTGCAGCAAGCTTGTGAAAAGGTTGAGAACTCAATGTCCATTGCCTGTATGGTTGTATTTTCAAGTACACCCATTCTCCTTCCTTAAAGACACGATCTGATCTCTTTTTATCAACTTGATTTTTCATTCTCACTTGAGCTCGCTTCAGATGAAATTTGAGTTTATCAACTTGAGTTTGTCGGGCCACTAATGTTCTGTCCACATCTTCGTTAGAGCTTTCACCTGGTAAATAAGGAAGATGGGGAGGAGCAGGCTGTCCATACAAAGCCTCGTAAGGAGTTGTCTGGATGGCTGAATGAAGAGAGGTGTTGTACCACCACTCCGCCAATGACAAAAACTTGAACCAGTCATGAGGTGCATCCAAACAGTAACAACGCAAATAGGTCTCTAAGCACCTATTAAGAACTTCCGTTTGCCCATCCGTTTGAGGATGGTAAGCTGTGGAAGCATCTATTTGAACCCCTTGAATATTGAATAGCTCTTGCCAAAATTGACTCATGAAAATGGGGTCACGATCACACACAATTTCTTCCGGAAATCCATGTATCTTGAAGACATAATCCATAAAATTTTGTGCTACTATGGTGGCTGTATAAGGGTGGGACAGGGGAATAAAATGGGCGTATTTGGTAAGTCTATCTACTACAACAAAAATAGAATTTTTTGTATAAGACGATGGAAGTCCATCAATGAAGTCCATGCTAATCGATGACCAAGCAGTGTTTGGTATAGCTAACGGTTGAAGAAGACCAGGGTAAGGAGCAGGTTCGTACTTACTTCTTTGGCAAACGGAACAGGACCTAACGTAATTCTTGACATCTTTTTGCATACCCTTCCAATAAAAAAGTGACTTTAGCCGTGCAAGAGTCACTGCTACTCCCGAATGACCACCTAAAGGAGATGAATGCCACAAATTCAGCAAGTGATTTCAAAGTTGCTCATCTGATCCCACCACCAATTTTCCCTTACGCCGAAGCTGTCCACCTTACCAAGAGTAATGCTTTTTGGGTTTAACTTGTAGCTGATCAAATGATCTCCTTCAACGTAAAATCAGTTTGCCAACCGTGCTCAATCATTTGGATTAAATTTGAATCTAGAGTGGATAATCCCATAGCTAAATACTCCACATGGGTGGCTCGTGAGAGTGCATCCGCAACCTTGTTAGTAGCTCCCTTCTTGTACTCAATTACATAATCAAAAGGGAGTAATTTGGCAAGCCAAACCAGCTGCAAATTAGTGTGAATTCGTTGCTCCATGAGATACTTTAAAGCCTGTTGATCTGTCCTGATTGTAAATATTCTACCTATCAAGTAGGGAGTCCACTTTGTCACAGCATACTCAATGGCCAAAAGCTCCTTCTCATAAACCGAAAGGGCCATATGTCTTGGGGATAATACCTTACTTAGATAAGAAATGGGATGTCCACTTTGCATAAGAACAGCTCCGATGCCGCCTCCACTCACATCAGCCTCTATAACAAACTCCTTTGAAAAATCGGGTAGTGCAAGAACAGGCGCTGAGCTTAAAGCATGCTTAAGGTTGTCAAAAGCTAGTGTTGCAGCTTCATTCCAAACAAAACTATCTTTTTTTAGAAGTTCAGTAAGGGGTTTACTAATAGAGCCAAAATTTTTGATAAATCGTCTATAGTACCCCGCCAATCCAAGGAATCCCTGAAGTTGTTTAAGGCTGATTGGTTGCGGCCATTCTTGAATAGCAATGATCTTTTTTGGATCAGTCGCTACACCTTGAAAAGAGATAATGTGACCAAGATATTCAATCTCCTTGACTCCAAAGCAATACTTTGATTCCTTGGCATATAACTGGTGCTTCACCATAAGTTTAAACACACACTCCAAATGATATAAATGTTCTTCCATGGACTTGCTATAAACCAAAATATCGTCAAAGAACACCAAGACAAATTTGCGCAAGTAACAATGAAATATGGAGTTCATAAGATTTTGAAATGTAGAAGGTGCATTAGTGAGCCGAATGGCATCACCAAATATTCATAATGTCCCGAGTGAGTCTTAAAAGCCGTCTTATAGACATCATCCTTTGCCATCTTAATTTGATGATACCCGGAGCGTAGATCAATTTTTGAAAATATCTTAGCCGCCCCAAGTTCATCCATAAGGTCCTCAATCAATGGAATAGGATATTTGTCTTTGATGGTGTTCTTGTTTAATTCCCTATAGTCGACACATAACCGCCAAGAACCATCTTTCTTTGCCACTAATACCACCGGAGATGCGAAAGGACTGTGACTATTTTGAATTGTGCCTTGATCGAGTAGCTCTCCTACAAGACCCTCAATGATGTCTTTTTTTAATACTGGATAACGATAAGCCCTCCTGCTCATAGGATTAACTTCTTGTTTCAAAGGAATCCTATGATCAAATTCCCCCCTAGAAGGAGGAAGACCCTTTGGACTGTTGAATATCACCTTATACCTCTGTAACAACCATTGTATATCCCCATGTACCGGCCCTTTTTGCTCCACATGGATGACATAAAGCTGCACATCATCAGTAACTTTTTGCATATAAAATAAGGTGGAGTTTGATTCATTCAGCTTCTCCAAATGTTCACTCTTTACCATTTTCGGCCTACTGGAGTTCCCTTTCAAATTAATGGTCTTTCCCAAATAAGTGAAACTCATTGTCAATTCTTGAAAGTTGAGCTGAATATTTCCCAACGTGATAAGCCACTCTACCCCTAGTACCATATCACATGATAAAGGTAAAAGTAACAAATCTGCCTCAGACTCATTACCCTGCAACAACCAAGAAAATGTTTTACAAAGTTGAGCTGTCTGCAAAGTTTTTCCATCAGCCACAGTCACATTCTGAGCCTCTATTTGTTCAACCTTGCACCCTAACTTCTTTGCCATAGAAACATCAAGGAAGTTATGTGAACTTCCTGAATCAATTAGTATTTGCAAAGGTTGTCTTTCATGATAACCAGTAACTTTCATAGTTTGGAAGTTAGCAGGACCTTGGAGTGCATTGATCACCACAGCCACATTATCACCCAAGCCCTCTCCTTCCAATTCTTCACCCACATCCTCAAACTCTTCTTCCTCCGCCTTATCCTCAATTTCTAACATGTAAAGCTGCCTCGGATTCTTGCATTTGTGGCCCGGCACAAATGGTGTTTCACAAAAGTAGCACAGCCCTCTAGCCCTACGATCGTTCATCTCAGAAATTGTAGGAGCTTTCTTGAAAATTGGCCTAGGGTTTGGTGGTATGGTGGTTTTACTGGCTGTTTTGAATGAGGTATTTTGGGGAAAAGAAGATCTATCCAACATTCGCTTAGGGTAAGAAGAGGTCACTGTTTGAGGCACATAAAGTGTGGCTTGTGATTGAAGGACTTCCTCTTGAGCTCTAGCTAGATAGTATGCTTCACTCAAAGTTCTAGGTTTCAACAATTTCAAAGTGGTACTGATCTCCCTCTTGAGATTACCCACAAAACAACTCACAGCATGTTCTTGAGGAAGGTTAAGCCTAGTCATTATCTTATCGAACACTGCTTGAAACTCTTGAACAGTACCAGTTTGTTTCAGATTTGCTAATTCTGCCATTGGGTCATCAAAGACTGCCCCAAATCTTTCAGTTAAAGCCTGAACATATTCATCCCAGTCTGGTGGTAAAGAAGAACCTCTAGCTTTCATGTAAGCTTGATGCCATTGTATCGCATCCTCGTCAAAATGAAGAGAAGCTATGGTAACCCTCTGATGTACCGGAACATTATCAATAGAGAAGAACTGGTCTACCTTGTACAACCATGTTCTAAGGTCGACTCCAGTGAAACGAGGAAAATCAATTTTTGATAGACGGCTGAACTGATTTTGGCTAGGAGAGTTGGTGTTTGGGTTTTGTGATGTAGAAGCAGTAGAGTTTAAGGCAGGTGGAGCAGCCAAAGGTGTTGACAACAATAGGGGTTGGAGTCTATTTCCGAGTAATGAAGGGCTCATAACACCAGTACCAAATGTAATGATAGGTGGCGAGGAACCTACCTCCCCATGAGCTGGGTTCTTACCCTTGTCCTTAGCTTCAAAAGCTTCCTTCAACTCTTTAACAGCTTGGTCACACTCAACTTGCCATTGTTCGGTTCGTTCTTATCTAGCGTTCAAAGAAGATAAGTCATTCATTATCTTCTCAAGCATTTCTTCGATTCTTTTGGATTCCGTAGTGTCTGCTGCTTTGGTTCCCGGTTTAGTCATCTCAGCCAAGGATCAGTTGAGCTCTGATACCAATGTTAAGGTATTTTAAGCTTAGCAAGGACCAATGGTCCCTGGAAGAAAGAGAATTAGGTGAGAAAGAAAGGAGATAGAGACGGCAGAATATAAAATAGGAGAGAAAGCTAGGTTTTCTTCATTGATTAAAATGCATCTAGCTATTACAACTACTATATATAGCCTTGCCAAAATAGGAAACCTACTAAATGACCTATTGGAAATAACCCACAGCTAAGTCACGTGCACTCCATATAGCTACACATCAGCCTAATTAAATAAAGTTAAACATAACTCCAAACATCAACTTATTAAAAGATATAATCCTGCAACAGATGGGTACCGTAGGAAACAAAAATCTTGGCTATGTCGCTTTTTCCCTTTTCATCCCAAGGGCTTTCCTCTTTTGCTTGTCATCCCACCACCCCAACCTTGACCATCATATTCACATTGCTATTCATGTACATTCTTTTGTATTCCTGTGAGTTCCATCTTTTTTATAATTTGCCTTTATATATATATATATATATATTGTTCATATTAATTAATAGTAATTTCTTTATAATCTAATGAACATGAGAACATCACCGCATATTATTGTTTCAAGTCAACTTACAAAATAGGGTAAATCCTACTACTTTAAATATAAATTAGGATATTTCTGTCTTATTAGTTCAAGAAAAATTTAAAGTTGATAGAAACCTAAATTGTTTCGAATTGGATATCCTAATTTATATTTAAAGTAGTAGGATTTACCCAATTTTGTAAGTTGACTTGCAACAATAATATGCGGTGATGTTCTCATGTTTATTAGATTATAAAGAAATTACTATTAATTAATATGAACATAATCTTCTGTAATATTCAATGCTCGTGTGAAATCTAACCTTCCTTAATTAGAGATCTTATTCAAGTTGTATTGGTCGATTTCCGTTCCTCGCACAAGGATGAAGTGTTCGGTCTTGCTGTATGGTTGCTTGCAGTTTCCGAAGACACATGCTGGTCGATATGTCTTCGATTCAATAACTGGATCGGAAAATTACGAAGACGTTGATTCTGGCAGATAAACTTAATTGGCTTTATCCCACTTTAATCGGAACAGATTCAACGTATTTTAAGGGACGTGGGCAATTGCTGAAAAGAGGGACGTGGGCAATTGCTGAAAAGAGACGTGAGCAGAGAAAAGAGTCCTTCTAGGGTTCGGAAGTGCTGACCATTTCAGCTTATAAATAGGGTCTTCCTCCTCCATTTGAAGACACATTCTTCTGGGCAATATTACTCTCCTCCTTCAAACTATTCTCCGTAAGCTGGTTATTTTCACCACTGAAGTATCGACAATTTACAATTACTGTATTCAAACTTCGATCGCGGCTTGATTCAAACGAGGAAGGAGATCCATCTTTTCCATTTGAAGCATCGTCCATTGATTCATCAAATACAATAAGCTTTATCGCTTTATTTATCTATTTATTTGTTCATATGTCGTTGCTTGTCTGTCACACGCCTTAATCATATTTGATTTATCGCTTTCGGTCTCATTAATTCTGCTATTCCGGTCAAGATAATCTATCAACTTGCTCATTAACATCTGTCATATCTATCGAATTGTTGTCATTGTTCTTCAGTCGCATTATCTGATAGAGCGTATTCCTACTTTCTTTTATCATCGCATCTAGTTTTGTCATCGAATCCGTTAAAACTTAAGAATATTCGTCCTTGATTATCATCAACTTGTAATTTGCCTTCGATAAGGAGTTTTGATCGAAACTATATCATTATAAATCATCAGTTCATTTGTTCTATCTTTTCTGCTTATTTTTGCCTTCGCATTATTTGCCTGAAATTGACTTCGTACTGGCTTCTTGTGAGATCGATATTTGTGCTATCACCGAATTAAGTTCCTGGAATCAATTATCTGTCAACGTAATTTATTCGTCAATCGATCAAATTGAGATATAAAACGGTCGCCTTAGACTCAACTAAATTTAATTGTAAAACCTGATACATTTTTGGGAAATACAATTTGGCGCCCACCGTGGGGTCTAGGCAATTCGTTCTGACACTACTTACGTTTGTTTCCTTGTCTTGAAATGGAAGATGAACGTAACACCACTGCCGCCGCTCTGAACGGTCAACAACAACTCAATCCCAATGATGGGGTTCCAGTTCCGACCAACGTTGAAGCGGTCGATGAGTCTACCAATCGCGAGCAGGATCCAACTCATGACGACATTCCTGCTGGTTCACAGTTGAACGCACCCCGAGGACAGCGACCGGGTAAGGAGCCCGTGGTTGAAACTGAGTCAGGAGATGCAAATGCGTCACTAATGGCGTATTTGAAAAGACACGACGCTCAGTTCGAAATGATACAGGAGCAATTAAGGGTTTTGTCTAATTCTATCGGAAATAGAACGCCCACCCCACCGATCACACCCCCAGCAAGCATTCCGACTTCGGTTCCTCAGGGCGCCGTAACAGGGGGACTTGCAGCGGGGGTCGGATCTAGGGGATCGGGTACGGCCGCGGCAGCTATGGGAGCTCCGGCCTCAGTTACAGCAGAAGTAAGAATGTTAGCGACAATGCAAACTCTGTTGAACGACACAGTGGACAAAAAATTCGGTGAGATAAAATCATTTATGGAAAAATTGCCAGGTGTCCCAAAGTTAACAGACGAGGTCGCTAAGAAATCGATCTCAAAGCGTCCGCTCCTAGCAAGTGCAGCACCGATGCCAATTCCTAAAACTTCCAAGTTACCAGAAAGTTTGAGGTACGATGGGACCACAGATCCAAGGGATCACATCGATATGTTTTCGGTTGCAGTTCAGGCGAACGACTTGACTTCGGAAGAAATTAATTCGGTCAGCCTCAAAAATTTTTGTGAGACATTGAAAGGAGTGGCATTGAAATGGTATTTGCAATTGCCTGAAAATGAGATATTGAATTTTGATGACATGTCAGCAAAGTTTATCCGATCACATACTGGAGCGAAAAAGATAGCACCAAGGGTAGAAGACATATTGAATGTTAGGCAGCGACCAGGGGAGACCATAAAACAATTTGTTAAGCGATTCAACGACGAGAAGATTCATATCCCGAATCTCGAAGAAAGGTGGGCTTGCTTGACCTTTGCTAACAATCTGCGCACTGATTCTATTGAGGCATGGAAGTTGAAAGATCGTCTCAGAGAGATTGATGCATGGACATTCGAAGTGCTATATCGGGAATGCGAGCCGCGGATTAGGGCTGAGGAGGAGGAGTTGCAGCTAGTCCGAAATAGTTACCATTATGATCGACCTCCACCACGGAGAGTTGAAAATGACAGGCGAAACTACAGGGACCAACGATGGGAGCCCTACAGTTTCCCTCGAATGGGGAACAACAATCACGAAGCTGGTGGTTCGAAGAATCAATCGAAGAAAGGGCAGTCGAATGCATCTTCGGCTCCGAAAGATCGACCACTCCCCCCAAAGGTGACGGAGTACAATTTTTGCATATCAACACCAAACTCGGTGAATCACTTGAAGGGGATGGGTGAGAAGGTTGTAAAATTTCCAGGTCGCATAAAAACAAATCCAAATACAAGGGATGAAAATCTATGGTGTGCGTTTCACCATGACTTCGGCCATACAACGGAGGATTGTAAGGCGTTGAGACACGAAGTGGCCAGCCTACTGCAGAAGGGGCACCTGGTCGAATTATTGACTGACAGAGGATGAAACAATTTTAATAAGAAGAAAGATGATGAGCCGCCAAAACCCCCTGCTCCTAGGAAGACGGTAAATGTCATTACCGGAGGATATGACGTTTGTGGAGTAACTTACACTACCAAGAAATATGCAAAGGTCTCATTTACACGAGACAAGCGAACACGAGATGACATGAATGATGAGATCGTGTTCGGAGACTATGATTTCGATGACAGAATTCATCCCCATCACGACGCACTTGTAGTCACGATGAGGATCGACGACGCTGATGTGAAAAGGGTGTTGGTCGACGCTGGTAGTTCGGTCAACAGCATACATGTAAGGGTAGTTTAACAGCTGCAGTTGAGCGACAAGATCGTACCTCGTTCAACAGTATTGTCGGGTTTCAAAAATTCGAGTGAAGTGACCGTTGGAGAAATCACAATTAAGACTTATGCAGAAGGTGTTGAGAATGAGACATCATTTCAAGTAATGAAAAGCGAAATGGCGTACAACGTGATATTGGGTCGACCGTGGATTCACGTTATGGGAGCAGTCCCTTCGACCCTACATCAAGTCGTAAAATTCCCTACCCCATGGGGAATTCGTGAAATCAGAGGCGAACAACAGGCTTCGTGAGAATGTTACTCAGTAGCTGTTAAGGATGGCTTTCGATTGTAGCAATCACAGCTAGTGGAACCCGTGGCCGGAAGCTTCACTTCGGTTCCGTCGTGCGCCTCAACGCAGCTACCGGAATCCGAAGTCGAAGGCGTCTTCGCATAGGTTTCACCATATAAGCCAGTGGAACCCGTGATCGGAAGCTTCACTTCGGTTCCGTCGTGCGCCTCAACGCAGCTACCGGATTCCGAAGTCGAAGGCGACTTCCCACAGGTTCCACCATGTGTGAGAGAACCGTATAAACAAAAAGCTGGAGACTCTACGGTAGAAGACTTGGAAGAAGTAACATTATTCAATGATAAGCCTGATCGGAAAGTCTATATGGGAGCGGAATTGGATCCCGAAGTAAAATCAAAAATCATATCCTTCCTCAAGGATAATTCTGATTTTTTTGCTTGGTCTCATGCAGATATGGTTGGGATCGATCCAAAGGTCGCCACACACAAGTTAAATGTCGACCCAAAACATTGGCTGGTGAAACAAAAGAAACGGCCAAATGGGGGATTCCGAAGAAAAGTGATCAACGATGAAGTAGAAAAGCTGCTAACGAATGGGTTCATTAAGGAGGTCAAATATCCTGAGTGGCTTGCAAACACTGTAGTTGTGCCAAAGAAAAACGGCAAGTGGAGAGTATGCGTCGATTATACCGACCTCAATAAGGCCTGTCCAAAAGATTCATTCCCGTTGCCTCACATCGATAGACTGATCGATTCAACGGCAGGACACGAAATGTTAAGCTTCTTGGATGCCTATTCAGGCTATAATCAAATTTCGATGGACCCATTGGATCGGGAGAAGACATCGTTCATCACAGACATGGGGACTTATTGCTACACGGTCATGCCCTTCGGCCTTAAAAACGCTGGCGCCACTTACCAGCGTTTGGTCACTACTATGTTCAAAGATTTGATCGGAAAAACCATGGAAGTATATATCGATGATATGCTGGTCAAGTCTCTTGAGAAAGAAAATCATCTAAGTCATTTGGATGAGACTTTCACGATACTGAGGCGTTTCAACATGAGATTGAATCCAGAGAAATGCGCGTTCGGAGTTGGATCCGGCAAGTTTTTGGGATTCATCGTATCGCAAAGAGGAATTGAGGCCAACCCAGACAAGATCAAAGCAATTGAAAGCATTCCCGAAGACTTAACAACGGTGAAGGAAGTTCAACAGCTGACCGGTCGAGTAGCCTATCTCAGCAGGTTCATCTCGAGGTCATCGGAACGATGTCACAAGTTCTTTTCGGTGCTGAAAAAGAACAAAAGCTTTGAATGGACACCAGAATGCAAAAAGGCCCTCAAAGAACTGAAGTTGTACCTTTCAAATGCTCCGCTCCTATCAAAACCGATCGAAGGAGAAATGCTGCTGATTTACTTGGCTGTCTCCGATGTCGCTGTAAGCACTGTCCTCGTCCGCGAGGACAGAGGTAATCAATTTCCTATTTATTATGTTAGTAAAACACTTTTAGATGCAGAAACAAGATATCCGCACCTAGAAAATTTAGCACTAGCACTAGTCACTGCTGCACGGAAATTAAGACCTTATTTCCAATGCCATTCAATATCTGTCGTAACCACTTTTCCATTGCGAAATATTTTATATCGGCCAGATCTCTCTGGTCGATTAATGAAATGGGCGGTCGAGCTGAGCGAGTACGATATTACTTATCAGCCTCGCACCGCCATAAAATCTCAAGTGTTAGCTCACAGATTTTAGCGCTAATATCTTCCCGGAGGCGAAAAAGGAAGAATTGATGATGAGGGATCCCGATCCCGGAGTTTGGAAAATGTTTACCGATGGAGCTTCAAACGTGAAAGGGACTGGTCTCGGAATCTTATTAATAGCACCTACCGGTGAAAAGCTCAGGTACGCAATCAAACTACATGCAAAAACTAACAACGAGGCCGAATATGAGGCCCTCACAGCAGGTTTAAAGATTGCAAAAAACTTGAAGGTCGAACGACTAGACATCAAAAGTGACTCTCAATTGGTGGTAAATCAAATCCAAGGCGATTTCTGTGTTCGAGATCCAAGGATGCAGCAGTTGCTCGAAAAAGTGCAAAATCTCCTTACATCTTTCCAAGAATGGAAAATTGCTCAGATACCAAGGGAGGACAACATCGAAGCAAACGCTTTAGCCAACCTCGGTTCTGCAGCGGTCATCGATGGTAAAATCGATGAAACAGTGGTCCACCTGTTCGAATCACCACTCTGTCGGAGCATTAAAGAGGTAAACAATGTTAACCATACTTGGGATTGGAGAAACAAATACTTGTCTTATTTGCAGGCAAGAGCCCTTCCCGATGACAAAAAATCTGCCCGATCACTCAAAGCTAAAGCGGCAAGATATTGTCTCTTAGAAAACCAGCTCTACAGACGAATGTTCAGCGGCCCTTTAGCGAAGTGTGTGGGACCAGATAGGACAAACTATGTGTTGAAAGAAATCCATGAAGGCGAGTGCGGCAATCATTCCGGCAGCAAATCGTTGGTTCGAAAGGTCCTAAGAGCTGGATATTATTGGCCAACGATCGCAGATGACGCCAAAGAATTCGTCCGTAAATGCGACAAGTGTCAACGATTCGGAAACCTCATACATCAACAGGCAGAGCCACTTCATGATTCATTCGGTCACGTCACCGTGGACATTCATGAAGTGGGGAATGGATTTGGTCGGGCCGCTTCCAACAGCGCCCGGCGGGGTAAAATTTATTTTAATTCTTACTGATTATTTTTCTAAATGGGTAGAAGCAATTGCCTTAGCTAAAATTCATGAGCAAGAAGTCATTAAATTTATTCATCAAAAAATTATCTGTCGTTTTGGGATCCCGAAAGAGATCACATGCGATAACGGTAAACAGTTTGCAGGAAGACGGCCTTCTTCGAAAAATGGGGGATCAAGTGAATTGCCTCAACACCTTATCACCCTAGTGCAAATGGACAAGCTGAATCTTCCAACAAAACAATAATCGAGTATTTGAAGAAAAGGATGGATGATTCAAAGGGCAACTGGCCGAACGAACTCCCCGGAGCGCTGTGGGCTCACCGGACAACGGTGAAACACAGCACCGGAGAAACACCGTTCTCACTTGTCTACGGAGCAGAAGCACTGATACCGGTGGAAGTGGGAGAACCCAGTCTTCGGTTCGCCCATTCCACCGAAGAAGCAAACAGAGAAGCCATGTTTATAGATTTAAACCTGATCGAAGCAAAAAGGGACATGGCATTTGTTCGAATACAAGCGCAGAAACAAAGGGCTGAAAACTACCCCAACAAAAAAATCAGGTATCGATCTTTTAATATAGGTGATTATGTGCTGAAGATCAAAAGACCGAAAAAGGATGAGCCAAACGAAGGTAAGCTAGGAGCAAATTGGGAAGGACCCTATCGGGTCAAAGCAGTAATTGGGAAAGGATCATACCAACTCGAAACAATGGACTCCAAGCCAGTCGACTTCAATTGGAATATCACACAATTGAAGACGTACTACTTTTGAGATTCTACGGTATCATCAACTCTCATCTTTTAATCTCGCAAAATTTCAATTTCTCCTCCATCGAAAAGAATTATTTAATCAATTGTTTGATACTAACACTCTTAGATGATAGGCATAGTTGGAATCGAATGATGACAAACATCACCCACGAAAACATGAGCTCGAAACGCTCCGATCGGGGTCGATAAGTCTGACGAATATTCTAACGTGGTCTTCATCCATAATAGTTTCTCGGTTTTTGTGTCAATGACTCTGTTTCAGGACCAGTGTTCGACCACTCATCCTTCATACTCAAACACTAGGGAGGGAGATGGAATTAGCACGATTGTCATCAACTGATACTGGGGACTGCCCAAGAACCGGAGGCTTCCCATTGGAAGAAGGAACGAGACCGACTGAAAACAATACCGGGGACTCGTTCAAAATTCGATCAAAGTTCTTACGTTCACTCGAACTGGGGACTCGTTCAAAATTCGGTCAAAGTTCCTACGTTTACTCGAATTGGGGACTCGTTCGAATTGGAGATTTGACTATCGGATGTTTTGAACTTTAATTTGATTTTAAAGTCAAAGATTGTCCATCTACGTAAGCGATCCATTAGCGATCAAATATTTATGCCTTTAAAACGGCCACATCTTGTAATCGATCAAAATATACGATCCATAATGTATTTAAAGCCCGTTAGCGGCTCATTTCAATAACATGCAACACTGGTTACATTTTCAACTTTTCACATTGTCCGACTCAAGTGACCGTTTCAAATGTTAGCGAATTTTACAATTCCAAGTTTTTCACCAAGTGTTCATTTTTAATTTCGAACTCATGAAAATGTTCGAAGAGTGCATTACATGGAGATGAGACGTCATTTCTCATTACGCACTAAGACATTGGGCCCCAATTATCTCTTTCGACAACTATCGATAAACGCTAACTTTTGAACGAATATATGAAATCATCTTCGAAAAATACAGCGGCTAGACAAACCAAAAAAACTTGTTCATTCATTAAATACCCACAACGATCAAGCGACCTTGTCCTAATTAAAGGTATTTAAAACGGTCGAACGACCACATCATAGCTAACTAAAAACAAAAACTTGAAAGACTTCATTCATTCATCTCCATCGGATCCTTCATCAGAAGAATCTGGAGAAAGGCCAAGTGCCTCACGAGTCATCCTCACAACTTGTATAGCTTCTTCGAGCTCGGTGACAATATCGACTTGACGCTCGGAAATTTCCCGCAGCAAGTCCCGCCTCGATTCGGCTAGAGTGAGTTCCCTCCTCCCTTCGAAATCAGTCTCCAGCATGGCCAACTCTCTCCGAAGAAGCAAATTCCTCTCCGACAAAGCGTCATTCTGGGCAGCTAAGTCTCCATTTACACTTTTGAGGATACGAAATTCTTCGTTTACACGATTGAATTCCGATGCCTTAGCTTTCAGCTCAGTTTCCAATACGACACACTTGTCGCCCATGCTAGCCTCAAGCCGACCAAGCTGATCGTTCAAAGCCTGCACTTGGGATTCCAGCTCTGATTCCCGAAGAGCGTGAGCAGTGGCCTTTTTAGCCGACTCGGCCTCAAGTTTAGAATACTTCACTTTCAAAATTTTCAAATTGTTGTGCCATCCATCACCAGCGGAAGCTAGAAGGGTGACTCTCTCGTTCAAATGAGCTATTTTGGCTTCGAGCTGCCGAATCCGATCAGCTGATTCGATGGCCATAATGGTGTTCTAAAGACAAAGCAAAACAATTTCGTAAGACAACACAGAATAAGAAGATCCAAGCAGCAGAAGTCAAAAGAGTTACCCGAAAAGCACTAAAAGCAATCAGAGAAGACAAGCTCACGTCGTTGTAGCAATTCAATCGAGCTTTTTCCATCGGTCCCATCATATCGAAAAATTAATTAGCAAGATGCTTTGGGCATCTAAGCAGATCTACCTCCCCGGGAACACTAATAGTCAACGATCTTGCGTTGGTTTCCCCTGCATCCTTGGCCCTTTTATAAGCGGCAAAAGCAGCAGCCTCCTCAAATCGAGGAAAACGGACAATGGGCTCTTCATGGTCTGACGCGTTGAATGATGAACCTGAACTCTCCGTATGCCTTGACTTTGTCGTTGCCATGGAACGGTCGAGAGGAAGCTTACCTTTCTTCGGGTCCCTTTCCCTTGGCACACTGTCGAAAGGAGCACCATCGACGTCCCCAATATTAAACATCTCATGGGTTGGGACTATAGCAGTCCCTTTTTCCCCCGAACCGGAAGTTACATCGATCAAATCTTCCGCGATCGGAGAAAGAGATGCCTGCCTGTCACCACCAAAACTGGCCGCTTGAACTCAATCATATTCCTCAGCCGCTTTGAGTCGCTCAGCCGTTTCAAGCATTCTCTCCTTGCTTGACCTTTTCGGCCGCACCAACGGCAGATCGGACCCAGATTCTTCACCCTCTTCCTCAGAGGTAATTCGAGAGGGATTGCCTCCCTCAATAGCTTTTGCTGCCTCGACTGCTGAGACAGCCCCTCTAACTACCTGCTCAATCGGCTTAGGATCAGCCGATGAGCCAGCCCCTTGTGAAGCGCCCTTGACCAGATACTTTGCCCTAAGGTCTTGGTAAGAAGTCTTCTTCTTCTTCTTCGGGGGAGCTTCACTCACCTTCTCCCCCTCGACCTCCTCGGTCTCTTCCTCGCCGACCAAATCTTCAATCGGCCAAGTAACGGTGCCAGTGATGCCTGTTGAAGATAATCTGTTAAAATTAAACAAAAAAGCCATCTCGGCCGGAGGTAAAACTAGGCTTACCATGGTTCTTCGCTTTCACTTTCAAAAGGGCCGCGATTGGTTTCTAGGCCCTCTGGTCGTTGGTTGTTTCCTTCAAGACTTTCTTCAACCAATCGATGATGTCAGGAACTAGTTCGAATATAACACTGTTGGCTGCACGCACGCGCAAAAGTAATGCATATGAAAATAGAAGACAAGTAAAATCAAAACCTTACGTGCACGATTCCAGCCAACAGGGAGACGTTCGGCCCCCGGAGCCACGAGCTGCTCCGTCGGGATGTAAACGAAGCGCTGACCCCACGCCCTGAGATCGTCATCGTTATCGAAAATTAGGGCTCGACTCCCTCGTTTCTGTACGGTAATGATACCAGCTTTATAAACTCTGGGAGAATATAAATGAAGGATGTGTCCGAGCGTGACCTCCACTCCCACCTTCTTGCCAATCCACCGGTACATGGCGATCAAGCGCCACACTATCGGAGAAATTTGCGCTAAACAAACTTTGTACATTCGGCACAATTCCTCGACTATTGGGTCGATTGGCAAAGTAAAACCTATCGTGAATGGGTACGTCAACACGGCGGAATGGCCGCCGTAAAAAGTGGTCAGATTCGATCCCCTCGGAGGACACACTACACCAATCTCACCTTCTTTCCAACCACAATCCTCTCTGATTCGTGGTATCGATTCCTCAGTGACGGCACAAAAAACTGAATCTACGGGGGATGTTTTTCTTTTTGGACAGTTGAACGTCGTTTTGAGTGCTAACCTTGAAATCATCTTCGTATGTGAACTTCTTTGGGAGAATGTCAGTATAATGTTTTTCTGGGCCAAAGTTTTTGGGTTTCCTCTCCCTCTTCTTTCCCTTCTTACCTGATGAAGGACCAGCAGCAAGTTGCGGCGGCGCCGTGGCGGCGACGGCGACTGAGGGAGCAGTTCTGGCATCAGTTATATTTTGTGAAGACATCATAGAACCAGTTCAACAAGTTGAAACGTTTAACTAGAGGCTCGAGAACTGATCAATACAAACCAAGAATGCTAAATCTGCTTAAAGGGCTTTGAAGAAGGTTGAAGAATTTTGGAGAATTTCAAGAGTTTAGAAGATGTAAAGTTTGTGGAAATGATTTGAAACCAGTATTTATGGAGAAAAGGCCATCATGATCTTGGGAACCAACGAAAATTGTCATCCGCACGATCTTTGACACGTACAATGATTAGAAGTTGAAGTGACGGTTTGACGCTTCAAAATGGAGGGACACGGACGCACCACGTGTTTTTCCGCTTAAAATTTCAGGCCACTTGCAAAGTGTTACGATCACAGGACTTGGCAAGTGGGGGGACTATCTGTATTAGTCGATTTTCGTTCCTCACACAAAGATGATGTGTTCGGTCTTGCTGTATGGTTGCTTGCAGTTTCCGAAGACACATGCTGGTCGATATGTCTTCGATTCAATAACTGGATCGAAAAATTACGAAGACGTTGATTCTGGCAGATAAACTTAATTGGCTTTATCACACTTTAATCGGAACAGATTCAACGTATTTTAAGGGACGTGGGCAATTGCTGAAAAGAGGGACGTGGGCAATTGCTGAAAAGAGACGTGAGCAGAGAAAAGAGTCCTTCTAGGGTTCGGAAGTGCTGACCATTTCAGCTTATAAATAGGGTCTTCCTCCTCCATTTGAAGACACATTCTTCTGGGCAATATTACTCTCCTCCTTCAAACTATTCTCCGTAAGCTAGTTATTTTCACCACTGAAGTATCGACAATTTACAATTACTGTATTCAAACTTCGATCACGGCTTGATTCAAACGAGGAAGGAGATCCATCTTTTCCATTTGAAGCATCGTCCATCGATTCATCAAATACAATAAGCTTTATCGCTTTATTTATCTATTTATTTGTTCATCTGTCGTTGCTTGTCTGTCACACGCCTTAATCATATTTGATTTATCACTTTCGGTCTCATTAATTCTGCTATTTCGGTCAAGATAATCTATCAACTCGCTCATTAACATCTGTCATATCTATCGAATTGTTGTCATTGTTCTTCAGTCACGTTATCTGATAGAGCGTATTAGGGCTGTTCATTTTTTGGTTTAAACCGATAAACTGAACCGATAAAAAGTTAATGGTTTATAAATATTGAGTTATCGGGTTATCGGTTATTTAACGGCTTGCAAAAGTTTTTTATTGGGTTATCGGTTCGGTTGTCGGTTTTGTACATTTTCTTATTGGTTAAACCGATAACCCAATAAGGTTTTCAAATTTACTATGTTGCGCTTATGTGCATAAAAGTAGTATACTTAATTACTATTAGTTGGAACTTGAAAACCTCAAACCCTAGTCTTCTTTTACTTATGTAGCTTTTAAGTCGCCCTATCCATTTCAACCACTGATTTACTATTTCACTCCTTGCCTCCTCCATTAATTTATAGAATAATGAAATATATTTGAATCTGTTGTTGGTTGCTTTTTTGAATATGGTGAATGCTATAAGAAGCATTTGAATTCGCTGTGAAAATAAAGCCGATTTTGTATTGGATGCAATCGTTTAAGAGGTTTTTTTCTAACACTTGTTAGGCCTAAGTTCCTTAATGGTTAAACCGAAAACCGAACCGATAAGAACCTAAAACCGATAACCCAAAAACCGATAACCAATAGCTTATTGGTTCGGTTATTGGTTTAGCACTTTTAAAAACCGAAAACCGATAGTCCAAACCGATAAGGTGCAAAACCGAACCGACCGATAAACACCCCTAGAGCGTATTCATTTATCATCGTATCTAGTTTTGTCATGGAATCCGTTAAAACTTAAGAATATTCGTCCTTGATTATCATCAACTTGTAATTTGCCTTCGATAAGGAGTTTTGATCGAAACTATATCATTATAAATCATCAGTTCATTTGTTCTATCTTTTCTGCTTATTTATGCCTTCGCATTATTTGCCTGAAATTGACATCGTACTGGGTTCTTGTGAGATCGATATTTGTGCTATCACCGAATTAAGTTCCTGGAATCAATTATCTGTCGACGTAATTTATTTGTCAATCGATCAAATTGAGATATAAAACGGTCGCCTTAGACTCAACTAAATATAAATTTAATTGTAAAACCTGATACATTTTTGGGAAATACACAAGTAATGTTCTTATTCAATTAGAGTAGTATATTATTGCCGAGGATTTTGAATGCTATGAAAGTCGTTTACTTTACTTAATTAAATCCCTCTTGGAATCGGATGTGGGTGACGCGGTAGTCACAAATGGAGGTTGAAGGGTATGAGAGAACCTAACTTATGCCTTGTGAACTCGTGCCTTTACTTGAAAAATAGAAACACCCAACTTTTACTCAAAAATAACCTCGTCTTCTTCCCACATATCGAGAACAATAGTATACTAAGTGTTCGAACATGTATATTGCACGTACATCCTGTATTGGCCTTAATCGAATTAGGAAAATAAATCGTATTTATAAGGATTTACAAGCAATGTCATCAAAGTTGCGTAAGAACAGTAAATTAAACGAGACAATTAAGTGACAAGAACAAGTGAGTAAAGATTTCAATAACTACTTTGAGTGTATAATTTGGCAGAGTTTCGGTAAGTACTTTTGGATGTTTACAATATAAAATGAAGTGCTATTTATAGATCACTAAACTGGAAAGGATCACGGCCAATTTCTCCTATTTCGATCGTGTCTTTGCCCATGTTTTCCCCCATTGAATGCCAAGTTAGTTGGCAAAGATCGTGGGATGCCCACTTTGCTGAGATAGGATTGATTCCCCTTAGGATTGAGTTTCTCGCCTTGGGGTTCTTCCTCGAGGCTTGTCTGGAATTTTGACGTCGAGGCCTAGCCTCAGAAGCCATGATGTATGCCTCGTGTTCAATCTTATGAACTCTTGTGTGACGTGTCCCGAACCATTCACTCAGGGCGCCATATATGCAAGCCGTTTTCTACCCAATACAGATAGTCCCCCCTCCCACCCCACTCTTCGGGCAAATAACAAAGTTCTTGAGGTGTGAAATGAAATCAGGCAGGAGAATGACGCTGTGAGACGCACGCATAGTGGTGAACGGCCATGCCGTTTTAATTACTCTTCACCATGTGACAACAATGATGACTTCACCCTATAAGTACATCCACTTGACCATCTCTGCCCCCACTCGAAAGTTCTTGAGCAACAATAAAGTTTCCAAAGCAAGACACAAAAAATTCACAATTTTTCTTCTTTCAAATCCTTGTTTACAATCAAGAAATCATAACCAATTTTCAATCAACAATTTCTACAATGAACTCAGTCCAATGTTCTTCATGTCCCTCTGAAGAAAAAAACCCTGATGCCGCCACTACTATCGTCGGCGGCGAGCTGGTTAACGTCCCTTAGCCCTTGAACATCGTTGCGCAGATAGATGGTGACAGTAAACCGATATTCCAAGCGAGTGGCTCAAAGCGGCGCAAAGCCATCGCTGGTCGCGATAAATCGGAGGAAGTGGATGGTGATGGTGGCGATGATGATGATTGATGCTTGAGCGTTTTGCTTTCTTTAAATTGCTTAAATTTTTTTCCTTGAATCCAAAAGTGGCCAATCTATAAGGAAGATTGATGAATTCTGCTTGGTTTCAGGTGTTAGACCCTACAAGGAAAGGAAGAACCCAAAAGAGCAAGAATATCCCAAAAAAGTGATTAAGTTCAAGAAAGCTATAGAAACAGTTAAGTGGTGGCCGCCCATGCTAGGGACGACCGCCCCTTCTTTGGAGGTGAATACTTGCTGAGTATCCAAATATGTAGATGAAAAGGCCCCAACCCTTTGCAAGGAAGCTGAAGAACTGGAAGACTTATGAAGATGCGACCGCCCATGCAAGAGGCGGGCGTCCATTAGTCTTTGCAAGGAGAAGCTGATGTGAAGAAGAGGCGACCACATGATACAAGGCTATGCCACCTTATCTTGGAGAGGAAGAAAAGGCGGTTGCCCTATAAAGGGCGACCGCCCTCTCTTGCAAACCCAGAAAAAGGCGCCAGCCCATGTCCAAGAGGTACCTGCCCTTTAGTCGATTCGGCACCGCAACTCAGCTCTTTTGGCTAAAGGGCTCCAGCTTAACCTGTGAACGAAAATTTTGTAATTAATTTTAGCAAATACTATATATAGCTAGAACTAGGTTTTTGAGAACGCCTTACATTTTACATTATTTGAGAGGCAAGGAAACGATAAAATATCATTATCCTTTGGCCAAGCCTTCTTGTATTGTGAAGAACAACACCATTGTTTGTAAGAATCATTACTACTTTACTATTTCAATGCATATTTCGTTACTATCAAGTCCTGAATCATTACTTAGTATGGGTAGCTAAATCATCCACTAGGGTGCTAACGAAATCCAAGTCCAATAACCGAATTGGTATAGCATAATAAGCTTCTAAGCACCTAGAAATACCCCTATTTCACTACTTTTGATTCCATTACAACAACTTGAGGTGTACAACTCAAGTTGAGCCCAATAGTACTAGATTGCACCGACAGGGCAAATCTAAAAATGAAAAGTGTAGTGACGGAGTACCGGGGGTAAGTGTATTGCATTTACCTCGAGTTAATGGGTTGAACACTGAGAGGGGGATACCTTACTTGGGACTAGTTGCTAGCGCTCAAAGCATTATCTCTTAGCACCGAGAGGGTAAGAGTTGGTAGTCTCGACTCTCATCCGAGAGGGGTAAGTTGAGTATATGCGAGAAAGATCCATTGGGCGACCTTGGTATGAAGAAGCTTAGAACTACATCCATTTGGTTAGAGGGCTAGGGGGAAGTTAGTATCCTAGTATTTCTTTCACTATCAATTTTAACCTTAATTTACCTTTACTTTGCAATAGTTTCGATTACACTCAAATTTTAGGATAAACTTACTAAAACCATTGAACTCGAGCAAATTTAACTATATCAAGTCTTGTGTAAGCCCCTGTGTTCGATCCTATAATTGACTAGGGTAATTGTGAGCCATCACCCTTAATCGGGTCATGTCAACGATACTACTGAGGATGAAGATGACATTGCTGATCTCGCTGAAAAGATAGGTGACAAAGAAGTTGAAGTCGAAGTGGCGGGTGGAACCGAGGCTGAACCCACGACGTCAATGAATTTGATTGATAAAGAGCTTGAGCCTTATCAAATTATTCTATCTCACTTCGACATATATCAAGATTTCAAGTTGCAGGGCTAGTTGGTCGCTCAACAAGAGAAAAATAAAAATGTGCTGGTTCAAACTACGCCATCCTTGATCACTCAAGCCCACATGGCTCTGGTTCAAGGAGATTGTGGATGATGACCCGAGGTCCAGGATGGTGTTCCTGCCCCGAACAGTAGCTGTTCTGACCACGTGGTGGGGTTCTCTTTTGTTTATACATACCTATTTACCCTCGGATGTACACTCCCCATTCACGAGGTGATTGACAAATTCTGCCGAATATACAACCTCTGTTTGGCTCAACTTAGCCCGGGGGTTTGGAGGGCCGCTCAATGCTTGGATTTTCTAAGTCAAAAGGTTAGGGTACCTTTCGCTTTCCAACATCTTATTGCTCTTTACTACCCATATTTCCACAAAGGTGGAATTGTGGCTCTGAACAACCGAGGCAAGTACTTGATACTTACAAAGAGCGAGGACCACGGACACCGAGGCTGGTGTGATCATTATGTTCTCTAACCAACTGATCAGTTGTCCACTGAACCAGGGTTTCCCCAGGTTTGGAATGATAAGCGTAAGTACTCCGCCTTCACTATCCAAATTTCTCCTTTCAATTCCTTCTATTACCACCCATTTATCATTTGTTCCTCTCTTACAGCTAACAAAGTTCCAGTTTATCATCCTACCGATTTGACCAACTAGGTTAAGGTGATAACAAAGACCCGAAACCCGTCTCAATAGGAGTTGGATGGGTATAGCTGCCGAAGCAAAGAATAATTGGGCGTGTAAGAGACACGGTGAGTATCTTGTCACGATTTGATTCCCAGAGGCATCGCCTGAAGTCTTCCTTTTGCAAATTTTTTCTTCTTCCGAGCAGGTTTTGCCAACAAGGCGGCTACTATATTTTGTCATGATTTGATTCCCAGGGGCATCACATGAAATCTTCCTTTTACTAATTTTTCTTCTTCCGAGCAGGTTTTGCCAACAACGCGGCTAGCATTGAGCCGAAAAAGAAGAAGAGCAAAAAGAAAAAGGGGAAGAAGAAAGAGAAGGAAGCCCCCAATGCTGATGCCAGCATGGCTGCAATAGAGAGCTTGGTTGGCGATGAGCTCAAACTTAGAAGGTTGTTGGCGAGTGAAATCGATCACAGGTCTTCCATGTGGGAAACCAGTCACCCAACCAACTCAGCTACTACACGTACAATATAGTAACCCGTTGAAGATTGTTAATCATAGGTTAAATTGCTTTGATAGTATAATACAAAAGTTATTTAGATTATTAGTTTATATAATTTAATCTTTTCTAAAACACCGGTGTAACTAATTATGAAACATTTTTTTGCATATAGTCGAGTTTGATCCAAAAGTATTAGTTTTCCAAAACCTGTCAAAATGCTAATTTAAAGGGGGGGCTTTTAATTTTTCCAATAATAAATTTTCTGTTGGGATTTTTTAAATAGTTGTGAATAGGAAAATGCACCATAAGCACCTCTTTATAGAAAAGGTTTCACACTTTTTCTTCACACCCATCTTTGATCTATAAATAGTGAGACACTTCCTCATTTTATATATACACAACTAAATATTTCTCCTCTCTTCTAAAATCGTGTGATTTGCTACCGAATTTGAGTTCGCTGCTTGCTGTGATTTGAATTACCGCTATCACAGTAAGGTTAATTTCATTCTATCCTGGGAGAAATTAATCCATAACCTTGGTAACTTTGAGGGGATTAGATTTCTTAAGGACAGGCAGTGTATATTGTTGGCTCAAAATTTTTCAACTTCATCTCTTTCTGATTTTCAGTTTATTTTCGAAAGTACAGATTCTAACAATCTTAATAAATCTAATATTTTGTTTTGTGTTCCAATGGATGATGGAGAGGAAATAAGACAAACTATTTTGAGAATCATTCAGAGAGTTGCTGAAATTTTTGTAGAAACTTAATAACATGTCAAACGAGATTCTGACGTTGTCGAACTTATATCAGCAACATAAAGATTGAAAGGTTCCAGTTTCTGGTAACGAGATATAAACTGCCAAATTATGGAAGTGATTTTATCGGCTATTACAAGGGAAGGAAATTATATTACATACTACTTCTTTTGTAATCTTCTGTTTGGTCTTTTATTATCAAATATTACTTTCGCTCAGAATTATTAATGGTTGCTTTTCTTTAAAGGTTTAAATTGTCAAGGACATGAAAAGTTGTCTACTTTTGACAAAAGGAATGCAAAAGCAAATACTCGAAAGGAAACAAACGTATTGCATATAGAGATGTGATTGTTCCCAACTGTTGCAAGGCAAAAAGCAGATTAATTACAAAGCAAATGGCTATTCGGGTTTTAATTTCACTTCTCTGTTCTCCTATCATTTATATCCTATAATTGTGAATTGTGATCTATGTGGGGGCTTTAGATTCATGCATGGCAAATGTTTAGTTTCAATGATTACTGATTGATGAACATACCAATCCGAGTGTTGGTGACGTGTCTTTCCCGAACAATTAATATGTTTAGTTCTTTCATGAAAGGAAGTCACTTGTAAGGTTGTGACATTTCATGAAAAAGAGTCTTTGTATAAATTAAATATGTTGATGAATGGATGTTGGTCTTTGTTGAAAAAAGGTTTTGAAGAATGACAAACACGAAGGACCCAGTGGTTCCGAAGGAGAACATGGTCCTTGTACAGAAGGGCACGACTGATCAAAAATATCGGAGGGTTGCAAATCCCTGCGGAACAGGAGTAGTGGCGCGTGAACGAATATGCATCATAGTCAGACTAAAAGAGGCGGTGCCCAGGCTGTGTCTTCGAAGTACGAATACGAGTTGTACTCGAAGAAGGAAAGAGTCACAAGGAATCTTGTGTTACCATAAATACAAGGTTTTCTTGTAGGACTCAACTAGGGTTGTAAAGCCCATATAAATACAAGTAGTTGATGCCGCCGAAATCAGTTATTCACAAACAGAGAGTTGAGAGCATACAAAGGCGATCAAGCAGCTTTCTACGTGAGATAACTGAAGAAGATAACTGGTGGAGCTAAATAGGTTGAGTCCAGATATTTTGTCTAGGTTCTTGAGTTGCAAGTTGTCTTGATTTGTGCGTTCATTGTCTTTACCTATTAGCTTATCTTAGAAGCAATTATATTAGGTGAATTTTTTAGAGATTACTTTGTAAAGCTAGAGTCTAGCTTTGTTGAGTGATTAGGGTCTAGAGAGCAGCCCCTTGGTTACAAAGTCTTGTAATTAGAAACTTACTCGTGTTGTTAGTGGATTGAGTTCTCGTAGTTTTTCTCCCTTGAGCAAGGAGTTTTCACGTAAAATCCTTGTGTTTCTCGTGTCTTTGATTGGTGTGTGCTGTGGTGTTCAATTGGCAAAACTGTAGAGACAAGAACAGGGTTCTTGACTATGAAGAATCGAGTTCTTAAAACAAAAAATCGATGGATACTATTCAATCCCCCCCCCCCCTTCTAGTGTCCTTAGGAGGTGCATAGATTATAACAAGTGGTATCAGAGCAGGTCTTCTCGTGCTAGGTTAACCCCTTGAGAAGGATCAGAATTATGAGTGCACCACCTACCATCACTGAAGGACAGTTAGTTCAGAGGCCCACACAGTTCAATGGGCAGTACTATGCTTGGTGGAAGAACAGGATGGAAAATTACATATGTGCTGAAGACTACCAACTATGGCTTATAGTATCAGAAGGAAATTTGATTCCTACTAAAATAGTTGGTGAGGGAGCTGCTGCCAAACAAGAACCTAAGTTGAAAGAGGAGTTCAATGAGGCAGACTATAAGATGATTGAAAAGAATCACAAATCCAAACGTTGGTAATTTGTGGTCTTGGTCCTGAGGAGTTTAACAGAGTATCATCTTATAAGACTGCCAAGAAAATCTGGGATGCCTTGCAGGTTGTGCATGAAGGAACCACTGAAGTGAAGGACTCAGAAAAATATTGAAGAGACAATTTGAGTTGTTCTCTATGGGAGTGAAGGAATCAATCAAGGATATGATGACCAGGTTGACCATTATTATTAATGAGATGAGATCCCTGGATATAGAGTTGCCAGAAGTAGAGATGGTGGATAAGATTCTAAATGTACTACCTGAGGCTTGGGAACCCAAGATGACTGCTATCATTGAGTCTAAACCTCTAAGATCCATTAAACATGAAGAACTGGTTGGTAGCCTGAAAACTCATGAGATGATGAAAGATTCAAAAACTAAACCAGCTCTCAAGAAGGACAAGACCCTTGCACTCGAAGTAACGGATGAAGCTGATGATTATGTTGATCTGCAATCAGTTGAAGCAGCAATGGTTAGAGCCTTAAGACAGAAGCTTAACTTGGGAAGGTTTAAAGGCTTCAAAAGAAATGGCAAGGAAAACTCTGGAAGGAAGAACATAGTCGACAGTCCTGACTACTCAGGATGCTTTAAATACTTCAAGAAGGATCATGCTGTTATGGATTGCCCTATATGGGAAGCAGAATGAATGAAAAACAGAGCAACTAAGGAGAAGAAAAAGGAGGCGTCAAAGGAGAATGAAAAAGATAAGAAGAAGATGAGACGACCCCCGAACTTCAGAGCAGAAAGAAGAAAGTGAAAGGAAGTTTTTTATGCCACATGGGGACCTACTGACAGTGAGTCTGATCACGAGAAGGAATCTGGAGATGAAACACCACTAGCACTGATGGGGTTGACAAATGTTGGTTCAGATGGAGAAGATCCTCGGGAGTTCATAGGAGGAAGAGATCCCTCAAAGCCACCTGTGTTTAACGGGACTAACTACAAGTGCTGGAAGAAACAGATGAAAAACTTTCTTCAAGCAACAGATTACAGTCTCTGGTTGATTGTTAAAAGAGGACCTCACGTTCCTATAAAGAGAGCAGCAAATGGGGTTCTGGTGCCAAAGAAAGTAGAAGAACTAGATCCTCAAGATCAAGACTGGCTACAGGCAAACTCCAAAGCTGAATTGTACCTGAGAAGAGGGTTGACTACTGATGTTCTGGCAAGGATAGTTGAATACAAGTCTACTAAGGAAGTACGGGAAAAGCTGAAAGAGATGTACACAGACGACGACCAGAAGAAGGACTCAGCCCTTATGGCAACTGATGGAGTTGAAGCTGCTCATTCAGCAGAGGTATGTCTATCTGATCTTAAGGAAATCTACACACATGCTCTACTGAAAATTTGATCTTAATTACTGCCACCTTAATTGAAGGCTATGAAAAGGAGAAAATTGAAAAAGATAGATTAACTGAAGAGTTAAGTGATCTCAGAACTAAGCACAAGAGTCTTCAAGAACAAAACATTGAACTAGAAGAAATCAATGTCATTTTAAAAGGGCAAACTCTTGTGTCAAACTCTAAGATCACTAAACTGGAATTGGAACTCAATCAGTTAAAAGAGAGTATAAATGGTAAGCAAATAATAAGTGAAGTTCAAACCTTTCTTGAAAACGAACTTAAAAGAACAAATGAGATTATGTATCAAGAAACTAAAAAGAACGGGACTTTAAGTCAAAAGGTTTAAAAAACTGAATATGAACTTACAAGATTAACAAAATGGAATAAGTCGTCTGAGGCAATGAACTGGGTTCTTGAAAATCAGAACAAGGGAAAACTAGGGCTAGGATTCAAGAAACCATGGCCTCCATATAATCGTAAGAGCAAGTATGTAGGTTTGACTTGCAACATGTTATGTACCTTTTGTGGTGAAACTAGACACTACAAACAAAGGTGCATGAATGCAAGCAAGGCAAAGGCCAAGAATAAAAGAAGTGTTCTACCTAAATGGGCTAAACGGGATTTGATTTATCCATTCTCTCATAAGAAGGGACCCAAGCTTGTCTGGGTTCCTAAAGCTAACCCTTAATCTGTTTTGCAGGCTGGAGTGAGAGAGAACAACCCAAGCTGGATTCTTGATAGCGGTTGTTCAAGGCACATGACAGGAGATAGAAGAAACTTTCTCTCACTCGCAGCATTTCAAGGAGGCAATGTAGCCTTCGGAGGAGGAAAAAATGGTCAAATTGTAGGAATTGGAAAAATTGGGAGAACTCTGGATCGTGCAATTAAGAACGTATACTGTGTCGATGGTCTCAGACACAACCTGATGAATATCTCTCAACTGTGTGATAGAGGAAATGAAGTCAGTTTCTCATCTGTATGGTACATTGTGAAGAATCTATAGAGTGGAGAAATTGTAGAATGAAAAAAGGTGAACAATGTGTACAAAGCATCACTGAAATCACTGCCTGAAAACAACTTAACATGCTTGAACGTGCAAGAAAGTTATTCTCAGTTATAGCACAAAAGAATGGGTCATGCAAGTCTCTCATAACTAAACAAGCTTGTATCTAAGGAGCTGGTTCGTGGACTGCCTAGTAAGAGATTTGAAAACATAAAAATGTGTGATGCTTGTGTAAGGGTGAAGCATGTGAAATTATCCTTTAAATCAAAGAAAGTGGTAAGTACATCAAAACCACTAGAACTGTTGCATATGGATCTGTGTGGACGTATGAGAGTCAGGAGCAGAGGAGGAAAGAGGTTTGTGTTCGTAATTGTTGATGACTACTCTAGGTACACATGGACCTTGTTCTTGGCGTCTAAAGATGAAGCCTTTGACAGCTTCAAAGATTGGCTGGTGTTGTGCAGAAAAGGTTAAGCCTAGAACTTATCAGTATTAGATCTGATCATGAAACGGAATTTGAAAACTCAAAATTCTCTGCGTATTGTGCAAAAAACAGCATTGATCATAATTTCTCTACACCAAGAACTCCACAGCAAAATGGAGTGGTTGAAAGAAAGAACAGGTCACTGGAGGATATGGCAAGGACCATGTTGCTATCAAGCGGGCTTGCAAGAAACTTTTGGACTGAAGCAATAAACACTGCATGTTATTTGCTGAACAGATGCTCTATCAGAGCCATTCTTGACAAGATCCCATATGAGCTACTCAGAGGAAGAAAATCGAATATTGCACATCTGAGACCCTTTGGTTGTAAATGCTTTGTTCACAACAATGGCAAGGAACCTTTGGAAAAATTTGATACAAGAAGTGATGAGGCAATATTCCTTGGCTATTCTACTCAAAGCAAAGCATACAAAGTGTTTAATAAAAGAACACAAACAGAGGAGGAAAGTATGCATGTTGTATTTGATGAATCCGATAAGGCATTAGGCGAAACTGAAGTAGATGATCAAGCGATTGGCCTCAGTCGAGAAGATGGTGCAGCTGACTCTGAAGATCCAGAAGACAAAGAAAAATCAGGTGAGGATTCAACTTCAAGAGAACAAGGAGTAAATATGACAGGGGAACATCAGATGAAGTCGATGATTCAGAAAGTCAGGAAGAACCTACCCAAAGTGATGCTGAAGGTTCTTCTCGTCATATTCAACCCAGGCCATGGAACACCAAAGCTCTCATCCTTTGGAGAATGTTCTATCAGAACTGGATACTGGAATCATGACCAAATCAGCCTTAAAGAATTTCTATGCATTCTTTTCCTTCTTATCATTTGTGGAACCAAAGAATGTAAAAGAAGCCCTAGAAGATCCAGATTGGATTTTAGCCATGCAGGATGAACTTCATCTGTTTGAAAGAAGCAAAGTGTGGCACCTAGTTCCTAAGCCAAAGGACAGGTTAATAATTGGAACAAAGTGGGTGTTTAGAAACAAACTGGATGAGCATGGTGTAATAATAAGGAACAAGGCTAGATTGGTAGTCCAAGGATACAGTCAGGAAGAAGGAATCGACTATGATGAAACTTTTGCACCAGTGGCAAGAATGGAGGCCATTAGAATGTTGATTGCCTTTGGTACATACATGGAGTTCACACTGTATTAGATGGATGTGAAGAGTGCTTTCTTAAATGGTTATCCAAATGAAGAAGTCTATGTAATACAGCCACCAAGGTTTGTGAACAGTGAGTTCCCTGACCATGTTTACAAACTTGACAAGGCACTCTATGGATTGAAGCAAGCGCCAAGAGCCTGATATGAAAGACTACCAGGATTTCTTCTGAAGAATGATTTCACAAGAGGAAAGATTGATAACACATTATTTCTGAAGAAGAAAGGAAAGGACATGTTGGTGGTTCAAGTATATGTTGATGATATTATTTTTGGAGCTATGCAAGGGATTTGAAGAATTGATGGGCGGTGAATTTGAAATGAGCATGATGGGAGAACTCAATTTCTTCCTACGACTGCAAATAAAATAGACACATGAAGGAACCATGATTCATCAACAAAAATATGTCAAGGAACTTCTGAAAAAATTTGACATGGAAGGAGCAAAAGAAATGACTACTCTTATTGCTCCTGGAACCAAGCTAGATATGGATGAAGTAGGTCCTTCAACTAATGAGACAAAATATAGAGGAATCATAGATTCACTCCTCTATCTCACAGCTAGTCGAACTGATATTGTATACAGTGTGGGGACTCTGTGCTAGATTTCAGTCCAAGCCTAAGAAGTCATATTTGACAGCTGTGAAGAGGATCTTGAGATACTTGAAAGGAACTCAGGACCTATGTCTATGGTACCCAAGGGGAGGTACTTTTGAACTAATTGGTTTTGCTGATGTAGACTATGCAGGTCACCTGGTGGACAGGAAGAGCATTTCAAGAATGGCACACTTTCTTGGTCCTTGCTTAGTTTCTTAGGCAACAAAGAAGCAGAGTTCAGTAGCCTTGTCTACTGCGGAAGCCGAGTATGTAGCAGCTGCATCATGCTGCTCACAATTGCTATGGATCAAACAGAAGTTGGAGGACTTTGGAATTAAGTGTGGAGCAGTGCCAATTTTCTGTGATAACACAAGTGCAGTCAATATTACCAAGAACCCAGTCCAATATAAAAGAACGAAGCATATTGATATTAGACACCATTATCTTAGAGATAATGTAGAAAAGGGTCTGATTACTATGAGTTCTTGCAGGACTGAAGACCAAATTGCTGACATATTTACCAAAGCATTGAACAAAGTGTAGTTTGAGAGGAACATGTTGGAGTTAGGGATGACCAAAATACACGGATGACCCAGCAGCTGTCCCTCAATGATAGGTTAGTTAAGTATTCAATAATTTGTTTGTAACATTTGTTATTATTGTCCAGTCTAATGTTGTACTTTATTAAGTATACTTGTTCAGCTGATAACCACCAGGTCGTGCTAATGTGATCCCATAAAGAACCTATTATGTACTTAGAAGGAACAAAACTAAGCATGAGAAATCATGTCCAGATACAGTCACACAGCCTTGCATGATAGGAGTCATAACTGAAATTAATTGTCAATTTATATGTGTGTCAATGGAGGTTTTCCATGTTCTTGTAATTGTCCTAAATTATAGGAACACATTCTTATTTTGGTTATACTTTTAGTAGACTTTACTGGGCCCCATTTATTTAAAAAGGCCTTATTTCGGCAAGTCCATGTAACCGTCAAATTAGCATTCCTTTCCCGGTTCTCAAAAAGTTCAAAAAGCTGCTTTTTCACTTTCTCCGCCATCATTACTTTCAGTTCCCTAGAAACCTCTCATCACCATAACTCCCTCTCACCCTCTTGTTCGATAAACACATACATTCGCCAACAATTTCCCTCTACTCCACCAAATTTCTCTCTCTAAAAATCAAACCGAACAAACTTCCTCGTCCTATTTTTAAAACCCTAATTACTCTCATCATGTCTCAAGAACAGTCCATCTCAACATCACCTACCAAAACCTTCAAGAAATCAACTCCAAAACCCCATCCCTCCACTCTTGTAGAGAGAATTGTCAGGGCTAGGTAAAAGTTTCTCAAAAAGGGAGAAAAGAAGTTAGTCAAGAAGATGATGACCAGATCTTTGTCGTCTACGCCTACAGAACAAGTTTCCTCTGAAAGACCGGTTGAGGTAATACCTGACTCTACTCTGTCTACTTCTGTTGCTTTAGAAGTGGTAAAATGTCCTGGAAAAATGAGTACTGAAACATTAGTAAAAGGACTAGATGCAATCGTAGGAAAAGTAGAGTCCTGTAATAAAATTGATAGGGGGAAGGTAGTTGAGGAGAAACAACAGAATGTTCAGGAGGAACCTAAGGCTAGTATGCATGTGCCTGTAGTAGCTGAGACTGTGTTGGAGGTTGATGTAGTGGGAAAAGTATTACAAAAGCTGAGAGAAGAGGATTCTGCTGAATCACTTAAAGAACATGTTAGTGAACCCAGTTCTAGTGTTGTTCTTACTGAGAAAATTAAAGGGTTGTTTGTGCTTGAAGGTCCAGTTGTTGGAGGACCTAAATCTGCTGAGGCTTCAAAGGATTTGCGCGAAGAACCTGGTTCTCGCCCAGATGCTACAGAGGCTGATGACCCAAAACTCAAGTGGACAGACTCTGAAGAGGAGAAGGATGAGGAAGTTGTAGAAGAAAAGGGTGAGAGTAAGGAAATTGCAGAGAAAGCTGAAGAAACAAAGAAGAAATGTGTGAAAAGAAATTTTGGTGAGGAGGATAAAAAACTGATAAATGAAGAAGAGGAAGAAGAAGTGATGTTTATGAGAGAGGACAGAGTGGAGCCTGACAAGAGAATAAGATTGGTGAGAGGGGGAATGCCTATATCTAAAAGCCAATTGGTGGATGAATCAAGTGAGGAAAGTAACGACAAAACTGAGGCAGAGCCAGTGCCAAGAAGAGTAGGAACTAGGTCTGCTCTAAAACAACAGCTGGTGAAAGTGGGAAAGCTTGAGAAGACAGTTAAAAATGTGAGGGATAGAGAAGTGGAGAAACAGCAGAAGAATGAGAAAATGGCTGAGGAGGCCGAAGAAGAAAGTGATGAAGCCGGTAGCTATGTGGTGCCAAGTGACTCTGAGACTGATAGTGAGATGGAGAGCAGGAAAAGATGAAAAGGTTCTGAGGAAGAGGTTGTCCAGGTGGCCTTCTATGCCAAGCACCAGGTGCTTGCTGGCAGCATTCTGCATGATGAGAAAGAGCATCACATGAAACCCTTACTCAGGATGATCGGTGATCAGGGGTGGCTGAGCTTGTTTGCAAATAAAGACAAGATGTTGTTCTCTGATGATATCAGGGAATTTTATAGAAATTGCAGGGTTGTAACTAGGAGAGTGTTCACAATGGTGAAGGGAGTTGAAATTGAGTTTGGAAGAACTGAGCTGGGGGCGATCCTTGATGTGCCTGCTGAAGGTTATTGCAGGTACATTAAGCTGAAGTGGCCAAAGAGGACAGACCGGGTGACTCCTCTTAGTGTAGTAAAGAAATTTTCAGGAAAACCAAAGCTCAGAAAAGAGAGGAAGGTGGACAATAAGGAGATGGAACCAGCACATCAGCTGCTCTTTGAGTTTGTGCATCGGTTTCTCCTGCCTAGGGGAGAAAGGAATAGTGAAGCCAGTGCTCTAGACTTAACCTATATGGACTTGTTGGATAGGAGGGTAAGAATCAACTTGCCTGGTCTAATAATCAGACATATCAAGAGGATTGCAGATACATACCAAAAGCCACATTCTTTAGTGCATTCCTATGTCCTTCAGCAGGTTCTAGAGCATTTCGGGGTTCCATTAGGAGCAGGGAAAAAGCCCACAATTCATCAAATGTTTGGGTATAATGTGCTTAAAAGCTATGACTTCTTCAAAGAAATGAGAGCCTTCAAGAAACCCATGCAGGTTAAGCAAGAGCAGTCCGAGGAAAGCGAGGATTATGGACTCGAGGAGGCCATTATAGTACGGCTGTGAAGGAACTGGAGAGCCATGTTCTTGAGGTAAACACATAAAATGCTGAGCTTCACAGAAAGCTGGAGCTGAAGGATCAAGAAATTGATCGTTTGAAGATAGATTGCCACAAGCATGAGGCTGAGCTGGTGATGGAGAGGGCCAAAAATATGAAGAACCTTGAGGCACTTATCAAACACTTCAACTTACAGCCCTGAGTCCTTCTGTCCTACCTCCCTGTCCTTTCTCCTAATCTCCCTTATCTCTTCATGCTCTCCCTTGATATGTGATGATGTTTAAGACAATTTACTTTCTGTTGTACTTCTTAATGGGGTTGTGCTACTGTCACACCCTGGATGATGGTTTTAAATACCTCTTGTTTACGTCCGTTTTTGCTCTATGGTACTTGGTTCTTGTTGGGCCCTTAGCCTTATCTCTGTGTGTTTACATTATAGTTGACTTATTGCCTTGTGCTCTAGACTGGATAGTACTAATGAGTTCATGCAGGTATTTGAATCTTTTCGAGGATTCCAAAAGGGTGAAGAAGAAAATGTTGGAGTATTTGTGACCTAACTCATCTGTTTTTAAATTTTTCACTCTACTACTCCTATTTTAGTGTTATTAGAAATTTTGTCTATTCAGGTCCTTTGGCAATATTTGTTTGTCATCATCAAAAAGGGGGAATTTGTTGAGAAAAGATTTTGAAGAATGACAAACACGAAGGACCCAGTGGTTCCGAAGGAGGACCTAGTCCTTGTACAGAAGGGCATGACTGATCGAAAAGATCAGAGGGTTGCAAATCCTTGCAGAACTAGGAGTAGTGGCACGTGAACGAATATGCATCCTAGTCAGACTAAAAGAGGCAGTGTCAAGGCTGTGTCTTCGAAGTACGAATACGAGTTGGACTCAAAGAAGGAAAGAGTCACAAGGAATCTTGTGTTACCATAAATACAAGGTTTCCTTGTAGGACAATACAAGGTTTCCAACTAGGGTTGTAAAGCTCATATAAATACAAGTAGTTGATGCAGCCGAAATCAGTTATTCACAAACAGAGAGTTGAGAGCATACAAAGGCAATACAGCAGCTTTCTACGTGAGAT
The DNA here is from genome assembly GCA_029990175.1 of Petunia secreta. Lineage (NCBI taxonomy): Eukaryota > Viridiplantae > Streptophyta > Magnoliopsida > Solanales > Solanaceae > Petunia > Petunia secreta. Next base: position 17,515,235 of record JARKIP010000010.1, read on the forward strand.
AACTGAAGAAGATAACTGGTGGAGCTAAATAGGTTGAGTCTAGATATTCTGTCTAGGTTCTTGAGTTGTAAGTTGTCTTGATTTGTGCATTCATTGTCTTTACCTATTAGCTTATCTTAGAAGCAATTATATTAGGTGAATTTTTGAAAGATTACTTTGTAAAGCTAGAGTTTAGCTTTGTTGAGTGATTAGGGTCTAGAGAGCAGCCCCTTGGTTACAGAGTCTTGTAATTAGAAACTTGCTCGTGTTGTTAGTGGATTGAGTTCTAAAATCCCAGAGTATGGGTAGTGGTTTTTCTCCCTTGAGCAAGGAGTTTCCACGTAAAATCCTTGTGTTTCTCGTGTCTGTGATTGGTGTGTGTTGTGGTGTTCAATTGGCAAAACTGTAGAGACAAGAACATGGTTCTTGACTCTGAAGAATCGAGTTCTTAAAACTAAAAATCGGTAGACACTATCCAACCCCCCTTCTAGTGTCTTTAGGAGGTGCATAGATTATAAAAGTCTTTAAAATGCTAAACCAATCAATGATAAAATCTATTTCAAGTTGGATTTATCTGGTGAACCAATATACAATTATAAAACCATACTGAGTTGGATTTGTATGATGATTGAACGTTAATTTTATAATATGAGCATCAAATAAATAGCAAGGTGGAAATGGTTGAGAAATATATTAAATGTTAAAAGGTTGTGGCCACAACTGATGCAACCATTTCAAGCTATGGATAAAGTGATGCTACATTAAGAATCCGAGTTCACAGCCCTAGACAAGGCTGGTGAATAATTTGAATGGCTCCGAAACTTCTTGGAAGATATTCCATTTTGGCTCAAGCCGTTGACACCTATTTTCATACATTGTGATAGTCAATCCGCTATAGGACGGGCAAGAAGCATTATGTATAACGGTAGAAATCGTCACATACGACGAAGACATAAGACCGTTAGACAACTACTCTCTAGAGGAATTATCACTGTTGACTTCGTAAGGTCAAGTGATAATGTGTCGGATCCGCTTATAAAAGGCCTAACTAGAGAGGTAGTTGAGCGATCATCGATAGGAATGGGACTGTGGCCGAGGACAAGTCGTCATGGCGGTAACTCTACCTAGAAGACTGCAGATCCCAAAATATAGGTTCAAGGAGCTCAAACAAAGTTATGAACGACCCTTCAACATTGTCAAACAACTCAACCCGTTCTCGTAATAAGACAATGTTTAATACCAACGATAAAGTGTTAAAGGCGTTTTTTAATGACAATCTAAGTTTAATATGAGAATTATCAAATAGTGTACATCTACGGGATTACACGTTTAGAAATAACCTATGTGAGTGTGAAGTGGAAGCCGCTTCAAGGAGAATTTTGTAAGGCCAATTGTCTACGCACTCATGAACCAGGGGATGTTCATGGCTGAAATGAACACAATAATGAGAACCAAAAACGGTCAAAGATTAATTGTGTGACATATATTGTCGAGGTATACACTAAAGCTCGGCGGTTCAAAGATATTAAATATACCGATTTACTGAGTATATTCGATATATGTTCGCTACGGAAAGTTCAAAGGGAAACCTACTTATCCAGATGCAATTAGTTCTTACTTGCAAGTCACACAAGTTTCCGAACAATTTAATCATAGAGCCGTTCCCCATTCATGTGGAGGATAATGGGAAAAGACACCATAAGCACCTCTTTATTGAAAAAGTTTCACAGTTTTTCTTCACACCCATCATTGATCTATAAATAGTGAGACACTTCCTCATTTTATATATACACAACTAAATATTTCTCCTCTCTTCTAGAGTCGTGTGATTTGCTACCGAATTTGAGTTTGCTGTTTACTGTGATTTGAATTACCGCTATCACATTAAGGTTAATTCCGTTCTATCCTGGAAGAAATTAATCCATAACCTTGGGTAACTGTGAGGGGATTAGATTTCTTAAGGATATGCAGTGTATATTATTGGCTCAAAATTTTTCTACTTCATCTCTTTCTGATTTTCAGTTTATTTTCGAAAGTGTAGATTCTAACAATCTTAATAAATCTAATATTTTGTTTTGTGTTCCAATGGATGATAGAGAGGAAATAAGACAAACTATTTTGAGAATCATTCAGAGAGTTGCTGAAATTTTTGTAGAAACTTAATAACATGTCAAACGAGATTCTGACGTTGTCGAACTTATATCAGCAACATAAAGATTGAAAGGTTCTAGTTTCTGGTAACGAGATATAAACTGCCAAATTATGGAAGTGATTTTATCGGCTATTACAAGGGAAGGAAATTATATTACATACTACTTCTTTTGTAATCTTCTTTTTGGTCTTTTATTATCAAATTTTACTTTCGCTCAGAATTATTAATGGTTGCTTTTCTTTAAAAGTTTAAATTGTCAAGGACATGAAAAGTAGTCTACTTTTGACAAAAGGAAAATGCAAAAGCAAATACTCGAAAGGAAACAAACGTATTGCATATAGAGATGTGATTGTTCCCAACTATTGCAAGGAAAAAAGCAGATTAATTACAAAGCAAATGGCTATTCAGGTTTTAATTTCACTTCTCTGTTCTTCTATCATTTATATCCTATCATTGTGAATTTGTGATCTATGTGGGGGCATTAGATTCATGCATGGAAAATGTTTAGTTTCAATGATTACTGATTGATGAACATACCAATCCGAGTGTTGGTGACGTGTCTTTCCCGAACATTTAATATGTTTAGTTCTTTCATGAAAGGAAGTCACTTGTAAGGTTGTGACATTTCATGAAAAAGAGTCTTTGTAAAAATTCAATATGTTGATGAATGTATGTTGGTCTATAAAATGGTAAACCAATCAATGATAAAATCCGTTTCAAGTTGGATTTATCTGGTGAACCAAGATACAATTATAAAACCATAATGAGTTGGATTTGTATGATGATTGAAGGTTAATTTTATAATATGAGCATCAAATAAATAGCAAGGTGGAAATGGTTGAGAAATATATTGAATGTTAAAAGGTTGTGGCCACAACTAAGGCAACCATTTCAAGCTATAGATAAAGTGATGCTACATTAAGAAGCCGAGTTCACAGCCTTAGACAAGGCTGGTGAAGTAGTTGAATGGCTCCGAAACTTCTTGGAAAATATTCTATTTTGACCCAAGCCGTTGACACCTATTTGCATACATTGTGGTAGTCAATCGGCTATAGGACGGGTTAGGAGCGTTATGTATAATAGTAGAAATCGTCACATACGACGAAGACATAAGATCGTTAGACAACTACTCTCTAGGGGAATTATCACTGTTGACTTCGTAAGGTCAAGTGATAATGTGTCAGATCCGCTTACAAAAGGCCTAACTAGAGAGGTAGTTGAGCGATCATCGATGGGAAAGGAACTGTGGCCGAGGACAAGTCGTCATGGTGGTTACTCTACCTAGAAGACTGGAGATCCCAAAATATAGGTTCAAGGAGCTCAAACAAAGTTATGTACGACCGCTCCAACATTGTCAAACAACTCAACCCGTTCTCGTAATAAGACAATGTTCAATACCAAGGATAAAGTGTTAAAGGCGTTTTTTAATGATTATCTAAGTTTGATATGAGAATTATCAAATAGTGTACATCTACGGGATTACAAGTTTAGATATAACCTATGTGAGTGTGAAGTGGAAGCCGCTTCAAGGAGAATTTTGTAAGGCCAATTATCTACGCACTCATGAATCAGGCGATGTTCATGGCTGAAACGAACACAACAATGAGAACCAACGGGGCCATAGTCTTTTTAGTGTGTCTTTTCCAAATATGTCATGGAAGTTTAGAACGTGCAATAAGGAAGAAGAAAAATATGAGCAAGCTTTACTTATCAAATGCTTGTAGCAAGCCAGTAAATGTCTTGTACAATATTAATACATAATGTGCTAGGTATAGTTTCTACAAATTTTAAGGACGTCGAATACTATATGAGCACTTCATTATTAATGTACTTTTCATTACAAAGTTATGTGTTCTTCAAATAAAACGGCTTCAAAACTATGCAATTTTTTTTTTTTTTGATAAAGTCCATCTTCTATACATGGATTAAAATTTATTACACCAAAGAACCTAAACTGAAATTTGTAATTGCAATATCAAAGCTGGCTCACTAATAGGAAAACCCTGAGAAGCCTGATTAGTGGCCCCCTTATGCTTGAGGAGTCTAAGATATCTGTAGTCGACCTACTTAATGACAATGTTTTATATTTGAATGCAATTTCTTTTCATCTCCCTGAAGATATTTAGAATTTACTTATCGAATCTTGCTCACTTCCTTTGACTCATGATTTGGATTATCCTATATGGGGCCCTAATAGTAATGGTATTTTTACTCTCAAGTCTACTTATGCCCTAATTGAAAATCATGCTTATCCTAGTAAAGAGTTTGAGTGGATTTGGAAAGTTGACACCTTAAATAAAATAAAAAAAAATTTCTATGGCAATATTAACATGGTCGGCTCCCACCCGTTACTATCTTAATAGAATTGGCATAAACTTAAATCCTCTGTGTCCTATCTGTAAACTAAATGTTGAAACCTTATTCCATATTTTCCTTGAGTGTTCTATTGCTAAAAAAATTTGGCTTACGTGCTCCGTTAACATTAACATTCCTGAATCTCAAAACTGGTTGAATGATTTGAGAACTCTTTCCACCAATGTTAGTACTAGGCATTATACTTGGGTTGAATTCTTATCCTTTGCTTAATGGAACCTATGGCTAAACCATAATTCCAACAACATTAACAATATGGACAAATCCTTAACCCACTCCCTAGTTCACTCTAGAATTATGGAGTTTAAACTTCTCACTTATAAGGAATCTCGATCTGTGCATACTAGGGATATTAAAGTTGCATGGTATCCTCCCACTCATAATATTATGTTCAAACTTAATGTTGATGGGTCTTATAATTATCATAGGAATATGGCTAGTATTGGTGGTGTCTTTAGAGATAAAAATGGAAGCTGGATTCTTGGTTATCAGAAAAAAGTAAACGGTCTTAATCCTACCCATGTTGAGCTTTTGGCCCTTCAATATGGATTATTTTTAGCCACTCAACATAATTATGTACCACTTGAGGTAGAAACAGATTCTACTGGCCTTATTCAATTATTGAAAAAACCTACATCTACTTATTTTTCTATAGTTGCTAATTGTAGGTCAATGATGCACAAGCTGGAAATGCCAATATTCTGGCATAACTTTCGTCAGGGGAACACAGTTGCGCACCTTTTGGCAAAAGGAGCTCCCAATTAGTCCAAAGAAGGAACCATCTTTCACTATGCAGTGACACCTAATTTTTTCCAGCAAACTTTGTTGGAAGACAGTGTGAGCACATTTTTTAATACTAAAATATCGGATAACATCCTTCATTCTCTGTCTCATTTAGGAAACTTGAACGTGCTTAATGTCGTTCCTATGTCTAGCCCTATCTTATGTAATATTCGAGATGTGGATTCTCTAAATACCCGCATGAACTTATTATGTAACCCTCCGTAATTTTCTATTTATGCATTCATGTTTTAACCAAAAAAAAAATTGTAATTGCAATATATCTAGATACTATCGTATAACATAAAGTACAAACCCACAATTTCTTCTATAAAACTAATTTCCAAAACAACAATATATATATGGACAAATTCTCGTTAAGTCCAACTTAACCGCGTTTCTTGAATACCTAAAAGTAATCTAAGAGTTATGAAGAATTTAGTTCTAACCCTTAAGTTGAATCTGGAAGGTTGAAGAATTAATCCAAGAATAATCACACTCAAAAGTGAAAGAAAAAAAACTCACAATTTTATTGATAATAATGTCTAGCTGAAAATAATAATGAAAGACTCCCCTATTTATAGATAAAGGGGCAGCCAATAAAGCTAGAATCCTACTCAAATTAGTTAAACTAAGTCATAAGTAAAAAGAAATTAAAGCCGACTAAAAATAGAAAAACAAATCTTCAACTAACTAAGATAACTTTTACTAGTTTGCTCATAACTAACTTTGACTTATTGACTAGTACCAAGGCTTATTTCCACGCCTCTCCACCCTAATTTAAGGTTTACTTAAGCTTTTCTTAGTTGACTCTTTGACAAAAAATGTGAGCCCCATTTTACCCTCCTTTTGGACGCCATTTAGACCTCATTTATTTGCACTTAATGGGGGTAATGATTCAGATCCTAATCTATTAAGTGCATTTATTTTTTTTCTTTTATTACCTTTTAATAATTCTTAATGGGTATTATTTGGGCAGATCTGTGGCAGAGTCTTAAAACCATTCAGACTCCAATAAACACGACTTTTTTTCTCCACTCAAACTCACGCTCCATTTTTTACGCAGAACAACTTCACGTTTTCATATCTTTCTCTTCAACTATCAACAAGCAGCCAAATCTTCTCTTCTTGAATTGATAAAATTCTAAATCTTTGTTGATTTAATCAAGCTTTGGCCAAATCACTTAACTGCAATGGATTGCGAAACATCTTTCAATATCATTCGTAAAAAAACATTAATGAAATTTTACCCTTGGCTTTTAGGTGCTTGAAGTCTTAAAGAAGTGCATTCTATCAAATTTGTAAACCCAGAAATTTGTGCGATTGCCAAGAACAGATTGCCGGATGATTCTTCTGCTAAGAATTGAGGGTTCTGATGAACCCTAGATTGAAGAGAATGATGTGAGGAAGAAGAAGGAACTGTAGGGAGTAGCTGATTGTTTCATTAGTGAAAGAAGTAAGTAAATGAGAGTACATAATCAGCTATATATAGATGAGATCAACTAGAAACTAATTAGGAAAAACTTAACTAACTAGTAACAGAATTTTAAACACTAACCGTAATTAGGACTAGCTGAAATGACTATTATGCCCCTGAAGCCTAACTGTTTTAACTGCCTATTCTTTAACACTCCCCCTAAAACTAGGAGGGGAGAAGATGTTCACAACTCCTAGTTTGGAACACAAATAGGCATGTTGAACACGATTAAGTCCCTTAGTTAGGATATCAGCTGGTTGCTCCTTTGTGGGAATACATAGAGTCTTGATCAATCTAATTTGGATCTTCTCTCTAATGAAGTGGCAGTCGATCTCTATGTGCTTAGTTCTTTCATGATACACTGGATTAGCTGCCATTTGAATTGCTGATTTACTGTCAGTAAATACTTTGACAGGAAACTCAATTTGCACTCCAAGTTCCTTGACCAAGCCAACAAGCCAGGTTAATTCTGCAGACAGTGTTGCTAAGCTTCTGTACTCAGATTCTGCAGAGCTTCTAGACACAGTAGTTTGTTTCTTTGATTTCCAGGATACTAGAGAGTCTCCTAGTTTAACTATGTACCCAGTCACAGATTTTCTTGAAAATGGACAAGCAGCCCAATCAGCATCACAACAGGCTTTGGTTGACTGGATATTGTTGAAAGATAGTAGCACTCCTTGACATGGCTGATTCTTCACATATTTCACAATCCTTAGAGCAGCCTCCATATGTGACACCTTTGGTTGCTGTAAAAACTGGCTAAGATTTTGAACACTATAGGCTATATCAGGTCTTGTAATTGTGAGATAGAGCAATTTTCCAATCAATCTTTGATAAGAAGAGGGGTCAGACAGTAGTTTATCAGTGGTCTTAAGCTTCAGCTTCTTGTTGACATAGTCATCATATTCTTTGGTGGTTAGTTTGACATTCAGTTCTATAGGTGTATTGGCTGGTTTTGCAGCACTCAGCCCAGTCTCAAAAATGAGTTCAAGAGTATACTTCCTCTGATGCATTAGTAATCCCTTGCCTGATCTAGAAAACTCCAGACCTAAGAAATACTTCAGCTCACCTAAATCCTTCATTTTGAAGGCCTTCTGCAGTGCTGCTTTAATTTCTGTTATTAGGTTCAGGCTATCACCAGTTATCAGCATATCATCAACATAAACCAAGATAATCACCATGCCTCTGCTGGTTCTTCTTGTGAACAAGGAGTGATCTAGCTTACTTTGCACAAACTGAAGTTTTTTTAAATGCCTCAATCAGTTTTGCATTCCATTGTCTAGGGGCCTGTTTCAGCCCATACAGAGATTTTATGAGCCTACACACTTTCTCCCCTGGCTCTTAAATCCTTGGGGCAACTCCATATAGATTTCATCATACATATCTCCTTGTAAGAAGGCATTATACATATCTATTTGGTGTATATGCCATTGTTTTGCTGCAGCTACAGACAATACAGTTCTCACTGTTACCATTTTCACCACTGGAGAGAAAGTCCCCTGGTAATCAATGCCTTCCTTCTGGCTATAGCTTTTGGCTACCAGCCTTGCTTTGAATCTTTCCACTTCACCAGATGCCTTATATTTGATTTTGTACACCCACTTGCAGCCTATTGTTCTTTTCCCTTTAGGTAGGCTTACTATCTTCCAAGTGTTATTTGCTTCTAAAGCTTATATTTTAGCTTTCATGGCCTCCACCCATCTAGGATCATCTGCAGCTTCTACATAAGACTTAGGTTCAGTAGCAGATGAAATGGTTGCAACATAGGCCTGATACTTTGTAGTGATAGTGTCATAAGATAGGAACTGATCCATAGAATAAGGTATGTCTTCATGAATGCCTAGGAAAATGAAGTCTTTCATTCATATTGGAGGATTCTTGCCTCTTCTAGGTCTGTCTGTGTGGAGCTGTTCCAGAGAAGGTTGTGAGATTTGTGCTATTACAGGTTGTGCAGGAACTGGTGCACTAGATTGTATTATAGGTGGTACATTGGGATCTGGAGCATTGGGTGGCATTGAGGATAGGTCAGTAGGTGGAGTATTAGCAGTGACTGTTGGTGTAGTTTCAGCAGGAGTGGGGATGTCAACTGGTGTGTCTTCATGTAGAATGTTAGTGTTTAAGAAAATAGGAGGTGAGATTTCTTTTTTAAGAAATGGAAAGGTATATTCCCTAAATGTCACATCCCTATTGACAAAGAAGGACTTTGTTGTCATGTCATATAACACATAGCCCTTTTGTACCTCTGAATAGCCCATATGAACTGCTGCCCTGGTTCTTGACTGCAGCTTATCAAATTCATGTACTAACTTAGCATAACACAGGCAGCCTATGACTTTGATATGACACAAGGATGGTTTCTTACCATACAACATTTCATATGGTGCACTATTGTTTAACACTGAGGATGGCATCCTATTTATGAGATACACTGCAGCTAATATGCAGTGACCCCTGAACCTTATAGGAGTATGAGCTTGGCATCTGAGTGCCCTGGTTACTTCCAGGATGTGCCTGTGCTTCCTCTCAGCTACTCCATTTTGCCGAGGGGTATATGCACAGGTCCTTTGATGAACCATGCCTAACTGATTAAACATAGAGGTACATACAGAATTAAGAAACTCTACACCATTATATGTCCTTATCACTTTGACAGTCTTCTCAAATTGAGTTTTGACATAATCAAAGAAATTTTTCAAGGCAACACAAGCATCAGACTTCAGTTTGAGTAAGAACACCCAAGTCATTCTGGTGTAATCATCAACAACAGTCAGAAAAAATCTATTACTATCAAAAGTAGCCTGTTTGTATGGTCCCCACATATCTACATGAATTAGGTCAAAACAATGTACACTTTTGATACTACTAGGTGGAAAGGGCAGCATGGTTTGCTTTGCACAGGGGCAAACCTCACACTTATTTAAAACTGAACTAGTAACTCCAAACTCTACTCCAAGTAATTTGCCTAATACTTTGGATGAGATGTGACCTAGCTTTCTTGTGCCATACTCTGATGTCCTCAGCAGTGTGTGTTGCAGCTAAACTTACTCCTTCATCTGTCTTGGCTTGACTCCTCAGAACATATAGCCCATTGTCTTCTTTACCAATCATTCTCGCCTTCCCCTTGGAGAGATCCTGAAATACACACAGGTGAGGAAAGAAGGTGACTGAGCAATTTAACTCCTTGGTCAGCTTGGACACAGACAATAGATTGTATTTAAATTGAGGCAGATGGAACACATTCTCTATTGTGTTTCTTCCTGGCAATTGACTTGAACCAGTATGTGTGACTAAGGCTACTTCACCATTAGGTAGATACACCCTCTTAGAGTGATTATTATCAAGCAGTTTTGACTGATCAAGCATTGTAATATCTGACACCATATGATTGGTGGCTCCTGTATCAATTATCCAGTCTTGAACAAGATTAGAGGCTAACATTGCACATCTCATACCTGCTGCATTTGCAAAAGCTGATGCTGAAGAGTTGTTGTAGTTGTTGCCTAACAGCTTTAGGATTTCTTGATACTGTTCTTTGGTAAAAGTGGTTGAACCCTGACTCATCTGGCTGGGTCATGTTCCTTGTACCTGATATGCATCTAGATCACTATAACCATCAAATTCTCCTACAGCATTATAGGCTGCATTGTTTGGTTTTATTCTCTTATAGTCTGCAGGATATCCCTTGATCTTGTAACAGTCTTCAGTATTGTGATTTCTCATCTTGAATTCCTCACAGTACAAATTCTTAGGATATGGCCTCTTGTACTTCTGGTTACCACCAGTCTTGGTGTACAATGCAGTGGAATCTGCCACTCGTGTTGGTGCAGCACCCAGAAGTCCTGTTGTATTTGTCACCCCTTTCTGACTTTCATCACTCATAATCATAGCATATGCCTGATTAACAGTAGGTAGAGGGGACATCAATAAAATCTGACTTCTAACTTGCAAATATGACTCATTAAGCCCCATTAAAAACTGATACAGACTCTGTCTCTGCAAGTAATCCTTGAAATCTTTAGACTTATCACAACTACAACCAGGGGTGGTACTAATGCTTCAAATTCATCCCATAAATCTTTCAATTTTGTGAAATAACAAGCTACAGAGGTAGTTCCTTGAACCAAGGTTGCTATTTCTTTATGAATGCTGAAGGTTCTTGAGTCATTCACCTTGTTAAACCTCTCACACAAATCTTCCCAGACTACTTGTGCATTAGACGCATATACAATTCCCCCCAATAGTATGTTAGATACAGAATTCATTAACCAAGAGAGTACAATTGCATTGCACCTTTCCCATTGAGTCCATAAATCTTCAGTATACAGTTCTTTTCTACAAGTACCATCAACTAGACCTAGCTTATTTCTCCCTAGTAGGACAATTCTCATAGATCTACTCCATAATGAATAATTTTCAACACCAGTTAATTGAACTGAGACTAAAGAAATCCCACTTACATCATTGGAGTGCAGATAGAGGGATGGTTGTGATCCAGTGCCTGAGAAACAGTTCCATTGTTCTGAATGTTTGCCATGTTCTTTATCAGACGCTTGAACTTTCTTGAAACTTTAGGAATGAGATGAACAGATCTTGTTGATGATTAGAAAGTAGTTTCTGAATTTACAGAATCAATTACTTAATCAGACTTGCTGATCGATTTGCTCTGATACCATGCTAAGAATTGAGGGTTCTAATGAACCCTAGATTGAAGAGAATGAAGTGAGGAAGAAGAAGGAACTGTGGGGAGTAGCTGATTGTTTCATTAGTGGAAGAAGTAAGTAAATGAAAGTACATAATCAGCTATATATAGCAGAGATCAACTAGAAACATATTAGGAAAAACTTAAATAACTAATAACAGAATTTTAAACACTAACCATAATTAGGACTAGCTGAAATGACTACTATGCCCCTGAAGCCTAACTGTTTTAACTGCCTATTCTTTAACATCTTCAACCCATTATATGCTCTCTAGACTTGTTTGAAGTTTTTATGTATTTCATTTTGTTACAGTAAAATATCTTTTGTTGATATATAAGTTTACTTGCATTTCAGATAATTCAAATATTTTATTAAATATAAGCATCCATATCATTAAATATTCAGTTTTTTTACTATATAATAATTTTATTTTGTTTAAATTAGACTTTTCTAATATTTAATTAATATTTTATTAGAATTGTATATCTATAATATTTGAATAGATATATCACGCCTATTCAGATGCTGAAAAAATAAATAGTCTTAATGATTTACTATTCAGAATCGGAAACAACATCTTAATATTCAAATATGCATTCAGGTTCAGACATCTTAATAAAAATAAATGACCCATTAGCTCATTTAATTGCTGATTGTTTGGCCTCAATCGACCTCCTCTTGGACTTGGACTTCCACCATAAAATAGTTGTAACACTTAGCTAAATCCTTTTCTTTTGTGAGCTCTTCCTCCATAATTAATAGTTTCTTTATGTGCAATTGAAGCTTATCAACCTCTGCTTGCAATTTCTTAACTTGTGATTTTGTCAGTTATTTTCTAGGTGCTTCCAAATCTTCATCCTTATCCTTGATGCTATCATATCTGGCCATGGGGAGAGATTCGGAAATCACTCTTCCTAAAACCAAATTCTTTGGATTTCGATGAGAGGACTGCCTTACGGACTAGGATAAAAGAAGTCATTGTGCCTTTCCTGAAAAAGTCAGAAAATGCACCAAATTATACAGAGGAGGTCCTAAAACCATCAAAATTTCTGTTAGAGCTATTGTTACTTTTGATTAGAGCTGGCAAGATGGATAAAATTCTCAATTATCCATCCAAATTATCCGCTTAAAAATGGGTCGGATAATTGATTTGTTTAAAGTGGATAAAATATGGATTATATCCATATTATCCGCTTTAAAAAATGGATAACCATGGTTAACCAATGGGTCAAGAATGAACCATCACCATTACAGTCACTTTGTAAACTTCTTCCAAGACTACCCAAGTATTAAGTGGGCTATAGAAGTACAGTTCATAGAATTACAATGAAATACAATAGTGGGTTTATCTCTCAAACCCAAAACATATCTCTGGTAGGGGATGATAGGTGGGGTGGCGATGGGGGTGGGTTGAAGTGGGGTAGGTTGGAGGTATTAAAATTACCTTGGCTAATATTATTACTACATTCGTTCCACTTTGTTTGTCATACTTACTAATTCGAATATAAACAGAGATCTTACTAAATAGCCGCAGCAGAAACTTAAAGTGAAATTCATTTACAACTGTAGAGTTATCAAGGGAATTGGTGTAAAACTTTCCCATTGAGAATTTCAAGTTCGACTTGATACATAGGCGACGTACATCTAAGGAAATATTAGGACTACTGCAGGCATACAGGGTAAAGCAAAAAGCTGTACAGTTTTTTCTAAGCAATGCAGCATTGTGAAGCTTATTTGCATTTGGTTTTTTGGCAAAACTTGTGGGATTTCAGGCCGCTCCTTATAGGTATAAAAGGGATGAAAAAGGCTGCACAAGTTTCCAGATTTTCATCTGCACCTAAAACTTCTAACACACCTACCTGATCGGCTGATACACATATATACAAACATTTCCACACTTCAAAGATGGAAAGTGACAAGTAAAGCCAAATTTTTTAAATTTGACCGAGAATTTGACATATTTGAAAAATAAAAGAAATGTACTACAAGTCGCAATAAATTACTTTTCAAAATATTTAAAAGATATATAAGAATATTGCGGTTAAAAAACTCGTTTGACCCTCGAAATCCGAACTACGACCAACGAAATAGGATTGAGGGAGTACTTTATAAAGAAAAAAGCCACGGATAATATGGATAACCGTGTTATCCATCACTCAACCCATTTTTTATCCGCATTAAATATGGGCGGGCTGGATAATTATCCATTTTTTTCCTATCCATTTTTTACCAGCTCATATCCAATCCGACCCGCCCGTTTGCCAGCTCTACTTTTGATCAAGAAACAAGAGAAAGAAGGCTAGAAGTTGGTGCCACGATACTCGCTAAAATAGGCAACTTTTGTTGTTGGCAGAACTCTAGTTCATTAGCTAGGAATTCATTTGCTGATGTGTATGGGAAAATACTTGATGCGAGTATAACGAGATCGTGTTTTAGTAATCTGTATAGATCAATAGTTCTTAATATTTTAGTCGCAATTTGGACTGCAACCAGGGTATTACATATAGCATATGATATGAGGAGTAAGAGAACAAACATATTTTCTAGTTTTCCTAAAATATGGGATCCTAGGATAGCTTGGCATATGACATCGAATAATCTTTTCTCATTATAAGCTTCGATTTTCGAGAATTTCTCCAAGCCTAGTTACTGATACTTTGATATTGTGGAAGCTAATAGGAAGGGCCCAAAAAGGTCATTACTTGTGGCATATTGATTGACATGGAGAACAAGATCAAATTCATGAAGAAGTGTTGTTACCTAAGAGGTCGTTCGGTTGCTCGTTTGTGAGATTAATACCCACGCAAACTCCGCGTTAATTTAGCGCAGCATTCGGTTGGTTTTCTGTGAAATTTTAATACCCGCATAAAATTAGTGCAACGTTTGGTTGTGTTTTTGTATATTCCGCATTATTAATGCGCGAATCTGTGTATTATTTTATGCGGGGTAGAAGGTGGTATTAATAATGTGGGTATTAATAACGTATGTATTAAAATTTAAAATGAAAAAAGTAACCCTCATTATGAGGATATTTTAAAATTTTATGTAAGGAGTAAATAAATATTTTAAATAATAATATTATTTGTTAATTTGTAATATATCAGTGATTCAAAAAATAATCCCTACGTTATAATATATGCATGGATAATACCCACATTACTAAATCTCGTACTAACTAATACCCGCATTATTAATACCCACATTATTAATATACATTACTAATATCCACATTAATAGTTAATACCGTCGTAAACAAACACCTTCAACTGAACGACCCCTAAGTGATTGTAAAGCAAATTTTATGTCTCTACACCATATGATTTTTGAGTTGAACAGGGAGGTATATTCAAATCGACAAAAAGGGAACTTTGTTGTTGAGATAGCCGTAAGAGAGCAGACGAAAGCTTTTGGATTGGACATATATTATCCATCCTCCTTGCTGCAAATTATAACCAGAGATAGGTGTGCTAAGCTTGAAGAAACTATAGAGGAAGCTGGAATATATATTTTGAAATTTTTCTTTGATCCTGGTTGAATTTCTCACCCTTGAGGGCAAGGGTGAAATGAAGAGGAAGGGATTGTTACGAGTGAAATGGAGCATAGGTCTTAATTGTCTTTTTTTTATTAGTTGCTATATATATATATATATATATATATATATATATATATATATATATATATATATATATATAGACACACACCGAACTGGCTTAGTAAAGTAGAAATCATTAGCTGCGTTGGTAAAGCACGGGATTACGGCCGAAAAGCGGAGGTTTCCGCTAGGCGAATATATTCGGTGTGTGTCTATTCGCCTAGCGGAAACCTCCGCTTTTCGGCCGTAATCCCGTGCTTTACCAACGCAGCTAATGATTTCTACTTTACTAAGCCAGTTCGGTGTGTGTCTATATATATATATATATATAATGTGATAGCTAGTGCTTAGGGAATAGGCTCAGCTCCAGTACTAGTAGCTGCAGTAAGTACCAGTGACCTTCTTATGCTTGCCACGTGGACAAAAGGAAATTTGATGGCCAGATTTGTTTTAGTAGTAGTATACTCTTTTTAGTTTCATGAATAATTTATTAATTATTTCATTAATTGAATCATTTCGTAACCAAAAAAAAAACAAAGGATGTACTGCCCCACATCTTGTTACCTTCTTCTCTCCTCCAATCCCACCAAAAGCAGTTCATTTCTTTTTCTTCAATCATGGATCTTTCTTCCCAAACACACATATAAAAAATTTTAAGTCCCAACACAGAGTAAAGAAATATAAAGGAACTTCATCCCCATTTTGTTTGGTTTTTAAACACTAAAACCTTTGTTTGGATCTTTCTGCATTTTCTAATTCTATTGTGGTGTTTTCACTAAAAATTCAATAAATTTTATGTTGATGTAATGTGAGGATACACCATTTTTATTCCTCCTCTCTTCTAATGAGTGGTTCTTTTTCTAATCAAGTTGTACTAATTGGCATTCGTTTACCAAAACTATGGATATATTTAGAGATTCCATGCAAAAGTTTTGTTTATTTTTGATGAATGGAACAAGGAAAAGCAGTGAAGCGAGAGGTGGTCTTTTACCTTTTTATTGCAAGTATCACTCATTTCGTGAAAGAAGTATACTACTACTACTAAAAATGTTGAATTTGGAAGGAAGGTAAAGTGGTGTGAATAGGAAATAAAAGGAATATTTATTAAATATTAATACATTATATTAATATTTGATTTGGGTCCATTTTGTAACAGAGATAAAAAATGGACTGGTTATGCAAATGGCTGCCAACGTTTCTAATTCCAAATGAAAGGGTGCGTTTCATTGAACAGCCACCTTAAAGACTTCATGAACAGCTACTTCACCAATGAAAAGGTACCTTTCATTGAACAGCCACCTTGAAGGCTGCCTTTCATGAATAGCCATTTTACCAAAGACACCTTCATGTCTTTTCACTCCAAATCTTGTGGCTATAAATAGAGAGGCATTTTGCCTCATTTTGATCATCCAAAAAAAAAAATCATACTCTCTCTCTCCCTCATTACCTTTTGCATTTGTTTTCAAAACAAAAGTAAGTTCTGAGTCAGTGTGATTTGCTACCATTATTTGAGTTCGCTGTTCACTGTGATTTGAATTACCGCTATCACAGTGAGGATAATTCCATTCTATCCTGGGAGAAATTAATCCACAAACCTTGGGTAACTGTGAGGGGATTAGATTTCTTAAGGACAGACAGTGTATACTATTGGCTTGGAATTTTTCTACTTCATCTATTTCTGTTTTGGTCATTATCGAAAGTGCAGACATATAACAATCTTAAGAAATCTAATTTGTATTTTGATCTGCTAATCGATAATAGGTTGTTCGTGGAGACTAAAATCTGAAAATATTTTCTACTCCAAACTGTTGTGGAGACTAAAATCTGAAAAGATTTTCTACTCCAAATTTAATATTCCATTTTTGAAGATTTAAATACTTCAACGGATTATTAAAATTATTGTGTGTTTAATCCGTTCAGAAGATTAAAAAACTTCCGGATTATTAAAATATTTATATTATTATTTGCAGTTTGAAGATATAAAAACTTCACTGTACATTAAATCAGCTTGAAGATATAAAATTTTCATTGTACATTAAATCAGATTGTTTGAATCTGACTGTGTTATTTTGTTTTTACAGAATAATGACGAACACGGAAAATTACAACGGTGTTTCTAGTACACCAAATGCTTCTATTGGTGCAAGCTCCAGCCGCCCTGCATCTGCACCGGCCCCTGCGCCAGCACCGGCTGAAAAGCCGAAAAAGTTTGGCGGGATTGATTTCAAAAGGTGGCAGCAAAAGATGTTCTTTTATCTGACCACGCTGAGTTTGCAACGATTCATTAAGGAGGATGTTCCTGTCCCGGCAGACGACACTCCTGAAAATGAACGTTTCGTTGTTATTGAGGCATGGAAGCATTCTGATTTTCTATGTAAAAACTACATTCTGAATGGACTGGAGGATGACTTATACAGTGTCTACATTACTGCTGCAACTTTGAAGGAGCTTTGGCTTGCTCTTGAAAAGAAGTACAAAACTGAAGATGCTGGGATGAAGAAATTAATAGCCGCCAAATTTCTGGACTTTAAGATGGTGGACAGTAAAACTGTCATAAGTCAAGTCCAACAGTTGCAAGTGATCATTCATGATCTCATTGCTGAAGGTATGATCCAAATTAATGCTTATATTAGAAGTATTAATTATCCTATTAATAATAAATTTCTCATTGAAGGTTTGGTCATCAATGAGGCGTTTCAAGTTGCTGCGGTAATTGAAAAGTTACCACCTTTGTGGAAAGACTTTAAGAATTACTTGAAACACAAGCGCAAGGAGATGTCACTCGAAGATCTCATTGTTCGTTTGAGGATCGAGGAAGACAACAAGATTGCGGAGAAGAAGGTTGTTCGTGGAAGTTCAACAGTAATGGGAGCAAATATCGTTGAGACAAATGATGCACCAAAGAACAACAAAAGGAAGAAACCTTCTGGACCAAACAATCAGCCGAAAAAGAAGAAATTCAAAGGCAATTGCCGCAACTGTGGCAAATATGGACACAAGGCAGTAGACTGTCGTGCCCCAAAGAATGCCAAAAATAAAGGTCAAGCAAACATGGTAGAAGACACGATTTCCCAAGGAGTGCAAGAGATGGATCTTTGTGCAATGATTTATGAGTGTAACTTGGTAGGAAATCCTAAAGAATGGTGGATTGATTCTGGAGCCACCCGCCATGTTTGTGCAAATAAAGATACGTTTACTGGCTATGCTTCCGCTGGACCTAATGAGACACTCTTCATGGGAAATTCTGCAACAGCAAAGATTGAAGGTTATGGCAAGATAGGCCTAAAAATGACCTCGGGCAAGGTTGTGACTCTCAACAATATTCTTCACGTTCCAGAAATATGTAAGAACTTAGTGTCAGCTTCACTTCTCGTCAAGAACGGGTTTAAGTGTGTTTTTGTTGCTGACAAGGTTGTATTAACTAAGAATGATAGTTTTATAGGAAAAGGTTACCTATGTGAGGGCCTTTTCAAGCTGAATGTAATGACTGTTTCTATCAATAATAAAGTTCAAGCTTCTTCTTACTTACTTGAGTCAAATGAATTATGGTATGCACGTTCGGGACATGTTAATTATAAAACCTTGCGGAAAATGATAAATATGGAAGTATTGCCTAAATTTGAATGTGATAAATCAAAATGTCAAATATATGTTGAGTCTAAATTTGCGAAACATCCTTACAAATCACTTGAAAGGAATTCTGAACCTTTAGACTTAATTCATACGGATATTTGTGATATGAAGTCAATACAATCTCGCGGTGGAAAGAAGTATTTCATAACTTTTATTGACGATAGCACTCGTTACTGCTACGTTTATTTACTTAGTAGCAAAGACGAGGCTATAGATGCATTCAAGCAATACAAAAGTGAGGTTGAAACACAACTTAACAAAAGAATAAAAATGATAAGAAGTGATAGGGATGGTGAATACGAATCTCCTTTTGAACAAATATGTTTGGAATATGGCATTATTCACCAAACCACAGTCCCTTACACGCCACAATCTAATGGGATTGCGGAGAGGAAAAATAGAACTTTAAAAGAGATGATGAATGCCTTGTTAATAAGTTCGGGTTTACCCCAGAACTTGTGGGGGGAAGCTATTCTTACAGCTAGTCGAATACTTAATCGTATACCCCACAGCAAAACACAATCCATTCCATATGAAAAGCGGAAGGGAAGAAAGACAAGCTTGAATTAAATCAAAAGTGTGGGGGTGTTTGGCAAAGGTATAAGTTCCTAAACCTAAAAGGAAAAAGATAGGACCAAAAACCGTCGATTGTGTTTTCATATGATATGCCAAGAATAGTAAGGCATATCGTATTCTGGTTTATAAATCAGAAAATCCTGACATTCATGTTAATATGGTTATGGAATCAGATAATGCTGAATTCTTTGAAAATATATATCCGTATAAAAGTGAATGTGAATCGTCAAGGGTTAGCACGAAATGACTAAGAGAAGGTACAAAAGGAAGTATGCCAAATAATGATAATCCAAGACGTAGTAAACGTCAAAGGACGTCTACTTCTTTTAGACCAGATTTTATGACTTTCCTATTGGAAAATGAGCCTCAAACTTATAAAGAAGCAATGGCTTCTTCAGAGTCTCCATATTGGAAAGAGGCAGTCAATAGTGAGATAGAATCCATTTTAAGCAATCATACATGGGAGTTGGTTGATCTTCCTCCTGGAAACAAACCTTTAGGTTACAGATGGATTTTCAAAAGAAAAATGAACGTTGATGGTACTATTGACAAATACAAGGCTAGACTGGTCGTTAAAGGTTATAGACAAAAAGAGGACCTTGATTATTTTGATACATACTCTCCGGTAAGTATAATTACATCCATACGGATGCTAATAGCTTTGGCCGCCGTGTATGATCTTCAAATCCATCAAATGGATGTAAAGACAGCCTTCTTAAATGGAGATTTGGAGGAAGAAAACTACATGGAACAACCTGAAGGGTTCGTAGTTCCTGGGAAAGAAAAGAAGGTATGTCGACTTGTTAAGTCTCTTTATGGACTAAAACAAGCACCTAAACAATGGCATGCGAAATTTGACAGTACAATATTGTCAAATGGCTTCCAAATTAATGAGTGTGATAAATGTGTATACATTAAGAACACTCCAAATCATATAGTCATTGTTTGTCTATATGTGGATGACATGTTAATAATGAGTAAGGATATTGCTGACATCAATGCTACTAAGCGTATGCTAACTAGCAAGTTTGATATGAAAGACTTGGGAGTTGCGGATTTAATCTTGGGTATTAAAATTTACAAAACTCCTCAAGGTTTGGCATTATCTCAAACTCATTACATCAGAAATGTCCTGGAAAAATTCAAGTATTTAGACTTCAAAACTTCAAAGACTCCAATTGACGTTAATCTTGCCTTTACAAAAAATTAAGGACAAAGCACGTCTCAACGAGACTACGCTAGAGTGTTGGGAAGTCTAATGTACATCATGAATTGTACACGACCAGATATAGCTTGTGCTATAAGTAAACTGAGTCGATATACAAGTAATCCTGGACAAAATCACTGGATGGCTATGAAACGAGTTTTGGATTATTTGGAGTACACCGAAGACTATGATTTGCACTATGACAAGTATCCCGCTGTTATAGAGGGATATTGTGATGCAAATTGGATCGCCGGCTCAAAAGAATTAAAATCCACAAGTGGATATATTTTCACAATAGGTGGAGGAGCGGTGACTTGAAAATCATCCAAACAAACCTTGCTTGCTCGCTCTACAATGGAGGCTGAGTTCATAGCCTTGGACAAAGCCGGTGAAGAAGCTGAATGGCTCCGAAACTTCTTGGAAGACATTCCATTTTGGCCTAGGCCGTTGACACCTGTATGTATACATTGCGATAGTCAATCGGAAATATCGAGGGCTGGGAGCCTTATGTATAATGGTAAAAATCGTCATATACGACGAAGACATAAAACCATTGGACAACTTATCTCTAGAGGAATTATCACAATTGACTATGTTAAGTCAAAGGATAATGTATCGGATCTACTTACAAAAGGTTTAACTAGAGATGATGTTGAGAGATCATCAAGAGGAATGGGACTATGGCCGAGGACAAGTCGTCATGGTGGTAACTCCACCTAGAAGACTGGAGATCCCAAGATCTAGGTTCAAGGAGCTCAAACAAAGTTGTATACGACCGCTCCAACATTGTCAAACAACTCAACCCATCCTCTTAATAAGACAATGTTTAGTACCAAAGATAAAACGTTAAAGACGTTTTTTAATGATTATCTAAGTTTAATACGGGATTTGTCAAACAGTGTAGATCTACGGGATTACACGTTTAGAAATCACCTATGTGAGTGTGAAGTGGGAGCCGCTTCAAGGAGAATTCTGTAAGGCCAATTCTCTACACACTCATGAACCAGACGGTGTTCATGGCTGAAACGAACACAACAATGAGAACCAAAAATGGTCAAGAATTAATTGTGTGACATATGTTGTCTAGGTATACACCAAAGATCGACGGTTCAAAGATATCAAATCTACCGATTGACCGAGTATATCCGAATATGTTCACTATGGAAAGTTCAAAGGGAAACTCACTTATCCCAATGCAATTAATTCTTACTTGCAAATCACATAGTTTTCTACATATTTTCTTCATATAGCCATTCCCCATTCATGTGGGGGATTGTTGGGTTTGGAAGGAAGGTAAAGTGGTGTGAATGGGAAATAAAGGGAATATTTATTAAATAAAGGGAATATTTATTATATATATATATATATATATATATATATATATATATATATATTAATATTTGATTTGGAGCCGTTTTTGTTACGGAATAAAAGCTGGACTGGTTATGCAAATGGATGCCAATGTTTCTAATTCCAAATGAAAGGGTATTTTTCATTGAACAACCACCTTAAAGGCTGCCTTTCATGAACAGCTACTTCACCAATAAAAAGGTACCTTTTCATTGAACAGCTACCTTAAAGGCTGCCTTTCATGAACAGCCATTTCACCAAAGACACCTTCATGCCTTTTCACTCCAAATCTTGTGGCTATAAATAGAGAGGCATTTTGCCTCATTTTGATCATCCAAAAAAAAAATCATACTCTCTCTCTCTCCCTCATTACCTTTTGCATTTGTTTTCAAAACAAAAGTAAGTTCTGAGTCAGTGTGATTTGCTACCATTATTTGAGTTCGCTGTTCACTGTGATTTGAATTACCGCTATCACAATGAGGATAATTCCATTCTATCCTGGGAGAAATTGATCCACAAACCTTGGGTAATTGTGAGGGGATTAGATTTCTTAAGGACAGACAGTGTATACTGTTGGCTTGGAATTTTTCTACTTCATCTATTTCTGTTTTGGTCATTAACGGAAGTGCAGACATATAACAAAAACAAATCTAGCCTTGAAATTTCCTTTTGTCCACATGACAAGCATAAAAAGAGTCACTGGTACTTACTTCAGCTACCAGTACTGGAGCTGAGCCTATTCCAGTGCTTAGAGTATCAATGAAATTAAACTAATCTTATCTTCTCTCTTATTTCTCTCTATCCTTCCTCCCTCTTTTCTTATAAGAAGGAAGTCCCTTCACCCCTGATTCTACATTGATTCCTAAAATCAGTGTAACAAATAATCAGTGCGAGCACGACTTGAAAATCCCCAATTAAGTAATGGATGCATAATTATCAAGGCAAACGTAACTCAAGTATTCGTGTTTTATAGTAATTGCCATAGAGGTACGGAGCAATTTGGTGGATTATATTTTTAAATTTATAATTGGGTAACTCCAAATACGTTTACCAGATACTTTTTTAAAAATATTTATTAAATTTATTATTTACAACAAGTTCTTGTATTATTGTTTAAAGGTAATAACTTGCCATGATTAATATCTTCAAATATAAACCACGCATTTCAAATACTAGTATATTAAAAGTTTCCTACTATTACCGAATCAAAAACCTGTGGAACCCGAGTGGAAAAGGTACGAGGTTTAGAATTTAGGTGTCCTTCTTGGGACAGAAGTAACAAAACCTTTTCCTAAGTTGAGTTGGTCTAGAATTTAGGTCTCAACTAAGTACTATAAATACAACTGCTCGTTCACCTCCAACAACATAATCACAACATGAGTAATAAACATCAAAAAGCTACTCCTGTCTGTGTTCATTGGAAAGCTGGCAGGTGTACGAGGTTTCAATGTCGTTTTTTACATAGTGAATTACAGGCACCGCAACAACATAATGGGATAGTCATGGCGTCAACGAAGGGAAATCCAAAATTCAAGAATACATGGCGGAATACTACTGCGGCTGATGGAGTTGTCACGGCGAAGAAAGCCGCAGTTGTTTGTAAGTTTTGGGTACAAGGGGACAACAAATGCAGAAACGGAAACGATTGTAGGTTTTTGCATTCTTGGACTACAAAGGATTGTGGCTTCACATTGTTGAAACAACTTGAAGGGCATCAAAAAACTGTTACAGGGATTGCTCTGCCTGAATCAGGAAGCTCTCTTTATTCAGGGAGTATGGACAAGACTATACGTTCATGGGATTGTCATTCTGGACAGAATACTGGGGTCTTCAATTTAGATGGTGAAGTTGGTTGTATGTTAAGTGAAGGCTCGTGGATTTTTGTGGGTTTAACTAATCATGTCAAGGCACAAAACACTCAAACTGGAACTCTCCTCAACCTTAACGGCCCTGTTTTTGGACAAGTCTATGCTCTTGTCTTTAGCCATAATAACCTGCTTCTTGCTGGAACAGAGAATGGAAATATATTGGCATGGAAATACAATAAAAATAATGGGATTGGTACTGTTGAACAACAAGCTACTGGAGAATTGACCGGACATACTAATCGTGTGATATCGCTGGTCGTTGGAGGGTGCGACAGATTATATTCTGGTTCAAAGGACAATTCAATAAGAGTATGGAGCCTTGAAACAATGCAGTGTTTACAAGTCTTGAAAGATCATACAAGTGAAGTTACGTCTGTTCTTTGTTGGGATCAGTATCTTTTATCATGTTCATTGGACAAAACAATAAAGGTCTGGGCTGCTAAGGACAGTGGGAATATCGAAGTTATACATACTCACCAAGAGGAACATGCTTTGTTGACTCTCTTTGGTATGAATGATTCAGAAGCAAAGCCTGTATTGTTCTGTTCTTGCACTGACAATACCATTCGCGCCTATGATTTACCTTCCTTTTCAGAAAGGGGGAAAATATTCTCAAAGGAGCCTGTCCGTTGCATCGCGCTTGGCCCTGCTGGATTATTTTTTACCGGTGATGAATCAGGTCATGTTAGAGTTTGGAAGTGGTCAACTGAATCCAACACTAGTACAGCTAATTGAGAGGGTCTCTGCATTTACAATGTTAATATTTCAGCAGTTGCATTCTGTTTTACTTTTCCTATTGAGGAAGTATTGTAACCTTTTCTAATTGAGGAAATATTGTAACACATAAGATGAAGAAATACTTTATTATTATTATTTTCTTCGTCTGGTTTTGTACTCGGCTAACATTTTGATTGATATCATGGCCGTTTTGTCGTTTCAAATTTTGTTATTTTGGTCGCTTACTTTAAAGTTCGAGTGTTCGTTTTGTTGCCTTAAATAGGATTGTCATGAAATTCTAGCACGTATGATAGAGATCACTGGTAACTTGGTAACTTGAAGCAGTCTATCTATTGTATTTATTATGTAGTTATACTCATTTTCATTTTTACTACAAAAATTATTTCATTTGAATCAGACTAGGAATTGATAGCGAACCACTTTTGTATAGATTAAAAAAGAAAGGGGGATGTTATACAAAATAGAGAATAAAAATCATAAAGTGGCTAGAGTTGGTTGCTTACTGATTTGTTTTTTCCGGCAAGCTGAAGAGTTGTTCTTGATTTCCCGGTTCAAAAACAGCTCTAAATTAAAAACAAATGCAGTGCTTGTTTAACTTTGACAAAGTGAAGTAGCTGTCTGATGATACTACTACTTGCAAATTCATAGTCAGCTGAAAATAGGTCTCATAATTTGTTTGTTTAGTCATATATGGTAGTGATGAATTTCTGTTGAAGGTTTCCTAACATGGGTCAGAAGTAGGTTGTTGTTTATCTTGCCCACTCTTTGCTGCAAGTCCCTTTCATACACTTTGTTTCTCTGAGCTTGGGCATTTTTGCGTTATAATTATGGGGGTTTCCTGTTGCCTAAACAGAGCATATGTCTAGCTTTGGCTTACTGTGCAAGCAGACAAAGTTGGCGAGTCCAGGAAGTTGTTTATGAAGCCTCTTTTACTATTTCACAGGTAAGCGAGTCCAGAAAGTCGTGTTCCTAAATTTATTTTTCATGTTTCAACTTGAAGTTGGAATTTTACAATTTAATCAAAAACTTAGCTTGGATTTAGTCTTCCTATATTTATGTTGCTGTGTGCCTGTGACTACTCTGTTACTTTTGAAGGTTCTGTCCTTGAATGATGGTTGGGATTAGTACATGTACATGGCAGGTATTGGAACTGAACCTGATCATGTAATTAGCTGTGCTACCTAGATACTGATTATAAAGTCCACAAGGATGTGTGGGTAATGGAGTCATGGACTGAGGGGGCTTAACTATTTTCTAGTGGCAGCTATTTAGGTACGTAGTCGATTTAGCAAATTTTCAACACATAGTAGCACTTTCAAACATCATCAGACTCAGATCCATTAATTAAGGTATTGAATTCAGTTTACTAGTACTCCATGTACATTGAAAGTCATGTTTTGATCAAAGCTATGGATCAAGGAGTGAAGGATGAACTTTTGTGCCAAGCATAACAAATATAACCAGTTGGTATTTTGTTACTACTAAGAATAACATTGTTGCAACACCATTGCCTATTTCTAAACATTGCAATATGTTAACAACCCAAATCATCACTCTAATTACTACTATTGCTGCACCCTAATCCAAGTTTCAGAAGTCATCATCCATTCTTTATACTCTGATACAAGTCAAACTATTTCATCCTTGATGGAATAGATACTAGAGGGAGTAATAGATTACCCTTAAATAATCGAAAACAAGAGTTCCGGTTCTGCTAATTAACCATTTCATTACCCAAAAAAAAAAAAAAAATTCATCTTAATTAGTAAGAATAATCACTTCCATATATTGGGAATAAATTCAGTTCACAAGTCTGACGTTATGATTACTTTAACCAAAGCACCAAATGATCTAATAACAGTCAAATATCAAGATTATGAAAAAGCTAAAAGCCATAATAACTGGTTTATGATTTGGAATTCAACAAGACTGAATAGTTTGTACATGGAACTAATTAAACATCTTCTTAATTAATGTTTAACTTGTTCACTTGAGACGTCGTGGAACTTATCATCATGGAGGATGTGATGGCCTTCACATATATCCCAATACTGTGGATGACTTCATCACGTTTGGTGCCGTGAAATCCACCAAAAGAACGATCATCTCCTATTTGAAAGTTGAAGTTATAGTGAGGTAATGATGAATACGGCACACTGCCACCATAGGGTCCATAGGTACATTTGTTGGTGCCAAATGTAATTGATCTCACCCCATTTGAATAGTAGGTACCACTTATCCAAGTAAGATATTCTGATGGATAATCCAACACAACCTTCAGTAGATAAACAACGGAAATTAATGATACATACATGTACACATGGAGGCGGCTCGTAATCTAAAGTCAAATCTTAAGAAGAGACTAATTACTTCTCTTTTTGTTTCACTCGACTAGCTGTTAGCTTCCACCATCTAATTACTCCTAAGTCCTAGATAACTCTTCTCATCAAAGTTCCGTTATTATTGTTAAAAAGATTCATAACTTAAAAATACTATATACTCTTTCCGTTCCACAGTGGATGGCATGTTTCAGATATCGAGAATCAAATGAGTTTATCTTTAATATTGTGACTTACTTTTTATGTAGTTTTCGAATATATAAATATCATTCGAAAAAACTTAAAAATTATATGCTCAAATTCACGGTTAAAATAAATTTGTTTAACTCTCGAAATTGGAAACATGCCATCATTTTTTTAGCAGAGAAAGTAGTTTACAAGTTCTCATTACTGATCATTGAATAGATAGAAGAATTACTTACAGTTGTGAAGTTATACTTGTGATCGCCATGTAAGTCAGACAAAACAAAGTGGCCATCCTCAACGAATAGGAATTGAAGTGAACAAATAAGATGGGTACCGTAGGAGACAAAAATCTTGGATATGTTGCTTCTTCCCCTTTCATCCCAAGCACTTCCCTCCATTGCTCGTCCTCCCGCTGCCCCAACCTTGACCATCATATTCATCTTGTTATTCATAATCATTCTTGTATTCATATGAGTTCCATCTTTTTTTTATATTTAAAGTAGGATTTACACTATTTTCTAACTAGACTTGTAACAATAATTTGTGGTGAGATTCATTAGATTATAAAGTTAATATGAACAAATCTTCCGTATTCAATGCTTAGTGTGAAATGTAACCTTCCTCAATTAGAGTTCTACTTCAGTTAGAGTACTATTATTTCCGAGGATTTCGAAAGTCGTTTACTTTACTTAATTAAATCCCTCTTGGTGTCGGGTGTGGGGTGGGGCGGGGCGATAGTCTGGAGATGGAGGTTAAAGGGTAGGAAAGAAAACCCAACTTATGCCTTATCAACTCGTGCCTTTCCTTATCAATTAGTATTATAAGCTAAACGTTGACGGAGCTGCTAAACTAGGTAAAGGGGGGGAATTGGAGGGATAGTTAGGAACCACGCTGGAAAATGGATCATGGGCTTCTACAAACATGAATGTTGTACCGATAACTCTAACATTGACCTCATGGCATTATGGCAAGGGTTAAACGTTTTAAAAGACAACAACCTCATCCCAGCCATAATTGAGACAGATTCATCACAAACAGTGGAAATATTGACTAAATCCTCTATTCACTATTGTGCTTTATCTAATGATTGCAGAAAGTTGATGGAAGACCTGCACCACGTGGAAATTAAACACTGTTTCAGAGAACAAAACAAAGTCTCTTGGCTAAGGAAGGATTAAGCGGAGATCGTACATCTTCTTTGTTGGCATTTGCCTAACCAATCATCTCTTTTGATGCATGTAACCTATTAGCCAAACTTGGCAATTTTGATGCACAACAGGTAGCTATGCCTGTTGTTAGCATGCTTTAATATATATATAATATTTCGTATTTTAACCAAAAAAAAAAAACTCGTGCCTTTCCTTGAAAAATAGAAACATCCAACTTTTACTTTAAAAAACCTCCTAGTCTAATCACATAGAAAAATTGTATACAAGTATTAGGTGGATCGAGAACTTTAAATTTGTGAATTTTAACAATTACTAGTACTTTGTTACTGGATTCTACTGGAATGTAAGTGGACTACTAGATCCGCCCTGAACCTTTGAACCCGTGCATTATTCTAAAATATTTAGTACAAGCATGTTAATAAAATGGCATAAAAATAATTTTAAAACAATTCTAATTTAGTAGAAATTTTTTAATCTATTTATTAGTTTGTTTTAACCGTCATATGCGAGTAAGTTAGTAGAAAATTTATATTTGCAACTTCTACACGAGTCGCAACTATTTAAATACAAGTCCAATCTCCTGTACATTTATTTGATCAATTTAATTAGTATAAATTTTTTACTTGTTCAAATTTTTTTTATCATTTGTCTTTAGAAAACTTTCAACATAAAAATTAAGTTGTGGCTAAAAATGCACCAACATTGACAAACCGCAATAAAAAATGAGGAGAGCTTCAATAGTGACAAAGAAAAGCTAAAATCCAAAAACCTTATCAGTTATATCCACCTCATGTATGTTTCTCCTATCTCTTTGGATTTCATCTCCCCCACATCAGCACATTGTAATAACCCCCCATACTTGTATCTGTAAAGCCTCTGATCACATATTAACCACTGCATTTCAACCAAGATTCAGGCAAAAACATGGCGGCCACAGCTGCCACAGCAGTAGCTTACTCTTCACTTTCTAGTCTTCATTGTGCACGTTCTAAAACAACATGGCCTAGTTACTGTGATCATGTACTTAAAGTTTCATCCACTACTAGAACACCACCAAATATTACTTTAACATCATCATTATGTGAAGTAACATTAACTTCCAAGAAGTGGAGGGTGGTGCCAAGGTTGGCGGCTGCTGTGGCGCAAGAAGAGGCAGCAGCGGTGACAGTGGAGGAGGAAGAGGCCGAGGCGGTGACAGCTGTTCAAGAGGAGGAAGTGGTGGAGGAAAAAGGAGAAGATCAGGCTACCAGTGAGAGTAGTAGTGAAGGTGTAAATACAAAGCTATATTTTGGGAACTTGCCTTATCTTTGTGATAGTGCACAACTTGCTGGGATTGTTCAAGATTTTGCTAGTCCTGAGCTTGTTGAGGTATCCATGTTGTATTCTTTTCTTGTGCTTGCTTAATTGGTAAAGCTAGCTCGGATTTAGCCTATGTATATATAAACTAATAAAACAACTTTTACACTACTGTATAGTAGATGGCTTATTTTATTGTCTCTGTAATAATCTGTATAGAAGTGTTAAATTCAGTTCTTAAATTGAATGTGTTATTATCCTCCCCCAAAACAAAAAAAAAAAAAAAAAAAAGAAAGAGATTTTGCACTTGCAAGTAACCAGGCCATTTAAAGCAAAGCATGATCAGTATGTGCTGTAGTATTCTTGATTCTTGATATATTGAATAGGTGTGTGGGTACTTAAACGAAGATCCTTCAAAATTGTCAATAGGTCTAGGCATAGCCGTACTGGATATATATACGTAGTACTGTTAAATGCTTACCAGTTCATCTAACATTGCCACAAAGTGCACCCTAATGCATGATCATTAAGCTGGAGATCACTAAATTCCAATGTTAACTACCCAAATTGAAAGTTAAATTATAAAATAAGGGGTTATACCATTGTACTTCGAAAATTTTATTTTCCAATCATAAGATGAGCTAATTAAGAGAGAGAGAGAGAGAGAGTACTTCTGAGCAAAAAGTTTGAAGACTGGATTAAACTTGACATGAAGTGGAACCACATTCGTAATTTGATATAATATGAAACATGTATGCTGCGAGTTGACTGTCTCTTTAGTGATACAGAAAACTTCCTCCTATCCAAGACCAAAATGCTCCTCCTAAGTCTAAATGGATTTTCCTGCTAATTTATTTAATTTGTGCAGGTTCTTTATGATAGAGATACAGGTAAAAGCAGAGGATTTGCATTTGTGACAATGAGTTCTCTTGAAGATTGCAAGAAAGTCATTGAAAATCTAGATGGAAGAGTAAGAGATTCAGTTTCCCATCCGTGAATCGATGCTTGTTTCCTTTTCTGAATATTACAACATATTTCTGACATTGAGCTGATTTGAGGTTATAAAAATTGAAACAAATGTTACAAATTTCAGGAGTATGGTGGCAGAACCTTGAGGGTGAATTTCTCAGACAAGCCTAAACCAAAGGAACCCCTTTACCCAGAAACGGAGCATAAGCTCTTTGTTGGTAATTTGGCCTGGTCTGTCACATCTGAAAGCTTAGCACAGGCGTTTCAAGAATATGGAACTGTTGTTGGAGCTAGGGTACTATATGATGGAGAGACAGGGAGGTCTCGTGGCTATGGTTTTGTGAGCTATCAGACTAGAGAACAAATGGAGAATGCCCTTCAAAATCTTAATGGAGTAGTATGCATTTCTTGAACTCACTATTTCCAGTAGGATTTAAGTCATACATACTGAAATAGAGCTAAGATTTTTCACTAATTAACACTTACTGCATAGCAATTCGTAATTAGTACTTTATAAGTGATGTAATTGTGTGCATTCACACCGTCAATGCATAGAGCTTAAATTTAATGCGGGTTAGTAGTATTTCATTGGTTTAGTGTTCATTTGTCAAGAAACGGAATGATTTCTATAATTTATGCCACTTTCCTGTCTGTGCATTTCAGGAACTGGATGGAAGGGCATTGCGCATTAGCTTAGCACAAGGGAAGAAACAATAAGATGGACAAGATTCTTGTATGTAGTTGTAAAAGTTGAAATTTGCCATCCATAGAAAAGCCACTTTGTATTCATGGAAGGCCTATGATTAAGATGGCTAAAGGCTTTTTAACTAGGGCAAAAGGAGGTGTACCATTTGAATTACATCATGCACCATACATTGAGCTTTTCACCTTTTCTTTTCTTTCCATATTTTAGAGAGCTACTTATTAAAGACTGTTCCTTTCATATTTTGGAGAGCTGTTAATGACTCAAATACATTTGACTTTTGTTTTGAGTTATCTGAACCTCGCAAGTCATGTATATTTAAAGAATCAAAATACATTCAAGCAATAGGAGAATCTTACTGCCCTGCTTTATCACCAAGGTTGTACTTCATTTCAACTTCAAATTACTTGCCAAGATTTTTTATGTCAGTTCCTCCGAAATAAACACGCCTAAAACAGGATGTTGGGCTAAACATGTTTAATGTTTATGTTTTTAAAAGAACATAATAATGAGACATTGACACTACATGTAATTCAACAACTCACTTCGGTCCCATTTAGTCACAATTACTATTATAAATAATTGTACCAAAATATTTGTTATTTTAGAAAATCAAGGTGACATTTATCATTTTTCGGTATTATATACCTAATATTATTGTTATTGAAAGTACAAACACCTCAGTTATGAGGTTGTTCAAAATACCAAGAATGTTAAATTAGTTAAAGTACTCCACTTATTTGTGATTTCTTAAGGATATTGCAAATGACAAACATGACAACTAAAATATATTGGATTAAGTAGATTTTGGTATTCGTAATTTTAATAGTCCTTCCACATTATAAACTTTAGTAACAACCTAGTCGTTTTTAATAGATTAATCGAGATTTTAGAAAATATCGTTAATGCTGATCTAATTATCCAAATAAATTTGACATTATCATTTGATAAATCTGAACTATTAAAAGCTTCACGCTTTTAGATTAAAAAATGGGCCACTTGAATGATAATAAACATTGAAAGCTATATTTAATGTAGATGGATTACTAAGATTTAGTTCTATGATACTCAAAATCACAGAATTTATTGCTAGATGGATTACACGAATTGTCAATATGTCATTGTTTAATATCTCATAAAAATATTCTTTTAAATAATGACATATCTAGATCCATGATTATATATTTTTCCAACAAATAATAAAACTTAGATGAATAAAATTAGCGCAAACAACCCTAAAAATCATGTTATATATTTGTTATCTTTTAGTGCTAATTTTTCAAAACGTCACATTCAAATGAATCTTTTTATAACAAATTTCGTGATTACATGTCTAAATATTTAACATGAAATTTTTTTTGAATCAATTAACATGAAACAAATTCAAACGAAATAAAATGAAACCCTCCGAACATCCAATCCAATAAGCAATGAGCCCTTTTCTATTGTAATTTAATTGAATTACTTTTCAAATGTAATTTAATGTTTTAATTTTTTGCTAATCAATATATTTGGTGGGTGGTTCAAGAGAATTAACTCCCTTACAACCCTGTCACGTCCCTATCATAATTTTTTTTTCAATGATATGCATGCCCAAAGCCTCAATGTGTATTTATCATGCCCCATTGTCATCCCTGTCAAATTAGGTCGTATACTTGAATTTGAGACAATAACCACACTAGTAGAGTAATAAATAATCCTAATGTGATTGTGGCACATGAATTGGTGAAGGGCTATACTCAGAAAGGTATTTCCCCTTGATGTATATAAAATTGACATCAAGAAAGTATTGACTCGGTGGAATGTGGATTTCTGAGAATGATCCTTCTAGAATTTGGGTTCCCAAGGAAATTTATAGATCTTATCATAGAATGTGTGTCTTCTGCGAGTTATGCTTTGCTAATAAA
Organism: Petunia secreta; assembly: GCA_029990175.1. Taxonomy (NCBI): domain Eukaryota; kingdom Viridiplantae; phylum Streptophyta; class Magnoliopsida; order Solanales; family Solanaceae; genus Petunia; species Petunia secreta. Next base: position 17,548,229 of record JARKIP010000010.1, read on the forward strand.
TGGAGGTCTCACCCTAAAATTCAATGCAAAGAAAGGACTCAAACAAGGGGACCTTATGTCCTCGTACCTCTTTTTTTTTTTGTAATGGAGTACATGCATAGGTCCTTGAAGCAACAAAGACACAATCCTAACTTCAACTATCATCTCAGGTGTAGGAAGTTAGGTATTGTGCATATTTGCTTTGCGGATGATCTCATATTGTGCAGTAGAGCAGACAAAAATATCCATTCAGCTTATGCTACAAGCCTTTTACCACTTCTCTGAAGTATCAGGACGAAACGCAGACATGGAGAAAAGCTTACTTTACATAGCTGGGGTCACACAGGAGTTCAAGGACCAAATACTGACGGAGATGAACTTTACCTTGGGAGAAACCATTCAAGTATCTGGGTGTTCCCATATAATCTCGGAAGCTCATTGTCCAAACTTGTATGCTATCTAGTAGAGAGGATGGTTGCAAAAATTAATTGTTGGTCAACGAAATTCCTATCTTACAGTGGGAGATTACAACTCAACAATAGCATCTTATTTGAGATGCAGACCTAAGGTGATAAGATCGTTACTACTATCTATTGGACATTTCTTTGGACTGCCACTAATGAACCATAAAAAAAAGCTCTCATCTCTTGGGAGACCCTATGTCAACTAAAGTTTGTAGGTGGTCAAACTGTTATCAACTCATTCATATGGAATAAAGTTGCACTATGTAAATTGTATTGGGCAGACTATTCTAAGAATGATACTCTATAGATTAAATGGCTTCGAATTTATTACACCGTGAGGGCAGGATATGACTACAAAGACACCACCCAAACAAGTTTCCTGGATTGTTAGAAAAATATTTGAAGCAAGAGATTGGCTGAGAAACAGTAATATAACTTTTTGACGGTGTTGTATAAGAGCGAAGATCAGTATCAAGAAATCATACCTACATCTCCTCCCACAATTCCAAAAAGTGCAACGGAAGAGCTTGATCACAGGTGCAGGGACAATACCAAGACATCAGTTTATCTTGTGGCTTGCACTTCATGGGAAACTAGCAATTGTGGATAGACTAAGAAAGTGGAATGTACAAGTACTTGTTGAATGTGTGCTATGCAACTCACAAGAAGAAAAAGAAACAATGGATCATCTGTTCTTTCAGTATGATTATTCTAGACAAATATGGAACACACTTCAGCAATGGATGGGAGAGCACATACAAATAGGAAGCTGGATAGAGGAGATACATTGGATGGTCAGGAACACAACTAGCAGAAAAGTAACAACAAAAGTTTGGATTTTCATGTTTGCATCAACTATTTATCTTGTATGGATGGAAACACAAGAAGGTTCCAAGGGAAAGAACATAGAGCAGAGTGCAAAATCAAAGAAGTTATTCTATAACTACATATGGCAAAGCATGCTCAAATGGAAGTAAAAACTAGAAACATTTAATTTAATAGATTCCCTATTTAGCAAAAGATGTATAGGTATCTGATACTAATGTTAATAAGAAGGATGTGATACTAATGTTAAACAAGGAGGATGATAGGAGTGGTAAGGTCTGAGGACCAGTTCTGGAGTCCAGCGGAACTGGCAGTGCTATAATATTGATATTTGGTTGATAAATATAATTATTTTATTTTGATCAAAAAAATTTAAAAAAAAAAACTTAAAAAAAAGTCATATTACCAATGTTTATCTTATTTCAAATTCAAATTATGTGTTGGGGTAAACATGTTTAATGTTTATGTGTTTAAAAGAACATACATACTATGTAATAACTAGAGAATGATAGTACATGTAATTCAACTAGCAATAAACTCTGAGAGTTTGTGGCTCATTGATTTTAGTAGTTTTTCCACATTATAAATTTAGTAATAATCAAATCAGTTTTAATAGATTAATTAATATTTTAGTTTCGTTAGTTAACATGATCTAATCATCTTAATAAATCTGACATCATTATTCGATAAAGTTTAAACTATTAAAAGATTCATGCTTTTAGATTAAAAAACGAGTCACTTGAATGATAAGACAAACAAATAAACATTGAAAGTTACATTGAAAGCTACAAATAAACATTCGTGTAATTCAACATTTAATGTAGATGGATTACTAAGATTTAGTTCTACGATTCTCAAAATCTTAGAGTTTATTGCTAGTTGGATTACACGAATGTTTAATATTTCATTATTCAATATCTCGCTAATATGTTCTTTTAGATAACGAGACATTTAGATCCATGCTTATATATTTTCAACTACGAATAATGTTTAACGAATAAAATTAGGGCATACAACCCAGAAAAATATTATTTAATTGTTATATCTCAATGCTAATTCTTCAAAATGTCACATTTGAATGAATCTTTTAAGACACTTCGAGATTATATTCTTGTAGAAAATATTGACGAATATTAAATAAGAAAGGCCATTGAATCAATAAACATGAAACAAATTCAAATGAAATAAAATAAACCCCATTGAAGGTCCTATCCAATAAACGGCGAATTCTTTACTTTTTGTAATTTAAACTTAAATTACATTTCAAATATAATATAATGTTTTGATATGTTTTTGTTAATATATATAAGTGGTTCAAGAGAATTAATTCTGCATATAATCCCATCCCGCCCTATTGAAAATTAAAGAAATTTAAATTCCACCCCGCCTCGCCCCCTCATTTTAATGCTTCATATCCCTCTCCCCAATGATATACATGCCCACTACATCAATGTGCCTTCCTCATGCCCTATTGCCATCCCTATCAAACTAGATTATATAATTGAATCTGAGACTTGCCTCACTAATAGAGTAATAAATAATTCTAAGCAAATCAAACTAAAAAAAACGAGCAAAAAGCCCTATCACCAATGTTGTATTTTATTTCAACTTCAAATTTACTAAGATTTTTATGTCGTTCGTCCAAAATAAACACGACTAAAACATGTGTGGACCTAAATATGTTTAATGTTTATGCTTTCAAAAGAACATTGTATGTGAGAAATTGACAATATATGTAATTTGACTAGTACTAACTTCGTCCCAATTTGTTTGTCGTAGTTTGATTTGGTACAAAGTTTAATAAAGAAATGAAAATTCTTGAAACTTGATCTAATATAAGCCATGTATATTTGTGTGACTATAAATGAGTCAAAAAGTGATGAGACCCAAACCCCCACAAGACCATTCACACGTAGTCAAGCTAAGGAGATCCAAGGAGTACACATACACTTGGTGAGGAAGGGCCTTGAAGAAGGAAGCGATTGGAAGCCATTCCGGGTGCTCAAACTAGGCCTCACGCCTAAGGAAGAAGAGAGCCCAGCAGAGCTAGGCGCCCCGCCTACCCCAGGCGCCCCGCCTAGGGAGCTCACTGCCTAAGGCCAAGCAGAGCACCAGGCGCCCCACCTGGCTAGGCGCCCAGCCTAGCTGAAGGCCAAGCCAGGCGCCCCGCCTAGCTGAAGGCGCCCAGCCTAGCTGAAGGCCAAGCCAGGCGCCCCGCCTAGCTCCAGGCGCCCAGCCTAGCCTCAACATGTTCCAGGCGCCCCTCCCAGCCTCAGGCGCCCCACCTAGCTGCTGAACTTATGTTTCTTTTACTATTTTGCCCTACGTGGCTTATTTGATGAACCTTATTAGTAAGGGTAATTAAGTCTTTGTGTAAGCTTGGGAAAACACTATAAATATCCAAGCATAGCTTATTTTACACTTAGCTTATTATTGATGATTATGAATGATGAACATGAGCAAGGCTCTTGATTATTGAATGAAACCTTTTGTTTTGGGACTTGTAGTTCTTCTAGCGGATCTAGATGAATACTCTTCCTCTCCGACCATTCTACTTGCGTGCTCGCGTTAGCTCGAGGGTAGTTGCATAGCGTAGGTGTTCTTGTCCTTCTCTCGGGGTGTAACGGAACAAGTTCTCCGTTGCTACTTGGGATTAGAGATCGAGTTACGTCTCGTTCTTTATCTTTTACTTTTCCGCGTTTGATTCTCATCAGTTTGGTATCAGAGCAAGGCTCGGGTTTTGTTTCTACAAACCCCCGACCCTTGATTCTTCGTGCCTAGTATCTTCTTTTAGTTTTTCTTGTTGTTGAAGTTATTAGAAAGGAGAAAATTACAAAAAAATTGAAAAATTGAAAAATACAACAATTTGGTGTAACTTGTTGATTTGGATGATTTGTGATATGGGTGTTATGGATTCTTGATCGTGATTGATTTCCCGTTACTTGGATACCAAAATTGTTGGAATTGGTGAAGTTTGAAAAATTGAAACCCCAAAACCCCTTAAACCCTTGAAGAACTTGTTCTTGATGAATTTTGGCTTGATTCTTGGGTTGGATTGATGTTTGATTGGAAACTTGTTATTGGGGATTGATCTTCATTGAAATACAAACAATTCGGTACCAATTTTGTGGGATTTGAACATGTTTAACACCTACTTTGATGAATCACAATCCTTATTGAAACCCTTTTGTTAAACCCTTGTGTTCTTGAGTTCTTGAGATTGAATCCTGATTTGATTGATTGTTTGATTGAAATTTTGATTGGGTTTTGTTAAGGAAGATCAAACACAACTTTGGGTATCTTTGGATTGTGAAAACAAGTTGAAAACATCGGATTTGAGGCTTGAAAATCGACTTGAAACGAGTTTGGAACGAGTTGGAAAAAGCTTCAGGCTAGGCGCCCCGCCTAAGCCAGGCGCCCCGCCTGACTTGGCTACTGCCTAAGTCCCAGGCGCCCCGCCTGGAACACAGCACAATCTAGGCGCCCCACCTGAGTTTCAGGCGCCCCTCCTGAGTGCTGAACGCATTGTTTCGGGTAGATTTTCGTAGGTATTTCCCTTTGTTTGATAACATAACATCTAGTTAGTACTACTTTGAGTAACCGAACTACTTGAATAGTGCTAACCCTTTGATTGCTCTTAAGTGATTCGTGCCTAGCAAGGAGAGTAGACTTCTAAGGAAAAGCGTAGAATCTTTTAACTCAAGTCCTTCACTTCAAAGTGCCTCGCGTTCATTGAGTCCCATTAACTCCACTCACCCCGGAGTGTGCGTGACTCGTGAATAGTTTAGTTGAGTTGAGGAGTTGCTAATCATCTACGTGAAGCTTTGGAACTACAAGTTGAGTGAAATATCCACCGCCACCCAAAAGAGTGATCCGAGTGAACACAAGTGAGGGAGCGAGTGAGGTGTTTTAACTAACTCTTGTTTCTTTCTTTGTAGGTACAATGGCCAACGAAGGTCAAGATTTCATTAAGGAGGCCTTGGCTAATCTTCTTGCCAAGATGGACCTCATGAACCAAAGGATTGACTCTCTTGAAAAGGGAGCCTCGAGTACTCAAGGAGAACATGGGACCCCGAGTGTCCCAATTGAAAAGGGGACCCCGAGTGTCCAAATTGAGACCGGTGAAGGCTCAAGTAGCCCTACCTTTACCCCGGAGCAAGTTGTTGAATTGCTCAATCAACAACGGGTAAAGGAGGATCGAGAGAGACTTGAACGAACGGGCATTCCCCGTATTTTGGATAATCCCCCAAGAAACTTTCCACTACCAAGACCCGTCCGAAATGTGCAACCTCTTGAGCAGGTTGTTGAGGCTCAAGAAGGGGAGGAAGTTGATTATGATGACAATGTGTATGGGTTTGATGATCACTTTCAACCAAGGCGAGCTATGAATTGGGGTCGAAATGTGGATCGGGGTAGAGGCCGAGGTCGAGGGCCACCCTTAGGATATGGAGGGAGGAATGTTAGAAGGGACTATGTTGCTTATGATGATCACCATGGAGGCCAACCGGAGCCATTCCAAGGGGGTCGTGACAACAACAACAACCTTAATAGTGTGAAACTCACTATTCCTTCTTTCAAAGGAAGTAGTGACCCGGTGGAGTACATTGGTTGGAAATTGGCTATGGAGCGTATCTTTGACACCAATGATATGCCCGATGTGAAGAAAACCAAGTATGCAATATCCTCCTTTGAATCTTTTGCTTCTACTTGGTGGGAGTCGGTGAAGAGAAATAGAAGAAGGACGGGTATGGCTATTAATCTTACTTGGGAAGAGTTGATCCGTGTGATGGATGAGAAGTACTTGACTAACCAATACCGGGTTGAACAACAAAGGCGTCTATATGATTTGAAGCAAGGTTACAAATCGGTTGGTGAATATTTCAATGAATTTGAGCAAATCCGAATGATCCTTGACTTAGATGATGAAGACAATGAGACGGCCATGATCCGTTTCAAAGGGGGCTTGAACCGAGACATAGCTTCACAATTGAAGTTCCACAAATATGATGATCATTACAAGCTATGTGAAGATGCGGTTGAGGCCGAGAAATGGCTCAAGGAGGAGAAATCCCTCCGCTACAAGAGTAGCACTCCTACTCCAACAAGCAAACCAAAGGATTGGAAGCCTCCTACTACAAATGCAAGGTTCCCAAGTGCAAGTGGAACAAGTGGTGCAAATGCCACCAAGGATGTGAAAAAGCCGTATGAGAAGAACACACCTAATGTGGGAGGTAACTCTAAAACTCAACTACATGCTCCTACTTCTTCTTCAATACAATGCCACAAGTGCAAGGGGTATGGTCACTTTGCTAGGGAATGTCCTACAAAGAGGACCATGATTGTTGTTGGTAATGATGCATATGAGAAAGAGAGTGAATCGGAAGATGAGGGAGTAGAGGGAGTAGAGGGAGATGAGGGAGTAGAGGAGAATGATTTGCTTGATGATACGATGGAGGAGGAGGATCCTCATACTTTCTTGGTTGTGAGAAGGAGCCTAGGAGCTATGATCGTGGAAGATAGTGAAACCTTGCAAAGGGAAAATCTTTTCCATGCTAGGTGCCGGGTCAAAGATGTTGTTTGCTCTATGATAATTGATTCCGGAAGTTGTGCAAATGTAGTGAGTCAATCACTAGTGGCTCAATTGAAGTTAACTACCATGAAGCATCCTAAACCTTACCGGTTACAATGGCTTAGTGAATGTGGAGAGCTTAAGGTGATGAAACAAGCCATGATCAAGTTTAGAATGGGTAGTTATGTTGATGAGCATTTGTTTGACGTTGTGCCTATGCAAGCATGCCACCTACTCTTAGGGAGGCCATGGCAATTCGATAGGCAAGTGGTGCATGATGGTCGTGTCAACACTTACACGGTCAAACATGAAGGGAAGAGATTTGTGCTTAAACCTCTCACTCCTAAGCAAGTAAGTGATGATTACAAGAAAATGAAGGAGTTGAGGGAGGTGGCAAAGGCTAAGTCACTCATTGAGACTAGCCCTTTGTCCAAAAGCATGGTGGCAATCCCACCTACTTCATCTACCGGTGGCATGTGTGCCATGATGCAACCGGGCGAGCTCTTGAAAGGTAATGATGGCACCAAATTTCTCCTATGCCTAGTGCACAAAGGTATGATCCTTAACTCTAATTGTGATTTTTCTTCTAGCCCTATGCCTAGTGCTTTGAAAAATGTCTTGGAAAACTTTGGGGACATGTTCCCGGATGAGATGCCCGATGGCTTACCTCCCTTGAGAGGAATTGAACATCAAATTGACTTTATGCCGGGCTCTCAAATCCCGAACAAGCCGGCCTATAGAAGCAATCCCGAGGATACAAGGGAGTTGCAAAAACAAGTTGATGACTTGCTTTCCAAAGGCTTGGTAAGGGAGAGTTTGAGTCCTTGTGCCGTACCGGTCATTCTTGTCCCAAAGAAAGACGGCACTTGGAGAATGTGCGTAGATTGCCGAGCTGTGAATAAGATAACGGTCAAGTACCGTCACCCTATTCCACGGCTTGATGATATGTTGGATGAATTGAGTGGGTCGTGTGTCTTTTCCAAAATCGACCTTAGGTCCGGTTACCATCAAATCCGGATGAAACCCGGGGATGAATGGAAAACCGCATTCAAGACCAAATTCGGTCTCTATGAATGGTTGGTAATGCCCTTCGGGCTTTCCAACGCACCTAGCACTTTCATGCGACTCATGAATCATGTTTTGAAGTCTTTTATCAACAAGTTTGTTGTTGTCTATTTTGATGATATCTTGATCTATAGTAAGACAATGGATGAACATGTTGACCACCTTAGGCAAGTGCTTGATGCTTTGAGGGCCGAAAAGCTCTATGCTAATTTCAAAAAGTGTGCCTTTGGTGTGGATAAGGTTGTCTTCCTTGGGTTTGTTGTGAGTGCCCGAGGAGTGGAGGTGGATGAGTCTAAGGTAGAGGCCATACGTGATTGGCCTACTCCTACTACCGTGACTCAAGTGAGGAGCTTTCATGGTCTCGCAAGCTTTTATAGGCGATTTGTGAGAGACTTTAGCTCCATTGCCGCTCCACTCACCGAATTGGTGAAGAAAGACCAACCGTTTGTTTGGGGGGAGCCTCAAGAGAAGGCCTTCCATGAATTGAAAAGTAGGTTGAGTACCGCCCCTCTTTTGCAATTGCCCGACTTCGGAAAGGCATTTGAGGTTGAGTGTGATGCCTCGGGGGTGGGAATTGGTGGTGTATTAAAGCAAGATAGCAAACCCATCGCCTACTTTAGTGAAAAGTTGAAAGGGGCCTCCTTGAACTATTCTACATATGACAAGGAGTTGTATGCCCTTGTGAGAGCCCTTGCCCATTGGCAACACTATCTTTGGCCTCGTGAGTTTGTAATCAAGAGTGACCATGAGTCACTCAAGCATTTGAGAGGCCAAGAGAAGCTCAATAAGAGACATGCCAAGTGGGTTGAATTCATTGAGTCCTTTCCCTATGTGATTCAATATAAGAAAGGGAAGGACAATGTTGTGGCGGATGCGCTTTCGAGGAAGTTTGCTCTAGCCACCACTCTCACCTCTAAGCTCATGGGTTTTGAGAGCATTAAATTGATGTATGCTCATGACCCAAAGCTAAAGAGTGTCCATGACGCTCTAGAGAAGGGGGAGAGAGTTGAAAAATACCAATGGGTTAAAGGTTATATCTTCAAAAATGGTAGAGTGTGCATTCCGGAGTCCTCTTGGAGGGAGTTGCTTGTGCAAGAGGCACATTGCGGGGGACTCATGGGACATTTTGGCACAAGAAAGACTTTGGCTATTCTTAAAGAACAATTTCATTGGCCAAAGATGGGGGTGCAAGTGGAAAAGTTTTGCAACAATTGCCTTGAGTGCAAGCGTGCTAAATCCAAAGCCCTCCCCCATGGGTTGTATACCCCTCTCCCCGTACCTACTAGTCCTTGGTTGGATATCTCAATGGATTTTGTGATGGGATTACCTAGGACTAGGGGAGGCCATGATAGCATTTATGTTGTTGTGGATAGGTTCTCAAAGATGGCTCATTTCATTCCATGCAAGAAATGCGATGATGCCCAACATGTAGCTTCCTTGTTTGTTGAAAATGTTTTGAAGTTACATGGTGTGCCTCAAACTATAGTGAGTGATAGGGACACTAAGTTCCTAAGCCATTTTTGGCGAAGTTTATGGGGTGCTTTAGGCACCAAGCTCTTGTTCTCCACGTCCCACCACCCACAAACCGATGGGCAAACGGAAGTGGTAAACCGAACCTTGGGTGCTCTTCTTAGAGCCATGACCCGGGGTAAGGCCGGGACTTGGATTGATCGTTTACCTCTTATGGAGTTTGCCTACAATCGAACCGTGCATAGAATGATTGGCATGACTCCATTCGAGTGTGTTTATGGTTTTAACCCCTTGATTCCCCTTGATCTAACCCCTTTGCCAAGGGAAATGGTTGTTAATTTTGAAGGTAAAGCTAGAGCGAAGGCAATGATGGAACTCCATGCAAAGGCAAAGAAGAATTTGGAGGAAGCCTATGCTAAGGTTGCTTCCAAGAAAAACAAAGGACGCAAGAAGGTGGAACTCAAGAAGGGTGACTATGTGTGGGTGCACTTCCGGAAAGAAAGGTTTCCAAACCTTAGAAAAGGGAAGTTAGCACCCCGTGGCGATGGCCCATTCCAAGTGCTTTCAAAGATAAACAACAACGCCTATGTGGTCGACTTGCCAAGTGAGTATCAAGTTTCTAATACTTTTAATGTTTGTGACTTGGTTCCTTTGGATGTAGGTGATGATGCGGTCGTGGGTGATGATGCCTCAATTTCGAGGACGAAATCTTCTCAAGAAGGGGAGGATGATGAGACCCAAACCCCCACAAGACCATTCACACGTAGTCAAGCTAAGGAGATCCAAGGAGTACACATACACTTGGTGAGGAAGGGCCTTGAAGAAGGAAGCGATTGGAAGCCATTCCGGGTGCTCAAACTAGGCCTCACGCCTAAGGAAGAAGAGAGCCCAGCAGAGCTAGGCGCCCCGCCTACCCCAGGCGCCCCGCCTAGGGAGCTCACTGCCTAAGGCCAAGCAGAGCACCAGGCGCCCCACCTGGCTAGGCGCCCAGCCTAGCTGAAGGCCAAGCCAGGCGCCCCGCCTAGCTTCAGGCGCCCAGCCTAGCTGAAGGCCAAGCCAGGCGCCCCGCCTAGCTCCAGGCGCCCAGCCTAGCCTCAACATGTTCCAGGCGCCCCTCCCAGCCTCAGGCGCCCCACCTAGCTGATGAACTTATGTTTCTTTTACTATTTTGCCCTACGTGGCTTATTTGATGAACCTTATTAGTAAGGGTAATTAAGTCTTTGTGTAAGCTTGGGAAAACACTATAAATATCCAAGCATAGCTTATTTTACACTTAGCTTATTATTGATGATTATGAATGATGAACATGAGCAAGGCTCTTGATTATTGAATGAAACCTTTTGTTTTGGGACTTGTAGTTCTTCTAGCGGATCTAGATGAATACTCTTCCTCTCCGACCATTCTACTTGCGTGCTCGCGTTAGCTCGAGGGTAGTTGCATAGCGTAGGTGTTCTTGTCCTTCTCTCGGGGTGTAACGGAACAAGTTCTCCGTTGCTACTTGGGATTAGAGATCGAGTTACGTCTCGTTCTTTATCTTTTACTTTTCCGCGTTTGATTCTCATCAAAAAGTAACTTTGGAGTTGAATTGTTGCCATATTTAGAAATATGACAATCTTTTTGGCACCTCAGGCAGAAAATCTTGGGTGGGGTTTAATTTAATTGGGTTGGTCTTAAATAATTTATTTTTTTCTATTTATGTAATTTGCCAAAATATTTTTATAGTTGCTACGTTAGCAAAATTTAAACAGACGTTAGGAAATCTGTGTTGGATGACCATAGGAGCTACTTGGATAAAATTGAGTGACCATAGAAAGACAAAGCAAAGATAAGTGACCATGGTGGCCAACTACCCAAAGTTGAGTGACCATAAAAAGACAAAGCAAAGATAAGTGACCATGATGGCCAATTACTCAAAGCTGAGTAAACATAGCGGCAATCAACTCAAGAAAATTATGACAAATAAAATGGGATAGAGGGAGTAATATACTGTGAGACTTTAAGACACGTTAATTTTTAGTAGTCCTTCCACATTTTAAATTTTAGTAATATTCTAATCAATTTTAATAGATTAATCAAGACTTTACTGGCGTTAGTTAACGTGAAATAAAATAAAACCCTTTGAAGGTCCTATCCAATAAGTGGCGAGTTCGTAATTTAAATTTAAATTTAAATTATATTTCAAATGTCATATGATGTTTTGACATTTTTTTGGTTACTATATATATATATATATATATATATATACACACACACACACACACACATGTGGTTCAAGAGAATTAACTCTACTTACAATCTCATCCCGCCCTATTAAAAATTAAAAAAATTTAAATTCTGCTCCGCATCGCTCGCCCGCCTCATTTAAGTGCTTCATATCTTCTCTCCCTAAGGATATGCATGAACGATGCCCCAATGTGCCTTTATCGTGCTCTAGTGTCATTCCTACCAAACTAGATTGTAAATTTGAATTTGAGACGATTGTCACAACAACAACAACGACATGCCAGAGTTATTCTACAAATGAGGTTTAGGGAGGGAGATATGTACAAAGACATTGCCCTCACAAAAATAGAGGTGCCGTTTTCGACAGAACCTGGGCTAACGAAAAATATTTTGATAGTCACACTCTCAATAAATACTAATTGTAAGCAAATCAAACTTAAAAAAAAAAAATGAAAACAAAAGCCCTATCATTAGATATAAATGAATCAACGGTTGAAAACATGAGTGACATTTATGGAACCAATAAAAAACGAGTTGATGTTGTCATCAGCAACCTATAAAATTCTTCCTAATTTAATAACGCGTCACTATATATACATAAAGAGAAGAAATAAAAAAAGGGGTATTAGTATTAGCTGAGCAGCTCACATTAGAAACCAGTGGTCTCTGTTCTCTCTTCACTTGGTTTCTCTCTTTACAAAAATTGGACCAACTTTGTACTGTTACTGTTTTTGTTAGGGGCAATGTGAATGTGGTTTTAAAATCTAGGGTTTTTAGTTTGTTCATTTCAGATCTTTTGTAGATCTAGGGTTTTACGAGTTCCTTTCTTCCGCCGCCGTTGTGCTTCTCAATGGCGACGCCGTTTCACTTGCCAGTCACTGCTGCTCAGGTAAATAGAGCTACCGAATGTTTAATTTTTTGCTTACATTTCGCTTTAGCTCTTTGAATTTTAAGTGTTTGTGGTTTAGCTGTTGATTAAACTTGTATATACTGATTTTGTAAATTTATTTACATTGTTAGAACAGTTTTACTGGCTGTACGAGGTTCGTAACCACATGGAAATGAGTTTTACGCGACTTGATAATATCGGTGTATAAAACTTAAACTCTATATGGATAAATGTGTGTTTATCCGCTTTTAAGTGATATAGAAACTTTTAGATATAAATGTTTTTGTCGTATTTGCGTTCACTTAATGCACTCGTCTATAGTTATGAGGGTATATACTGATTGTGTAGATTTATTTACATTGTTAGAACAGTTTTACTGGCTGTAAGAGGTCGTGTAACCCGATTTTGCTAGTTATTCACCGCGTTGAAATGAGTTTTACGCGACTTGATGATGTCGGTGTATAGAAGTTAAACTCTATATGGATATACATGTGTTTATCCTCTTTTAAGAGATATAGATACTTTTAGAAGTAGATGTTTTTGGTCACATTTGTCATATAAGATTTAATGTGCTAAAAGGGGACAAGTTTTCTGGAAAGACCTAGAATATCTTGTAATTAAGGCGAACTTAGTTACAATAGAAATGAGTTTTATGCGACCTGATAATGTCGGTGTTTAAAAGTTTAACTCTATACGAATAAACATGTGTCTATCTGCTTGCAAGAGATATAGAAACTTTTAGATGTAAATGTTTTTGTCGTATTTGCGTACTCTAATTGCATTTGTCTATAGATATGAGGGGATGACACTATAGTGATTTAATGTGCTAAAAAGGTCAAGTTTTCAACATGTATTTATCCATTTTTAAAAGATATAAAACTATTAGAGATTTAAATGTTTTTTGTTGTATTTCTTTCTCTAAGTGACTTGGTCTATCGATGTGAGGGTATGGCACTGTAGTGATTTAATGTGCTAAAAGGGGATAGTTTTAGTGAAGACCTGAAGTATCTTGTAATCAAGGCGAACTTTGTTAAGAATATAACTCAATAGAAACATATGATATATTTGTAGGCTACACCAATTACTAAGAATTATCTTATTAAGGGCTAGTTGTTGTTGTTGCACTTACATTAGATTAGGGTAAGTTGAATTGTGCAATTTACTGAACCTTTAGTTGTAGAGAGCTCCTTGTTTGATTAGTATTAGATGAAATGGGCCTAAACAGAGGGGAATAAATGAATGACTCGTTTCGCCAGACCCAACTAGTTTGGGATTGAGGAATTGATTGATTGATTTTCGATGATGTGGTTTGTGTGAATCTCATTTCTTTTTTGGTTTTTGGGTAATGTTTCAGGTAGGGACATACTTCGTTGGGCAGTATTATCAGATGTTACAGACCCAACCAGATTTTGTTCATCAGTTCTACAGCGACGCTAGTACCGTGCTTCGAATCGATTCTGGAACCAGGGAGACTGCTTCAGGGATGCTGGTATTTTATCTAGAGTGCCTTCTCTGCATTTGCTTATCCAGCAAAACCCTTTTTGAATTTACTTCTCAATCGAGTGCTTTCTGTAGTTTGTGTTGGGGTTTAGCTGATCCAACTTTATTCAATTTACGCTGGTAAAAACCAAATTGCTGTTTCTTATCTTGTGATTTTACAATTTGTTTGCCTTTAAATAGATAGATGGAAGAGGCTAAAACATTACATTAAACCACCATTCTATTTGACATTAAATGCATGAAATTACTTAGATAATTAATATGTTTGATCTCTTGCTCTAAAAGAGTTGTGTAGGGCTGAATTGCATGTAGGGTCAGCAACCTTTTGATCTTGTATAGCCATTTCAGTTGTCCCATACTGATTGAAGCTCATTACTAACGTTGACCAATTATTTTTAGAGTAATTGACTCATTTTTATAAAGTACTATGTAATAAATTTTCTGAGAGAAAAGAGTGAAGCTTTTCTCTGAACCACTTCTATTCCAAACACGTAAACGTTCACCTTTTACCTTAGTTATCATTGATGGTCAAATAAGGATCCTTTTGCTGGGGCTGTAGAAGTACTAGTAAATTCACCACAAAGCAGATACAAATTGTTCTAATTTTACTTTTGGTTGAGTTGGTTGTTTAGCCACTCAACTAGCTAGTAAACATGGTTCATGATCTGTCATATTCCTTTGGCCTCAATTTGAATTACTCTGCTACCCTTTTTTCATTGTTCTTTTGGTCCCTTTGTGCAGCAAATCCACACACTTGTCATGTCACTCCATTATAGTGGAATAGAGATCAAAACACTTCATTCCTTGGAATCATGGAATGGTGGTGTCCTCGTGATGGTTTCAGGTTCTGTCCACGTGAAAGGTATCAGCAGGAGTAGGAAGTTCGTACAAACTTTTTTTCTTGCACCCCAGGAAAAGGGCTACTTTGTCCTCAATGATATCTTTCATTATGTTGATGAGGAACAAATTCTTCAGCATCCAGTGCCCTATCTAGCACAGGCTAATCTCGATTCCCAGCTGAATACTTCTACTGCCATTCAAGAGCAAGGTATATTTTTCAATATTCATGACTCTCTTCCTAATATAGATGTGATGGGAGTACCCTCTGTTTTAGATTCTTTAGTTTAATGTTAAGGCCTGTTTTCCTTTTATCTCCTGCTTTTTGGTTGAGGAATGGAGGTTGTTGGGGTGTGGAAGTTTGAACTGACCCTCTTAAGTAGTTAATTTGAAGGCAAAGGTGAATAAAAATGGTCCACCTCTTATTTCAACAGATTTGACTTGGGCAGAACTATTGCATGTGAGCTCTGAAACATCTCCTAGGGTGAAACAATTTTTCAGTACACGAAGTAGCAATTAATATAGCAGGATTGAAGTAGAGATATCCCAAAATGTTTTGTACTTCTTTACCGTTGTTTGTGTGGAAAATATTTAAACGAAAGATAAGGATGTTTGGAGATGGTCCTACTCAGAAAACACTGAACTGGAGCTTTCTAAAATAGTTTTCCCTTTAAAGCACCTTCAAGAGATGTTTCAGAAAATCAGATGCTACAAACTTAAAGCTCTGGTTGTGTGTATCCACAGTACTTAGGCGCTATATATTTGCGCCCTATCTAACATAAAAAGTTCTCATTATAGTATGTTCAGTGTTGTAATTCAGCATACTAATGTGTGCAAATATTGTGGTATAACTTGTGTGAAATTTTTAAAGGATTAATGATGGTTTCTGCAGTACCCAGTTACATGCTTGGTGGAGAAATCCAGGCAAGGGAGTTTGCTACTACTAAAATTGAAGAAAACGGACCAGTCAATAACTACAGTTTTCCGGAGGAACGGCTACAGCATGTCCCTGAAGCCGAGAAGATCCTTGAAGATAATTTTGCAGTGCAGTCAAATGGTTCACTTCAGAGTACAATGAATGCAGTACAAGATCATTTACCCAGTCCTATTGAGGAACCTGTTGCAGAGCCCCAAAAGCACACTTATGCTTCTATTGTATGCCATTACCTTTACACTCTCCTAATGGTTACATTGTGCTTGTATTGTCTTGATTATGCTGTTTGCCATGAACTGATTTTATTTGCTTGATTCTAAAATGGAAGTTACAAGTTGCGAAAGCACAACCTGCACAAGGAGGACCAGCCCAGTCTTCTTTCAACAAAGCTACCTCTCCAGCAGAGTGGCAACATGTGCCAGAGCCTCCTACTCTGCCTTCAGTTCCATCAAGTAACACTGTCGAGAGGTCTATAACAGAGGCCACAGAAGAGGCTTCGGCTGTGGAAGATGAAGGTTAGCTTCTCATACTTTAGGGTTCATTCTATTCATCCTTTCTTCTCAGGAATGTGTATATAAAGGGGTACCTCATCTAAGTATTATACTTACATGATTTTCTTTTTTGGCAGTTGAAGTCAAGTCTGTTTATGTTAGAAACGTACCTGCTACAATGGCTGCTTCTGAAATTGCGGAGGAATTCAAAAGGTTTGGTAGATTAAAGCCTGATGCTGTTGCCATTAGAACGCGAAAGGTTTGTTATATCATCTTTCTTGTGTTGACTCTTGAATCTAGATTAGGCTTATATTAAGCTTATCTGGATTTTGATGCGATGCAGGACATTGATGTATGCTATGCCTTTGTCGAATTTGAAGATGTAGCTGGTGTTCAGAATGCAATTAAGGTTTGAACTAAGATTTCTAACTTAAGGGCATCTTTAATTATAGTTTTTTTGGTGTATGTGGTAAGGTTTCATTACTAGCCAAAGTAGCCATAAGTCCTTCATTTTGGCTGGTTCTGTAGATATGATCCTTTCCAGTTTATAGTGTTGTTATTACTCCCTTCATCAGAATTTAGATGATGTGATTTGACTTATAATTAGGAAATAAAAGTGTTACCAATGGAACAGAAGCAGATAAGTATGACTTTGTTATTCGCGTTTCTAATTGAATGTCTAAAATTAAGTCCGGTTGCATGGGCAAAATGTAGAAACCTGCTATTTTTAACCCAGTTTGTTGGGATTCGCTTTAATCAACAGCCCCTCCCCCACACAAAATAGAATTTAAAACTGAAGTATTACCTCGCATTTTGGCCAGCTTTTCATTAGATATTTGGAACTTTTAAACTTGCTAAAACTATTCTTCCAAGCAGTACAAAAGGCAAGTGAGACACTGCTAGCAAGAGTGCTACGAATTGAAATCCTCTTTTTTTTTTTTTTTTTGGTAATTTTAATGATTGAGATTGTTGCCATTCAAAAGAGTAGAATGAATTGGCACAATTTGGAAGTAAAAGAAAATCCTAGTAAAGCAGTGTGAAAGTTTGTACGAGTTTCGTTTTCTTCCTTTTTTTGTTTCCCTGCTGTCTCCATTTGTTGCATCCGTACTTTCAACTAAGATTCGTTACAGCATTTGCATTCAGAGTAGGTATTAATATCTAAGTTTACTTTGTTGCAGGCATCTACTGTTCAGATTGGTGGACACCAGTTGTACATTGAAGGGAGGAGACCAAACAGAAACAACTTAATTCGAGGAAGTATGTGCTTTTTTCTGAACTGTAGGTCCATGAATAGCAGTTCATTCCCATGAAAGTCAGCATGTCTTTAAGCTAAATTCATTCTCGCTGTCCTTTTGAGGGCCGCTAAGCACAATTCTTTCTAATAGGTGATCACGTAGCACAGTTTTTGCATCAAGAAGTGCTTTTGCACTCTTCTATAGTCCACAAACATTTACCCTATCAAATAAATATGCATATCTGAACCTGAGTTGGAGATCTTTTTTACTTTTAGTTTTGGCGGTCATGGCAACTCAGACCAATACTTGGCTCTCATCTTCATTTCTTCCCTTATGTATAAGTTCTTAACTTTAATTTGAAGTCATGGTAAAATATATAGCTCTCATCTTCATTTCTTCCCTTATGTATAAGTTTAGAAGTTTAATTTGAAGTCATGAAAAGTTATTTCTCTCTGCTTCCAATAATTTGACATTTTTGGTTTGTCTTTTTGAATGGGATACAGGAGGAAGAGGTAGAGGCAGAGTTAGCTACTCCATGGACGGAAGGGGGCGCTATGGCGGCCGTGGTTTTGGGAGAGGTGGTCAAGATGTTGCTGACCGTGACTACGGCAGATCAAGAGGGAATGGTTACTATAGACAAGCTCCTCGGCAAGAACGAACTTACTCTGGCAGTCAGCAAGGTTTGAGAAATGGTCAGTACTCATCGGAGTAAACAAGTTGAATTTTGAAGGACATTACCCTCGGGCAAATCATTTTGCGAACAACTTATTCATCTTCATAGTTTTCCAAAAGATTAGTATACTTTCAGAAGCATCAAACTTTAGATTTGTTGGAAGGAAGCATCCCAAATATATATATTTTTGGCAGAAATAGTAAGTGTTTTTTGGGAGTACATGAACAGGCTTTGCAAAAAGTTTCTATTTTTTGAAATGCAGTTTTGGCCTGCTAATTGGTTTACAGCAGTTGTCCATCTAGATCCTTCCCTTCTAACTGCTTGAATCATTCTTACCAGCATGAATTTCTCCAGCCTAATGCAAACTATGAATCTAAAACAGGGTTTACAAACACTCCCCCCCCCCCTCCCAAGTAAATTAGCTGGGCTAGAGTTTATTTAAGCTCTTCGCAAGCAACATATGTGATGCCGTTGAGCTCTTTGGAGTCTAATCTATTTGGCTTTTTATTCCGTTGCTTACTGGTTTTAAAGGCTCTGCATGTATTTAATCGGGTACCCTCAAGGCTTTTGCTTAGTGTTGAGAGCTACTTCGTGATGTATGGGTTAAGCGAATGTCAAGAGTTTGAACCTTCTTGCTAACAAATGATTTTAAGTGGAAAATTGTCGAGGGGTGGACTTGTTATTCATCAAATTTCTCAATAATTTTCAAATTCAATAGATAACTGACATGATAGAAGATGTAAGTTCTTAGGTGGATTCCAGTTTACATGGACTTTATCCCAGTGTAGACCAACTTAGCTCGTCAAAAATAAATAAATTAAAATACACAAGAAAGCCAACTTAAAGTAATCCAAGGATGATTATATGTCTACATAAATGATGGTGATGTCAGGATCTATTTTTCATGAACTTATTTCACGACTTACTTTCATTCCTCTACAAGTACAATCCTAGGTAACTTTTGACCGTCTTTGCAAATAATGTTTAATATACAATTTGAAGGGAAATGGCGACGGAAAATGCAATTACGATTGCATTTTAAGAAATTTTGGTTGTTCCAACCAAGGGTGAAGCTATCTTGAAGCAATCCCCTTTGCTGAAAGATTATATGGTGCAATACGGTAAAAATGTTACAATTTTCTTTTTTTTTTTTTTTTTTTTTTTTTTTTTTGGGTGTTAAAGATAAGCTGGAAATCCCCATAATGAGGTAAAATTCTAGTAAAGTGGAGAAGAGGAAAAAAAAATGCTTCATGTCACATGCTCAAATTCTAGGTGTGACAAATTTGAATCCCCTAGTATAAAACCATGATTCCTGTAGTCTCTCAGTTTAGTTTTACTCAAGTCTTTCATCTTCTGTTATTCCCAAGAGCACGATAATTGATACAATATGTTCACATACTTATTGCTCACAAGACCGCATTTACCATATGGGCCCAATCTTGAATATTTGATCCTCCTCAACAAGAGGAAGCTGTAAGTCTTTAGATTTCACAAAAAAATTGAAAAATTAATATTGTGGTTAAGATTAGACAGAGGAGAAATCTGGATCTCCATTGTGAATCCATTCGTCGTCAGGATTTAGGCATTTGCAGCTACAACTCCTTGAAGAAGTGGTGCTACATTGCGATCACCCAATGTTTCATCTTCATCCTCTTCATCTTCACCTTCATCTTCCTCTGTTTCCCAGAGAAATCTAGCGTATGCAGCAAGAACGTCGCTGAAAAGTAAAAACACGCAATTCAGACAATGAAAAGAATGAACTTGATGTGCAAGTAGCAACCACGCATTATATATGTAAATTTTACACCATACCAAAGATAGCCAAAAATCTTCATAACCATTTTACTACTAGTATATTTTTAGTATACTATCTGATGCTATTACGTACCACATTTCCTCCACATCAAATAAATCTGGATGTGTTGGGCGGTGAAGGCAAGATACCATTTGTTTTTAATGTTGTGAATAAAAAGAGAAGGGTCTCAATTCAACTTTACCTGTCTTCTGGAGAAGCTTGAACTGCCCTTTTAAAGTAGGATGAGGCTTTGTATTTGTCACGATGAAGCTGCCATACCAAAATGGCAAACTGTGAAATAGTTTCTCCATCAGTAGGATCCGCTAGTATTGCACGTGAATAATATTCTTCAGCACCTACTAGGTCTCCCTTGGACTGTCAGTCCAACAACAACCATGAGAGAGGTAAAGCAAGAACTTCTAGATTTAAGAACAATGAAGGAACCGGTTTTTTCCTTGACATATCAAGTTCTGATAAAATTTAGGTAGCTTTTGCAAAGATCTTCATTGACAGGAATTTCATAACATACAAGAAAATCAGTATGCAAGCAGGTAAGTTATATTTCTGGAAGAAGCTTGCTCCATAAAAATCAATAATATGCCACCTCAGTAATTTGAGGCAGATTTTTCCAAGTGGGCAATGCTGCAAGTATATGACAGATTATTACATGCTAATAAAGAATATTTGAGGCAGAAAACAAGAAAATTTACCCGACAAAGAAATTGAGCGTAGTTTCTTAAAAGCAAGGGGTTATGAGGATTTTCTGTGAGCATCCTCACGTAGTACTCCTCGGCATTTTCATCCACATCGGAGATAGCTGCAGTGCAATCAACAGGAGGGCTACCACAAAATGTATTATCTCCAATTCCAAGTCCTGCTGCAAGATGCAAGGAAGGGCTAACAGGTCTGTCATCTTCGTCGTAATCTAGGTTTTGTGATGCAGTAGCATCCACAGCTATCTCAATCTGGCACAATCAGAAGAAACTCAGTCAAAAAGAGTTGACATTTGTATAGTCGTGGCAAATGAGAAAGGATGGAAAAAACCTTAGTCAGATCACTTCGCGTGTTTTCATTTTCACTTTCATCATCATTGATATCCCAAAGAAAACTAGCATATGCTGCAAGAACATGGCTGGAAACAGAAATAGATTTCAAACAAAGGGTATTTGCTTCACATGCGCAGTTTCCTAACCAAATATTCATTCTCTCATTTGAAGAAAAGGTGCAAGTCTCTAAGTATAACCTGTTTTCAGGAGCAGCATGAACTGCACGTTCGAAGAAATCCGATGCTCTATCTTTATTTTGGTGCAGCTCCCATACCAGTTTAGCATATTGTGACAGGGTATCTCCATCTTTCGGAACTGCTAGTGTAGCTTGAAAGTAATAGTGTTCAGCTGCAGAAAGATCTCCCTTTGACTATAGACCAAAATGCAATAGGTTAAGGGAAGAAAAAGGTGTCACCACATAAACAGAATCAAGGATGGGACTAAATCTCAAGAGAAGGACAAGAATAGACATGACTGAATTGCTAATATGAAATAGCACCCAGAGCACATAAAGTTTTGTGTGATTTTCCAGCCAAATCATATCAAAATCTATCATGACCAGATTTGCAAAATATCTACAACAAAGAATGGTATAGGATTTAAATCAGGCAAATTTGTATGCTTTATACATTTCAAATCACTAGTAAATTTATCGTGGACATACGTTGCTAAGAAATCACGAAAGTGGAACTCGCTGACTTTCCATTATCCTGACTACGTTATGCAACTGTTAATCCATACCAAGTGAAGGATGTTTTCGGAACAAGTCAAATGATTATAGAAGGTTTCGAATTGAATTTTAGTTTGTTAAAAATGATTCAAACTACTGCTTCTACCCTAAGGTAGTATCCAACTATCCTATTTTGTCAAGGGCCACTTAACAGCAAGAGTTAGAAGTCAATGATAAGATCAATTCATTGTAGTTCACCAATTAGAATACCAACTTCCGTTTGTAGTCCTAGAATCTCTAAAGGAAGTTAAGAGAATCAAACACATATAGTCAGACCTCTCTATAACAACACTTCACCATAACAACCTAATTTTCTTTTAGAACCGATTTTTCATGTTTTGTTATGCTACATCATATGTTCTCTATAACAACACCTCGCTATAACATCTAAAAAGTTCCCAATAAACGAGGCCATTATGGAGAGTTGGGAAAGGAAAATGAAACAAAGACTAACCAGCAAAAGTTGAGCATAATTCTTCAAAAACAAAGAGTTGGAAGGATCTTCTTTAAGAACCCTCTTATAATACTCCTCAGCATCTCCATTGTCATCAAAATCTGAAGGTGCAAATTCAACACCACCACCATTTACAGCATTACCATCAACACCAAATCCACTAGCAAGGTACATAGCCCCAACTGATTCACTCTCTTCATCTTGTTCATTCTCAGTTTCCTCAATCAACCCCATATCCTTCTTTTCAAAACTGAAATCACTAGAATTGCCTAAAGCTGATATATTATCTCCTATTGTCACAGTCCTCACCAATTCTTGATTGTCAACCCCATCTTCAGAATTATAAATACAAAATGATGGTTCTGAATGTAACATTATTGTGTTTTCTTGCATAAAGATTTCATGTACTAAACCTTTTCAAGATTAAGAGAATTTGAAGATAATTAAGATTGAGGTGCGAAGAGTATTGGATTAATTTAAAGATAAGCAACAAAGGGAAATATGTGCACGTGAAGAGTTGCAAGAGAAACAAGTCAAGTTGCCAATGGAGTGATAAAAGGTGGTAGTAATTTTTTTGGACTTTTTGAGAAGAGGGTCTGAATAGCTGGGATTGATGAGCTTCTAATAAGTACTGTACTTAATAAGCAATCCGTGTGTATTAAGTTTTTTTTAAAAAAACAGCTCAGTACATAAAGTATTTTTATTTACACCGGGATCACACACTAAGAAAATAATTTATATTTATTAATTGTTTTCAAACTGCATAAATTTTTATGAATTAGTGTAGATTATATTTTTAAAAATCTTTCTATATTTTTTAGATATCATACTAACTCAAACTCCATCATATAAAATGGGACGGAGGGAGGGAGTAGCATTTGTTGGATCTCTATAGCTGTTTTGGTTCAGATTTCCAAAGCTCTGACTAATGGAGTAATATTTTTTTGTGGAAATCCTAAACTGAAAATAGAAAATAAAAATTAAAAAGGTAATAAAAAGTTCTGTAATTAAAGTGATCACGTGGAGCTGTAGCTGCCATACTCACTTTGACTTTCTATTAAAATGAAGTGATAATAAATAAAAGAGGATGGAAAGTTTTATTAGAAAATGAAAGTTGTGTACCCAACTTGGACTAATAAGTGGAGATATTTTGAGTCCTTGTTTTGTGCTTTATTTGGTAAGTTTATCCTCCAACGATTCCTAGTCATGTGTTCTATTTGATAAATAAATTAGTGTCTTGGTCATCAATAATCTCAAGATTTATGTAGGGTATGATCGACAGAAAACCTGTACTCTATATATGACAAAGTTTCTAATTTCGTAAAATCGTCTCACTGCCACGCCCATAACCGTCCATCTTGATTATTTAAATGAATCTAGGACTTAAAAGAAGGAAATGACAAAGAAAGATAAGCAATATTCAAGTGAAATGTATTTTCTCGTCTTTCATAAGGGAAAAATTGATGGACTCCTCAGCTATCCTCTATCACTTGTTCGTTCTCCTTTCTATCCGGCCAATTGACATTTTGACACCTGTGTTTGCATGTATAATATTTTCATGCAAATCTTTCCTTCTTTTTTTTTTTTTTGGTAAACATAAGATTAGTATTAGATTAGGTCATATGTACATCAGTAGTAGTACTATTACCATTAGCAGTAGTAGTATTTAAGGTTACAATTGGGTTCCTAGTTTGATTAGAAACAGTAGTGCTGGAAGTAGCATGAGTTGTGTCAAAAAATCCTGCGAGAGCATAATAAGGTATTCAGCAGCTAGCAGACTATTACATACATTAACGAAAATAGTTCTAGTAAAAGTAGTAGTAGCATCTGTATCAAAACGGAGCTCCTTGCTAATCTGGTCAGGTGGCTGCCATAATATTTGCAGCTGATTTTTGTTAGGTAAATGAAGTCCTTCTCTTGACAAAAGTTGTGCGACCTTGTTTGTTTCCCTGAAAATATGTCGCACCACTGGATTCCCCAAACTCCTGAGTGCGCACCTGCAATCATGAATGATATTAGCATAAACAGGATTATCATGTTCTAGCAGGTGGAGTACTTCCATTGAATCTGTATCAACTTCAATCTTCCCAAAATTGTGTTAGATGTCAAGATGAAGGGCCATTAGTTCCATGTAAGTATGAGAATGGCTATGACTGCATAAGCAAAAACCAAGGATCCAGTATCCATGGGTGTCTCGAAATACACCACCCAATCCTCCATATTTTTCTATTGCATTATAAGAACCATCAATATTTAGTTTTAAAGTCGTAGAAGGTGGTGGATTCCAAGAGAAGATGACTGTCTTAGTGAGATGATTTGGCTTATATTTTGCAGTCATGTATGTATATTCCACTGCTCTTATTGTAACCAAATTTTTGGAAAATTAAACAGCGTGTTGTTGAAAACATTGTGGTTCCGGTCTATCCACAGATGCCATATGACAAAGGGGAATAATTCTTCCCATGAGATAGATAACATATGAGTAGAAGTATGAGAGGATGTTAAAAAAGACCAAAGGTCTTTGAGCCAGTGTTGGGTGTTAGTTAAATTAGGTAGTGAGGCACCTAAATTATTTCATGCAGTGATAGCTATATGGCATTCTATAAAGATATGGTAAGCGGATTCCAGACAATGACAAATATGACAATAAGGAGATGTGTGAATGCCCAGTTTGTGGAGGTATGCTTTTGTGGGCAACCTGTTATGTTGGATTTTCGACAGGAGAAATTTTATTTTTGGTAGGGTGTAGAGTTTCCAAATCCACATAAAGTCTAGGTTATGAGTATCCTGATTTTGAAGAAGAGGGTACAGGGATCAAGTAGAAAATAAACTATTTGAATTAAGGGCCCAGTAGGCAATATCTTGCACATTAGAGTTTTGCGATAGGGTTTCAGATTGAATATTCTCAATGATATAAGATGGAAAATCAAAGGAAATAGCATCAAAATTTCAAGTAGAATTGAGTAATAAACGAGACACAGTGAGATTAGTCTATTGAGGAGTCAAGGGTCCTTGAATAATAGACCTTAAAAGAGGGGGGGGGGGGGGGGAGGGTAATGTCTGGATCCATTTATCTGTCCAGAACTTTACAGTGTCTCCCCTACATATAGTCCATCCAATACCTTGTTCACATAATCCCCACCCTTTTTGAATATTTTTCTTAATAAAAGAAGGGGGTGAAGGTCGAGGCTGCAGTTTGTATTTTTTAAGAAGCAAGGTTGCCCAAGGTAATGTTGGCTCCATGAACATTCTCCAAGACAAGGCAGCCAGAAGGGCATAATTCTTATGCTTTGACTGTTTGATATCTAATCCACCTTGATCTTTAGGTTTTGTCAAAGTATCCCAGCTTACATAGTGAATCTTTCTATGAGATGAAGTAGAGCCCCAAATAAAATCTCGTTGAGTTTTATCAATTAAAGCATGAATCTTATTGGGCAAAAAATGATATTGCATGATATGATTTGGAATGGCATTTAAAGTAGCTTTTGCTAAAGTTACTCGCCCAGCTAGAGTAAGAAAATTTGTTTTCCAACTTGCTAATCTACTAGTCATCTTGTCAAGAATAGGCTGGAAATCTGAAGCTTTGGGTTTTTTTTGTTAAGGATGGAAAAACCCAAGTATTTACCAAAGTTTGGAGTTACAGTGTAGTTAAGAATTGAGGTAATGCTCTCCTTTAAAGTAGGAGGACATTTAGCAGAGAATATGATCCTAGTCTTATTAATAATAATTTTTTGGCCTGATAACTGGCAAAACAAAGACAGACATTGGTGTATTGAGTAGGCTGACATAGTATTTGCATGGGCCATAATAGTCAGGTCATTTGCGTAAAACAAATGAGTGAGGGAAGATCCATTGGGACATATTTTAATAGGGTCCCATAGAGCATAATCTACATACTGATTGATGAGATTTGAAAGAATTTCCACAGAGAGGATAAAGATATAGGGTGACATGGGGTCAACCTGTCTAATTCCTCTGGAGGGGTAGAAATATTGTGTCAGGGTACCATTAATCATGATAGCAATATTACTTGTGGTAAGACAGGACATTATAAGTTTTGTGATCTTAGGTGAAAATTTAAAGTACTTGAGAGTACGATAGAGGAAAGACCATTCTAATCTGTCAAAAGCTTTTTCCAGATCTATTTTAAGTATCATTTTGGCTTTTGAACTCTTGGATTTATGGAAGAAATTCATGATTTCCTGAATGATAATGACATTATCAGAAGTCCTCCTACCTTTGAGAAAACTAGTTTGGTAGGGGCTAATGAGTTTGGATAAAAAAGGCCTTATACGATGCGCAATTATTTTAGTGATAATTTTATATATTGTATTACAAAGACCTATTGGTCTAAATTTTTTTTAAATTGTTAGCATTTTAGAACTTTGGAATGAGACATAAATATGTCTCGTTAATAAAATCAGGAATTGTAAAAGTAGTAAAAACCTCATGGCAAAATTTAGTAACTGTAGGACCTACTTTATCCCAGTTATTCTGATAAAAGAAAGGATGAAGGCCATCTGGACCTGGAGCTTTATATGGATGAAAAGAAAAGATAGCCTTTGTTATTTCTGTATTAGAGAGTGGTCTATCAAGGGAAGATAAATCTATATTGTGGAAGCTAGTATTGAAGGTATTATTAATATTTGTGTATGTGTGTTGATGTGTTCAGTGGTGAAAATATTATGAAAATATTCAAAAGTATGACTTATGAGCTTATCATGATCAGTAATCCATTCATTGTTGTCATCTTTAAAAAAATGAATTTTATCAACTCTCCTCCTATTAATGGTGCTAATATAATAGAATTTTGTATTAGCATCACTATCATTTAACCAATTTATACGAGAGCGTATTTTCCAAAAATCTTTTTCCATAATCAAGATATTATTATAATCCTTAACTAAATACTTTTCTAAAGTTTGAAGGTATGAACTAGTGGGATAATGAGGTGATTTCTGAATCCATCCTATCCAAGCCAACAACCTTTTTTTATTTTGGAAAATATTGCCAAAGATTTGATGACTTTATTCCTTAATAACTTCAGTGAAATGAGGAATAGCATAATCAATGGTATGGTTTTTCCAACTATCCTGAACTTTCAAGGGAAATTCTGGATGAACATACCAAAATTTTTCTAATCTAAAGGGTCTAGTGGAAGTGTTGGGAATATTTTTCAAAATATTAACTAAAATAGGGGTATGGTCAGAATAGCTTTTAGGTAGATGGGTAATAGAGACATCAGGGTATTTTTTGTAACCAAGTATCATTAGTGATACGCCAGTCCAATTTTTCTAAAATTAAACCTCTATAATGTCTCCTATAGTTAGGCCAATTAAATTTAGCACCCTTAAAACCTAAATCTAACAAATTATAATAATTAATACACTGAATAAAACATAGTTGTCTGTTTCTATTTATGGGCCATCCCCCCCCCCCCCACTTTTCATGCTGAGACAAAATTTCATTAAAGTCTCCTCCAAAAAATTAGGGGCCCTTAAAGGAATCATAAATATCACACAGGCTTTTCCAAAGTAACAAACGTCTATTTAAACTACCGCTAGCATAAATTGCACTAAGCAACCAAGGAGTGTTATTAGGGAGTACCTTGACCATGACTTGAATTTCCTTATCTGTCACTCTTATGTCATATAGGTTAAGCTTAGCAGTTTTTCAAAGAACTACAATACCACTAGATCTTCCTGCACCTTGAGCAGGAATCTCAATCATCCTATCAAAATGAAGTAGGTTCCTAAGGGGGACATGGCTATACATCTTTGTTTCAAACAAGGCCAACATGCAAGGATTATGAACCCTAATCATCTCATCTAAATTTCTCCTCAAGTCCATATTATTATCTCCCCTAATATTCCAGAATATAAAACTGGTTTGGTCATTCATTGTTAAAGGGTTGGTGTGGTGTTTGTGGAGGTGAATCCCTGCTCCCTTACCATGATGTGTGATCTGACTAGGGTTGGGTTTAGCACTGCAGCATACTTGCATGCATCCTTGTTCACAGTTGGACGAATGTCCAAGGATGTCTTGTAAAGAACTAATGACAAGGTGTGAATGTATTTCCTGTCCTCTAGTTCTGGAAAAAGCATGCAAGTTGCTATGCGTAGGCTTGAGATTTCTGTGATTGACCCTTGTGGTGGTGGCTCCACTACTTTTGCCTCCCCATCTCTGTAATCACCTAATTTTGGCACCAAACATACAAAATTACGTAAAATAGTCGTATTAAATATTATGTGGATTGTGCTAGATTACCATTTTATTTAGCTATTTTAGTTAATTAATTAGGGTGAAAAATGTTAGAAACTTTCAAAGAAAAGAAAGGATTCAATTATGAGTAATGTTTAATTGACTATATGAGCTAATTGATTCATCTTACAAGTTTTGCGTGTAAATTACTTGGTTAATCAGTTAAAAATTACAATTAGTATAGTCTAGATAAAAATGCAAATTAGCCCAGTGTTAAAACAGAATTCAAAAAAAGCTAGCCCAATACATTGTGATCAGCTGGCCCAATACCATTCGACCCGGCCCAAACTTTTAGTTTAAAAAGAAATTCTTGCCATTTTTAGCAAATTTTTCCAAAAATTTACAGAAACAAAAGAATCTGCTAAACATCTCAACCTCGTCGGAGTCCTCCACGGCCGGCAGCGACGACAATGGAGAACCAATGCTTTCCAGCCAAATTTTACATTTCCTAACTCGTCTCATCCTCCTCATCCCCGATCCAAGCTTGGTTTCTCCAAATTCTTATTGGTTCGTCGTTAATCGGAGTTCAAATGAGGCAAAACTTTAACTTTGGTGAGTTTTCCGTCCAAATCTTATATCTATGGCTTCGTCTCGTCATCTTCTTTCCATTAATGACCCTTATTTTCCCTGAGAATCACCCTTGCCGTGGAACTTGGAGCGACAGTGATGGGTTTGAGTTTGATACAACGGTGTATGGTGATGCAAAACTATGGCGTGTGAGGTTATGGTGTTGGGGCTGCGGTTTTTGTTTTGGTTTGAACTCGGTATTTGTTGGATTTTGGCATTGTTTCAGTGGTGTTGATTGCTATCAGAATTGTGGAGATGTGATGACAATATTGGAGGAAATAGTGAGGCTGCGACGTTGTTTGGCTGCGACGCAGCACCCGTGACAATAGTACAGCATTGGTGGATACTAAATAGTGGCGATGACAGTGGTGTCGGGGCTGTTATTGGTTCGGGTGTGATTTAACAGTTGGCATTGGTGGCAAGGCAATGGGACTGTGGTGAATGTTTTGCTTTGGCGATACTGCAGTATCGAACGAGATGAAGGGCGAGTCAATGACGTTGCGATGGCGAGGCTGAACAGAGACTCTATGAGCAGTGCCTAGGCGAGGCAGCATCGATTAGTGGCTGTGATGATTTTGTATAGGCGAGGCAATAACAGTTGGTGTTGCAATGACGGATTAGAAGTAGATCCCCAATTTGTTTTCTTTATTTCCTTTACTGTCATAGTTTAGCCAATTTTTCAATATCGAATATGAATATCATGTGTAGATTGTTCGGAATAGCCATGTTCTTATCATAGTGAAGTTTAGTTTTTGAAAGTGTTAACGTGCTATTTGTTCCGTGTTATTTAGTATGAATCTATTAGTGTTTCAATTTGAATATGAAGTTGTCTTGTCAATAGCAAAATGTTTTTTTTATTGTGTAATTTTCTCGCTTTAGTGTTGTCGATCATGTTTCTGGTTCGGCCGATGTTGTTAGCAGTTGTTCATCTCTTCGAGCATGAATGCCGTTTAAAACTGGTCACAGTTCCGTTTCGCCTCAACCTGAATGTGGACCTAGACTTGATGTAGGTGGTTTCTGATGGGATGTTGTCTGATGCTAGATGAGCTTGAAGACCTGTTTGAATTTTGTCTAATTAGTCTAGTCTTGAACTTATTGTTCAAATATGAATGTTCAGCAGTTGTTTTGGTCAGTTTGCTTGCTAAATTAGCTTTGCTTGATTAATTAGGATTTGAGAGTTAAATGATGATCTGTAACTGATTTTGAACTCAAAAGGGTTGAAACTTGACTAAGTTGAGCCTTTATTTTGTCTTTGGAATCTGTTGGGCTTTGAGCCCCTTTTGAATTAGCGAAAAGAGTCAAATAAAGTACAAAATTCAGCACCAAAATAGGAGACCTTCACATGGTTTCTTTCAAATTTTTGAAAAGGCAAAAGAAAACATGTGATTGTGTCCTTTATAAACAAGTTTTCACTCTACCGTGTAGCCTACATAAGAGGTTATTTTTCACCTCATAAAAAAGGGGGGGGGGGGGGGGGAGGGGGACACATCTGAATATTTACCACTCCTCAAAAGATACACTTCTTCTATCAGTAGAAAAACACATTTCTCTACCATATTCACTCTCAAGAAAAATACATTCAGATCTGAGGTTTCAAAGAGGAAAAAGTAAGAGGTGAAGACAAGATACTAGTGTCTTAGTAAAAAAAAGTGTAAGATGAAGAGGGTCTCTTTGTGACATAAGCTAAAGAATTGTAAGCTTAAGTTAGAGGTTGTTTAAGAGTTTAAAAGGTCGTTCACATGCTGGTGTTTGCTTGGCTACTGTTGTTTTGCTGAGTTGATTGTGCTTTTGGCACTAGCTTGTGGTGCTAAGCTTGCTGTTTTGCTTTTGGGGGATTTCTGCTCACTAGGTAAATCTTCAAACTCACTATGTATCTTGTGTAAATTTGATTTGCATTGGGACTTTAATATATGAAATTGCCAGTTTAAGAACTTCTGAAAAATGCGAATCAAGCCTACTAAAATTTGTTTACCTTTCTGATAAACTTAATGTTTGTTGCCATTAAGAAAAAAGAGAGAAAGGGCGAAGAAGCTCCATTTTTTGGCATTATTACTTTGTTTTTTAAGTTGTAGAAAAGCTTGTTTCATGATTAAATTGCTAGGATTGTTATCCTTTCTCTTAAAGTTGAAGTGCATGATGGATAAAAGAGAACTTGTGAATAGCTGTTGGCTCGTAAATTTTATTTGAACTTGCTAAGTTACATGCGTTTAAATCTTAAAACAACTAATAGAATAAATAGTTGAGAAATTGCTAAAGTTGAAATAGACAGACTAAATGGGACATGGACACAACTTAAAATAGAGTGCAATTGGCAGGTTTAAGCAAAGAAACGGTTCAGTAAGCTCTTTGTCACAATTTGATGTAAAATTTTGTTAAAGGAAAGAGAAAAAAATAGTCAGCTCACTTTGAATCTGATTAGGCTATGCAGTAAGCCTGAAGCGAAATGTAGCATCCATAGTTAGAAGAGATAAGACAGTCACACGGTTAGGCAAATACTCATAGGCCGAAACAAAAATAATTGCTGAAATGGTCACATGAAACTTAATTAAGTTGGAAGATTTCGTCCAAGCAAGGTGCTTGCGCGATTATATCTGACTGAGTATTCATTTACATGAATATTTTAACTTAAAATTAAAAGCGCAATAAAGGTCATATGTTTACATGAAACTCACATATACTTGAAGATTCGAACGGGCAATAGTCCGCGGTTAATCTCTAGTAGAGTTTTTATCAATGAACGAGCGACTTCAAATTAAATTAATGCACGAAAAATAATTTGGCAATTAAACAAACAAAAAATAAATCACAAATCTAGAGAGCATCAATAAAGCAACTATGCTTGCACAGGACTCGAGGGTGCCTAACACCTTCCCGAGAGTCAACCGAGATTCTTACCCAGAACTCTGACGCAGACCACTTACCGAGTCATAGGTGTTCTAAGGTACCTTTTTGGTGACTTGGCACACCTTTAGCTTGTCAAGTGGTGACTCCAAAAAATCGCTAAATAATTCGTGTACCTTTAAAACACCTAAGTCGCTGCCTATTTTATGTAAAAAAAAAAAGGGGCCGTGACAGCCTTGGCGACTCCGCTGGGGGAAATTAGAATCTCAGGCTTTAATAATTGTCGCTTTTAGGCTTGTGGATATTTGTTTGTTTGTTGCCATGTTTTGAATGTTATTGCTTTAATATTTATCTGAACTGTATATAAAATATCTCCTTTCGCTAAACCCTCTGAGTCTCTGATATATATATATACCGGTATTACTTTTAGCATCTGGGAAACCTTCTTATACAAAATCGCCATGATTTAGGAGGACGGTGTGTCGGGGTTAAGTCGGAGACACTGTTGTCGGACAACCTCGATGCGCTTTCCGTCCGGTTTGTCCACCAGGTTATGAGCCAGTCTAGACACCGAG
Organism: Petunia secreta; assembly: GCA_029990175.1. NCBI lineage: Eukaryota > Viridiplantae > Streptophyta > Magnoliopsida > Solanales > Solanaceae > Petunia > Petunia secreta. The sequence goes on from JARKIP010000010.1 coordinate 17,580,652, forward strand.
TCAATTGCGTCACTTCGAGTTAAAAATTTAGGCCCGATTTATCTGTATTTCATTTGATGACTTAGTGAGGTGCGGTACACCGGTACTGCATTTGTCTAGGCTGGTCTCCTTCGTGTCAAGACGGGACCCACGTCCCAGAAAGACACATTTATGGCATTTTCTGTGTTGCATATGTTCATAAGGTTGTTATGCTGACGGTTATTGGTTTGGGGGGTCGGGGTATACTGAAATTGATACAAAAAGAACGTACAGTTTTGGTTTTTTTAAAAAAAAGGGGGTGTCGTTATTTTTACGTCGTCATAATGGCGAATTTTTTAGAGTCATTGTGTCAAAATTTATAAGAAGAGTTTTTCAAGTCATAAAATATGTATTTATTCAACTTTGTGTCGTTATAATACCGAATTTTCTTTAGGCCATTCGTGTTTAAGTCAAGTCTCACTGTCTAGCCTACAGTGTTGAAAATAATTTTTTTCGCCGTTATAATGGCGAATTTTTTTTGAAATTTTCTGTCTAAATGTGTGTCAAAGGGTTCCTTAATTTTGTCCAATTTTTTACGTTGTTATGATGATAAATTTTTTAAAAATTGTTCAAATTTGAGTCTGGGATCTTGTGTCGAATAAACTATTATTTTAATGTCGTTGCAATGACGAATTTTTTGGGATTTGTGTCAATTTTATACCTTTATTCGAGTCGTAAAAAAATTAGTTAATTAAAGAATTGAGGTTTGAGTCTCGAGTCTCCAAAAAAAAAAAAGTCGTCATTTAAACCATTGTCACGAAGATTTTTTTTAAGAATCTTGTGTTTAGTTTTGTGTTCGAATTTTGGCCCGAGTTTGTTTATGAAAATAATTTGTTGTCACTATAATGGTGAAAATTTTAGAACCCTTTCTGTTTGTCTAGGTCTGTGTAATTTTATCCCCAGTTGTAGAAAAATTTTTGTTGTCATTTTCACGCTGTTATAATGGCAAAATTTTTGGAACCCCTTTTGTTTGCCTAGGTCTATGTCTGGATTTCATCGCGAGTCTCAAAATATTTTTGGTCGTTATTTTATGTTATAATGACTAAATTTTCGGAATGTTTCTGTGTCCGAGTATGTGTCTTAATTTTAGCCTAAGTTTGAGAAAAATTTGCTGTCTTTTTACGCCATTGTAATGATAAAATTTTGTTAATCGTTCATGTATTTCGTGTCTGTCATTTCGTATCCTAGTTTTTCTCTAATTCTTTAAATACCCAGACGTTGTATTTTTATTTTTAACGCTTGTCTCGTGTCATTGTTTAAATTATGTCAGTTGTTTCAAGAAAAATGATTAAAAGTAAAAGGATAAGAAAAAGAAAAAAAAGGAAAGAAAAGAAAAGAAAAAAAAGAAAGTCAAGCTTGTCTGTTATCTCGAGTTACGTGTCGTCTACGATTTGCGTCCTGACTTTTCTCAATGCAACGCGTAGTCAATATTTTTGGGATAGGGTCGGTACAAGCGGCATATGCTGCGAACCTTTTCGGGATGACGCATAACAACCATAAGCTTGTCAATGTGTGTTTTGTGCTAACCCAATTTGTTTGCCATTAGTTGTTTGGACCTCTGCAGTAACTCGGACAGATATTCTGAAAACATATCACCCGTACACAACAGCATCAACGCGACCCGTGGTCATGACGTCTGAAGGTGGGAATTCTGAGTTCGGCGCTCACAAGAGTTTGATTGAGTTGAATGAGAGATTGACCGAAGAGAGCAAAAATCTGAAACGGTTGGTGGCCGAGTAAACTGATAGGTTGGCCAGAGAGGCCGAAATTATGAAACAGTTGATGACCGAACAAAATGAGAGGTTGACTGAAGAAGTTTAAAATTTGAAACAGTTGGTGGCTGACCTGTATCTTGTCATTACTTCGGGACAGACAACTCCTCCCATGCCAGCCAGTCTCCCAGGTCTTGCACCGAATGCCGCACATCAGGCACATGGCCCTCCTACAACAGTTGAGGACTCTCAGTATTCTCCCGACTCTCCTCACTACTACGGTGCAACAAAAGAGACAGAATCTTTCACAATGTGTCCACTGGCACCACCGCCTCCACTTTCTCCACCTTCGGCCTCTGCTCCAGAATTCACTTGCCTAGCTAGGCTAGAGAGTCTTGTGAATGAAAGACAAATGAAACACGGCACCAGAAAATAGAGTGAGAGACAGTGCAAACGACCTCACTCACACCCCCAAGCTCCACATAAGAGTCATCAACATTGCCATTCCCCACATAGTCCAAAATATCCCGCCCCTTCACTCCACAAAGTGCAGCCACATGCTCCAACATCTTCCTATCCATAATGGCGTGCACTAGCCACACAAACCACATATAACACTCCTCACAATCACTTCCAGGCTTCACCTAACCTTCCCTCCCAAAAAAGAAAAAATCCATGCTCCCGTCTGAGTGCATGTCACAAGAAGTTGCGACGAGGGGGTTTGTTTAGGTTCACACCAATCGGAGAATCTTACACCAACCTATTTGAAAAGTTACAAAAGCTAACATGCTGAAACCCATCTCAGGAAACATGATTCCAATTGGGAAAGTGGATCGCTCGCGCCGTTGTGTTTTTTATTCTGGAGCGCCTGGACATGACATAGAGAACTGTTGGGATCTCAAAAAGCAATTAAAGTTATGATAGACAACAATCAGATAAGGGTGGTATGGGATGAGACACAACATGTGAACCAAATTCCTTTACCGGTTCATAATGCTCCAAATGACATGGGCATGGTTGGGAATGTGTTCACAAAAGAAGACTTGAAAAGGAATGAGGCCAAGAATGTGCAAAGAGGTCGTTGAAAAAAAATGAAAAAAAGAGGAGAAAGAAAAATGAATTTTGTTGGTAAAAACCCGAAAGGGTGCCAAAAGATAACAGTGAGGAAAAAGAACAAAGAGAGAGGCTAGTCGGTGAAAACCCGAAAGGGCACCACTAGTCACACGAGGGATGTCTGATTTTTCATCATGATCGGACCAAGCATGCAATTGCCTCTAGATTGTCAAACTGGGGCGAAATCAAGGACAGACTGTGCTGAAAAGGTCACGACTTTATTCCAAGATGTATGTCATGTTCATTGAAGTCGTCATTTCACCTCTAAATTGTTTTCCCTCTATCTTTTAGGGACATCTTTCGTTCGATGTCTCCTCTTCAAATTTCTTCAATTCATCCTTCTTTCACTGTTCTTTCAATTTCTTTCATTTGATAATATGAAATAAGCAAAAAGAAAGTTTGGCAAAATTTGTTCACAGGTTTCAAAGTTTTACCATATCATTGTCAAGATCTAAATGGGCAACTCACATGCCGCACCTCATCAACAAAAACAATATGCCAGGATTGTACCGGATAAGTCGCCATGGAACGACATATTGTTTCTACAAGTGTTTAACTGAAGATTCGGGGGAACATTTGGCATTGAATGACTTATTTGTTGGGAGATCAGAAACAGATTGACAATATCAAGACATTGTTTGTCTGAAATTACTTTGAAGGGCAAGCCAAAAATCACCAACCTCATTTTACAAGAACATGATTTGGGGATTGTGTAACCAGAGTGAAAGAATGCCAGAATGATATTTTTTGCATTGTTGGCAATAACGAGGACCACCTGAATCAAGAGTGACAACTTCAAGCTTCAAACTGAACCCTAATTTGGAAGATGGGTAGGGTTTTCAATCTTCAGACAACACCTCATTAGAATAAAAGGGTCAGAGTTTCCAGCTGTCAAGTCAAGACTACATGTGTGAGTTTGGTAGAATTCCCACCTTCAAGACGAGTTCGCCATGGGTTAATAACCAAGAATATATGACCCACCAGAAAGATGTCAGCCTAAAAAACGGGCCCTTCCATTATAATGGAAGGTTTCGAATTCAGCAAACAAGGCTCACCCTTGACAATGTAAATGGATATAGTCTCAGCAATCGAGGCACTCCCCTTAGAACGGAGCATTTCTCTTTCAGCAATTGAGACACTCCCCTCACAATGGAGCATTTATCTTTCAGCAGTCGAGGCACTCCATCACAACGGAGCATTTCTCTTTCAGCAATGGAGGCACTCCCCTCACAACAGAGCATTTATCTTTCATCAATCGAGGTACTCCATTACAACGGAGCATTTATCTTTCAGCAATCGAGTCACTCCCTCACAATGTAGTATTTATCTTTCAGCAATCGAGGCACTCCCCTCATAACGGAGCATTTATTTTAAGTAATTGGACCACTCCCTCTCAATGGAGCATTTATCTTTCAAGCAATCGAGACACTCCCTTCACAACGGAGCATTTATCTTCCAGCAATCGAGGCACTCCCCTTACAATGGGACAATTTATTTTCAGCAACTCGAGGCACTCCCCTCACAATGGAGCATTTATCTTTCAGCAATCGAGGCACTCCCCTCACAACGGAGCATTTATTTTCAGCAATTGGAGCACTCCTTCTCAATGGAACATTTATCTTTCAAGCAATCGAGGCACTCCCCTTACAACGGAGAACTTATCTTTCAACAATCGAGGCACTCCCCTCACAACGGGGCAATTTATTTTCAGCAACTCGAGAACTCCCTCACAATGAAGCAGTTTACTTTCAGCAATCGGGGCACACCTCTCGCACAAAAGTAGTCTACTTTCAGCAACTGGGCTCATTCCCGACAATGAAGCAATTTATCATCAGCTGATCAATCCTGGAAGAACAAGCCTGCGATGAAGCTCAAGCAAGCCGCCCTTAGAAAATGGCAGAATTTTATATTGTAATTTTATTTCTCTTGTAAATGTTGTAAAAAAGCAAGCAATACCCAACAACAACTAGAAACCAGCGACCAACAACCAACAATAATAGTTCCAAGTGTGTTTAGAAGTGTTTCGAGTCAGTCCCAGTTAGCCTAAGCGTCTGGTGTCAGTCAAGTGTGACTAGAAAATGCTTAGTGTTAGTCTAGAGAGTCTTGAAGAGTCTAGTGTCTATCTATTTACGGTAGTCCCAGCTAACGCAAGTGAGGAACTACACTGACCTGATTTCTTAGTCTGGGGATATGTAGGTAACCTTGTTCTTGGTTAGAACCAAAAAGTCAGGGTACGGTCGCCTCTTTGCATGCTTTTGGCTAGAACCAAAAAGCCAAAATTAGTTGTTGATTACGTCTTTGTCCGAAAACTCTTCATGTTCTCGAACAAAGAGGGGCAGCTGTAATCGCCTAATTTTGGCACTAAAAATACAAAATTACGTAAAATAGTCGTATTAAATACTATGTGGATTATGCTAGATTACCGTTTTATTTAGCTATTTTAGTTAATTAATTAGGTTGAAAAATGTTAGAAACTTTAAAAAAAAAAGATATTCAATTATGAGTAATGTTTAATTGACTTTATGTGCTAATTAATTCATCTTACAAGTTTTGCGTGCAAATTACTTGGTTAATCAGTTCAAAATTAAAATTAGTGTAATCTAGTTAAAAATGCAAATTAGCCCAGTGTTAAAACAGAATTCAAGAAAAGCTAGCACAATACATAGTGATCAGCTGGCCCAATACCATCCGACCCGGCCCAAACTTCGAGTTTAAAAATAAATTCTTTCCATTTTTAGCAAATTTTCCCAAAAATTTACAGAAACAAAAGAATCTGCTAAACATCTCAACCTCGCCGGAGTCCTCCACGGCTGGCGGCGACGACGACGGAGAACCAATGCTTTCCGGCCAAATTTTACATTTCCTAACTAGTCTCATCCTCCTCATTCCCGATCCAAGCTTGGTTTCTCCAAATTCTTATCGGTTCGTTGTTAATCGGAGTTCAAATGAGGCAAAACTTTAACTCCGGTGTGTTTTCCATCCAAATCTTATATCTATGGCTTTGTCTCGTCATCCTCTTTCCATTAATGACCCTTATTTTCCCTGAGAATCATTCCTCTGTCGTGGAACTTGGAGTGACAGTTATGGGTTTGAGTTTGATACAACGGTGTATGGTGATGCAAAACTATGGTGTGTGAGGCTATGGTGTTGTGGCTGCGGTTTTGGTTTTAGTTTGAACTCGGTATTCATTGGATTTGGCATTGTTTCAGTGGTGTAGATTTCTATCAGAATTTTGGAGATGTGATGACATTATTGGATGAATAGTGAGGTTGCGACATTGTTTGGTTGCGATGCAGCAGCCGTGACAATAGTACTCCGTTGGTGGATACTAAACAGTGGTGATGACAGTGGCGTTGGGGCAGTTGTTGGTTCGGGTGTGATTTAACAGTTGGCACTGGAGTCAAGGCAATGGGACTGTGGTGAATGTTTTGCTTTGGCGACACTGCAGTATAGAACGAGATGAAGGGCGAGTCAATGACGCTGCGATAGCGAGGCTGAACAGAGATTCTATGAGCAATGCCTAAGCAAGGCAACGTCGATTAGTGGCTGTGATGATTTTATATAAGCGAGGCAATAACAGTTGGTGTTGCTATGACGGGTTAAAAGTAGATCCTCAATTTATTTTCTTTATTTCCTTTACTGTCATAATTTAGCCATTGGTTCAATATCGAATATGAATATTATGTGTAGATTGTTCGGAATAGCCATGTTCTTGTCCAAGTGAAGTTTAGTTTTTGAAAGTGTTAACGTGCTATTCGTTCCGTGTTATGTAGTATGAATCTATTAGTGTTTCAATTTGAATATGAAGTTGTCTTGTCAATAACAAAATGTTTTTTGTATTGTGTAATTTTGTCGCTTTAGTGTTGTCAATCATGTTTCTGGTTCGGCCGATGTTGTTAGCAGTTGTTCATCTCTTCGAGCATGAATGTCGTTTAAAACTGGTCAGAATTCCGTTTCGCCTCAACCTAAACGTGGACCTAGACTTGCTGTAGGTGGTTTCTGATGGGATGTTGTCTGATGCTAGTTGAGCTTGAAGACCTATTTGAATTTTGTTTAATTAGTCTAGTCTTGAACTTATTGTTCAAATATGAATGTTCAACAGTTCTTTTGGTCAGTTTGCTTGCTAAATTAGCTTTGCTTGATTAATTAGGATTTCAGAGTTAAATGATGATCTGTAACTGATTTTGAACTCAAAAGGGTTGAAACTTGACAAGGGTGAGCCTTTATTTTGTCTTTGGAATCTGTTGGGCTTTGAGCCCCTTTTGAATTACTGAAAAGAGTCAAAGAAGGTACAAAATTCAGCACCAAAATAGGAGACCTTCACATGGTTTCTTTCACTTTTCTGAAAAGGTAAAAGCAAACATGTGATTGTGTCCTTTTTATACAAGTTTTCACTCTACCTTGTATCCTATTTAAGAGGTTATTCTTCACCTCATAAAAAAGGGGGGGACACATCTGAATATTCACTACTCCTTAAAGGATACACTTCTTCCATCAGTAGAAAAATACCTTTCTCTACCGTATTCACTCTCAAGAAAAACACATTCAAATATGAGGTTTCAAAGAGGGAAAAGTAAAGATGTGAAGACAAGATACTAGTGTCTTAGTGAAAAAAAAAAGAGTAAGATGAAGAGAGTTTCTTTGTGACATAAGCTAAAGAATTGTAAGCTTAAGTTAGAGGTTGTTTAAGAGTTTAAAAGGTTGTTCACATGCTGGTGTTTACTTGGCTGCTGTTGTTTTGCTGAGTTGATTGTGCGTTTGGCACTAGCTTGTGGTGCTAAGCTTGTTGTTTTGCTTTTGGGGGATTTCTGCTCACTAGGTAAATCTTCAAACTCACTATGTATCTTGTGTAAATTTGATTTGCATTGGGACTTTAATATGTGAAATGGCCGTTTAAGACCTTCTGAAAAATGCGAATCAAGCCTACTAAAGTTTGTTTACCTTTCTGATAAACTTAATGTTTGTTGCCATTAAGAAAAAAGAAAGAAAGGGCGAAGAAGCTCCATTTTTTAGCATTATTACTTTGTTTGTTAAGTTGTAGAAAAGCTTGTTTCATGATTAAATTGCTAGGGTTGTTATCCTTTCTCTTAAAGTTAAAGTGCATGATGGATAAAAGAGAACTTGTGAATAGGTGTTGGCTCGTAAAATTTATTTAAACTTTCAAAGTTACATGCGTTTAAATCTTAAAATAATTAATAGAATAAATAGTTGAGAAATTGCTAAAGTTGAAATAGATAGACAAAATGGGACATGGACACAACTTAAAATGGAGAGCAATTGGCATGTTTAAGCAAAGAAACGGTTCGGTTCACAATTTGATTTAAAATTTTGTTAAAGGAAAGAGAAACAAATAGTCAGCTTACTTTAAATCTTATTAGGCTAGGCATTAATCCTGAAGCGAAATGTAGCATCAATAGTTAGAAGAGATAAGACAGTCACACGGTTAGGCAAATACTCATAGTCCGAAACAAAAATAAATGTTGAAATGTTCACATGAATCTCAATTAAGTTGGAAGATTTCGTCCAAGCAAGGTGCTTGGGCTATTATATCTGACTGAGTATTCATTACATGAATATTTTAACTTAAAATTAAAAGCGCAATAAAGGTCATATGTTTACATGAAACTCACATATACTTGAAGATTCGGACGGGCAATGGTCCGCGGTTAATCTCTTTTAGAGTTTTCATCAATGAACGAGCGACTTCAAATTAAATTAATGCACGAAAAATAATTTGGAAATTAAACAAACAAACAATAAATCACAAATTCGGAGAGCGTCAATAAAGTAACTATGCTTGCACAGGACTCGAGGGTGCCTAACACTTTCCCGAGAGTCAACCGAGATCCTTACTCAGAACTCTGACGCAGACCACTAAACGGGTCATAGGTATTCTAAGGTACCTTTTTGGTGACTTGGCACACCTTTAACTTGTCAAGTGGCGACTCCAAAAAATCTCTAAATATTTCGTGTACTTATAAAACAAGTCACTGCCTATTTTACGTTAAAAAAAAAAGGGGCGTGACAATCTATTTTTCTTGCTCTTGTACAATGGGAGAGACATCTTCCTGGTTCAGGATCTCTTCTGGTAACTCTCCCTGTGGGTTCTGTGGATGTAGTATTTCCTGGTTCAAGGGATATTGTAGTAGTTGTTGTGGCAGTGGAACTTGGTTATGAGGAACAGAAGGTTGTGGTGGTTCCTGTGGCTGTGGCATAGGATCCTGTGGAAAGGGGTGTTGTTGAGGTGGTGGAGGATTGACATTGACTAGTTGAGGTTGCCATCGGAAGAATAGTAGAGGAGCATTTGGAACTTGTGGATGGAAAAAAGAAGGTTTTGGAGTTGGTTCATGTTTGAATGAGGATTGAAGTGGTGTGGTATGTTCCAGTGGTTGTGAATGTGGGGAAACAGTGTTGGTGCTAGTCCAGGAGCTAGGGGGTCTAGGATGTTCATTATCCATAGATGATTGATGTAATTGTCTAATAACATCCTCATTGCTTCTGAAATCATTGCTGCTAGGTACGTTGGATTTTGTATCAGAAGGATAATCTCTTGGCCATTGAGATCCATATTGAAGGTTATGGCTTGGCCCATCAGTGTATGTTCTATCCAAGAGAGTGGTTGATGATCCAGTGGTAAAGGTGGTGGAGCAAATATTAGAGGTGGATTGTGGTTGTTTGGTGGAGGGGTGGTTGGAAATTGTTCATCCTTGATAATGTCACTCTCCTCAAAACTGGTACTAGTATTACTCTCCTTCTGTAAACTCAGTTTTAGAATAGAAATATTTGAAGTGTTAAAAGGATTATGTAGAGGAATAGAGATGATTTCTTGAGTTTATTAAAGGATATTGGCAGCACCGCAGCAGCATTTGGAGCATAACGTGGAACTCTTTCTTAGCAGTGAACTGGGGCAATCGTTGATATGAGCTAGACTCGTCAACGAGGATCTGAAGAATCGCACTCGAACAAGCAAGTCTATCCTAATCTTTCATTTCGGATTAGGGTGTCAGTTTGGTTTTTTTTCTATTCGTGCGTCTTTACTGTCAATCGTGAGAGTCTTCGTATCTAAGTGTCGTCGAACTACATATGGCCTGATTCTCTTTAGCCCGAGATATGTAGGAAACTCGAAAATTGGAGTTCGGCCATACCCATAAGCCTCGCCTTTTGGTCCATGGAATCAGAAGTCCTTGGCTTTATCGTGATAAAATTGGCTTTATGTCAACTTCTTTATCCTGAAAACTCTTTCATCTTTTTTCGGGTAAAGAGGGGCAGCTGTTGACACCCAATTTTGTCCTGATTTTAAGTTAATATTAAATATAAAGTGTATTTAATTAAAAGATGTGTCATAAAGGGCAATTTTATAATTTTAAGTAGTTAAATTGATAATTTTGTATAAAAAGGCCAAAATCGCAAAGCATGTCCTAATTTCTAGCCTACCCGTGCAAGACCTCCATTTAACTAAAAACTCCTAAATTAGAAGCCCCATATTTTCATCCCCCCAACCCAAATCCCTGACCCGAATCCGACCCGCGGTTCCCATGTTCAAAAATCAGATCAATCCAAAATTCCAGCTGGTCAAATTCGTACAAACCTTATGCTAAAGATCTGTTGGAGGTCGTTTTGGGTATTTTCTCATGGCCCTTAGAACCCTAATTTTACCATATAAATGGTCATATATGCGCAGCTTTTGAGGAGGAGAAAATAGGAGCGGCCGAGAGGTGGTGAGTTCAGTTTTTGAGTTTTAGAAAAACGGCAAAAGTAGAGAGAGGCACGGGGTTTGAGTTCGAGTATATGAGTCCAAGTTTTATTAAAGGAGACATAGAGGGAAAACAAAAGCAGCAGCCATACGTATACAAGTTTCATTTTCCAGTTTGAACCTCATTTCGTTGTCATTGTTTTTTTTTCTGGTTTTCGAATTGTGTCATCATGTCGCCATCGCAGTCGTCGCTTGTGTTTGAGTCGTGGTCTTCCATCCTCGCCCTAGCTCGCTGCGTCGCAACAGGTAATAAACCTCTCCTCTTTACTCTTCAGTTTTCATTTTTATATATTTTCATATAGTTGTAGAAACCTTCTCGTATTGTATATGCGATAGTTTGTCTGAAATAATGTAGTATATAAACTGATTATTATGTATATAGTTAGTTAACTTAATTAAAAAGTTTGGATCTTTTTCATTAGTTTAGTGCTTGAGTGTTCAGTGTTAATATGTATGATGTTAGTTAAAGCCAGATTTTTAACCTTTATCACGTTTTGGTATGCTTCCATTTAAAAGAACATGTCTTTGGTCACCACAACCTGTTGTTATTAGACTCTATGTATTTCATTATAAAGTTGCTTAAATAGTTAACCTTGCTGCTAGTTATTGAAAGGGTCTTTTGTTCTTTCCCCTTTTATTTGCTTTAGTTGGCTGGAGGTTTGGTGTTGTGCAAGTATTTGAGAAGGTAGCAGGGAGTGGGTGCTGTGGTAGGATAATAGAAAATGAAGATGAGCAGCAGGGGGTTAGGTCCTTAGCTATTGCTGAAATGCAGAAGTAGTTTGATATGCAGGGGATACCCTGATTGTTTTCAGGGAGTTTAAGGTGATGTATGAGGATGTTAGAAGTTCAGGTGTAGTAGAAGTTGTTTTGGTGTTTTGAATAGTAGTCAGAAGTTTAGCAAAAGATCTAGATGTTTGTAGAGGCTGTGAGGGTGAGAGTGGTTCTGTCTTCTCGGCTGTTTGAAGGAGCTGGATTCATCGCAGCTTTGTTCAATTGCAGCAGAGTAAAGGGAGGTCTGCAGGTATTCCAATAGGTTCTTGATAGTTTGCAGTTATGTGGAGAGGGTCTCTAGGGTCAGTAGGTCATGTGAAGGGTGATAGGATCTGCATGAGTTGTTTCAGGGCTGATTTGGTCTAGTGTGGTTGCAGGTGTCCTGGAGGTTGTGGGATTCAGGAAATGAGCAGGGAATTAGGCTTGGATGTGGAGGAGTGTTCCCAGGCTGTTTTCCTTGATTGCTATAGCTAGTATGGTGATAGTTTTTGCTGCAGGTGGCATGAATCTGCCTGGGAATATTGCAGGCAGGTGCTTGTTTGGTGCTTGATTGTTCCAGGGAGATGGCAGATGCTGCATTTAATTAATTAGTTTGTGAATTGCAGGAGTGTAGTGAGTGTGTCTGGGGTTGTATAAGCAGTAAAAGGGGCAGTTTAGAGTCCTGTTTGCATGAGGATTTATTTATATTCGTATTTGGATATCATGTTTTAGCTATGTTCTCCTCTGTCCAAAGTAGTATCTGTGTGGATTGTGAGTTCAAGTCTTGAAGACTTAGTGTCATAAAGTTTTAATAGGAAAGAAGCTCGATGGAGTGTTAGTTCCTTTTACTCTTGACCTTTGGAAACTATTTTGTTCAAATCTGCCTAAGTTTTAAAAGAACAACAGGATAATTGAAATAGTTAAGGTTTGCTTGTAAGCTTCAGCTGACCCTGTTCAGTTTGTTCTTGGGGTTGAAAGTTGCTGAAAGAGTGTGTTTCTTTTCATAGTTATCAGCAGGGTGTTTGGGACTTGTTCAGGTCCTAGGTTGTCTCTTGAGACTGGTGGAGTAGAAGCAAGTGTGAGGAGTTTATGTATGTAATTGGAAATGCGTAGATTAGTTGTAATACGTATGCAGATCCAACGATTCTCTCTTTATGTTGAACAGTTCAATCTAATTCTTATTGGAGTTAATTGGACTTATATTGGCATTGTATGTTTCTGTTATGAGATCAAGAATGGTTATTGTGAATATTTATTTAGTTTTGATTTGTTTGATTAGGCTCTATTTATTCAGTTGAAATGTATGGGTAAGGTTCTGTATTGGTTTACTATGACGTGTTTTAAAATGGCATATTGTTTATTTTATTTTATTTCGTTTGGTGTCTGAAATCCCGGTTGATGCCGGAAGTTTATTTATTTGGCATGTGAAAATTCGCTTGGCGGACAGTCTATTCATAAGTCAGTTGCGTTTTGCTTTCATGTCAGACCCCAGTGTCTATTGAAGTTTACCTATTTAGATTAGTTTCATTCATTTGGTTGCATTGACAGTAATCCTCGAGTATATACTAACTCCTTATCTCTTCTATTTTCTTTGCATGAATTCCTTGGGACGAGTTGGTTAAACTCGCAAAATTGGGATGGCTTATTGGCATTGGAGTTGCATTGGGGTCAAGACCCGGGCTCAAGTTTTCAAAGCTTTAGAAATTTTTAGAAAGTTCAAGGCTCCCGCGAGATAATCATCTTCCGGGTTCTACTTTTTGAAACTCAATCTCCTATTTTTAATTAGGTCCTTATTATAATAGTTCATTGATGTTGTAGAATAATTATGTATTTATATTTATAAATAAATATTTTATTGATTGAGTTATTATCTACTTTATGGTTATTACCTATAAATTTTTTGAGTCGTTATTTAATTTATTGCAAATCAGGTCATTTAAGGAAATGCGTGCAAAATTTCATAAATTTTCAAAAAACCACGTTTAATAATAGACTATAAGAAAAGACTTCTATCTTATTGATACGAAGTAGTTTCTTTTAAAAGTCAAAATTCATTAAGAAGTTTTAATTAACTTCTAAATGTCCCAAAAAACTTTGCAAAAAAGCGACTTGAAACCTAAGTTTCATCTTATGATGAGAAACTCGGGTTTTAAAGTAGAAATTAAGCAAGTTCCATTTATGCACTATCACATACGAGTTGGCAAAGAAATTTGGACGATCAAATCTTTCATTTTCAAAAGAAAATGCGCTTTATTTATTTATTTATTTATTTATTTTGAAAATAATTAAAGCTTTTAAATAAAAATTTAAAATATTTTGAAAACTTACTAAATTTAATTAGTTGAATTAATTAATAGTTCAATTAATTATTTTTTAGAAAAAGCGCATAAATAGCACTTGCAAATATTTTGGAAACCTGTCGGATTAACCGTTTTTAACAGAATTTCGAAAGTGCCTTAAAAACCTTCTTTCGAAATTAACAAAACCTCTTACCTTTAGAATCCTGAAAGAAAGACCGTCTTTTTATAAAAATGGAGTTTTGCACGCATTTGTTTATCTGGTTCCCTGTTTTTCCTTAAATTGGGTGGCGACTCCAAAAACTCCAAAATAGTTAGTCCATTCTGTTGATATTCTTAAGTTTTAGCCCTTCGGGGCTAATTTTTTGGGGGTTCAACAGGAACAATATTACCTGTAGCAGCTTTTATCTAGGTCAGCTTTCTTGTGCTTTTCCTCTTTTGGAAGGACACTGTCTGCCACGTTGGATCTTCTTCTGTTATGCAATTGGGGGCTTCTAGTGACTTGGAAGTGGGACTTGAAGGTGAAGCCTTTAATCTACTTGTCAATATGTGAGAGGAGGAACAAAAAGCTGAAATGTGTCCTAGTAAACCACAATTTATACATAATATTTTTTCACCTTCGTGAAGGATCTTTTGCACATGGGATCCAATCTTAATAATAGATCTAACTGGTTTATCTAAGAAAACTTCGACACAAAGTCGAGCATATCTCCCTCTTAAGGTAGTGCTTGTGCACATATCCACTTTCAGTAACTTACCTAAAGAGCTACCAATTTTATGTAGTATCTGAGAATCATAGAAATCAGTAGGTAGTTGGGGCAGGCGAACCCATACTGCAGAAGAGGTATGTTTGACATTCGCCGCCAGAAAGTTAGGTTCCCATTTTCTGATTGTTAAGTAATGGCCATTGATGAACCATGGTGCACCTTGGAATACTTTTATCATATTTTCTTCTAGGTTAAACTTGGCTATATAGTAATCGTAACCTAAATCTATTAAAGGGAAATCTTCAGACGGAGGCCATAAAGTTTGTAGTTTTGATTTTAAGTATTGGTGTGAAATGCATTTGCCAAATAGTTTAATGATTATAGAGTACCTCTATGGTTGGTAAATCCTCTTCCTATCTTCATAGGATAATTCGATCTCTCCAGATTCACCACATAGTTGCGATTGTTGACCATCAGAGGGGTTTGTCCTTTATTGTTGTCCATCAGAGGAGGTGTTGAGAGTATTATCAGCATCATCATTTGATAACATAGGTGTCTCTACAGATGACGGTTAAGTAAACATCTAGAAGGATAATAGTGTTTCTTTGAATGTTAAAGGTGTGGTGTCTATAGTTTTGGCAATATCTGGTGGCTTTGGAGGAATCTCAGACGCTTGAGTTCCAAAATTTGGTTATTGTGTCATTTAATTGTTTATCGGAATACGAAGATGTGTTTGAATATATTTTTTTCAGAAAAGTAGAGAGATGCAGGAGATTCTCTCTCTATCTCCTTTATTTTTCACTGGTTCTCTGGCAAATCTTTCCTTTCACTAATAGGGAGAAAGGTGTACATAGCAACTACCAAAGTAAATTTGACTTGAGAAATAAAAATACATTTTAATGCAAGAGCGTGATATTGCAAAGTATGTAATATAATATGAACACTCACATACATCCATCCTTTGAACTTCTAAAAGCTAATTGAGGGAGCTGGAAATTAATATGATGCTTGTGAACGATCTTTTGCAACAAGTCAACGTCAATGTTATGAATAAGCAATGGGACCAGCCGACTATGATTCCACGAGGGATGCCACGGAGGAAATGCAATTTAACTTTGTGTGGGACACAGGCTGAGCACGTGAAAGTGAGCAAAAATTGGATGAATCAGTTATAATAAATCTATACTATACTAAAAGCATGAGGGCCTTAGTGAAATGTTGATTGAACTTTTTACCCTTCATAAGTGACTTTTATATTGGATATAATTGTAAATTCTAAGTATACACATAGTTTTAATTTTATAACATAATTGAAATAAATTTTCCAATCTCACGTCAATAGGTCTCGATATTGTCTATCATTATATTTCTACCAAGTTTAGGTCATTAACCTCAAGTGAAATACCTACATTCCGTGTTGGAATCAAATTGTATCATCACCAATTATGGCTAAGATTTTTCGGATACATGTATTAATATTAGTTTCTAGCTTTAAGCTAAATAAAGTTAAAAATTTACTTAATAATTAAGAATTTGTAGTCAACTCCAATTTGAATTTTGTATTCATTTATATAGCTTTTATAGCTTTTATTTATTCTTCCATTGACAAACAAACTCTTTCACGTCAACCATGCCAAATTCTTGTCGATTTCTTAGTTTTCAAAATTTTTCAATTTAACAAGGAATTAATAATAGATCTTACATTTTGTTAATTCTGGTAAATTGTTTCTTACGCTTTCTTCTTCCTCGCAGGAATATTTTGTATTGGGTCTTTGGAAGCTAATACTCACCCGCATTTAGTTAATCAGGTATATTTATTACAGGTATATTGAATATCTCACATTGAGTAGAGGGACTCTGGTGTTATTAGTGAGAAGTTTTCTCTGTTGTGAGTCTGAATAAAACATCCCAGGAGCATAGGTCTGGTGATTCTTTTTTCTTTTCGAATTTCTAATAGGGTGTATATGTTTTTTTGTATTTTTTATAATTTTATTTGATTTTTTTTGTTTTGAAGTACTTCCTCAACGTCATGTTTCCGTAATATATGAGCACTTTATATTTTGTTTTCTTGTTCGTGATAATATGTAGATTGAGTTATAGTTGGTTGACTGATGGAGTGTACCTAACGAACATAATTCAAGGATAATGCAAACTATTACGGTCAAGGCTATTACATGGGAATGGATTCTAAAGCATGTGATTCTTCTTGTTCCATGTCCTTTTAAATCGCTCTTGAAATTAAGATAGAAAGAGAAGACAACTTTAATTTGTGAGAATTACTAAATTAGAGCAAAACAAAGCACAGATGAGCTACGGTTTTATGAGGTATGCACGTTCCTGCCATTCTTTTATTCTAATGCTAATTTGTCCTTTCAGTTACTCCTTATATGCATATAAATCATGATACAACGATGTATACGATATTATTTGGGGAACTAAGTGTATTTTTAATAATGTATGGAATGTCTGATTTGATGATATTCCAACTTTCAAAATTAATGATTATTTTTTTAATGTTTACAATATTTATGTAATATACTCATTTGAAATGTACATATATTTTTGGAACTCCAATTAAAATGTATAAATTATTTTTTAGTACCATGAGATGCAACTTGGGTGGATGAATTAATTAAAACAAAATTCAAGTTGTTCTCTTGTAATATCTTAAATGTCTTCAAATAATGAAAAATAAGTAATTAATATGAGTTAAGGACTGAGAACTTTTGTCGAGCAATGTTTCTTGAGTTAGATGGACAGAATCAACATTATTTATTTTTAAGAATAGAATATTTAACATCCTCAACTTTTGTTTTATTACTCAAGACACAAACTTTGATAATACTTATGTTATTCTCTTGGAAATATATTCATTGAAAGTAAATACACGCGTAACACGCGTATCCAGAAACTAGTATAGCAAAAGGGCTTAGAGCATTTTTTAGGCTGAATTTGTTATGGCTCTATTTCTATTAGCCTGTTTGGCCAAGCTGTCAAAATCAGCTTATTTTAAAAAGTAGTTGCGAGATAAGCAATTTGTGTTTGACCAAATTTTAGAAAAATATTTTTGTTATTAATTTGTGTTTGATCAATTGACCAATATTTTAAAAAATTATCAAATTACAAAAATGAATATATAATAACATTAATTTGATTAAATATGGCTAGCTTTTCATTCCCTTGTTCTACCTATCCTTATTAGTAGTTACTTTACTTTTTGCATTTCTTATTGTATTTCTGCACTTCGTTGTTAGTTTGGTTATTTGACTTTGTAACTGAGTTCAGTTCTTATTAATATAAATGAGGGTTGGGCATTTGTTACAGTCAATCTAATCACAATTGGGGATAAGGGAAGAGGGAAGGAAAAAGAGGCAGTATAAGAATTTGAATGCACCCTTATTATATCAGAGACTCATCGACACCATTAATTAGCTATAAATCTTAATTTAAAGTAAGCATTTGTTTTTAATCATAGATATAGACCATAAAACCAATATGTGAAAAATAAATATAATAATAATTCAATTGTACGTAGATTCACCTTCGAAACTTTCTCAAAATCCACTACTAAAAAAACAGAGATCTCCGACCACCACTGTGCGACCGAAAATCCGTCTGTGCAGTTGTGCGACCGATTTTCCGTCGCACAAACCACGAAAAAAATAAAAATAAAAACGTGATCGAAGTGGCGACCGATCTTAAGTCGCTGAAAATTATATTTTTTTTAAAACCTATGCGACCGAAAAGCAGCCGCATAGGCGGTCGCCTATCCAAATAACAAAACGGGGCAGCAGCCCTTCCTCACCCATTTCAAATTTCCCAAATCCCCTCCAATCCCTAAAAACCGAACCCCCCCACCCCATAACCAACTATCCGCCACTACATACCCCATATAACTTTAAATTATTACTTTATAATCTCCAACATAACATCTAACACAATCTACACCTACTAATTCACGGTAAATTTCATTTTTTAGTAATTTTTGTTATTTTTTTAAAAAACTCAAATAATGACTTTTTAATTCACTTTTTTTTTTTTTTGTAGTTATTGAGTGGATAGCACATTGGTGAATCATAGTTACATGCAATTGGATCCCAAACAAAGTTGAGGTAATTTTTTTTTTGTTTTATAATTCGAATTTATATATATATATTTTTAAATAATTCGGCCTATATGTTGTTTACATGTTAGTTGTTAGTTATAATTGGTTTATTCTATATAATGTGATGTCGAGTAAGTTGTTTTGGGTTGATGAACTTTAAATATAGGGTTGTGATGTTTGGGATTAATTATGGTAATTGTTGTGATTTGTTGGAATTGTTTGATAGAGTTGTTTGCAATGTGTATGCCTTGTCATGGGTTGTGGTGTTTGGGATACTTGCTATGCATTTAAAGTTAGGGTTTTTGGTATTGTTGTTTGGATTGTTCATGTTTGGAACATTTTATGCCTAAACCGGATAAATTGTATGCGTTTTGTATTGCATTGCTAATAGTAATTAATATGGAATTCAAACGGACCAATGGATATTTAAAAAAGGCTAGGATTATTAAAAATCGTACCTATTAGATTGTTCTCAATTTGGCAATTTTTGTGTAGATATGGACTTTAATGCACGTCGTTTGTGGATAGACTTTTATGAATCGGATGATGAAGTTGATTGAACCTATTTCTACTTTGTAGTTTAGTACTCCCTCCGTTCCAAAATGGTTGTCATAGTTTCCTTATCAGTCCGTTCCAAAAAGAATGACACAATTCTAAATTTGGAAACATTTTTGAGTTGAAACTACTACTTTACCCTTAATGAAATGCTTTATAGCCACATATTTATGTATGACTTATTTTGGACCACAAGTTTTAAATGTCTTACCACATTTTTTAAACTCCGTTCCAAGTCAAACTATGACAACCATTTTGGAACGGAGGGAGTATTAATTACCTACTGTAATGTACATATGAACATAATATGATTTATGTATTCTCATTTTCTGATTGTGATGTGCTTACTTAGTTGATAATCATAAATTTATTTATTCTCAGCACCTTAGATTTATGTATTCTCATTATATAGTTGATAAATCAATTTGAATGTTTCAACAGGGATGGACAAGTTATGCCCTAATGTTTTTAAAAGAAGGCCGGGCAAGAGACCTGTGGGCGAGACTTCAGCTTTTGCGGGTGATGACACTCAGACCTCACAGGTCCCGCATTCGCTGCCTACTGAAGCCCCAGGTAGTTATGATCCAGCTTTTTTCAGGCCCCCTGGCCCAGCTCAGGTACCACTTATTACCCCGTCTCAGTTGCCTCCTGTATGGCAGTGGACATTCCCTAGCCTTGATTGTACTGAGACACAGGTCCCTCCCACATAGGGCGATCCCTCCCAGGCTGATGACAATCCTACTCAGCCCCCTGAATTCCCCTTAGATAGTTGTGACGGCCCACAGGATCAGCAGGAGATCATGGTGTATGATCCGCATTCTCCTTATTACATTGGTGAGCCTGGCACTCGTGTAGAAGGCAGGATGATTATTTATCCCGAGGCGGATAAAGGGTAAGCTACCTAATTTCTTAAGTTCTTACCTATTAAATAATTAGTTCCTACTTTAATTGCTAGTATTAGGAATAACTCTTGTTAATTTTTTTGTAGCTTTTGCCCAAGCGATGAGTCCAGTAAGGTACTGACTGCGTGCATGAGAGCGCACTGGAACCAGCCTTGGCGAAACTGGAGCGATGTGCCCCAGGAAGTAAAGAAGCAGATATTGGTAGATTTTGAGGTGATACATATGCATTTGGTTTAAAACTAATTGCAGTTTTTAAACCATGAATATGTTTAAAGAAAATATTTTGATATACTTTCAGGGCAATTGTATCTGGCATCAGGGTCTGGATTATAACATTCGTAACATCTTCTCCAAGAAATGTCCTGCGTTATTCAAGGGAACATATTACAATGCGCGGCGTAAAGGTACAAGGCCCGGCTTCCTCGATGCTGCTCAGTGGGCGGAGCTGGATGAATATTGGCAGTCGCCCGAGTTCGAGGCGAAGAGCGAAAAAGGCAAGGCTGCGCGAGCGTCGGAAAAGGGTGGATCGCTTCATACCGGTGGCTCAATTAGCGCGGCTACACAGAAGATGCGCTTGGTACAGTTATTTAATTAATTGATTGTTTACTTGAACGGTTGATTTTTTTTCTAACATATTATGATTTTTAATTTGTAGGAAAAGAAAGAAAAGCGCACTATTCCCGTGCTCGAGCTGCACAAGATCAGGCATACAAAGGGTGCCAAGAAGGGCGGTGGAGAGTGGGTCGAGCCCCGCGCAAAAGAGGTTTGGGTAAGTTTGTAAAATTCGATCTTTAGTCGCGCCAATCCTTCAACGTTTAGTCTTTCTATTAACATCATTAATATATTTATGTTATTCAGGAAAAGACTACAAAGACTGTGGAAGAGTGGACATCGACTCAAGCATCGGACCCCGGAAGCAGCACCCCGGCTCCCTTGACGTTCGAGAAAGAAAAGCAAATATGGGTTGATGCTGTTGGAGGGGTTAAGAAGGGGTCTGCTTATGGTCTTGGATCGCTATTTGCTTCGGATAAGCATAATGCTAGCTTTTTGGGCACTTCAGCTACTTCTTCTCCGTCGAGCTCTATTGATCCTGCTGAAATTGCTCAAATGAGAGAGAAGATCAAACAGATGGCGAGAGTAAATCAAGAAATGCAAGACATGATCAAACAGCTCCTTGCCAAAAAGCAGAAGAAAAAATCGAGAAGAAAGCATAAGAGCAGGCATCGACGCAACTCCTCTTCCTCTTCCGAGTCCGAGTCTAGCTCTGCCTCAACCGAGTAGTCTTTTTTGAAAGTGGATAACTGTCTCTTAAGCTTTATTGTTAACAATTTCAGGATATAACTAATGTTGTAGGATGTTTTTGAAATGTTAGATTTTATTGCGTTGTGTTTGAATTACTGTTTTTATTGTTTATGAACTGCATTTTTCTGTTGTTTCCATCTGGTTATTGCTGTTGCTACTGCCTGAAAACAGGTTTTTTATTGCAGGTTTTTTCCAGTTTGGCGACCGACTGTCAGTCGCCAAATCAGTCGCACACATTAAATCTTTTTTTTTTACGACCAAGGTAGCGACCGAATATCGGTCGCATAGCGGTCACTGGTAAATCCCAAACGTTCGACCAAGTATGCGACCGACAATCGGTCCCTTGTACTATGCGACCGATTTTCGGTCGCCTAAACGGTCAATGTTTCTATCCTTCTTTTCGACTGCCAATCGATCGCATAGAGGTCGAAATTTCGACCAAGTTTCGGTCGCAGGGCTATTGTTACCATTAATTCTCTGACTACCCGTATCGGTCGCCAATCGGTCGACTTGGCGACCGATATGCGACCGATATGGGTGGTCGGAGATCTTTGTTTTTTTAGTAGTGATCTAGGTTGCGTTTATGTAAATTACACATATGACGAAGATTTTCGCCCACAAGAAAGGTCCAAGTTCGTTTATTTTTACTTACCAACTTAGAAGGATCGATCACAATATTAACGTTCGAACTTCTAATCTCATTTTTGATTCCTCAATTATTGCTAAACTTCTCTTTTGATTTTATATATATTCGACCAAACACATTTGATTTGTAATTAAAATGTATACTTTTAATCCCTTTTCATATGAAATAGCAGTACATTGTATCCCTACCCTCCATATATGAAGGACTGCCAACTAGCATAATTTCTACGAGCAAAAGGCCCAAAAGAATAAATTAAAAATTAAATACGATAAACCAAGTTGAACTTAATTTATTTAAGTAAAGGAACAAAAAAAGCGTAATTTATCCAATAAAAAGGATTGAAGAAGCTTATATGGCCAAAATACACACTTATTCAAACACATTCTCATCTTTGTATACAATATAATGGCTTAACGTTCATCACCCTCCTCTCCTCCATTTCACACGGGTTCTCCTCTACGGTGAACCCAACTTTTAATTCCCTCACCGTCCTTTTAACGGTGGACGGCGAGAGAGATCTCCTCTCTCCACCACCACGATTCACCAGCATATCTTCAATAAACTCAAAAACTTTCCAAAATGGGAATCTTGAAACCATTCCAACTCTTGGAAATAAACATCATTTCAGCCCAAGATTTGCAACCTATATCCAAGAAAATGAAAACATATGCCACCGTTTGGGTTCACCCTACACGGAAGCTAACCACCGCAGTTGATGTAGAAGGCGGCAACAACCCGACGTGGAATGACAAATTTGTTTTTCGGGTGGATGATGAATTTCTCCGACAAGATACCTCAGCTGTACAAATTGAGATTCATTGTGTTCATTGGTTTAAGGATTCTCTCGTTGGCTCCGTTCGTGTCCTTGTTGGAAATCTTATACCTCCTCCTACTAGGCCTCATCACAATCATCATAATATTGGCATGCGATTTGTTGCACTTCAGGTTTGTTCATTAATTTCCTCCTCCATTATTTGTATATAATCTTCTTATTTTGCATTTATATTTTCTCCTTTCTTGATGACATAGGAATTTTTGTTGACATGCACAAGTAAAGTTGCATGCATGTAATTTATATTCCATTTGTATGTCTCTTATAATATTTGGTGCTAAGAAATTTTATTGTTTTGGCCTAACGTGCCAATAGGTTCATACTTGAAAGTTGGATAATCATGAGCTTAAGTATCAAATCAAGTACCACTAAATAGCTTCATTGTCCTTGGATCCTTAAGAAATGAAAAGATCATTGGATATGAGTACCACCAGATAGCTTCATTATCCTCCTTATGAAAAGATTTCATTGGATATCACATGACGTTGCTTAATAATTAGAATGTTGTTTAGGTGAATTATTGTGATTAAATTAATGATTCAAAATATTTCCCTAAAAAGCTGGTTGATGTTTTTGTATTTAGGTACGCCGTCCATCCGGACGACCTCAGGGGATATTGAACATTGGTGTTGCATTATTAGATAGTACTATGAGAAGCATGCCATTGTACACTGAATTAAACAAGTCTGCAGTTGGATATCGAGATTTAATGGAAGAAGAACAACTTGCTCACCATGGCCAAAAAACTAACGGTGATAAGAGCAACATCAACAACAACAATAACAACAACAACAACAACAACAATGTCAATAACAAGGTGACTACTATTAAACCGATATTGCTACGAACAAAAAGTGAACGTAGCGAACGTGTCACATTCGATGATGCTTCAATTGCTAAAACTTCTCGAGTTGCAATTCCCTCGAATAAATTGAAGGAAAAGGACAAAGAGAGCTCAATTCTTAGTATTTCTTTGGAACCTCCACCACAAATGTTGGTGAAAAAGAAAGGGAAAGCAAGTTCCATGGTTAATGGTGTAGAGTTAAAAGAGAAACCAAAGCCCAAAGGTAAGAAAGGTAAAGCAGGCTCAGTTGTTAGTGATTCAGTTGTGAGCAAAGAGTCATCTCTTTATAATAGGCCCAAAGAGGATAAACCCAAGCTTAAACTTATTGCTTTAGAAATTGAAAATAAAGATAAACCCACAAATGAAAAGAAGCATGGCTATGAAATAACTAAGGTAGTTGATGAAAAATCTGTCATAGAGTCCAAAGGCTTAAATGTTAGTGATAAACCAGATGAGCCAATAACAGTTATTGGAAAACCTTTTCCAAGATATAGTGGATTTGAGATAGGAGGCCCAAAACAAAATGGGAACTTTGCATTTGGAGGCCCTCTAAAGGTGACTGACTTAGATATTGGGCCCTCAGCATCTGAGGTGGCAGCAGTTATGGCTGAAAAGAGATACCCATTGGATGATCAAAAGAGCTCAGTCATGGATGGTTGGAGCATGGATGAAAGTGTTGAAGGGCTTAAGTCTAAGCTCGAGAGGTGGCGAATGGAGTTGCCGCCAGTATACGACCGTGAGCTCGCCTCGAGTAGCTTCCATTCGACCGGCCGTCGCACGAGAAGGCACACAAATAGGTCATCAAGTGGATTGTTTTCATGTTTTGGTAACATATTGGGTTATGAATGCCAATGCATTTGTGGTAAGCCTCAAAGGAAGCATAGCACAAGGTTCTATAGCCCATCAGTTGGTAGCAGATCATGGTTTTGAAAAACCCAAACCCAAGTCAATTTTTTGATGGCCCATCTTGAAAGGCTATTTCCTTTCAGTTGCTGAACATTTATGAATTTGAAGCTGCTAGGGGGCTACACTCTATCGTTCAGGTCACTTTTCCATCTATACTTGCTCATTATTTTAAATCAGAGACGGCAGATTTGGAATTTTAAGTGTAATAAACGTATTTATTTATGGTATTAATACTGCTCTTTTGTGACATTGTTTCGGATTGGACGATAAATATATCTATTCTATAATTTCGAATAAAAAAAGAATATCTCTCTCAGTTGCACACAATTTTACTATGTCTACAAAACTTCAAAATTTTCAATTAAAACTTTTCTTCAACAGCAAAAGTTGGTGAACACCAAAAGAAAGGTATGTATATATAATATTTCTAATACAATTAAGATCTTTTTGTTTAAAAAAAAAAAGGAAAAGGAAGAGAAAGAAAGAAGGCGTGGAGGATGGTGGAGACAGAATGATGGTTCGTATCTTCAAAATTCAGGTCGCGAATTATGAGGAATATCCTCCTCCTTCTATTGGGTCCCTTTTCCAAGTTTGTTCCATATACTCTATTTCATTATTTAATTAAAAAGGTGAGAGAATAAGAAATGCACCACAACATTATACTAGATAATTACTTTTAGCTCTATTGCATATGTATCGACAAAAATATTTAGGTATGACCTTAACAAATTATTTGTTTTAATAACTGAATTCAGACGCTCTATTTTCTTCCCAAGTCTCAACCAACATCCTTACATCCCATTGTGTTTGAACATCTTTAGATCATCCAAATTAAAGTTCTTGCTGTTAACTTTTAGATATGTCAAAGTCAAGTTGACGTTGAATGAGAATATATATTCCTTTAACCAAACTTTTGGTGTTTGGCAGCTATTTGAAGAATAGTTCCTTCCATTAAAGTAAAGGAGAAAACAACTCGTGACAAGTTAAAGAAAACAGAAACTAACAGGGCATAAATCACAACCTGCTTTACTCAGATATATACTAAATTGACACTTGCCCCTGTTTGTTTATAGTTTTTTAGAATATTTTTTGGGAGTTTTTGGGAGAAAAACTGTTTGTTTATGGTATTTAAGCAAAATTTTTCTCAAAAATTCCCAAAAACTTGCTCTTTTTGAGCCAAAAATTAATATTTACATATCAAATTTCATTTTCATAAGAGCTCAAAGGATCTTTTTGAACCAAAAAATTTATTCCCAAAAAGTATGTCCAAATACTTTTTATTTTCATATCAAACTTCACCCAAAAAGTATTTCCCAAAAATTATTTGAGAATCTATATCGAAACGCTAGCTTGATCTCCTCATATATGAGGTTCTTGATACCTTCTCTCCTCTCTTGACATATTTATTGAGGAGTGTTATCATGTTTGCTGCTTACTAACAAAGAGGAAAATGAATTGCAATGAACAAAGCTTTCAACATAATATGAAAATTTAAAATGAGGTTTTCAGTATTGGTGACAGCATGCTTATCTCTACAAAAATATTTGCTTTGAGATGTGCATGATGCGAATACAAAAATTTATTGGCATTCAATATTTAAACAAGCTTATAGTACACCATCTAATTTTTATTTAAACCCTTTCAATTAATTATAATAACACTAGAATATATTCTTATCACTATTATCACTCTATACTCCCGATAAATTAGCATGATTTGGTACATGAATCAAGTTTGGGTAATATTTTTTTGGATGAAATCGTATTAGATCCTTAACCTCTTCTATCTTCCACTTTTCTTTAATCGGGACTTTATTCACGTCTTAATTCCTTCAAAATAAGAAAATGTATTAATACAATAAGCTTTCATTAAAAGAAAATTTTCCATTATTTTAAATTATTATTGATATAAGAGAAGAAGAAGTAGGGTTGCGAGGATGAAATTCGAGACTTGCAATAATCAGTAGACCGTATGTGCGTTTTGCACATAAATATTATCTTAGACTATTCTAATTAGCCATAAATTAAAATTTGTAACATTATTGTTGGTCTAAATGGGTGCTAAGTCCTAAGGTGTCTCAGAGTAGCAGCTAACTGAAGGCACTGTGGGTCCCACAAGCACAGAGCCTCCCGGTCAGCCGCGTTATCTGTCGGCTTACGTGGCAATACGACATGCTCTAAGTCACGTGACTCTGGGTCCCACTTTGTCGGCTTGTCCCTTTGATGCGACAAGGTTTCGCCTTTTTGGATTATCCATTTACCAATTTCTCGTCTCTCTCTCTTTTTCTCCCGATAAATTTTTCAGTTTATCATACGTAATTATTTCTTCTACCTTTAACAACCACGATAAAAAAGAAGAAAAGAAACAAGTGTTTTACCATTTATGTATGGGGTAAAAATCAGCCCGCTTATGAATCGCCCCGATAAGATAAATTAACAATCACCGAGCACGTGATGATGAACCAATAACCGAAGCAACAGAGTTAATCACCGAAGTCAGACACCGGGGTCGTCACCGAAGGCGAGCCGTAAGCTGAGCTTCGGTGATGGCCACCTCGATCAAACAGCAAGGTCTCACCACCGAGGTCATATATATGCACCTCGGTGAATCGCCTCGGTTCCAGCGGCTTCGCAGCCCACTAACTCCCCCCATTAATGCCAAGATCGTGGGTCCAAGCATGACTGATAGTGGAAGACGTGGGCAAGGCCCCTGGGCCTATAAATAGTACTTCATTTTGTATTGTACGCATTCGGAAATACATACAGAAACTCTGCCAAATTTTGTACTCATTGCAATATATTGAAATCCAGTTATTTTCTCGCATTTTACGCTTATTATTGGCATTTTATCGACTTTGATACGAAGTTTTGCTTATATTCTAACCCAAATTCGATTTGTGATCCAAAACTGATTTAGGCCCATACAAATTGGCGCCGTCTGCGGGGATATAGCAGAAATACCTTGTTCCAAAGTTGAACGCTCTTTTTTCGTCAAAGCTTGTAATTTACTCGACAACGATATGGCTAACAACAGTAGAGATCTAGAAGATCAGACTAATGTTCCGTCGAACCAACAATCTTCATCTCCAATGACAACTGAAGCCTTTCAAGCTTTTGTTGTTGCTTCGCTCAAATCCCTTCAAGAACGGCAGGATGAGCAAGCACACATCAACGCCGAGTTCAGTGCCTCGTTGGAGGCGAGGAACAGTTCAGCACCGGACAGCACCCAGCCTTCGGTTCCAAATGGAGGCATCCCGATCTTCATTCCTACGGGCGCGATAACAAGGGGACCTCCCAATGGGGCCACGTCTGGGGGTTCGAGAAACATACCAGGCGCAACGCCACACTTCGGGACGATTCCCACTGTGGCAGAAACAACATCCTCGGTCGACGTTGAGAGGTTGACCAGGGAGATTGAGGCACGCGTCGAGGCGCTCGTTGAAGCTCGCGTCGAGGCACGCGTAGGAAAGCGCCTCGAGAGCATACCGGGGATAACAAAGACCGAAGACGAGCTTGACATAGATCAATACAAGGAGTTTCCCTTTAAGCCCGAAGCAGCTCCAGCCCCAACTCCTAAGAATTTCAAGCTCATGTTCTTAAAAAAGTATGATGGGACCACCGATCCCAAAGAGCATGTAAGGGAATACATGGCAATGGTAAAGAGCAATGACTTAACGGCAATAGAGCTCGAGTCAATGTTCTTAAAGAAGTTTGGCGAATCCTTGGAGAAAGGAGCGCTGCGCTGGTACATGTATCTACCAGCGGGGTCGATTTCCACCTTCAAGGAAATGACCAACGCCTTCGTTAAGGCCCACACCGGGGCCCAAAAAATTCTCCAAAGGAAGGAGGATATATGCGAAGTCAAACAACGGCCCGTTGAGCCACTTAAGGAGTTCCTTGAGCGCTTTCATGCTGAGCGCATGGAGCTACCTCGGATGGATGATACTTTGGTCATCATGACATTTGAAAAGGGTATCAATGTTCGCAATTCTGACGCCGCTGCTGAATAGCGAAAGGAGCTCCAACAATACCAAGTTTTGACATGAGAAGATCTACACAAACGGGCTTACTCCAAGATCAGGTTGGAGGAAGCTGAGTTTAAAAGCCGAGGTTACAATTACAAAAACTGAGGCGAATCCTCACATCGCGCTGAGGTGTTGTGAGGAAATCCGAAGGGGAGGTATGAACCATACACCTATACAAGGCAGCCTGTCAGCCAAAGGCTGGGAAACTCCTTCGAGAATTCATTCACAAGCCCATACATAAGCCAACAGCTCGGAGGAAAGGTTCACTCCAACACGAACCAAAGAAATTCCTCGGGCCCAGCTTCGGCTTCGAAGAAGGAACTACCTCGGATCCCTGACTACAATTTCAACATATCGACCTCGGAGCTGGTCAACGTAGTCAAGGGGACTGCCAGGGTAAGAGTGCCCAAAGACATGAGAACTCCAGCGGATAAGAGAGACCAAAACTTGCACTGTGAGTTCCACGCGGATTATGGCCATCGAACCGAGGATTGCAAAGCATTACGCCTCGAGGTGGCTCATTTGTTGAAGATAGGAGTGTTGGCCGAATTCCTTACTGACAAGGGAAAGGACAACTACATCAAGAACCGAGGTGATGGGCAGCCACCTCGGGCTCCACCACCAAACAGAGTTATAAATGTCATCTACGGGGGATCAGAGGTGAACGAGGTGAATTTCGCAGCTGCAAAGAAATTCGCCAAATTATCAATCACAATGGAAAAGAGAACTCGAGTTGGGAGCTCATGTAAAGAGATCGTATTTGATGATGACGATTGTGATGGGATGATGTTCCCTCATCACGATGCCTTGGTTATCATGTTAAGAATCAACGACTCCGACATCAAGCGAGTCCTGATCGACCCCGGTAGCTCGGTCAACATAATCAGCTACGGGGTCGTTAAGAAGATGTGGCTCAAAGGGGAAGTTGTCCCCAAAGCAACAGTGTTGACTGGCTTCAACAACTCTACGGAGAAAACTTTGGGTGAAATTACACTAAAAACATTTGCTGAAGGAGTAAGTAAGGAAACACTGTTCCAAGTGTTGCCCGAGGACATAGCCTACAATGTAATCCTCGGCAGACCGTGGATCCACTCCATGGAGGTTGTTCCCTCAACGCTGCATCAAGTGATCAAATTCCCTACGCCTTGGGGGTTCGGTCAATAAAAGGGGAGCAACGAGTAGCGAGAGAATGCTATTCGATTGCGTTGAGAAGTGGAGTCGCTCCCATCGGGCCAAAACAATAGCAACTAACGAAACCGGGGTCAAGCGAGGAGGACCTCCGAGGAGAAATTGAAAAGATCCCGGTTTGCAGCAAAGTGCCTCGGAAAAAGAAAGCCGAGGACTCAACTGTTGAGGAACTGGAATCTTTCACCTTATTGAAAGATTTTCCTAAAAGAAAGGTATTTGTCGGCTCGAAGTTGGACCCGGAGTCGAAGGAAGCAATCATTGAAGTTTTGAAGTCCAACGATGATTGCTTCGCTTGGTCTCATTCAGGCATGATTGGTATCGATCCGGAGATCATGACCCACAAGCTAATGTGGACCCAAAGTTCACCCCGTTGAAGCAGAAGAAGAGACCTCACGTCGGGGTTAAAAAGAAAGCAATCGAAGATGAAACTTCAAAGTTGCAAGAAAATGGTTTCATAAAGGAGGTAAAGTACCCCGAGTGGCTGGCTAATGTGGTTGTCGTACCGAAGAAAAATGGCAAGTGGAGGATGTGTGTAGATTACACTGATTTGAACAAGGCTTGCCCCAAAGACTCCTACACAAACTTATTCGGGCTACAACCAGATCCTCATGGACCCGAAGGACGAAAAAAAACCTCGTTCATCACTGACCAAGGTACTTTCTACTATAAAGTGATGCCCTTCGGTCTGAAAAATGCTGGGGCGACGTACCAAAGGTTGGTGTGTCGCATGTTCAAAGAGTATATTGGAAAATCTATGGAGGTCTACATAGATGATATGTTCATCAAATCGGTTCAAATGGAGGATCATTTGAATCATCTAAGGGAAGATTTTGCTGTTCTGAGGCAATATAGCATGAAGTTGAACCCTGAGAAGTGTGCCTTCGGTGTTGGGTCAGGCAAATTCTTGGGATTCATTGTCTCCGAACGAGGTATCGAAGCAAACCCCGATAAGATTAAAGCTATCGAGAAAATCCCCGAAGAGCTGACCGGGGTGAAAGAAGTTCGGCGCTTAGCTAGCCGAATCGCTGCCTTGAGTCGATTTATCTCAAGATCCTCGGAGCGGTGCCAAAAATTCTTCTAAGTTTTGAGAAAGAACAATCACTTCGAATGGACACCGGAGTGTAAAGAAGCGCTGAAAGATTTGAAATACTACTTAGCTAACGCGTCGTTGCTTGCCAAGCCTAAGGATGGTGAAACATTGCTAGTTTACTTGTCTGTGTCCGAGGTGTCAGCCAGTGCGGTGCTGGTTCGGGAGGAAGATGGCAAGCAGCATCCCATCTACTATGTGAGCAAGACACTCCTCGATGCTGAGACCAGGTACCCACACTTGGAAAAACTAGTACTTGCTTTAATTGTTACGGCCCGAAAACTATGACCTTATTTCCAATGTCACCCAATAGCGGTAGTTTCAACCTTCCCCTTGAGAAGTATATTGCACAAACCTGAGTTATCGGGGAGGTTATCAAAATGGTCAGTAGAATTAAGCGAATATGACATCACCTATCAACCCCGAACAGCCATCAAATCCCAAGTCTTGACCGACTTCGTAGCTGATTTTAGTGTTGGGATTCTGCCCGAAGCCGAAAAGGAGAACTCAATATCGAAAGGAACGATTTCGGGGCTTTGGATACTTCATACCGATGGGGCAACTAATTCCAAGCGTTCGGGGTTAGGCATAGTTTTGAAAGCACCCACCGGGGAGAAAATCAGGCACTCGGTTCGGTTAAAAAAAGTGACCAACAATGAGGCTGAATACGAAGCGGCCCTAGCAGGCTTGGAGTTGGCTAAAGAAATGGGGGTGGAGAGAATTGAGCTAAGGTGCGACTCCCAGTTGGTGGTGAATCAAGTGCTCGGCGAATACACGGCTCAAGAGCCCAGAATGCAGCTATTACTAGACCGAGCACAAAGGATTTTGGCACAATTCCAAGAGTGGCAAGTTAAGCAAGTGCCTCGGGAGGAAAACACAGAGGCTGACGCCCTGGCAAATTTGGGTTCAGTGGTCGATGAAGCCCATTCGGGGACTGATTCAGTGATTTAGTTGTTATCCGCGCAAATGAGAGAGATGAAATTGCAGGTCAACTCGGTAGACCACAAATGGGATTGGCGGAGTAAGTTCATCTCTTACTTCGACTCGGGGACTGTTCCCCAAGACAAAAAGGAGGCCAAAAAGTTGAGGACCCAAGCGGCTTCATACCACTTGATCGAAGGTAATTTGTACAAGAGGTTATATTGCGGCCCGATGACCAAGTATCTGGGTCCCGATGAGGCTAGATATGTGATGGCCGAGGTGCACGAAGGCGAGTGTGGCAATCACTTAGGGGGAAAGTCTTTGGTGCGCAAGTTACTTAGAGCTGTCTATTATTGGCCCACCATCAGCGCAGATGCAAAGGCCTTCGTGCAAAAATGCGATAAGTGCCAACGCCACGCACAGATGATCCATCAACAGGCCGAACCTTTGCATTTGGTCGTGTCGCCATGACCTTTCATGAAGTGGGGGATGGATATTGTTGGTCCATTACCAAAGGGAAAAGGTGGTGTACGGTTTATTCTAGTGTTAACCGATTACTTTACGAAATAGGTGGAAGCAGGAGCTCTCACCGAGGTTAAACAAAAACAAGTAATCGATTTCATCAAGAAAAACATCATCTACAGGTTCGGTGTCCCGAGGGAAATTGCTTACGACAATGGTAAACAGTTCATGGGAGCAGCCATCACTGATTTCTTCAAACAATGGGGAATCAAAAACTACTTCGAACCCTTATCACCCTAGTGCTAATGGCCAAGCTGAGTCTTCAAATAGAATTATAATCGAAAATCTCAAGAAAAGACTCGATGAGAAAAAAAGTCCTAGGCCCGAGGAGTTGCCAGGTGTGTTGTGGGCCATGCGGACAACAGAGAAGAACAGCACCGGTGAGACTCCTTTTTCATTTGCTTATGGTATGGATTCCCTTATCCCCGTGGAGGTAGGCGAACCAAGTCTTCGGTACGCTCACACCACCGAAAATGCGAATCAACAAGCCATGCGCATAAAATTGGACCTGCTCGAGGAGAAAAGAGAGTTGGCTTTGGTCCGGCTAGTTGCTCAAAAAAGACAAATCGAGGCATATCTTAATAGGAAGGCCAAACTTAGGGATTTCAAAGTTGGCGATTATGTGCTAAAGTCTACAAACCAGTCAACGAAGGAAGAAAATGGGGGAAAGCTTGTTGCGAACTGGGAAGGACCTTATAGAGTCAAAGCAATTGTTGGGAAGGGATCTTATCAAATTGAAGATCTGCAGGGCACGCCCGAACGCTTAAATTGGAACATCTCCAATTTAAAGCGGTACTACTTCTGAAATCGAGGTTAATACCCCCTTGCTCATTTAAAAATTTACCAACAGCCTCCAGCAGAACAATGCTCCAACGGCTTCGGTCGAAATGTACTAACTTGCTCCTCGTTTTATTTTGCTTGACCTTTTCAGGAAGCAGATTAAACAATTTCCAGTGCCCGGGTCTTCATCAAGATTCACACCCGAACACTGGGGGGGAGTAAGGGGTAAGTTGCAACCGAGGTCAAAAATGCGCCTCCCAACTGAAGACCATATATTTGACAACCGGGGACTGAAACCCGAGGAATAGATTTAGTACATTGTAATTTCGCCCGGTAGTGGCACATTGTTAATTCGTTTTTTCACCCAAGGTCCGCTTCGACTTGATTTCATGTAAAAGTCGATTTCGGCCTGTTAATATTATCAATGAGATAAAATTCATCCCATAACTCTTTGTTTCTATAATTTTGCACTTCGAAGTTGCACTTTAAATACATCGCCTCGAGGACGAGACGTCGTTCTAAGTTTGCATCGGTTTAAGTCAATTAAGTCTCGCAAGTGAGCTACCTATTCTAAAGTGTTCGGTACATGCAAAAACTAACACTTAAGATAAAAGATATGAAGTCATTTTATTAGTAAGCCCGAAGGCTGAAAGTATTTACATCAAAAGGACCCGAAGGTCCAAAACATAAGCATTAAAAAAAAAAAAAGCCTGAAGGCTTGCACGAAAACAAAAAGTGCTACAGAAGTCTAAGCCTCGGGAGCATCACCTCCCTCCTCAGAGCACCCATCGGCATCTTCTTCATCCTCCTCATCTTCATCGTCGCTCGAGGCTTCACTTGATGAGAGGCCATCAATGATAGCTTGAGCTTTTGCTGCCTTGTCCTCGGCTTTGGCAATTTCCTCCTCCAAGTTGAGCTCGCCAGCGCGGCACTACTTGAGAAGCTTCAACCGAGACTTGATAACGGCCCACTGCTTATCCAGCTCTGCCCTTTTAGCCTTGATCTTAGCTCTATCCTTGCGATCGGCGATTTCGTCCCGAAGAGTTTCAACCTCGGCCTCACGAGCTGAATGTTTGGAGGTCTCACCCTCCAACTTCTGAATATGGAGCACGTGCTTTCTCAGCTGCTCATGGTGCTTCTCAGCCATCTCCCCAGCCTTGCCCCTCGCTTGAACCAGCTCGGCATTAAGTTGGATAACCTCAGCATTCAGCCGCGAGCGTTCAGCTTGGAACTCATCACTGAGGGCTCGAATTTTTGCCTCGGAAGAAGCTTCGGCCTCAAGCAAATCGGACTGGGACTTGGATAATCTAGCCTTCAGTTCGGCTATTTGCGCCCTGAAGCTGTCCTTCTGCTTGTCCCAAGCACAAGCCACGTGTTGCACCTCTTCGGCCCTTGTAGTCTCGAGCTCAATAGCTCTCAACGACAGGACAAATCCCTGGGAGAAAGTTTATTGAAGATCAGCATGAAGGAGCATCCTAAAGGAGAATTGAATTAAAAAGATCAAAGCTTATTCTGAGAGCATTGGCGGCGAGGGTAGTGACTAGTTGAGCTGGAGGGAATGACTGCACCACTTTATCTTCTTCTGGACCAAGCAGGGGCATAAGGCTCAATATATTGCCTCGAGTGCTTGAGAGCAAGTTTGAAGAAGTTGACACCTCGAGCTTTCGAAAGGGCCCAACCGAGGATGAAATCCTCGCGGGTTCAGATTGCGCCCGAACCGCGCCAACTTCAGCTCCCCCCTCGGTAGTAGCAGACCTAGCCTCTCCAACTATGGCTTTGCCCCGAGACTTAGAAATCGCTGCCTCGGCTTCCAACTCCTGGTCCTCGAGGTCCACCACCTCGACCGTTCTTCGAATTCCCAAGTCCATGGCTGCAGCATCGTCAGGTTAATCGATCAGCCTTCGGCGTGGTTTCGCCGCAACCTCGGGCCTAGGAGAAGTCGTTGCCTCGGTGCGAGGAGCCACAGAGCGAGAGGGTTTTTTGGAAGCCGCCCTCTTCTTTTTCATGCCTGCAAAAGGTAACATGAAAGAATTTTAATAAGCAAAAGAATGTAGAGAAGCAAGGATCAACAAGATGACCAAGAATGATAGTTACCTTTGGAGGACCCCTGACCGGGGGCCCCTTTGAAACTTTTGAAGACTTCGCAGCCTTCAATTCCTTCATATCACCTGCCACCAAAGCCAGATCGACATCTGACTCGGTATCCTCTTCCTCTTTCTTCTTCTTCTTCTTCTTTTCATCTTTCTTCTTCTTGCTTTTCTTCGTGTTAACTGCACGGTTCGGAAAACCTACCACCAAGAAGAGGGAGGTCAATAAACGAAGCAAAAACTCCAAAACAACACATCAGGTAAAACATCACAAGGAATTTACCATGCCGTTTGCACTGCCAACCAAATTCAGCAGCTATCTTCATCCACGTTCTCTCTGGGCACTCGCGAGCCCCGGTCATAGCTTTTACCCATTCAGTCAGACCCTCGGGAGGAACGATGTCAACCTTGTTGGCTAAGAAGCAAAATAAAACGGGGTTAGCAAACGCGAATGATCACCGGGGATGAAATAAAAATGAAGGGACACTTATGTGTGTTGTTCCACCGCTCTGGGAAATCAGACTCGGCGGATAAAACACTAGTCTCCAAAAGGACGTAGCGATCGCTCCAGCTTCGGTCCCCATAGTTCTCGCTCTTATGGAGGAGCGCATATTTGCCTCGGTTGTTTAAGGCCACAACCCCCGGCCTTGTGAAAGTAAGGGTAGTAAAGGGAGATGAGATGCTGCAAGGTGAAATCAAACCCGACCTTTTTGCTCAGCCAATCCATACACTGAACAACTCTCCAGACGCCGGGGCCTAGTTTAACGAAGCATAAATTGTATGCTCGGCAAAAATCATCGATGATCCTATGAACAAAAAGGGAGAAACCGAGGATGAATGGGTAAGTGTATGCAAAGGATAGCCCCTCCACGTGGTGGCATACCCTACTAGTGGGGTCGGGGATAATAACCTTCACCTCGACTCCAAATCCACAATCTCTCCGGTCCCGCTCTATATGGGCTTGCGTTATGCGAGTTGGAGTTGTGTTTACCGGTATGTTCCTATTTTTCTCCTCTTGATCTGCAGATTGCACTTGCAGTTTGAGGTCTTTGATGTTGTCGAAGTGAGAGAGGATGATTTGATGAGGCTCGAGCTCTTGCTCGAGGGGAATCATCGGGCCTGAGGGTCCCACCTCGGCAGTATTTCCACCTTCACCCTCGCCCACGGCGTCGTCTCCCTCGGCATCATCACCTCCACCATCGCCATCTCTATGGATGACGTCACTAGCGCTACCTACTACCATGGCATCATCAAACATGATGTCACCTTCTTCTTCTATGTCAATGTCATCACTCACTACAGCCAAATCGCGTCTGGCTCTCTCCTTACGATGCATAGAGCCCCCAACACTAGATGTTACTTCTCCACCCTCCGCCACAGACGTTTGAACCGCCGGCGCAGCGGCGACGGCGTCACCACTAGCAGTGGCCGCGACTGAGCGTGAAGCTCTCACTCTTTCACCTGAGTCGCTTGAATCTTGTTTAGAATGCGTGGTAGACATGGTTGCAGTTCTAAAGTGCTTAGAAATATCTGGAAGGAAGGGATGGAACAAGATGGAAACGGAAGCTTTTCTAGCTTTTTGGTTACTGTTGTTTGCAGGCAATGGAAGTGATGAAAATGGACCGGAGAGAAAGTATTTATAGGTGTGGGATGAACCAAGTGGTGAAATGTCATCATTGTAACATTGGGGGAAACAAAAAAAAAAGGGCGTGACCGTTCGGTCAACCAACAGACGGGCGACACGTGTCAAGGAATAGTGATCTGAAGAAACGCGAACCGTTGACAAAATTTGAAATGCTTGGATAAGATTAAGCCACGTCATTCTCCCGTAGAATTTCACTCCACTCCTCGGTTACTTCGACAATCAACCGAGGAGTGGGGGGACTATCTGTATTGGGTAAAAATCAGTCCGCTTATGAATCGCCCCGATAAGATAAATTAACAATCACCGGGCACGTGATGACGAACCAATAACCGAAGCAACAGAGTTAATCACCGAAGTCAGACACCGGGGTCGTCACCGAAGGCGAGCCGTAAGCTGAGCTTCGGTGATGGCCACCTCGGTCAAACAGCAAGGCCTCACCACCGAGGTCATATATATGCACCTCAGTGAATTGCCTCGGTTCCAGCTGCTTCGCAGCCCACTAACTCCCCCCATTAATGCCAAGAACGTGGGTCCAAGCATGACTGATAGTGGAAGACGTGGGCAAGGCCCCTGAGCCTATAAATAGTACTTCATTTTGTATTGTACGCATTCGGAAATACATACAGAAACTGTGCCAAATTTGTACTCATTGCAATATATTGAAATCCAGTTATTTTCTCGCATTTTACGCTTATTATTGGCATTTTATCGACTTTGATACGAAATTTTGCTTATATTCTAACCCAAATTCGATTTGTGATCCTAAACTGATTTAGGCTCATACAATGTATGTATAGACTAATAACGAAAAGGTTAATTTCTGTATGAAGAAGTAGTAATAAAGTACTAACATGCATGTTTCCTAATCCTGTTTTGCTGAATACATAAGGATTAATTATGTCCATCGTAAGATTTAAACACATCTATTATTCGCAATGATTTTATTCCTAAAAAAATGAAAGCTTTGTTGTCTCTGTGACGGTTCACCTATTTATTTTACTTAAATTAATTCCTTTTTTCTTCATGGGAGAGGCCTATAATAATACTGTGTTTGTTGTTTATTTTGTTGAATTTCCTAATATAATTGAGTAAGGTAATTATCTCATGCATGGTGGTCCCAAATTGGATGCTTGATCCCTGAAATTTTGGACTTCTAGGATTGTAGAGGTGTAGTATATCGATAGAATAATAGGAGTGTTCCTTTCTTTCTATCAAAAGCAAAAATAAATAAATTAAACAATAAGAGAGAAGTTATAGAAAAATGCAGTGTTGATAGTTTAGGAGCAGTGTAGAGGAAAAACTGCTACCTTTTATCCTATGTTATACAATACCAACAGTAATGGAAAAAAAAATACAATACCAACAACATACTCGAATTCATCTCATAAGTGAGATCGGGAGACAATTAATGAGATGAACGGAGACTTTACTCCATCTCGATTGAAGTAAAAATATTGTTTTTAATTGACCCTCGTCTTAAGAATAGCAATTCTGGAAATGATTACGAAAAAGATCGTGCAAAATATATTGGAATGTTACGCAAAGATAGAAACACCAAAGATAAAAAAAACGGTGACATCAAAATATTAAAGCTAACTGAGTTAAATAAACACTCTTCCGCGGAAAGGAGAGAAACACTCACTACCTTCTAACCTCATACCCTGATCCTAAACCGTCATGCTCTCCTATTTAGGATCAAGTCCTCAGTTACTCCATCTGTCCCATTTTGTTTGTCATACTTTCCTTATTAGTCTGTCCCAAAAAGATTGTCATATTTCTAAATTTGAAACAATTCAACTCCAAACTTTCTTTTTGACTCATTTGTAGCCACACAAATATCTTTGTCTCATTTTAGACCACAAGTTCTAAAAGTCTTCTTATCTTTATTAAATTTTGTGCCAAGTCAAACTACGACAAATAAATTGAGACGGAGAGAGTATCTAAAATTGGGTCATGTCCTCTCTAATTACCTTACTCCAATTCTTTTGTGGTCAATCATTACCTCTCCATAAGTCCATTACTATCAATCTCTCACATTTTATTCTATATAATGCGATTCTAACATTCTTGTTGTATAATTATGATTTTCCAATTTGATTTACCTGTAATTCGACTATTCTTACCATGTCATTTCATTTGTGGTGAGAATATAAAGAAATTTCTTTGCCTTTTCGACCTCCCTCATCCTCTTTTAAAAAAAAAAATTAAAAGTAAAACTATTGGTCTCCTTTTGCCTTTTCTTAAATACAATAATTTCGTGTCCTAGAAGGCACTAGGAAGCAAATGGTTTCAAGTCTCTCCTTTCCAAAAGAATTATGGTATATGCTGGTTGTCATGTAAATATTAGACAGCCAAGAGAGAGAAAAGGAGATGGCAAAAGCATGGAGAAGCAAAAATATAGCAGCCTATGCTTTTTTGCCTTGTAAAAAGACTCAACTTTAGACACTAACCATTATTTTCATGCTAAAGCTGACACATAAGCTTGATTAAGATTTTCTAAATCTTGGTTTGTTTGGTTAATGACAAATGCTTAATTAAGATATCTAGGCTACAAAGTCTTCTAAATTTTCTCCATTAGTCTTCATCATGATTATGACACTTTGTCTCTCTTTTCCTTATAAGTATCTCCTTCCTCTCTCTTTCTTTCTTTCTTTTTTTCCCCCTAGCTTTCTGCTTTTCTTTTATTAGTTTTCATGCTTCTCTCTGGAAATAATTGTTTGTTTTATGTGATTAATGTCAATAAGACCTGTTAAACTAATGTAATGACTGGTTGAATGATGTATAGTAACAGGAAAGGAAAATTTTGCAATTTTGTCCTTTCGTAAGATGCAACATTATAAAAGGAAATAGATATTCATCGATCTATCTTATTAAGCTGGTTGGTTCTATGACGTAGTGCGATAGTTTTTCTTGCACAATAGCATACAACAAATTTGACATCGGTTACTAATGTGTGTGTGTGTGTGCGAGAGAGAGAAGATTCACACTTGTAGAAGTTGATGAAAATGAAAGGTCACTCGAAAATTCAATATATTTCAAATGCTATTCTTGTTAGATAAAATAATTTTAGTAATATTAAAGTTGAGTGCTTTTATTCAAAAGGTCAATTTGACATTAATGGGCCGTCGAAATAGATTCTTGCTTATCCTAAGAAATTTATATAATCAACAACGTAAAGTGCTTAATTAACCTCACTCATGATAATGTTCAAACAAATTAAATTGTTTTATTATTGTGCCAAATGGAAGCATGTTTTCCGAAGACAATACCAGGAATTGGAGAGCTTTCTAACTAATCTCCCCTCCAAATAGTCAGCTACTACCTCTAAATTCTCAAATTTTTTGGCACAAATTAAATTGTAATACATGTTTTTTATGAGAAAAAGAGAGAGGAAGAAAGTTGCACCACTTCCTTTGCCATCTCTCTTTTGCTCTCACATAATCATGAGGAAAGTACCATAGAAGAATAAACATTTTTTTGATAGGCGTCGAAGATAAAACGAATAAATATTACCTATAATCATCCAATTTATCGTTTATTACATAAAAATCAATTATTTTTATTTTGTTACAAAAAATCATTTACCTTTGCTCCGACCCAACATTAATATGATAATTTTTAGATGTTAAAAGTGATAACGTTCTGCGGCACCGTTTTATCATGAATCAGTTGATTCAGTTTTTATATATGAGAATTGGGAACAGTCAATAAATAGTGATAGATATTCATCGATTTAAAAATTTAATTATCTCATAATGAAAATTATTACCTCTCATTTCATCTTAGCTGTCCTGCTTAGCATGCATGAAGACTGAAAATGATATGCACAAGAATGAATTGTTGACATGAGTATCATTAACTAGCTTCATTTTTAGCAATTAAGGAGATAATTGAACTTGTATGTTGTAGCCTGTAGCTGTAGCACTAGCCTTACATTTGCCTATAATAAGTTTAGATTTCTTATAACTTAACAAAATTGGTTGTAAATGATAAATTCTTTTATGCATTATGAGAATTTCAAACTACCCTGTGGTGGTATTATTTATTGGATGCAACTTCTTTTTACATAGGAAAAGTAGTACTTACAAAAATACGGTGTATTGGGTATTAAATGTTTTTTAAGAAAAAAGGTGATTTTCTTACTTTTTTTGTTGGAAGTATCTCCTAAGTAAGCATAAATTATTGTCTCAATAACATTACTACTATATAGAAATGTCATGATGGTCGACCGAGAGTAAAATAGTAATTTTATAGTTATAGTTGTTTTAATTATCTCGCTCCACGTGTCTTTTGATCCAACCACATAACGTAGTCTAGAAACTATATTCTTTCATCTCCCAAAAACTCAACCTGCTTTCAACGAGTTGGATGGCATTCCACTTGACTCACCAATTTGTTTCACTTGATTTTTCTAATAATTATCTCCAAATTAATCCAACAACATCCATAATTTTGCTTCGAACTCACCAGTTTGGGTAACTCAAACAGTGTACTATCGTTTACCTTCAGGGACAACAACATAATAAAACTCTATTAGTTGCTATAATTGAAACTC
This sequence comes from Petunia secreta, assembly GCA_029990175.1. Classification (NCBI taxonomy): domain Eukaryota; kingdom Viridiplantae; phylum Streptophyta; class Magnoliopsida; order Solanales; family Solanaceae; genus Petunia; species Petunia secreta. Next base: position 17,621,903 of record JARKIP010000010.1, read on the forward strand.
CATCAGTTGACGATTGGGATAGAATTCTGGCTTGACGGGCATTCGGCCATTTTCTTAATTGGAGTTTCATCTTCTCAGTTGGAATATTACATTTACAGGTCTGATCACTTTCCAATATTTTCTCAATGTTTCATTGTTACTTTAGATGAGCACTAAATGTAATATTTCGTTCTGATTATATATATTTTCCTATCACAGTGTCTTAACGCTAAGAATTAGGTAATGCTGATTTGCACACTTCTCATCCCTCTTCAATCCTGATATGCATCGTTGTTTTGGTATTTGGTTACCATATGCAATTTCTGGTTTATTTTATTTTACATTGACCTGCTTTAATTTTTTTCTTTTCTCTCCTTTATCATCTTAATTTTATGAAAGTTTGATGGAATATGAGCTTATTGGAAGCTATTAGCATCTGTCGAACGCAAAACTATATCTATATCAATTGCCTCATAAGATAAAACTATAAGCAGCAATTTTGAGTCTTCAACCTAGCAATATTTTTTCAATGTAATGTACTAAATAATTAAATATGAAGCATGAATAGTAAGAAAAAGAAGACAGATAAAATTGATAGAATAAGAGCAGTGAGAATACCATAGAACATAAGACATGAAATGAGAAGAAATTCGCGGTGCTCACCTGATGGAATTCAATGAACAGAGAACTAGATACGATCTATCTAATGAAGAGAATTCTTGACAAATGAGACAAAAAATGAATTTTTCTAAGTTCTTGCTGATGATTTATTCATTCTTAAATCTAGAAATTCTGTGTTTGATTTGTTTGCTCGCATCAAGAATTTGAGACTTTTTCTTTTTGAGTTTTCTTGAGAATGTTGTTGCTTCTATGTTTATATGAAGGTTCGGGAATTGCATGTGCCGATCAAGAATAATGATATCTTTTTTTAACAATAATTTACGATAATCTAATTTGAATGAAGTTAAAGTTATGTTATGCTTTGTAGGGGATGGCTGTGGAAGATCAATCGGTGCCTTCCAGTGTTAAACTTGTGATTGAAGGCTACCCTTATGCAGCGAACAACCTTCTCATCTATTTCAATCAGGTTGCTTTTTGAATTATGTTATGCTTTAAGCTCTTTGGAAATTATTTCGGTGAATACATTTAGTTCAAAAGTGAAAAATAGTTGATTTCAAGACAAGATAGCTTCAATCCTCTAATTTATAGCTACCTATCTCGCCGTACCGCTAAATTATTTACGAAAGCTTCCTATTAGAGTGTGTCTTATTGTTATAGGTAATCGCTTGATTATATTTTTCTTTTTCTTCTATATTTTTGTAATTCGGTTATACTTTCCTTAGTCCTTACTAATGCACAACAACAATATTTAAGATAGCGCGCATAATTTTCATTCTTTAGCTCATCATGACCGGGTAAGTTAGGCTTTCATTAAAATACTTTGGTAGTTTTCTTGATTGTTGCACTACTGCTTCTTTCTGCCAATTTCATTTTTTACCTTCGTTTTTACAATCTCTTCCATGGAAAAATGAAGTATTTTATTTCAAATCATGCTCTTTGGGTTTATGGTATGGAATCCTTTTGGTGTATGTTAGAATGTTAACCATATTTTCTCTGCCTACTTGAGTATTACTATTTACATAGACTATGTTAGGCTCATGATGGCTATTTCCTAATTTGAGTTTATTTTCTTAAGTAAAAAGCCTATGACTTTACTGGAATGGTCTGAACTTGAAAGAAGTTAAGCACACGATAGATTATGCTTGCGCAAGATTAATTAATATGAAAAAGGGGAGAAATAAAAGATGCTTCACGGGCAACCGATTTTTTATTCATCATCTAAAATTTCTTTCTCTATTTTTGTTATACTTTGGTGTAAATCTTGGAATGTAAATGATATATACTGGATGCTAGATTTCATTAACTTTTTCTCCGTGGGTATAAATATGGTATGTTTTTTCTCTTTTGCGCCATAGATTTTATTTTGTTTGTTGAGCTTAGTTTTGGATATCCTTTGATCAAACGATGACTGGATTGCATTTATCTATTATGTGAATTATATAGCAGCTTAAAGAAATGTTACTCAAAAGTATAATTTTCACTCTTTGGAGTAGAGGTGTAGCTATCAGGATAAAAGGGAGGAGGAAGCTGTACATCATATATCTTGAGTTGAAGCATGAATACTATTGTATTAAAGCACAAGAGCATAGTTCCTATGTTACTCGGACTCTTCATTTTTGGTGCCGCACCCGTGTCGGATCCGTACCCGTGCGGGTGTGGGTGTGGGATCCGTACCCGATTTGGTCAAATGATTTTGAGTATTTTGACCAAAATCAACGGAGAAATTCTTGACAGATTCAATGATTTTTTTAACCAAAACAAAAGTAAGGGGAAATTGAAGGAAATAGAATACCTTGTATTATTGTATATAGAAATTTCTATGTCCTGGTCAATATTTCTTCCTCAAGTTTTCCATATAATAACTCATAATTTAGGTGTTATAACTCTACTTTTAGATTATTGAATTTATTTAGCCGAATCCCCAAGCCCGTATTCATAACTGGATCCGTATCCCCGAATCTTAAAATATAGATCATGAAGGATCCGACCTCTAGATCCGCACCCGTATCGAACACCCGCACCCGAGTCCGAGTAACTTAGCATAGTTCTCCCGTGTTCTCTTGCAGAAAATCAAATTTTTCGCTTTCTTTGCAAATAGCAGATGCTTCTATAAAGAGGTAAGAATTTATGTGCTCCTGTTGGGTGCGTATAAATAGTAGAAACATTGTTGTATTATCAGTGAAATACGATCTTTATACCACTTTCTGCTGTAGAAATTCTGGACATGAACTTAACACGGGTTGAAGAAAGCAAAAGACTAGATTGAACTATCTTTCATTTTTGTTAGGTAACATCAAAAAGAAGGATGAAGCTTCGAAGGTCCAAGTTGCTCACTTTGAAACATCTTAATGTTAATGAGCAATGTTTACCAGATGTTGGAGTTAAAACATATAAAGACTCAACTGAGCCTCTAATATGCATTTCCCTGATTGTTACTGATTCATTTGAAGACGCAATTCCTTTTGGAAAAGATAGTGCATGAACAAGCACTGTACAACAAACATACTCGTGGATGCATGTAAATTTTAGAAGCAAACTTCATTGTTCTTGAATACACAAATTCTAAAATTGTTTGTTTACTTTATTAAGATAATTTGTCTCTGTATGTCACTATTTATCAAGGATGATTCTTGCTACAAACACCCTTATGTATTTGTGAATCATGGTTATTCTCGGTTATATGTTGCTTTTTAGATATCAATCTTGTTTAGGGTGGTCGCAAGTAAAGACTAACGCAAATTGAACTAAATCAAAATGCAAAATGTTGGGCCCGTGTTGAGCACGGGCGGCACTAATCTAATTTATATACTACTTGGGGTTGGGGGTGAGGTTGATAAGGAGCTGAGATAATCAACGTGAAATGTTACTAATGAAACTTGTTTTACATATTTCCTCGGGAGAAATAACTTTTTGATTTTTAAAGAACTTACTTTTTATTTAGAAAAAATAATTTTTGAAACAACTTGACCAACCAAACATACTCCATACCAAACAAACCCATACTTTACTAGATAGGAAAAGTAGTCATAGTACTAATATACTTTCCATATACACATTTAACAAACTCGAGAAAAAGAAATGATTCCCATACTAATTTCTGTTTTCCAACATTTGGACAAAAGAGGCCAATGAAAAGTAAAGGAGACAAAGAAAAAACACTTTCAAGTAGTAATATGAAAAAGCATGGCAAATGAGTTAAATAAGAGAAATTGAAATGAACGCACAAAAGAAACTTGAGCTAGAAGAATTTTGAAGACAGTGCTTGGTGCACTAGCAGACATCTGGGTCCCATAATCAATCACTAGTTCCACCAATATACCCACACCCCCCTCCCCTTTCAATACCACTATACATTCTCTTTACTCTTACTTGTTGTCATTCATTTTCTTGAAATTTTAGTAGTCACAAAAAGATTTTACAATATGGACATGTGTACTGAGGATGAAACTGAGCTTGAGTTGGGTTTAGGACTTAGTCTTAATAGTGGTGTCGGGGTGGCAAAGGCTAAGAAGTCACCATGGGGTGAGTATGGAAGAATATTAACAGCTAAAGATTTTCCAAATGGATTCTCAGCTGGGAGGTTATGTAATGATGGTGGTGTTTCTGGTACTAAAAAAAGAGCTGCTGATTTTGTTGGTTCTACTACTGATGTTGTTGGATCTCCTCCTACTGGTTCCAGGTTAGAATTTTATTATTTTTCCATGAAAAAAGTCTTTTTTCTTTAATTTAATATGTTTATTTATAATGATGTTATGCTTAGTATACCACCAAAAGGTCATGGTTGGGTGGTAATTATCCCTCTGTCTTTAACTAGAGTCTCGGGTTAGAGCGCTGAGTATGAGTCCTATTTGGTTAGTCAAAGTAGGACTTACCAGCACAAAATCCGATTATTCAGACCCAAAGCGGATACCAGACACTAGGATTGAAACAAAAGAAATGAAGTTATGTTTAGTCTATCAAGAAAGTGGCTTGAAGGTTTTTAATTAATGATCTTGTTTCTTATGTAAAGTACTATTCTTTTATTTATAGGATTTTTGTCATTGAGTATGTAGTCCTTCAATTTGTTTCTCACTTTTGTCTTTGATGAGTTCCTTGAAAAAGAGTTTTTTTCTTTAAATATTTGAAATTTTATATTAATTTCATGTTTTTCCATGAAATTCTATATGTGCAGTTTACTCAGAAATTAAAGTGATTCTTTTGAAGGGGTTTCATGGTCTTGGTTCTTATGTATAGTTTCATTTCTATGATGAGCTCTTAGTTTATTTAAGTACTGCCTGTGTATTTAATCCATAATTAGCCAAAACATGCTCTTGCTTGCCCTGTCATTACGTTAATCTATCATTTTATTCCCTCCCATATAGTAATACTTCTATAGGGCAATTTGATAATCTTTTACAAACTTTTTTGTACTTTATGGGAAATTTATTCATATGGCACCCTTCTTCCTTTGAGGTTGCCCACATCTGGCTTTTACTTTCTGCAGTTAGGTGCAGAACATCATCCTTTCCTTATTAATTTGATAAGCAGGGGATGGGGAATTTCAGAAATGGATAAGTTATGGCAAAGTAGCTGAATCTTTTTCTAATTTCTCTTTCTTTTGACTTGTTCATTTTAGCTAGAATAAGTTAACAGGTTCATGAATTTGGCTTCTTGATGAATAAAGCATACTAATTTATTCATTTATTTTGATTTCTGGAAGCAGTCAGGTTGTGGGATGGCCACCCATAAGGGCTTACAGAATGAACAGCTTGGTTAATCAATCAAAGGCACAAAATGCTGAAGAAGACAAGGGAGTTGGCGGGAACGATAAGAAGGAGCATTCAAAGAAGAAAATCAATCATGGAAATACTAAGGATGATGCAGCTTCTAACAAAGAAAAAGGCAATCTTGGTTTTGTTAAAGTGAATATGGATGGTTTGCCAATTGGAAGAAAGGTGGATTTGAAAGCTCACACTTGCTATGAGACCTTAGCAGAAACATTAGAGGATATGTTCTTCAAATCAACCAAAAGTATGTATTCTATTTTGAGTACTTGTTACTTAAATTGTTTCTAAAATCTTGTGGTATTTGTGTGGATAAAAAATATGTTTTACATGGTTATTGTTGATAGAAGCAAAGCTATTTTATCACACCTAAGGTAGGGTGTGGCCTGGTCAATGAAGTGAACGAGACCTTGCGGACCAGGGGTCAAATCCCTATTATGGCAAAAAATACTAAGTAATCTCTTCCCTTTCTTCTTAAGCCTTGGTGGCAGATGTAGCGAGTACACGACGGGGTAGTCGAGGTGCATGCAAGTTGGCCTTGACACCACCATTATCTAAAAATAGAATAAAAACAAAGTTCATTTACATACTAAATGACACAAGTCGGTTATTTGTTAGTGATGTTTTTGCTGTTTTGTGATTGCTAATGTTCAATTGGCCCTTGTTCTGTAAAATAGGTGGTGAAAAGGAACAATCAGCAAAATCGCCTAAGCTCTTGGATGGATCGTCTGATTTTGTGCTCACGTATGAGGATAAAGAAGGAGACTGGATGCTTGTTGGAGATGTTCCATGGGGGTAAGAAATCCCCTTGTTATTCCACCCTGGCGTAGAAAAAATATGAGTATATTATTAAGCCTGAAGTCTTCATAAAGAAAACATGGATATATTAGCTAAAGTGATGTATTGATGATCTCAAGTATATTATACATTTAGGTGGACCTAAGACATGAAAACAAATAATCACCCTGCTTTCCCTCAACCACCCCACCCTCAAAAAAAGAGGAAGTACATAAATGAAAATGAATAAAAAGATTAATGATAGGCATAGAGCTATCAATTTTAAAAATGATAAATGTAGTACATAATTAGGCATAGAAGAACATTAAGAGAAAGTATGATTTGTGAAAATTCAACTAGCTATCATTTCTTTCCCCACTCTGGTACTTATATGCTTAATACCTTTATGTCTTATAGGATGTTTCTGAGCACTGTGAAAAGGCTAAGAATCATGAGGACTTCTGAGGCTAATGGACTTGGTATGTATAGACCAAAAAAAAATCTTTATTCCAGCACCCCTTTATTCCTTATGGTTTTTTATTCCACTGAAACTTTGGCTCTTTTTTTTTTTTTTCTCATTTTGTCTTTTCTAAGCTCTAACATCAGCTGCTGGTTTATTTCAGCTCCAAGAAACCTTGAGAAGCAGGAGAGACACAAAGGAAAACCAATCTAATTTGCTTTGGCACAAGGAAAATGAAACAAATGTTTGGAACAAAAGTAAAACAGAATAGGGAAGTGTTAAAAGAGTCAAGAAATCTTGTTGCTTTTTTCGTGGCTGCATTTTTTGTTTTTCACCATTTTTGTGTCTTCTTTTTTGGGTTTTTTTCCATGTAACCTCTTTCAAATTAGGTCTCAAACCCCTCATATAGTAGCTGATACACCAATGTTTTGCCCATACCTATCTTTTTCTCATAATGTAAATATGGGAATGCTATTTTCCTCTTTCTGTGTGTTTGTGTTTGTTGCAAGAAATTCTATTTATTTATTTATTTTAATGTTGATCATTCTCTTTTTGGTTGGTAGTGAAGAGATCATTCTCTTTTTGGTTGTGACTGTACACTTTGACTTAGTTTGTCAAAAATTCTATATTGCGCTTGCACAAATTAATACTCTTGATGCTAAGTTATCATCCAAGATAGTGCAAGTAACTTGAGATCCTCCAATTTGCAGCTTCTCCTTTTGGTAGCGTGGCTTTATTTGTTCTTTGTTCTACTTAGTTTACCGTCGATATTAACAATTTAACACTCCTTATAACTTTTTCATTTACCTTAGAATAGTATCGCTTGTTAACTCAGTCATTGGCTATGGACATGGACAAAATGAAAGAAGATTTTTGCCAATCACTTTTGATTTTTTTGTTGTTGGTGTCCTTTCTTATTAAAGAGTGGAAATTGTAATATACTAATTTGTTGTATGGATGTCGTTAAAAAAGATCAAGTTTTAACTAGCACACAAAAGTCATGAACAATCTTATCATAAGTTTTGACGATTCATTAAAAGTTCAATTATTCATAAATGTGCCGGATCGATAACATCTGTTGCCATTAATCTTTCGATGATTTGTCAGTGAACGCTTAAGTTCATCCTATTCGTGCAAATTTCTCAAAATTCTATGTGCCAGCTTGCTTACTCTTCAGTAATATGTGTTTTGACAGAAACAACTCTTTTACACTATCATAATACTCCATCCGTCTATTTCTATTTGTCTATTTTCAGTTTTTCACTTCCACCAAAAAACATATTTAACTTGACTAATATACCGTTATTAATGATACTTAATTCAATTAATTGGGAAGTGATAATGTCTTTAATATTAAGAGCAATATAGAAGAATATGACTAATTCTCTCTTGAATTGCTAAAAAGACAAGTAAAAATAGAATCTGACTTTAAAGATATTGGACAACTAAAAATAGAGGGATGAAGTTTAATTTAGACCATTCTTTTTACATGTAAGAGGTGGATGTTTCCTCCAAAACACAAGTATGTTTCGTATGTATAACCACTTTTACCTTTTTGGATAAGGTCACAACACTCAAAAAGGAAAATTATGTAAGCGACTTTATATTCTTCTGATGCCATTATGCTGATTATGACTAATGTTAGTCATACTAAACATAATTATTGATCCGTTCTATCTCATTGATCAAATGACAACTGTATTCCGATACTATTTATAAAATCCGTGAGAGATAATACAAGTATTATTTCCGTTCTTCCAAACAAAAGCAATACTTAACATAGAATTAATAAGTAATACCTATAACAAAACGACAGAAGGCCAAACTAGCCTTTTAGAAAACGATTGATCTAAAGGAGTTTTAATGAAAAATCGTTTTATAAAACTCGTTTTATCTTAGAAAATCATTTTACAGTGCTTGGTTAAGTATAGAGATGCACATGGTTTTCGCATAATGGATATTGCATAAAAGAAGAAGAAGGTGAAAATTTTGAATACAAGGTGTTGACCATAAAGATTTTTTTCAATATGTGTTGAGATTTCAAACCAAAAATAAAATAAAGAAAATAAAAGATGAAGAAGAAGACACCACTTGCGACTCATAAAAGACGAAAGTCAATTCCCATATTTTTATAGAAAATTTTTTGTCAAGAAAAAGTATTTCCATTAGTACAAGATAATTAAATACTTAAGAATGATAATACTGCTTGTATTGGTGTGAATCTGTTACAGACACGTGGCAAGAAGATGCATGCTCATGGAAGGTTATCATAGAGGGACCGTGTAGTCTGGAGGTACTAGTTGCCTTACTCATGGAGGGGTTTTGCAATAAGGTCGTCGGAGACGCTCACTTGTTTGATAACGTCCGAGAGCGAAGAGGCATGAAGTGTTCGAGTGGATTAGATCAGATTGTCCGTGATCATAACCGCTTGTGATTGTGCATTGAATGTGTACCTGATCGTGCGCCTCCCACGTCCAGTTGTGAGAGACGTGACCTCATAAATGCAGAGAGTCGTTTTAATTGGGAAATACTATAAATACTCCTTTAACCCCTTTGTAATAGATATCTACAAATATATGTCAAAACTCTGTTAAATTATACACCGATTATCATAGCAATTATGTCGTTCTTGTTCTTTCCTTGTTCTAGTTGGTTTCCTTACTTCCAAATTCTGCTTTCGTTTACCTTGATATAGCAATTTGCCTATAATCGTAAACACAAATTCAATTGTAACTTAAGAGTCGATTTTAGGCTATACACTGATGATAACATGTTTTTGTGTGACACTTAGGTTTAATTTGCTTACACTTTAATGAGGCTCTTAATCTGAATGGGAAAGATGTGGGCTCATTAAGTGCATTTTTTTTTTTTAAATCACCTAATAATAGATATGAATGAGTCTTAACTAATCAGATTTGTGGAAGAGTCTGCCTACCATTAAGATCTTTTAAAACGTACAGCTTGTTTGGATGGTTGTAACTCATTGTATGATATTGTATTATTACTATAAGTAGTACATATATTTTGATTGTTACTCTAATTACTATTGTATTGTATCATTAAATCTATGGTTATGTAACCATGAAAACCATCACTTTATGTAACGACCGATTTGGTGGGATCGCGTCGTTACTTGTTTTTCTTTTCCATCATGCCCTCACTTATTATTACATATTCCTGTATTATCCTTTACCTTATATTCACTTATTATACTACGGTAAACAATACAACATATCCAAACATTGTACAACACATTACGATACAATATGACACGATACAGTACAATATACTACATTATGAAACGATGGGTAACAACCATCCAAACGGTGGCACAAATTTTAGAAGTAAACTTCACGTTCATGTTCTTGGTCTTTCTGCAAAAAGTTTATCATCTCTCTCTTTGCTGTTAACTCACCATCCTTAACAAATTAGATTCAGAAGATTTACAAATTATTTACTCAATTCTTGATTTATTTTGCACCAGAAAAATAGAAATATTCTTGTCTCCAGCTTTTCCATTTTCACCTTATATAAGACAACAGAGGTAACATAATACTTAATATAGTTCACAAAAAATATTTATTTATGCGGAAGATAAATCTATCCAACTGGGAATCTTGGAAACAAAATGCATATGATGTTTAGAAGCAGTTATGTGCATGAGATTTTTGGAGAAAAGGAATTTGAGTAGAAATAAAGAAGGCATTACAACAACAACATACCCAATATACTCACCACAAGTGGGGTATAGAGAGGGTAAGATGTACGCAGATCATATCCCCACCGATGTGGAGAGGTTATTTCCAATAGATCCTCGACTCAAGAAACAATAATCCGACAACATGCTAGCAAAAATAAGATGAACTACCCATGATAAAAAAATACTGACAAAAAAATTACAGATAACTAAAAGTAAACAGACAACAATGAAAATAGTACAGACGTAGAATACAATAAACAAAGTATCTAAATACTACAAATGATATTAAGACAACACTCTTATGACTACTACCTAACCTTCTATCTTAATCTTCGATCTCCACGCTTTCCTATCAATGGTCATGTCCTCGGTGATCTGGAGGTGAGCCACTGACGAATTACCTCGCCCCAATTCTTCTTTGGTGTACCTATACCTCAACGTAGACCCATTGCCAATCTCTCACACCTCCTTACTGGCGCATCTGTGCTCCTTCTTCTCACATGCCCGCACCATCGCAGCCTCGCTTCGGTCATCTTATCTGCGATTGCGGCCACTCCCACCTTGTCACGAATGGCCTCATTCTTAATCTTATCCATCCTCGTATGGCCACACATCCATCTAAGCATTCTCATCTCTACTACACTTATCTTCTGGATGTGTGACGTCTTGACTGGCCAGCATTCCGCTCCGTACAACATAGCAGGTCTAACAACCGCTCTATAGAACTTACCTTTGAGTCTAGATGCCACTTTCTTATCGCATAAGACACCAGACACGAGTCTCCACTTCAACCAGCCTGCCCCTATACGATGAGTGACATCCTCATCAATTTCTCCATTACCTTGCAGGATGGAACCAAGGTACTTGAAGCTCCTCTTCTGGGAAATGACCTAGGAATCAAGCATCGCAACTACCTCCGACTCCTAAGATGCATCACTAAATTTGCACTCCATGTACTATGTTTTCGTTCTGCTCAGCTTGAAACCTTTAAACTCCAGGGTATATCTGCAGGCCACCAGCGTATAACTAACTCCGCCGCGGGTTTTATCAACAAGAACTATATCGTCTGTGAATAACATACACCACGGTACCTCCCATTGGATGCTCCGTGTCAGTTCGTCCATCACTAGAGCAAATAAAAATGGACTAAGTGCCGACCCCCGTGTTAGCTTGAATAAGCTCGAAGTTTTGACCCATGACGAAGGAACAGATCTAAAGACTTGTTCCTTTGGATCACGGCAGCTGAATAAATAATATTGCAAAATCAATTAAGCAGGAAAATTAAATTGTCTAATATTTATCTTGATAATCATGCAGATTTGTATGTGATAAGAAAAGATTGCATAAGATTAGGATAAGGCTTGAAGATAAGCAATGAGTTCAATTAGGACTCAAACTCATGGAGGCTTTGGAGTTCTAATTACTCAAGACTCCTCAGATTTCAAGGCTATAAATCGAAGAGAATTTCAGCTGTTGAATACACGCACAAATACAGAGAGAAAAAGAGCTATAACATTGTTGAGTCGAAATTGTATTTGAGCAATCATTAAGCTACATGGAACTAAGTGAAGAACTTGTTTCTTAGATTGAGTCTTGTCAAAGTTCAGTCTTAGTTCATCTGTAGTAGGATATATCAAGTTGTACTATTTGCTTTCATAGAAGTTCTGTAATAGTACGTATTATTCAAGTCTTGTTACTTGGAGGAACTTCACTGATTGTGAAAAAGGGTCACTATAGGATTAGAGTTAGTCCTAGGTTAGTAAGAGAGAAGTGTTGTAACCAAGCGGGTCTTTCAAATAGTGAAGTTGAAATCCTACTTGAGAGAGTAGTTCGTAGTTTTTTGATCCCGAGTTCAAGGGGGGGGGGGGGTTTTCCATGCTAAAATCAGTGTTCATTTACTCTTGTTTAACTTAATTCCGCAATTTATAAGTAAAGGAACACATAGAAGGAACTGGTCCTTCAGTGGTGTCTCTTGGGAAAATAAAATCCTGGTGCAACCCCATCTCGACTGGGAAGTGGTCAAAATCACCTCCAACTGTTCTCACTTAGGTCTTGGCGCCGTCGTACATGTCTTTAATCGCTCTGATGTATTGGAACACCTTTAGATTCCAAGCATCTCCACAAAACCTCCCTTGAGACTTTGTCATAAGCCTTCTCTAAGTCAATGAACACCATGTGTAAGTCTCCTTTCATGTCCCTATACTGCTCGATCAACCTCCTCATCGGAAGGTGGATAGCTTCTATAGTCGATCTCTCATGCATGAATCCGAATTGGTTTTCCGAAATTGCCACATCCCTCCTCATTAGGAAGAACTTATTTTAGTACTAATTTAATAATGCATTATTCAAACTTCTTCTTAAATTAATGTTAATTAAGTAATAATAAAGATTTTTACTAAGTATAAAAATTAATAATATATACAATATTTAAATATTGAAAAACAAACAATCTTAATGATTCAATATTCAGATCCAGTAATAACAATATTTTAATATCCAAATATGCATTCAGGTTCAAATATCTTAATTTTAATAAAAATAAATGGCATGTTACTATTATTATGCAGTTTAAAGGGAGAATTGCTCTTTGATCCATGCAAAGAACATCCTCATTTCCTTTTTTTTTAATCCGACGAAAAAAATATTAGAATACTATAATTTCGTATTAATCAATATGATTAAGTAATACAAATAAGTAACATTGCATACAATATGCATTTATGATTATGTGAAAACACAAGGTGTGATTAATTAATTACTGGAATCAAGAATTTGGGTGGGTGGTAGTGTTGCACTGTGTTTCTAGGAGGTTCCTAACATAAAGTTGTATAACCCTCATGCGCAATCCATTGTGCTCCTTTTCTTTCCTCTTTTTTCCCAACAATAGGAACCCTACATAATGATGAAGCTATCTGAGTTCAGATCTCAGTCCACCAACTATTTTGTCACTTCAAAATCCCAAAAAGATCATGAGAACTACCTTCTATAGTATACATGACACTTGTCCTACCTGTGATATGGCATAACATTTACTTTATTTAGGCTATAGTGGTTTTCTGTCCTATTCAAAACAAATATGCCTATCACACATACAAAGTTAGGTACTGTAGTATCTTCAATTAGTAAAGAAATTGTTACATTTCTATCATATCTTTAATGTTGAGATACTTACGGTAATATATATGTGATACTGCAACTACCTTTTGATTTTACGAGGGATATCTTCATTCTTGTGTAATTTGCTACTTTACGATGCCTCATGCATTGCGTTGGTTTTGATCTTATTCAATGTCCTGACCAAAACTATAATGAATAGACAAGAGTTGTCAATTTCTAAAGTTTAAAAGCATAGACGAGACGATTCACACAAATCAAACATATTATCAGAATAGATAATTTATGGAGTCAAATCTAAACCCATCGACAAAATATAACTCATTCATGGAATCAAATCTCATCACATCGACAAAATATTTTCATGTGGCGGCCAAAAACATGAGATTGTGTTGAGTTATCCTTTCTAATTCCTCCTTTCTCAAACACTTTCTTATTTTCATAGCATCCAATATCAGAATTCAGTAGTACACCAAAGAAACAAACTACTAGGCCCATCCCATCCTTATTCAAAAAGTTCCAAAAGGTAAAGAACCGAAAAGAAAAACAGAACAAAACAAGTTATGGAATACCATAACATTAAAAACAAGAGCTAATTCTCTCTCATATACTAGTGTACAGCATATTCTCCAACTCCGAGAACAGAGTTTACTCAAGAATTTCACAGCAAAAACTCTCTAGGATCAGTGATATAACCAGTCAATGCTGATGCTGCAGCTGTATATGGGGATGCAAGATATATCTGACCTTCAATGTGCCCCATTCGACCTGGGAAGTTCCTGTTTGTAGTTGACACACATACCTGAAAAACAATAACCCGCATTGTCAGGTAAAGACCAACACATTGTGATGAGTGAAATTGATCTTTTGTTTCTGCAACTCTTTCGCTGTTTTCACTTTATGAAGGTAGTAAAAATGTTGTTGACAAAATTCAGTTTGTGCTATTGTCTTTCTTCTTTGTTGTCGCGCCCTCCTTAATATATTCCTGCTCCGGGAAGAACCCGTGCGAGTATCCTCTTTTTCCCAAAACGAGCCAATGCCTTTTTACTTGTTATGTATCCGAGTCGAAAAACCTTTACCATGGTTGGCAACTTGGCATACTAATCACTAGCAACTAGTTATATATTACATTAGCAACTTGCCCTATCATGGCAGCGCGTTAGTGACATGTTCACCATTCACATGAGATAATAAACAACTTGCCTTAGGCTCATTCATGCGTCCATAAGTGTCTTGAGGACCGCCCAGACAAGCCGCACAACTAGGACTTGCAGGTGAATCACAACCTGCTTCCTCAAAAATCTGGGAACAAGTTTTGCCACCAGATCCCGGTACTGGGAGACTATATAAATCCATCCACACCTGAAATTTTTTTCAAAAATTTGCATCAAACAGTTCGTTTACATTGAAATTGTACCTGGGCACCAGAAATGAAATGCATTAGCAGTATTAAAAGATAATATTACGAACCTTTTGAGTAGCAGGAACCAAGAAAGTTGGAACTTTCACTTTGTTTCCCTGCACAAGCCACAGTCAATTGTTTAGCCTGAAAATACCCAATTTAAACTGCTTGATAGGATCGAAATTAAGCTTGTTCGTCCTTCACTTCACATTTAAAACGTGACGAAACCATAGCAAAGTATAATGGAAGTGTTGTTCTATGGATCCGAGTCTTATTCCATTGTAAAACATGACAACAAGGACTTAATCGTGATACTTGTCTCCTAAGTCTAACAGAAGGTGAAGCTAAGAAAACAAGCAAGTAGTCCCGCATAAAAACAGATTACTTGGAACAATTAGAATCCTCACACAAGACTGTGAAACATAATCTGTATTAGTTCACCACAAATCTAAAGGACAAAAGAAACTATGACTTTCACATAAGACACATGAACTAACACGAGTACACCATTGCATCAGGAACATCAGATTGTCAATCAGTGGACCACAGTCCTAAAGGAGATGGCAACTTGGGTTATGGGAATTAACTGGGTAAGTATTAATAGATATGACTAAAAAATTGCAGAACCAAATAGTATATTGCTGGGTAAAACTGTGATTAGAAAGCTTATTTTTGCAATTACTGTAAACCATAAAATACTTTCCAGTTTCTTCCAGATCAAATTATTCTTGTCCACTTTCTGGATTAAAAAGAAAGGTTATTTTTTGTCTGCAGGCGGATACCACTGATGGTTGACAGCAGCATCATAGCATCTGGCAGCGGTAGAAGGCAGTAGCACTTCAGAAACATCTTCAGTAAATGGATACTATTAATTGGGTGAATATTTTGTCATGTCTAACCCTGATGGTAAACTGAAAAGGTTTTTTTCCAAGTATTTGCGTGGGAAGTGCAAAACTAAACTGCAAGCAACTAATCTAAAAAGATGATGTTTTGCTTAGAAAGGGCAAAAGGATAAAAAACAATGTTCACATTGCTAAACTTATCAAAAGGAGTAACATCTTACAGAAGCTAGAAAAATTTTTGCCGCAGCCATAAAGTCCTCTGTTTTTCCACCAGTACAAGATCCAATATATGCTCTGTCAATTTTCACATCTTTGCATTCTCTTGCCAAAGCACGATTATCAGGTGAATGAGGCTGCAGGATGCACAAAATATTTTAAACATTTAGAGAAGATGATACATGGGATGAGTCAATTTGCAGGTTCAGAGTAAATAAAATCAGCACTAAACAAGAAGAAAGCAAAAGTAAAGATCAACATACAGCACTATACTATTTTGTTAGTTTTTGCAAAGTTAAAAGTGTAATTGCCCATGTTCAAGCCTTAACCAACTTTCTACAAAAATGAAAACTACAATATAATATTGATAACTCAACTACTTAGTACCAGTGACACATTCGTTAAATAGGAAGATAGAAGAGCATAAAACCAACCTTAGCCACCAAAGGTTCCATCTTAGAGATATCAATTCTGTACTCTTTAAAAAACCTAAGATGAAAAAAGAAAATATCTCATAAATATACTAGTCATGCTGATGTAGACCTACAAATGAAAGCAAGATATTGATTTTGGATAAGACAAGAATTTGTTATAACAATTAAGCAACATATACAGAAGCGAGTACATGTTGTGAACCTTGAGGCAGAGTTGCATTAAATCAACAAAGCCCCCTTCTGGTTTGAAAATCGTTAAATAAAAAACCTACTGCTTCTTTTTTGCAATATAATTTGGATGTACTGGTACTTCAAGTATTAAAAGTCATGCATGTGAATCAAGTTGACAATTCAGAGAGTATTACGACCAAGATACAGTAAGTACACAGTGGAATTATGTGAAAAAATAATGGCTTCAGGATAAAAAAGTATACAGTGTTAATTACCTGGCTCCTTTATCGCTATAAACAGGTTCAAAAGGCACAGAAGTCTTATCCTGTGACAGCATCAGATGAATATTTATAAGCTCTGAGTAGCAAGTCAACAAAACTAAGATAAATTGATTTTGGACCAACGTGCTGAAATAACTTAAGCCCATGAGGGAGGGGGAAGGATCTAAAGAGGTAATTTGAACCCACGGCTTGGGTCCATTACCTTGAGATAGTCATAAGTTGTTTTATCAGCTGGGATGACTCCATTCTTCCCACCAGCTTCAACGACCATGTTGCATAATGTCATTCTTTCTTCCATCTATTAGAGCAATGAGAGCTGTTAACTACTTAAAGATGATACCTGCTTACGTTCATCAAACTATCTAGAAAGCTTACACTCAAACTTTCAACTGTAGTTCCAACAAACTCCATTGCTTTGTATGTAGCACCAGCCACAGATATTTCACCAATAATCTGCAACATGAAAGTCACCAACAGACAACAAGTGGAAATTGGAATTATCGGTCTAACAAAGTTAGAGAAAGTCAGGAATAGAGACAAAACAGATAGCTGCTCGTAACATTAACACAAGATATCCAAATGACAGAAACGAGCCACAAGGTATATAACAACACTAACTTGCAAAATCAAATCCTTAGCAAGCAAGTAACTTGGCATTTCACCGTCCATGACAAATCTCAAGGTTGGAGGCACCTACATCATACAGACACAAAATATCATAGATGATGTCCATTAGCAAGACGAAACTTTATTTACTACAACTTAAGCGAGACAATGGATAAATAACATATGAAAGTGTCGACACCTATCGTTACAGGAACCGAACAGTGGTCAAATTGGAAAGTTAAGCGTTTAAGAAAAAGAAGGTTCTCAGCATCATGTGGGATGCAAAGGAGAAAACCCTCTGTTCAATATCTACAAGTGATGCAGTTGGCACAGAATCTGAAATAAAATAAACACAATGTTCAGCACTATAGTGAATCACAAATCATGAATGAATGATGTCCAAATTTTGTTGATGAAAATGTCAATGACTGTACTTTACATGTCACAGCTTCAAATTTCGAATCAGGAATCAAGATTGCATAAGAAAGGCCAAAGTACTATACTTATATCTCTTGTCAAGAGACAAAAGAAAGTGCATTTGTCATCTAAACAGAGTTGATAGCCATAGATAATGCTTCTTTCAATAAAAAAGTTTTAAGAAGTTTCACACTCCACAGAAAAATTAAACAGCACAGCAACATTATTAAACAACGCTTTTCTATTAGGCTGCATTGACAGACCTTGAGCAAAATCTTTCCAGTACCCAACACAAAACTTGCATCTGTAACGCCAATTCCAGTAGCAAATTGCCCAAACGCTCCGGCTGTACATGTATGAGAGTCTGTGCCCAGCAAAACCTGATGACAGATATAAGAATTTTACGGAGTTAAAATTATATATCAGCACAAGACACCTTAACAGTGTGGTAATTGGCAAACAGCTTTCACCTCTCCAGGTCTGCAGTGACCTTCTTGGGCAAGAGCAACATGGCAAACGCCTTTGTAATCTGGATTAGCCTACACAGTCATTACAAATTCATTTTTCATTTGTCTAACACCAGACAAAAGAAGCCAGCTTCAGCAAAGCATATACTGTAATAAGTTTGAACCTTTATAGAGAAAATAGTGATACCTGAAAGTTTCCAAGATCTTTAATGTCATAGAAGTACTTGATGTTTTGCTCACGGCAATAGTCCCTCAATATATCCACATTACGGTTTGCTCGTTTGTCAGCAGTAAATATGTAGTGATCAGGTATGATGACGATCTTCTCACGATCCCAGACCTATGGTATTGCAAACAGCCACATCATATATATTTGGAAGACATGTCTATGTAACATAGTTAACTGGCCTTCACTGTTTTTAGTTCATTAGACACTTCACAAAGAATTGACATCAAGTGCCACTAGCTATGCTGTGGCTTTGATTTTTATCATCCTATGGAATCTGAAAAGTTTTTCGACTTAGTACCTAAAATGCTAGTAAAAGCATGTATCAAAGGGACAAAAGAAACTCCACCAAGAATGGATAAACCTACTTTTGCAATAAGGAAAAAGTGAAGCTACTAATGCAAAGCCTTAAGTGTGAGGTTTCATAACAGGAGCTCATATTGACATCTTAACTACAAGGTGGAGGAATGGCATTATCAACCAAAACCAAATAAATTAATTGACCATGTGCCCTGAAGGGCATAGTAACATCACCGAATAACTCCAGTCAGCTCTATAATAGACCAGATTTCAAACAAACAAAGAAAGCAAAAGTTTCTACAGAAGGGAGGTCAAATAATTCGCAGTTATAAAATAACATTTTGAAAGAAACATTAGGATGGTTTAATTGCTTCAAAACTTCTCTTTGAGTCACGTATTTTTGTATGCTCAACGATGATTATCAGTCAATCAGGAATCATATCTGTAGGGATCTATATAATTGTTTTGCACTTCTAAGTACAGGTACCAAGTAGACAAATCATATTAGTCAATTATATTAGCACCATAAGGTTACTCTATATTAGCAGCAGAGAATACCTTAGCATCCTGTCCAAATTGGTTCTTAAAGTTGTCAAAAGAGCCAGGACCACCAAGATCATGGGCCATCAGAACATCAACATTAACCCACACATTATCACCTGGAGTAACTTCAGGCTTGTCAGAAGCCTTAGCTAATATCTTCTCAGTCATAGTCATCCCAGTTTTTACCTAACAAATGTTACCACAAACTCACAGTCAAGATTCATTAAATCAAAAACCCATAAGTCATGAAATAGATCACCTTCCATTTTCTCAAACCAATAAAAAAAAGCTCTCGTACACATTAGAATCATTTTTGTATCTCTTTCCTCATTTATCCTTCAAGACTTTGGTCTAGCGATAAGAGCTCAACTCGTGATGTATGAGTTATGACCACATCACATGTTTGACCCCCACAACTAATAAAAGCGGTGGGCTCATCATTCCTCATTTTCGAATTATGCACCACTAAACCTTGAGAATTTCTCGATTATAAATAAATGACCATTTCGAGTGAAGCCTCAAGCTTGGTATTTTTTGTTTTAGGGAAAAGTTGAATCTTTTCCAAAACAAAAAGATTTTCCAAACCATGCGCTATTGGAACTCGAGAGTTTCTCGAGGGGCTGGCCTAGGATCCCGAATTTCAAACCGTGCACCACTAGGACTCGGGAACTTCTGAATTGTAAATAAAATGTATAATTTTGAGTGAATCCCCAAGCTTGTTTTTGTTTTCTAGGGAAACAATTAAATCATGCTATTCTGCCACATCATTCTTGGCCAGGCCTTGGCCACACTCGTGTAATGACTAGGGTATCCTCAATGTGTGTTTGGTTTCTTAAACTATTTTTTTCCTTCAAAACTTTCCCTCCAACCGAACTATTAAATGTAACATATTCCTAAAACCTTGATCCCTACAAAATATTCATGGGTGGGAGATGAAAGATTAATTTACTAACTTTACGTAATACGTGTCCGTATACCATAATGTCTAATTATGCTTTTTTTTATTTATTTTTTAAATACACTTTATTTATTAGAATCATTTCTTATACCATACACATTTGCACACCCATCAGGGCATCTCCAATGCTGGAGCCAAATGCCAAAATGGAGTAAAGTTGCTCCAATGCAACTGCATTTTTGGCCTCGGGGGATGAATAGTGCCACTCCAAACTTGGAGTGACACTATTCATCACCTCCATTACTATTCCTTATTATTTTAGTATTATTTTTATTATTTATCTCTTTTAGTTTATCTCTTTATATACATTTAATTATGTTT